>OW026519.1:200304344-201788510 GCA_932274085.1 Protocalliphora azurea | reverse complement strand
AGACGGACGGACGGACATCGTTAGATCGATGCAAAAAGTGATTATGAGTACGTTAAGCTGGGTGTGGATAATTCTTTCTGTGCTTTGCAAACACTAGTACAAACGCATAATACCCCAACCACCTATGGTGAAGTGGGTATTATATTTACTAATAGCAACACTTATTCGGCGGCACGGGATTTCTTAGTCAATTTAGATACAAGTGTTTATGGAGTTCATAGCTTATAAATCACACATTTTTGAAAGTTCTCTAAATAAATTATTATATTGAAAAATAATAAGCTTATTATTATATATTGCAATGGATCTCAAGAACGAGTTAGAATTAGAATTTTATGGTATTTTACTAAACCAAATCAAAAAAATTTGTTCAGAAAAATATTAAAATATTTTTATTTATTTTCTATTAACGGTTTGTCGCAAAAACTAGATTATAATTTATATGTTTCGAGTTTTAAACCCATAAATTATTTGCCGCAGGAAAGAAATACCATTTTTTGTTGCTCTATGTTACTTATCCTACATTTAGTATTTTTATTCCAACTTATTTTAATAAAACTTTAAAGACAACTGACAAATTTTTTTACTACAACTGGTCATATAAAGGACATTTAATTTTATTTATTATAGTTTTTTTCTACAGGACAATTTACAACCAACTTTCACTTCTTAGTGATGGATAATATCCTGACACAATTTCGTTTACCATTTTTAACAAGAGATACATTCAAATTCAAACACATGTTGGTGTAAATTTTATAACATTTTAATGAATTTAAAACTATAAAACTAGGATTTTATTGCTGTCATACACAGTAGTAAGTCCTTGTTAGGAATACTATTAAAATATTAATTTGTCACTAGACCAACACCTTTGTTGGAAATTCACCCTATAGAAAGCATTTAAATTTTGTTGGTAATTAAAGATAAATAATATTTTTAGGTTGCTTTCAAAGGTAATAAATTAAAATCTATTTTTTTTTTAACTTAATTAGCAAAAGCTGTTAAACCTGATTTAAACAGTGTTAGTTTAAAATAAGAGCTTTATTATTATTAAATAACAAGATTCTTAAGTATAGCCTTGATTGAAGAGTTTTTTATTTTATCCTGCTTCATGATTTAAATTTAATTCCCAAGAGTTACTTTGTAAGGTATTTTCAATTTTCTTATGACCTTTTATTTATTATATATTTATTTTGGTGTGTAAGTTTTAATATTATCATAATAATTTAAAATTCTTTACAATTTTATGGCGTTACCTCTAATAAAAATAATAACAAAAATAAAGATAATTTTATATTTGAATTTTAGTTCTTGTTAAGTTTTAATTCATATATTTATTCCTTTATATAAACACACTCATATGGTAATGAATAACTGCAGGAAAAGGAAGTACTAGAGAGCCTTTCTAAAACGATGACTCGTCGTATTGCAATTTCGTTTACATTTTATGCAGCGTATCATTGGAGACAAGGACTTGCCTACTTCCTGTCAATAGTGTCTAAATCACTTCACGCACGTTGGGGTAAAAGGGTTCGAAAATGGCGCATAATTCAGGGAAAGGTGATATCAATATTTTAATAATCACGACTTATTTCGTTTATTAGTTAGAAAAAAATGCATTTTTCAAATTCTATGATTTCTTTGGCAGAATGGTAAGGTCCGTCCGTCTATACATTGGGGTTAGATATGTCAAAAACTGCGTTTACTGCAGAAAAAATGATATCAGTACTTTAATGATCACGTTTGATTATCTTATTATTAGTATGTAAAAAAAATGCATTTTTTGGAATTCTAAAACTTTTTTTTTTTGGCAGAATGGTAATGTCCGTCCATCCGTCTGTTCGTTAATTTTAATTATTTTTATTAATGGATGCATTTCTTTTAATTTTAAAGATTAAGTAATGAAACTTTGTATGAGTTAAGATTTTCATCTTATCTATTAATATAGTATACAAAAGTCATCCAAAACGATTCATTATTTTATTAAGCTTTCACACAAATGGACTATCTAAATTAATTAAAACTTTGAGAAACCTTTAACGAAATGTTGCTATTTCATGAAAAAATGAAACAATAATAAATACGTTTTATACGTTTATTATATTTATTATATAATATTGTTATATAACAAATATAATATTAACAAATTTGTATCCACTATAACTTCCTTTCACTGAACCATCAATATAATTGTTATCGTTTTCTGTGTTTTTTGTTTGAGAGCAACATGTGTTTTTTCACAAAAATGTTAATTTCGAAAATCGTGCAACATATGCATACAACTTTTTTAACAGTATTAAAGTAGACAATATTTACTATTTCTCACAAAATTTTCAGGACAAAGAACCTTTAAAATTTTAGGTTGCACTACATAAAACTTGAAAATTAGTGGATTTTAGGACAATTTTCAAAAAAATAACAAAAATACTACGACTAAATATTATTTACAAATACTTGAAGAAAATTATATTTAAATACCTGAAGTTGATGGTTATATTTTAAATTTTTGGTTTGAAAGACTTTTTATATAAAAAAAATATAACGAAAATTGATGAAAATCTAATTTTTTGCTCTTTTTCCAAAATATAAAAAAATGTTGAACTTTGACAGCTCAATATGCAGACGTAGAGAAAAAATATAGTTTTAGTGAACATAATCTAAGAGCAACATATTACGATTGGAACATATGCTCAAAGCGAAGAATAGAAATTATTATAAGTAATAATTATTATGATTCCATTTTGTCATATTTTGCCCGATTTTATGGTTTGTTTTTTCTAGTTTTACATATAATTGAACAGTCTTACTACATCATTATCCCATTCTACCATATTATGATTTGATGTTATTATATTATGTTATTATATTGTTATACTAGCTTATTATATTATTATACCACATTTTCATATTATATTTAAATTTTATAATATTAATATGCCATTCTTCGATTACTATTCCATTTTATCATATTATTATCCCATGTTATCATATAGTTATCCAATCTTATCATATTATTATTTCATTTTGGCATATTATTATTATTATTTTTATTATTATTCCAGCTTATCATATATTGAAATAAAACGTTTTAATAAAAATGTATTATTTTTATTGAAAATAAAAGAGAAAAGTGTTCATTAGCCATAAAAAAAATATTTGAACCATCATATGTGGTTCAAACGCAAGACACGTTTTTTGAACTAAACTCTTTAATGGTAGTTAATGAATACCTTATATTGCTCGAATCACACCGAGTACAACTAAACCTTGTTTATTTATATTTGTTCACATATAAACTAAATGAGAATTGCAATGAAATTGGAAAACAAACAATAAAAACAAAATATATTTAGAAACAAACATGGTATGAATTTTTCCACTAAGTTTGTGAAAAGGATAAGTATTATATTAATTTCAAACATTTTATTGTCATAGAAATAATAATATTAATATGGTTTAAAAACAGACTATGGTTTAAGAATAAGGAAAAAGACTTTAAATATTTAATGGTTGTAGAAGTAATGATATTTTTCATATTAATAAAATTTGGTTTTTGGTAAAAATATATAAGAACATATAATTTTTGCAGTCAACCGTATTAAAAATTTTATTGAGTGTAAACAATGACAAAATTTATACAAAAATATTGTCTTCATGAACACAGAGTTATTAAAATTCAAGAAAATTAACAATGAGAACATAATATTGTTGTAGTGATAATGCAGCATGCAGAACAATGCAATCTAGACTAATGATTTTTATTGCTATTGATACATAATTTTATCTATTTTTATTAGGTGGCTCGTTTCGACCATATGCAATCGAATACAAAATGTTATTTAAAAATTTCAGATTTTTCTATTTGGTACCAATTAGGTATTAATTCCTCGTTGTTAATTTGAACACTTAGCAATTTGAACACATACGGGCTTAATAAACTATTGACCCCAAATGGTGTCATCTTGTAAACGGAAGAGGTCAGTATGTTTTTGGGTACTGGAATGCATTTGCTCTTAAACAAAGTAATAAATTTTAGGATTTAATAATTGACCGAAGATACACTTTCTACTTAGTTTCCTCTGAAAGTGATCCAAGAATTAGTAATGTATCTATTAGGAATGGAAGCCGAGTCTATTTTCAAAGAATTTTCATAAAATTAAAGTGGAATTTATCTCGAATTCTTTTGGAAAGGAGGCTAAAGGCTTTTATAAAGGCCTGTAGAAAGACTATCATATTTTTTCGCTGGGATATTCAGTATACCTACATGTGTTTTATATTTATATATGTATGTGTGTGTGAGTAATTTTATATAGAGACTTATTTTTGTTAAACAAAGTCTGTTGACTATTATTACAAATTGTGTTGGCCCAAAACCGCGCTTTTATTATAAATTTAAACAAAAGTGAATAAACAGAAATATGAACATAAACATTTATAACAAACACATGTTTAAGTTCACATAAATACAAATGTATATTATATATACATATATATATATATATATATATATATATATATATATATATATATATATATATATATATATATATATAAGGCAACAAATGCATATACATACATATGTACAAATTTATATGACCGCTAGTAGTCCCCATAACTAATAAATTTACTTATATATCTGTAATTTTGTCTATGCGAGAGTCATCTAAAGAAGGCTCCTTTAAGCAAGTAGGAAAGATCTGCCGAAAATATTTCCTTGTAAAATTATAAAATTATTATAATTATGTTGGAAAAGGTTCGTTAAAGTAAAAGGAAGAATTATATAATTTTTATCCTACCCTCGTATTATTGTGAAAAATACTGCAAGTACATAAATACGTATATATCAGTGTTTTGTAGTCATTTTATATTTTAGAGTTGAATTTATTATGGAATTAGGACATGAACACTCACACAGACTAGCTACTACACACGCACACTTGTAGACAGAGCTTTTGCATACAAACATATAGCAAGTTAAATAGAGTATTGGTAACCATAATATGGTCGTTTTTGTTGTTGTTTATATTTCTGGGGTCCGTTTATTTATGACGCCAAATATACAACGACTAAACATGTAAACTTTACTTCTTGCACTAACTATTCATGGCTGTCGTTGCATACAACAACAACAACTACTACTACACATTAACAGGCAATTACAACAACAAAATTTTTACTTAAATAACAATTTTTCTTGCATATGCGAACATTGAAATGAGCCTTCTTTATTGTTGTTGTTGAACTGTAACAATAATAACAACAAAATACTAAAACAATGTGCATGTTTTTTTTATTATTGGAAATCATACTCCTTAATGCTTTGCCTCCTCTTTAGATATTTCATTTCGTTAAAGTCCGTCCGTGCAATGCAGTTATTAAGTGTTGAATTGTTTTATTATCAAAATGGTACGTACGGGTTTTGTGTGCAGGAACATGTGTCAGAGACTTAAAGGATTTAAAAATAAATTTTTGTATCAGATTCTTCGACTCAATATTTTCTATAAAAAGAAAATTTAGAAAAAATGTTTATATAAATCAAATATTTTATTGAACAATTTTTGTTAAAGGAAAATATAACAAATTATACTTCTTTAAATAAAATTTCCAGAAAATTTTTATTTAAAACGAAAATTTATTTTCTATAAAATGAAAATTTATCGAAAATTGTCTTGGAAATTAAAACTTCTCGAAATTTTTCTATGAAAAGGAAACTTATTGAAAATTTTCCATCAAAAAAATTATCTCAAATTTTCAATCGGAAATTTTGTAATAAAAAAGAATTTATCTGAAATTTCGGATAAAAGAACATTTAGCGATAATTTTTTGTAAAAAGAAATTCTATCGATAATGTCCTTAAAAAAGAAAATCTTATTGAAAATTTCTTATGAAAAAAAATTATCGAAAATTTCGTATAAAAAGAAAATATATAATAAATATTCTATAAAAAATTTTCTATTGAAAAAAATTTATCGAAAATTTCATCAAAAATTTTCAATAAAAAGAAAATTTATCGATTTTTTTATAAGAAAAATTATCGAAAATTTTCTATAGAAACAAAATTCATCCTAAGTTTTCTATAAAAGGAAAACTTATCGTAAATTTTCTATAAAAAGAAAATTTATTTTAAATTTTCTGTAAAAGAAGGTTTATCGAAAATTTTGTATAAAAAGAAAAATCTATAAAAAGGAAATTTACCGAAAATTTCGTTTAAAAAGAAAATTTATAGCGAATTTTCTATAAAAAGAAAATTTATCGCATTTTTGGTTTAACAAAACATCGCGAAATTTCTTTAAAAACAAAACTTGTAAAATTAATCGAAAATTTTCCATAAAAATTAAATTTATCGAAAATGTTCTATAAAAGAAAAACTTATTGTAAATTTTCTATTAAATTAAAAAAAAATTATCGCATTTTTTTAAAAAACAAAACATCGCGAATTTTCTTTAAAATCAAAACTTGTCGTAAAACTAATCAAAAATTTTCTATAAAAACAAAATTTATCGAAAAATTTATCGAAAGAAAATTTATCGAAATGTCCTATAAAAGAAAATGTATTGCAAATTTTGTATGAAAAGAAAATTTATTGAAAATTATATATAAAAATGAAATTTCTGAGTAATTTCGTATATTCATTTTTTCAATAAGAATTTCATATTTAAAACTCTGTCTCTATAAAGTCCGTCTAGTAATTTTGTTGCAACTATTTTTAGTGAATATAGAAATTGTTGTATGTATGAACACCCTTTTGTATATGTATGAATAAATATAAATTGTTGTAAATAAGTATTATGGTTGGTGTTGCACTTATTATGTGTTTAAAAGTAACTAGGAGTATTTTATTTTTCAGTCCCAATGTGTGTGTGTTGGTGTGTGTGTATCTGTATGTGTATATTATTAGTTTTAATCCATTCGAAATGTGTATGTTTGATCACGAGCATGCATTGTTTTATTATTATTTCAAGTTATTAAATTAAAAAGTTATCAAAAAGTAATATGGCTGCCAAACGATTATTGTGTTATTTGGGAATTTCTATAGTCCTTTTTATTTTTATTTTTATTTTTATTTTTATTTTAGTAGTTTTTATATTTTTCTCCTCGAAACAAAAACTTGCCGTGGAAAACTTTATTATAGTGTAATATGGTTGGGCGTGAAAACATGCATGTGTGCGTTTTGATTTTTTTTTTTTTTTTACATTTAAGTTTTTATTGGGTCAATTAAAATCATTTTTATTTGGCAGGTTTTTTACATTGATAATGTTATAAGAATTTTTATGAAATTTCTAGGAAATATCATGGGATTTGGTGGTTATTTTTAAATAAAATTGAAAACAGTAATTTGATTTTATTATAGAAAAATTGTTTGTTGAACAATACCAAAAATAAATTATTAATTTTGAGTCTGATATTCTTACTAATCATCCATTATTTTACAACAAATCTATAACAATTATATGTCATTTTAACTCTAACTATTATAAAAATAAATAATTTAATTTCATTTTAATATTAAACACATATTTTTTTAATGTAACAAAAGTTAATTTCTCTTAAAATTAAAGTAGTCAAAATTAGTTTTGCCCTCATAAATTTTTTAGATTTCAATATGTAACCGTTGTTTTCCATGATTTTATTCTGGATTTTTTGTATTTTTAGTTTTTATTTTATTGTTATAAAACGCACGTTGCGTGTAATTTCTTTACTGATATTAATCTCAGAAAATTTTATGGTATTTAAGGTTTTTTTTAGACAATTTTTACAACAATTAAAAATAAACATATAAATGAACTCTTCTACTTGTTTGAATTCATACAAGACACAGATGACAACCATAAGAGTGAAATAAAGTTCTTATTATTACAATTAAAACATATAACAAAATCTTGCACTTGTTAAACAAACAAAGATACTTCTTAACAATTTTATTTTATTTAAAACAAAGTTGGAAACCGAAACGAATAGCGGTATCGGTACCGGTATTTTAAATTGTATCGGTATCGATATACCGGTACCGAAACTAAAATACCGATATGAATCTTTATTATGAAAGAAGTAGCAAAAACATTAAAAATTTACGTCTTTTATTTATTTTTTGCAGCTTGATTTTTGTGGCGATTCAAAATTCAGTTTTTTCTGATTTTTTAAATATATAAAATTTAGCATGATATACCTTTAAATCTAGTTTCAATTCAAATAAATAATTAAGCTTTATAATTTTTCCCTAATAGTTTAAATGGCGTAGATATCTGCTAACATATCGTCAGATCGTTCGTTACACAAATCATCCACTCGATCTATAACTTCGTATAGAAAGCTAGAGTTTTCGAGTTTTATGATCTCCACCAATATCAATACTTTGAGTTTGAGTATATCGTACTTCAATGTAAAAGTAAGGTTAAAATCGATTGCATATGGCAAATTTAAAAGCTTCGAAAGACTGTAAGGCGGTACAGTTAGGCGACAGCTACATACTTAGCCAATACAAGAACAAAACTCAAAATTCTCGAAGGCCAAACAAAAAAATCCGCCTGGCTGTATTTAAGATATAATTACAATGACGCGAGAGTTGTTCCCCAACCTAGAGCTACTTTACGTTTGGCATGATTAACGTATCAAAATTGCACTAAAAAAAGTGTGGACAGTATTATTTTAAAAAAATAAATTTAAATTTATAAAATAAAATTTTTAGAGAAGGGATAAGAATGGGCAGTTCGCGAAGTATATTTTTTTAACATTTTTGAGACCCCACGTCCAGAGTAGTGTTACGGAAAATTAACGTTCACATTTAAAGGATATATAAATGCAGCTTGGATTTTATTAAAGATGGTACCTCTGTAACTTTCATTCTCTCACAGAATATTAAGAAAAGAATCAAATATAAATCATATAGGAAAAGAAATCAGAATAACGTAATCTTTTTAAGCCTAATACAAGTAGTTTAAATTTTTTGCGTAAAAGTTATTAAAAAAAAAAGATCAAAATTAAAGATTATTGTCTCATAAAACACTGACGTCATGGAAAATTTTTATTTCTCTATACACCCGCTGTTGACAAATTTAAGTATTCACAGATTTACTCTCCTAAATCGTAAAAAGTTCTCAAAAGCTGGAGAACGCAAAAAAACTATGGCCCAAAAACATTTCAAAATGAGGTCTTTCTGTTTTGAGTGCATTTGGATGACTTTGGGTAACTTCGGCAAGTTCGTGGAGCACACCAACTATATCTAGTACAACGGATATGAATTACGTAAAATTCACTTTGTTGAATTTTAAAAATTTCTAGAAACTTGTTTACAAAAAAAAAAACCTAAATATCTTTTGAGCGAATTAGACTAAGTGCTTTATTTTTAATTGCTGGTAAAGAACTGAAGATAAATTTTTATATTTTTTATATCCCACACCGCCATAGGTGGTCGGGGTATTATGCGTTTGTGCTGATGTTTGTAACGCACAGAAAAAACAAATTCCAACACCCACCTTAGAGTAAACCAATCGACTCAGAATAACTTTTTGAGTCGATCTAACGATGCCCGTCCGTCCGTCTGGGTGGCTGGACGGCTGACTGGCTGTCCATGTAAACATTGTGCACAAAGTACAGGTCGCAATTTTGAAGATAATTTAATGAAATTTGGCACGTAGAACTTTCATGACACAAGGATGACGCCTATTGATATAATTGGTCTATTATTTTACCTAGCCCCCATACAAATGTCCTCCCGGAATAGGGGTTTAACGATCATAAATACCTTAAATATAGCAATATTTTAATGAAATTCGGTGTAAGGAAGTTTTGTATCAGCTCCAATCTATGTGCCAAATTTCAAGATCGGTCCACAATTGACTATAGCTCCCATATAAAACCCTCCTCCGAAAATCACTTTAATGTGCATAAATCACATACACATGTTAGTATCAGGTTTATATTCGACACAAATAAGTTTTATATAAGTAGAAATCATAGCAACAAATTTTATGAGAATCGCTCCATAATTTATCATAGCTTCCATATAAGCCCACTTTCGGAAATTACCCTAAAGAGTATAAATTCATATAAATGTTAGTATTTACGTAATATTCTGTATTCGTATATTTTATTTTACATTTGGTAAAAGTATTGGTCCACATGTCTAATATAAGATCGCTCCACGAATTTTGATGGATATGCACAAAGGTATAGGGCCTGACCAACTATATCTTTCTAACTTGTTTAATATTCTTGTTAAAAATGCTACTCTACTTAAATAACAAACCTTATGCAAAACATACTTTGAATTTATATTTATATTTGAATCGTAGTTTGTTTTGCTTTTTATATAACTACTGAAAATTTTTATTTGTCATTCATCAATAAAACTTTAAATCGTTTACAAATATTTCGGGTTGTCTTTTCATTTTTTACATTGGTTATGGGCCCAGACGTTTAAACTTTCAAGAATAAGTATTTGTATTGTCCAGCCATTTAAATCTTCCAGAATATTGTATTGTTAATAAATTCATTAAATATGACATCGCCATTTCTGCAAATTGAGAAGTTAGATGAAAGGAACTATGATTCCTGGCATGTGCATATGAAGAGCGTTTTAATACATAATGGATTGTGGAAGTATACCAGCAATCAATTGAATTGTGAGCCTAGTTGGAATGAGGAACAGAAAGCAGATTGGGTAACTAACGACGAAAAAGCGCTTGCAACTATTGTTTTGAGCATCAAAGGAACTCAATTGAATTACATTAAAAAATGTAAAAAATCTGCTGAGGCATGGAACAAATTAGCTGAAGTGCACAAACCTAAAGGACCTATTCAGAAGGTAATGCTATATAAACGTCTGATGAATCTAAAAATGGATGACAACGAGAACATGACCCAGTACTTGAATAAATTTCAAGAAGTAATCGAAGGACTTGCTGATGTAGGTATTGAGCTTCAAGACGAATTAATAGTGATTGTACTCCTATCAAGTTTGCCAAAATTGTATGAACCGTTTACAATTGCGATGGAAACTCGTGATAATTTTCCGTCATATAACGTTTTAAAGCTGAAATTGTTGGAAGAAGGTAATCGTCGAGAAAACATACAGCAAGATGACGAGGTGGGTGGAACACAGCAAGCTTACGCAGCACGTTCCAATAAAAAAGCTAAGAATTGGAACGGAAAAGGGGCAAAAGAAGGCAAAGTAGTTACTGGTAAATGCTACAATTGTGGTCGTAAAGGCCATTACGCACGAGATTGTCGTGATAGGAAACCTACGGATCAGAAGACATGTGCATTGATTGCTGCTGCAAAGGGATTTAAACCAGATGTATGGTACGTTGACAGTGGGGCAACGTCTCACATGTGCAACAATAGTAAAATGTTTAAAACCCTTGAGCAATGTGATGAAAAAATTTTTCTTGCCGCCGATAAGTTTATAACTGCTACTGGTAAAGGTGAAATCATACTCCAAGCAGAATGTGAAATTCATCTTAAAAATGTGTTGTTTGCTCCGGAATTGCAAGGTAATTTCATTTCTATAAGCAAGGCAGTTGAAAATGGATTCACCGCAACATTCAGTTCTGATGGAGTGCAAATAAAGGACAGAGATGGTTATATCGCAATAAAAGCTTACAAAGAAGAAAACTTATTTGTGTTGTGTCAAAAATCCAAGCAACGTATTTTTGCAGCAAATACAAATGACATGTTATGGCACTATCGTTATGGCCATTTAAACTTTAATGATTTGAGTGAAATGTGTAAAAATGGTCTTGTAAATGGCATGAAGATATCGAAACAAGCAAAGGAACATAAATGTAAGACATGTATGCTGAGCAAGATTCATGTTATGCCATTTCCTAAAGCAACTGAACGTTGTTCTGAACATGTGTTGGAGTTAATTCATTCGGATGTGTGTGGTCCGATAAACGTATCGTCAGTAGGTGGTTCGAAATATTTTGTCACCTTCATTGACGACAAAACAAGAAAGGTGTTCGTATATTTCATGAAGTCAAAGAGCGAAGTATTCGAGAAGTTCAAAATTTTTAAACAGCAAGTTGAACGTCAAACCGGAGAAAAGATAAAAATTCTCAGGAGTGACAACGGACGTGAGTATCTTAATAATGCCTTTGATTTATATCTTCAGAAACACGGTATTATGCGCCAGTTGACGGTAGCATACACCCCGCAACAAAATGGTGTTGCTGAACGTGCAAACCGTACGATAGTAGAGATGTCCCGATCGATGTTAGTACATGCGCAACTGAACAAAAATCTGTGGGCGGAAGCCGTTGCTACAGCTGTATATTTGCGAAACCGTTCTCCTACAAAAATCTTATCGAACAAGACGCCATACGAAGCTTGGTATGGAAGAAAACCTAAAGTTAGCCATTTGAAAGTTTTTGGCTCATGTGCAGTAGCTTTAAATAAACGTCCAAAGCAAAAGTTTGACGCGAGAGGTAAACAGTACGTTATGGTGGGCTATTCTCAAGTTGCAAAAGCGTACAGATTGTATGATGAAGAATCTCATAAAGTTATTGAGGGTCGTGACGTAATGTTTGAAGAAAATACATTTGACAACTGTGACACGAGTAGTATTAAAAATAATACAGCCAACAACAATGATGATTTTTTGATTTTTTTTACTGGTGAAACTAAAAAAGATTCCCAGCCGTTACACGTTCCAATTAATGAAGAAGCTATCGAAGAAGGATTTAGTAGTACTGATGAATGTGAATTCAATACAGCCAGCGAAGAATCTGATGAAAACACCATTACCAATAGCAACAGAATGGAAGAAATTCAGTCGCAGGAAGAAAATTTCGAAACTGATATGCAGATTCAGGAGGAGAATTCCAATTCCGTAGATAATAGACAAGAAGCGCTGAAAAGAGGAAGAAGTCGTCCTAAAATAATTCGTGATGGTAGGATTGGTAGACCAAAGAAACAGTATAATATGGTGAATGGTTTATCAACAAAACAAAATTTCGTTCCACAAACACCTGAAGAAGCAATATCTTGCAAAAATTCTCAAGAATGGAGGAAAGCTATGCAAGCCGAATTTAATTCTTTAAAGAAAAACAAAACTTGGGATGTGGTTGAATTGCCTGCTGGAAAAAATGCAATCGGTTGCAAATGGGTATATGCCATTAAAACTACTAACGAAGGAGAAGTTGAGCGATACAAGGCGAGGCTAGTGGCAAAGGGCTGCAGCCAGAAATATGGAATTAACTATCATGAAACATTTTCTCCTGTTATACGCTACGCTAATATTAGACTGTTATTTGCAATAGCTGTCAATAAGGGTATGTACTTGCACCAGATAGATATTGTTAGTGTTTATTTAAATGGTGATCTCAACGAGGAGGTCTATATGAAGCAGCCAAAGATGTTCGTTGATAGCAACCATCCAAATAAGGTCTTACGGTTACGTAAATCACTGTACGGCCTTAAGCAATCTGGTCGTGAATGGAATACTAAGCTCGACTTATTTTTAAAGAAGATTGGATTCAAGAACTGTGAGAACGAACCCTGCTTGTATAAAATGAAAGTTCAAAACGAACTTGTGTTATTAGCTGTGTATGTCGATGACATACTTATCGGATGTAGAGATAAAGCTGTTATTCAAAGAATAAAATTTGAAATATCAACAGAGTTTGACGTTAGTGACAAAGGACCAGTACAACATTTTCTTGGAATGGAAGTCAACAGAGATAGTGAAAAGGGCGATATAACTGTGAGTAATATACAATACATAAAAACGTTATTGAAAAAGTATAATATGGAACAATGTAAGAAAATATCAGTCCCGCTTGAACCTGGATTTCAAGTTGCTTGTGCGGATAATTGTTCAAAAGCAGATGTGACGTCATATCAGACAATAATGGGTGAACTTATGTATTTAGCAATCACAACCCGGCCCGACATAATGCATTCAGTAGCAAAATTATTGCAAAGAAATACGGATCCACATACTGAGCATATGAATGCTGCAAAGAATATTTTGAGGTACCTAAATGGAACTGCCGAACTCAAGCTAAGTTACAAATGTAGTAAAACCGAATTAATTGGATATGCCGATGCAGATTGGGGCGGAAATGCTCTTGACAGGAAGTCATATACCGGTTTTTTGTTTTTCTATGGAAACTGCTTGATTTCATGGGAATCCAAAAAACAAAGTGTGGTCGCACTAAGTAGCACGGAGGCGGAGTACATTTCAATGTCAAATGCTGCAAAGGAGGCCATTTATTTAAAAAGGTTATTACTTGAACTCGAGTGTGTTGAAGATGATCCAGTGTTATTAAAAGTGGATAATCAAGGAGCACTTAAATTGGCGTCGAATGCAATATTTCATAACCGAAGCAAGCATATTGACATCAAGTACCATCATATACGGGAACTCATTGCAAAGAAGCAAATTAATCTTAAGTATCTAAGTACAGACTGCATGGTAGCAGATATCTTTACAAAAAATTTGCATAGAATTAAACATATGAAATTTATTGAACTTATGAATATGAAATAGTGTTTATGAATATAGTTGCATATAACTGAAATGTTTAGCATCAGGTTTGAGAAGGAGTGTTAAAAATGCTACTCTACTTAAATAACAAACCTTATGCAAAACATACTTTGAATTTATATTTATATTTGAATCGTAGTTTGTTTTGCTTTTTATATAACTACTGAAAATTTTTATTTGTCATTCATCAATAAAACTTTAAATCGTTTACAAATATTTCGGGTTGTCTTTTCATTTTTTACAATTCTTCGTGTATTAAGCTGATCAATACGATCGAAATCAATTGGAACAAATCTACAAACAATTAAGGGACATTAAAAACAAGATTCCATAAGTATTACCTCTTACTATTAAAAATAATTTCATCTTTCTTAAAGCAGGTAAATTACGAGTACGTATATGAGAAATAATTTTTACAAAACATATTACATAGAAAATGGCATATTTTCAAATACCTAAACTAAAATACCTATATATACCGGTATTGAAAACTTTTTGGTTTTCGATAATAACACTTATTAATAAAGTAGTTTCTTGGTAATGAGGCGTCATTATTATTTGCCTACTCTGTATTACATTAATAAGTACTTAATAGTATAATAGCACAGTAATACTGAAATCACGTGGATGAGTTGGCTAGAGCGTCGGATTAACAACCAGAAGGTTGTTGGTTTAACCCCATTCTGAAGCTGTTAGTTTTTTATTACAAAATGTCTAAAAAAATATTTTAAACTAAATAGAGTTTTTGTCGCTTAGGATGCTATATGCGAGATGGTGTATTGAGTAAGATGTTAGTCAGTAAAAACGAATGGTTAGTGTGTGTCCAAGTTCGAGTCTCACTGACGGCAAATTTTTTTTTATTTTTGTTTTCGTTTAGGTACTTATTTTTGAGTACCCCTAGAATCAAAAAATAACTACATGAATTTGCGGACAAGTCGAACAAAAATAACTAGTTATTCAGGCAAAAATAAGTAGTTTATTTTCGTTTATACCTGCTAGCTTACCAGGAAAGCAACGTTTTTGCTGGGTAAATACCGGCATTTTTTAAAAATAATAATTTCAGTAACGGCATCGGTTACGGTATCTAATTTTAAACGGTAATCGGTATCGATATTTATAACGGTATCGGTTTCAAACCTTGGTTTAAAAGCTTAAACATAGTGACACTACATACGTATGTACAAGTTTAAATCCAACAATTAAAATTTGAGTTCATTTAAAAAAGATCATACATGAACATTTATATATGTGTTTATTTTGTTAAACATACAAATATTTAAATATAAGTATTAATGGTACACTTATTCACTCACTCACTCACTCACTCACTACTACTTTGATAGATATGTATCAGAAACAACAGAAAAGTTTAGTTTTTTATTTTTACAGCATTAAAACGAAAAAAAAAACTATAATTAAAATGCGTACTTTTTATTTTTGTTATTTTTTTTTAACAAAAATACATACATGATTTAAAATATTCATTAATATACAGAACGTTTACTAGAACGATTATCTAGTAACTTATAGAACAAAGACTAAATGGGAAGGTATGCTAAATCCAGGAAAAAAAAACTTTATTGAAATTTATTAAAAATTTCGTATAAAAAATTTCGTGTCAAAAATTTGGCATAAAAAAACAATTATCGAAAATTTTATATTAAAACAAAATTTTTGGAAAATTTTATATTAAAACAAAATGTATCGAAAAATTTATGTAAAAAGAAAAATTCATATAAAATTTTGGAACCAAATTTTTGTATAAAAAGAAATTTTATCGAAATATTTTATATAAAATTTAAATTTCTCGAGAATTTCTTAAAAAAGGATAATTTATCGAAAATTTTGTATAAAAAGACAATTTACCAAAAATTCTGTATACAAAAAAGAAAAAAAATTATGAAAAATTTCATATAAAAACAAAAATTGGTGAAAATTTATCGAAATATTTGTATATAAATAAAATTGATCGAAAATTGATTATGAAAAAGCTATTTATTGAAAATATAGAATAAAAAGAAAATTTTAAAAATTTTCTTTTAAAAGAAAAAAATATCAAAAATTTTGTATAAAATGAAAAATGTATCGAAAATTTTCTATAAAATTAAAATTTATCAAAAATTCAAATGAAAGAACATTTTTATTAAAAATTTCTTTAAAAAAAATTATCGAAATATTTTATATAAAATTTAAATTTCTCGATAATTCCTTAAAAAAAATTAATTTATCGAAAATTTTATATAAAAAGACAATTATGGGAATTTTCATATAAAAAGAAAAGTTTTGAAAAATTTTTCGAAATATTTGTATAGAAAGAAAATTTATCGAAAATTTATTATGAAAAAGCTATTTATTGAAAATTAAAATAAAAAGAAAATTTATTGAAAATTCTCTTTTAAAAGAAAAAATATCAAAAATTTTTTATAAAATGAAATGAAAAAATGTATCGAAAATTTCCTATAAAATTTAAATTTATCAAAAACTCAAATAAAAGAAACTCTGTATCAATAATATTTATTAACAATTTCATTTAAAAATAAAATTTATCGAAATATTTGAATAAGAGGATATTTATCAAAAATTTCGTATAAAAAGAATATTTATGGAAAATTTCCTTTAAAAAGTAAATTTAACAAAAATTTCAAATGAAAATAAAAAGTATCGGAAATTATAATAAGGAGAAAATTTACTAAGAATTTCCTTTAGAAAGAAAATTAAAAATATTAAAGAAAATTAGCAATAAAAAAGGAATGAAAATTTGTCAAAAATTTCATCAGTGTTGAACAATCTAAAGGCAATAAATTTTATCCTTTTCTAAATACATGTAATTAGGCAAAAAGCGTTTTGAGCAGTGAATACCTTACTTACGAGTATATATGTCCAAAGTATTTATCCTCTTATGTTTAAATGAGAGGTTTATACGCTCCTAAAGACCAGTTTCATCTAAAACGAAAAAATTGTGGTAGACATGTGCCTTTACTCTTTAATGGTCTCCAGATTGGCTGCACTCTTAAAACAACTTCTTGATTAACATGCAGAAGGTCTGCAATATATGCGATCGGTTTCTAATCTTAGTCTCAAGGCCAAACAAGCAACCATTATTCTCTTCTCCCAGATCATAGGTCTATGCATCTGTGTAGAAGATGTTCAGAACCAAACTGGAAAGCAGTACAAGAGAAGCCCTATTCTACATTAAGTGTTCCTTTGACAAGCATATATCCGCTTCCACATTTCTAACACACAATCAATGTATCGATAAAATTCGCAATTTTAATTGTAAACTCCAAGCTGATCTATAACGGCGACCGGATGACGCAACAAGAATATCGATTGCATATGTTAAAATTAAGTGAACCTTAGGAGATTCTGGGACATCCATCATGAACAAAGTAGTAAGCCCTGAAAAACACCCGCCACTACAGCCCGATAAATTTCCAAACTCCAAGAAAATTGGTAATGATCTCAAATATCTTCCGATGTCCAATATTTGATATATATATATATATATATATATAAGCCCACCTTTCAGGCAGTATCAAAAGCTTTCTCAAAATCTAAGGTTTTTCCGCTATCGTTGGGTGCCTCCAATTCAGATCCCTAGATATATGTACATAGGCTAAGAAGAAAATGCATGGGAAGTTGAGAGGTTGGCCCTTTTTGAATCAAACTAGGAGTCGGACAAAACGTGCATCGGATTTTTGTTTCAATATTAAAATCACCAGGGCCTTTTTCCACGAATTGGAAAAGTATCCAACGTTTAGACAATGTTTAAACAAAATCGGATGAAAATGCCAGGTGTTAGTTTATAGCTTATGTGAACTCTTATTGGACCTATGCTTCCGAGTGCTTTAACAAATCTATGACCATTAGGAGCCATACACGCAGCGAAAAGATGCGGTTGAGCATTGTTACAACAAACATATCATGTTTGTTGCAGCAAAAATATTATGGTTGTAGTAATCAAATATTCATTTCCATAACAAAATAATTTTTGTAGTAAACACAAAATATGTTTGCCACAACTACTAATAAGGTTCCCTTCTGCCTTAGTCTATCCTTTACCGCCAAGGAAAAGGAGTCCGTAGGCATCCCCCGTCATAGCTACTGTATACAGAAGATTTGATTCGTCAGCAGATCAGCCTTTGCGTTGAATAAAAAGCTTTACTGAAAAATAGACAGATAAATTCACCGTGTGACAGTCATTTTCACACATGAAAAAAATCGATATACGCATAAAACTGGAGACCATACGTAGTGAATTTGCGTTCCTCTTAAAAGGACTTGAAAGTTTAGAAGAATACACATTTTTAAAAAGTTTTATAAAATATTTACGAATATTATATTAACCTAACATGGGTGTCAAGTGAAAGCTAAAAATCCCTATAATATAACAATACTTTATACTTAAATGTTGCAACACAAAAACTTAAGAAAATATCCTTTTGAAAATGTCACCTTTTACTATTTATTTTCACATATATCCAGTTCTTTTCTGGAATCTCAAATTTCAAAAGGACTTCAATTTTTCGAAAGATGAATACTATAAAAAATGTACGAAGATTATACCAACCCAATATGGATGTCGAATGAAAGCTACGAATCACTGCAACAGAATAATATCTTTTATTTAAATATTGCAGTGCAAAAAATTATGAAAATATATTTTTGAAAATTTAACCCTTTAGTTTTACATTTATTACTTAATTATATACTATATGTAAAGGAAATTTTCTTAACATTTTGTTCCGGTATATTTAAATAAAAACCTTTCGTATATTGCAGGGATTCTAAGCTTTCACTTGACTTCCATACTGGGTTGATATAATTTTGATAAATATTTTATAATATTTTAAGTCATATATTTTTGGAAGTCCATTTCAGAGAAAATTTGATGTTCTGGAGAAAAACTGACTATGAGCTCTAGTTTGATGCATATATCAATTTTTTCATGTATGAGAAAATTTTTGGGAAATTGTTACACGGTGATAGCAATAATACAATTCAGAAATGGCAGTGAATTTTTCGTAGAATTTGAAAAACACTGGATTGCTAATTTCAACGACTATATTAAAAAGCTTATAGCTCCAATGCCTCAGGGATATTCAGAATTGATAAAAATCATGTTTAAGCATTTTAATACTAAATACACATTTAATATATTTTTTATATTTTCCCTTGTTGCTTTTAAAAGTTGCAAACGCTTGAGTTATTATTGTTCAACACTTTTAGTTAACAAATATTTTTCTTTTTATTTTGTTAATAAAATACAAAATGTATATTATTAAAACAAAATAAAATAATTGCGTAAAATATTTTTTTTTTTAACATGAAATGACAATAAATTTTGTAGCATATATTTTTTTTTTACTTTACATTCTTTAAATATCGATAGATTTATGAATTTAAAAAGTATTTTGTAATTCAATTAAAATGTATTTTTATTTTCAACATAAAAAAACTTTGTCAGAAAAATTTTGTTTAAATAAAATTTTATGCAACTTTAAGCAGAGGGAGGGTATCATGCCCAGGTTGACATGACATTGAATATGTTTTTTTATATTTCATTTTATTTTAGTGTTTTAGATTATTAAACATACTTTAATAGTTATAGTAATATAATTGCTACATATGTATATGGACTATAATCAAAAATTTAAGTCTTAATAATTTTTGAGTGCAAAACTTTAGCAACATAGGTTTTTGGTTCAAAGTTCAAAAACTATAAAAAAAACTGCTTAAAATTACTTAACTTTTTCCCATTCTTTGATCTCATTCGATCTTATATAAACTAATCGGACTTTGTGCATAAATTCTGCACCTTCTTTATTATTGTGCAGCTACACACAGAGTAGTCGATTTTTGATGATAAAACTTTTAAATTTTGTCATCTTTGCAATAAAAATAAAAATTGATACTTACTATAATTATGCTTATTTTGCGTTATATCTCATTGATGTGCCCTAAATAGTCAACGCAGTAGATAGTCTCAAAGTTTGGAAAACGAGAGTGAAAATTTAAAAAAAAAAATCAGTTTTTCGCAAAGTACATTCACAGTTTCTAATGGAATAGCGTGAATTACTGTGTGAAAAATTTTAGGAACTTTTTTGTTTTTGTATATTTACACAGCAAATTGAAATTTGTACAAATCTTGCATATATAGATATAGGAATCGCGATAAATATAATTGATCGGAACCACAAATTTCAGTCGAATGTCTTTGATAGTTGAAAACGGAATACTTTTGTCAAAGCAGATTTTACTAAGGCATCACATTGACCATAATTGGCATATTTAGATGATATTTGTAATGCTTAAAGGAAATGTTAAGTCGCATCAAAAATTTTCTAAAAAAAAATTTATGGACCAGAAAATTTTACTTGGATTAAAAGGGATTATAATTTATTTGTAATAAATATATTTTCGTATAATATATGGAGAAATAACTAAGATTCGAACCCCATTTTTTGCAAAATTTTTAAAAATTGCGAATTTTAGTATAAAGAAATTTTTTTTAGTTTTAATAGGAAAATATAAAATATGCTACACTAATAACTATATCAAATAATTATATGTACATACCTATAAAGTTATTCCTTTTCTTTAAAAATAGACATTTTTATTTTTATTAGAGCTATAAAAGTCAGGTGAAAAATTTATGTCTTAGCGCGGCAACGGGTCAGTTTGCCTTTAAATGAGAGGAAATAAATATAATAAGAGTGGCAGCAGGACGGCAAAGTGATTGCTAAAGTTTTATACAAAATATAAATTTTTAATATTATTTTTTATTATTTGTTTTAGTTATCATTTTTAATATATGAATGTTATTATATGTCATTTGTTTAATATATATTTTTTTAATAATTTCCTTTCACTCCCTTTGTGTAGTTTTCTTTTCTTTCTTTTCTTTTATAATGCATTTTTTTCATAATCGATGGAAATCTTCTGAAAAAAAAAAATATAGAATATCGTCAAGAAAATAAAATAAATTTTATTCGAACGGCAATGAAATGTTCGTTGCCGTCGTCGTTCTTTGGTTGTGTTTCTACACTTACGTACGAGTATTTTACGACAAAAATTAATTGATTTTCAAAATTTTATAAAAATTATTAATTGATATGACTTTCATTTTAAAAATTTATGATTGTTATCAAGGAATTGTGGTGTCCTAATGCATCGTTACCAGTTGCACCTGTCATCCTGAATATATATATATATATAAATTTTATTATGCTTGTACGAAATCATTTAAAGCCGCTAAATATTTTTATATTGCTCAGAATTTAAATATATCTTTTCAGTGTGTATTCCTCGGAAATCCTTTATGTCATGAAGGTCTGTCTGATCTGATACTGGTCGCTGCAACAGTAGAATATTTTGCGACTGAAAAAACGCTTTAGGAGTCCAAGCTAGTAACAGCGACGCATTATTTTGCTGGAGAATCAAATTTTAGCATAAAATTCCTCAGCAAATCTTATGGACTCACTGTTTAGTAAACTTATGTAGTCCTGTGACTTCATTCTGCTAGGTCCTATAAATATTTCCAACTTCTCTCTATAGCTAAAATATTCTTATGTTATGAGTAATTCGCCACTATAATTGCGCTTGAAGCATGCCTTTAGAAACGTCAAATACAAATTCAATACTTGTGATGAGTATTTTGAATATTTAAATAAAATATTTTTCATCTCTTATGAACATAAACTCATGGTGTTGCTGAAGTTCTTAACCGAAAATTTATGTTAATCATAAAATACCAGATGTGCATTCTTTTCGTTCTATATATATTGTGTCTTTGTAGCCCATGATTCATAATTTTGATCTAAAACATCTTTTATTATTTGCTGCATGCGTCCAGTTATAAAAACAATCATAATTTCACTATTATTTTTCTGTAAGTTACGTCGTTTTTTTGCTCGAAAAAATCTAAATACGTCCTTAAGTCCCACTAATCAGCAGTTATTATTTGACAAACATAGCTATTTCTGTATTATGACATAATACTGTTACAAATTATATTTTCTGCAGATACTATCTTGCAAACTATTGCATAAATAATGAGTCATACTTTAATGATTGTAGTACTTCTTCCGAAAGTTCAGTACCTGGTGACATATTGTGCCAAAGGGTCAATAAAGAGTGTTTTAATTGTTAAAAAAAAAAAATCAAACTTTGGGTTTTATAACAGTCCAATGAGTAAATCAATTCGCACATGTAATTATTTCCTATTAAAATTTAGCCAATGATATGTTTGTTATAATAAAAAAAAATTGTATCACTCTTGGAATATAAAATAACCAGAAATCAAATATTTTACTTATAATTATTTGACAGGGATACATCAAACATTAAAAAAATCATACATTTTATTTTAGTAATTCAGTACACGCAGAGAAAAAACATGGTTATCACTATAAGAATATTATGTTCTCATTGTTAATTTTCTTTAATTTTGATAACTCTGTGCTCGTGATAACAACGTTTTAGTTTAAATTTTGTCATTTAATGTTTACACTCAATAAAAACTTTAATATAATTGACTACAACAATTATATGTTTTTAAATATCTTTACCAAAAACAAAATTTTATCAATACGAAAAATATAATCATTAAATATTTGCAGTATTTTTCCTTGTTTTTAAGCCATATTAAGAATATTATTCTCATGACAATAAAATGTTTCAAATAAATATAAAACTTATCCTTTCCACAAACTTAGTGGAAAAATTAAATACTTGTTTGTTTTTAAATATTTTAAATATTTTGCTTTTTAATGTTTGTTTGTTTGTTCGTTCATTGAAATTCTCATTTAGTTTATATATGAATAAATATAAATAGAATAGAAACTATATGATAAAATGGAATCATAATATGATAATGTGGTATAATAATATAATAAGATAGAATAATAATATAATAACATCAAATCATAATCTGATAGAATGGGATAAAGTTGTAGCAAGATTGTTCAATTATATGTAAAACTAGAATCATAACATGACAAAAAAAAAATAAACCATAAAATCGGACATAATATGATAAAATAGAATCATAACAATTATAACTTATAATCACTTATATTTTTCGCTTTGATCATATGTTCCAATCATAATATGTTGCTTTTACATTATGGTCACTGCAACTATATATTTTCTCTGCCTGTAATTTCTACCAAAATTATACATAAACTTCTAGTTTGTAAAAATATGTATATGTTCAACTTAAAATCGCTATAACTTTCGCTCCCCCTGCACGAAATGATTAACACGAACTGATTCTCTATGCATGCGAGTCACTTTATATTAATACAAATAGATTTTTGTTTTTAAGGCCTAAAATCAAAAACTTTCTGATAATGACTTATATAAAAATAAACTTACATACTCTTTATATAAAACAATGAAACGTATAAATATGATTATATCTATTCTAACAAAAGTTTAAGCAAAGTTAAACAAATGATCACAACTATAGTACATATTTGTAAAACAATTATCTAAGTGTGTTTTTTTTTTAAGTTGCGGTGGTATTTTTCTTTTAATCAGGGGGCCTTAACAAGACATACAACTAGATAGTCAGTCAAGCCAACATGAGTGTAATAGATGCTCATATGTTTGAGTTTTTTTTATGTATAATTTATTTTTATTTAAAGCTAATAATAGTAGCAATTATTTGAATAATACAGCATATAATTGAGATGTTATTTTAAAAGTTTAATATATTTAAAATTAACTATAAATTTATTTAAAACAAGTTAGAGTGCTATATTCGACTGTGCCGAATATTATATACCCTTCATCCATGTTGAGATGTGTTATATGAAAATGCAATGCATTATATTGAATGTAATTTTAAATATATTTACCTGACCTATAACTAACTAAAAATTTTAAATAATTTACATTTTCATATAAAGTTTAAATAGAATCAAGATTTTATAAATCCTTATATCCTAAACATGTTTGCAATCGTAAATTGCCTTGTTGGTTCTGTTTGGCAGTACAATAACAGAGTTTGTGGACTATAATTAAACACCAACAGAATGGAATACGTATTTTCTGTGCCGCTACACACTTCATCAGCATTCTTGGTATCTTATCCATTTTGGTTTCGTTGAAACCTAAACATATTCTTATATATTATAAAAATTAAGGAGTAAACAAACTTACTATATTTGTTTATTTGTGTATCAATGACGTTTGAAAGGTTTTTCACGAAATTTGACATACATATAATTCGAGTGCCAGAGGTGGTTATAGGCTTTTCGATTGGACGTCATACCCACATTTTTTGCTTACTTTAAAAAAAATCTATTTTTTCAATTTTACATGTTAGTCGCATTAATGAAGCTATTTACATGAAATTTGACGCACAGATAGTGTTTGCACTATAGAATGTTATAGGTTATGTTGGGTATTGATCGGATGACACGTCCATATTTTACGCCCACTTTTTAAAAAATATCAAACGGATGAACCGATTAGCTTAAAATAGATTGGAGCAGGAGGGTAGTACTTCCCATATAAAGCAAATATTAATTATGGCATATCTAAGAAAATATTACAGTGAGAACCTTCAAATTTCGTGGGAACCTTTATCCTATCATACCGCATTGATGAAATTAAAATAGGAAAGATAGGTCCAGGGGGAGAGGTAGTCCCCTTACAAAGAAAATATAAATTTTCTCATCTAAAGGACTATTACAGTAAAAGTCTTAAAAGAAATTAAAGCAATTTTCATATCAAATTTCCAATAGGGCGAATAGGCCCAGGGGAAGTAATAACTCCCATATAAGGCAAATATTAGTTATCACATCAAATAGGGTAGCGAGGCGCACCGGTAAAAGTTAGTAAGTAATAAATTTATTACTTTGGAATTTTACAAAAGTTCGCACATATTTAAAAAAGATATAATAGTTTTAAATTAAAAAAGGAGGGAAAATTTATGTACGGATTTGATTGATTTAAAAAATCAAAATTCGAAAAAATGTTTGTAATAGATTTATATAGGAATGAGGCTCATAGCTCATATAGGAGTTTCAAAAAATCTAATAACGCGTTTTGGCCTATAACTCGGTTAATACTGAATCTACTTAGTTCATTTTTTTCAACACAAAAATTCTTAAAAAAATTTTCCGATTTTTCTGTGAAAGAACCAAGAACCAAGTATGCCTTAGTTTATTTTGTTGTTGTTTTTCAATACTAACGAAAATATAGACTATAAGGGAAGCAGATATTAAATAAATATCTGCTGGTTGTTTATGAACCGATTTGTTTAATTCAAAAAACCGAAATTTAAGAAAAATATTTGTGGGTAGAGAACTCAGCAGCCTTATAGGGTTCGTAATGGGGATAAGGGTTAATTGATGGGTTTTCGATTCCACACTTTCCTTATATTTCATTATCTTTCTATCTGCTCTTGTGCCTTATTCTACTAAGGTTTTTATCTTTCTCCGTTTATTAGCTTTCTCTGGTATTTATGAAGGGATCACAATTCTCTATAAGAACCAAGACTGTACCTTATTTAGGACTTGGATATCGATCAAAAATGCGTTTTAGCCGATATCTCTGTAAATAATAGACCGACTGAGTTCATTTCTTCAGCAGAAAAATTAGAAAAAAATTTTCCAATTGTGTTTTGAAAAACTAGGGGATTCAGAAAATCAAAAACCAGTTTGAAAACCCGTTTTTTAAATATGTCCGTTATTTTAGAACCGTTTTTTCTGAAAAAAAAATTGGTGGGCCATTTCAATCGAAGGACAAACAGACAGACGGATCCAGAAAATATTAACTTTTTTGTGAAAATTACAAACGGAATGACAAACTTATATATACCCTTGACACCTATGGTGAAGTAAATATTGATGTCACTTAAAACAAATGTTAAATTTGAAATGAAATTTCCGTTAAATGCAAAAACAAATTAGGAAAAAATAGAATAATATTGAAATATATTTTTAGAAAAAAAAAATATCTTTTTTACTGAGACTTTAAAAATAAAAAAAAAATTTAAATGAAAAGAAAATGTTTTTGAATTAATTTCTTAAAAAAATTATTCTTTTGACAATATTGATCACAAATATCGATAAATAAACAAATTCATATATTTAAAAAGAAAGAGCTAAAAGGCACGAACGAATGAACGAACATCTTTAAATTGTTCACAAGAATTTTACATACTCACAGATACACAAATACTTACATACATTAAACCTTCAAACATTTACATTTCTTTTGTGTTACATTTGCTGGTTATACGAGTACTATACATGTTTAAGGCAACCACCAAAATCTAATCAAGATTGTAAATTTATATGTATGTATGAATTTAAGAGTATGTACCATACATTTATATATTTACATTTACCTATATACTTTTAGTATTTTTATTTAAAAGTACTTTTTATATATGATTTAAATCTTGATTGTCCTGATACGCGTTTATTTTTTTTTTTTTGTTGTTTTTTTTATGCATGTACTTATGTTTGTCCTCGTATCCTTGTTTTATTATCAATTCATCCTGCAAAATACTCTTACTGAACATCTGCTTTTGTCAACATTTATTTAGATGCTATACATACACGTATAATATTCTTTGTTTTCTGCAAAATCAAAATCAAAAAAAAAAAAAAAAATCATCATTGAAAAGTGTTTGTCCAAATAAATATAAACAATACCAGGGGCAAAATCTGCTTTTTGTTTTGTAGGCATTTTGAAAAATTTGTCACGAGTGTCATGATTCATATTTGATTTTGTCAGTTTTTTTTTACAACATTACTATTTATTCATTCATTCAACAACAACGAAAGAGAGGAATATCCTGCTTATTTTCCAATTGGATTTTCTATTTAAAATAAAGTTTTATGGAATGGTTAAGATAGAATATGTCTTTGGTTTTTTAGAAGTGTGGAAATTGTATCACGTTCATTTTGAAATAAAATGACTGTCTAAACAAGGTCATGTAAAGTTAGTAATTTTTTTAATGGAAAAGAAAATTAAATATATATTTTTTTAAGGGAAAAACTGTAGGAGAAATTATTCTAAAAATTAGAATTTTTAAATCTTTTAAGTTTTATAAGAAACGAAAGAGAATAGAAAACTTCTTTTTTTACATAATATTTTATTAAATTATAAGAAAAAGAATTCAATACATTATGTTGCCTCAGCGCCTTAAAGGCATTATGGAGGCAAGTTGGTTATATATTCATACATAAGTAAATAATTAATTCAACTTAAATTATAAATAAAAATATATATATATAAATAACATTCTATTTTCTGGAATAAATACTACTTAATCAAAGATTTAAATAATGATATCCTGTCTGAAAATTCACATATCCATTTATAATTGATACTTTTTTTTAGTAAATTGGTACTATTTTTAAAATTAGTACTTTTTTTTAGTTTTTCAGGGAAATTGATTGGTATTCTTTTGTTATAAGAAGAAGTTGTTGTATATTATAGGTATATACTCCTTTTTAGAAAAATTGTCTACAGTTTTAGTTACACTGCCTGCCATTTGAATGAGAAAATAATTTTTTGTTCAACCAAATTTCAAAGTGTTGGCTTTAGTTTCCTGAAGAAATAAAAAATATACATATTTTGTTATACTAAAATTATGCATTTATTTAAAGACATGTATTTCTGTGGTATTATTTCGTGTGTTACTTGAATAAGGAATTCTTTTAATATTAATCAGGAAGGCTATGATTTTAATTTCTTTCAATATAAACGACTAGAGAATTCTTAATTTGATAGTTTTTAAATAGCTTTTATTGAAAATGGGACGTGGTAAGGCTCTTAATAACTCTAAAAAAGAAAAAAATTCTGATTTTGAAATCTCAGGGTCAGAACAAAAACATTAATAGAGGAAAGACAGTTGTGTACAATTATTTAAATAACGTGAAAAGATATGGAAAAAACATGAAAGGGCGGAAGAAAATGGCAACAACTTCAAAAGAAAGACGAAAAATTCTTAGAATTGCATCAAATTCTGCCATGTCGGTATCAAAAATAAGTGAAAAAAGTGGAATCAGTGCCAGTCTAAGAACAGTGCAACATATTTTAAAGTCGTGCCCATATATAGTCCGATGAAAACTGCAAAAAAAAAACACCACTTAATGAAAAACGCAAATCACAACGTCTATAGTTTGCCAAAAATACAATGATATGGTCCGACAAATGGTTTAAAGTTATATTTTCCGATGAAAAAAAGTTCAATATTGATGGTCCCGACGGGTATAACTATTATTTCCATGATCTAAATAAAGAGGAATTATTTTTGAGCCGCAGACACAGCCGAGAGGGCGAAATAATGGTATGGGTTGCCATTTCGTATTATGGTACCATAGAACTGGTTTTTGTATCCAACAAAATGACTGCAACGACTTACAAAAACATTCTGGAGGAAGCATTTCTAAAATTTAATGATTTCTTTGGACCAATACCTTGAACGTACCAACACGACAATGCTCCGATTCATACCGCCAGAGCAGTAAAACAATGAATTAATCAACAAGGTGTTTAACTTTTTGACTAGCCCCCATATTCACCAGACCTGAATCCAATGGAAAATGTCTGGGGTTGACTTGCAAGAAAAGTTTATGAAGGAGGAAAACAATTTGAGACGATAGAATCCTTAAAGGATGCAATAACGGAAGCATGTTCAATTTCGCTAAATTATTTAGAGTCATTATACAAGTCGATGCCAAATCGCATTTTTGAGGTTATTTCTAAAAATGGTGGCAGTACTCATTACTAATTGAATGCTAGAAGATAATAACTTTCATTTTTATAACCTAAAATTTAAAAATAAATTACAGTTTGCTAAGTTTTAAAATATTCCTTAAATTCATAATTTTAGTATAACAAAATATTTATATTTTTTATTTCTTCAGGAAACTAAAGCCAACTCTTTGAAATTTGGTTGCGCAAAAATTATTTTTTTCTGAACTTTAGTTTAGGAGATATACTTAATTAAAGTTAAAAAAATGTCATTCCTTATTCAAGTGACAGGCAGTGTATTTAGGATCTATTGAATGGTTAGTGTTAATGTTTTGGCAATAAATAAAAAAATTAAAATCATTATGTTGAAAAAAGTTTTTGTTTTTCTTTATCCCCTTCTAGGCTAAAATACACAAAAAAAAAAATCATAACGTAAATATTACTTAGAAGTTTAAATAAAAATTCCAATGATAGCATCGAACTATTTAAAAATGGAAATCATTAATCATATCTAAATTAAAGACAAAAGTAAAAATATATATTTTTTACTAAAATGAATTCTCTTAAGAAACAATTCAATTCAAATTTTTTGGAAATAAATTTGGAAAATTCTGATCGGCCGTTTGGATTTTCATGAAATGGTATAGACGTAGCAGAGGAGTGTATAATGTTATGTTTGGAAGGGGGGCACAACAATCCCCCCAGGGGCGGAGCTAAGGGGGCTCAAAGTTAGGTACATCTGACATAAAAAATTTTTAATCGCTTGCAAAATTTTTGTTTCTCGAGGTACCTAATTTGAGCCCCCTTAGTTCCGCCCCTGGCGGGATTGTTATGGCCCCCTTTCAAACATAACATTGTACACTCCTCTGCTACGCCTATACCAAATTTCATGGAAATCCAACCGGCCGATCAGAAGTTACAGATTTATTTCCAAAAAATTTCGATTCTGCCCCACTGTGCAATTGGCACCAGCTGCAATAAAAACCAATGAAGGAACCAGTACTTTGCTTCGATTGAAAATATTAAATAAAGAAATTGATGCTGTCCAATGACACAATATATAAAGACAACTTTACGATGAGTCAGGAAAACAATTAAAAGAAAAAAGATAAATAGTACACTTTAATTTTTCCCATGAAATCCTACTCTTATTTTTTGTAAATATATTATGAATCAAGAACTTTTATTATAATATCGTTTCAATGATCTTTCCAAATTTTAAGCATATAATAATATCCTGTAGATTAAGATTGTTAAAATTTGCTCGTATGGTATGACCTCTCAATATTGAATACACAAAACTTTTATTTCATAAAGAAGTTTGCGGGATATAAAAAGAAAATTTGCTTAAACGACATGATAACTTAAAGACGGAAAAATCTTTTCAATATGAATATCGATAAAATACCAGATTTATTTCCGAAAGAGATAAAATGTAAAACTCATGTTTTAAATTTAATTTTAAATAATCAGCTTACAAAGCATTTTAAATGAAATATAGTTTATCCGCTTGTTGGCTCCGAAGTCGTAAAACTATTAGAACAATTTTCATCAACATAAATTTTTATATGAAATTATCTTTTTCACTCTTTTGTCCTTCGAATCACAAATTTAATGATTAACATTATTTAAAACAATCAATAGTTTAAAAGACCCTCAGTTATCGTGGGTCTGCGAAAAGTTGATTTCAATACTTTATTTTATCTCTCACATTATATATGAGTTATGTGATCCCTGAGAGATATTACAGAAATTGCAAGTTAAATTTTTAAGTATAAACAATTAAAGAAGTTTTATTTTTCTTCTAAAATCGGTTTGATTGATATTGAAAACGTAATTATATTTATTATAAGAATTTTTATATACATAAAAAACTAAATTATATTTTAAATACTCCCGACCCAATTTTAGAACAAAAATAAAACACATTGTCATGACTCTTAACAAAAAGAATTTCTTTATTTACTTTTTTTGATCCAACCACAAAACACTGATTTCCTTAATACGATTGTCATTGGAGAAGACAAAGTACTCGTATGAATAAAAAACAAAAAAACATATTTTCTATTTTAATAACTTAACTAAAAGGTCCCTTTTCAAGATGTCCACAATAAAAACAAAACGAGATTATAACACTCAAAAAAAAACCAAACAAAAATTGATGGAAAAAAATATTAAAAGAGGAGCAGAACCAAAAAAAGAAAAAAACTAACAAAAATCCTTTACAAAAAAATTATGAATAAAAGTGTCAACACAAGAGCAACAAAACAAAAGTACAAAATAACTACAAAAAAAAAAAAACGAATATTTATAATATCTAACAAATGGTTGTTGCCATTCTTAAAAAAATAAAAAAAAGAAACAAAATAACAACAACTACATCAACCGCTTGAAAATGACATCAATAGAGCACTAAAAGCAACTACTACAGCTACAACAGAATTCGCCAAAAATACAATATTCAAAAAAAAAAAAAAAACTTTAACGGAAGAATTGTTTGCAACCGAACAGCCGGACGAACGGACGGAAGGAAGGAAGAAATGTTTCACACATACAAAACTGTATTTGAAAGGCAGAAAAATACAAAAACTTTCCGAAGAGAAAGAGAAAAAAACAAAATAAATAATGAAACTAAAAAAAAGTTTGTTTCAACAAGGATGCGCAAAAACAAACAAATGAACGAACTAACCATGTTGTGTAGGACTTTTTTTTAAGGATTCCTTTCTAGGAGGGTGGTACGATAATTTTAAGAAAATGAAAAAGTTTAAATGTTGCTATTAGAATTGTTGAGGAAACTTTTGAGACTTTTAATTTTGGCTTTGAATTTGGAAAAATTTGCAGAATTTCGAAGAACTATCAAAAATTCTACCTTTTATCTTCTTATTATAAAATATGTTACAAACAGTGTTGCCATTTTGGTTAGTTTTAACCAAAATTTTATTTATTTTTTTCTGTTTTTCTGTTTTTCTTCTTATTATAAAATATGTTACAAACAGTGTTGCCATTTTGGTTAGTTTTAACCAAAATTTGTATTTTATTTTCTAAAGTGGAAAATAAAATAACAAATTTGTTAGATCAAAATTTTATTTATTTTTTTTCTGTTTAGTTTTAAAAATGCCATTTAGTCTGTTAATCTGGCCAAAAATAAAAAAAAAATAATAATAAAACTTCATCATACATTTAAAAATTAAAGGTTCCTACATATAATTTCTCACTCCAATTTTAACTGACAATAAAAAAAAAAAAACAATTTAAATCAATAGAAAATATAAAGATTTTCCAATATATAACCAAAAAGTGAAATGGATTAGGAGATTTTTGTGAGAAAGTTCTAACAATGTAACAAACATTCGAAATACTTGTAATTACAAAATAAATTACTAATAAAAAAGAAATGTATATTCGGTGAAGACCGACTATATGATATCCTACACTATTGTGTATGTGTCTTAAAGTAATAATGGGTGATTCAAGTAGAGATACTTTTTTCAATAGCCTTTATTTGACAGATTACGTGTGAGTCGTGTCATGCTGTCATGTTATTTGTGTTTAGTATTGTTTGGCATTTCATAATGGAAAGACTTACGCCTGAACAACGTTTACAAATCGTTCAACTTTATTACGAAAATTCACGTTCTGTGAGGAATGTGTCTCGTGCACTTCGCTCAACTTATATTCAACATAATAGGCCTATTGAGCGTACGTTTCGCAACACCATCACCCATTTTGAGACCCAGAATTCATTATTGGATAATATTCGATCGAATAGACCACGTCCAGCACGCTGTGAAGAAAATATAGCGGCCGTAGCTGATAGTGTACACGAAGACCGTGGAGAGTCGATTCGGCGCCGTTCGCAGCAACTCGGACTAACGTATGGAACGACTTGGCACATTTTACGTCGAGATCTTAAATTGAAAGCGTACAAAATACAGCTTGTGCAACAACTGAAGCCGCTCGACCTTTCCAAGCGACATCGCTTCACTCTATGGGCTCTTGAAAAGTTCCAAGAAGATCCGATGTTTTCGAGGCTAATTTTGTTCAGCGATAAGGCCCATTTCTGGCTCAATGGGTATGTAAACAAACAAAATTGCCGCATTTGGGACGAAGAGCAACCTGGAGAGATTCAAGAACTGTCACTGCATCCAGAAAAAACAACGGTTTGGTGTGGTTTGTGGGCCGGTGGAATCATCGGTCCATATTTCTTTAAAAATGATGCCGGTGAGAACGTAACCGTCAATGGCGACCGTTATCATACCATGATAACCGACTATTTGATACCTGAAATTGAAGCTCGTGATCTCGGCGACATTTGGTTTCAGCAAGACGGCGCCACTTCCCACACATCGCATCAATCAATGGATTTATGGAGAAAACACTTCGGTGAGCACATAATTTCACGTTTTGGGCCGGTCGATTGACCACCAAGATCGTGTGTATTACACCGTTAGACTTTTTCCTGTGGGGATATGTAAAGTCTAAAGTTTATGCGGACAAACCCGCTTCGATTCAGGTCTTAGAGGAAAACATCACACGTGTCATTCGCCAGTTACCAGTCGAAATGCTCGAACGAGTCATCGAAAATTGGACTCAACGCATGGACCATCTGCGACGTAGCAACGGCCAACATTTGATAGACATAATCTTCAAAAAATAAATGCCAAAGAATGTTCTTTCAAATGATAATAAACATTCCCTATTAAATTTGAATTTTCTGTGTTTTTTTTTAAGTAGGGAACCTCGAAATGGATCATGCTTTACATACTTGTATGCACAGAAAAAATTATTCCAAATAATTTCTTAATAAAATTATTAATTCATTTTATATTGAAATTTAATTATATTATTAATTAATGTAATTAACTTTCTAATTAGTTTAAAGGTTTCTGACAAAAAAGAAAGAAAGAAAAAAGAAAAATTAGTCACAATAAAAAATATAAAAATAAAATCAATTTTCAGTCATTTTCAATTATTTGGACTTATTCTAGCGTTTATAAAACTGTAATACGTAATACAAACATGTTGTAAGGATTTGCTCAGTTTTCGGAAATGCGTATAATAATTAATATATAAAATACATGATGAGATTTTCAATCGTTTCCATAGTTTTGTAGGTATTTTCGTCGGTGGTATCAGAGGTTATATTTAATTTCAATATTCAAATTTGTGTCAAAGCTGTTCTATGAAAAATTATTTGTATGTAAAATCTCAGTCCATATTGATGGTTTTTGACGATTTGTTCTCACATTTATCATATTCTTTAATGTTTTTATTGGTATCTCATCCTAGGTCATAAAGACACGTTCTGATAGAGTTATATAAAAATCTTTATTGGAACGAGTTCAAAGGTTTTAAAAATCTTATGTATACATAATTATTGGTGATTTTAACAAGATGTATAAGACGCCAATTTTAATTTCCATAATCAAGTTTGGAGTTTTATTATTTCCTTCATTTAATTTTACTTGCATTGCATTATCTAAATATTTTTAATAATTTAATAAATAACTGTAATAAAATTCATGCGTTTTTATTGATGGAAGGTTTTAATTAACCGCAGAATTAAATTAATACAAATTTCAATTGATTTTAGCCAACATTAAATCATAATTCTAATTAATTTAATTAAAAAAGTTAATTGAAATTTAAACCAGAATGAATTATTCTTATTTAATTAATATTATCATTTTGGTGATTGGAGCAAAATCATTTAAAAATTTAATTAATATGCACAATTTCGTAATTGAAGTCTACTTTTATTTTTTTTTTTTTTTTCTGTGTGGTTACTGTGGTTAAACCTATTTGAGCCAATTTTTATTAACATATTAACATTTATGTGGAATTTACTTTTAACTGATTTGTGGGAGAGGACCCTATATAGAAGCTACAATTAATTTTAAAGCCATCCTTTTGAAAATGAATGCCATATTTTATGGAGGTACATACAAAAAATCTTTTATAGAATTTTTTTAAAGAATTTTTTTTTATAGAATGTTTTATTTGTTCAGAATTCTATAGAAATACACTTATATGTATTTAAAATATCTGAGCTTCAAAATATGACTCCAAGAGAACATTTATTCGAGGACTATGGAAAATAATGAACCAATTTGTATCAGTTAAAGAGATTATGAGTAGATTATTATACCTTAGGGGGTTCCCAAATATGGTGCTGTAGGCAATAAGAAAATATATCCAGTTTAGTTATTAAAACTATGCAGAGCAACATAAATAATAATAAAAATTTTAAAAAACACCACATTATTTGAAAAATAAATACAATTAAAGTGTTCTATGTATTTTCAATTGCACCACAATTTTGTACACAATTTTTTAATAAAATTTAATATATGTAAGTGCTTTGGTACATTAACGATTGATATAAAATCTTTTGGTCAAACCTCCCAATTAAATATCTTTTACTTTAAATCTTTAGATTTAAAAATGGAATTCATATTATCAAATGTAACTCTTATTTGTATTTTTTTCTGTAAACGTATAATTGTATAATTGTTGAAGTCAACCTTATTTTCTATTACTGCTTGACCCAGTTGTTTTGCAATTCTAAATTTATTACAATCTGGTTTGCTTTCGCCAATCATGCAAACTTGGATCAGGGGCCACATTTTGACAAACATTGTTGTAAACAGTTAAATTTTAATTACGTTTTTCTCCTAAAGACTAAATACATGTATTAAGATTATATTAATTTTTAATAATAACTTTGAATTTTTAAAATTTGGTTATTTTTACCAAAATTTTGATTGGGAAAAAATTTTTGGCGTGGCAACACTGGTTAAAAATAAAACAATACATTTCATTGAATTTAATGGATAAATGTTGACATAAGTCACAATTAATTAATGAAAAAATTTTACTGAATTGTGAATAAAGTGAACATTTATGCATCGATTTTATTGTTATGTGCACTAAGGGAAAAAATTCGATTCAAAATACACGACAGTTATGGTCACATTAACAATTTACAGTATCGGTTTTTTAATACCGTTCGTTTACAAATTTTAAATAAACATCATATAGTTTAACAATTCGATACTGAAGTGGTGTCAACTTCACTTAAACACAAAGTGTTGAATTTGAACACATACGGAGCAGATTCACTATTGGCATTGAGTGGTATCGTTATCAACATGTATGTGTTCGACTTTTCTCTGGGTGTGAATAATTATTCTTGTAACATACCTAAATTTACGATAAAAAAAAACACATAATCATTCTTAAGCTATGTTCATATTTGGCAAATATGTGTTCGAAATTGCGTGAGAATTAGTTTTACATAAAAATTGTTTACCGTTGTTTGATCTTGCAAATGTTTTGTAAGAGAAAACAGCGTCAAATGAAATTCAATAAAACGTAGTCCGTGATTTACCATAAGTAAAAAACATTTTACAAATTTAAAGAAGAAATTAAGAATTATTTTATTTAGTGGCTACAACTTTTTCGTCAAATATTTGACTAGTCTGAACATAGCTGTAGTCAGTTTTGATGTTAAAAATTTTTAAAATTAATAAGATTTCTTTTTTTCGATACTATTAATATATACTATACTATGTGGTACCACATAATTGATTTTCTCATAATGCTTTATCTCGAGAACTAAAATTAAGTCCGTAAAGTGATCCGGTGCTGTAAAAAAAAATACTTTTTCATCGTACTGTGTAACCTTTTACTGAAATTGTTATTTAATATTTATTATATTACATAATCTAAAATTAGTTTAAAAATTTATAAAATTTTGAGAAATGCAGATTGGAACATTGTAGTTTAATATAAATAATATCAATAAAACACTTGTTAGTGTTATATCGTTGTATAATAACTGGGGTTTGGTTTTTCCCGCAATATTTCTTTTCCCGGGAAACGAGGACGAAAAATTGGAAGGGTATAAACAGAGCATTCTCGTTAGGAATATCTTGTTTTCCACTTAATGATTTTCTCCAAAGAGATACCTTTCATAAAAGTATAAAATTGTTATGTGTTTCTTTATAAAGTTTCTTTTTATTTATAAGAAAAAATAATAAAAGCACATTTTCGGCCAAAGATATTTATAAAATCAACATTCTTCAATTTTCCAACTTAAAGCCGATTCCCTTTGGTTTAGAAAATGATAATCGTTTGCAAATTGTATCGCAATGATATCGTACTTTTCACATACAATTATATAGAAATATAATATAATAATACTTTTGAGAGGGGTGTAGGGTCCGCGTTCAAAACTTGAACTCATATACTCGTGTATTACGTACACTTAAAGTTTTGTATTAATCGGTCCACTCAGTTCGAAATTATTGATTAATTAATTGTACATTTGCAATTAAAAAATAAAAAAAAATTATGAATTTCCTTACATTTTATATTGTGACTACATTTATGGTCAAACGCCTTGGAAATGGTCATTTTAAAAAGTGTATTCTGGGGACCTTGTACGCAGTGTTGTCAATTTATCAATTTTAGTGCTAAAGCTACCACTTTTTAAACTCATTAGCAGGAACAAAAATGAATCTGGCACCTACCACTTTTCGAACTATTTTTGGCATTTTTTAGTATCTTTTGCTTTTTCTAAAAATTAAAACTGCAACAAAAATTTAGTGTTTATAGAGCAAGAATTAATTAATGATCAAATAAAATTTTGGCAGTTAAGTAAACTATAATTCTTTTATTATAAGTATGGACAGGAAGTTCATGCATTTAAAAAATGTGATTTAGGCGCTTAAAAAATGCACTAAAAAATTTAAAATATGCCCTAGAAACAAATAAAACTTTTATTTAAAAAAAAACAAAAAAAATTTAATTCAGCATCATATTAAATTAAAAATATACAGCAAAGACCTTAGGCAGCTTTTATACATATAAAATTACTGTTCGACATTAACAGATGTGATGGATGCATTTTTTAAATGATGTGGAAAGATTTTATTATTTCTTCGTTTGAATCTCATATTGTAACAACTGTATTTTGATGGCTGTGGTCTTAATGATAGATCAATTTTTCTAAAATTATATTAAGGATAGCTCTATACAGCTAATTATGCTCTCGGACAGAATAATCTTATTGGTAGCTTCTTTAAAAAGAATAAAATATATGTTTCATATATATAACTCGATATTAAACGAACTTGTTCCACCTTCAGATAAATAATGGGAAATTTTATCCTGAAATTATCCTGAATTTATCTCTATGTTTTAGGCTGTCCAAGGGCTGATATAACAAAAGCGTTTTTCAGTGATACTGTCTTGTCGAATATTTTATGACAATACTTCTTCAAAACGAAATTATTTATTCTGTGTAATTTCGCATTTTAATACGAGATAAATAAGCAACCTTCTGATGACGCACCTTTTACAATAATTAACGTCCTACTGTGATTGTTAGTTTTGGAGAAATGGCTTACCATATATTAATTTGTCCATGGTATTTTTAATATTTTAAAATATTTTTTAGCTCTTTTGAAAATTTTGAAATGTAGATTTAAGTCGTTTTATCAAATATATTGGAATATAAAAATTAATATAATAAAATTAAAAAACAATGAAAGAGTTTTTTATTTTTTATTTATTGAGACCTAAAGTCCAACAATTCCGATAATTCTGATTCTCCAGAATTATCGTTTTGCCCGATAATTCTGAAAATTTTAAAATTTTAAAATAGCTAATTCAAGTTTAAAATGTCTAACTCTAAGGCAGAAAACTGAAAATGAATTTACAATTTTGCCTATATCTTGTTTATTCAGTCTAAGCGATCTTCCTAAGTCATATGCCCAAGGAATTTTCGGGAACTGTTTATTTTACAAATTTCCGAAGTCATGGTTAACAATAGATTACAATTATTAAGTATACTTCCAGATTAAAGCAAAAACTTTGATAAGCGATAATTCCAATATGTTTATATATTTATGAAAGGGTATAAAAGATTTGGCCCAGCCGAATATAACACTACCACTTGTTTTTAATATTATTATCCTTATTTGAAAAATCTTTACAGTGACATCAAATTAAATTATCCTTTTCATTTGTCTTTAAAACTTCTGAAACAAACCACCTAATTAAAAAATGAAAACACCATGGCAAAAAAAATTACACACTTGCAAACAAATGTTATAATGGCGTCGGTCTAAATGTTTTTTTGACCATTTCCGTTAGAATTGTGTTTTTGTTTTTAAGCTTTTTTTTCAATATTTTTCCCTGAACATTACAACAATGATAATAATGGTGAAGGAGACAAAACGAACAACAACCAATATTACAATAATAAAAAATAAACTAAAAAGGAAGATGGCTTACAAAAACTTTAAGCATAAAAGCAAAAACACGCAATCATGTTTTTTTAAGAAAATAAATTTGCAAATTTTTATATTTTTGTTTGTTATTTTTGTTTAACCATGAAATTTCTAACAAGAGAATTTTGAAATTCACAAAGTGTTAAAGAGTGTGTGTAAATTTCCTTACAAAACATGCAACACATATGCTACTTGCTATTTGCTTCCGCAATTTTTTTCTTATTTTTATAAATGTTCTTGTTTTTACTATTTGCATGAAATGAATTTCAACAAACAATTTTTTTTTTTTTTTTGTAAAGCTTAAATACAGTAGAAATCAATATGAAAAAATTATAATTTATTTATATAGCTTTTTCATTCACTCTTTAAGCTTTACATTGTAAATAAAAAGAAGAGAATAATTGTTTGTGTGTGTATTAACAATGAAGAGAATGTAAGCGTGTGTGTGTGTGTGTAACAAAAATCTAGACAAATCTGCAATTGTTAAAACCATAAATAAACCGCATAATCACAAACGGAACGATCGATGATTGTTGTCACTTTTTGACAGCAAACGTACGAGTAGCCAGCCAACAACTACAACAACAAATACAAGCAGACATTAAGGGTAGACGACACGACAATGAATTGTTTTTGTTTTCATACATTTTAAAACTTTGGTAACAAGAGAGGCCATAACTATTTAACACAAAATAACAACAAATCCAAGTAAATTGAAGAAAAAAAAATGAATTTGTTTTTAGTATGAAAAAAAAGAGAGTTTTGCAAAGAGCGTAACAATTATGCAGGCGTGCATTAAATGAAATATGCAAGTTTGTCTGGCTGTTTGTTAGTTTGACACTGTTTGAACAATGCAATTTTTCATTCAAATAATGTGTGGGTTTTTTATGCCAAGGTGTGAATGAATACAGACAATTATGATAAGAAAGAGATGGTCATATAGATTAAGATTAAATGCAAGCAAACACACAAGCATTTAAAACACAATAACAGAGAGTTAAAAGTTAAGAGAGCTAAAGGTATTGCCAACATAAAATAATTTAAATTAACCGGTTTTTTAAGAGATAACTAAAAACGCCCCAATGTTGTTATTTACCACAAGAGTAAACGAACCACTAGTTAGTGTTCTAAAATCTCTCCCTCTTTCTTTTCTTCTTAGTTATTCATAGGAAGACAACCATTTTTGTGTATGAGTTTTTTTCCTTTTAAGTAGAGCCCAACAAACCCTTTTTTTTGCTTTATCATTATATTTTGTTTTTGTTCATTATTGTTATTGTTTTTTGTATATTAAAGAGCATGTTAACAGATAACCTGAGCTTTTGAATGCGATTATATTTAGAGATAGTACTATCATGTTATCTCTTTTTTTCTTTGCTTATTGTTAAGGCTTGAGTAGTGTATGAGTGTGTGTTTATTTATTTTGTTTAAGGTGTTTCATGTTATCAATCGTTATGAATTTAGTTGGTCTGCGACCGTTGACGTGTTTACTTGCGTGAGTGTAGGTTTTTTGCGTTTGTGTTTTGTTTTTCTAGCTTTATTGCGTTAAAACAAACAAATTCTTCCGCTAAAACAAACAAAAAAGCGTCTATTAAAAAACGGAATAATCAAAATCTTAACATCTAAATGTTAGATAAATAGTGATGATAAATTATCAAAAAAATCAAAGCAAAACAAATTATTTGAAACAAAATAAAATTTGTTAAAATATATGTCTTAAAAGCAGACATATGAAATATGTATAAAAATAAATTATTATAAAAAAATAACCAGAAATTTTAAAATTGAATTAAAAGAAAAATAAAAGAAATTTACAAAATATAAGCAAACAAAATTAAAACCTGAAAAGTTTAAAATAAAAATTTATTTCATAAAAATAGTGAAGTGTTAAAAAGTTTTTTTATAAAAATAATTAAAAACAACTGTAAGGATTTTTTCTCTTTCTAAAACAACAAGGAAATCAACTTAAATATCTCTAAATAAACAAAAAAGTTTTTGTTAAATACAACAAAACTAAAGCGGGAGTTTGGATATACTAACAATTTGGCGACGGCGGCACAACAAAATAAAAATAAATATTTTTTTTTTTTATTTAAAATTTAACAAAAATCAGTTAAATTAAGTATTTATCAATTTTTCTGTTTTTTCCCCAAAAAAAAATTATGAAGTCAAACGGTTATCATTTTAATGAAAATTGTAGAAATTTTTGTTATCAATCACAAAATTGTTGATAACATTTTTAAAAATTTCATAAGAAAACCCAAAAAAGACATGAGTAAGACATAATTGTCAAATATTTGTTGTGAGTTTATTTTGGTTGGTTTTTTTTTCTAATTGTCTATTGATCAATATCTTTAGCAAGCAGTAGTTATCAGCAATTTTTTACAATATTTTTGTTTCCTTTTTTCAATAGTCTTTTTTAAAGAAAGGTAACAAGTATTTGTTTTTTTTTTCTTAAAAAATAAATAAATAAATAATTATTATAATAATTTTTGTTATCTTTTCTTTTTTCATATATTTTGAGGTGCTACCTATCATTTAATTTATTTGTTTGCTATACAAATATTTCTTTATTTGCTACAAAGTGTGTGTTTTCTTTAAATAAACATTATTATCTTTAAATAAAAAATAAATATTTTTGTATTTGTATTTTCTTTAATTCTAATGAAACAAATTCATCCGTTTGAGTTCCAATAGTAATAAATTTGTAATAAAAAGAAAGTTATTTAAATAACATTAAGAATATTTTTTATCACTTTCAATTGGTAAAAGACATTACGATTTTTATATTCGTTTGGTTTTAAATCATGTTTTTATATTGATTTTGTTGTAATTTTTATAAATGTTTATATTAAGTGGCTTAAACTTCTCAAAACCAGGTTTAGTTAAACTTAAGTTTAAGCCTCTTTTAAGCTTAAAATTTAAATTTTTGAAAACTTGAGTTGTGTTTATAAGTTGATACAAAAAAGTTTTAAAACTCGGTTTCTGATTAGCTTAAAAATTTTTTAAAAATATGTTAATAAATTTTAATTTGAATTTTTTTTTTTATATAAAAATCTTGTAGGTAATTTAAGTCATGTTTTATATAAAACTTGCTTTAGTTTTTGTAAATTTTTATATTAAATGGCTTAGGCTTTCTAAACCTGGTTTAGTTAAACTTGAGTTTAAGGCTATTTTTAAAATTAAATTGAAAACTCTGGAAATTTAATTTGTATTCAACTTTAAACTATACAAATATAATTTTAAAAATGCTATTTTTGTTGGCAAAAAAGAAAAAACTTTTGAAAAAAGTTTAAATTCATTTTTATTGATTTTTATTTTTCATATAAATTTCTGTTAGGATTTGTTTTAAATAATATTTTTACAAAACTTTTGCTTTAATTTTTATAGAATTCTATAACTTGAAGATTTTTAAAATTTGAGAACCGTTCAACCTAAAATTACATATGAAATGTTTAACATTAGATTTTTATTAACTTAAATTTGAACTTTTAAAAAACTTATAAATTAATTTTTAATGAAAAATAGTTTTTTATAAAAATTTTTAAACAATTTTCTTTTTAAATCACTTTTTTAATAAAGCTTTATCATTAATTTTTATAATTTCAATATTAAATGCCTTAAACTTTTCAAAACCTGGTTTAGTTAAACTTGAGTTTAAGCTTATTTTAAAGTTTAACCTGAAAGTATTTAAAATTTGAGCTGTGTTTAAGTTATAATTATACAAAATAAATTTAAAATTTAATATTTAATAGCTTCAAGAACACTTTTGGACAATTTTAATTTAAAATCATTTATTTATTTAATTTCTTAAACTTTTCCAAAGTAAGTTTGGTTAAACTTAAGTTTAAGCCTATTTTTCAAATAAATTTGAAAAATTTTAAAACTTGAAATCTATTGAACTTAAAATTAAATCAAAAAAGAATTAAATTAATTTATCATAATCTTAAAAGCTTTCTAAAGCATTTTTGATAATTTTCATTGATTCAATGATTCTTATTAATTTATTGGAATTTTATAGCGAATTCTCAAAATCTTAAAATTGAATTATTACTCTATATTGAGTTAGTACTTTTACACAAAACTTAATTGATATTTTTTTTTATCCAAGATGTACCTATCTCTTGATTTATGAACTAGAAAAATTGTATTTAAATACATATGTACCTTTTGTATACCGGCGCTTATTGTGACAGTTTGTAATGTATTGTTTATTTAAAATGAATTTATTTAAATTACAAGTATTGCTTTTTAAATACTCAAGACAATTTACTAGTTTCAAAACAGAAAACGAATTTATATACAAAACGCCCACACATTTATTCAAACAAAAGATATCATCTTATAACACAAAGAGACAGGTCTACTTTATGAAGGTTTACCTTCTTATTTCTTTTTAACCAAAAAAAAAAAAAAAAAAAATGTAGCGCCAGTTTAAATATTGGAAAGAAAGTCTAAAAGAAAAAAAAAACTATCTTTTGAATTCAACAAACAATAAAACCTCAATTGCATTAGAAAATTTTACTAAAACAATTATACAAAAAGGTTTTGAAAAAAATGCAGTCTACACAGTTTTATTGTTATTATTGACAGTTTTATGGGTTTTGTAAAGGAATTTTGTCACTGAAACAACCATTAATCTTAAAAAATCTTCAACTCTCTTGTTTTCACTGTTAAAACCGCAAACTCATTATGTTCGAAAAAAAAAACAACTAAAAATCTTTAATTTTAAACTATTTAGTTTATTTAATTTTTCTTAGTAAATTTTAACCAATTAAAAGTTCTTTAGTCATAAGTTCATAAAACTTTTGTTATTCATTTTATTTAATCTCATTGACTCTGGCTGTTATAAATCAAAAGTCCATAAAATTATATAAACAATTTGAAATTTAATATGATTGAAGTTTAATCTTGCTGCTGTTTAAACAAAGTTTTTGTTTTGTTTAATTAGCAAATGAAATTGATAAGAATTATTTTTTTACAACCTGTTTAGATAAAAAAAATAAACTTGAAGTGAAAACATGTTTGTTTTTTTTTTTTTTTTTCTTTGGAAAAAATAACTGTAGCTTGTTTTAAATTTAATTAAAAATCAAGAAGTTTTAGTTAAAAAATCTGAGCACATGATTCTAAGAAAGGAGAATTTAATAAAATTAAAATTGATTTACAAAATTCTTTTACAAACTATTTATTATATTTTTGGTTTTTAAAACTTTAAACTTGCTTAAATGAATTTTACTTAAATTTGAACAAGATTATTTCTCAAAAATAAAATATGTATTAAAAACATTTCCTTAAGTTCGAAAGGTTTTTTTTATTGTTAAGCCAATTTTTCAGAATTCTACATTAAATCCAATTTTCATATAATTTTTATTGTTATCTTTTTAATTTAAAAGAAATAATTCCTTATACTTTAATAAAACAAGTTTAGTTAAACTTGAGTTTAAATTCATTTTAAAATTTTATTAAAAAGTTTGTATAGAATGTATGGCTATTTTAAACTAAAACATAAATCTCTTATAAAATAGCAAATTTTCTGTTAACAATTTGAGTAAAAGTTTTTGTTTTCAAAACATACAATTTTAAATTTGAAAAATACAAAGTCAATTTTTTTCCAAATTTTATTTCAATTAAGTTTTTATATAATGTTTAATGTAATCTTTCAAATTTCAAACAAATGTTGACTTAAACTTAGTTAAATCAAGTTTAGTTAAACGCAAGTTTAAGCTTATTTTCTAGTTTAACTTGAAAATTTTAAATGAATTTTATTTTCGTTAACGAAAAATTATGATTTTCAACCAAATCTCTTGAATTTGTTAAATTTTTTAAAGATTCATTTAATTATATTAAAAAGTTTATGTTAAAAATTTTCATCATAACTTGTTTTTTTTAATTTCAACAATATTATTAAGCCAACTACTTCAAAATTTTATTTTAATTTAATTTTTATATAATTTTGTTTATTGTTTTTTACATTCTAAACAAACTTTAGCTTAAACCTTAATCAACCAAGTTTAGTTAAGCTCGGGTTAAGGCTTATTTTCAAGTTTAACATAAACATTTTAATATAATAAAATTTTATTTAACTAAAAATTATTATAATTATTAAAATATCTTAAGTTTCTTATGAATTTTTGAATAATAATAATAAAATAATTCATTTTTTTATTACAAAATTTTTTTATTTCAAATATATTATTTTACTTCATAACATAAATTCTTAACAAATAATCCCTTAAATTTCTACAAACCATGTTAAGTTCATCTGTAACTTAAAAATTTTAATAATAACTTGATTTCATTTAATTAAATTCATGATTTTCAAACAAATTCTTTAAATCGGTTATTTTTTTTAAGATCTTTTGTTTTTAATATCAATATTATTAAGAAAGTTACCTCAGAATTTTATTTTAAACAAGTTTACATATAATTCTTCTTGCAATCATTTAAATTTTTAACAAATTATACCTTAAACTTCAATAAACCAAGTTTAGTTAACTGCGAGTTTAAGTTTATTTTTGCGCGTAACTCAAAATTTTAATAGAATGTTATTTTCTTAAACCGAAAACAATGATTTTCCTTAAAATTTCATACATTTGTTATGTTTTTTATGATTTAATAATTTTTATTTAAAAAAATAATTAAAAGTTTAATTTTTTAACTTAAAAAAATATTAAACTTATATTTTAACGTTGTTTTTATATAATTTTGAGTGTTATCAATCAAATTTTAAATCAATTTTAACTTAAACTTCCGTAAACCAGGTTTAGTTAATCACGAGTTTAAGCTTATTTTCAAGTTTAACTTAAAGATGTTATTAAATCAAAATTTTCTTAATTCAAAAATTATAACTTTCCTTAAAATTTCTTCTTTCTTTATTTTTAAAATCATAAAAATTTCTTTAAGTGTTAAAAAAAAACATTTATTAGTTTATTTGTGCGTGTGTATATGTTTCTACGTGATAATGAATTTTAATCTATTTTACGCCATAAAAAGCCAACATATTATTTAGCTGCTGTATATGATGGCATTATTAAAAATTAATAAAAACCACAAATTTAAACAAAAAACCAAAATAAATAAATAATAAAACATTTTAAAGCCCCATAATTAACTAACTACGAGTATTTTAAATGCATTTAAGTTGATTTCCTATAGTTTAACTCTTTACACAAATTCTTTTTTATGTTTTAATTAAATATAAAATTTAAAAAAAAAATACTTTTTCTTCTCTTCTTTTTAGTTAAAAATGAACATAAATTCCAAGAGATAAAATAATATTTTTTGACCGAAAAAAAAAACAATAAAGTTTTTTATTAAAAAAACCCCTTGAAGAATTTTGCTCAAATTGTTAATTTTATTTAATTTTTTAATTTTCCCGGGTTTGTTATAAAAAATTTGTCAAAATTATACTTGATATGGATATGACTTCAACGGCGGAAGCTGCTGCCCGCAGCTGGTATGATAATCCGCGCTTAGTTGGTGGAGGTTCACCACAAACCAATGGTTTGGGTGCTTCTGCAACGGGACTGGGCCATCATGGTTTAGGTGGTGGCCTAGGATCAACGGCCAGTGGTAGCACTGGTTTAGGTGGTGGCAGTGGTGCTGGAGCCGGTGGTGGTTTAGGTTTAGATACCAGCGATATGGGAGCCTTTTATGCTTTAGAAAGTAATGGTCATCATAGAAGATATTATCCCAGTTATCATCAACACAGTAAGTTACATTTCCTTAATAAGTATTAAAAAAAAAACAATTATGCTTTATACAATTTAAGTTTTGTGGCTTAAACTTTGTAATGATGGCTGTTATTTGAGTGTATTTAAGTTGCTGTTAAACATGACTTATCATATTTTGGTGTTCCTTGTTTTTCTTTATATATGTATATTTATATATATATATATATCTTTTTTACTTCCCTCTATTTATTTACTATTCATTCAATTGTCAAAATGGTGCGTGAGTGATTGACGGGGCGTCTGTGTATATGAAAAGCAAAAAATAAAGAAAAAATAAAAAAACCAATATCAATTCTTAACAATAGACCACAATAAGAAAACCAAACAAACATTGAAGCCAAACAAAAAAAAAAAAAAAAAAACTCCTAACCACATTGTTAACATATAATGAAATTGTTAAAAACGAAAAAAGACAGTGTGTAAGGAAAAAATATTATTTTATATATTTATGCCACCCTCGTAATATTAATAATTCTACAACCATACTTGCTTACATTTTGTAAATAATTATTTTATTTAGTTTGTTAGAGTTTACGAAAATTTTTCTCATATAATATTTTTTTAAACTTGCTGAATTGGGGCTTAGTTAAACTTTTAGTAAAATTTGTTGGTTAATTTTGTTTAATTAATAAATGAGTTTTTTAAATATAAAGAAACTTTTACTTAAACTTGCTTAAACCCAGTTTAGTTAAACTCGAGTTTAAGCTTATTTTTCAAAAAAATTTTGAAAATTTGTTTTTTTAGGCATTACAATTTATGATTTAAAAAAAAGATTTTAAGAATTAATAAATTTTAAATTAAAAAATTTAATATTTAAAAAAAGTTGTTGTCTTCTTTTTCACAAAAAGTTTAATAACATTTTAATGTTGCTAATGTTTATTTTTTGATTTAACATTAACAATTTAAATTAAAAATTTACGCTCCCACGCCTCTCAAAACTTTTTTTTCTTTTTTTTCAGAATTAAATAATCATAACAAAACAATTTCTTTAACACAGTTAGAAAACAAACCGTTTTTATTTCTTAAATTATTTTCAACTGTCATTTTCGACAGTTAACTCCCTATTGACACTAAAACTTTGTGGTTCAAATTATTATTATTTTTTTTTTTGTTGGTTAACATTTATTCACTTACCGTTTTATTTTAATGTTTTTTGAACCTTAAAGCTTTTTGCATGAACAAACATCATTATCATCATCATGAGAGCATTGTCAAATATCAAAAAACTACTAACAATGACTGCTTTCCTGATCAGTTCTCGTCTCGTTAAAATAAACCCAAAAAAAAAAAAAAATTTATGCATCAGTGCAAAAATATATGCAATTTTTTGCTACTTCCCCAAATTCATTTTTATTTATATATTTTTGAATGAATAAATAAAAATGAGTGACTGTATGAATGAATGTCTTTAAATGTATATTATTGGTGTGATTGATCAAATATTTGTGTGTATGATTTGTGTGATATTTCCACTCACTTATCATGGGCTTTTTTTACAAAAAAAAAAAAAGAAATGTTTAATTCATATTGTAAGAGTTTAAGCCAAAAAGTTTGACCGAAAGCTAAGAAAAAGATGAAAAGAAAGCAATATTGAATTTCATTTCAAAACCATTATTGTAATTTATTCCCTGATCATTCATTCATGCGTACCGGCAAATACAGCAACAGCTTCAGTTTGAAAATTTTTCAAAACTTCCATATCTACATGATAGTTGGTTTGTTTGACTGTTTGTCATATTATAAAACGATCATTCATTCAAATTTATTTGCTTTTTTTTTTTTTTTTTTTGTTTTTGTTCACAGAAATCAAGCTTAAATATAGAGAAACCTGTAACATATTTGGCTCTGTGACAGACAAACAGTCTAGTCCATTGGTTTTTTTTTTCTTTACTTGTTTTCATCGTTGAAAAATAAGTAAAAAAAATTTTTTTGATGTTCGTTTAAACAAATTAAGATTTTAAAATTCATTAGTCTGCAAATGTCATTTGATGACTGTGAGCTTGATTGAAAGCTTAACAAATGTCAAAAATTCAAATAACAATTTTTATACATTTTATAAAGCAGCAAACAATTTATATAAAAAAAAAAAATATGGTTAATCATCATATGAGTATGAAACGATTGAAGCGGTTTGCAACAAAATAATCTAGAGTCAAGAAGATGCTGTGTTGTTATTCATACATATATTTGTATGTCAATTTGTGTGAATATTATTTACATTTTTATTGATGATGTTAAACATAGTGAAAAAAATGATGAAGATAAATTTTTATTTCAAAGCCTTCGGCTGAAAGTTAATTAATTTAAAGCACTTGTTTTGTTTTTTACAGAAATAAAAATTTTAAATATTTCCTTAAATTAATTTATGTTTAAAAAAATTAAGAGTATAAACTACAGTTTAGTTGACAAAAATCCTAGTTTTATTATCTCACAATACATAAAAGAATTAGTTAAACCAATAAAAATTATTTTCTAAAAATTTCTTTGCTTAAACTCCTTAAACTTAAGTTTAGTTAAACTCGAGTTTAAGGTTTAATCTTAAAAAAATTATATGGAAATGATTACTTTAACTTTTATTAAAATAATTAAAAATATCTTTTAACTTAAACTTAACTTTTTTCTTAGATTTTTAGCTTAAAATAAATTCAAAATTCTTTTCTTTTTTTCAATTATTAATTATTCATAATCTTATCGCTTATCGCTCTAATTGTAACTAAGCCTCATATATTATATGTCTTTTCATTACGATATTATTTTTCATAATTCGCTACCCAGAATTTTGTTGGTTCAAAATTAATTTTAAAAATCAAATTTCTTAAAAGAACCAATCAATAATTTTGTTGTACAAAACAATGACACAGTTTGGGCTTCAACTGACTAAATCATACATATATACATACATAAATTTAAGAGAGTAAAGAGATACAAATACAATGATATAAATGACAAACAAATTGTCTGCTGTTTGGGTTTTAGACTGTTTGGGTTAAATCAATGCCAAACAGTCAAAGAAATAAATAAACAAATGAACAACAAAATATTGCAACTACAATTTTGTGGCTGCCTGATTGTTTGCTGCTAGTGGTAGCCTCATTTGTATTAATGTCTAGATACGAGTCACAGAGAGAGTGTATTGTTGTAAGTATGAGAAACATCTAACGCAGCAAGTGGCCAAGGATGACAATGAATGCAAATGTGACAATGTTCATTAATTTCACCAAACTAAATGACATTGTTTGGAGGCCAATATGAAATACTACCATCACCAACCAGCACCAAACAAAATGCAGTTGCACATTGAATATTATAACCAACAAACTAATAAATGATCACTTTTGCATACGAGTAGAATTTTCACAATAAAATTTTTTTAGAATTGATATTTTTTCCTCCAACGGTTATGGAATCTGTTTTTTCAATTGAAAATAACACCCGCGATTTGTTACCAGCCAAACAGACCGCCCTTCTGTCGTTTCTTTTACTTTTCGTTGGGTTTTGTTGGTGGTTTTATATTCTTACATGAATACATGTGTGTAAGTGATAAATTATAGGTGATTATGATGCAACATGCATTCATATTTTGAATATTTTTGCTTTGTATCTAGTTATAGTCTATTTTTTTTTTCTTTTTGCGTAACTACTTGTTAGTGACCATTATTACATTTGCATCCAAGTTTTAATGTTTATGCGTAAGTTTATAGTAGTAGTAGTTGCCATAATGGTGTGGCATTTACAAATTGCTTTAATTGCCAGCAATGACACTGGCCATATGCGTTTATAATGTTCAATTAAAACTGCATTAAAATCTGAGTTTTGAAATAGAAAAAGTAGCTAAAAGTTTTTAGGGAAATTGAAATGGAAATTGGAATTGTGAAAATGTTTATGTGACAAATGGTTTAGAGTTAGGAAATTATAAGAATAGCAGTAGTAAAAAGAAGTATCATAAAGACTTTATTTATTTATTTTTTAATTTCAAACATATTTAATTTTTAAAATAAATAATTTTTTTTTATAAAAATTGTACGCTCAGCTTTCTTATTTCTTTTACTTTATTGTAAATTTATAAATATTAGCTCGTAAACTCTCAAAAACCTAGGTTAGTTAAACACGAGTTTAAGCTTGAAAATGAAATGGCCAAAAAAATGTCATAATTTAACAGGACTATTAAACAAATAACTATAAAAAAAATAATGAAAAAGTAATTATTTAATTATATTATTAAGCGAAATGTTAAAAAAACTTTTTTATTTTCAGTAGATTTTAGAAATTTTGGAAAATTGGGAATTTATAACAAAAATATTTAGGTATTTTTAACAAAATTTATTCGTTCCTCAAAAGATGTAGGAATTATTTTTATATTTTATTGCTTTTTAAATTTTTCAAACATTTAAATTTTTTATTAAATAATTTTTCATCAAAATTTTAAACTTAATTTTTTATTTATTTTTGTTTTCTTTTAGTTTATGAAAATTTTCTCTTAAACTCTCAAAAACCAATATTATATAAACTCCAGTTTAAGCTCTAAAATGAAGTTTAATGACAAAAATTTTTATAATTTAAGAGGACTATTATTAAAATTATTTTTTAAATAAATTTTTATTACTTTTTTATAGGAATATTTAACAAATATTTTTCGGAATTTATAATAATAGTTTTAAGATATTTATAACTAGTTTACAAATTTATAAAAGTTTTCTCTTAAACTCTTAAAAACCAAGATTAACTAAACTCGAGTTTAAGGCTTTAATTAAAGTTTAAAAATATTAGAATTTCATACAACTATTACTAAGATATTTTTTTAAATAAATATTCAAATATTTTATTAGATTTTTTGAAGAATTTAAAGAAAAAACTTTTAATTTAACAAAAATATTAATTTTTTTAACTCAAAATCCAGAATTAGTTTAACATTAGTTCAAAATTTAACTTAAAGTTTAATAACGGAAAATATTATTTAACAAATATATTAATAAAATATTAATAAGATATTTTTTTTTAATTAATATTAAAATATTTTATTAGATTTTTAGAAGAATTTAAAGAAAAAAATTCTAATTTAACAAAAATATATTTTTTTTAACTCAAAATCCAGAATTAGTTTAACACTAGTTCAAAATTTAAATTGAAGTTTAATAACAGAAAATATTATTTAACAAAAATATTAATAATAGATTTTTTTAATATTTCGTTAAGTTTTTAAGAGTACGTTTATTATATTTTTTTTTCGAAGTTGTTTGAATAATTTTAGATTACTTTATAGCGTCCTATTATTTTCGATCATTTTTAAACCTTAAACTCTCAAAAACCAAGATTAGTTAAACTCGAGTTTAAGGCTTAATTTAAAATTTAATAACAAAAATTTATATAATTTTAAAGTTACATTAATAAAGAACTTTTAATTTAAAATTTTAATAATTTTTAAGAAATAAAAAATTATAATTTTTAATGAAAATTTGAAATAATTTTTTTTAATAAATTTTAAGATTTTTTTTAATTGTTTTTTATAATTTTAGATAATAGATTTTGATAATTTTTTTAGCTTAAACTTTTAAAAAGCCTAGTTTAGTTAAAATTGAGTTTAAGGCTTAATTTAAAGTTTAATAACAAAAAATTTTATAATATAAAAGCTACATTAATAGATAGTTTTTAGTATAAAATTTTAATAATTTAAAAGAAATAAAAATTTTAATTTAACTGGGCTTAATAACAAATTCTTTAAATAAATTTTTATTTTTTAATTTAAGACAATTTTTCCAAAATTATTTTTATAATTTAATATAATTTTGAGGCGCTTAATTGCTTTTGTTAATTATTTTTAGCTTAATGTTTTAAAAGCCCAGTTTAGTAAAACTCGAGTTTAAGGCTTAATTGAAACTTTAATGACAAAGAATTTTATAATTTAATAGCTATATTAATAATTTTTTTAAATAATTTTTTTATTCTTTATTTATAAGAATTTTTGGAAAGATATTTAATTTTTTTCTTCAGTGGCGCTTTTTAGATTTTGATCAGCATTATTTTTTTTTATTCTCGCCATAACATATTAATTAATCATTTCATTATCATAAAGAATTCATTGTTTTAACACTTTGTTTAAAAAAATATATTTTTGCAAAAATTATCAATAGGGGGAGATTTTTTTCCTCACTTAATTTTCCTTTGCTTTAGCAGGGAATGTAGCAAGTAGTTGTAGTATAAGCTGGCATTTTTTTTAGCTTTTGGTTTTATTAAAATGTCTTGAAATCATGCAACATTAATTATGACCCAAATTCTTGGAAAAACTACAATGAGCAACAACAACCACAGCAGCAGTTTTATTTTGTAGCTGTTTTTATATAAATATTAATGCAAAAATCATACGATCTTAGATTCAATGTTTTACTTTACACAGAGTTTTGTCATTGTTGTTAATGTTACATTCAATTTAGGAAAATGAATTTGAAAAAAAAAGAAAAAACGCTTAATTCGTAAAGTGGGCTTGTCTTTTTCAGTTGTTATAATTGACAAATATAACAACAATAGCAGGCTTTTTTTAAAACAAAAACAGAAACAAACTACAACTCGTAAATATTAATTTATTTTATATAGAAGCGGTCATTCATATAGTTTTTTTAAGGCCTTTAATGTCTTTTTACTTTAAGTTATTTTTTCTCTTGCCTTTTTTTATTTCATAATTTCTTTTGCAAAATTAATTTTTTTAAAAACAAAAAGAGAAAAAATAATTTTAATTCATCTTTAGTTATGGATGAATTGCAAGCTGAGTGACTGGCTTGTGCCTTATAGCGATCTGTAGTTGATTATGACGATCATGATAATGATGATGATGATGATACTGATGCTGATGTTGCATGCTTGACAAACAAACCCCCCATATAGTAGATAATTTTGCATATGAGTACCACCGACCGCCCGCTTTGGTTGTATTCAGTTCTTTCAAATATGAGTGCGATATTTTAATTAGTTGGGGCAAATATTTCTTTTCTTGTTGCTGTTAATAGTACACAAGTGGCGGCTTTTTATTCTTTAGTTAAAAGTTTGTAAAGTTGCAAGTTTATATGCAACATTCATACTTTAAATATACATAACACATTTCTTCATAATCAAACAACTAATCGAGTCATAGAAAAAAAAATGCAAAATATGTTCTGTTAGCGGCAATAAGTTGTTGTGCGGATACAATAATTTCATATGTTGCTACGTTGCACGTCCGTCGTACAAGTTGTTGTACATATAAACAAACGAGTACGATCAGTGTTGACAGCTTTACTGCCACAGTCTTCTTGATTTGCTGTATTTTTTTTTTTTTTTTTTTGATCGTTGATGTTTGTTGTGTTAAGCTGTCTGCGTAATTAAATGACATAATTATTTCAATTTCTAAAAACTGGTCACAAACACCGATAATACTTAAAAGCTATTTAGATTTCTATACAAATCGGCCTCTAAACTAACTAAAAGTCTTTAAAAGAATAGACATACTAACTGAGTGACACATCGGATCTCTTTATGCTGTTATAAACTAAAATAACTAACTGACCGTTGTTTGATACGAGTATGTTAAGGTATTGCATATGTTTTAACGTTTGTTGTTGTAGTTGTGGCAAACACGTGATTTCATGTTGTTTGACATTTTATGTAATTAAAAGACTTTAAAACAACTTAAAGGTTGAAAACAGAACTAAAATTTAAAGCTTTCTCTCTCGTTTGTTCTTTGTCTCAACATTTGCAACTGTAGCTTGAAAGTATTTTTTTTTTTTTTTTCTTTTACATTATTTTTTCAAGTACGTGATATTTGATTTTATTCCTTTATCTTTTCAAAGTTGTTTTGTTTTCTTTTGATGATGATCCATACACAACTATTTTGCATTCCATGCAAAAAAAAAATAAAAAATAAAAAAAAACTAAACTTAAAATACAACTGTATAAATACTATTCTATACGTTTGGGAATCGCTTAGCTTGACAATATAATAAAATAAAAAATAAAATAAACTTTATTATACCGAAAGGTGTCTTGTCATCTTTTTAAGTTTTACCGCCAAATTGTGTGTGTGTGTGCGAAAGCGTCTTTTTTGTTTTTATTTTACATTAAATGTTGTTATTGTCATTTTTTAGTTTATAAAAAAAAAAAATATATATATATATTCATTGCGTTTCTATATAATTGTACAGTTTTTGAATTCTAATTACAAATGTTTAAGTTGTTTCTTATAAAATTTGCTTAAAAACGTATTTGATTTCATTGAAATGTTGCCTTGTTTGATAAAAATCTTTAGGAAAAAGTGTGAAAATTTTCAAGAAAATTCATTAATCATAAAGAAAATGTTCATACTTAGTAAAATAAATAAAAGAAAAATATAAAAAAATATATCCGGCGGTTTAATGGCAAAAAAAAATTTTATATTTTTCAATTAAATTTCCTTTTATGGCTATATACAGCTTTAAATATGCGCAATTTAACGAAATAATATGAAAAGTCTGCTTAAACTCTGAAAAACTAAGTTTAGTTAAACTCGAGTTTAAGGTCAAAATTAAAGTTTAACTGTCTTAAATGTTAAGTTTATGAATTTTAAAGAACTATAAAAATATAGAAAAAAAATAAATATAGCGGTTTCATTTTAAAATTTAATATTTTTTTATTTTTAATTTTAGAATTTTTAAGTAGTTGTTAATTAAGGAATTTAGTTAAACTCGAATTTGAGGCTTAAATTAAGGATAAGCTGACTTAAATGTTAAATTTGTTAATTTTAAAGATTTATAACAATATAGAGAATTATTTTATGCAGCGATTTAATTTTAAAATTTAATAAATTTTGTATTTTTCATTTTAAAAAAAAAATTTTACTTTTAAAAATCTTCAAATAATTGTTAATTTAGGAAATAATATGAAAAGTTTGCTTAAACTCTTAAAAACCAAGTTCAGTTAAACCCGAGTTTAAGCTTAAATTTAAATTTTTTATGATATTTTTATACAAATAAAAATAAAAAGGTTTAAAAAGCAGGGATTAAGTAATAATAATTTAAATTAAAAAATAAAAAAATAAAATTATTAAAATAGAAAAATTTAAATGTTAGTACTTTTAACATTATTTAATGTTTTCCATTAAGATTTCTTTATTATGTATAAAACCCTTTTAAAAGTTACAAATTTACAAAATAACATACAATTTTTTCACTTAGAAACCAGGTTTAGTGAAACTCGAGTTTAATGCTTAAATTAAACTTTAACACAAATATGCAAAATATGAAGCCATAATGCTTTAAAGATAATTAAAATGTAATGAATAAAAAAAGGAAAAAAAATTAAAGTGCTCATATTTGTATTAGTATTTTTAATTCTTAATTAAAACTTCTTTAATTACTGTTCAGAAATTTTTTAAATTATTAAAATAATAAAAAGATATACAAAAAAATAAATTGGGCAAATAGTAAATATCCATAATATTATTTGTATTTTTTCATTGAAAACTTTTTATTACTATTCAAAGGTATATAAATGTTTAAAACAATATAAACTCTTATCTTAAACTCTTAAAAACCAAGTTTAGTTAAACTCGAGTTTAAGCCTTAAATTAAAGTTTAACAAGTTATTATGATGTTTTTACATAAAGAAAATATATTTATAAATATTAAACAACTAAAAAAGTATTAAATTTAATATAAATTAACAAAAAAAATGCTTATACATAAAAAATACTTACATTTGTATTTTTTAATGAAAACTTCTTTATCTTTACCTGAATTTTTAAAATAATTCAAAATTTTGTCTTAAACTCTCTAAAATCAAGTTTAGTTAAACTCGAGTTTAAGCTTTTAATTAAAGTTTTACTGGTTTTTATAATGTATTTAAATAAAAGAAGTATATTTATTAATATTAAACAATTAAAAAAGTATTAAATTTAATATAAATTAACAAAAAATGCTTATATAAAAAAATACTTACATTTGTAATATTATTTATAGTTTTTACTGAAAACTTCTTTATTCCTGTCGAAAAATATCTGAATTTTTAAAATAATTCAAAATTTTGTCTTAAACTCTCTAAAAACAAGTTTAGTTAAACTCGAGTTTAAGCTTTAAATTAAAGTTTAGCTAGTTTTTATAATGTATTTTAATAAAAGAAATGTATTTATAAATATTGAACAATTAAAAAATCAAAAAAATTAAATATGAATTTAAAAATGTAAAAAATAAATTGGAAAAAATATAAATGCTTGTATATCCAAAATTATTCACAGTTTTCAAGTAATACTTCTGTATTACTATTCAAAAATCACTAAATCGTTAAAATGATCTAAAATTTTGTGTTAAACTCTCTAAAACCAAGTTTACTTAAACTCGAGTTTAAGGTCTAAATTAAAATTTAACTGGTTTTTTGATTCTATTCAAATAATAGTAACATATATATAAACATTAAATAATAATTACACGCTGGTACAGTAAAAGATCACTCGAGAAATGTCATATCACAAGTAATAGGCCTGATTAAGAACATTATAAATCAGTTTTACAAATTTGTAAAACACCCTCAAAATTTTGAGTTATTCGCTAAAAACTGTTTTTGGGTAGGTTCTTGTTTAAATGTAATTTTAATTTTGTTATTCTTTTGTTGATTTTTCCTTTTTAAACTTCTTTGAAAAGTAGAAGAAACCCGCTTTTAAGACGGATACATTTTTTGTGTCAAATAATAAAAGCTAATTTTTAAACAACATTTAGAAAAAAATTTTCCACAATTTTTCGAGTTCAACTGCGATTTATTAAAATATTTTCTAAAAATGCTAATGTCATGATGCAATGATTTTTAAAGGCATTTTTGTTGTAAACATAACAAAATTTTGTGTGTTTTTCTAAAATTAGACAAAAACTGTACAACTTATTCGATTTTATCTGTAATAACTCACTAAAACTTTCCATAAATTTTTAATTTTTTTCTGAAAAGGTAAAGACCTGAAAAATAAGAAATATAAAAAAGTAGTGTCCTAAAATATATGAAGAATTTTTTATTAAAGTTTAGAAAATTGTTAATAACTTTTTGAGTTTTTAAGAGAATTTGTATAGGGATATCTCATTTTATTCTAAACAAAATAACATTTCAAACTTTCTAAACAACTATGTACAGCATAGAAGAAAAAACTCAGAAAAATTTACATCAAATACAAAATTTCGAAAAAGAAAAGGAAAATAAATTTAAAAATGGTGAATACATCCTTACTTAATTTGAGTGTACAAAAAATATTGTAATACAGTTAAAAGGCTACATCCTTCAGCTTTCTAAATCAATTTAAAAAGCTTAAATTGACTTAGAAGTTATGAACCTATGAGATCTATAGTGCAGGAACTACCCTAAAAATGTTCTTTTTTCGCAATTTTAATTTTAGAATTTTTTACTTTTAAAAATCTTTCAGTAATTGTTAATTATGGAAATATTATGAAATATCTGCTTAAACACTCAAAAATTAAGTTTAGTTAAACTCGAGTTTAAGGCTTAAACAAAGGATTAGCTGACTTAAATGTTAAATTTGCTAATTTTAAAGATGTATAACAATATAGAAAATTATTTTATGCAGCGATTTAATTCAAAAGTTGTTTAATAATTTTTGTATTTTTCATTTTAGAAAAATTTTCACTTTTAGAAATCTTCAAATAGTTTTTAATTTAGGAAATAATATGAAAGGTTTGCTTAAACTCTTAAAAAGCAAGTTCAGTTAAACCCGAATTTAAGCATAAAATTAAAATTTTTATACAAATAAAAATAAAAAAGTTTTAAAAGCAGAAACTACCCTAAAAACGTTTTTTTCGCAATATCTCGACATATGGGGGGTGTTTCGAACTTTTTGAAAATTGTTTTGTGATGTCTACAGCACACATTAGCTCATTTTCCCAGTGAAAATAAAAAGTGCCATTTTATTGCAGCATATTATTTAATATTATAATTGTAATTAAAATAAAATATTTACAAATTTCCTTTAAAAAATTTGTTATATAAGAACTATAATAAGCTAACGTCGTCGCTTATCGCCGGATATGTGTTTTAAGTTTAAACTTTTTTTTCCAGTTTTTTATAAAAATTCTCTTAAAAAAATTTAACAAAACAAACTGTAACGCTATTAACCATACAATAACCAGCAGACAAACAAGCAGCTACTTTTAGAACAATCTCCCCAGAGGAGATGTTGACAAAAAAAGCGACAGTTACCTAATGCCACAAAAAAGAGGCATTTCAAAAAATCTTGGACAATAAGTATTTTTATGACAGCTTTTTAATATTGTGATGATTAATAGTTGGTCAGTCATTCAATGACTGGCTGTTTGGAACGTATGGACCACTAAAAATATGATAACTTTTTGACAAGTCCAACTAACAAACGTAGAAAACAACAACAAGTTGTGGCAAGTTGAAAATCAAATAAATTAGGAATTCTTTTTTTATTTTTATTTTATTTTTTTAAATAAAAAAAAAATCTCTCAAATTAAACATTATATTTGTAAGTTGATGTTATCAATTGTTGAAACTAAAAAAAAAATAACCAACATGCTGCTTTTTTGTATCCCTATCGCTTTATTTTTTTCTGTTTGGTTTAACTATTTCTACGAAATTTAACTAGTTATTGAATTCCTAAGAAGAAAACCCAACTAAGAAATATTCTTAGAAGACAGCAGCAAGCAACAGCAGCATCCATAGAGGAGCAACTTGCAACTTTACTAACAAAAACGACTACGACAATGAGGAAAAAAATTACTGGATTTAGGTTTTTTTTATTTTATTTTATTTTATTTTATTTTATAGCTTGAATATAAAAGTGAGTTTGAGAGTTCCTTTTTCGTGGTAACCACCAGCTTTACCAACAGTAGTCAATTGTAACTACTAGTAGTATATGGCAGACTGAATGTCTATGGTTGTGGCATACATGCAACAACCATTATACAGCAACCAATAGCAGCAATTGGATTTAAAAAAGAAACAAAATTATAAACATGCATGCCTCACGTTTGCATTTATGATGTGATGTTGCAAACAGGATTTTTATTTACAATCTCCTGTAGAAAAGTTGGGGCTATACAAAGTTCCTACCTTGTGTGTTTTTGGTGTGTTGTTCCTAAACTCTTCTTTCCTCCCTTTCAGTTTGAACGTTAAAGTTAAGTAAATTATGCGTTTGTCGTTTTAGTGTTTTAGGTTTTTTAAACAATATGCTGCCTGTTTGCTCTTCTGTGGCTTTAAACATACATATAGTGTGTCGCAGAAGCCGCCGCTTAAAACAGTGTAATAATTTTGTTTTGTTGTTGGCTGCTTTGTCAATTTCTAAAAGAAAAAGTTGAGGACCCCCAACATGAACCTTTTCAACGGTTTAAAAATTCTACATGGATTTTTCTTAAAAAAAATATATATATTTTCTTAAAATTTTACGTAAAAAATATGACTTTAAAAAACAGCAGCTATTTAGCATAATTTTGTGTTGTGTGTGTGTGTGTGAAAAACAATGGTCAAAAAATCAAATGATAAATTTGAAACTATTTAATATTGGAAAAATTATAAAACAACTCATCTTTTAAATGTTCGGTCTTTAGGGCTGATGATCATGATGATGACGCTGGTCTTTTGCTTTACATGTTAAACAAATAAAAACAAAATCATAAAAAAACTTAAAAAACACACACAACAAAAATTTATGCATAACATGTTGCAGACACAAAAATGAACAACAGCAACAACATTATACATTAACAATAATATTTTACCAAAAAAAAAAAAAAAAAAAAAAAAAAAAACCCTTAACAAAATAAAATGTGATCACACAAATTGCCAAGGTAGATTTAAAACGTTTTCCTGCAAATAAACCAAAACTTCTGCCACCACTCTATAGCTAAAGAACAGCTAAAGAGCCTTTAAAGATTCTTTTTCTCCGCATATTTTTGATCAATTTTTTTGTGTTTTTTTTTTTTTTTTTGTATGTTTTTTTGGTTAACAGAGGCTCAATGTATGGCAAATTCTTTGTTATGATCTTTTGTGTGATTTTTGCAAGTTTTATCGATTGTGATAAATGTCACAGCATTGCTTATTTATTTTATGACATGTGATATCCATACAAATGATGCCACCAGCAGCAACACACATTCAAGCAACCAACGAAGCATGTGGTCCTTTTTTTTTTTGTGTTCCTAACTTACTCTTCATCATCAATATCCTCATTATGATGATGATGTTTGAGGTTTTGAGAATTTTTTTTAAGAAAAATTTTCACGTAGGCGTCAGTGTTTGTCAGTTTGTATTTGATTTTGAAATTGTTTTTATGTTTTATGTTGTGTCTGCTAAGATGTCAAATGACCAAATTTGGTCATTTTGCAGGCGTTTACTTTTGCGCCACGAAAACTTTTATTATAAAAATATTTATTAAAACAATAAAAACATCTTGAGGTTTTTTTTTAAGAGAATTTGTCTTTAAAACTAAAAACCATCATGTAAACTTGTCAACAGTTCATCATTATTGTTTCCTTAAAGCAATTATGATAGTTTTTTTTATCATGTCTTGCTGCCTCTTTTTTTAGAAAAAAAAAAAGTTTTGCAAATAAAATATTCAACTCCACAGTAGCATTCCTTGAATTTATTGTAGTCTGTAAATGGTTTTATGTTTCAACACTTTTATCGAAGTGGCATATTTAACGCCATGAAAAATTGTACTGATTGTCACCATTGATAAAATAGTTTAAATTAAAGCGTGTGCTTTTGCTTTTAAACTTTTTTTAAGATCTCGCTTCTGTTAGTTAGTTACTTATGTTAGTTGTTTTTAATTTTGCAAAACAATTTATTCTTTAAATAAAAAAAGCCTTTTAAAGTTAATATCAATTTAAAATTGCAGCTCTAAAAGTCTTTTTTTAGAAAAGAAATTATTAAAAAATTCTAAAAATAAAAATAATAATCATATTTTTCCAAAACTAAATTTTAACAAATTTTTAGTGTTAAAAAATTTTATAAAAAAATTGCTTAAATTGCAAACAAAAAAATTGGGGTTTCCTTATACAAATAAATTTAATTAAATTGTAAATTCTTTTCATTTTAAATATTTTATTTTTGGACACGTGCAAAAATTGCTTCAAAAGTTAAGAAAATACTAAATATTTTTTTTATTTAATAACACCGGACGTTATTTAAGCCTCGTTTATTATGAAATATATGTAAATTTATTTATAATATATTAAGCATTATGCTAAAAAAGAAATAGAAACAATTTTGAACACTTTCAATTTTTAACCAATTTTTGAAATCTTTAAATTTTGTAAAAAATTTAATATTTTTCTACTCAATCTTTTCTTAATATCTCCGGAATTTTGAGCGCATTGAAAAATTAAAAATATGTATTTGTTTAAGTATATGATGTTGTCCAGTTTTCTGTTGTAAAAAAAAGTAGCTCTTATGTCCTCTTTTGAATTTTTATAAATTTTTGAAAACCAAAACTTTTAATTTTTATAAGAAATTATTTTTTTCCTTTCACTTATTTTAATATCTCTAAAAGTTTTGAATAAATTTAAGAATGGAATATAGCTATTTTAATTTGTAATATTTTCAGCTTTATGTTCAAAAAGAAAAAGGCACATTTTTGTCCGTGTTCGATTTTTAACGATTTTTTGAAAAATTAATTTTTTTAAATTTTTTAAGAAATTATTTTTTTACGACACAATTTTTTTAATATCTTTAAAACTACTGAGCAGATTACAAAATAAAATAAAAGTATTTTTAACAACATATCCAGCTTTATGTTAAAAGAGAAAAAAGAACAATTTTGCCTGCCTACGATTTTTAACGTTTTTTTTTAACTAAAAAATAATAAAAACTATTAAAAATTAAAAAAATTAAATATGACTATTTTTATTTCTAGCATATCCAGATTTACGTTAAAAAAAAAAGAAAAAAGCGCATTTTTGGCCGCTTTCGATTTTATATAAATTTTTGAAAAGAAAAATTTTTCAATGTTTTGTAAGAAATTTAATTTTTCTATACTTAATTTTTTTATTATCTCCGTAACTTTGAGCAAATTAATAAATAAAAAAAGAGTTCATTTTATTTATAATCTAGCCATTTTTATTTAAAAAAAAATAAAAAGTAGCATTTTTGGCCGCTTTCGATTTTTAACTAATTTTTTAAAAATAAAAATGTTTAATTTTTTTAAAGCATTTGACTATATCAACCCAGTTTGGGTGTCAAATGAAAGCAAATGATCCTTGATTATAATAATATTTTTTATTTAAAAAACTTATGAAAATATCCTTTTGGAAATGTTAGCTTTTACTATTTATTTCCAAATATATATTAGCCTGTAACAATCATTCTCACACGTGAAGAAATCCATGGTAAAACAGTATTTCTTCAGGTTGTTAAATTTACTTTCAAAAGGACTTTTCCTTCCAAAAGGACTTTTAAGAATATTATAAAATATTTACGCAGATTACATCGACCCAATATTTAAAATTGTTGCACGATGTTATTTTTTTTTTTTTTAATATTTAAGAAATTATTAAGGAAATTAAAAAATTATATAAAAAAACTTGGAGATATTTATATAAGAATTTTTCTTATTAAAAAAAAAAAAAAAAATCAGACAATTATTTCTGGAGATATGTAGCATAAAGTGAATTATCTCAAGAACTAGAAACAATTCAACAAAGAGGTTCATAGACTTGAAACTCCATAATCATAAATATCTAAATTAACTAAAAGAAAATCCCTTGCCTTAACATCATTGCTGCTGCTGAGTAATTGATGTCCTTATCTCTAAGATTTTAAAGAAACATTTTAATTTTAAATTTCTTTTAAATATAAAATTGCTACAGACTTATTTTGTCCATAATTTTAGATCGTTTAATATAATTATACCTTTTTAGAACTATAACCATAAAATACTAAATACTAATAAAGTTGTAATATTTAATTTCTTTTTAAATTAATTTATTATCAATAAACGTTAATATTTTTTTTCTAGTTTTTTTTTTTTAATTTCTTGTGATTTTGAGGGACATTTTACAACGTTAACATTATTATTGAAGTGATATTATAATTATTACCTTGTTTAGTTATGATATCATGTGTCTGGCATTTAAAAATATATTTTTCAATAAAATATTGTTGTTGCTGCTGCTGCTGTTGTTGTTGTTGTTGCCACAATTCCATTTGTCATAATTGTCATATTTGTTAAGTGTTAAATGTCCAACACATATTCCAGACGTGTTGTTTGGCTAAAAATGAAACAATGCAGTTAAAAAAAGTCTTTTCTCAATACTTTCTCACACCAGAGGCAATTTGTATGCAAAGAGTAAATCATTTTTATTATAATAATGAAGATGATGATAAGAGGGAATAATATGTGGCAATGTATGTCCGTCAGTCCGTCTGTTTAGTTATACATGATGGCCAATATTATAAATAAAACCTACAACATTTTGCTACAAATGTTTTGAAAAAAAAAAACAAAAAGAAAAACAAAATGGCGTTTTTCCTAAGAAATTTAAGTGAACACACATACATACTTATTCTTTTATTTTTTTTACTTTTATACATTTTAAGTTAATTTTTTTTTTAATTTTCATTTTATTTTTATATATTTTTCCTAAGAATATGTTGCACTTATATAAGTATCTGTATAGGTGTATTAAGTACTTGTATCTTAAACTTTAAGTCTTTGCTAAAAATTCAGCGTAAAACCCACATGTTGGCAATAAAATAAAAAAAGTTTCTGTTTTTTTTTTCTTTTTTCTCTCCTTTATTTCTTTTAAGCAAATGTTGTTGACATTTTAACGTTGCATGTAGTATTTGCCACAACATACCTGTGTTTAACACTAAAACAAAAACTTACAAAAAAAAAAGAAAAACTGAAATCCAACCACGTAAAACTTACTCCAACAGTCGATTTTTTAATTTTTTTTTTTCTCTCCTTTACCTAGACCAGATGCTGAAGTTTTGTTTAAAATGTTGCCATGATTGTAATTCACACCATTTTAATAGTTTTTTTTTCTCTTAAACTAGTCTCTATGTCTACTGGTTTAGTTTAAAGCTATTATATATTTTTTTCTTTATATATAGAGCATTTAAACAGGGCTTAAAAAGGAAGGACTTTTAGCAAAATTTATTCTTTTTGGTTGAAAGATTTAGATAAAGTTCAATAAATAAATATATTTGCAACATCATTAGCATCATCAAGTTATCATAGTCATAGTTATATACATATGTATGGTTTTAGTTTATTTTATAAAAAAAAAAAAAAAATAGAAAAGATTTAAATAAGAATTATTGATTACATTGTTTTAGTTTTTGCTTAAAGTCTTTTGTTCTATTTAAAATAGAAATGTTAAATTAAATGACATATTTAACAATTGTTTTAAATGTTTAAGACTATATTAATGTAAAACCATGGAAACATTTCAAATAAATCAATTTTGTTTATACTTATTTAAAATTATGATTAACAAAATTTAAAAAAATTGTGGACAATATTTTGAAAATTTTACAATGAACATTTTGTTGACTTTTAAATTTTTTGTGTTAATTTCAGTTTTTTTTTTTTATAAAATTTATCACAAAATGCTTAAGATTTTATTGTAGGAATTTAGAAAAAAATTTAAAAAGTAACCCATTTTTTATGCTTTTTTGTCCTTGTGTCTGTAGACATCATTCTGTGGAATGGAATTCAGCCAGATTATTTGCTGTTTTCCTAAGCAAATTGCTACTTAAAATCTGCTCAATCAGTTTATTAGAAAAAATGTTGTAGGCAAAAATTTTAACTCTTCTTAAAAAAAAAATTATATTTATTTTATTGAAAAAATTATTTTAATTGTTTAAAATAAACTTTTTAATTTCCTGAGCTAAAATTTCTAATGTTTTAAAACTTAATTTATTTCTTTTATTTTCTTTTTTTTATATCACTTTTCATTTTAAGCCTCCAGTTTTTTAAAACCCCTCCTACTTTTCTTTTTTTTTCTCTTCTGTTATTTAAAAATCTAATTTCATGCGTTACACAGTGGGGCCAAACGGAAAATTTTTGGTAATAAATTTTGTTTCTCCTAAACTACTGATCGGATGGAATTAAAATGTACGGAAGAGTTGTAGAGGAGGACCTAAGCTTTCAGAAAAATCTTCCTGTAGTCATTCTGTCATAAAACGATATAAGCTACAGGATGTCAAAGTTGACTAACTCGAGTATGTAAAAGTTTAAAAAAATTGTAACATTTGCAAATCAAGTCTGCTTTCAAAGATTTTTATATTTCTGTAAAGTGCTTGGCAAGATAAAGCAAAAATAAGCTTATTCATCTAAGTTAAAAAGATATTTATGATTGAATTTTGAATTTTTGGTTTTTTGCCACGACTTTATTTCATTTTTCGGTAATAAGTCCTGAGGTATATGAAAGAAAATTTTTTTAAATATATTCTGTAATTTGTAATATATTCAAAAATAATATGCTGGAAAAATGTATGGATTACTTCAATTCGTCTAGACATGAAAAATATTTAAAGTCAGCACTGTGGAATTAGTATTAGTATTTTTTTCAAAAATATAGTACAATTCTTTCACCTTTTTCTCAAAGTTCTGTTAACAAAAATTTTTTTTCTTTACATGTTTCAAAAGATCAGGCTTCAGAAATGGTTAATAAAGAAATTTTAAATTGATTTTAGTTTTCATCCTAAAGCCAGCATTGGTCGAATATGGTAAATTTTAGAAACAAGTTTCATTTTTATCAATTAATAAAAAAAAATGTTACGCGATTTTTTTTTAATTTGTTGACGATAGTTAATCATAAAATATATTTAGATCGATCAGACATTAAATTGTTTCCCATTCTGCCATAAACAAATGCAGGAGTGCAGGTTTTATAAAAAAGGAAAATTTTTTAATTGCACAAAAAAGCAAATTAGCATAATATTTTCACTAGTATTTTTTCAATCTATCATTCCTGAAAGAAAATTCATTCAATTAGCTTGAACAACCAATCTTTGGCAATTTTTGAAAAATTGGACTTAATTTGTAGAAGTTACAATTCTTTGTAATTTTTACATACTCAAGATAGTTAATTTTGACACCCTGTAGCTTAACTCGTGTTATCACAGGGTGACTACAGGATAATTTTTCTGAAAGCTTTGGTAATCCTCTATAACTCTTCCGTACATTTCATATCGAGTAGTTTAGAAGATACATTGTTATTACCAAAAATTCTGCGTTTGACCCCACTGTGCGTTAGTTTTATTTTTATATTTCTTAGTTGTACATGGTTTAATTGTCAATTTATGTAAATTCATTTAGTAAGTGTTCAAATCTTAAATATTTAAACATTTGTGACACATCACGCTATTTGCAACTGCCAACATTAGTAGCAGCAACAATTGCAACATGCAATAGTCAACATTGCTTTTAATTTTTGCAATTTAAATTTTGTATTTGATTTCATAATTTAAAAGAAACTAAAAAAAAACATAAATGACGTAATAATTATTAATAAAAGAAATAAGTAAATTGAGTTTATTCAGAGGTTAAATCAAATTTTTTTCCTACAACTTTTTTTTCTGCTGAATGGATTTAGCTGATTTTAAACCGTAAAAGGCTTAAGAACATTCTGGATGAAAGTCATGTAATTCGGGAAAGTAATTTAGAGTTAACATTAACTACAGACAGCAGAATACATGTTCAAAGTTAAAACAATTTTATTTCTTTTAGTTCTAATTTCGAAATTGATTTTATCAAGTATTTTTACCCCATGGATGTCCAGCTGGTTACAAAAGATAACTCTCATTTTCGAGCATAGTGTTATTATGAATAAACAGATAAATTCAATTGAACCAAATTTTGTTCTACGACTTTTTTTTGAGAAATACATTCAGCGAAAATTTTTAATGGCGAATTGCTTAAGCAAACAACTAATAAACTGTAAAAAAATTCATTTAATTCCTTTCCTACTGACAGACTGATAAATGGTCAAGGTTAAATCTTAATTTTTTTTTTTAAATTTAAGTTTTTGATTATATAATTTAAAAAAGAACTAAAAATATAAATGATAATAATTATTATGAATATAAAGAAATATATGGAAGAGATTCATTTATTCTATAAGTTTTTTTCTGGGAAATATATTACGCCAATTTTTAATAAAAATTTTCTTAAGCTAACAACAAATAAACTGAAAAAATTTAATTAAAATCGGTGAGGAATATTGCCTACAGACGTACATAGTTTAATTGTCTCTGTGCTTTATATTTTTGTTAAAAGTCATCCGAATAATACAATTAAACAGACTCAGTATTTCATATTTTAAATGTTTTTGCATTTTGTTTTCTTTTCTTTTCTTTTTAAAATGACCTTTGACCTAAACTCTTTTTCAAACCATATTAAAAACTCATAATTCGCACGCAATTTCATAAATAGAATAATTAAAATGAAACCTTAATTAAATTGAAAATAAAATTCTTTTCTCCCAACTAAAAGGACTAAAAAACCTACACCTTTTTTACTCTTAAGAAACGAACTGGTTGCATGTCCAACCAAGCGTTTTATAAAAGTCTGACGGACTGACTGGCCGTCTGTTTTAAAATGTAACAAACTAAAGTTAAGGCTTTGGAGCAGGTGTCATTAACGGGGGGATTAAGAAAAAACGTTTGCTGTGCTGCTGCTGCTTAAAACAGTAGTAAAAGGCAGTTGTAAACAAACATCAGCGGTAAAACTGATCATAAAGTATACACCAAAAGAAAATTAAGAAGGCACGTGTCTAAAAAACTCTAGACAAGTACAACTCATTGCTTATATATTTAAATATTTAAACAAAAACAAAAAAAAAACTACTTGCAGCTTGCTTGAACATCCCCTCCACTAAATACAAAAAAGTGTAAAACAGGACCTTTTTTATTATTATTAAAGAAGTCAAGGGGAAAAACCACCAAAATAAATAAAGAAAGGAGAAAAAAGACTTTAAGGATCAAATTGAAGTAGGGATCACCTACAACACTCTCTTAAGGCAGGTGTATTATTTCGTATTGTATTGTTTTAACTTGACGCTTTCTTTACACACATTTTTCCTTTTAAAATACAAGAAATGATGAGTTATGCGTTTATTTTATTCTTGACAGTATTTGTTGCACTTGTTGGACAAGAATACATAACAATAATAATAATAATGTGATGTGTGTCCTGTATCTAATGAGGCCTATAAAAGGTGTATTTTTGGTAAAGAAACAAATGAAAATGAAAGGAAAATATTATTTAAAATTGATTGATTGATTTCTTTTTAATACATTACATTTATAATATACATATCAAAAATTCAGCTGTATCCGTTTTCTTATTGTTTTCTTAATAACTAAAATAATATTACAATTTTATATATAAATAAAAACAAAAAGGATTTGTATCTTTTTTTTTTAGATATAGCAATTGTTATCTTGTTTAAGTTCCCATATTAATTTTCTCTTAAGCCTTTCATTTTCCTATTAGCATTTCTAAGAGATTTTCTAATTTTGATTACATTTACTAATGTTTGGCAATATGTAAAGAATTCTAAGTGAGAAATTTAATTTTCCGAAAAGCCTTTATGTGACAAAAACCAAAAAAAAATCCTTTTTCATTTACTGACAACACTCTCTTTTTTTTCCACATCACACCCTTTTCCTTTTATTTATTTGTACATTGTGTAAATGTGTGTGAAAATGTTTTAGTTTCAGATTTTGTTGCATGTTTTTGAATTTTTGCTACCTCTTGTATTGTGCTGTGCTGCTGGCTTTTTAAAAGTGTTATCAAGATTTTTCTCGCTTTTTGGTTGCAATTTGTGTCAATCTCTCTCATCACATCTAGGTTTCTTTGGCTTTTATTTTCTCTTGTATTTTTTTGTTTTAATTTTCCTAAAATCTGTATGTTGTTACAATTCAAAGTAGAGATTTTTTGTAATTGATAAAATTGTGGATTTTAATACCATTTCAATTCATACAAAAAGATTTTTTTTGTCACTCTATACTAGATTCTCTCTAAAAGATAAGTTTTTAAGCTTTAGCATCTGCCTTTTTTAATAAAAATTTTCATCAGTCCAACAAAACATTAGTTGATGAATTTTCAATATCATTAAGTAAATTGAAATATTTTTCTCTTTCTCTTTTTCTTAAGCAGGTGTTAAATAATTGTCTTTTTGTATTTTTTTCTTAATAGACTTTCAATTACTTTAAAATTTCCCTTAATTTGTTTAATGTTTTTGGTTTTGTAATTAATTTTGTAAATTTTAAAGTCATTTATTTTTTTTGTTTTAAATGTCTAAATGTGTTTTTCTATTCTAATTCATTAAATTAAGAGTGACTGATGGTGTCACTTAAATGGAAGTGTTTTCCTGTTGAGTTTAAAATAAAGGAGACAAGTTTCAAAAATGTTTAAGTAAAGCTTAAAACATTTTTTTTATATAAAAGGCGGCAATTAAAAGGCGCTTGGACAACTTGTTTATTTTATTTTTTATTTGGTGTATTAAACTAAAATGTCATACATAACCCAATCAACAATTTAATAAAATATTAAGAACAATATTTTTTATTTATTTAATTTTAAAAACTGTTTAGAAATATAAAACCTTTGAATAAATTAGTTTCAGATAAAAAAAACTATACTTTTTTAATTAATAAAAAAAAATTATAAGCATTGTTTAGAAACTTTGTTTAGCAACATTTTTTAGCAACATTGTTTAGCACCATTAGAATATTTTAATTTATTTATAATTCAAAGCAATAGTTTATTGTTTTAAAAGTTACTATTTAGATCAATAACAATATGTTGCTGATAATATTTGTTTTTTTATTTACTTATTTATTTATTTTTTTTTATTAAAATAAATGTTTATAAACCTTATTTAGCATTGTTATAAATCACAAATTCGTTTTTAATTTAGGCAAATATTTAAGTTTAAATTTTTCTATTTGCTGCTAATATATTCATCTTAAAGAACTTGTTTCTGGCAATATTTATTTATTAAGAAAATATTTATAAACTTTGTTTAGTTTCATAAAAAATTTAAAATTAATTTTAAATTGAAAAAAAAAATATTTAAATCCCAACATAACTAATATTTATGTCTTTGGCAATATGTTGCTGGTTATATTTGTGTTTCTATAAACTTTGTAAAAATTTTAAATATAAAAATATTTCAACTTTGAATGTATATATTGCTGCTAATATATTTATTTTTGACAATAATATTTGTTTTCTTTTATTTATTAAGAAATGTTAACAATACTTTTTAAAATTATTACAAAATTCAAAATAAATGTATAAAAATATTTAAATAAATTAGATATTTATCTTTTACAATATGTTGCAGGTTTTATTATTTTTGTTAAAGAAATTATTATAAACTTTTTTTTAGCTTTATTAGAAATTTCAAATAAATTTTTGATTAAAAAAAATATCTCAAAGTTTGTGTTGCTGCTAACATATTTATATTTAGGAATATGTTGCTAAGAATATTTAAATTTCAAAATAAACTTTGTATACTAGAATTTTCAAATTCAGTTTTAATTAGAAATATTTTTTTGTTGCTTATATATATATCATTTACAAAATGTTGCTGGTTATTTTAACTTTATTTACAAATTTTGTTTAATATTATTTAAAATTTATTTCAATTAATAAAAAATATTTCAATTCTGATTATTTACGTTTATGCTGACATATTTATCTTTGACCACATGTTACTGGCAATATTGTTTATTTATTTTTTTTTTTTAAGAAATGTTTCTAAACTTTGTTTAGCATTATTAGAAATTTTTAATAAATTTTTAATTAAGAGAAATACTTATATGTTTCAGATATATATGTTGCAAAGATAAATATATTGTCTTTGGCTACATTTATCTTTGGCTGTATATAATAAAAATGTTTATAAACTTTTTTTTAGTAATATTAGAAATTTTTAATTTATTTTAATAGAAACAAATGTAATTGATTCATTTGTTTCCCTTATATATATATAATACAATTTTTTAGAAACATTAGAAATTTAAAAATAATTTTTATTTTTTATAAAAAAAAAATATAAGCTTTTCTATAATTTGTATAATAAAAATATTCATAAACTTTGTTTAGCAACATAAGAAATTTCACACTAATTTTTTATAAAAAATTTTATAGGTTTTAGATGTTTAAATTTTAGTTAAAATTTCTATTTAAACACTTTTATATTTTGCAGCAACATGTTGTTTATATCTTATGCATCTTATTGCTGGCAACATTTTTTATACATATCAGCTTTGTGAAAAATTTAGTTGTTTTTTGAAGTTATTAAACCACTTTACTTTTAACATATTTAATTAAAATGTTTATAAACATTTTTTTATCTTCTAAACATTGTTTATTGGGTGTTGCTTATGGCATTTCCTTTATAATCATATTGGCTATTTGAATTGAAAATCACTTGGGTTAAATGACGTTGTCAGTTTTGAATAGTAAACACAGCAATATAAATAAACCTTTGGAACAGGCTAATGGCAAGTTAGATTAAATAGTTGGCCAGCAAGCTGCTGCTGCTTTAAAATCTCAAAACAATGAAAGAGAGCGAGCGAGCGAGAGTGAAGGGCGGTTTATCTGTAGTTACACATGACTAGTGATTGTCGCTGTCAAACGCTTTTAAAACGCCAAAAAACTTCAATGTTTTATACAAACTTGCTTAGAGAATTGTCAGAGTCTTTTGTTTTAACACAACACACAAGACAAAGAAAACGACTACTCTCAATTTAACATTTAAGCAGCCACAAATTTATGACCAGGCTTAAAAAAAAACTTTGGTTTCATGAGGTCTTATATGAGTTTAAACAAAATAGAGTAGAGATTTGTGTTTTTTACCCTCCTTAATTGCTGCTGTAGTGTATTTTACTTTAATGGCGGCATTTTAGCTTTGAACTGTCGTTTCAAAACTTTGATTGTTTTACTTAAATGTAAGAAAACTTTTTTTATTTTTTTTTTATATATAAAAAAGAAGTTAAAATTTTAGGAATAATAAGAATAATAAGAATAAAATGTAAATTGATTTATTTTTTTATGCAAATCTTGTTAATGTTTATTAATTACCTGGAAGAAAAAAATTCCCATAACAAATTATTATTTATTAAAGCAAATCTTTTTAAAAATCTTTTTTGTGTTTTTTTTTAGTAAGTAACCATAATTAAGACTTTCAACACTCTATACAATACCACCACGCACTTTAAATTAAATTATATTGTAAAGATTTCTTGTAGATTTTCTGCTTTAAAAAAAAGCAATTTGTTAATACAAAACCCATAATTTTAAAATGAACTTCCACTACTATAAATACTACTGACAATTGTAGCAATTCACATGATTTTCATGCAGCAGCATGAATTTATTTTTTTAAGGAATTATTTTTCTTTATTTTGTTTTCAAGTTGATTTGTTATATATTTTACTGTTAACTTTTTTCTTACTTCAAAATAGTCATCAATAATAATTTTCTTGCAATTTTTTTTTTTTAATATTTTCTTTATGTTGAATAATATTTTTATATCAACTGTTTGATGATGATGATGATGATTATGATCATCGTCATCATCACCTGCAGCTAGAAGGCTGCAGTTTAAAATCAAAAGAGTGTAGCTGGACTTAACACCACATACTACATACGTTTGTTTCTTTAACCATGATTTTTTTTCGCCAAGGAATATTATCATGGAAGCTTGATGAATTAAAGCTGCAGCATTGCTTGAACTGTGGCTGGCTTTATTTCTCAGTCATATATGTATATAGTAATATTAAGCTTTGACGATGCAACATCATAATAATATCTATAATCAGCAACACGTACATATAATATTGTCTAAACCACTGTTATTAGTATAATCAAATGGGAATTATCTTTGCAGCCAGATCGAACTTGTTAGTTATTAAGGTCTTGTGGTTGCTAAAACTTTGAATTATAAAAATATATAAAAAATAGCAGTAGTAGTAGTCAGCAGCCATACAGTCAAATAGTTGTTTTAAGTTTAATATTAATATTTTATTTTTCTTTTGAGTTGTTTGTACAAATGTCCAGTTTGTCTTTTTATTCTTTTTGTAACACTGATGTTGTAGTTAGATTATCTGGACTTTTGTAAGCCACTGTTTATGGGGAAATAGTTAGGGTTTCTTTATTTTATCTGGTTGCTTAACATGTGTCATAATCTTAAATAATCCATCTTTTTGTTATATTTCTTGTCTGATCCAACAATTGTTTTGTTTTTTATATCTTAAAGGCATTTTATAAAATTTAGTTTAATTATTTTGTTTTTCAAATAAAAATAATGCTTAAAAAATAATGATAAAATATGTATGTTAACATTTTTAAAAATAAAAACTAAAAAAAAACTTTAAGAATAAAAATTACATTGAAATTATATTAATAATTTTAAAAATGAAAAAACCAGAAAAAAAAATATAAATATAAACCGCACCCATTATAGTAATAAAACAGAAGGTGAACTACATAATTAGGACATAAATTAAAAAAAAAATCCAAAATTGTTCAAATTTAACGGCAACCTGTTAAAAATTTTTCTATGAAACCCTTTATAACAATACAATAATTTTTAATGACTATTATGTTATTATAACAACAAGATTTATTTCTTTGAAATCGGTCTAAAACTGTAGAAGTTATTCGATTATATCTGGATTAACTTTTATAAACATTTCACACATTTCTATTTTAGGCCCTAAAAGTATGCAGCAAATAAAACATAAACTTTTAAATTTTTATTGGGAAGAAGAAGAACCATGCTTCAAGCACATAAACTTCTTATTATTTAATAAATATTAAATAATAAAAATGTACAATATTTAAAAAAAAATAATAATAATTTCTTTAAACATTTTCCAAGTTTAACTGCCATTTATTAAAAAATTTTCTCTACAAACCTATACAGCAGAGCCACAATTTTTAAAAACAATTTTGTTCTTATCACAACGAGATTTAATTTTTTAAAATTGGACAAAAACTGAAGAATTTACTTCATTATATCTGGATTAACTTCTATAAACTTGCCACATATTTTCCATTTTTTTGAGCCAAAAAGTATGCAGCAAATAAAATATAAATTTTTTAAAAATGTTTGGGAAAAATAGTTTTTTACAAATAATGTTTAATAAATATTAAAATCAAAATGTTAAACATTATAAAAAAAAATACAAAATTTGAACAATTTTTCAAGTTTAACTAGAATTTAAAAAAAAATTTCTTTAAAAACCTATACAAAAGAGCAATGATTTATGAAGATATTTTTATTGAAATCACATTAAATTTCTTCTAATTGGACAAGAACTTCATAACTTATAGAATTTTATCTGGAATAACTTTTATAAATTTTTCCTACAATTTTGCTTCTAAAAGTATACAGCTAATAAGAAATATATTTTTTTAAAAATTTGAAAAATCTAGCTTTTCAAGCATTGTTGTAATAATTATTAAAAGAAAATTAATTTATCTTTTAAATGTTATTAAAAAATAAATACATATTTTTTTAAACATTTTATAGTTGAACTGCAAATTATTAACAATTTTTCTATAAAATAATTTTTAGACATTTTGTCTTTTCAAATTTATTACTATATCTGGAATAATTTACTTTAACAAATCCTAGATTTTTCACTTTTGCGCCAAAAAGTATGCAGCAAATAAAATATACAATTTTAAGGTTTCTTGAAAGGTACAGGAATCAGGCTTTTGGTAATTTTTATTGAATAAAAAATATTAAAAGCAATTTTGAAAAGTAAATTTTTTCCACAAATTTTCAATTTTAACTGCAATTTATTAAAATAGATTCTATAAAATCTTATAAAAAAAAAAATGAAATATTTCATGAAGACATTTTTATTGTTATTACAAAAACAGTTACAATTTTCAAATTGGATGAAAATATAGAACTTATAGGATTTTATACATTTTCCCTAGATTTTTTATTTTCGCACCTAAAATTATACTGCAAATAAAACATAAAATAAAATATTGAAGAACTTGTTAATAAAGTTTAGAAAATCTTTGATAACTATTTTGGAATTGATATCTCGTTTTATGCCTAACAAAATGTCATTTAAATTTTTGTATAGGAATATATTTTGAAAATCAAAAGGAAAATGAATTCAAAAATGTCGAATAAGTATTTTTTTAATTGAAATATATTAAAAAGGTTTTAATATGGTAAAAAAGCTATATTCTTTTGATTTCTAAATTAATTTCAAAATCTAAAATTGAGTAAAAGTTATAAGAGCTTAAGATCTTGAGTGTAGTAACTAAACTCAGAATTACTTTTTCGATATATTTCAAAATTTAGAGAGTAATTAAAAATTTCCAAAAATTTTTAGGTGATATGCTCAAAAAGTTATGAGAGCTATAAGATCTTGAGTACAGGAACTAAACTCAAAATTACTTTTTCAGGATATATCAAAATTTAGAGAGTGTAATGAAATTTTTGAAAATTGTCAAGATCTATAACTTACAGTAGGATAATTTTCGAAGAAGTGTACTATGTCAAATGTACTATAAATTTTTAAAGTAAAAAAAATAAATAAAAATAATGTAAATATTTATTCCGATTTATTTGACTTTGTAACTTAAACGCAATCTTCTTTAAGTTGCAGCACCCCTGTTATTTAAGCTTTTAACTTCAAACGGGGGGAGTCATAAAATATATTTTTATAACTTTAATCCACATACAATTCATAATAACAACAACTGAACGGTTTATCCATATAATGCTTGTGATCATGCAAATTTTTTTTAAGAACCAACAGCTGCTGTTGATAGTTGGCTTTATTTACTAGCTGGACTTAAACTAAAGCTAAAGCATAGCCTGTGCTAAAGAAAAAATTGTCTTGGTATTTGGATTTAAATAAAATAAAATTGTTGCTGATGCTTTAAGCAAATTTAATGCCAAGAGATTTAAATGCACATAAATCTCACTTGGTGTCCGCCAAATTATAGTATTCAAAACATTAGCTTTTACACTTTGTATTACACACAAAAGAATAAAAGCTGTACAAGAGAACGCCACACAAGGACAACATCATAAGCTAAGATAAGCAAGGTAAAAACAGTTAAGGAGTTTTTTTTTTTTTTTTTTTGGTTTTAGTAAAGTGCGGTAAACTCTGTGGTGTTTGTATACGTGTTATGATCAATGTGTTATGATCATTTATATGATCATCGATCGATCGATAGCTGACTGCTGTATGATGATCGATCTTTTTTGTCTTGCAGGTTAAAATACGAGAAAAAAGCAAGAAAAAAGTTTTTTTTTTCTTTTTTTTTTAAACGCTTGATTGTTTATGATACAAATTAAACAATTTATGACGACAACCAAAATGCTGCAGAAAGAAAACTTATGTAATACATAAGCAACATAAAGCACTACCGCTTAAATATAGAATTTGTGTATTTTAAAAAGCTTTAAGCGTTAAACAGTTGTGTTTAATCTGTGTGGCAGTAATTCAATTTTTTTTTTTTGCAGCAATTGTTTTTGTTTAAAAAAAAACTAGTGCGTTCTTTGTTGAGCTATAAATTTTAATTTCACACTCTGTATTTTTTGGTTTATGATCTTTCTCTCTTTAGTTGTATATTGTTGCAACTCCTTTAAAATTTACAAAGCAAAAAAAATCTCAGTTTATTCTTTGTTTTTATATTAAACAAAAAAAAAAAAAAAGATCATTTATTATAAATCGTTATCGCTTCTGGTCTCAATCTTATGCAGAAATATATGTTTGTACAACTTATGGCATTTTTGTTTTTTGTTAAAGCAAAATCTTTATATGTTTTTTTTTATTTATGCCTTACAAAGCTATAAAGCAAATGTTTTTGTTTTTGTAATTGATTTAATGCTGCATTATATCGCACCTTTCAAAAGATTTATTTACTCTTTTTATATATTTTTTTGATATTTATTTTGTTTTTATCTTTATTTTTTAGCCTCCCGTATGCCATCCTCACATACATCACCGCAAATGTGTCGGCCTCACTTTCATACGCCCCTGAGTTCATGGCTTACCAGCGAACATAAATCATTTGCACCCGCCAGCCCTTGGGGAAGTCCGTTTGCTTGTCCCCAGGAACCCCAAGTCGATCATAAATTGAGTCAGGTGGGTCAATCGCATCAGACAACAACGATGGGCCAACATTCATTTCCCTTCCCGCCCACACCTCCAAAGGATTCAACGCCCGACTCAGTACAAACCGGTCCCTCGGAATATCAGGTAAATTGTTCGATTTATGAAACAAAAATAAAGAGAGCTTTTGAGTAAAGTTTTAGGTAAAGCTTTGAATCGTTAATAAATTGAGCTATTTAATTTTGAAAAGCTTTTTTGGAGTATGTGCGATTTATAAAAATATAAATAGAGTAGGAAAATAACTTTAGTGTAAAGTTATAGTTAAAGTTTTGATTTTTAAAAAGTCCATAATGAGTGAAGATAATAGATAAAATTTCAAAAAATTTTAAAATATATCTTTTTAATTTAATTTTTCTTTGAGACCTGGTATAAAGTTTATTTACATCTAAAAGCTTTCCCTAAGCTATATAATTTTGAAAGCTATATAAAAGTATGAAGAGAGTGGAAATAAATTTTTCGAGTAATATTTCAGTGTTGTGTTTAAAAGAGTGATTTTAGAAGAGTCCATTATAAAGTTACCTATTTAGTTTTGTGAAGCTTCCTTAAAGTTTATGAAAAAGCTTTAAATTATGAAGTTCTTTAAAATTTATTTTTCTTTTTAACCCTAATAGAAAGTTTTTTTACATTTAAAATTTTTTAATGAGCTATATAGAAGCTTTTCAAAATAGTTTCTCTAAAGTGTTTTGCGATTTATAAAAATATAAAAAAAGTGGAAATAATATTTTGAAAAGCTGCTTTAAAGTACCCCAAAAGTTTAAAATATAAATTTGTCGAAAATTCATTTTTCCTTTTGAGTCCTGTTATAAAGTAGCTTTACATCTAAAAGCTTTTAATAAGCTATTTAAAATTGAAATTTTTATTAGAGTATTGTTCGATTTATAAAAATACAAAGAGAGTAAAAACAAAGCTTTTGAGTAAAGTTTCATTTTATTTTTTATTTAAAAAATTCCATGATAAATAAAGCCACTTGATTACGAAAAGCTTCTTTTCGGTTCTTTGAAAAGCTTTAAAATATCAAAAATTTCATAATGTATTTTGTCTTTTGCGTCCTCATATAAAATTTCTTATCATTTAAAAGCTTTTATCAAGCTATATATATTAATTTTGAAATGCTTTTTTGAATATTATTCGATTTAAAATATATAAAGAACGTAGATAAAATGATTGGAATTTAAACTTTGATTTTGAAACAATCGTTGACAAATTAAGATATCGAATTTTGAAAAGCTGCCTAAGAGTTTTTCTAAAAACTTTTGGAAGTTCTAATGTTGAGTTTTTGTATATAAAGTTGTTAATAAGTCAAAAGCTTTTTAAAACAAATGTTTAATAATTACAAATTATAAATTTATAATTTTTTATTGCAATTTTATTTTTTATATAAAATTCTCTTTCTCGTTTCTTCCAGGCTGTGGTAAATGCTTTTATGCATCAAGCTCAAGCGACGGGTTCCACCTCCCTGCCCGATACAAGCTGTGCCCTCGACATTAAGCCCACCATACAAAATGGTTCTACCTCCTCCTCACACAATGGCAGTGGCGGCCAATCTTCGGTTCCCAAACAAAGAGAAGGTACTAATCTAACGTCAAATAATAACAACAACAACATTAATAACAATAATAGTACAACAAATAGTAATAATACAAATAATCAACAACATAATAGTAATCAAACACACAACAGCAACAACAACAACAGTAGTAATAATCCCTCATCGACAACAGGTTCAAGATCCTCCAATAATTCAAATACACAAAATGTCCAATCTGCCGCCAACCAAAATAATAATACCTCCTCCCTACACAACAATGCCCTCCTGAATAGCTCTAGTGCGTCGGGTCTTTTCGATAGTACCGGTCAATCACACTATGGCAATTTAACACAATCAAGTGGTTTAGGCCTTAGTAATGGTGTTGCTGGCAGCACTTCAGCCAATAGTTATGACGGTTCTTATGCCTCTTATGCGGCACATCATCATGCGGCCGCTCAACATCAAGTAGCCGCTGCAGCAGCTGCTGGTATGTTTCAAAGTCCTTCAATGGCAGCAGCGGCTGCAGTTAGACATCATCATCACCATCATCATCATGGTCATCATTCGATGTCGGCTTCTAGTGTGGGTTCATCGGGTGGTATGTCGAGTAGTGTGGGTGGTGGTGGTGGCGGTGGCGGCAGTCATGGCATGTCCGGCAGTTTAAGTGGTAATGGCAGTAATAATGGTTCCAATATTGATGTTAAACCGGCTCGTACTAAACCTCGGACTAGTGCTGGTAAGCAAGACAAAACTTTCAATACAACAAAAAGCAAAAAATAACATACACACACACACACTTGCGTTTGCAATTCGATTGAATTGTTTTCAAATGGTGTGGGTGAATTAAAATTTTAGTTATTTTTTATGTGTTTTTTTTTATTTTTTTTACTAACACTTTTATAATTTTATATGTAATTTCTTTTATTAATATTTAATTTCAAATATTTATGGTTTAAAGAAATTTTTGAAATTTTGTTCTTTTATTTTGCTTAATTATGGTTTCTGTTCTGATAGAGTTTTAATAATGTGAGTTTTTTTTTAAAGATTTTTTTTTCTCTTCATTTGTGTATCTATTGTGGGGAATGTTGCGTTTTGTATTCATTATACTTGACATGTTCCTTTCCAAGTTTATGTTAAACATAAGTGTGTTGCTTTTTTATTATAATTTACTTATTTACTTACACACTTTTTGTTGAATAATAAGACTTTATTAAAAGGGCTCTTCAGCATAAAATATTTACAAAGTTTGCTTCTATTCACAGAATTTATCTGTTACTTTATTAAACTGCTTTCTGAGATAAATTAGTTTGTAGCTTATAAAAAATTCGTTGCCAGCCTTTTTTTCTGCACTCAAGTAGTTTCTAACTTGTGAAATATTTATAAAAGTGTAAGCAAAAATCAACCTAAATATAAAAATTTTATACAATAACAAGCACTTAAACATGTACAAAAACTTTTTTATTGTTGTATAAACTGCGTTGTTGTACAATAACAAAAAATAAAAAATAAAAAAAAAAATATATGGAAACAACGTAAGTAATAAAAAAAATAAAAAAAATACTCTAACCATGCATTGTTTAGCAAGTGATTATACGTTGTTGGCGTGTGAACTTGGAAGGCCTGCCAACCATCCACAATGAATACTACATTGTAAATACGCAATGACAATAAACCTCTTTTTTACACGAAAACATTAATTTCTTTTCTGTTCATATATTTAGTATTTTGCATTCCGTTACTCCTTTTACCCTTAAAACAGCTGAGAAAATAACTCATCAAAATCGCATAATTGTGGGTTAGTTGTGTATGAATGAATATCTGTCTGTCTGTCCTTCCCCATGTTTCTTTAAAGTATGTGGCATGTTTGCTATTGTCATCATCTTTACATGGTTGCGTTTGTTAATTACATTTTCATTATAAATGTGACACAATAAGAGTGAATATTATATGTTAGTCTTTTGCAGTCTTTTCGTCCGTCCCTCCCTTTGTCAATCTCATAAAGTCAGTTACCCTAACTTTGTTTTTTTTTTATTTTTGTATATTTTTTGTTGTAATATCCCTTTTACTTTGTTGTTAAGTTTGTGGTAATTTTTAAGTTTTCCTACAGCTTTCAAGTGTAGTTTTTTTTTTTTTTTGGTTTATAACATTTGCAAGTTTAGTTGCAAGTTCCTCATTTAGTTTGCTGTTTTTCTGTGTTCAGTTAAATATACAGACAGCTAAATGCCAAGAAAAAAAAATAATGTGTAGCTTTAGATGAAAAATGCGCGGAAGTGCCTTGTGCAGTTTGTTTCTTTTTTTTGCTGTAGTTTGTGGCTTTATACACACATATAACACCTGCTACAAGCCGGTTTTAAATATTCTATTTCTTTGACTGCTTTATTATTTTTGTTGCTGTGGTTGTTGCAGCAGCAATAGGAGCTATGGAACTTAATCAAGAAGTTATTCTCATAAGGTTTATGGTAGCAGTTTCTTTTTTTTTTTTTTTTTTTTTTTTTGTTTTTTAAAGAATAGTCAGTCTTGTCGTTTGCAACAATTTCCCTAGAAAAAATTTTAAATATTCAAAAATTATTTTTTTTTTATATTTGATTATTCAAATCAGAATTTCTCTGAAATTAAAGGTTTTACAAATTAAAAATTTTTTTATTACAACAGTTTAGTTTTAGTTTTGTATTAATTTTCCCTAAAAAATTCAATATTTTTTTTAAATCTTAAGCATTCTGGAATTAAAGTTTCCAAAAATATTCTATTAAAAATGAAGCAAATTTTCTGCAATTTCTTTAAATAAAAATAAAAAATCTAAATAAATAATTTATTTTTATTTTTTCGAAATTTTTTTCTTTAATTTTAATTTTTTTTTTTAGTTTTTATAAATTTATAAATTAAAATTTGGAAAAAATTCTATTGAAAATAAAGCTACATTTCTACAATTTCTTTATATCAAATTTTAAGAAATCCATTCTTTGTTTAGTGTTTTTTTTTAATTTTTGTGAATTTTTCCTTCAACATTAGAAATTTTGTCTGTTTTTCTACATTTTGTTTTTCTGAATTTGATATGAAATTTTACAGAAATCCAAACGTTCTTTACATTTTTTTAAATTCTTTATATATATATTAATTTTTTCTAATTATCTCAGCTTTTTATATTAATTTTTTTTTAATTGTTCTATAATACATATTTTTTAAATTTTCATAATTTTCATAATTTTTAAAAATTTTATTAATTTTCCAATATTTAATTTTTGGTCCCTCTTCTAAAAATATTTCGATATAAAATTTTAAAGAGCTTGAGTTTTTTTAATATTTTTTTAGTTCTTTTAAATGTAGTTTTCTCAAAATCAAAATTTTTTATTTTATAAAATTTTTCTCGATTTAAAAATTTTTCAATATTTTTGAACTTAGTTTATTCGAAAAATATTTTGATATAAAATTAAAAAAAAATCTTTTTGTTAATTTTTCTTTTTATTTTTTTAAATATTAATTCTTTTAAACTAAGTTTTCTGAAAATCAAAATTTTTTTAAATAAATTGTTTTTTTAATTTTTTTCTTGAATTTTAAAAATGTTTTCTATATTTCAAAATTTATATAATTCTTTTAAATGAAAATCTCTTAAAATCAAAATTATTTACGTGATAAAATTTTTTCAATAATTTACTTTTATTTTAAAAATTTTACTTGAATTTAAAAGTTTTCTTAATTTTTCTAAATTTAATTTTGGCTCCCTCTACTAAAAATATTTTGATATAAAATTAAAATGTCCAATTATTTTTTTTTCAAATCTTTTTATAATTTCTGCAATTATTCCTTTAATTTTAAAATTTTTCTTTTAAATTGATTTAGTTCTTTCGTGATTTTTGTATTCCAATATTTAGATGTGTGATAGAAAAACAAATTTCTTAATTTTATTAAATAATTTTTATTTTTTTAAATTAAAATTAATTCTTTTTCATATTTTTTTAATTTTAAAAATTTAATTTTGTGCATAAAAATACAAGTTATATAGAATTATTATTTTTTTAATATTTTTATTATTATTTTTTAATTAAAACCTTTTCTTAATTTTTTCAAAATTAATTTTTTAATTTTTCTTATATAATGTAAATTTTAAGTTTTCTTAGTTTATAAAATTTAATTTTGTGTAGATAATTTTTAATTTTTTAAGTTATTTTTTTCCTATTTTTTAAATTTATTTTTCTTTATTATCATATAATTTTTTTAATTTTTCTTATATTTTTTTGGAGTAAATTTTTCTTAGATTTTCATCTAATTTAATTTTGTGAATAAAAATACAATTTACGGAGATTTACTATTTTTTTAATATGTTTTCTTAAATTTTTTAATTTTGAATTTTATTATTTTTTTTAGATATTTTATTTTTAAAATTAAACTTACAGAGATTTGTCATTTATTTACTATTGTTATTATTTTTATTATTATTATTATTATTATTATTATTATTATTATTATTATTATTATTATTAATATCATTACTGTTATTTCTTTTATTATATTCTAACTTGTTCTTTAATTTTTCAAAATTAATTTCTTTTATTTTTAAATTTTTCTTGAATTTTACAGTAGTTATAGCAGTTTTTAAAAATTAATTTTGTGTAAAAGATAAGATCATAAATTTTTAATTTATGTATTTTTTTTTTTTATTAAATTTTTTTCTGATTTTGTTTATTTTCCTAATTTTTTTTAATTTATGACCTTTTTTATATATTTTTTTTTTATTTTTCTTGGATTTTTTGAATTTTTCTTAATTTTTTTCTAAATTTAATTCTGTATTTTTCTGCTAAACTCTGCTGTTCCACTCTCTCCCACTCTCTCTTTCTCTTGAATACATAGTTTTGTTTAGCTAGTTTGTGTCTTAAATCTTTTTTGTTTACCTTTTTTCTCTAATGTAAACTAACCTGTAGGTGTCTTAAGTCTTTTGTTTTTATACTGATTTCTTTATTTATATAAATTTTTTTAAAATTAAATTAAAATTTCTTTAAAAAAATTTAAAAATTAAAATAAAAGTCAACACAGTTAAAAATAAACTGCACTAAAATGTAAAGCACCCAATTTGATTATTTTTAATTTTTTATTCTTTTTTATTTTAATTTTTTTTTTTGCTTTACTTTATTTTGAGGGCGTAAGAACACATGTTTGTTTGTGTGTCACATTTTGTTGGATTTTTTTGTTTATCTTCTTACAAAAAAAAAAGAAAAGCTTTAAAACATATGTGTCTCAATGTTATAGTTATTGTTGGCAATTCTTGTTTAAACATTTATAACAAAAAAACAACACAATTGTTTTTTTTTTTTTTGCTGCCAATTTTTTTTATTCTTCTTCTCCAAACAATACAATTTTCTTTTAACTTTAAAATTGATTGGCTTTATTTGTTGTTTGTTTCTTTTGGCTCATCTTCCTGCTCATCTTAAGTGAAGAGCTTTTTTTGTTTCTTGTGTGTCAGGTGAAAAGAACAAAACAAAAAACAAAAAAAAATTTTAAATCGACAACAATAAGACATATCATTGTATAAATACCTCCTATGTTTTAAAAAGCCAAGTAAACAGTTCGTTTATATTTAATGTAACTTAAGCTTTATATGCTAAGCTATATACAGCATTTTTAAGCGCTGTCATGAATGGAGTTTAAGTAATTGATATGGGTGAACAACGCTTTTTTTGTGATTTTTCCTTAAAGAATAAAAAATATGTTAACCATTGTTTAAAATAAATATTTTATGCCACTGTTAAAAAGAAAAGAGAGTGTAGAGGAAAAAAGTAAAAATAAACTAAAACCCTGGTGGTTTGACAGTTAAAAAAAACAGAAGTTTTTTTTCTGTTTTATTTAAAAAGAATTTAAAATACAAAATCAATTTCTTTTAAAAACTGTTTGAGTTTAAAGGCGCTTGCAATTTTACAAGAATGTTATAAATTTTTTTGGTGTTTTTGTTTCAGTTTTCAAAGTATTTTTTATTATTTAATAAAGCTGAGATTTTTTTTTAATATTAAGCATGATTTTTTGGTTTTTTATTATTAAACATTTTTTTTATAATTTTGTCCAAATATTGTTTTCTTATTTTTTCTGTTATATTGTTTTATAAATATACTTACTCACTCACATCAATGTGTCTGTTGTTTTGTCTTGTTCACCAGCTATAACTAAAAATAAAAATTATAATAAAAACCAAAAAATCTACTTTACTTACTACTATGTTGTGTACTCTTTAAAAATTCTTTATATAAAAAAACTAATTAATTACCATTTTATAATATTTAACTAACTTGTTTTACACTTTATTTCAAGCACTTGCTGTTTTTCATTAAAATTACACAAACACTTACACATTTAAAAACATAAACCTTTTACTAAAAGTCTTTAAAAATTTTTTCTTATTGTTAATTTTTTTATTAAACCAAAATTAATAGGAATATGTCACATCTTTTAGAACATTTTATAAATTATTTAAACTAAAAATGGTACCTAAAGACGCCTTACATACACACACAGAGAAAATACAAAAAAAAAATAGCTACATAATTTAAGGCTTTTGCTGTAATTCTTAAAAACCAATGTCATACCAGGTTTAAGACTAGATCACTGCAGTGGTAGACATACGCAGCATCTCTAGTTTTTTTTTAAGGTTTTAATAAACAACAACAACAACAACGAAAAACTATCAACAGCTATATATGTGAACAAAAATGTGCATAAAATTCCTAGAAAACTAAATGTCTATAAAATACCAAAAAAAAAAAAAAATATATATATATATATATATATAACCTTAGCAAGACCTTACGCAAGTCTAACTAGCCCACAAAAAACTATAAGATTTTTTTCTTTTCAAAAAGAAAAAATATATAAAGGAGATACTAACCTTTTTATTTTCTGTTACAGCAGACAGTTACTAAAAAACCTTAAAAACTACAGTTAGATATGAACACTAAATCATAAAGATCTGACATACACACCAGAAAAAAACCTGCTACACTAACTCTACAAGCAAAAAGACATGCAGACAGATGGACGGACAGACAGACATCTGTATAAAAGGACAGACAGCTAGACAATCATATTTTGCTTTAGAATCTTTTACTCTCACGTACAAACAAACAGCCAGTTAGTTGATTTTTGTTTTAACCATAATAATCATAAAAAAGAAACAAAACAAAACTAAGATTTAGAAACAATAAAACCCACAAGTTGAGAACTGTCACCATATAAACAAAATATATGATACATGGCTTTAAACATACAACAACAATAACAAGAACATTTGAAAACTATTTACAAAACCCGGCCTTAATACAATTATTAAGGATTTGAAGTTAAAGACAACAGAGAAAAATACAAAAACAAATTGAAATCACAACATCATTTTTAATGAACATGAAATTTTTAAAATAATCATTTGATAATAATTAACAAAACAAATGTAACAGATATTTAAAATAATTAAAACATTAAATATTTTTTTCTTTTAAATAGTAATAAAATAAAAATTATAAAAAATCTAAGAAATTCCCAAAATCAAATTAATTCAAAAAAATTGAATTCTAATTTTAAAAATTTTAAAATTAAATAAAAATTATTTGGAATTAAAACAACTAAAACATTAAATATTTTTTCGTTTAAATAGTAATAAAATAAAAATTATAAAAAATTAAAAAAAAGGTTACAAAATTAAATTAATTTAAAAAATAATTAAGTGATAATTTTCAAAATTTTTAAAATTAAACTAGAATTGCTTAGAATTTTTTAGGTATTTTATTTTGTTAATACAAAATTCTGCAAATTGTTTCAAATAATATTACAGTAACTTTTTGAAACATTACTTCATATTTTACTATTAAGCAAAATAGTCAAGTATTTGACTAAATTTCATTTCATTTGACTTATTAATTTAGTCACAAGGATGTTTCCTACAGACATATGAATGCAAAAATGTGACTAAATCATTTCAGAATATAAAATTCTTTAAATATGTTTTTCTACTAAACTTTTTATATTTTTAAATATCTGTTTATTTCTTCAAGAAAAAACCTCCTAAAAGGTCAAATGTTGCCAAGCCAAGCAACAAGCGTGCTTTAAAGAAATTATATACAAATAAAAATGCTTGTAGATCACCAAACATCATTACAAAAGTTTCACATAAACATTTACATACATATGTGAAATAAACTAAAATATACTCTCGCAGTTACTCACGTACAAATGTTAACAAGAAAAAATCAACATAAAGAAAAAATTAATACAGGAGACACTCACTAACAAACAAAGAGAAAAATATAGGACCTAAAACAATAACAACAAAAACTACTAACCAAGTATAAACATCATTAACGCACTGATTTATTAGCCGAGTCTCATTTCATACCAAGAAAGAAGACAAAAACAAAAAAAAAAAGAACTAAACTCGTGATTTCTATAATCAAACCAGAGAAAATAAAAAATATAGTGAAAAAACGAAAAAATTTTAACCATTCCCTTATAAAAAATATAAGTATGGGATTAACACTTTAAAAATTTTTATTTCTTACCAAAAACATAAAAAATCGTATGAGGGTCATTTTTATATTCCGAGGAATTTGATGATTGTTGTTATTTTATTTTATTTTCTTGGGGATGTTAACAACTTATAAAACAAATATATTTTTTTTAACAAAAAATAAAAATTGCTCAATTTTAATACTTAATAAATACTCGTATTTACATACTAAGCCTGATACTTTTTAAGGATGGTTTCATTTAAACACTAATTTAATAAAAAAAATATTAACACAAAAAAGAAATATAAAAACCAACAAATCAACTTAACTATTATTATTTTTTCCATATAATAACAATAATTTTTGGTTTGTTAAATTTTAACCACCCCCTCCCCCCAAAATAAAACCAAAAAAAGAAAATTATTATAACTACGCCTCAGCTTAAAGAACACGCAGCTAAAAAATTCTTATTAATTTTGTTGAAAGCTTTATAATGCCACCTCCATTCCTGCCTTACAAACACTTACAATTGACATTTAATTTCATTGTTGTTTTTCTTAACAAAAAAAGCAAAAAACAAAAAACAAAAAATTATATATTAAAAGAAAAATAACTACAACAAGAATTGTTTTATACTTGTCAAAATGTCATAAAAATATGTGTAGTAACAGGATTGTCTATGTTAACCACCTCCTCCTCTTTAATATTTAATGGCCTCTCTTATAGTTTTGTTTAGTTATTACTTTTTTTGTGATTTTATTTGTTGTTTTTTTTTATGTGGTCAAAATCATAAAAAATTTATTTATTTAAGAATTGGATACCAGTGTTTTAATGGTCATTAGTCAGCAAAGCAAAACCAAATGAGTAAAATGTTGATATGTGTTTATCTTACAACATGTTGTTAAAATAGATATAAACTTTTTTAAGGGCTGTAAGATTGTTAAAACAATAAAAAAATCAAGTTTGTAAATAAAAATAAAATTATTAATTAAGAAAACAGAGACAGAAGAGAAAAAAATTAGCAAATAAAAAATTGTCAAAATTTTATTTTCTTTATAACTGAAAATATTTTTCAATTATCTTAACTCACAAAGTCTTAGCTATTAGATCTATGAACGTCAATATATTAGCTTTAATCTGAAAAAAAATTTAGAAATATTTTTATGAAACAAGAATTTTTTAATAATTTATTTTATTTACTTCGATTCGAAAGTTTTTTTAATTACATATTTACAACCAATCAAAATATTTGTTAAATTTAAGCAATTTTAAAGCTCTAGCTATTACACACATACAAATATATACACACACAAATATATAAAAATATTTTGGTTATAAAATTTTAACAATTTTTTTACAACAAAAAAAAATTACAAGAATTTTTTTGAGTTTTAAATTTTTTGAAAAGTTTTTTAAAATTATATTTTCCTTTTTTAGTTTTTCGAATTGCTAAGATATTAACTAATAAATCTATAAATTTCTTTAACCTTGCCTTAACTGAAATATTTTTTTTAATTTTTGATAAACCAAGCAATTTTTCAAATATTTTTTTATTACCATCATTTTAAAAATTTTTTTTAAATTTTATTTTCCTTATTAAATGAAATATTTTAAAATTATTTAAAAGCTTAACATGTTAGCTATGAAATGTATAAATTTTATAAAATTCGCTTTTCATTAAATCGTTTTAGAAATATTTTTGTAAACTTAAAAAAAAAGAATTGGTAAAATACAAAAAATTTTTCTTGGATTTAAAAAAATTTTTTTAAATTGTATTTTTTTCATAAAATAAATTATTTTATGATTTTATGAAACCCTAAGGCCATAACTAAGAAATGTGAAAATTTATTTCTTCATATAAATTATTTTATAATTTCATGAAATCTTAAGACTACAAGTAAGAAATATATAAATTTCACATTTTTAGTGTGCCCCAGATCTCAGCAAAGCTTTCAGATAGGTAAATTTTTCATAGTTATGAGGTGAATAATATTTCATTAGACCATAGGACTACACAAATTTTTGGCAAATGAATGGAAAATTTTAACAATCGTGCAGTAGATAATAGCTCTGTTCGTCTACTACTCAGATTGATACATTTTAGTCAAAATTTACAGTAAAGCATTCCCATAGTCAGATTTTTTTTGTATGTTGTTGCTTTTCTGACAATTTCTTACTAATTCTCACTCAAACAAGACTAGAAGTGCAACAGAACTAATAAAATAAAATATTTTAAAATCATTTTACATTTTCAAGTTTTCTTTATAAAATTGATAAAAACAAAAAAATATTTAAAAAAATATAAGAATTTCTACAAATTTGGGCAATTTTGTTGAAAAAAATGTGTCAAAATTTATCAAAATATATTTTATTTATTATTATTTATCTTATTATACACTCTTTCTACCTTAAAATAAACACTTTTAAAAATATTTTTCGTGAGCTTTAAAAATTGAAAAGAATTGTAATTTTATTTGGCTTTCAAAAAATTTTCAAAATTGTAATATAATAAACTTATTTTAATGTTTTTAAAAGCCTGAGAACTTAGTTGTAAAATATTTTGCCAGATTTACTTTAATTTAAACTTTTTGAAAAATAATTTTATAAAAAGAAAAAAATGGTAATGTTTTATTTATTTATCATAATTTAAAAAAAAATCAAAATTACAATTTTTAATTAAATAAAATTTTTTATAGTTTTATGAAAGCCTATATCCTTAGCTGTGAAATATAGGAATCTGACATGATTTATGTCAATATGGATCATTTTTAATGTATTTTTGTTAATGTAGAAAAAAATTTTTAAAATTGAAAATTTTTCTCTAATTTTCAAAAAATTATCGAAATTATATTATTTGCTCTAAATGAAATTTTGAATAATTATATGAGAGACTAATACTTAGGCTATTAAATTTATACATTTCATTAGATTTTTTAAATTTTTTTTTAATTTTACAACAATTTTTATAAAGCAAATTTCCGATAATATTTTCTTTATTTTAATTTATTTTCAAAATTTGCTTAAAATTGTGGTATTGATTTAAAATTAATTTTTTTAATTCATAAAACCTTGGCTATGAAATACAAAAATTTTAAGTCTTTAACTTTAAGCTAAACAATTTTTAGAAATATTTTTGTTAAACCAGAAAATTGCTAAATTTTATAATTTTTCTTTAAAAAAATTTTCAAAATTTTAATTCTTTGTCTTATTTTTTTTTTAATTTTGCTAAAATTTGAGAATCTGGGCAATCAAATTTATTGAATAAATATTAATAACGTTAGAAAATGCTTAAAATATATGTACATTTACCCCCTTATTTTGTAAATCGTTTCACCTCACTTTGAAAAATTTTCCATACAAATTTTTAAAAAACAAAAACAATTTATACGAAAAAATTTTCAAAATTAGTCTCTTAATAATTTTTTCATTGCTATTTAAATTTTTTTCTGTATTGAAGTGTTTTAATGCAGAAAATAAAAGTAATAAAACACTAAAAATAATTTTTTATTACTTTGTTATTTTTACAAGGAATTTAAATATTTAATTATTCATTTTTGTAATATTTAAAAAATGTTTCATAAATTTCCATATACAGGTAACCCTCGATTTACACGTTGCTTCGTTTACACGATTTCCTTAAACAGAATTCAATAGTAGCCAGAATTTCTTGAAATACGCGCTTTTATGTAACGCGAACTTAATACAACGCGTTTGACAAACCTTGTATTGTACGAAATGCACTACTGTCTACTGAAACATGCGCAGACATGGTTATTAAACAAAGAGATTATTTTAAAAAAATATTTTAAAAAAGGATCCAAAACAAAAGAATTTCGCGACAATTTAATAGAAGAGAAGTTATAACACACTTACAACTTGATTTAATTTATAACCAGATTAGCAAAATAGTATATAAATAAAATAAAAATAATATGATTGAACGAAAAGTATTAAAAAATTATGATTGCTTGGAACAACCTGAAGACGAATCCTTCTTTAAAAGCAATTTTTGGCTATCAGTGGCATTTTCACGAAATTGTTTAATTCAAGGACAATCATTAATATCACTGAAAGATTTCCATCATAATTTAAATCAATTAATAAAGGATGGTATGAAAATCGATACCAAAAGGTCCTATGTGTTCAAATATGGAATGTCGTTAGAACCAATATACAAAATAAATAATTTCTTGTTATTTAAATTAGCACTATTTTTAGGTTCCCAACTATCATTTTCATTTAATTAATGCTTTAATTTATGCGATATATAGAAATTCTGAACCCAACATATAATTTTGTATTTATTCTGAACCTTGTTTTACGCATTTTCAAATTAAAGTACGCGGTCCAAACAAACCGCATAAATCGAGGGTTACCTGTAAATTGTGTTTAAATAAAATTTCCTTCTTGTTTTATGACATTTTTTAAATAAAAATTCTGTAGATTTTTTTTTTTTTTATTTCAAAACTTAATGTTTTGGCATCTGTGGTATGTTAGTGTTTAAAATGAAGCAAAATTAACAAGGGGAAGTAAAAGTTAAAAAATGCAACATTTTGTTTGCAGAAAATATAGCAACACACATATTTATAGTTAAATAAAAATATACAAAAATGAACCTGTTCTAAAATTAAAATGCAAACTCAATTCATTTCAACACAAACGCATTTAAACCAGGTTAAATAAGGCTAAAAATATTTTAATAACATTTGTAGGTGCGCATTTCTTCTTTGGTGTTTTTTTCTCTTTTCTTTTAAATAAAAAATAAAAACATTAAGAATTTTAAAACCGGCCACCAAAAAAAAAAAAAAAAAAAAAAAAAACGAAAAAAAAATAATTCAAGAACTCAGGGAAGCGGAAATGATGTATACGACTGCCATGCACATTTTTATTATACAGCAATTTTTTCTTTTTTGCTTTTGTTCAGAACATGTAGTTCTTTTTTTTTTGGTTGGTTGGTATTATTCAACTGTTAATGTTTTTTACATTTTAATTAAACATCAGGCCTAAAGCAGCAAAAATGTACTAAAAACAAATATTTAAAATTTTCTTGTAGTTTATGTTTTCTAAACTGTCCCTAATTTGTTTTAGTGTTGGTGTATATAATTAAAAAATAATAATGAAAATATTTAAAATATAATTATGTTGAAACAAATTTACTATTTGTTTTTTTTTTTTTTTTTGGTTTAATAGCTATTTTAAAATAGAATAATTTAGATCATTTTTAAATTGTTTTTAAACTATCTCTTTTGCTCTTTCGTTTTTTTTTTCGGAATTAAAAATTTAAAATTTTTTTTATGCATTTTTACGCAACATTAAGTTTTTATAAATCTGAAAAACGTTAGAGATAAAAAAGATCTATTACATACTAATTAGTTGGGTCAATAATTATGAATTATTAGCTAAAAAGTTTTAAGAAATAAAAGTAATTATAAATGTTTGTGTAAAATAATTATTGAAATAAAAAAACAAATATATATACACACATATATATATATATATATATATATATATATATATATATATATATATAAACACTTTTAACAGCTTTAAAGCCACAAAATTAATTGTGGTTACCAGCTGTTTGCAAATTATTTGTTATTTAAAACTTTTAACAGCTTTGAAACTACAAAAATTATTCTCTTAATATAAAACAATTTTTTAAGATTTTCAATTAAAAATTTATTAATTTTCATTTTTTGTTTATAATTTGTTTTATGTAAATTTTTCTTTTTCTCTTTTTCTAATTGCAGAAGGCCGTGAGTGTGTAAATTGTGGTGCCACCTCAACGCCTTTATGGCGACGTGATGGTACCGGTCACTATTTGTGCAATGCCTGTGGTTTATATTACAAAATGAATGGTCAAAATCGACCACTAATTAAGCCAAAACGAAGACTGGTAAGTTAATATTCAAAAAAACAACCCCTATTATTAATTTAAGGTAAATAACCCCTAAACACCAAAACAGAAAAAAATATTAGTGAATAAAAAAAATGAGACATAAATTAAACACCTTACCACATAAATTTCAATATAGCCAACAATTATTAAGAATTTTATTAATATTGAAATAAAAGTCTCTTTTTGATTATTCATAGCAAAAGTTAATAGAAGATGTCTCGAAACCAGACTATTAAAATCACAGCATGATTATGCTCAAATGTCATAATATTTCCTAGAAATTATAAAATTTAAATTTTAAGACAATTGATTACAATAAAACCATAAAGACATTAATAAGATGATCATCAAGATAATGATGATTATGAGATTTCTTTTTACGTGTGTATATTCCACACTTTTTTTAATAATAGTTGACTAGAAAACTATGTGTGTTCCTCATTTGTTTTTTTATGGGAATATATGGGAATTAATTTTAGTGGCGCCTGTTGATTCGTATAAGACAAACCAATCACACAAACCAAAACAAGCTCACTGATTATCACATTTACAAATCATCAGTTTATAGAAAAATTAATACTAACAACAATAACAACAACACAATAGTAGATATATTATATATAATAATAACAGGCAGCTCCTTGTTAAACAAACACTCTCTGGTTATATATTTATATATATATATATATATATATATATATATATTTCTGTGTTAAAGAGTAAATGAATAAGAAAGAGTTAACAAGCAAGAGGGGACAATTCTTAAAATTCAACATCATCACCTCTTTAACAACCCACCAACCAACCTACCAAACTTGTACTGATCTAATCATAAAAATTATCTTGTTGAGATACACTCAAAATCATCATCATTATCATCTTCTTAAAAAAAAAAAGTCTATTAGTAGGACAGACGAACGGATGGACAGACATTCTAAAAAAAAAAAACAAATAAAATGTTTAAGATTTGTTTATGGTTAATTTTGAAAATTCTTTAACTGTATTGTATTTGTTGTTGTTGTTGTAGCACGGATGGCAAACACGGTACAATTGCACTTTTTTGGTACATTTTTATATCTGTTGGTACTAGACATCTGTATCAATTCATTTGTAACTCATATCAATTCATTCTCTTTCTTTTCAATTAATGGCTACTTTTGCTTTTTTTAGCTCACACAAATCAATTCATTGCACGCAGTGTGATCAGATGCGAAAAAAAATTTCAGCTAAATCGTGTTTAAAATAAAGCTAAAAATTGCTAAGAAATATTTCAAAAATGTTAAAAATAATGCTAAATTAATAAAATACTTTTTCAGTGATATATTTGCATTTCGTGTTAATTTTACATAATTTAGACTTCATTATTATTATAAAAAAAATATCCGATTGTAAAACAGAAGAAGAAAAAGAAGACATATGCAGAAGCATTAGTTGCTAGACCAAAAAGAGTCATAAGCAACTGTAAGAAGGATCTCCCAACAATTGCTCTCCTATCTGCTGCCATCAAGTCATTCAATTCACATGATTAATCGCATAATATTCTCAAGTTTGCAGTTATATTTAGCGCCCAGTTCGTTATGGCATAACGTCCCTAACCAGCTAAATCAATGATGCTGCTACCGTGGGCAGTGGCAAATTATATGTACTACCACTTACGTTTTCTCAACATTCTAACATTTTCCGCAAAGATTCGCTGTGTCATTGTTCCACATATTTAATTTCGATCTGATCGGACAGTTTCCCGTCATAATAATCATTGTAATACTTAAACTTCTTGCGTTTCATCATAATATTATCATTTCTTCAATGGGACACAAAGCCCATGCATTTGGAATAGTAGAACAGATATATTATTTTAATACGTCCCTGTCTGCTTCAAAGCTTCGAAAACATTTATTTAATATTTTTGAAACTCACCTAATAAAGAAATTAAGTTGTAATATTTGAATTTCCTCCTTATAAAAAAAATGCTAGAAAATGCTTTATGAATTATTAAAAAAAAATGCTAAATAATATGCCAAATGCTAAATGAAAAATTTGCGGCTAAATCTGAATAAAAAAATGCTAAATTTAGCTGCAAAAATGCTGAAATGATCATACTGATTGCGCGTGTATATGTATTGAAAAATCAAGAGAAACAAAGCAAAATGAAACAAATTCATTTGTACAGAAAATCATCAATAAATACATTTTAACAATATAAAAAAAAACAACAAATGCAATATTGTTATTTGTGTGTATGTATGTTTATAAAATATAAAAATACAGCGAATATTAAAATTTTAAAATAATATAAAAATAAATAAAATAAAAAATATAATAAATAAAAAATAAGTTACTTTATTAAAAATACTTTTTTATATTTTATATATTTTAATCATTCTGTTTGATTTATTTTATTTAAGTTTTTTATTTATTTTATTTATTAGATTAAATTTATTAAATTTTGTTTTTTATTTTTAATTAATTTTTTTTTATGTTATTTATCATATTTATTTATTTTACGCTAATATATAAATATGAAAGGTCTTTTGCCAAAAGCATTAACATATTTATATTTATAAATACCTACATATATATGTGTGCATATATGTATGTATGTATATACCCAGCCAACATTTTCTATCCAAAATTCCAATAAAGAGTAACCTCAAGTTGTTTATAACAGTCGAATATGATATCATTTTCTTATCGAAGAAGTGTCACAGTTCCAATAGTTTTTTAATGACACTATTAAGTGCTCTTTTTATGTGTCAAATTGGAGTCATTTTAAGGAACAGAAAAAGTCACTATTTCTGTCGATATTCTAACTTAATACTATCAACATTACTATCCAAACTTTGACTAAATATTATCCATATTTATTTTAAAATAGTTAAAGAAAAAAAGTTATTTTCCTATCGAAGAAGAGTCATCTTTCGGGCAAAACTGTATCGCAGTATGGATACTTTTTTAATGACACTATTAACTGCGTTTTTTGTATGATGAATAAAGCCATTTAGGGTTAGGATTAGGGAAAATTAAAACAACTTACCTTAGTAAAATAAATTATAGATATATTTTGATAAATTAGAACAGGATATTTTTGATTTCGAAGAGCCTAACAACTTTAAAAATTTAATTGAAAAGTTTGATGAACATGCATATATGGGTTCACTTTCACTAAAAAAATGCACATATTTTTATGAGCGAAACGCAAATTTATTTCGAAATTTTATATTATTAAAAGCAAGAAATAAAACCAAATTTATTTGTTGTCTTCAAAATGAATTTTCGCTTCGTTTTACTTAATAACATTTATTTTCTTTAATTAATTTAATATAAAATTTAAAAATTTTTCACAATCTTGTTTTCATTTTGTCTTCATTTTAAAGAACATTCACTATATATATATATATATATATTATTTTTATCTCACTTTATCACTCTTTTATTTTTTTGTTTATTTTAATTTTACGAAGCTTTCTTAAAATTTTTAAAAAATCGATTGCTTGCCTTTGAAAGTAACACGCCAACTAAGTACCATCGACTTCTTCACATTTTTTGTTTTTAATTTAAAAACAATGTAAAGGTTTTTTACTTTCAAAAGGTCGAAAATCGAAATTAATGTTATTTGTTTTTGTAAAATTTTTTACTATCAGGAAAATAACATCTTGAGAATACTAATGGGAAACAGTTTTTGGTAACTTTATATTTATCCAAAAACTAACTTTTAAGTGACTTTTTCGACATTTTAGTTAGTCAGAAATGTAGAATAATAGATCAAAAATCGAAATTAATGTTATTTGTTTTTGTAAAATTTTTTACTAACAGTAAAATAACATCTTGAGAATACTATAAAGAGTCATTTTTCTGATAGTGGATAAAACTATCACCTAATTGTTGGCAGGGTATGTATATATGTATGTATGTATGAATGTATATGTACTAGGGTTGTCAATTATTCGACATTGAAGTTGATCGAATAAAATTTTAATTTTTTTCGATTAATCGAACGAATAGAGAATAAAAAAATTGTTCGAATAATTATTTACAAGTTAAAATAAATGCAAAAACTAGTATTTTTCAAATAATTTTTTTTTTTATTAACATAAAATAAACCTAAAAATAACAGTTCATTAACAGAGAGACAATATTCAAATTATAGATAAATTATATAATTAAATTAAATTTCTTTTAAAATAATCATACATAAAGAATATAATTAAGCTTTTTGGCTTTAAAACGAATATTGTTTTTTCAATCATTTCACTTGCTATTGATGATGGCTCTTCAGTAAGAATAGAATTAAAAGCAAATCTAGTTTTCCTGTTCTGTTTAGATTTTTCTAAATAAAGTCATTGATCGTCAATATTGCTAAAATCTATTTTTTTTAATTCTTTAATATTATTTATTGATTGCTTGATTGCGTTCAGTTAACAAACCATCATCATATATTTCAGAATCTTCAGTTATTTTCACAACACTTGAATCATTAAATTTTTTTTTAAATAAATAAAAAATTTAAAAAAAATCTCTTAAATAAAGCATTTGGATATACTTTTGTTGAATATTTAAAACAAAATTAACATGCGCTGGTATATTTTCAGAATTTAGGAATAACTTATATGTCTCCCCTTTATTCTAACTTTAATACATATTATTAAATCTTTAAAAAAAACTGTTCTATTTTTTTTCAAATAATACTGTGACTTCAGTGTCTGTAAAAGCCTTTAACCCGAAATCTATTATAACGTGGTTTTCACATTCATATATTCTAATGAAATTTTCAATAATTTTCGACAGGGTTTTCTGACAAAACAAAACTTTTTACATTTATTATTTCAAAAAGGAATTTGTGTACAATATAATAATTTAAAAAATAAAAACTCGTTTTGAAAAATGATTCGATTAATCGTTAAAATTTATCGAATAATTTTTTATTTTAAATTGAAAAATTTTGTTCATTCAATAAGAATAAGAAATGTGTTCCTCGAATAATTTTTGTTCGAATAACAACCCTAGTATGTACATATGTATATAAGTTTTTGCTTTACTTTTCATAACATCGAAATCACAGTAAATCACAATTTTCATTTGTTGTCTTTTTGTTGGCATTATTGCTTTCTTTGAAACAGTGTTACGCAAATTGGCGCACATGTGCATTTGCGTTCTTAGTTGCTCTTAGAGATTAACAAAATCACTCAGTCTCGCTTGAGATTTTTAACAATAAGTTTGTGTTATCGCATTATTTTCAAAAAGCCGTGAAAGAAATTTTTGAGAAGATTTGGGAGAATTTTCACTTCATAGATTTTATTTATTTTTTGTACTTTTTTTTAAAGAAAATTGTTTTAATATTCATTTATAGTTTAGTTTATAGAAAATAATTTATTTAAGAGCAATAGATCTTTTTTAAATTCAAAATATTAAATTATAAAGTTGAGCATTTTTTCTGTGTATAATATAAGAGTGGGAGAGTAATATAGAACCTATAGAAATCAGCGTTGCCACTTAGAAAATATTTTTCTTACAAAAATTTTCTCTAAAAACTGCCAAAACCTATTAAAAAGGTACCAGCATTTAAAGTGACCTTTCTTGCAAAAAATTATATTTGAAAATTAGTGCAAGCAAAACGTATAATAACAAAAATAATAAAATACGAGTACATGCCCAGCAAAAACTTTTTGGTTTTCGGTAATAGCAACTACTTATTAAAGTAGTTTCTTGGTAATGAGGCGTCATTATTATTTGCCTACTCTGTATTACATTAATAAGTACTCAGTAGTATAATAGCGCAGTAATACTACAATCACGTGGATGAGTTGGCTAGAGCGCCGGATTAACAACCAGAAGGTTGTTGGTTCAACCCCATTCTGAAGCTGTTAGTTTTTTATAACAAAAATGTCTAAAAAGATATTTTAAACTAAAGAGAGTTTTTGTCGCTTAGGAAGCTATGTGCGAGATGGTGTACTGAGTAAGACGTTAGTCAGTAAAAACGAATGGTTAGTGTGTGTCCAAGTTCGAGTCTCACTGACGGCAAAATTTTTTTGTTTTCGTTTAGGTACATATTTTTGAGTACCCCTAGAGTCAGAAAATAACTACATGAATTTGTGGACAAGTCGAACAAAAATAACTAGTTATTCAGACGAAAAATAAGTAGTTTATTTTTGTTTCCAATTATACCTGCTAGCTTACCAGGAAAGCAAAGTTTTTGCTGGGTGGTGATCTAATAACTCCCTGCAAAATATGAATATGTATACACTTTTTATAAAATTAAATTTTATATCACTGCAGAAATACCTTTTTAAAAAGTTAAAATAGATAATTTTAGTTTTTAACACTTTCAGGAAACTATTTTTATTTAAATATTTATGCTACCAAAATGGGATGAAGTACCAAAAGTTAAAAAAAAAATATAAAGGTCTAGCATTACTTCAGTAACTCCTAATAGCAATTTTTTTTCTATTGTGAATTATAATGATGAGTAAAGTGCCAGCAAAAAAATAACTGAAAAAGAGTTGAAAAAGTAATGATTTTTAACATTGTGTTGTCATTGAAAAGAAGCAGTTAGTGCTGAAAAAGAGCTGCAGAATTAATGGTCTTAACACAAAGTTGTTATTATAATGTTCTTTTTTCAATGGTTTTCACTTTCTTATCTTAAAAATAGCATTTATATTTTTTTTACAAACATATTTTTTTAATTTTGTTAAAAAAATATTTGCAAATTGTTGAAATCGCAATTTTCTTAGAAATTATTAGCCTTGTTTCCTGCAATAAAAAAAAATCAATTATTTTCACTTTTTTGGAAGTAGTTTTTTAATAACTTGCACAAAGTCATTATTCTATCAAAAAATTAGAATATTTTTAGTAAACCAACCAAACTATTACACCTCCGAAGATTAAAACAAATCTATCAATTTTGATACAATTAGAGCAAAACGTCAACGCTGATAGAATTACAAAATGTGAATGAAATGCTTTCCCAGAGCGCCAATGCTTTAAAATCTCTCATAAACAATAACAAATAAGAGAGAACAAGTAATACTATCCCAGTAAAAATAAATAGAAGTCATTTTTAGGAAAGTGCTTTTTCATTACTTCCAAAGTTTCAGTAAGTATACGGTTTCTTGTGCTTAAGAAGTTACATAAACATCAGCCAAAGATGTTAATAAAATGTAATTGAGATACATTTTTCTTATATAAAGCGTTAAGAATTTACAAATACTTATTACTTATCAAATTAAAAACATTGTTACGCATATTTTTTAATAAAAAATATTTGGTTTATATAAATATTAATAGTAATTTTCTTGAATTGATAAAAAAGTACATAAGAAAATCATTTTTACATGACATCGTGTACATGACTTCCTACTCATTGAATAGGTATCAATAAAGCGAACATCTTCCAATGACAAAACTATGTTATATTCATTGGAAATGATCCGAATTTGCACTACTTTTGGTTTACAAGTTCATGATCTTATTGATTTCTTTGGATGTTCTTTTTTTGCTGGGATATTTTTAACTCATCGTTTCAATTCAATTCTACTCTTTTTTTTTAATTACATATTTTAATTCATTTTGTTTTATATCTTCGCAGTAATGTGAAAGCATCTAATACTACAAATCATTAGTGTGAATTGAAAAACAAATGTTTTGTTACAGATGTCTAGTTGGTACCATGGTACTATCACGATTCATTTGGTACAATTTGTTATGATCTTATTTACATATTTTTTAATTTAAATAGCAACATCATTGTTTTTTTTTTTTTATTATAGAACCGTCGTTTTGAGGCTGTATCAAAAATATTCAGTGGTACTTAAAACCCGCCTTTATAAGTTAATCCTTCCATTTTATTAATATGTGCATTTATAAAGTAATAAAATCTTTAAATTTGAAAAGCAATCGGATTATGTAAAATTTATATACCTCTATCAATTGAAATACATACAAATACAGTACTACTATATAGCTTTTGGAAAGTATGCTTGGATCCACGGGGTGGAAAAAAGTAAATTTCCCTCGCCAAAACTAAAATTTTTCTTATAAAAATTATAATAATTAATACAGTCATAGGAGACAGTAAAGAATATCAATTCATTTTCCTCTCCCAAATGCTTGAGCTGAATCCGCGCCTTCATTGATGATATTTTTTGCAGTTTGTATATATATATATATATATATATTATAAAACAAATAATATTTATAGTTAATTCTCGGGAATTGAAAAATTTTGCAATATTTTAAAATGTTAGTTGTCCTTGGTTACAACATATGTCTCTGTTTGGCAATACCAAAGCAAAGTTTGTGGAGCATAATTACACCCCAGCAGAATGAACTATGTATTTTCTGTGCCGCTACACACTTCATCAGCATTCGTGGCGTCTTATCCATTTTGGTTTCGTTGAAACCTAAACACGTTGCCTGCCTTGCACTGGGTGCAATTTTGAGGGACTTAATTAGCAGCACCAGGCGTTTGGGGCAAGTAGAAGAGAGATTGAACCTAGCGCCGTAAACGCTGTTATAGATGTGGTTCCAGTATCCGGTTCGAAGGACCATAAACAAGTTTGCAATCGTAAATTGCCTTGTTGTCTCTGTTTGGTAATACCAAAGCAGAGTTTGTGGACCGTAATTACACACCAGCAGAATGAGATATGTATTTTCTGTGCCGCTACACATTACATCAGCATTCGTGGCGTCTTTTCCATTTTGGTTTCGTTGAAATCTAAACAATATAATTTTGAGAAAAACTTATTCAATTGTTCTTCCTTCGTAAAATCTTTTACCAAGTAATAAAACAAATTTTTAATTAAATATTTAATATATAGCACTAGACGGTGTAGAGGAATAAAGAGTTAAAAATTTATTATTTCTAGTCAAAGTATCGCTGATGAAAAGACGACTAATTCACTTGTTTTTTCTTTTTTGTACCATTATGGTCGAAAAGTACAAAAGTGGATACAAAATAAAATAAGTCAATTTCCATACCTGGTTTGTAGTAATGATGATGATTATTATCATTAGCATAAAAATATGTTTATTATACAGCTTCTTTTGCGTTGTTATGTTTAAGTTAAGCTGAATATTTCCCACCTTCACTCTTGATCATATTTTTTGTAAAAAGCTTACAAAACTTTTTTTTTATTAAGAATAAAAAGCTGGGCATCTCCTCTTTATATTTTCTAGTCTAAGAGTTCGAAGCTCAGGCTTAAACGAATGAACGATCGATCTTATATCATTCATATATTCATTCACTCACTCACTCACTGTCTGTTTTTGGGGTCGTTGTTTTTTAATACTGTTGCAGTTTTTCTTTTTATAGTTGTTGTTATTGTTTTTGTTTTTGTTATTTTGGTGTGTATTTTGATACTTGAATCTTCATGTCTTTTATGAGGGAATTCCCAAGAAATTCACAGCTGGACATTGAAAGTTTGTTGACAATTTTTATGTTGAAGTCAAAACTCTGTTGAATATTTTTTTTGTTAAACGAACGAAATTTAATATAAAACCACTGATACTTGTACCCCCATAGTTTAAAAATGTTGCTTGGTTGAATGAGAGTGTGTGTTGAAAGTTGTTGGTGTTATTGACAAAATATGCAACAAATTAAAATTGAAATGATTCTTCTTATTGAGTGTATTATAGTATTCTTTTTTTTTTTATTCTTGTATACATTTATTTGAATGCAAAAATGTGTTTATTGACACTAACAATTTCCATAAGCCATTGTTGCTTGATGTTTGACTTTATAAGGTCCTTTTTTTGTTTTACAGACCCTAGAGAGTTGAGGTTTAAGTGGGTATATTAAACGCTTTAAATTTAAATACAATTCAATTGTTTATGGATATTGTCTGTGGGTTTTTGAAAAAAAGAGACTTTTTTCTTTTTGTAGGTGTCTAAAACAGAGATTGATTCATGAATTGTTTATTGACGGTTAAGGATTTTATTTCGGGGTGGTCAAATTGTAGGAATTTTATAAATATTTTTTCAAACTAAATAGGGCTTTTAAATTTTATATAGCATAGTCTAAGGCGTTAGATCTCAAAATTTTTATTTTTATTTATTTTTTTTTTTTGTTTTTTTTGTTTTAAATCTAAAATTTTTAAAAATATTTTATCAAGATTTTGGCTACTTCAAAATATTATTATTAAAAAGCCTGTAATTTAACTTATTTGACAACAAAAAAAAAAATAATAATTTATATAAAAAAACAATGTAATATATTATTGAATCCTCCCCTTCCATTTAGTTTCTTTCTTCCTCAAAATACTCCCTCAAATACTTGAGCTGTTTTTTTTTTATATTTTTTTAAATAATGCTGATGAAGTATTGTTTTTTTTTTGTGTTGTTCATTTTGTTGTTTTTTTATAAGTTTTAAGGCTAAAACACATAAATTCTCAAAATGTTTTCATTGTTTTAAGTTTTTTTTTTGTTCCTCTGTTTTGCATTTTTTTTAAGTTTTATTTTTTAATTTTGCATATCCCTTACAGTTTTAATGTGAATGCCAAGAGTCTCTGTTAATGCAGCTGCTGCTGGCTGTTCAATAATTGCGTTTAATTATAAAGTAGTAAAATAAAAACGCTTATACTGACAAACAACAAAGCTTGAGTTAAAGTAGAAAAAAAAAACAAACAAAAAATCACAGACCAGAATTTGTTACAAACGTCCGGCTATGAAATGAAACCGAAAAAAAAAATTTTTAAACAGACAGAAACTTATTATTGGCCTGGCAAATATACAAATAAATCCATAAACAATTGATTTTTATAGATGTGAATACAAACGCTAAAAAAAGGAAAAAAAATTAAACAAAAACAGTTTAAGTTCAAAAATTTTACCTTGACTTACATAATTTTGTTTGTCAAGGAATATGTATAAATGTTTTGTAAATCATTCAAAAAAAAAAAAAAAAAACGTGAAATAAAAAGAGAACAATTAAAAATGTTCTTTAAATATTATATTTGAAACTAAAGATTTCTGTTTGATTTTATTGAAAATTAGAGTTTTCTAAAAAAAAAAAAAAAATAAAATTTAGTGTAAAAAATGCTTTTATTACAAATATTTTACTTTATATTAAAGTCAATTATTTGATTGTCAGCATTTTTTTTTTATCTTTATTTTAAGCTGACTTTTAATAGCAAAATGCTTAAGAAAACAGTAAATAATCTGAGAAAATTTCATTTAATTCGGTTTAGTTTTTTAAAAGTGAGAATGTTTCCCACAGACTCTTGGACAGAGAGACACAGTTTATTCCAATACAAAAAGGTTTCGATCTCCTCTATCGATGTTGCAATTTTAATAAAAAAAAATATGTATTACTGACTTAGAAATTCTGTGTTTACTTATAAAAACATAATTTTTCTGTGGTTGCTGAAGATTATATTTCATAATTTGTTTTTTACTGAACTAATTTAGCTAATTTTAAAATAGCTTTAATTAGAAATATAAAAAAGAATCTGACAAAATTTCATTTAATTCGGTTTAATATTTTGGACGAAAGAATGTTTTCTACATACGAGCAGATGGAGGGATATTGCTAAATTGCCTCAAAATTTAACATTTGCATAGAAAAAAAAGTGTTTACCTCTAACAATGCTCCAATTTTTATAAAAATCATATTACTGATTCATAATTTCCAGATTTTATTGTATAAATTTTTTTTCTTCGCAGACGATTTTAAATAGCAATTGGCTTAGGGAAATTAAAAAAATCTGAGAGAATGTAATTTAATTCGGAATAGTAATATAGACAATGTTTCCTACAGACAGACGGAATGACAAACATAGATAAATCGGAAATTTCAAAGCGTTACAATTTTAAAAAAACACTCTATATGGTATAAATCGACATAAATAAATTAAATTTAAAATTTTATCTAAAATATAAGATTTTTATAAAAATTATATTGAAAGAAATTTTAGGAATAAAAATATTTCCTACAGAGGGACAGAATGACAGCCACAGCTAAATCCCTAAAAAAAACTCCTGCCCGATATATCTTCCAACTAATCTTGAAATAGTGTAACATCATTATTTAGGACGAAAAATAGAGCAAGAAAGGTAAAAGCTCCCTCCCCCGTTTTCTTAAAATTTGGTATGTAGACACTGTAACATGTGAAAGGAACTTAAAGATAGACATTTTCAGGAATTCCAACATTTAGGGAGTAAAATAGGGCAGAACGGGTATAAGCTCCCCCTACCCATCCATGTCTTCTTCATTAATTATCCGACGATAGTTTTAAGTTTTGAAGGAACTAAAAGCCATAAATTTTAACATTTAGGGAGTAATATAAAGCAAAAAGGGTAAAAGCATGCCCACCCATCCCCATACATATTTTTTAATTAAAAACCAAAATATTCACTAGAAATAAGTTATATGGCAAAATAACGTTTGCCGGATCAGCTAGTTTTTATATAAAAATTAGAATATTTCCTACAGACAGACGGAGTGACAGGCATTATAGTTTTAAAAGACATCCTTAATAATGATGGAGCGTATGCAAATAAAGATAAACAGCTTTACCATTGAGAATTTTTTAAAAGTGACAAAAAAAAAGGATTTCTGAAAAAAGTCGCCAAAAAGGGGATTTTTTGAAAAAAAAGGAGACAACTTGTTCAATACCTAAAAAAACTCCTTAAAATTTGTTTATTTGATAAAAACGAAAACAAAAAATATTGTATCTTATGAAAAGATACTACATTCAATTTTATTAATAATAAAATAGTTTGTTCACAATAATTTTTATTATTGGCAAGAAAAAAAAATTATTCATAAAAATAGTTTACATAAAGTTCTTTTTTTTTATTAATCAAATCTTTGTATTTTTGTACGAAGTCTTCACTCGGAATCCAGTCTAACAAATCCCCATGTAACAAACTTAGGACTGAAAACATGGTTTCAAACTTGTTGACATTAACTCTCTTGGAAAAATTGTTTTTCATTAGTGATACTTTAAAAAAAGACGTTCCACCGGGGCACTGCTAAAAGTGAAAAGAGTAAAAATATAAATTAGTATATAAATATTTATCAAATCTATTTTTTAATTCTCCCAATTCGGTCCACAAAGATTCGGCATTTTATGTTTTAAATAGTTGTTCATAAATATATAATGGGTCGAGATATTACAAACAACATAGTTTCTCATCATTTTGCACATAGTCTTAAAAAGTCGCCATTTAGTACCATTTTAAAAAATGGGCCAAAAAGGTGACTAGGTGGTTGAAAAAGGGTCAGTTGACGGCTAAAGTCGCCAAAAGGTAACGCTGTACATAAGTATAATAAATTTAAGATTTTCTGCAAAATATAATAAAATATATATTTTTATAAAAATAAATTTGAAAGAAATTTTATTTACATATGTACTTGAGAATATATTCTATATCTATAAGTCCAAAGAGTTACAATTAAAAAAAAATACCCCTAATTGTGGTAAAAATCAATATAAACAAAATAAATTCAAAATTATCTCTAAATATTATTTTAAAAAATAATTAATTTGAAAGAAATTATCCCAATAAGTTCTAAAATTCAAGCCTTGAAAAATTTTGCTGGATTCCAACATGAATTCAAAGATAAAAATACTTTAAACATGAAGTATGATTGAAAAAATTAAAAATTTTCAAGTAAAATAAATTTGAATTGAATTTAAATTTCCCTTTTACTGGAGAACGCTATTAAATTAAAGTGTAATACAAGTTTAATTCAATGCTTGGCATTGGATTAAATGCTTGAAATACAGTTGGTTTCAACTTGAATTCCAGCAAAAATGCTTTTTAGGTATATTTACATATGGATATGAGAATATTTCCTACAGAATGACAGATATTTCTAAATCAATAAGCGTTTATATTTTAAAAACATCTCTTGAGGTGGTGAATGATACACAAATTAATAAAAAATTTTCAATTTTTTCTCCAAAAAAAAAATATAATAAATTTTATAAAAATTAGTATAAAATTTTATGAAACTTTACTTTTCATGAGGATATTTACTACAGACAGACGGAATGACAGACATTTTTAAGTTTATAATCTTAAAGTGTTAAGATTCTAAAAAACTAATAATAGTAGGATGTATATAAATATAATACAGTACGAGCTCGATTTGCGCTACCGATATCAAATCAAAGTTGTTGCAATTACCGAAATAGTTGCGATAAGCGACCACTGAATATTAAAGCGTTTCATTATATTTCTTTTTTTTTTTTTTAATAAAGAACTTACATTAATCATTTTTATTAAATAAAAGCAAAAAAAGAAATGCTTTATTTCAATATTTACGTCTCGGATAGTGTATTCAAAAACCGAAACCGGAAACTGGTTAACCGGTTTTTGCTTTCTAAAAAACCGACCGGTTTGGAATAATTTTTATTTTCGAATATTTCGACAGACCCGTATTTTTTTAGTTGATTAACCGATTTTTTATGAAATGTTCTTTTTACATTTTTACTAAATCAACCCATATTTCCCATTTAGATTTGTTTAGGGAACCTTATTTAGGGTCTAATACATTAAAACACTCAAATTATTTGAAAATAAAATTTTGCATGAAATTTAACATTTTTTCTTTTATTAGTTCTCATACAAATTTTATTTTTAAACAATTCATTTGTTGTACTGAATCAGGTCCATTATTATTTAAAATTATTTCTCATTTATATTATGATCTAATAAAGTTTTAGGTTAATTGTTTTAAAATTTCTAATTTGAAACTTTAGTAACACCTGTCTACTGAGAACTGAGATTTGTATATTTTTTAATTGATTAAAACAATTTTTTTATTAATAATAAGTAATAACAACTACTTATTAAAGCAGTTTCTTGGTAATGAGGCGTCATTATTATTTGCCTACTATGTATTACATTAATAAGTACTCAATAGTATAATAGCGCAGTAATACTGCAATCACGTGGTTGAATTGGCTAAAGCGTCGGATTAACAACAAGAAGGTTGTTGGTTCAACCCCACTCATTTTTTATAAGAAAATGTCTAAAAAGATATTTTAAACTAAATAGAGTTTTTATTGCTTAGGCTGCTATGTGCGAGATGGTGTACTGAGTAAGACGTTAGTCAGTAAAAACGAATGGTTAGTGTGTGTCCAAGTTCGAGTCTCACTGACGGCGAAATTTTTTTGTTTTTTTTTTATTTTTGTTTTCGTTTAGTTACATATTTTTGAATACCCCTATAGTCAAAAAAAAAAAATTTGTGGACAAGTCGAACAAAAATAACTAGTTATTCAGGCAAAAAATAAGTAGTTTATTTTTGTTTCCAATTATACCTGCTAGCTTACCAGGAAAGCAAAGTTTTTGCTGGGAAAGCTCATATGTAGGTAGAGTTAGATATAAATTTTGAGCATCATTCTCTAGCTGCAAAAGGGCGATATGAATTTTTATTTTTATATTACTTGTCATTACGAATGTCATCTGTTATAAGTGTAAAGTAAGTGTAAAATAATAATTATTTTTAAAGTATTTGTATTTTTTTATAAAACCCGGTTAACTGGGTTTTTTTTTAAGCAAAACCCTATTCGAAACTGTTTTTTTTTTTTTAAAGCTATTTTTCCAATAACTCGAAAACCGTTTTTTTGAAAATTTCGCATTCATTGCAATTTTAAATTTGATTCCGGATTCATAGCTATTTTAAATTTGATTGGGACATAATTTATTATGTCTGAAAATATCTACAGATTATTCAAACTACGTTTTTGAGCAAGAAAATATCTAACAAAAAATTCATGCAATTACAAATATCAATAGAAAGTTGCACTTATCGATACGTTTTTGGAAAAAGTTGAACTTATAAAACCTGTAATGTAAAAAAGTACTGGTTGCGCAAATAATATATACAACCGTACAACACAAATCGAGCTGTATATACAAAAGTTTTCTAAAATGTAATATTTTTACAAAAAATTATTTGAAATAAAAAAATCTTTTTTAACAAAAACAAAAAAATTAAAAAAAAATAAATAAAAAAATAAAATTTCCCAAAATTTAAATTTTTAATATTATAAGAAAATAATACAAATTTCTTTAAAAATATAATTTTTTAGACAAAAATCTTCTAAATTTTTATTAATATTTATTTTTTTTTTTTATTAAATTCTATTCTTAATTTTTTTTTTCATATAAAATTTTTTTTAAATTTTTTTCAATTATTTTTCTTATTATTATTTTTTAACATATTAATTTGTCATTAACATCAATTATAATCGTGACTTATTACAATACATTGCTTAAAATTTCAATACAACACAACAATCGTTTTTCTTTCTTTAATGTTTATAAACAACAACAAAAAATATTAAAATTTATGTAAATTATACTTAAAGTCATAATAATAAATTTTACACACTCGTTAATGGTCAGAGTCTACTATTAAACAAGAAAAATATACATTTATTCATTTGTTAGCTTTAATATTTTAAAGCTTTTTAAACAGCCATTACAATTAGTTACAAATTAAATAAACAAAAACAAAAAAAAAAAAAATAAATAAATAAATAAAAATCTAAATTCAAATTTTTAAAACAAAATTTGAAACTTTTTAAAATCAAACAAGAATCTAACATATGTTTAAAATACATTTTAAGCAGGTTTTGAATTAAAAAAAAAAAATTAACAAGTCTTAGTCAAAGCTATATATTAAAGCGTGGGAAAAAATTTTAACTTTTAACTCAAAAAAAAAAAAAAAAAAATGCGTCAATATTCACAAATTCATGAAACCCCACAAAAAAAATGAACAACTCGTAAATTGTATTTAAAATATTGTTATCGACAGTACATCATCTAAAAGAACGGAGCAGAAAAAAAAGCAAAGGAGGCTTTTTTTATATAAAACTTATAGAACCATTAACAACAACAATATTAAGTTTAAGTATGTGGGCTGTGACGCCAAAAATTAAACGCAACAAATTTAAAGTTGCATATATATAAAAACTTTAAGCCTGAAACTCTCTATAAGACAACAAGTTTAAATTTTAACTTGATTCATCTAAAAAAGGGTTTCCCCACCCAGTTTAATATAAAACATATAAATCATTTTAACAACACAAACAAAAAACAGCAGCTTTTATTTCCAAAAAAATAAAAACAAATTTGAAAAAAATTAAAAAAAGAAACGCTACTTTTCGCCAGCAGCTTTTAGCTCTTAGTTAAATATGTTTTTATAACAAAAAAAAAAAAAATTTGATTTCAAATCAAAACCAAATCAAATATTGAATATTATATTCTATCATGTGGCAGGTTGAATGAACGGATGATCAGCAGCTCTCAAATAAAAAAAAAACAAGATTTTAAAAATTTTAAGGGCGTTTTTGCGCCAGATTTTTTATAAAAATATTTTGCCTTTTGGTTAATAACAAACCTAGATCTTGTTAAGACAACATTTCGTCAAAAAAGAAAAATTTACAAAACCAAAGCAAAAACTTTTCCAGCATGACTTTGCTGATCAATAAAAAACTACTTTTAAGCACGTTCAATATCATCTCAAAATATTATGATTAAAAATGCACTCCAAACAATTTTATGATCCTTGAGGGTTATAAAAAAAAAGATCATGAGCATTAACTTAAAAAAAATACAACAATGTTCTTCACATACTTAGTTTCAATAAAGGGAAGAAGAAGAAAAAAAGATCAATTAAAATTTAACGATATCAAGTAATGAAAGATTGTAAGAAGAGCAGCTTGCTGGGGGACAGAAGGAGAGAGCATTTTAAGAAAACATATGGAGGAATTTATTTTGTTTTTGAGACTTTAACTTAAAAAGAAAAATAGGGCGTGTTTGGATACTAATGAAACTTCAAAGATCCAAAAATTCATATAAGAGTAGAGAAGAACAATACAATATTTTTCTTTTTTGTAAAATAAAAAAAGTATAACACAGGACAACACTGCATATGCGCCTAGAGAATTTCAATATACAAGATCTTGAATTTCTAATTGCATAAATCTCATTTTTTTAGTTCCAGAGTTAGTTTTTTATATGTATAACAGGAAAATCAATGAGGTTGCTCTATAAATTGACATATATCTCGAGAACGATTTGTCTGATTTGTTCTAATAAAATTCCAAAGAATTTAATTTAAATTATCCTTAAGGTTAATTCTCTTTTTTGTTTTAATCTGCCTAATAAATAAATGACCAAAAAAGGATTTTACTCAAATCAAACCAAATATAATTTTTTTTCGAAAATTTCAATATTTTTGCTTTTCTTTAAAAAAATTTTAAAAATCGTACGCTTTTATATCTTAATTTTATCTTACAAATAAATCAAATTGAATTTTATTAAAATCGATGCACAAATAAGGACTTTATCCCTAGTTAAAGGAAATATAAAATTTTTTCGAAAATTAAAAAATTTGTGTTTTTTTCAAAAAATCGATAAAAATCGAAAGTGTTTAAAAGATTTGGTATTCTATCTTTATTACAAAACTGTATTTATTACAAATAAACCAAATTATATTTTATTAAAATCGATGCATAAATATGGATTTTATCCCTAGTCAAAGGAAAAATACTTCTTTTTTTGTCGCCCTGTGTTATAAGAAATAGGGTATGAAATTTAAGCACAGATTACATTAAAAAAGCATTTGGAATATTTGAAAACTCCAAATTTATTTTAAAAAGATATGGATTTTAAACAAATACGTTTTATTTTATCGAAAAAAAAAAATTATTTGAAGTCTTAAGTATACTAATAAAGGCTTTTAAATAGAGTTATGGTTAAATTTAGATTTCTATGAAAATAAAAGAGCCTTTAAGCTCCTTCAGCTGGTGTCTAATTATATTTTAGATTATGAATTTATACTACCAAAGACATTAAAGTTAATTACCGATTTAAAGTTCTTTCTGGTCTTAAAAAACTGATTAAATTGTTCAGATTTCAATGAAACTTAAAAAAGAACGATAATTTGTTTGCACAAAAATAAGTTTTCAATTCTATTTATCTTATTCTATAAAAATTCTAAAGGTCTAGTCCAGTTTTTCGCTAAAAATAGCTTTAATTAGCTTTTTAATAAATTTCCAATTTAGTTAATTTTAATAATTAAAAGAGATTTTAGGCTAAGTTCACAAACTTCACTTAATCTCAATAAATACAGCATTTATTGATTTTGATTTCCTTATGGTCCTACGAAACGGATAAAAATTCAAAATCGCTTTTGAACCAATAATCAATCAATTGAAAATTCTTTTATTTCCTTAAACATTTTATGTTTTAAAAGCTAAATAATTCTGTTTATTAAAAACTTTATTAAGTTTCTTCTTTCTATTTTAAATCCTTTATTTTATTTCTTTTTTTATTTTATTTTATTTTATTTTTTTTTCATGCACAACAGAAAAAAAACTTAATTAAATAAATTTTAAATTAAATAACAAAAATCTATATATAACAACCAGAGAAAAATATGCAAATAAAAAAACAAAAAAAAAACAAACATTATGCCATGGCGATATATCACTGTCAACAGTAAAAATGACAAAATGTCAAATATTGACAAGAGATTAATTGAAATGCAAGCAAAAATCCATGGCAAATCAAATGCAGTCTTATAATTTTATTTCTTTTTTTCGCTTTTTTCACTTTTGCTTACAAGATGGCGTTTAAAGATAAATAAATAACAAACGCACATATTAATTTATGAAAATAAAACAAAAAAAAAACTAAAGAGAAATATTCATAAATAAATTAATTCATAAAGAGTTCCTCGCTAATTTATGAGAAAAGTAACCAAAAAAAACTTTTTTCAAAATTTCAACAAAATATTATAAATTCACACCTCAAAAGATTTATTTATATGCTGACAGCTGCCATAAAATTCTTGGGCGCAAATCTCTTAGGCTTGAACAAGACAAAAAAAAACAACAAGAGAAAAGAAGCCACAAAACCCACAAAAAAACATAAATATAACTCAACATTTATTTACATTTAGCTTTAGCCACATGAACGTATGAGTAATTTATGATGTCAAAAGGTCATTTTAAATACACACTCTCTTTCTCTCATTCTCTCTCTTTTTTATAAGTATGTGTTTATGGTCAAAACTGCATATTATGACATTTTATTTTATTTTTTATTTTATAGCTTTTTCTTAAGAGTTTTATGGGTTAATTTAAAATATTATTTGTTGTTGCTTTTTTTAACTCTTATAAGTAATCTTATAAGTAAGAAATAAAGTTCAAAAATTTATTTCTAATTTTCTATACGAATTAAAATGATAAGAAAATCCCTGAAAATTGATATATAATAAAAGAAATGGTTGTCTTTAAGAACTTATCTCAAAAATAAAAAAAAAAAAAATAAAAAAACTCAAATGTGTCAATTTAAAATCATAGAAAAAGAAACCTTAATAAAAAATAAATAATTAAATGATAACTAAAAAAACAATAAAAAAAATAAATTTATATTTTATATATTAAAAAAAAAAGTTAAATAAAAAAGCCGTCGGCTTGAAATTTATAAAACTTTAAAGCTTTTTTTTTATAAAGAAAATATTAAAAGAATTATTAAATTCAAATATTTACTCATACACAAGCCAATGCCCTTTTAAATCTAAGATAGTGCGCAGCTACACAATAATAACAAATATAAAATAAAAAAAATCTATATGTATATACATGTATATGTATATAAGTGCGTTTTTAGATACAAAGAGATTGTACATAAAAATTTTACTATCTACAATAAAAAATCTAGCTCCATGATTTTGTGTACGTGCTGGTATTTATATGCATACATATTGGAGGGGTATGTTTGTATGTCAAAAGTAAACACAGACTCTGAGCCAACAACCCCATAGAAAATAAACACACACTCAAACACACAAAAAACCCCCCAAAGCTTTATACACATACACACAAATATTTTATATAAAAAAATATTTGAAATAAGGAAACCAAATATTTTATTCCTAGATGTTTTTTTTTATTCTCTATTTCCTTATCTCTTAAAATTTTTTTTCCTTCTAGATATTAAAGACAATTTTTTTCCTCTATACTTTCTGCTTTTCATTTAATATAAAAATTTTTTTTTTTTTTTTTTTTGTCATGTTTAGATATGAACACATAGATGGAGAAGACATTTAAAAAGATAAAAATTATTCCACTTTTTTAGAAAAAGAAAAAAAAAACAAATTTATGGCTGCTGTTTAAGTAGCCAAAATGAAAAAACACACACACACACACACATACACAAAAATAACACAGATACATAATTTAAAAGCTCTGACAAAAACACATACACTTATAAACCTTATAATATTATTTTTGTATTTGGGGGGCGAAAGAGGTGTTCAAGCCATAAACTACCCTTAGCTTTTGCTTGCTTGGTTATGTGTGAAAATGAGACAAATCTAGTGCAAAGATTCTTATAAAAAATTCAGCTGAAATAAAATTTATGGGGTATTTTTTATTTTTTATGTTCTTTGTCTCTTATTTTCTTTCTTTCTGTCCTCCTTGATATCTATCCCCCATTTGATTTTGTCAAGATTCTAAAGATGAGATTTTATTGTTTGAAAAAATCAGTTAAAATATCTATGTTTGTGAGTTTGTGTGTAATACAAGATAAATATTTATTTTATGGATCATTTAAATAAAAGAATTTTTTAGGAAAGTATAGCAAAAGAAGGAATAAAATTGAATAACATTTTGAAGAAAAATAAAAATATTTATGATGTTTAATTCTTTAAAAATTTTAGATTTAAGAAACACTTATCTTTGCAACATGTTGAAGATAAATATTATAAACATATTATATATATATATATATATATATATATATATATATATATATATATATATATATATATATATTTAAAATTATAAAAAAATAAAAAAATTCTTTTATATTTTTTTCTTATTTTTACCAGCCATATGTGGCTTAACATTTTATTAACAATAACGAATACTTTCCTAAACAAATATTTCACATTTTTAATAACTTTTTTAAACAAAATGTTCCTAAATATTTTTTAATTAAAAAAAAATAAAATAAAATTATTAAAAAATGGTTTAATATTTTTTGTTATTACCACCAGCATGTTGCTGCATACATTATTAAAAATTGCAGAAACTTCAGACAAAACTTCAACATTTTTTATGAAACTTTGTTTTTAAAAATATTGCGAAACTAATTAATATTATCCAAAAAAGTTACTTAATTTTAATTAAAAAAAATCATTTAAATATTATTTATTTTTACCAGCAAAATACTACTAGTAATTTTATTTCCAAAATTAAATACTTTACAAAACAAAAATTTGAAATTTTTAACATGTTGCAAAACATTGCGATTTATTGTTATTCGTAACAAAAATTCATTTATTTTCAAATTATATTTTTTTTATAAATTCATGCCATAACAAAATTGAAAATTTTTTAAGAAATTTTATTTACCAACGAGTTTTTAAACATTTTTGGTAACCACTTATTAAAGTAGTTTCTTGGTAATGAGGCGTCATTATTATTTGCCTACTCTATATTACATAAATAAGTACTCAATAATATAATACTCGTAGCACAGTAATAATGCAATCACGTGGATGAGTTGGCTAGAGTGCTGGATTAACAACCAGAAGGTTGTTGCTCCTCATTCTGATGCTGTCAGTTTTTTATAACGAAATGTCTAAAAAGATATTTTAAACTAAAATAGTGTTTGTCACTTAGAACAGAATAAAACGTTAGTCATTAAAAACGAATGTTTAATTTGTGCCCAAGTTCAATTCTAACTGACGGCAAAATTTTTTTTGTTTTTTATTTTTATTTTCGTTTAGGTGCAGTCTAAAGATAACTATATGAATTTTTGTTTCCAATTATACCAGGAAAGCAAATTTTTTTCTAGGTTGTTAAAAATTATTCCAAGCAAAATTTCATTTAATTTAAAATTTATGCAAAAATAGCTTTATATTTTTCATTATTTTATTTCAAAACTAAACTTAACATTTTTGAAGAAACTTTATATATCAACGTGTTACTAAAGATTGCTAAATATTATTCTTAACAATTTTGTAATTAATTTCAAATTATTGCAATACATTTGTCATTATTTCTTAACAGAATTTTATTAACAAGTTCCAAAATAAACATTTTAAAATTTCAATGAAACTTTGTTAAATATTATTTCAAATAAAATTTTATACAATTCGAAAGTCTTTATAAGAATATTTTATAATTTTCAATATATTATCAGCAACATATTACAAATCTTTTTATTAACAAGAAGAATCAAAAATTTTAACATTTTAAGGAAAAGTTTTTTAAGAAATTATATTTAAATTTATTAAAAAATAGTTTTAAATCCTTTAAAAATTAACCCTCTTTTAATAAGAAGTTTTTTAACAACAAGAATTATTTATTATTTAAAAAAAACATAGTTTTGTTAAACAACATTAGCTAAAATGTTTAGCAACATGTTGAGAAACTTAAATTAGCTAAAAAGAAAATCAAATTGGAGGCCATAGTAAAATTATACATCTTTCATTTAATTTCCTATTTTTTTGTTTATTTCAAATTTTAAAAATTTTATAGAACCGTGTTTATTAGCATGTTGCTAAATGTTTTTTTTTGTAATAGTTTCAAATAAACTATATTCTTACGTTTTTATTTTTCAAAAATATTTAATGAAATGTTTAGTAACATGTTTAAATACTTGTTTATGCTAAATAGGAGACTAAATTAAGGGGAACATTAAACTTAAGTATCTATAATTTAATTTGCTACATGTTTCTTAATAATCTACTAAAGTCTAAAACAGTTTTTCTAATAGCTTCATCAGTATTAGAAATTTTGCGTCAAATATTGTTAAAAACGAATTTAAATTGGGAAAACTATTTTTCATTTTAAATATATTACGTTTAACAAAACTATGTTTATTATTTAAAAAAACATAGTTGTGTTAAACATTGTTGTCTAAGATGCTTAGCAACATGTTGAGAAACTTAAATTAGCTAAAAAAAAACAAATTGTAAAATTATACATCTTTCATTTAATTTCCTATTTTTTATTTATTTCAAATTTTAAAAATTTTATGATACCGTTTTTATTAACATGTTGCTAAATGTGTTTGGGTAATAGTTTCAAATAAACTATATTCTTATGTTTTTATTTTTCAAAAATATTTAATGAAATGTTTAGCAACATGTTTAAATACTTGTTTATGCTAAATAGGAGACTAAATTAAGGGGAACATTAAACTTAAGTATCTATAATTTAATTTGCTACATGTTTCTTAATAATCTACTAAAGTCTAAAACAGATTTTCTAATAGCTTCATCAGTATTAGAAATTTTGCGTCAAATATTGTTAAAAACGAATTTAAATGGGGAAAACTATTGTTCATTTTAAATATAAAATAAAATAACTTAATTTTAACTTATACGAAATTTATATTACTTTGTTTAACTTCTTTATGTTATTTCCTGAATTTTATTTTATTGAAATTTAGTTTTTTTTATAACAACATGTTGCCAGCAACATTTATTTAATTATTTGATGACTTATTACTTATTTATAACTTTTGTTACCAACTGTAATAAATTAATTTTTACTTGTTTGGGGTAATTTTACATTAATTCTCAAATTATATAAATTTTATTGCAGTTAATTTTAGCAACATATTGACTGCAACATTTATTAATTTTAATTCACTTTAATTTTACTACAATTTTCTCTAATAATTTATATCGCTTACCTCATATTATTCTAAATTAAATAATTTATATTAAAATTTTCTTTAGCAACATGTTGCCTTTAACTTTTGTCCAATTATTACCTTTATTTCACTTAAATTTTGCTTTAATTTTAAAGTTTTTTTCAGTTTCTTCCCTTTGCTTAAACTTAAAAATCAATAAATTTTATATATTACTACAAATAAAAATTTATTCCAAAGGGTAACTTTTATAGCTAAAACCTAAGTTCACTTCAGTTGAGGCAAACTCAATTGTGCTTGGACAAATGAAACATTGACGGAATTGAAGGCGACAACACGAAAAAAAGCAAAATGTAACAAATAAACAGACAGACAGCTGGACAGCAACAACAAAAAAAAGCTTTAAAAACCTCAACAACATGCAATTTCTATTTTAAAAGACTAATAGACATAAAACCAAAAGGGACATAAAGACAGACTGGCCCATAAAATAAAGGCAAGTGAATGTTTTTACAAAAATATAGGAGGCATGAAAATTGTCATTAATATTTGTCACTAAAATTGTAACACTGCAAAAATTTTTCCAAACACATACTCATAAAAATTTCAATGTCCAGTTTTACACATACATACATACATACATATACAACAAGGACTTTAGTTTATTGTAACTAAACATTGTATACATACATGTATACAAATAGAAAAATAAACTAGATTTTTGTATTAAATAAATGTCTCGTAAACACGCTCATATTTATTAGTTAAATTTCCTTTAAGTTTTAGTTAATATAAGGCTACTGCTATGTCCTGTTTGTTATATTGTGTTTAAATTGTATTGGTATTAGTTCTCATTTATTGTCTGTTTGGGTGTGAAATAATAATAAAAACACACCGTGTTAAGCTTTTATAAAAATATTGTATTGAATATATTTCATTTGGGAAGAAAAGGGTTAAGGTTTTTATTAGTTTGCTAGAATTAATTTAGTTAGTTGTAGGGATTTTTTTTTTTTTGTGTTTTTATTATTATTTCAACTTAGAGTTCATAAATTTTATTGAACATGTTGTAAAGCATTCAAAAATACTTTACATATAGAAACAATTTGATTTTATGTTAATTTTATTTCATAGAGTAAAAACGTGTATTAGAAAATTAATTAATTCATAAATATGTAGTTTGAAGAGGGGAGAGGAGAAGAAAAGAAAAGAAGGTGACAATTAAATTTTATGTGGCTGGATATATAAAACACAAGAAAAAGGGTTACAATTTTTAAGAATTTTCTGGACATTCTTAGAAAATTTTGTTTTTATTTAAATTAAGTTTTTTTTAGATTTTTTTCTGTTTTTTAATTTTTATCTTAAAAAAAGTTTTTTTTAAGCTTTAAAAATAAGATGTGTTAGTGTAAATGGCAGTAGTAGACAGTTTTGTTTAACACAAATATCAATTCATTAAAATGACAATTCCACAAAACTCCAAAACTGCCACTCTTAAACATTATAACAAGCCTGGTGCTGCTTGGCTGTATTGAGATCCTTTTTTTTTATTTTGTGTTAAGACAGTTTCCACGAATTTACAAACACTTCTCATAAGGTCTTAACGATTATTTTTTTTTATATAAAAAGATTTCACGCATTTAAACTGATGAGCCTTGGCTAATAAACCAAACTCCTTCTGACATTCTTAGCCAAAGCAGCAGAATCAAGTAGGAAAAAAGTTTAAATTTAAGTAAAAGTACCTGTCTGTCTTACAAAAAAAGAAACTTAAGGACAGACTTGTCTTGTATTCATAGTACTACAACTAAAAACATGTTTTTGTCTTGTGTTTTTATTTAAGGGCTTATTTAAAAATTGCCAATATATTCCTTTTTTTTTTTTTTTTTTGTTTCATTTGCTTTTCTGATCATGATCATGTTTTATATTGGCCCAACCAAGTTTTTTTTTTTATTTATACTCGATCAGGCGTTGATCATGTTTTACGTTGATTTTTAATTGATGTTTAGTTTTTAGTTTAGGTAAGCAACCACTTAAAGCTGGCTCACCTGTGCCAGACGCTCTTAGCCAATATTTCTTAGTCATACATTAACATTTTCTTAAAAAAAAATAAAATTTGACTTTTTTTTCTCTCAAAAATTTTGGTTGTTAAGTATTAAAGGTGTTAACGATCTTGTAACGATATTATTAAGCTGAAAGAAAAAACACTTTTGCTATATATTGACAAAAACATTAAAAACAAATCCTCAAGTATGGCTTAATATTTGTGAATTTATCTCAAACGCCCACAATACACACGCACTGTATACCAAAAGGTAATACTATTATGAAAATAAAGTTTTGAGTCAAAAAAAAAAAAAAAGAAATCCTTTATGTTTTAGTAATTATGTGACGACCTCGTTAAGTTAAAAATGCAAAAACCAAATCACTACAACCAAATAAACATTATTTAAACTACAACATTCCCAGATTGAATCTAAAAGAAACAAAAATCCAACATCCAGCAAGAGATCTGTTTTGGCTCGATCGTTGAGGCCAGAGATTTGTATTTTTGGGAGATTTTTTCTTTTTTTTTTTTTGTATTTTGCAGGCTGTTTGCAGCTTAAACATGACAACATGCCTAACGTAAATAAATTAAGTTGTTAACATGACAATTCAACAAAACTGCCATGGTTGTATGTTTTATATACTCTCAGACTTACTTACTACTTGCCACAAAAATGTAGCAAATGTAGCTTTTAGTTGGTACAACAGCAGCCCAGTTTTTTATGGGATTTTTTTAAGTGATACATATTGATTGTGGTTTAAGAAATAAAAAAAAAAACGTTAAGTGTTAAATATTTGTTGTTTTGCTAAATGAAATGAAGTCAAAGGAAAAGAAGTTGCAACAAAATATATAATATTTAAAGATTTTTGGCAGCTAAATTATAAAAAAGAAATGTAGTTTTAAATAAATTTAATATAAATATAAACAGGAAAAATTTTACAACTTATTCTAGAACCACTTCAGATTCTTTAATAACATTCTCAGAACTACACCATTTCCAGTTCTTTTTCAGAAATTTCTCTTTATGTTTTAGAAAATTCCATTTGTTTTTTGTTTTTATAAATTTATAATTATATTTTAAACATTTATAATTATACTTTAGAAGTTTTTCATTACATTTCAAAATTTTCTATTTGTAGTTCAAAAAATTCTAAATATAATTTAAAAATTTCCATTTGTATTTCAACATTTTCTAATTGTATATCCCAAATGTCCATTTTTATTTAAAAAAATTACAATTGTATTAAAGAATATTTCTCTAGAATCCTCATATACGTGTGTGATTGACAAATTTGCTACACATTCATCAAGCAAAATTGTATTTTTGTGAAAAAATTGCTCAATAACAAAAGCATACTGCAGAGATGAACCCTCCTATATGTGTGTTTTTAAAGATTTTTTCACACATTCATCAATCAAAGTTTTGTTTTTGTGAACAAAAGCGTTTAAAAATAAAAAAAAAAATAAAACTAATTTTTTTTAAATTTTCCTTCAATTTAAAAGGACAAACTAAAATTTTCATAAATGACAAAAAAAGAAAAAAAAATTAAACAAATTCATTCGAAAAAAACTGTCTGCGGTATGAGTTCATTTTGACATTAAAACGATTTTGATTTTGCATTGTCTGTGTGACTCACACATTCTTAAACTCTCTCAGCTTTACTAATACCTACTTATTGCAGAAGCTTATGCAGTATGCGTCTATGGGATGTTTTAAATATTTTCATATTTTTTTATTTTAATTTGAAATGCAAACAAGAAGTTTCATAAATGATAAAAAACGACTTCATTTTAAAATCAAAATAATTTTGATTTTTCATATTGTATTGTCAGTGTGACACACACATTGAAAAGTTCTCTTAATTTTACTCATACATACTTATTGCATGAGTTTATATGGGGTACTTAAGTATAATTTTCCGAAATACAAATGGGAATTTCGGAAATACAATTAGAAAATTTTTAAATACAAATGGAAATTTCTAAATTAAAATTAGTATTCTGAAACAGAAATATAATGTAATTAGAATTATAATTATAAATTTCGAAAATATAATTAGAAAATTTTCAAACATAATTTCTAAAATATTATTAGAAGTTTCTGAAATATAATAAGAAATTTCCAAAATATAAATGGAAATTTCTGAAATACAACTGGAAATGGTGTAGTGGTTTCACAATTAATTCTGGAACTCATGGAGTAGAACATCATTGTAATTCGAAATTGGTTTTAAGGAATGTTTTTGAGAACTAGTGTTTAAGAACTAATTTTGTAGACTTCTCCATCACTTTTCTGAATTCTAAATTACTGGTTCCCAAGTGACTTCCTAGAACTGTTTTTTAAACCTGAAAAAAAGTGTAAGAATTTTAAATTGATTTAAAAAGTGACACTTAGGAAATGGATCATTAGAATTAAAAAATGATTTATAGGCTTAGAACTACATGATGAAAATTATCTAAATTGTGTGACAAATCTTCCTTAATTATAGATTATTAAGTGTTTAATAAAATTTAATTTTCTATATGTCGTTCATTCTACAAGAGATTTATAAAAAATGTCTAGTTTCTTTTTTTTAAAGGGTCATCAGATTTTGTTCATATTTGTAACCTATGGAGCCATTTAATATTTCTCATTATTATTTTTCCAATTTTAAAAAAATCGGGAATTTATTCACGATTTAAATTTTTATAAAAGTTTAAAAATTCGACAAAGTACGTAACTTTAAACATTAATATCTATTTATGATATAGATGGATTTTAATGATTCAAGGATCTAAAGATGGCCAACTGCAACCTATTTAAAAGCAATAATGCAAAGATAAATTTTCTTATTAAAAAATGTACTCGTAATTTAATTGCAGTTTTGAAATGCATTTATGATAAATTTATTTTTTTTTTTTCATAATGTTTTTGTTTTTTAATTTCTTTTTCAGAAATATGTAAATTTATATGTTCATAACTCTTTAACTATACATTGGATTTTATTGATTTAAAAACTAATATAAAGCTTATTACAATAAGTATTGTAAATGACATTGTATAATTCAAAAATAACGTTTTTTCTAAATATGCACTCACAACAAGAACGCAAATTCAAATGCATTTTTAAGAAATTTCCACCATTTTTATTTAAAATATTTTTTAATTAAAATTAAGGGCAAATGTATTTGTTAATACATTGTAAATTATTCTAGTATGAAGAGGTTTCAATTTAATTTCAAAATAAACTCACATAAAATAAAAGACAAAAAATATAAAAAAAGAAAATAATTTTTGTATGAAAAAATCTGAAAGAATATTTTTTTTTCTTTTTCTTTTAATACTAGAACAATTCATATTGCAATTTAAGAGGTAGACAAAAATTTAGAGGATAAAACTTTTTTAAAAATGCATCTTAAAATTGCATTTTAGTTATAAATAAATTTTTAAGTGATAAAATTATTTTTTAAAAAACTGCGTTTAAAGAGGATATATTCATCTTCTATATGTAATTTAAATCATTAAAATTTGCTTACTGCTTATAGAGATATTGGTGTTTAAACTTTTAGATTTTTTTTACTTATTAAATTGGACCATATATCTCTTTTTTTCAAAATAAAATTTTTATTATTTTTTATAATTTTTATATAATTTACATTATTTTTTTATTCCCATTTTAGACTCTGCAGTCACTACAAAGTGCCGCCAAAAGAGCGGGGACATCGTGTGCCAACTGCAAAACCACAACAACAACCCTTTGGCGGCGTAATGCCAGCGGTGAACCAGTATGTAATGCCTGTGGTCTTTACTATAAATTGCATAATGTAAGTATTAATCTCTTTATGAAAAAAAGAAACAAACTTAAAATAACTATAAAACTTCTTAAAAAAAGCCTTCAAATAAAATTCAATATATAAAAAGTAATTTTGTATCCTTAAAGGCATCTGTTTTAATGTTAATAACTTCCCTTAAATCCGGCCGGAAAACATTAACATGTTTAAAATAATCCTGTTACATATGTATGTAGCACTGACTAAATTTATTACCCACTGTGCATAAAAATGCTTGTGAATATATTTTTTTTTTTTTTCATTTTAACTGATGATAGTTTAATGATATCACTATTTTATCATTTAAATCTCATTTTTGCTTAGGAAAATAATCTGATACCTAAAAGTAAAGTGCTTAAGCGATTTCACACACCATTTACCACGTGCTATGGGATAAATGAGGCTGCCCGTTCTCTTATAAAAATTTCATAGATTTCCCACACTCTTAAAAATGCTCTCATTTATTCCTGGTTAAGGTTTTAAAACAACAACTAACAAACAATGATGGAAAAGCAAAAAAAAAAAAACATAAGTGAAAAGCCAAAAATTAGGTTTTGATAAATGCCAATTCATGACATTTATTCATATACAAATAGAATCACCCTTAATGACTCTCTTGCTCTCTATCTCTTTCTTTGTATAATAGAGAGTATGAATTTCTGTTTAAGTGTTAGTTGGTATATGAGAGTTTATTTAAGCGGAAGCTAAAGGAAAAGGAAATCAAATGCTTGCACGCGGGCTTATTTATATTCCCCCTTGTTTTATTTGTTAAATTTTTTTTACCGAAATCTATTTATTTCGTAGCTTAAATTTTGAGTATAAATGAATCTAGTTAATCAGTTTAAATCTGATTTAACATTTTTTTGACATCATTTATCGCATCTTGTTTTTTTTTTTCTCTTTTCTAACAAAACATTTGAAAAAGGGGGAGTTTTTGTTGTTCAGGGCGTTGGAAACTATTTAACAGCGGGTGTTTATGGCGAGTGTGTGTGTTTTCTTTTAAATTACTCCCCAAAATCATAATAAACTTCTTTTTTTATTTTGTTGTTGGTTTGATGATGGATTGTTGATTATTATTTAAAGATGCTATTTACTGTGTAACAGACAATGTTTTTTTTATATATGAGTGTGTGTATATGTTACTGGTTGTGCGTATGGTACTTGAAAGATAAGCTTTCTATATAATAAACCACCCCTGCTTTATCATTTTAAACGGTTGGCTGTGACAAAGCGATAACATTTTATTTTATTTTTTTTTTTTTTTGTGTTTTTTTTTTTTATTTCTTTGCATTTCATGTGAGCTACAAAAGTGTTTAAATATTTAATGTGATTTGAAGTTGTTTTTTAAGCTTTGATTCTTTGAAAGATTTGTGTAAAGATAATGAAACCAAATTGGGGAAATTTAAGCAGGGGAAGTGAAGGTTTGGTGGTTTTAAATTCACTTGATTTAAAGTAGCAGGTTTAAAAGAAAAGAATTAGTTTAATAATGAAATAAAGCAAGATTAACAAGGAAAAGTGTAAGATAAATACTCTTAAAAGCTATAAAAATGAGTGGCAGCTAATTAACATCCAAAAATTATGATTTTCGTAAGACCTTATGAAAGCAGTTTGGTTATAAGTTTTATTACATTATTGTCTTCAAATTATGCTAATTTCTAATCAGTTTTATTTAATTTATTTATTTCATAGGGATTTCCATTTTCTATTTTTTTGCGCAATTGTTTATAGTAATTTTAAGTCCTTAAAAAGTTTTTTTTAGTTTTTTTTTAATATTTGTCATAAGTTTTTCTTTTTCTCCAAAAAGTTTTCTTGTGCCTTTAAGCTATTTTTTCTTGTAGACATTTTTTATATGTCTGTCCTTCCGTTGTTCTATTTTTTTATTTCCTTTCCAGCAGCACATTAAATATTCATTAATTCGTTTTTTTTTTTCTATTTTCTTAAGCATTTTTGCAATAAAAATGTCGTTGTTCACATTAAAAATAATATTTTTTTTCTTGTTTTGCTTTAAACTTAATTGTCTTGAAAAAAAACCCCAAAACTTTTTGAAATTTATTAAGATTTTTTTCAAGGATTTCAAAAAGTTTTTTTTATAACAAATTTTCTTTTTTTTTTATTAAGTGAGCAAAATATGCAGCCAATTTACATGTCAAGAGATTTTTTCTTTCTAAAAGAAAAATTATTGAAACAAAAAAACAAAAAACATTTTAATAGAAGTTAGGAAAATTGTTCGAGATACCTTTACTTGATTAATAATATGATTAACATTTATTCATTAATTTTAATAAAATATATGTCATGTCGTCTTTAAAATAATTTGTTTTAAGCCTAAAGAAAAAAAATTAATATTTTTTAGTTTTCGATTTTTTATGATATTTCGAAAAATTTTGTAAAAAATTTTATTTTTTACCCTACCTTTTGTAATATTTTTAAAACTAACATATAGCTCATTTTATTTGTAACATATTTAGCTTTATGACAAAAAAATATGAGCATTTTTTTAGTTTTCGATTTTTTATGATTTTGTAAAAATATTAAAATTTTGTAAGAATTTCTTTTTTAATTTTTGAAAAGGAAATTTAAAATCTACGTAACTATAGTGCAGATTAGAAACTAATGTGGATAACATTTCAAGACAATTTGAATTAGAATTTTTTGGTATATTTTTTTAACAAAATCGGACATTTTGTTCCCGAGTTATGTTGCAATGTGTGAGGCCAACTCATTGATGTTCTCTATAATGGTTTAACTCTAGAACTAGAATCAATTCACAAAAAGTGATTTATAGGCTTTGAACTCTATGATCAGGTATATATAAATTGATTGGGAAATACCTCTCCTAAAAAATAAAATTTGAAAACAATTTAATGAAAAAAAAAATAAAAATTATTAATTTATTAAGAATCAATGTTTATTTTGAGAATATTCTTTTCTCTGATCTAATACCTTTATTCCAATATTTAAAAATATAAAAAGAATGTTCCCTTTATTTATTTTTTAAAATTTTCTCTGAAAAAAAAATGAAAAACTAAAATCTGTTGCAAAATCTAAATAAAAAACCAACTAGTTAATTGACTGTTAAAAAGGCAATAAAACAAATAAAACATTCCTATGAACAACAAATAATAAAAAGTTAAAAATTAAAAATACAACAATTGCCATTGATTCCATAAACATTTATGTTGGAGTTTGTCGTTTATCTAAGATGAACTAACAACCAAAACAAAATGTTAAATGAAATATTGCATATAAAACAAAACACATGTTAAACTGACTAGAGAGCTGGCAGGCAATCTATAAGGCCCATAGTGTACACAATTTTCATTATAGCTACCGGCACTTTGGGTGGTTTAATTAAAAATTCAGATACAAAAAAAAGAAAAACGAAAAACAAATGCGCTTTAACTATTTGAAATATCAAAAATATTGTTACTATAGCTAAATATAGGACACATACTCTTACAATTTTAAATAAAATTTTGCACTCAGGCCAATATTTCTTTTTTCATTTTTCTATTTTATTTATTTGCCAGATTGCTTGTCAACACCAGCAAGAAAAACCTTTGGTTGTTTTTTAGTTTAGATTTTCTTTTTTTTCTTTTATATTAGCTGCCAGTTTTTTCATATTCATAAAATGTTTTTCGCATTTAAATGTGTAAAACGAATGACGCTTTTTCTTCATAATGTTATTGTAGACGTTTATTATAGTTTAACTCAAAATAATTTTTCAGTTGGTTATTGGATAGTTTCCCATCTTGATAAGATGCCAATCAGAAAGCGAGCATTTCATAAAGTATAGAAATTCAACTATTACTAGAGACTTTGTGGTGGGATGTTTTGCAAGTGCTTTTATATATTATAGAAATAAAAATATAGCAAATTATCGCTGGCATTTAATCGCTTAAAAATTTTTTAAAAATAAAATTTTTAAAAGAAATACTAAAACATAATTGCTTTAAGGAAGTGATAGAAAAATAAAGATAAAGTTAACAAAATACAAATTTTGAAAAATTAAAAAAAAAATAAAATAATTTAATTTCTAAAAATGTTTAACAATTATTATATTCAGCAGGTCTACTAAAAGTTTAAAAGTCAATACCTTAGTACAAATAAAATTCTCAGCCCTTAAAACTATGTCCGTCTTTCCTTCTGTTTGTGGGAAACATTTTCACTGTCAATCACTAACCTGAAATAAATTAACTTCCATGCTTTAGTAGAAAAAATATTATAGAACGAAATCTGGAGTAATCCAAAATATATTGGGAGTATTTGGAGTATTTGTATTTATATTTAATCAATTATCAAATCTATTATAAAATTATGTCCTTCCTTCATTCTGTCTGTAGGAAACATTTTCTCATTTAAATTTCTAACTTGAAATAAATGAAATTCTGCGGTTCAGTAGAAAAATAAGTTATAGAATAAAATCTGGAAGAATATAAATATATTTTAAATATTTAAATAAAATTTAAAATGTAAAATATATCCAATATATTTGATCAATTATTATATTAAATACATAACTATGTCCGTCCTTCCGTCTGCCTAAAGGAAATATGTTCACATTTAAATTACGAACTTGAAATAAATGAAATTCCGCGATTAAGAAAAACCAAGTAATAGAATAAAATCTAGTTAAACCGAAATACTTTGTGAATATTTGTATAAAATTTACAATATAAAATTTATCCAATACATTTGATCAAGTACCAAATCTATTATAAAACTATGTCCGTCCTTCTGTCTAGTTGTAGAAAATTTTCCAAAAACCTTTAGCAAACAAAAAATTATTGAACTTCTTTAACAATTTTTATTAAAAAATTTTCTTATTTTTATAGTTTAGTTTTTGCAAAATCTTTAATTTCTTACAAAATTAAATAAAAGATTCTTATTTCTTATTGAAAAAAGTCAATAAGATTTTTATAGTTTCGTTTAATTTTATGAACCCATCATAAATTAATATAACTTTCTGTTTACCTGCTCAATAACAAAAATTGTCTACAACAAATAATAAAATTTCAGATACAAAAAAAAGCAATTACATAAAATTTTTATCCAAGAAAACATGCATTAAAACACCTTGCAACACAGCAGGTTAGCGGAGACTATGTCGCAATATAAACAATTGTTAAAGAGACAGACAAACGTATGGCGTCATCAAAAGACATGCAATACAATAATGATAAAGGCCAGGACAAAAAAAAAACTAATCAAAATAGTTTAGCTAAATTTACAAAAATAAAAATGTTACCTGTTATTTTATCCCTAAAAGACACTTTCCCTTATCTAAATTATCTTATAATTTTGCTCTCTTTTTTTTAACTGAAAAATTAAAAAAAAAAAAACATCTCATGTCTAATTTGTTATCAACAATTAACATGTTTGTTTTTTATAAATGCCTTGATTGTGCCTTATAATGTAGCATAAATATATGCCACCCAGTGTCATAACATTAGCATGAATTAAGATTCAATTTTATGTACAAAACTCCAGAATAAAAAACTACACAAATCAGTAGCTAAGGCATCCTCTTTCCTTCTTGTATTATTTTATTTTTTTTATATACGTAAAGAGAAAGAGTGAGAGTCGCGTGTATGCTTATCAAAAATTAACTTGACAGCAGGCAGTTTTATAAACAGTTGGGGCAATGAATTTAAGCAGCTCTTGTATAGCTTTAAAGCAACAGCTATAGCAATGCAAAAAAAAAATATATTACATATTAATGCTGCATGTTAAGGATGCGCTCGATTTAAGTTATGCATACATATATCTTTTTGACGGCTCTGTTCCTCAACTTGCCACCATTCACTACTGCTGCTACTTGTGTCAATATTATTTATACAATATGAATTGTATTCATTCATAATTTTTTCTTTCTTTTAGCTTTTCTTTAAAATATGCATTTAAAATTTACATTTTTTATTTATTAATGAGTTAAACATTTAAAAAAAATGTATGCATGAATTCCACAAAGTTTATGGCATGACATTATGTATTAGGGGCATTCCAAAGGAATGGGAAAACAGGGAACAAAAACATGGAAGAATTACAACAATAAAAAACTTAAATTGCTTGTAGATAAATGCTGTTTAAGTTAAAGTAAGAAAAAGCTTTTTGAAAAACCTTGTTTCTTGTTCAGGCGTTTAAAAATCTAAAAATCTTTTAAAACAGCTTCGTTTATGTAAAGTTTTTTAAAAGTTCCAAAAAATTATTAAAAAAAATATTTCGCTAGTGAAAGTTTCAAAAAGTTTTTGCTTCTTGCTTAAGCTTTTTAAAATTTCCTTAAAAAGTCTTTTACAAAAGCTTTATTTTTGTTAAAAATATTAAAAATTGTTCAAAGCTTTTAAAAACGTTTTTAAAATACTTTCAAAAAGTTTAGCTACTTGTTAAATAATTTAAAAATCTTTTGAAACAGCTTCGTTTATAACTTTACATAATTAATAGAGCTTAATAGAGCTTTTAAAAATGTTCTACAAATTCTTTATAAAACATATTTGATTAGCAAAGAATCTCTATATTTTTTTGTTTCTTATTAAATCTTATAAAGAGCGCCAAAAAAATATTTCACAAAAGGTTTGCTTCAGTAAAAGTTATTGAAAATGTTGACTTTTAGTTAAAGCTTTTAAAAATCTGAAAAATTCTTTTGGAAGTTTTCAAAAAGTGTTGCTTCTCGTTAAAAAGTTTAAAAATCTAAAATGTTTTATTTCTTTATAAAGCTTTTAAGGAGCAACAAAAAAGTATTTCACAAAAGTTTTGTAAAAGTTTTATGTAAAAGTTATTAAAAATGTCGACTTTTAGTTAAAGCTTTTAAAAATACCAAAATATACTTTCAGAAGTTTTTATTAAGTTTTCAATAAATATTGCTTCTTATTAAGAAGTTTAATAATCTATTTTTCTTCCTAATAAAACTTTTAAAGAGTTCCCAAAAAGTATTTCACAAAAGTTTTGTTTATCTTAAAGTTATTATTTCTTTCTATTTGTTAAAGTTTTTAAATACTTTGCTCCTTATTAAAGAGTTTAAATCTAAAAATAGTTTGGAACAGCTTCGTTAAAATTTCTTAATAAAGCTTTCTAAAATTTATTAAAAAGATCTTTTTTAGTCAACGTTTTTAAATTTTTTGCACCTAAAAAGTTTTTACCAAAGCTTTTTAATTAACGAAAAAAAATAAGCTTTTTAAAAATACTTAAAATTTATTTTAGAAATGCTTTGTTTAACACAAAGTTTTAAAAAAGTTGTGTTTCTTGTTTTAATTTTTATAAATCTAAAAACCTTTTAAACAAAGGTTAGCTTTTGTTAAAGTTTCTTGTTAAATCTTTTTTACAAATTTATTCAAAACTCATTTAAAAAAAATGTTCTTTATGTCAACTTGTAAACCATATTTGTTTCATGCTAAAGCTTTTACAAATTGAAATAAATATTGTAAAACATTTTTTTATCATATTTTTTAAAAGGATTTTCTGCTTGTTATAGCTTTAAAAGCATATCTATAAAACTATTAGAAAAGCTCTGTTTAATTTAAAGTTTATAAAAATATTTTTAAAAAGCTTTGTTTCTTATTAAAGTTTTTAAAAATCTAAAAATCGTTTTAGAAAACTTTCTTACTAAGGCTTTTAAAATTTTTCAAAAAAATTAAATGGAAAAGTCTTAGTTTATATCAACTTTTTCCTAAGCTTTTCTTCTAGCGAAATCTTTTAAAATTTGTCTAGGAAATCTTGTAAAATAAGCTTTCTTAACGTTGAACTTATTAAAACTATTTTTACAATATTATTTAAAGCTTTTAAAATTCTAAAAATCCTTTAAAAACGCTTGTGTTTGTTATAGCTTTTTTAAACTTTTTAATTGAAACCTTTTAAAATTCATATTACAGGCTTTTAAAAAATCATTTTAATATAATTTTTTAAAAAGGTTCCAAATATTTCTCTCCATGACTCCTTATTAACAGAATCCAATTATGCCTTTATTAATTCAAATAAATTATTTCCTTAACTTATATAATTCCATTTAAAATTTCCTTTAAATTAGTTTTCATTTTCAACTTTCTTTTATTGCATTACTTTGCCCTCCCGAACATCCCTACTAATCATTATTGTCGTCATTACCGTCATCATCATTTATTTAGCCTTGGCTTTTGTTGCATGTTTTAACGTAACAAAATTTTTCTCCTCCCTGTCTTTATATTTAACAAATTATCACATTATTCTTTTATTTCATATGTTTTTCTTAAATGTATACATACTCCTTTTCAAACACAGTGGGTTACTCAATTTAATCTCATTTCAGCGATCTAATATTTTTAACAATTTATGCTCTCTTCCCACTTTTTTTGTGAATTAGAAATTGTAATCGTATTGTTTGTCATTTCCTTTAAACAAAAGTATCAATTACCAAATCAATTATAGGCCTTTCAAAAAACTAGAGGGGAATCCCTCTCAAACGATCAAACAATTGCAAAAGTAACAAAACATGAAAATGATACAGTTTCAAAAGACTACCGATTTATTTTTAGCGTCATGATGTTGAGTTTTTGGTATTAGAGATGTCCTTTTGCATTAAAACGTAGTTGCATGCAACTTATGCAACCCTCCTCCTTTTTTTTTGTATTATTTAAATGTATAATACCTTTTGTTTGATGCGTTTTTATGCTCTTGTATATTTTTGTGTGTTTACAATTTAACAATTGTTCCCTAAAAATCTCTTTTGTTTGTTCACCCAAAAATTGCTTGAAATACTCTCAGTGTGCTCTTTGCTTTGTTTGATTGTTTAGTTAAGTACTTAAGTGTTTTTTTTTTTTCGCTACAAAAATCTAGCGCTCAATCATTTTTTCCTTTTTTGTAACAAATTCATTCATCAGCCTAAAAGTCCATCAACGAGTCATTTTGTTTGCACTTAAACACTTTTTTTTGTATGATTGCCTGTATGTGTGTATTTTTTATTAAGCTAAAGGTTTCCTTCACGCCCAGGTACTATGTTGTTTTTGACTAGATATTTTAAATATGGAACTTTAGCCAGACATTTAGTCTCAAACCGGGGTAACTTAATATTGTAATTGTGCCACAATGAAGCGCAATTCTAACAACAACCACGACATACAATTCTAACATTTACAACAACTAAAACAACAAGCAAATTCTAAAAGATTTTCCATAAATGATAAGCTACCCTTTTTTATGGAAAGCAAAAAAAAGAAAAGAAAACGACCAAAACAATACCAGGCTATTAGCTTTAAATGCATTTATAGTTGCTAGAAATTTTATACTTTACTCATGGTCGGTCTCTCATAGAGAGTGTATAAGTACTTTAACAACAACAATAACTACAACAACTAAAATAATTGTTGTACTAGCCTGCAATTGTTTAAACACTCAGAGAAAATTTTCAAAAGTTATAATTTCTTTTAAAGAATTTTTCAAAATTTTATGCCATTAACAGAAAATTTTTTTGTTGTAAATAAATTTTAGTAAATATTAAAACACATATTTTATTTACTATAAAAAAAATTTAATTTAAGACAATAAAGTTGGTTTTTGTTTTAGTTAAATTTTAGCGTATCTAAAATTCCATTCAAATTAATTTGCTGAATTAAAATGTTTAAATATGGTTACCAAATTTTGTTAAAAACAGCAATTATTTATTTGCCTGAAATATATCTAAGTAAATCTGGCAAAACTTTTAGTTAAAATTTTTATTTACAAAGTTTAATGTAAGCATTATTCTTTTTATAGGTGCATAAATTTGATTAAGAATACCAAACATTTATTTGTCTTAAACATATTTAAGTAAATCTGATCAAAACTTGATTTTGCTAAAGCAACTAAATTTTCCTGGTTTCATTTAAACATTTTATTTGGTTATTTTAATAAACTTTCTGTTTGGTTTAGTTAGGGATATCAAAAAGGTATTTGCATTTTTTTTTTTTTAATAAATCTGATCAAAAGTTAAAAAAAAAAACTTAATTTTGTTAACAGCAACTAAATTTTTCTGTTATCATTTTAATTAAAACACTAAACCTTTAGTTTAGTTAATGATAGCAAATAATTATTTATCCTAAACATATTTTAGTAAATGTAAGAAAAAGAAAAAATAATAATTAATTAAAGAAAGATTTTTTTATTAAAATCACAGTTAAAATCAACAAAATCTTTTTGAATTATTTGCATTTCTTACCAAAATTAAATATATTTATCTCAAACATATTTTAGTAAATCGAAAATAATGAATTTCAAAATTCGATTTTATTAAGAGCAACTAAACTTTTTTGTTTTCATTTAAAAAATAAATTAAATTAAAAAATAAATTATATGTTCTTGCATATAAACATAATTTTTATTCATGGGCGTATCAAATTTTGCAATTAATCGCTTGATAATAGTTAGCATCTTTCCTTTAATATCTTAACATTTTACTTGTGTAAATTTTGTAAATATTTTTATTTAAAATAAATAGCATTTTCTCTTTATATTAAATAAGAAAGCTACAAACAATTTCCTTGACATCCATATATTCTGAAATTCTTTCTAAATCGATAAAAACAAAATAAACAATTAAGAAAGTCATTCCCGACCATATGATCCTCCACACCATTGGGCATGTCCATCAAAAGTTCGTGGAAGGGTCTTACATTAGACATGTGGACAATTGTGGACCGCTACTTTTACTAAGTGTAAAATAAAATATACGAATACAGAATATTACGTTAATACTAACATTTATATGAATTCATGCACTTTAGAATAATTCCCGAAAGTGGGCTTATTTGGAAGCTATGGCAAATTATGGAGCGATCCTCATAAAATTTGTCACTGTGGTTTCTGCTTATACAAAACTTATTTATGTCAAATATAAACTTGATACTAATATGTGTATGTGATTTATGTACGTTAAAGTGATTTTCGGAAGAGGGTTTTATATGGGAGCTATGGTCAATTATGGGCCGATCTTTATGAAATTTGGCACAAAGATTAATACTTGTACAAAACTTCCTTACACCGAATTTAATTAAAATATTGCTATTTTGTGTGGGGGCTAGGTGAAATAATGGACCGAATATAACCAATTTTTATAGAGTTCGTCCTTATACCATGGAAGTCTCACGTGCCAAATTTTATTGAATTATCTTCAAAATTGCGACCTGTACTTTATGCAAAAGGTTTACATGAACAGCCAGCCAGACGGACGTGATTCTGAGTCGATTAGTATACTTTAAGGTGGGTGTTGGATGATTTTTCTGTGCGTTACAAACATCAGCACAAACGCATAATATCCCGACCATCTATGGTGGTGTGGGGTATAAAAATAACACTTTCCTATAAATTCATTTAATAAATGATGCCAAAAAAATTGATGATAGTTGCGTGTTTAATCAATTAATTTGGAGTAAATAATTTGTATCTAATCTGAACTGGCTTGAAATACATTTTCCCCTTCACGTATTTTACGATATTTGATACCTGTTTCATCAAATAAAAATTTCAATTAAATGCGAGTAATGTGAACAAAAAATCATCTCCGTATTTGGTTGCAAAAATTGCTTGAAAACGTGATTAAATATTTCGTGTCAAATATTTGCGTAATCTGAACTTAGCTTTAGAATGGCACTAAAAATAGTTTTGTTTAACAAATTTTTCTCTGAGTGTATATTTAACATTTTCATACTTATTACATACATAAACCTACACATTCATCATTATCAATACACAGTCATATATACCTCAACATACAGGGACATTTTTTACATAAAAATGTTTTGAATGTATGAATAAAAGTAAATAAAAAAGTTTTATAAATTAACTCAACCAACCAGCTGTAGTTATAATTTTTTTTTTCATTCCTTCTTTCTTTTGGTGCACCAAACCATTATTATCAACGCATTAAAATCATATAGAGAGTTTTTTTTTTTTTTTAATTTAGTAATGTTTTTTTGCAGTGGCTCTACATTTAAAACTCACTAGCATACATACTCATACATTTAAATCTCTTATCAGATCATGTAAAGAAAAACTACAACAACAACAACAAAATCGAAAACAAAAATAAAAAAATAATACGTTATAATGTAATGTTGCAAGCTTTTTCCGGTTCTCCTTACGTTTAAAAGCAATACATACATACGAGAACATTAGGTAACATATGAGAGTCAGAAAACGGACTTAATAGTTTAGATTTACATACTGAAGGCAAGTTTATTTTTTAACCAGAATTTTTTATATAATTTAAACTTTAAAATGCCTTTTAGCTAAATAAATGTCTGTGTTAGTGTGCGTGTAGTAGTGTTAACTTGTATACGTTTCCTGTTTGGTTGGCTTACATCCTTTTTAATTTTATATATGTATGTACTAGCCTAGTATAAGTCCGTAATATAAAAGCTAAAGGTCATAAGAAGTCTATTTTGTAACAAAAAATAAAATAATTGTTAAATGTCTTTTGGCTAATTTTTTATGCATTTTTTTCTGTTATTTTTTTTAGGTTAACCGCCCTCTCACCATGAAAAAGGAAGGCATCCAAACCCGTAATCGTAAATTATCTTCAAAATCGAAAAAGAAAAAGGGTTTAGGTGGTGGTTGTTTACCCATAGGCGGTCATTTGGGTATGGGAGATTTTAAGCCCTTAGATCCTTCTAAGGGTTTTGGAGGCGGCTTTTCAGCTTCAATGGGTAGGTGTAAAAATTTTAAAAAGAAAAATAATTCAAATTTAAGACATTTTTTTTAAAGTTATAAAGAGAATTTAAAATTATTTTTATAATTTTGTTGTTTTATTTTTTTATTATTATTTTTTCTAATTTTATATAATTAATTTTATTTATAATTTCCCTTTTAACTAATTTTGTTGTTTCTTTTTTATCTTGTCTTTTTTTTAGCTCAACATGGCCATCTTTCCAGTGGTTTACATCCAGCTCATGCGCATATGCATGGTGGCTGGTATACTGGTGGCATGGGAGCTTTAGGTGCTTCCAGTGGTTTACAGGGTGGCTTTTCAACGGCCGGCTCTTTAAGTGGCGGTGTTGTACCTCATTCTCAGCCTTATCATTTAGGTTTGGGTTCTATGGTAAGTTTTACAAATCTACTTTAAATTAAAAAATAATAAAGAAAAATAATAACTTTAAGAGTACTTACAAAAAGCTTTTGAAAGAGAAAAAAATATAAAGCTTATGATAAAAGAGGGTAATAAAATAAAATATTAAGCACTAAGGTCCCTAATTTTTGTATTTATAAATAATTTTTTTTAAAGAATTAAATGAAAAGAGAATGCTGCTAATATTAAAGCTTTTATGCACTATGCTTATAAAGAGCTGCCAGGTATAAAGTAATATCAAGTAAAATATAGACTTTAGACATCTTAAGACTAGAGAAGACTATTTGAAGGTTTTTTTTAATAATTAAAGGTACATTTTAAAGACGCGTCTTCTTACTATTTAAAGCTTTGATGATAAAGTTTACCAAAGATTTACTTTCCAATAGTATTTCTTTATATTTTAAACAATTTTTTAGTCGGCCTAGGTTAAAAGGGTGGCCCACCGTAGCGGGTACAATCAGAACCGTAAGGCACATTGTGCCACACCAAAAAAAAAGATATATATAGTTCTCTTGCCTACTATTAACAATTCACTATTCAATTGGTTTACGTTGAGGTTTGTTAGTGGCATATCATTGAGGCAATACATATCGCAAAAGAATTGTCTACCGAGAAATCTCAGTCTACGCTTTTGTAGCGCTGGACATTCGCATAACAAGTTTTGTACGGATTCTTCGTCTTATTCGTCTAAAAAACTTTTGCAACAGCTATTTCTTAGGTATCCCATATGTTCCGAAATGCGTCCAATCATATAGTGCCCTGTGATTATACCTACGAAAAAACTTATCGAGATTCTATCAAAGGACAAAAGTTTCTTAGTACTTTCTCGTGACCGATGAGGCCATAGCGTCCTTGATGTCCTACAAGTGGTGATTGAAGACCACCTGAGAGTAACTTCGCTAGATTCCCATTCATCGAGAGTATTAGATGCAGAGACGCCCAAATTTCGTGCAAATTTAATGCAGAACTGCGCCTCCGTCGACCCGCACAAAACCTATATTAGCTCGACCTATGTTTAATATGTTTTTTGATATGATGGTGTTTTAGCTGAGCTAAATAGCGTGTACAGTCGTTAATATATTTTGACTTTATCATATGGGAATTTAAAGCCTTAATTGCAGCAAGACACAGAAATAAAATACCCAAATTCGATTTGTTGCCACTTTAATTGCATATATTTCAGCTAGAAAAACTATAGACGAATTTGGTAACGCGAGAGACATTGAGATGTATAAGTCATCAGAAAAATACCTTAGTAAAAAGTGAGATTGCATATTCCCTGAACACTGAATCTGCTACTCATTCTTCTCTATATGGGATTCTTATATTAAAGGTCCTATTAAAGTTTATCCTTGGTATTAGATAATCGGTTCCCCGTATCGAAGTTGATCTGCCTATCATCTTTAATATAGTGCCATACCAACCCCGGTCGCGCTTGAATTCGCATGACTCTTTGAGACATATAACGTACTGTTGAAAATATCAAGGGAAGGAATATCCAACCTCTGGCCAGTGATTGAGAGACAAGCCAATCTCTGCACTTTCCTCAAAAGTAGAGATATGTGTTTTCGTGTCTATTTTTAGTTAGTAAGTTTTTAGTTAGTAATTTGAATAAAGTTGCTTTGTCAAAATTCCAAAGAATTCTAAAGCAGACTTTAAGTTTCAAACTTTCAAATTATAATTTTTGAATCGTTTTTAAAAAAGTTCAAATAACTTTTCTTATTAAAATTATTAGTAAATTTGAAATCCACTTTTATAAAATGAATTTTGTCTCTATTTCTTGTTTTTTGTAACTTGAAGTAGTTTTTTTCTTTTGAATATTGGAACCTTAAAAGTTTCTGTAAATTTAAAAGCATTTGTAATTTGGACCTAAATATGAAGCTGCGTAGGAATAAACTTTAAGCCGAAAAGACATCATTAATATAGTTGTTGTTGTAGTCCGGAAAATACAAAATCTTCCGATAATATATTATAGTCCACAAAATCTGAAAACAAATTAAGGTCCTTCACACCGGATGCTGCTTGATAACGAGACACTAAATACATCAATGTATGAATGCTAATAAAGTTATTGTTCTAGCGCATAAAATGCTCATTGTACAAATGTCTAATTATAATTTACAAACTCTGCTTTTGTAACATCAAACAAAAGCATTAAATTAGGTTCGACCCTAGAATCACAACCTCAATGTTTTGCTTCAAGACGGAAAATAAATTTTTTAATGTTTTTAAAAGCAGCTTTTTCTTAAATATAGACCTTTTTTAAAGTTTTTTTTTCTAGATTATAACAATGTGATAAAATTAATTGTTTTTAATAAATTAATAAATTAGTTTATGGTTCTTCGAACCAGATACTGCTTGCCCTCAACGTTGACGACTCTAGATTCTCTTGCCAAACTCAGCATAATGCTCTCCTCAAAATTGTACTAGCTCAAGGCAAAATTTTCTTTTTTTTCCCTTTTTTTAAAAGCAGCTATTTATTGTAAATAATAGCGCCATGTTTATTTTAGATTATAACAATCTGGTAACACTCACACAATTATTATGAAATATATTTAAAAATTTCTTAAATTATGCTAGAAACAGATTTGCGTCATAGGAATATATTGTGTTATATTTGTGTTACTCACAATTGCGATGTACACGAACATTTTTGTTTAAAATGAGTTATTCAAAAAAATTAAACAAATTGTGTAATTTTCTTTATATATTTTGTTTCTATTTTCTTTCCAAATAATAAAAAATTTAAATTCAAAATTATTTTCATTGGTTTTTTTCATTATTTTCGATTTTAAAATGACAAATACGGTCGTACTTTTCGTAACAAAGTAGAATTAAATCTATTCGAACGTAGGACATACATACGCCGGTTGTTATGTGCCTTTTCATAAACATGTATAAGTTCTGATTTAATTACGTACTAACGTAGTACATTTCTTTCCTTCTGAATTTTGTTTAAACTCACCATTGTTTTGTTTTTAATAAATTCATAAATCAGTTTATGGTCCTTCGAACCGGATGTTGTTGGTAAGCCTTCAAAACTAAAGTTAAAGGCCTACCAACTTTAAACTCTACAAATTGGTCTTCTCGAAATTGTTCTAGTTTAAGGCGGAAAGTAATTTCGTTTTAGACTTTTAAAATCAGACATTTTTTGTTAAAAATTAAGCCTTTTCTAAACAAAATTTTTAGTTTAAAAAAAAATCTGTTGCTCTTGTCCTCATAAAATCTCTTTTATTTAAAGAAGATTTTCTTATTTCTAATATTAATTAGAAAATTTTTATTTTGTTATAATTTTATTAATTTAATTTTTTTTTTTTCTTTTCTAATTTTAGGGTACTTGGCGTACTGACTATACGTGATGGAGCGGCAATAATTTAAATAATAATTTATTTAATTGAAATCAACAATATTTATGACTTTAACATCAACCACAAAAGCTCATTATATTAACAACAATAAATTGATTTGATAGGGAAAAGGTAAAGGCGCTGTATATCTTAATAAAGTTCCTACCAAAAATATGTAAAAGCTAACAAAAAACACAAAAAACAAAAACAACTAAAGCCTTAGTTAAGATCAGCATAAATAGGATTATGGCTACAAAATCCTTTAAGCCTTTTTCTTAAGGAAATCTTTACTAATGAGAAAAAATAATGTTTATTTAAATACGAAACTAATGAAGTTAGGTGAATGAATTTCATTATTTTGTTTGCTTTAATAAACCCAGTATAATAAAATGTAGAAACCAGACGACTTTAAAACCAGGATTAAGCCTTTTAATCCTAACACCAGCTTGTACTATTTGAAATTAGTTTTACTTAGTTTAACTTAGGTAAATTAATAAAATTATATATATACATTTAACCTAAGTTTGTTTCCTTTATTTTATTTTTTTTTTTATTTTTTTTTTTTTGATAATTTAAATATTATTTTTTATTTTTGTATATTTTATTTCTTTAATATGTTAATCCTTTTTATTCTTAACTTATTTCCCTTCCTTAATGTAAAACAGAAAACAAACAACCAAATTCCTAATAAATATTTAAATAAAATGTATTATTTTTTTTTTCTTTAATAGAATTATTTTAATCATAATAATTATTATTTTAAGTATGTTATGTTAACATTGCGTGCAATTTATTAATTTATTATAAAAACAAAACAAACATTAAATAAATTCACTTCTTTTTTTATTTATATTAATATTATTATTTTATTCTGGAAAAATAACTGATTATTTTGTTATTTTTTTTAATTACAATTATAATGTTAATAATAAAAAAGGGTAAAACAAAAAATAAAGAAATATAATGCCATAAAATTGTTATTGTTAAAACAAAAAAAAAATTAACTTACATACACATTTAATATGAATTGTTTTTAATAAATTCATAAATAAAACAGCGCTAAAAGTAAATTAAAAGTCAACTAGAAATCTGTAAAAAAAAAATAAATTAAATGTAAATATTAAATTATAAAATAAAATTTTAAACAAATATTAATTAATTATAAATTATTATAAAAATAAAATTTTACATTTATAAGATAAACAAAAAAAATAATTAAGTTTCAATACAAAAAAATAAATAAAAAATAAATAAAAAAATCAATAATATAAATATTTTTTTCTTATTATTTTAAATTTAAAAAGAAAACAATATTTATATTAAATTTTTTTTGTTTGAAATTTAAATATTCCTGTAAAAAATTGTATTAAATAAAATTAATTTTTATAAATGTTGCAAGAAATTTTCAACACGTCCAAAATATTTTATAATTTTTATTTAGCAAAAGCACAAAATAAAATGCAATTTGAAATTGCCAAAATTTATTTAAGAATTTAAATAAAAATAAATTCATTAAAAAATAAATAAATAATTGATATAAATAAAAAAAAACAAAAATCTTGTAAATTTTCTATGCATGGTGATACATTTTAAACTTATAAATAATTGTAAATATTAAAAAAAAACAATTAAAAAAAACCTTTATTTTAAATTTAAACAAAATCTTTAGTCTTATTTAAAAACCCCAAATTGTTGTTAAAAATACATTTTTTTATTATTAATTTTTCCTAAAAACACAAAATATCTTTTGTTTTTTTTTTTCATTTAACAATTATTGTACATAATTAAATTAAATTAATATTAGAATTTATTAGTATATAATGAACTATTTTACTGTTGTAATTAATAACAAATTATAATATAATATAATTAATTTTAAGTATTTTAAATGTAATTTGCCATATTTATAGTTCAGTATATATAAATTACAACCATAAACATACACACACAAACAAAATATTTAAAATAAACTATTATTACAAAAACAAACAAAAATTAATTATCTATAAAATAAATAAAAATAAAAACTAAACATTCTAAAATAATAAAAAAAATGTATGTATTTAATTATATAAAAAAAGGCAATCACATATTTGAAAAAAAAGAAGATAAAACCAGAAAGAATTAAAAAAAAATATTATTTAAAAAAATGTTTAAAATAATAAAAAAAAAAGTATTTAAGTTGAATTATTCAAAAAATAATAAAAAAAAAAATAAATAAATAAAAATTATTAAAAAACACAGTCTTTGTTTATTTAAAAGAAATTACCTTTAACTTGTAGAGAAGGCCCTTTTGTATTGTTTGAAAAAAAGTACAACGATACAATGATTTATTAAAGCAACATGATGAGGCAAAACTAAATTTGTGTTCGAAAAAAAAAAGTTAAACAAAATATTACAGCAAAAACAGTAACATCTAGACAAAAGGGACAAGACTTAAAAACGTAAATAATAAATAAAATAAAAAATTACAAAATTTCCAAGTTTTCCTAGCTGTTAGGCTAAATTATTACCCAAATTTATTTAATTATATATTGTAGGCGTGGCAGTGGGCGGTAAATTAATAATATTTAAAAAAGCCTAAGTTCTATTCTCTGAAATTAATTTCTAAGTTACATTCAAAAACGAAAATCTATATATGAACACTGAGCTGCTAATAATTTTCAAACAAATTTAAATGACTTTTTTTAATTTTAAAAATTTAAAAAAAGGCATTTATGAAAAAAAACTAAAGTTCCATTTTCATAAGACGTAGAAACATTCATTAAATAATTTAAATATATATCCAAGTTTTTGAAAAAAATGATTTTTTTTTTAATTTTTAATAAAATTTCATTATTGCTGATATAAAAATTTAAAACGTCATAACTTCTAAATTATAAGAGATGAAACGAAATAAAATTCTACATATTTTAAGTAAAATATATCACATTAAATTGAACAAAGAATAATTTCATTTGTTAACATTTCACCGAAATTATTCATACATAAAAATTTCAAATATTAATTTTAAATAGGGAGTGTGGCAGAGGATATTAGAAGAAGAATTCATAAAAAAGTCAGAGTTATGATAAAACGAAACTTTTATTCAATTATCTCATAAAGTTTAAGAATTATAACCAAATCAATAAATATATATACTGGGGTATCCAATCGATTAACCATTATTCGGTTATCCGATTAATTTAGGTCGATTAACTGTTGTCTCCGTTTGGCAGTACCAAAGCAGAGTTTTTGAACTATATTTAAACACCAACAGAATGAAATACGTGTTTTCTGTGCCGCTACACACTTCCTCAGCATTCGTGGTATTTTATCCTTTTTAGTTTCGTTGAAACCTAAACATGAAGCCCGCCATGCACTGGGTGCAATTTTGAGGGACACAGTTAGCAACACCAGGTGATTGGGACATGTAAAAGGGAGATTGAACCTAGCGTCGTAAGCGATAGGTTTAATAAGCAGGATGTCTTAAGCCGACATACGGCTCGAAGGACCATAAACAACTTTTCAACAGTAAATTGCCTTGTTGTCTCCGTTTGGCAGTACCAAAGTAGGACTATAATTAGACACCAGCAGAATGGATTTTCTGTGCCGCTACACACTTCGTCAGCATTCATGGTATCTTATCCATTTTGGTTTCGTTGAAACCTAAACATGAAGCCCGCCATGCACTGGGTGCGATTTTGAAGGATTCAGTTAGCAGCACCAGGTGATTGGGACATGTAAAAGAGAGATTGAACCTAGCGTCGTAACCGCTTTTATAGATGTAGTTACAGTAATGTCTTAAGCCGAAATCGGGCTCGAAGGACCTTAAATAAGTATTCAATAGTAAATTACCAAAGCAGAGTTTGTGGACCATAATTACACACCAGCAAAATGACTAGAAAATAGTAAAACAAAATTTTACACAATTGTGGTAAAAAGGGGGACATTGAGGAATAACTTTCAAATGAATTATCTAAAAATTTTATTATTATTATTATTTTTTTTTAATCATTTAATTTTACAAAAATTCGTCATTTATATATCGGTTTTAATAAAATATAAGATGTAACATATCTAGCTTTATTATAATAGGAGAAAAATTAACAGTTTTAATATTTTCCGATTTTTAAAAAATTTTTAAAAATGAAAATACAAAAATTTAGCAAGAAATTAGTGCAAGAAGTAGTGCAATCTCATTAATTATTCTGTATTACTGATTATCGCCAGAACTAGAGATAATTTAAAAAAAAGTAATTTATAAAGTAAAAACTCCATTATCAAGTGTATCTTAATCGACTGAGAATGCCCTTGACCTTTTTCGCCCTGTGTTTTAAAGAAGGTATTCTTTGAAACACAGGGCCCTTATTAGGTCCAGAGGAGAAAAATAAATAATAGTTTAATGACCAATGACTGTAAGTTCATGTGAATTTATGTTTTTTGCCTTTACTCCTAGAACAGAGAATTTGCTTTAAAATTACATCGATTTGTTAGTGCATATTTTTATGCATTTTGTTCAAAATGCATGTTTTTACATATCTTGTATTAAATGTAAACTTTTGTGTCATATTTTGTGAAAACATTCAATTTAAAATAATTTTTTGTTTAAAAATGTAAAAATATTCTGTTAACTTTTTATAAAATGACTAAAATCTATTTTCCAAGCTTTTAAAATATAGAAAAATACTATAGAAAAGTTAATTTTTGGTAAGCTATATAATCAAAACTGGCAATCACAGAAGGACGCTGATTAGCTGTTTTTAAGGCTAAATCTAGTCTTTTTATTTTGTTTTTAGCCCAAAAATTTTTATTTTAGCTTCTTTATTTTTTTAGCCTTTTTTTGATTTTTAAATTTGCCTTAAAAAGGCTAAAATGTTAATTAACATTTGAACTACAAAGAAAATAATTTCTTGTTTAATATTTCGACTGCGGCGCTTCATCCTCCAAATCAAAAATAGTTTCATTACTTTTATGGACTTATTAAATCGATTATTATAATTATTCTTTTATTTTATTTAATACTACATTAACATGAGACACTATTTATGAATACAATTAAAAACCCAATTTTATAAAGGCGAAAAATCACACAAAATTTTGAAAATGCCTCATCAAAATAGAATTATTGTTCAAAAATTTAAAAAAAAATCACTTCAAATATTTGGGTTATTTTTCATACGAAATATATGTATTCCAAGTTTGAATGGACATTTTTTGGGCAATTTTTGTTGGATAATTTTGCTGGTAGTCGTTCTATGTTTTGTGTACAAATTTATTATAATACCTTATACAATTATGAAAATAATGAGAACAAGAAAAAATAAAATATTTATTAAATTAAAAAAAATGTTCATTTTTTCTGGCCTTATTTTTTGGGGCATTTAGCCTTTTTTAATATTTTTTAAAGTTCCATTTAGCCTCTTTTTTACTCATCTCCTGGCAAAACTGATTGTGAATGATGCGCCATCAAGGTTATTGAGTTAAGATATCAAAATTCTCCAGAATATAAATAATTAGCAATTAAGAATATATTTATTTTTAATGAAAATATGAAAAACTTTTAGAAAAATTAAAAGAAAAGTTTTAGAACAAATGGAGAAGTAATTTGCTGTAAACTATGCAACAAACCTAATGAAATAAGTTTTTGGTAGATCAGTAGGTCAAATTTTCAATTATTAATCTGAAGGCAGAAAAAGTTCTTTTAATATCGATTTATGTATACGAAACATTTGATGTCATCGGTTTTTTATAAAACAACCATGTATTAATTAATTTTTTTTAAGAAGCCACCAATGGGACTATTTTGTGCAAGAGAACAACAGGCTATTTCTTGCCAATACAGTTATTACAATTCTAGATTCAGGCAAAGATACAGTAAATACTTTCCACAATATTATCAAAATCATTTAAATCACATTAATAAATATTAATTAATATTTATAATAATTTTTAATTTAACATGACACTAAATTGAAATTTTATATTAACATTTTTACTGCATTGTTAAAGTGCCTAAACAAGAAATTCCTGTCCCATTTATTGACCAAATAAAACTTATTAAAATATTTTCAATTATCTATACTAAATTTACAAAATTATATTAAAATACTTACCTATTTAAATCTCCCTTCAATCAAAATTTTACTGTATTTCTCCAGTGAAACAAAATGTGTGTGAATTTTTTAACTTTTAATTTTTATACAAATCATTTAACATTATAAAACTAACCACTCAATTTTCAGCTAGTGTTAGGAAAAAACTTATTTAATAAATTTAAAGAATACCCTCAAATTATTTGATAAATGAAATGACCTTTTGTAACCCTGAAATTTACAATTTTATTACAATAAATTGAGGTAATAATGATTGAACTCTAACAACAAAAAACATAAATAATAAATATATATATATATATATGTATTTTAACTAACATATTTCTAATGTTTCCTTTTACAACAATGACTCAGAACTTTATTTCAAAGCAAGAAGAAAAATAACAAAATCTTTTAAATTACTTAATTTCAATATCAAAAACAACAATACAAAAATAAAGTTGTTAAAAATACCATAAATTTAAACATAATAATTTACACTTTCAATAGTGTAATAATATCATACTTCATGTATGTGGCAAATAGAATAACATTGAAATTTCTTATTCATGTTAACTAGAGTTATGATAATAATACATATTTTCATCGAATTTATATTCATTCATATTAGGTTTGTTGCTTAAATCTTTTGTTTTGTTTTGTTTTTTATTTGTTTTGAATAACGTTATTATTTTTCCATAAACGTTTATGTGCCTTAAGTCTTTTGTTTTAGTTTTAGTTCTTTGTTTTTATTTATATTCTAGCTATTTATTGTACAATGACTTTAAGGTGTAACATTATAATATTAAGTTATTTTCATTTTATAGAGCATGAATAGTGCTATATAGTTAATATAGTTTTAATAGTACTTAATGGTATTGTCACGTTAATAGTTGAAATATATTTTCAAATGTAGATTAAAATTTAAACATTTATTACCTAACTTTCGAAAAGTTTATTAAGGAGTAAAGTGCTTCTTCGCAAAAACGTTAGATTTAAAAGATACTTTAGGTAAAATTCACTCATATCATTCGTACTTTAGAACTTTGTTATGTTATGAGCTAAAAAATAGATATTTTTATGCGTCACGGGATTTCTCATTGTGATCACGTGGTTATGGAGTTCTAAGGCTATAAAACTCTTTTTTAGCAGACTAACAAAACAATCGATCGCATAAATATGTTTACGATCCGTATGTATTTTTAAAACTTTCGATTTTTGTACATATTTTTTATTAGTTGTTAGTAAATGTTAATCTACCGATTAATATTAAGTCTCTACACTAAGAAAACCAAAAAAAAAACTCCTGATATATTTCTATAATGTCAACTTTTATGACTTCTTATATAAAAAAAAACATTAAAATTTACATCGCAAAAGTATGTATACGAAGCATGAGAGACATTGTTTTAATGGGATATAACTATTGTGTAAAATAATATAATGGATCCATATTAAAATTAATTAAAAGAAAACATGTCAGATTATTAAGTTATTATTAAATATCTAGTGATTTTCAAATTTTGGACATATTTTTATTTGTAGAAATTGGGTTTTTCGATACTTTACGGCAATTTAATTCATATCTGGCAGTTGTGTGGAAATAAAAAGCAAATATGATAGATTTTGATTTACAAAATAAGTTATTTAAAGAAAAAAGTGAAATAAAAATATTTAAAAATGTGCATTTCCCAAAATTTTTATTAAACAAGTAGCAATTTTTAAAAACTATTGATTTAATTAAAAATTTTGCGAAAGAAAATGCAAAATTTTTGAATAGACAATGTTGAAGATAAATTCATCATTCCTTTTTCTATTTATGACAAATTTAATTTTTTCCAAATACTTTTTTTCCTATATTAAATTTTTTGCGTTTAATTTTTCTTAGTTGAAAACTTAGGACATCCGCCCTCCCAATGGGTCCGCCACTGCTATAAACATATATTCGAAAAAAGTATATAATTTGGTATAATAAAATATCAAAAGTTTAGAATAGAAATATGAACTAGATGTATATCCATAATTCTTTAATCCGTTTAAAGGGGGAAAAAATTAAAAAAAAATTATTGCAAGAAACTAATTTTTTTTTTTAAACTAAAAAAGAAAACTTCATAATATTGCAAGAAATCGAAGCTAACAAAAATAATAAATTTTCCCTTTTTATCATAAAGCTGAATATGTTATAAATAAAATTACATATATTCCATTTAAATCTATCCATTTATTCACAATTAAAAAAAGTTTTTTAACAAATTTTAGAACTTTTGGTACCATTTTTAAATGAAATACATTTGTCGACCAACATTAATAATTAGTTTTATTTGTGTCACTTCCAGTTTCATGATAAAGAAGAAAAATTAAAGGTTTTGACTGTTATCTATTTTTAACGATTTTTAAAAAAAAATATTTTTTTTTTATTTTTTAAGATTTTTTTTAGAAAATTTTTTTGATGTTTCTAAAAGTACTGAACAGATTAAAAAATGATGTGGGTATAACTTGGAGAGAATTTAAATTACATTTTTTTTGGTATTTTAATAAGCCAAATTAGACATTTAGTTCCCGAGATATAATGTAATATGTGGAGCAATTTCATTAATTTTATATAATACAAATTATCTCCTGAACTAGAGTCAATTCAAAAAGATTCTTTCAACTCCACACTCAAGTGTATTTTAATCAGTATTGCCCTGTGTTATTTAACTCAAATTTAAAAATTTTAATTTATAACAAATTCATTTTTAAGATTTAATTAAATTTAATTTTATTTTCATTATTTCAAAAAACTCCCTATTAAAATTAATAAACTTCATATTTTCTTATTGTTGTAAAGAAAAACTTCAATTTATGTATGTAATTTCCTAATTTAATTTTAAACTTATTGGTCTATACATAAATGTTGTAATATGTTCAAGTATTTTCCAATAAAAAAAAAGAAAAATTTATATATAAAATAAATGGTCATAAGCATCGTCATTATTGGCCCATCTATGGTTATTAAATGTCTCTGTATTTGTTGCTGTCGCAAACAACTGGGAACCAAATATTCAACAAGGGAAAAAAGTATAAAAATTATCCTAAACATGCGTGACATCATATACATATTTTAACTGCCACTTGTTTGGTAAACTTATCTGGCAGTTTATTATTGTTTTTTTTTTTTTTTATCTTTCTACTGAAGCTGTTGCAAGTTTTCTTAAACAGAAAAATCAGCCAGCAAATATTTGTAAGGAGTAGGTAGAGATACTAGTACAGAGACTATGAAGTCCAAAAAACAAACAAACATACTTATTGGAACGAACACAAAAGTGTCAACATATACACTAAGCGAAATTGTTGTCTTCTATCGAGGCATAATATCAAAAAAAAATAATAATAATAAATAAATAAAAAAAAAAAATGAAAAAAAATATATCTCCAGAGAAAAAAAAAACAAAAAATATACTTCCATTACGAAATTGTTTATATTAATTAAATTTTTATTTGATTTTGCTTCAGTCATCAAAAAAGTAATATTAATTAACATGAATAATTGATTTTGGCTTTTATTTTAATAATAAACTTTTTTGATCAAATTGATGAAACTTGTGATTGGATATTTGTCTAAAATCAACTAAGATTTTTATTAATTCAATTACTAAAAATATTTAAATAATATCTTACAAATACAATTAAATGAAAAATATGAAAACTTTAAATTTGTTTAGAAGAAACAGAAGTTTATATATAGTTTCAACTGAGTGTCATATAGGCCCTACTAAAATCATGTATAATCACATATAAATCCGATTTTTGTAAACTTTAACCCTAAAAGTCGCTTGTAGCTTACATGTGATTATCTGTGACTTTCAATAGGGAATATAAGATGCCAAGGCCAAACAGTATGTCAAGCTTCGTTTCCTATGTGTAATATTTCTGTAAGAGTTCTTTCTATATAAATTTTTATATATAGAATACTTATATTAAATTCCCACAAACTTATCATAAAATCCTTCATTTCTGCGGGACGTTTTAAAGAGAAAGATTTTCATATTATCCTACCTGAGTGCCTTTATGACCTGCGATGATATACCGATAAAAACATTAAAGAATATGACAGATGTCTAAAAAAAATCGTCAAAAATATTAAATATGAAATGACCTTTTACATATAAATAATCTTCCATAGAACAGTTTTGAAAGAGTAATGGATTTTGAAATTAAATCTAAACATCGATATCAAAGAAGGGAACATCTACAAAAACATTGAAACGATTAGTATCAAATATTTTAAATTCGTATATAGCAAATATTTATTATTAAACACCTCTCCGAACATATTTCGTATTAATGAGCTCAATCAGTTGAAAATAGTTGGAAATTGAGTTAAAATTATTTTATTTCTATTATTTTTATTGACAAGTTTTTCTTTCTTCTTTCTTTACATTTTTTTAAGAGTTGTCGATTTTTGTCAGACAATTGTAAAACAATTAGAAAGTTAAATATATTCATTAATAATATAATAATTTCAATATAAATTTAATTAATTATTTTATCAACAAATTATTTAGAATATGGAATTGAAATATAGATTTGAATTAATAAAAATTATATTTTAGTCCTATATAATACGGTGGATCTACAGGGTACCAAATTTGAACACTTCGAATATGAAGTGGTGAAGGCTTATTGGAAAATACTATATTTTAGCATCTTTTCGTACTCTAATTATTTGATTAATTAGTTGACATAATAAACTAAATATATTGATCTCAAATTCTCCAAAAATTTAATACTAATTATATTTTTAATCTGTAAATTTATTTTATAATATTTTGCTCTGACTTTAAGAGGGTTAAGGACTCATAACTTTACGATAAAATAAAATCTAGAAATATTTCCTCAATCATTTCCTGTAAATACCAATAAATTCCAAAGTAATATACTGCATATTTACTTTGATTACCTTAATTCGTCTAGGTATGAAAAGTTATAAAAATCAAAAATTTTAAATGGCTATTCTTCTTTTTTCTTCAAATTTTAGTAAGAAAAATCTATTTTCTTTTATATAATTAAAAATATAAATATATAATTATTAAAAAAGAAATTTCGATTTGTGCAATGTTACTCAAAAATTATGAATTTTTTCTAGCATAAGTTCAAGTTTAAGGGGTTAGTAAAAGAATGTTACGGAAGATTTTTCAAATTTAAAAACTTATTTTGATAGCTACGTATATATGGTCGTATTTATCATTAAACTGGTTCGTATCCTCTCACAAACGTAGACAGAAGAGCCCATTTCACAAAAATAATCAAATTTTTAGTGTCATATTTTTAAAGTAAAAAGAAACATCTTAAAATTATATATATTTTTTTTAATTTCTTTTTTAACAAAAATTTATTAACAAGATAATAGTCTTTTTCTATTTCCAAATTAATTTGGTTATGTTAAGCGTGTAATTTTTATTTTATTTTATTTTTTATTTTATTTTGTTCATACTCTGTAAGCCTATATGGCCAAATTGGTTACATAATTTTTAAATTTTTATAGCAAAGTTTTATATTTCTAAATAAAAAATCTATCCGAAAACTTTTCATACAATTATATGGATAAGGACAAAAAAATATACATCAAAACATTATCAATATTGATTATTATTTATTATGAATAGAATTAGCAAAATATCTTTCATCATATGGTATAAGTGAGTTCCAAATTCTGCATATCCTTACAACGCACAGTGGGGCAGAATCGAAATTTTTTGGAAATAAATCTGTAACTTCTGATCGGCTGGTTGAATTTACATAAATTTCACATAGCAATACAGTTAAAATAGACATTTTTTATTTGTTTTGTTATTTTAAATTCATTAATAGAAATATATGAATGTCAAGAAAAGGATAAAGATTTACTTACATTTGGGAAATGTAGCAACCCTATTAAAAATAAAAATATTTATTAATTATTTTTATAAAAATATTTTGTGTATAGATATTATTAAAAGTATACAGAAATATTCATAATTTTCTAAGTAATTATTCACCCAAAACTAAAGGCAAAAGTTACAAGTTTGTAAAAATATAGTCACATATACAATAAATTGTAAATATAAAAGTTTAAAGGCGCATATTTCTGAAACAAGGCACGATATGGACTTGAATCTTTTTGCAAAAGATCGGAAATTATATATGCTAAAGGATAAGCTTTGGAAATCATATTTTTAAAAATTCTTTCGCTATTTAGAAATAAACCAAACACAAGCCCCAATTTGGGGTTTTTGGAGAAAATTACAAATTTTTTAATTGTAATAACATATTTGTTTATAAAGATATCTTAACGAAATTTACATAAAATGTGGACCTTATTAATATAAATAAAAGCGCGTTAACCAAATTTGAATCAGGGGTAGGGTTTTCCTGAATTCTCAAAAAAAACTAATCAAAATTCCCAAAAATGGGATTCTTTACATTTATAGTTATTTTTCCGAAGTCCCGTAGATTTTGATTTAAAACTTTTAACAACATATTTAAGACTCTTAAAATATATTCCGCTTGTCGATTCGTACTTGGGGATTTGAGAAAAAATGGTCTAAAGTCAAAACTTTCATATAAAATGGGTAGAATTTGGAAGGGTATGTACCATGACGAATTGAGTTATTGGGCTTGGTTTTTGTCTTAAAGTCATCTCTGTGAAGTTGCCTTCAGCAAAGAGTAAAATTATTATATGTTGCTAAAGAAAATTTTATTTTAGATAAAAAAGAGTGTATATACTTTTTCGGCTAAAAAACACAAAAAATGCAATTTTCAAATTCAAAATCGTTTATTTTTGGACAAATTTTTTTATTCAATAGATAATTTTGTTCTTCAACTAGCTACGGAAATACTAGGATATATATGAAAAAAACTGGACCAAGAACATGCAAAATTATGGTGCCTAAAAATTCAAAAGCAAATAACTCTAAAACTTTAAGAGATAAATAGGAGAGGTAAGCATGGTTTTTGTAGGTCTTATATATTTGAAATCGGACGAGAAACAAAAATTTGGCAAGCAATTACAAATTTTAGCAAGCGATTAAAAATTTTTTATGTCGGAGGTACCTAACTAAGCTCCGCCCCTGAGGGGTTTGTTGTGCCTTCCCTTCCAAACCTAATATTATACACTCCTCTGCTACTCCTATACCAAATTTCATAAAAATCCAAACAGCCGATTAGAAGTTACAGATTTATTTCCAAAAAATTTCGATTCTGCCCCACTGTGCAACGTATGATAGTTGCATTATCAGTGAATTGAATCGCGGACATGTAAACCCTCATGATCTAGATGAGTTCCCAAACACAACACGACACAACACAAAATATAACCTGGTGACCCAAACTTTAAAGCTTTATAAAAATGTAACATCGATCTTACTTTAAAGTAATCAAGGAAAGAACAGCGTAAAAAGTTTATTGTATAAGCAGAAACATGATCTCTAACACTTGATGCATATACAAAACGTATAATCCTGTTAAAATATTTTCTTATACGCACCAAATTTGCTTCACTTGTACAAGAATATACCTTGAGCCCATAAAAAATAATTGGCATTAATATCGCATATGCTACCAATTTCCGACGTAATCTAAATGATAAACGAGAATAAATATAATTGATATGGTAATCAAATGTTAGTTTATTATCTATTAAAAAGCCTAATGCTCTTATATAACAAAGGTATGATTGCATATTTTAATTTTAGCTATATTAACACCATGTTCATTGAATACCACTGCCTTTGACTTCACTATATTGAGTACAATAAAATTTTTATCACACCAGTTTATAATTTAAAGATCTTCGAATTTCAGAAAAATATCCTACAATATTATTTATCTTAATTGAGAACAGTAACTGTAAGTCATCTGCATAAAGACAACTAAAAGTTTTATTAACGCAATCAAAAATGTCGTTTATGTAAAAACTAAAAAGAAATAGCCCTATTATAGAGCCCTGTGGGACACCTCTTACAATGCTTTTACAACCATAAACGTTTTCCCCATATAGCACAAATTGACTTCTGCTAGACAAAAATGACTCAAGTAACGCACAAGCTGCTTTAGAAAAATCAAATTTTTGAAATAATTTGTTTAAAAGAACTTGATGACAAACAGACTCAAACTTAACAGTACAACAATGTAATTACCTTCAATTCTTTCCCTTATTTCCTGAACAAGATTGGTCATGAGAGTAGTAGTATTATGAAATCTCCTAAAGCCTAACTGAATTCTTAACAAATTTTAAAATCTAAAAAATGTTTGTTAAAAAAATATAAGTATAAAAATTTACCAATTTTTTCAGCTAAACTCTTTTGTTGTTTTTAATATGTAAAAACTATAAGCAGAATATAAAAATAGATATTTTACCTATTCAATGGTATACATTATGTCTTTATAGCTGGTTAAGCAAGGCAGTTATAGTGTTCTCAAACAAAACATCTCGATTAAAATTTGCAAAAAAAAAAAAAGAAATACATTTTGTAAATAGTTTTTCTCTTTTTCGATAATTTTTTTAATATCTTCCAAATTAATGAGGTGATTAAAAAATTATGTAGATATAACTTAATTTAATTACATTTTTTTTAGTATTTTATAAAACCAAATCTAGAATTTCAATCTCGAGATATGTTGCAATATACAGTTTAAGAAAAAAGTCTAACTACACCCCACAATTTTGCGACTTTAATAAAGTTATAAAGATAATGAGAAAAATTGTTATATACTAATATTTAAGCCACTATTAAATAATTTTATTAATAAGAGAAAAAAAAATAATAATATTCTATTATAAAAACAATAATAACAAAAACATTAAAAATCGACAAGAAAAAAGTCTACATAAAGTGTGTTAACTCCATGCAGTAAGTAGAAAATTAAAAACAGAAAGGAGAAAATAACCGTTTTTTTATTTTATTTGGTCTTAAAATCATTATCTTCAATTCATTTTACAAATTCAAGTGAAAGAAGTAAAATATATGTAATTTTAACAATAAAAATGAAAGTTAGAAAAAAGTTACCGATCTCTGTTAGAAATATTGTGGTGAGTGATCAAAAGGAAGGCAAATATAATGGCGAAAATTCCAAAATAGTAAAGATTAATAGCGCAACAGTGCAGACATTACTTGGAAATTATGAAGCAACCAAAAGCACAGAAAATAAACCAAGTCTGCCAGTACCTAAGAAGCTTTCGAGACGTGATGTTAGCAGTATACTGAAAAAAGTGAAGTGTTATACGAAATTTAGTGCCCCAAAACTAGCGGAACACTTTGAAAACTGTTGCCATGTTATTGTTACATCGAGAACAGTTATAAACATTTTGCGCGACAATAGGTTTAAAAGCAGAGTGACCCGAAAGAAGAAACTAATTTCTGCGAAAAAGTTGTAAGCTTCGGCTTGAATTTGTTCGGGCGCATCTTAACAAAGATGTTGACTTTTGGAAGCGTGTAATATTTACAGATGAAAGTAAGTTCAACATTTTCGAAAATGATGGAAAATCGAAGGTTTTACAGGAAGTCTAACACTGCACTGGATCCAAACAATATTGCACCAATAGTTAAACATGGTGGCGGTAGTGTTATGGTTTGGGTCGCCATGGCCCAACAACAAAGACTAACTGGAGTGGGTCGGTTAGTCTTTGTTGAAGGTAATATGTATCACTTTCAATATAAGAACATATTAGAATGAAATCTAAAGACATCAGTTGATAGCTTAAACCTTGGTAATCAATGTATTTTCCAACAAGACAACGACCCAAAACATACCGCTCATGTTGTACAAGACTGGCTTCTATATTATGCCCCAAAGCAATTAAATTCCCCACCCCAAACACTTAATTTAAATCCCACTGAGCATAACTGGAATGTTTTAGAGAAAAAGGTACGAAAATATGACATAAGCAGTCCCTTAAAACTGCTCTTGTTCGAGCATTGGCCGAAATTATGCCAGATATTACTGAAAATTTAGTAAATTCAATACCCCGTTGCCTCCAAGCAGTAATAGACGCCCAGGGCGGACCGACAAAATATTGAGAATTATGGTTTTTATATCAAATTAGTTACCCTTATGTTTAATTTTATTGCTTTATTTAGACTTTTTTCCTATGAATTTTGGATATTTTTGTTATTATTGTTACAGTACATATGAACTACTTTTGATAGTTGATAGATATAAATTAAGATCGATCTTTTGATATTATAAACATGATACATATTTGTGCGTTTATCCACCTATAGTGGTATAAAGCGTAAAAATCCATGTTCTGATTTATCTAAATTGATTGATAAATCCCCTACTTCAGAATCAGTATTACTATGTGTTATAAACTATACCTTTCCAAGTTTTCTTCTGAAAATTTTATTGCCAATTTATTTAAAAAATTCTCTCAGTGTCAATTTATACACAAAAAAAAAACAAAAAAGAAAAACTTCCTAATTGTGAATTGAATATGGGTTTTATGCTTCAAAACGACAATATTCTTTTTATATTTTATTTTTATTTTTTTTAACACAAATAAAGGATTGAAAATCGTTTTCTTCTGTAATCATGCTTACGGTCCAAAAATAATTTGCGTGTACAATTGTAAATGTTGTTATTGGACAATCATGAGACTTTCTGGCGTATTAAGTTTCAATATATACAAAATTGGCCAACAAGAACTGCAGCAGCCACAACAACCACAATTTGAATAAGAGAAACAAATTAAGAAGAAAAAAAAAGTAAACTTTAGTTTATTGTTGTTGCTGAAATGGAATTGTAGATAAATCTTAAAAATTATCCAAGAAGTTGTTTCTGTTTTTAGTGTTGTTACTACTTGTCTGCAAGTTTATTCAAGATTTTTAAACTAATAACTGTTTAATTTTAGAAAAACTTTTTTTCCAAAAAAATAAAAAATAAGGATTTTTTTTATATTTCAAGTTGCCAAACTTTGACATTTCTTATGCTTATCTTATATATAGTTTATCATTTAAAAATACATTATTTCTATAATACAAAAGATTTATTATAACTAATAATGATTTAATTTGTATTAAGACATATTATAGTTATATTATAGTTTTTAATAGCTAAACTAGTATTTAAAATTTATGTAAATAAATTATAACATTTTTAAACAAAAAACAAAATAGATTTTATGATTATGGTCGTGTGTGGCCATTTAGCATTTTCTTTTTATTCTATTTTTTACTTTTTTTGTAATTTTTATATAAAACAAATCCCATGAATTTGTGGTGCCAACTATTGGTCATATATTTTTTATCTTTTTTTTTCAAACTGCCACCATTTATATATGTTTTTGTCAATACACATCTTAATGGTTTCTCTTGAATTGTTAACAACAACAGCAGCTATAACAAAATTAACCAACCCTAAAACAACAACACACAACAGCAAAACCAACTATTGTGTTTAACAACAAAAGCCTGAAGAGAAGAGTAGAAAAAACACGGTAACACGCACTCATGCAAACCACAAAAATAAATAAATAAATTATTGAAAACCCATAAAAATAATAAAAAATAACATTATTATAAAACAATAGAATGAATACCTATTACTACTACTACTACTACTCTACACTCAAAAAAATATGTAAGTAAATTCAAATGAAAAAACATTAGTAACAAATATAAGTTCATTTAAAAAACGGAACGCTTACATTTCATTTGAATCAAAAATGTGTTTTTCTGTTATTTTTAAATGTTCTCTAATAATAAATGATTTTTTATTTTTTGACTTACAATGTTTTAAAATACAAAACACTAAAAGCGATTGTTTTGTCAGTAGTTTCAACTGACAAATTTCTACCTACAAGTCTTAAAAACTATGGTTTTTTCATTTATTTTTACTCATAAAAAAAGGATAAAACTTATATTTGTGTGTAAAATTTATATATAAATGTATTTTTTTATTTTGCAATATATGATTAATTAAAAGAATGTTAAAAATTAGCTATTAAATTACATCTTCGCTTAAATCTATAAACTATAAAATAAAAATACCTATACTACTAAAGATACGTTCAGACTAGTCAAATATTTGACAAAAATGACGTAACCACTATATAAAACATTTCCTAATTTCTCTTTTTTAATGGGAAATGATTTTATACTTATTATTAATTCTAGCTGACATTTTATCGATTTTTTTTTTTTTTGACGTTGTTTTCCTTTACAAAAAAATTTGCAAGATCAAACAACGGCAAACAGTATTTCTATAAGCTAGTGGTCACGCAATTTTGATCAAATATTTGCCAAATGTGAACATAGCTTAATATATAAAATTAATATATAAATAAGTTGCGAGTCCAATATTTTTTCATTTATTTTTACTCATAGAAAATTAGCAACCGAAACAGTAATAACTACTGTTATATCATTTGTTGTGTATATTAAACATTTACTCTCCCAAAAGGAGAAATCTCGTATATGTATGTAAAATTTATATATGAATGTATTTTTTTATTTTGCAATTTTACAAATTATGATGTTAAAAATCAGCTATTAAATTACATCTTCGCTTAAATCTATAAACTATAAAATAAAAATACCTACACTACTAAAGGTACTTTCAGACTAGTCAAATATTTGACCAAAATGATGTAAACACTATATAAAACATTTCTTAATTTCACTTTTTTAATGGGAAAGGATTTTTTACTTATTATTAATCATAGATGACATTTTTTTCGAATTTTGTTTTACGCTGTTTTCCCTTACAAAACATTTGCAAGATCAAACAATGGCAAGCTGTATTTCTATATACTAGTAGTCACGCAATTTTTATCAAATATTTGCCAAATGTGAACATAGCTTAATATATAAAATTAATATATAAATAAGTTTCGAGTCCAACGTCTTTAAATTCGTTTCTGTTTTTCATTGTTCGTAAAGGTCTTCAAGGCGGCATTCAAACCTATAGATATATGAAAATACTATTGAATTAATGTCTACAAAAGTCTATTTGGGGTGGATTCTTATCATCCCAGCAAAATCTTTGCTTTTCTGGTAAGCTAGCAGGTATAACTGGAAACAAAAATAAATTACTTACTTTTTACCTGAAAAACTAGTTATTTTTGTTCCAGTTGTCCATAAATTCAGGTAGTTATTTTTGGACTTTAGGGGCGCTCAAAAATATGTACCTAAACGAAAATAACAATACAACAGAAAAAACAAAAAATTTAGCCATCAGTGAGATTTGAACTTGGACACAAATTAGCCACTAGTTTTTAACGACTAACGTATCTACTCAGTACACCATCTCGCACTTAATTTTCTGAGTGACAAAAAGTTTTTTAGTATAAAATATCTTCTTAGACATTTTGTTAAACAAAAACTAACAACATCAGAATGGGGTTGAATCAAGAAACTTCTGGTTGTTAATCCAGCGCTCTAACCAACTGATCCACGTGATTGCAATATTACTGTGATATTACACCATTGAGTACTTATTTATGTAGTACAGAGTAGGCAAATAATAATGACGGATCATTACCGAGAAACTACTTTAATAAGTAGTTGCCATTACCGAGAACCAAAAAGTTTTTGCTGGGATTTTTCTAAAAAGGTTATATCCTGAATTTTTTAGGTTTTGAAAAACTTTGCACAAGAAAGCTTAAAAAAAAATAGCTGGACAAAATCTTTTATTTTGTTTTATTTGCTATAAATATTTATAACTTTTTCGATTTTTTTTTATAAAAATATTTTTTTATTATAATTTTATTTAACAACAAAAGCCTTTCAGGCATTTTTTTGATAAAGTATTTTCAACAAAAAATAAAGGAAACTTTTACAAAAAATAATAAATAAATTATTAAATAAATAAAAAAATGCTACATAAGAAAAAGAAAATAACATAAAATATTAAATCTACATAAAATAATTTTGTAGAGTTAATACTTTGTTTTTTTTTTTTTTTTTGAACAACGTGTTTACAAAGTTAAATTTGTAATTAATTTTTAACTTAAGTGAAAACTTTTTAAACTGCAATCAGTTATTGTCAAAATTTTTTGAGTGTACTGCTCACTCCACCACTATCAACCAAACAGGGCTTACTAATCATAAAAATATACAAAAATATAGTCAAGAAAACCATGTTAAAATCAAATAGTTGGTAAATATACATATGTATGCATTTAGTAAATATATACAATTTATATGTAGATACATATGTATATTTGTACGAATATGTGTAAGTACATATATTTATTCAAAATAACAAAATATAATTGGTTCAAATAGATGTCTAATGGATAACATGCAGTTCTTTTAAGGAATTCATTCATTTTGTACATGAATCGTTTAAAACTACAATACGTTAATAATATTTTTACCAAGTCGTCCATTTTTATAACTATGTCAAGTAAAAGTTACTGACTATAGCAGGGATTCTCACAAGCTCTTGCTTCACGACCACTTGGAACGCTAGAATTTGATTGTGACCCACCGCTATTTTGGTAAAACAAATGAAATGTGTTCTTACCAACTCAAATGTTTGAAATATGATAATTTTTCTCAAAATATGTTCAAAAAAATTTCAAGTTAAATATCATGTTTAAATTTAAATTGGAATTCATTTGAAAAAAAAAAACTGATACTTTCTCTATTTGACATCAAAAGTTATTCTTAAGAAATTCCTAAACATAAAAATAAATTACACAGAGAAAAAAATGCACATATTTGAAAAATTTTTTTTTTCATAAATATTATGAATCGAACCTAATTTTTTCCAAAAACTTTTTTCATAAAAAATAAATTTTTGTTCATAGATATTATTAAATTGTACTTAAAGAAAATTTTGCAAAAATGTTACTAAAAGTTTAATTTAGTTTTATTAGATTTGATTCAAATGCTAAATAAAAATAGTTATGCATGAATATGTTAACAATAAATCCTTTTAAATTGCATTTTTCTAATAAAAAGCTTTTAAAAAGTAATGTTCAGAAATTTGCATAAATTTGCTACCATTCTATAGCCCATGCATCATTTTAATAAAAAACATTTCTTCAATTATGTTCTTCCTTTCCCAATATGTCGCCAACAATCATTAAAAACTAAAAAAATATCCAAAGAAAATTTCAAACATGCATTTGCAAATTGAAAATATAAATGAAAATTTAAACAATTTGTTTAAGTTTTTTTGATTTTTGATTTGATTTTAAAAAATGTAAAAAAAGTATTCATTTTACACTTAAATATTATGAACTAAAATCAATGAAAGTAAATTTTTATATTTATGCACAAACTTTTTTCTTTGTAATACTAATAACTGCTATTGTCAAATCAGGCTAATTTAAAGAAACAGTGAAAACATTTGATTTCTAGTAATTATAAAATTGATATAAAATCATTATGTTTAAAAAATGATTTGAAAAATGGACATTAAAGGTATTCACCTGTGAACGAATTATAATAAACAAAAAAACAAAGTGTTTTTGACAAAAATGGTGAGAAAAGTAAATTATTCATTCATTTAAAATCAAATAGGTCAAACAGATAAAAAGTTTACATGAAAAAATAAAAGTAGACTTCAATTACAAAATTGCTTATATTAATTAAATTTTTGTTTGATTATGCTCCAATCACCAAAATGATAATATTAATTAACTAGAACAATTGATTTTGACTACAATTTCAATTAATTTTTTTAATCAAATTAATTAGAATTATGATTGAATATTTGATTAAAATTAACTAAAAATTTTATTGATTCAATTCTATAATTAATTTTAAAAAAAAACATGGATTTAAATATAATTATTTATTGAATTATTAGAAATATTTAAATAATACAATGCAACACAGAAAAAATAAAAATCGATTTCAATAACGAAATTGCTTATGTTAATTAAAATTTTGTTTGATTTTGTTCCAATCATCATAAAGATAATATTAATTAAGTTAAAATAATTGTTTTTTTTTTAATAAATTTCAATTAATTTTTTAATCAAATCAATAATATTTGTAATTGAATTTTTCTTAAAATTAATCACACCAGTAATTGACACAGTTAAAAAGTTAATTGAATTTGTATCACTGCCTAAATACCAAAATACAAAAGAAAAAATATCTTGAAACTAAATATATAATTTAAATACAAAATTAAGAAATATGAGGAGTCCAACAAATTTTAAATAGCCAAGAAAGTAAGTTTTATTCCTCGTTCATCTTCAAATGGAAACGATCAACAAAAAAGAGCCCAATAAGAAAAGAGGGTAGTATAATCATTATTATCTACACAACAATAAAAAAAGCGACAATATTTTTTTAATAAATTCTCAAAAATAGCAATAATTTTTTCACCTTTTACTTTGCTAGTTTAATAGTAACTTCCTGCACAGAATGGCCCCATCATCTACGATAACACTAATACTAAAACTAACAAATATATCAAACATATGAAAACCTATACTCATAAAATAATTCACAAAAATTCACATCTTTAATACCATTTTGCGGTATAAATTACAAGTCACAGAAGAGCCATACAAATTAGCGAAATATTACATACATTTTTAATTTGTTGCTGTTATATAAAATATGTTATATATTTTCAAAACATTTTTATTATTCCTTAGAATTCCTTGAAGAGCTATCAATTATTGTAAATTAAAAATTATAACCAATTAAAAAGTTAATTTAAATAATTATTAATATAATTAAATTTTAAAGAAAAATGAAATAACAGATTATATGTGTACCAAGTATCTGATGAGCCTCCATCATAAAATTGCCATTTTTTTTATAAATCTCTCGTGGAACGAACCCCAAAACTTTCTGAAAATCTTCAAAATAAAACGCAAGACCAAAAAAGTATATTAGTAAAGCTTGAAGATAACTTGAGTTGGAATTTTCTGGTATTTACTTTGCATTACTTTTCACAATACCAGTAGACAGTCAGAAGTTATTCCAAAAATTTGCTTCTTTCTAATTAAAAGCGAGAAAATATTTAAAACCTAAATTTGGTATATTTGTTAATTTTTTTTTTTTTTAACAAATAATTCATTTCCACGAAATTATTCTTTTATTTCAATAAATTCTTGGCAACTGGGTACATAAATTCGTTTATATAGTGAATAAACATACATACGTGTATATGCCTTTAAATCTATCTACCTTTAAGTTACAACAATTTCTATAAATATATTCAAATTTGAATAATGATTAAAATCTACTTACAAACATTCAAATACTTATTTATGAAAATATGAAAATGTCTATAGAAAAATATACAAAGATTTAATATAATAAATATGCATGTTTGGTCAATGGATAAAGTAAAAAGTACAAATTCACATACATGTTGATTTACATACATACAAACAATCATATTAACTACTTACTATCCACTATTAAATATTTAAAAAGTATATTTCTAGTCATGCAACATATATATGTGATCCTATCATTAATAAATACATATGGATTTTTATTAAAAAAGAAAAAAAAATACAAAGTAAAATTAATATAAAGAAAAAAAATCGACATACGATTTATTTAATTTATGTATTGAATAAATGCAAGTGAAGTGTGTGTAACATCAGATAATTTACAATCTTTGATTATTTTACACTAATTAGTTAACGGTGTATATATGGCAAGATGTGAAACAATATAAGCAGTTATTTAAAAGAGTAAATTTTTTAAAAGGGGTAAAGTAAATGGGAGTAATGAAAAATGGGAAATAAACAAATAATAATGTTATAATTGGTTTGGCCAAATCTGTTATAAACACCATTTGCAACTTTCTGCACCTTCCTTATTTGAAATTTCACCTTATATGGGAGGTGAATGGTAAAGTAAGCGGATCATACCCATTTTGGGTTTCCAAGTTTACATCAATCCTCGAACTTTCTGTACAAAATTTCATAATAGTATGTTTTTCTTAATGAGATATCATCGAAAAAAAAAAATGAACAGGAGTTGCACCCTGTGTTTCTTGTATTTGACCCATAAAACAAACCTTATATAAGATAAATATTGGAGCAAAATTTCGTCCCCTTACTTAGCTAGATCGACTCAGAAACTTTCCAGAATATTATATATATCATATATATATTATATATATAATAAAATATATATATATATATAGGATGATTCAAGTAGAAATACTCAATAACCTTTTTCTGACAGATCATGTGTGAGTCCTGTCATGTTATTTTTATTTAGTATTGTTTGGCATTTCATAATGGAAAGACTTACGCCTGAACAACGTTTACAAATCGTTCAACTTTATTACGAAAATTCACGTTCTGTGAGGAATGTGTTTCGTGCACTTCGCTCAACTTATGGTTCAACTATTCGCTCAACTATTCGCAACACCATCACCCATTTTGAGAGCTAGCATTCATTATTGGATAATATTCGACCGAATAGACCACGTCCAGCACGCTATAAAGAAAATATAGCGGCCGTAGCTGAGAGTGTACACGAAGACCATGGAGAGTCGATTCAGCGCCGTTCGCAGCAACTCGGACTGACGTATGGAACGACTTGGCACATTTTTCGTCGAGATCTTAAATTGAAAGCGTACAAAATACAGCTTGTTCAACAACTGAAGCCGCTCGACCTTCCCAACCAACATCGCTTCGCTCTATGGGCTCTTGAAAAGTTCCAAGAAGATCCGACGTTTTCGAGGCAAATTTTATTCAGCGATGAGGCCCATTTCTGGCTCAAAGGGTATGTAAGCAAACAAAATTGGAACGAAGAGCAACCTGAAGAGATTGAAGAACTGCCACTTCATCGAGAAAAAACAACGGTTTGGTGTGGTTTGTGGGCCGGTGGAATCATAGGTCCATATTTCTTTAAAAATGATGCCGGTGATAACCGACTATTTGATGCCTGAAATTGAAGCTCGTGATCTCGGCCACATTTGGTTTCAGCAAGACGGCGCCACTTCCCACACATCGCATCAATCAATGGATTTATTGAGAGAACACTTTGGTGAGCACATAATTTCACGTTTTGGGCCGGTCGATTGGCCACCAAGATCGTGTGATATCACACCGTTAGACTTTTTCCTGTGGGGATATGTAAAGTCTAAAGTTTATGCGGACAAACCCGCTTCGATTCAGGCCTTGGAGGAAAACATCACGCATGTCATTCGCCAGTTACCAGTCGAAATGCTCAAACGAGTCATCGAAAATTGGACTCATATATAGATTCTGACTTGACCTAGCTATGTACGTATATATATATATATATATATATATATATATATATATACATCATATTTTACTTTATTATTCCTTTTTTGTTTTTGAAATACAAACAAAAATTTTGTTATGAATCTATAGTTCGTAAATTTCAAGGAATATTTAATTTAAGTTTTGTTTTTACTTAATTGTTATCCTCTAAAGCATTTCAACTTAATGAATGCATTTCAATGAAATTAATTAAAATACATGACCTGAAAATGACAAAATTTTGAGCTATATAAATTATACTTAAATAGATCTAAATATATTCTTTAATATCAAATCTTACTAATGCAAATATTTTGAACTAATCTGATAAAGAGAACCGTACCATAAATTGATATTTTTCTACAAAAATAAAATAAATACTTTATTTTTATTTGATTTCACTTAATAATAGCTTTGTTCCATTACTTTTCGTTACTTGTAGAAAGTGAGAAATCGTAAGAAAAACAACAAAATTTTCAAACACGAAAAACTAACAAATTTTCAAAAATTCGAAGTACCCTGTAAATTTTAAGATATTTCAAAAAAAAAAAGAAAAAATAAGTTTTAATGATAGTTGGTGCACTAAAGATTTCGCAGCTATCTAAATTTTAAATCAATTTTGAATTTAATTGACTGAAGAAAGCAAAAGAACGTAACTTTTAAACTTTACTTAAATCTTTTATATTTTAATATTTTATAATTATATTAAATTTTTTTTTAATTAAATTTGCTTTTCTATCTAAGGATATCAAGTTTTAAATGCTATTTCATTTACAATAAAATGAGACGTCCATCTTTCAAATCGTTTGAATACTCAAATCATAGAAAACAACTGGAAGTCTAACTTGACCCAGCTGTCAAAAAAATAAAACGAACTCTTGGTATGTGTGAGCAGAATTTTCTTCAGAACTAATTTATTCTTGTGAAGATAATATTTTTTTTTTTGCTGAGCGAATTAAAACAGTTGGGCTTCTAACTGTTTTCTACGACTCAAACATTTCAGAACTTTATAAAATTATTTTTAATATATTTTTAAGCAAATCACTTCATGTTTTATTCAGAACATATTTGGGGCAAAAATAAAAACGTATAAAAATTTAAGTAAATCATTCCATACAAAATCGAATAAGTTCTAAAATTTTTGTTCAATTGAAAAGAAAATAAATCTTTAAAGAAAAAAGTCTTTAAAAAATATTATATCGTTGCATAGCCTTTTGTGGAAAACTTTACAACAAATTGCATTAGAACTTAAAAAAATTTAATTTTTTTTTTTATGTTGTTTAAAAATTTTCTTTCAATATTTGACCAAAATATGTATAAATGCATATGAATAACAAACTTTATTCTTGTACTTTCCAAAAAATCTTAAAAAGAAGAAATTAACAAAGTAATAACAGAATTCATACAGCAAATTACAAAAAAAAAATACGTATTTTTGAGCATATTTCAAAATTTTTAATGATTTTTAGTTACAAAATTATGCATATTTTCAATTAATACTTTTCTTAAATTTTAACATGAAAAATTACCATTCTGAGACATTTATCGTTGATAATTTATGTGTAATTTTTTTAGCTTCCAAAATAAAATTGTCTCAAATGTCTAATAATGTCTAATGTATGAAAAAAAAATGAAGAAAACATTTTCTGTGCTGTTACTTGAGCGCTTTTTGTAAAAAGTTTTGAATAGATTTTGATTTATAAAATAAAAAATATTTTTCATTAACTGATAAAGCTGGTTGGTTGGTTGGTTGGTTTACGTGGTAGCCCATAATCTTACGGGCAATCAATTAGACTCGTTAGAATCCATTTTGATGGGACCACACTACTCGTCAGGTGAATGAGTTGTATTGAGTCTGTAATGAGATACAAGTGTAGGAGGGAAGAACAATGAGAACATAAATTAATTAGATCCAGCCTGTAGCATTGAGATATTTCATAATTTTACTGATTCTAGTGTCAGATATCTCATAGAGGTTGTCTAATTGTTGCCTTCCCAGAAATTTATGTCTGATTGCGTTCAAGGCTGGCCATTCACACAGAAGATGATATACTGTCTCCTTCTTCTCGCGATTGCCACAACTACGACAATACTCATTGTAAGGGAGACCAAGTCTGATTGCATGTTTTGCGATAGACCACTAAACTGTAAACAATGCTATTAGTCTCGCGGTGTACTTACGTTTGTAGCCAATGAGTTGCATTGAGCGTTTTCCATTGTAGGTAGACCATGTTTCTTTCGTAAGTATTTATAGGTGATTTGAGCAATAGTATTACCGCTTGACTGTCGACAAATAAACCAATATTCCCTTAAATATTTCTATCGCGAATTAATTTACACGCTTCCCTGATCGCTAGTATTTCCGCTTGGAATACGCTTGCCTCGTCAGGGAGTCTGTATGAGTGTCTAATTCCAAGATCAAGGAGAAGACACCAGAGCCAACACCGCAGTTCATCTTTGAGCCGTCAGTGTATATCCTAGTTCCATATTGTTCAAGAAGATTTCCCCTTCTCCATTCACTCCTGATGGGGAATAGGACTTTAATTGCATTTCCGAAGTCCATCTGGGGAATCATATAATCGGTAAATTGATTGAATTGCGGGGGTATTAAACTTAATATCCTCGCGTGCCCATACGATTAAGCTGGTACTTAGACAAATTATTTTTTTATCGAAAGATGCATTTTTAAATTTAAGCTAAATTTAAAGAAAATTTGAGAATTTAGAATTTCAGAAATCGAGGAAAAATAAATAATATTACAAAATCATTTACTGTTATAATAATTTAACATTTTACGAGAATTCATAATAATGTTATGTATTTATTTAAAAAAATTGAAATAAAAATATGAATTTCCTACATTTTTTTTTTTTTTTTTTTTTATTAAACAAGTGTCAACTTTTAAAACCTATTGATTTACTAAAAATTATCTAAAGAAGATACATATTTTTGGATACAGAATGTTGAAAATAAATTTTATCATTCCTCTTTCTAATTATGACAAACTAATTTTTTCCAAAATAATTTTTATTTTTTCCTTTTCTTATTGAAAATTGTTCTTAATTGAAAAATTTATTTTGGAAGGGATGGGCAATTTCCTTCCCCCCCCCCCGGGGATCCATGCAAATGTTTTTTTACAATATACCCAATATACCCCCCCCCCCCATTATTAGGAAAGAAGTTAAAGTAAATGAGTTTAGAGAGAAACTAATTTTAATCTATTAACTGTTAATTTGGGAAAAGTTTTACATTAATCATTGTTTTTTATTTTGCTTTAGTAAAAAAGTCCCTGAATATCTGTGTTCATAGAGAAATTATTATTAAAAAACAAAAAAAAAATATTTAAATTCAATAACTTAATTTATATTTACATCTTGATATTTTCATTAATATTTGTTTATAAATTTTTATAAACATTTACCCACTGTACAAATTTCTTTCAATATAGTACAACACTACCAGTATAAATAAAAACAATAACGAAAAAAAAAGTAATTAATTAATTAAAAATTAATGCACATTGATCTATTTGAAGTGTATATCGGAAGTAAAAATCTCTTTAAACAACATCAACTCAAATTACTTTCAAACAATATTTGTCATTACTCTTATATTCACATTCACATTTACAAATGGAAAATAGTTTGGTTTTATATAATCAATAGCCAACCATATCACATCATATCGTTTGAAACGTTAGAACACTTTCATTTCATTGTTATACGAAATATTAATCTTAATGGTGAGTATTTGTACAAATGTTTGAGTAATTATACTAATTGCCTAATTTTGTAATTGCAGTTAATTTATTACAAAACACCACTCGTATGATTTCCATCAATTAAAGAGAAAGAAAGAGAGAGAGAGAGGGAGGGAAAGAGATAGATACTATAATATAATACAGAATATATTAGTAGCAGCCACATTAACTGGAAATAGCTAAAACCACTGATTTCGAAATTAGATTAGAAATTAAAAACAAATTTGAAACAAATGGAGTTTAAATGAAAAATATCAATTTGAAATTATTTAAAGTTAACTGTACGGGATAAAAATTGTTAAGGCCCTTTAACATTATGGTGAACAAACAACAAGAAAAAGCTAAATATTGTCTGGGTTGTATAATAAAATTAACTTTGAATGTAGGTCCATCCAAAATACTAACCTGAATTAAATTAAATTCATTTAGATTATTTATTATTTGCCTAAGCAGTTTGCTGTTTAAAATCACCTAAATCGGCTTAGTAAAAAAAAAATAAATTATAAAACGCGTTGTGGAAAAACAGCTGAAAAAATAAGAATTAAATAAAATTTACCCAAGATATTTAACTGTGTTTATTATCAATGTATTTTAATTGTTAATTACAATTTGTAGAAACAAAATTTTAACAAGGCCATAGTATTGGTCACAAAGTAAATTTATTTATTTATTTATTAGTTTCAGTCTATGAATACAATATTATCCTTACAGATATCAATGATAATTTAATATACACAATTAAATTAATTATTTAAACAAACTGTTTAACAAATTTTTAAAATCAAAATTTGTTATACTTAAGTCTAATTCATTAGAATATTTATTGAATAATCTCATAGCCTTTATTAAAGGTTCATTCAAAGCATATGTTGTTCTATGAATATCTATATAAAAGAAATAATTATTTTGCCTTAGAGACCTGGGAAGTACATACAGTTCTATGGTATGAAGCAAATCAGGACAATCAATTAAGCCACAAATTATAGCATATAGGAAATATACAGAAGAAATTTTACGTCCTGTTTTTAAAGTTTTCAGGGTATGTAGGAATCTAAATTTGAGGGTTTACAAAGGAAAAGTTTAAAAATAAAAGAGCAAACTTTATAAATTTTACTTGAATTTTTTCAATTCTACTTGTGTGTAAGTAATTGAGTAAAAGGGCTCCAGATAAATGAAGCATATTCTAATCTAGATCTCACAAATGATGTATATAGAACTTTTTTTGTGTAATGATCAAAATTATTAGAATTACGGCATAAAAAACTTAACATTGAATAAGCTTTAGATATAATATAATTTAAGTGATTATTAAATGATAATTAATAATCTGAAATTTCATCCACGGATGAAAGTAAATGTTGATGTATTCTATATCGAGATATAACAGTGTTAAAACATCTATGATAAGTCATAGAAAAACATTTGTTTAAATTAAAAGATTCACATTAACTTTCCAATTATCCATATCCAATTCCAGCTGCAACCCTAATAAATTGTCCAACATTAGATAAATCGATGGTACTGAGAGCTGTACAGAATCTGAAATATTCTGATAAGCTGTGTTCTTATAAAATGTTTACATTCTCTTATATCTCCAATAACATACTTATTCAACATATAAATATTTAGTGGTTACTTTCCTGAAGTAAAGGTATAATATAATTCTTATATTATACCTTTGTTTAAATCCGGTAGCAGATCCAACATTTCCAATTATAGAGGTATTGCTAAATTAAGTGTTATTCCAAAACTTTTCGAAAAGATAGTTACTGAAATCCTTTCGCATCAAGTTGTATGTTATATTTCGCCATTTCAGCATGGATTTAAAAAAGGATGTTCCATTACTACTAACATTTTTGGAGTTCATAACCTCAGTTATAACCGCATTTGATTCCGGTTTACAAACAGACGCAATATACACAGATTTCAGTAAAGCTTTCGATAAAGTAAATCACGATATCCTACTGTTCAAATTGGATAAACTCGGATTTTCTCCTGTTTTCCTTAAGTGGATTTCCTCATATCTTAAAAATAGATGTCAATGTGAATTATTCAGAGAATGTACATCAAAAACCATTCCTGTTTTATCTGGTGTTCCACAAGGTAGTCATCTCGGCCCCTTATTATTTCTAATATTTATAAATGATTTACCAGCTTGCATTAAGAATTCTAGAATATTAATGTATGCTGATGATGTAAAGCTGTTCCATAGCTTTAACTATTCCTATCAAAGTTCCTTACTCCAATCAGATCTTGACAATCTTTATGATTGGTGTATGATGAATCTAATGGATCTGAATTTAAGAAAGTGTAAACACATGATGTTCTACAGAAGAAGTCCAGTACTCTGTAGATATACAATAAATAAATATCAACTTGATCTAGTCGAAGAATTTCTTGATCTGGGTGTGTTGCTTGATTGTAAACTATCCTTTAACTCCCACGTTTCGCAAATCGTTAATAAGGCAAAAGGAGTTCTAGGTTTCCTCAAGCGCTTTGGAAGAGAGTTTAATGATCCTGACGTTTCCAAGCAATTATTCATATCTCTTGTAAGACCAATCCTGGAATATGCTTCCGTGGTCTGGGATCCTCAATACGAAGTTCATATAAAGAAAATTGAATCGGTCCAGAAACAATTTCTCTTATTTTGTCTTCGTAATCTTCCATGGAATCCTAATATTAATTTACCATCATATGAAAGTCGATTACAGCTTATTAAGCTCCCTACTCTTGAAAGTAGGAGAAAATATATGAATATTTCATTTGTAATTAATTTAGTAAACGGTTCAATTAATTCTGAGTTCCTGCTTCGTAAGATCGAATTCGTAATCCCAAATCGTCCAACTAGAAATTATACTCCTTTAAAAATAAAATATTTTCGAACCAATTATGCCAACTTTGATCCCATGAGACGTATATGCAATCAATTCAACAGTTTCTATCCATATATTGATTTGTCATTAAATCCAATCCACATTAAGAGGAATATTTTTAACTTAGTTAAATAATAAGTTTTTGTTATTGAATGATTATGAAAATATTTAATTGTTAATAGCTTTAAGAATAATATATATGCTAGCCTGTAAGAAATTGTAATTTCATTGGCTATTAAATAAATAAATAAATAAAAAGGTAAACCATTACGGACTGACCAAGAACTAACCCTACTTAAATCCTCCTGGAGATTAAAAACGTCTTTGGCATTAGAAATTTTTTTAAAAATTTTTAAATCATCAGCATACAATAAATAATGAGACTTTCTGAAACATAGGTCATTGTCATTAATAAATATATTAAATAACATTGGAACCAAAACACTACCTTGGGGAATACCAGAAGTAGGAATAAATGATGTGGAACAAACACCATCAAGAGAAACCACGGATTGTCTATCCGACAAATAATAATGAAACCAAGATAACATTCGGGAATGAAAGCCCAATTTATATAATTTTAATAATAAAAGTTCATGTGATAGTCGGTCAAATGCCTTAGCAAAGTTCATGTAAATCGCCTTAATCTGCAATCGATCTTCAAAACTATCAACACAATACTTGGTAAAAATAGCCAAATTAGTACAGTGTGATCTTCCAGTCATAAATCCATGTTGAGATAATGAAATATGACTCTTTACATTAAAGAAAAGCTTATGATAAACAATATGTTCAAGAATTTTTGAAATATTGGTTAATTTGGTTAAATTGGTCTATAATTAATGACATTATTTTTATCACCAGATTTATAAATAGAAAATATGATAGTAAATTTCCACTTTTTAATAAAATAGCCATTGCTTAAAGATTTATTAAAAATAATTTTCAATGGTAGACATAATGAAGACGAACATTTCTTTATTAAAAAAGCTGGTAAACCATCATTATCACCCTTAAATGAATTAGAAAGCCTAACAATACCTTCTGCAACATCTTCTTCAGATAGTTGCAAATTACCGAAATCCATAATGGTGTTTATTTCATTTAAATCAAAATTATCATACTGCAAATTTTCATCATTAAAATTGAATTTAAAATAGAATGCGAACAAGTTCAGTGAATCAATTAGATTATTTGAAGTTAAATTATTATAGTTCATACATAAAGGGATGTAAGAACAATTTCTTTTAGAATTTATAAAAGTCCAAAATCGTTTTGGATTGTACTTTACGACGTTATTAAGATTCATAATATACTGATTGTATTGAGAAAATTAAATTCTTTTTCGAATCGAAGAAACTTTTGTTTATAAACATTATTATTTGTGGAATTATATTTTTTGTAATATTTATTTCTAAGATTTTTTAATTTTTTGAGTCCTTTGGTACCCTAGGATTTGCTAAGGGAATATTATTTTGAAAAATATTAAGAACATTTGATAAAAAAAAAAAACATCATAACATATACTAATCAATCCAATTGACATTTTTAATAAGCATATTTAATGTATTAATGTCACATTTATAATAATTATAACGTATATCATTATTGTTATAATTAGATAGATATTCATAGAATTCAATATTAATTTCTAATGGAAAATGATGAGAAGTAGATGGTGATATTGGAAAAGCACATAAATTTATGGTGAAACCTCAAATCAGAACTAAGAAATACTAAATCAAGAATTCTATTTAGTTTATTATAAAATGTATTAACTTGTTGTAAGTCAATACTAAAAAATGAATCAATTAGATTTGTCTCAAAAGATTTATTAACATTATTGGGTAAAAATACCTCAGAGTTTGATACTTCTGACCAAACAATATCACAAAGATTAAAATCTCCAATAACTTATCACTATTTCTTATAGTTTCAGAAAGAATAATTACATTTGATATATGACTATATCATATAAATCATCAGAACTATTAGGGGGTATATATGATACAACTATAAATAATTCATAATTAAAAAAAAAAAAATTAATATATATAAACAGTGCTACGATTTCAATGAAAGCTTTTATTCTCGTTAGCAGAGAATGAGGCTTTCAAAATTGGGGTCTGCTAAAATTTGGAATTAATAACAAACAATGCTACATGCCACAATGGGAAATGCTAGAATTCCAGCTGTTCATAAATATTTTTTGAAATTTTATAAATTTTTTAATTTATATATTATGAAATACTGCATGAAAATATTTCAAAATTCTGAACAATATGAATGTTCTAAAATATTCGCTAAATACTAAATTTAGCGAATATATGAAATAAAAAATGTTTAAACGAAAAGCTAGCATTTTAAAAAATATTATCGTAGAATCCATTTGAATTTTGTTTGTTTTAATATTGGCATATGTTTTGTGAAAAAATATTTTTTTTTTTTTTTCTTAAAATATTATCACTTAACTGTAATTGTGTTTTATATGTTAATATGTATAATTAAACCAAACATATCTTGTTTGGTTTAATTATGTCTTAGATAGCCAAAGTTAAAAATTCTTAAAGATTCTAAAAATTTTCAAAATAGCTAATTAAAATTTAAAATATCTAATTCTAAGTTATATTTAAAAAAAAATTTTGTAAAAAACTGAAAAGGAATTTATAATTTTGCATATCTCTTCTTTATTCAGCTCTTCTACACAAATAGTGTGAGCGATCTTCCTAAATCATATAACCAAGAAGTTTTTGAGGACTCTTTATGTTACAAATTTCTTATATCATGGTTAACAATTATTTATAAATATTAAGTATAATTCCAGATTAAAGCAAAAATTTTGATAAGTGATAATTCCAATATATTTATATATTTAGATTTTGTGAAGGGTATAAAAGATTTGGCCCAGCCGAAAATAACACTTCCACTTGTTTTTTTTTATCATAAAGCATCGAAATCGTGAAAAATAAAATTATTTTATCATAAAGCCGAAAATCGTTGAATAAATATCTTCTTTATTCACAGAAAAAAAATGTTCATATATTTGAAAATTTTTTTCATAAATATTATAAATCGAACATGGCTTTTTTTTGACCAAACTTTTTTCATAAAAAATAAAATTTTGTTCATAGATATTATTAAATTGTTCATAATGAAAATTGAATGCAAATGGTGAATGAAAATAGTTATACAGGAAAATAATAACAACAAACGTCTTTAAATGGCAAAATTCCAAGAAAAATCTATAAAAAAAATAATGTTCAGAAATTTGCATAATTTCGCTCGCATTATGCAGCACATAATTTTGATAAAAAGCGCTTCCCTTCTGTTATTATAATCCCAGCAAAAACTTTTTGGTTTTCGGTAATAACAACTACTTATTAAAGTAGTTTCTTGGTAATGAGGCATCATTATTATTTACCTACTCTGTACTACATTAAAAAGTACTCAATAGTATAATAGCGCAGTAATACTGCAATCACGTGGATGAGTTGGCTAGAGCGCCGGATTAACAACCAGAAGGTTATTGGTTCAACCCCATTCTGAAGCTGTTAATTTTTTGTAACAAAATGTCTAAAAAGATATTTTAAACTAAATAGAGTTTGTTTCTCTTAGGATGCTATGTGCGAGATGGTGTACTGAGTAAGACGTTAGTCAATATAAACGAATGGTTAGTGTGTGTCCAAGTTCGAGTCTCACTGACGGCAATTTTTTTTGTCTTTTTTTTATTTTTGTTTTCGTTTAGTTACATATTTTTGAGTACCCCTAGAGTCAAAAAATAACTACATGAATTTGTAGACAAGTCGAACAAAAATAAATAGTTATTCAGGCAAAAAATAAGTAGTTTATTTTTATTTCCAATTATACCTGCTAGCTTACCAGGAAAGCAAAGTTTTTGCTTGGATGTAACTAAAAATCTTTAAAAACCTAAAAATTTCCGAAGAAAATTTCAAACATTGTTTTATAAATTGAAAAATAAATGAAAATTTAAACAATTTATTTTAAGTCTTCTTAACTTTGGATTCATTTCAAAAAAATGTAAAATCTATTAATATTTAAGATATCATTCTTAAATATTATGAACTAAAATCAATGAAATGTAAATACTTATATTTATGCACAAACTTTTTCTGGGAATTCACAATTAAATGTGGAATCTTTTAAAAAATTATTAGGAAGAAAACAAAAGTTTTTGTTGTCTTTATATAGAAAACTATCATAAGTGATTGAAGTATTATACATTTGTGCTAATGTTTCTAATTCAAATAATAATAAAAATAATAATAATAATAAACTAATGTCCACCTTTAAATATAAAAATCGAACCAAAATCGCTTTTTAAATCGATGTAAGGGCTGACTGGCCATGTAAACAAAGTTCATGCTCCAATTTTAAAGAAAATTAAACTAAAACTGGTACTTGTGCTTATTTTTATTAAAAAAATAAAATTAGCTGTTAATTGAATATTATTTTAATATATAATCTTATAACGCGGGTCTCCAAAAAAAAAGGAAGTACTTTTTTTTAGGTTGCATCATATCTCGATAACGAAATGTCCAACTTGATTCATTAAAATAAAACTTGTAATTCGAATTACCTCTATGTTGTAAACATTTTGTAATCTGCTCAATAGTTTCAGGAAAGTTTAAAAGAAATATGTTGAAAAAAATCTTTAAAAATTTTTTTTGACTTTGTTTTTATTAATCTTAAAAATGGAAATTAACGTAAAGCTGGATAGGTTTCTAGTAAAACAAGTCATATTCCATTTCATTTAAATCGATGGATAAGTGCTGACTTTAATCACAATTAAATGAGAGAATCTTTTAAAAAATTATTAAGAAGAAAACTTGTTTTTGTTGTGTTTACACTTAATTCCATACCATAAGTACTTATTGTACTTATTGTCCATCTAAATTTTAATGATAATTCAGTTATATTCAGTACTTGTGTTATAATAAATATAAACATATAATATAGGTTGTACAATATATCGCATATATCTCGAGAAAGAAATGTTCAATTTGACTAAATATTGCCTCTATGTTATATCTACATTTTTTAATCTGCTCAATAGTTTCAGAGAAGTTAAAAAAAAAATATGTCAAAAAAATCTTAAATAAAAAATCTTAAAAAAATTTATTTTTTATATTTTGCAAAAAAAAAAAATCAAATTGATAAAAAATTAAATATTTTATTCATTTTCATAAATCTGAATGTGTTCCAAATAAAAAGAATAAATTTTTATTAAAATCGATAGATAAATGCCGATTTTATTCATAATTAAGTGAAAGAATCTTTTCAAAAAATTATAAGGAAGGAAACAGAAGTTTTTGTTGTTTTTTATACCCTACACATCTATAGGTTTAGATATTATGTGTTTGTGCTGTATGTATAACAATCTTTACAAAATCCCTTTTTGAGTCGATGTAACGATGTCCGTCCATCCGCCTAGCTGTCTGTCCATGTAAGCCTTGCGCACAAAGTATAGATCACAATTTTAAAAATAATTCAATTAAATGTGATACTTGTGGTTGTTTTTAATTAAAGACGAAGCTTGTCGAAATTGTTTTTAATTGGTCCATTATTTCACCTAGCTCATAAATATCTTAATTATATTACTTTTTTAATGAAATTCGAAATAAATATGTTTTAGGCAAACATAAATTGGTATAATAAATTTTACGAAAATTTGTTCATAAGCGACCAATTTCTAATATAAATTCCACTCCTGAAAATCTCTTAAATGCGAAAAAATCTTGCATTATGTTATTAGCAAGATAAAAAATTTTGAGAAAAATAATTTTCGTACAATTACACATTACACTATCAAATTTCACAATGATCGGACCATAACTGTCATATAAGGTTCTCTCCTGAAGATCTAAATCCCACATAAATTTCTATAGTGATGTAAAATTTTACTCAAATAAATTTCATTTAAGTTGAAATCATTTAATGAAATTTCAAACATATCAATCAGTCCATAATAGAACACATCATTGAATTGTGAATAAAGTCGGCATTTATAAGTCGATTTGAATGAAATTTGGCTCGTTTAATTTGAAGCATAGCCAGTTTTATAACAAATGAGAAAAGTTTAATTTTTTAATATTTTCGATTTTTTACGATTTTTTGAAAAACAAAAATTTTTAAATTTTATAAGAAATTTCATACTTTTTGAACACAATTTTTTTAATATCTCCAAAACTATTGAGTAAATTTAAAAATTATATGAGTATAACTTAAAGGTAACTTGATTTCTAGTTTTCTATTATTGTATTAAAACAAATCAGACAAATATTTCAGGAAATATACTGTAATATGATGCAACCTAATTAATTTAAAATTTTTATTTCATACAACAATCTATTGCAAAAACTACAGTCAATTCCGAATAAAAGTACTTTATAGCCTTAGAACTTCATTATGACATACATACGAGTATATAATTAACTGAGGAATCTCGTGCTGCACAATGAATGCTGCCCTGTGTTAGTAATTATACAAAATTATTAAATTGTATTAAAATACCAATTAATTGTCATATACTAGAATAAAGTTAATTATTTTTTGTCATAATTAAAACTTGTTTTAAAGGTTTTTTTTTATTATAAATGTAACCTAAAACAATGTAAGAATAATAGAACTAATATAGAACTCATATCCGTTTCCGTTGTAATTGATGCTTCTTCAAAATGTTGTAAAATAAAAAACATGTTAAACGTAATTGTTTTTAAAATTTATTATAGAAAATGCAGAACTGGGAGTTGTTTAATATTATTTTTTTTTTTTTAATAATCTAAATATTAATTTACCTCCGTATTCACAAACAACTTTAAATTTAAAATGATTTTTAAAACAAAATTTTCATACAAATTTTGTCTCTAAAATGTATTTTAAATTTAAAATTGGTTTGTGAATAAGAGGTTTAATAAATAAATTTTTAATGTTCATATATATTAAATATTAATTATAATTTATTGTAAATAATATCCAATTATACTTTAATAAATTTGTAATCATGTTTACTATATTTATAGTAGAAGTCATGTTTCCTACTATAGTTATGTTAAAAATATAAACAAAATATTTACCCATTTATGTATTTAAAAAATGATGTATTTAAAGAATGACACAAATATTTCAAGCACAATATATTTAATTTTAAAATTAAAATGTTTACTATATCATAAACATGTTTACCAAGATTTTTTTATACAAACAAAATTATGTAATTAATTTTAATAAACATATTTGTACTCATATTTGTGTATTTTCTGTAAATTTAAATAAAATAGTAGTAATTTTACATGAATTTTTTAAATTGAAAAATAATCTAAATACTCTAATTTATATTTTATTTAATAAAGTAACATATAAAATTATAAAAATAATTTTTGTTTTATCAAAAAGAATAAATTTAATTCATCTAACTAAAATAAAAATCATATCAATTACTACCTCCCATATACGATTATTTATAAATATTTATGTCAAATGACAATTCATTTTCCCTTTTGTCACAATAATTTAATACTTAATATTATGATGAATAGAACAAAATTATTATTAAAACTATTTTTAATACCTAGAAAATATAACAAAATAATGTTTAATTTTTTTTTTTTTTTTACAATAATTATTTGCACGAAAATTTTACATGTTTAGTTTGCAATTGTCATTAGAAAAACTTCACCTGAAATTCAATACATTTTCCACCGTCGTAGTATTATAATTGCTATAGTGGATATTCGATTTTTCTATTCAGTGATTTTTTTAATTAATTATTTGACAAAATATTGCATGTCAATTTTAATAGATCGACCGGCAACCTTAATGATCCACAAGAGTTTATTATAAGTGGAAATACATACATAAAATGTTTTTTATAAAAAATACAATTTGTGAAATATTAATTTTATTACATTTGATTTAAGTGAACTTTCTCTAGGGTAATTAACAAAAAATGAAACGGATACTTTCAAGTAGATCAACTAAAATTCAAAATAATAAAAGGGATTTTTTAGCTCAATAAAGGGGAAGGTAAATGGGAATCACTATGAGAGATCAAACTTTTAGGGGACACACAAAAGTAAAAAAAAAAATTCATTGAAAATTTCATATAAAAAGAAAATTTAAGCACACATTTTCTATAAAAATTGGGCAAAAATTTTCTATAAAAATTTATTAAAAATTTTCTATAAAAATTAGCAAAAATTTTCTATAAAAATTAGCAAAAATTTTCTATAAAAATTAGCAAAAATTTTCTATAAAAATGTGGCACATTAAAAAAAAGAAAATTTAGCAAAAATTTTCTAAAAAAGAAAATTTAGCAAAAAATTTTCTAAAAAACGAAATTTAGCAAAAATTTTCTAAAAAAGAAAATTTAGCAAAAATTTTCTATAAAAAGAAAATTCAGCAAAAATTTTCTATAAAAAAATTTAAATTTTTCAATAAGAAGAAAATTTATCAAAAATTTTCTACAAAAAGAAAATTTGAAAAATTTGTTGGAAATTTTCTACAAAAAAAATTATTGAAAATTTTCTATAAAGAGAAAATTTTACGAAAAAAATTTCTCTACAATTATAATTCCCTTTCAAATGGACATTAATAATATTTTATCTTTAAACAATATACATAATTAAATTAAATGAAAACTGCTTTTTCTCTTTCATAATAATATTAATAACAAATTAATTTAATTTCTTTAAACATTAAAATATAATTTATCAATTTGTTCTAAAATACTAATTTTCATAATCATTAATCGTAAATAGATATTGTTGTTGGTGTTGTTTTCTTTTTCAATTTAGTTAAATTAAATTGATTAGCATTTGCTAACCAACATATTGTTGTTAAGGTACACAACAGCAACAACAAAAACAAAAAACAATATAATTATAATATTACATATATATGCAACAAAAAGCAATTATAAATAAATTTAACAATTTGTATTTAAATTAATTAATAAACTTGAAAACATAACTAACACACACATACAAACATAAAATGCAAATCATATACAAGCACGTGTATAACGTTAACTAAAACGCAAAAAGCCCTAAATACAATTTTATTAAAATTTAATAATTTCAATAAACAATTTCAAGAATTTTGTAAAAAAAAAATACATTTCATTTAATCCATTGTCTGTTACATGTGTTTCTTTTTTCTCATTTTATTAAAATTTTAACTAGAGAGTCTTTTTATTTTTCAGCTGACGTCATGTACTTATGTTTATGTATTATTTGTATAATATCTAGTCGTGTACATAAATACACACATTTAGTTAGAACAATTGGCAATTTAATTTCATTAAAAATAAATTCTAATTATAACGATGAGTTTGTCTATTTCATTTGTTGTTATCAGCTGCAAACAATCAGTAAAAGCCAAAATATTGTTGTTGTTGCTGCTGTTGTGTTTGCTACTGCTGCTCCTGCTGCAATTACAATTGCTGTTATTATTGTTGCAGTTGTTGTCACCAAGCAAATTGCAATAATAAACTAAATGCATACATACACAGGTTCACACAAATGAAAATACACAAACACACCTTTATAATTAATACACATACATTTAATGTTTAGGGTAATATTTATAAGTGAATTAGTATATGTTTTTTAAATGTAGACATTTTTAAAAATTTATTTTAAACAGGTGGGAATTTTATAATAATATTCTTTAAAAACTATTTAAATTTGTTGTAAAAATAATGCATTTTTTTTTTTTTTTGAAATTCAATTCCTGTTAAGAACTGCAATATCAAGGTCAAAATCAAATCCAAACTTTTTCGAACTTCAGTGGTAATATTTTAATCCGGACCGGACTTGTTTTGCTGACAATGCTGCATGTGGAAGGGTCAGACAGTAAGGTCATTATCAAGGCCTTTGACAAAGGCTAAAAAGAATTACCCTCTGTAGTAAGCTACGTAAACATACACATACATACAGCTTTCAATATTATACATTAAAAATTAGTACCGTTATAAACCAATAGCTTAGAAGAAATCTATAAAAATCGCAAAAAAAATCTAATAGTTGTATTTAAATAAAATTTCACGTAGGCATAGCAAAGGAGTGTACAATTTTAAGTTTAGTAGGGTGGCCCCACATACATCTGAGGAGTGGTGCTCTTGGGGCTCAAATTAGGGTATCCAAATATTTTTGCTATTTTCCTCTTAGAGGTTTCAAATTATTTGCACTTGAAATTTCAACTATCTCAATTTTGCAAAATCTTGTTTCAGTTTTTTCCAATATATAGCCCAATACTTTTGTGCGTTTTTTTTTAATTTTTACCCAAAAATTTAAAGAACAAAATTATCTACCAAATAATAAAGTCGATAAATCTTCCAAGTCCAAAAATAAACAATTTTGTTTTCTTTTTTTCCGAAAAAGTGTCCACACTATTTCTTCTCTGAAATAAAATTTTCTTTAAAAATATATAATAATTTTATACTTTTCTGAAAAGTATCTTCACAGAGATGATTTTACAATTAGAAACATACAAACATATACCCAATAGGACTAAGTACAGTAGGGAGGGTCTATGCTTATTCCTATTGGGTGTTTTGATTTTTTTTTTTTTATTTAAAATCATCTCTGTGAAGATACCTTTCAGAAAATTATAAAATTATTCTATGTTCTTAAAGACAATTTTATAGGTCGATTATGTATAACAACAAGTGTTGCCAGTTTTCAAGGCTAAATCTAGCCTTTTTATTTTGCTTTTAGCCTCAAAAATTTCGTTTTAGTTTCTAGAATTGCTTTAAAAAGGCTAAAATATTACTATTTAAACGACGAAGAAAATAATTTCTTATTATCTACTACTAATTTTATTTTACATAATCATTCATTTAAACATTTTTTTTGTATTTATTCGCATAAAAACCTATTTTCGGCTGCGGCGCTTCATTATTGAAATTAAGAACAACAAATATACTAAAATACTAATAACTTATTTGATTGAATTACTAAATCGATTATAATTATTTTTTAATTTCCCATTAACCATACAATAGTTTGTATAAACATAATTTTAGCAAAATTCTTATAAAAACGAAAAATTACCCGAAAACTTAAAAATGCTTAATTAAAAAGGAATTATAGTTTAAAAATGTCGAAAAAAAAATTGTTCATATGAAATATAACCCAAATTCGTATGGATATTTCTTAGGCAATTTTTCATTTGGGTCATTTTACAGACACATGGTCTTTGTTTTATTTATAAACTTATTACAATATCTTTAAAAATTTATTATTCTTCGTAAATGTGCATTTAAATGAGAAATGAGCCTTTATCTGTGATCAGTAATATTTTTGGCCAAAAATCAATTTTTTATATGAAATTTGTAAAAAATCTTTAAACTGTTATAACTTCATAAATATGCATTTTGATAAGAAATAATAAAAAAGTAATGAGAACGAGAATAATAAGTTTTTAAGTTAAAGGAAAAATTTTTAATTTTTTTCCTGGCCTTATTTTTTGGGACATTCAGCTTTTTTTGACCTTTTTACAAGTTGAATTTTTTTTCTCGGCTCCTGGCAACACTGATGGCAACCGAACTGAAGAGATGTTGCCAGTTGCTGAAATTTTATAACAGATGGCAAATAGTAACTGAAACCTTTCAACTTTAGTTGCAACACAGGCAACTACAAATTTCTAATTGCTAAAAATTTTTTATACAAAAAAATTTAAAACTAAACATTATTTTTTTGTAAAAGTGTTAATAATTTTAGGAATTACTAGATCAAGTTACAATTTCATATATTCAAAAGCATTTAGATTCATTCAAAAGCTAGGAAATAGGACGCAACTCGAACATTAATCCAAGAGGCATCCAAAAGCGATTTTGCATGTCTAAATTGCAGAATCAGTATCATAAACGGTGTTACTTCTGTGAGAGGATCCATTATGATAATCTCCTCCATCCAGGAAAATCTATAAAATTTAAAAAAAAAATACTCATTTTTTTCAAAACACAAATACAAAATATATGTGACTACATGTATTTTGTTATTACATGAATTAGGTTTTTGATAATTGCATCAGGTTTTTTTCTCTCACATAAATATCTACATGTTAATCTATCAATCTAGACTTACAATTGTTAGCTCTTGGGATTTTTTAATAATACTTTCACTTCGTCTTCCTAACAAATCAAACGTGTTCAAATAGAAATACTGGCTATCAAGAAGGCGTATAATATTCTACAAGGTATAAACATTCTAATATTCCATGGAACATTGATACATTAAGTGGCATTTTTATCACTGAAATCGAATAGTCAGCCAGGGACATGAAAAGCTGCTTGGAAAAGCTATATTAGCCTAGCCTGAGCTCTTGAAGAAGGTAGAAGAATTACGCAGAAAAGGATCTGCTTTAAATATGTATTTCATCAGTGAGACCTATCGCAATACCACTGGAAACTACTAATTACTCAATTTTGAAAGCACACGCAAACAAATTATTTGGAAGTTAGTGAACTATATGCGAATAGACACTTAGCCTATTTTATTTAGCCTAGGTAAGGAAGAGCTACTTGGACTCTCCGTTAGAATGACACCACCCTAGCAGATAAATTACCCAGAGAAGTTTCATATATATGCCTTCATCGAGAAACTCTCATTGGGAAATCTTGCTTTGTATTCAAGATTTATTAAATATCTTGTCTTCTCGCAGGTAGGATTTCACACATTTTACTTTTATCTAGCTTTGAATAAGGAAAAAATCCTTACGAGTTTTATATTGATTAGACATTCAAAATGATATTCAATATCGAAAGACTTGTTCTTATCTGGTGCGTATTTAGATGGAAACCCGAACTTTATGCAACAGAGGCTCTTGCACACCGAAGAGTTCCTCCATTGCTGAAAGCAAAATGAGATTAATTTGAATAATCTTCAATAATTTTATCGCTAAGGAGGATTATGATATTTCCATCCTCTGGACCGACTTCAGTTTCATCTAGCTAAAGAAATCACCAACGTATCTATATTAGATCGTCACAGGTCTTGTGATCCACACTCTCCAGAACTGGAAGTTTCTCATTGTTGTTACCTCGATATTCTTGGTGGAAGATTGTTCCAAATCCATAAAAAATCTTCCACAGTTTCTTCCTAAGGGACTCCTTTGAATCATTGTGCAGAATGACAGTTGCTCTCCTGGAAACATCAGCGGCATCAGTAACATTAGCCACTTTTCAGTAGAGGTAGCTGAGGGTTACTTATTTGATGATGCCCGGCGGGGATCTTAGCGATAGATCTAAGCCTCTGTGGAACATCAGCAAGAGATATGGGTTCAAGACAAGCGCCAAGCCACTTTTTAGCTCTCAATGAGTGTTCGTGCCCTCTGGAGAGAATTGGGCTCTTGCTTCATTCGACAGGTACTTAACCAAGCCGATTTACAATTTTGTAGGCCCTTGAGGAAGCATTTTTGTGCTTTGGGATTGTTTCAATGGGGGCCTAGGAAGGTGTCTTGGAGTACATCGAGCACATTTGACAGCAGCAGCAGACCTGTTTTGTACGCTGACTTACTCTCCTTACCAGTACCTGAAGCAATGGTTTTTACCGCCTTTGTTGCTATCAGAAACTTAAGAAATTGGTTTCGTCGAGACACATTTTACAAGGTTTGGTTTTCGACCGCCCAACGTCTTGATCGGATATTTTTGGGCCTAGTAGTTCGTCCACTAGCAGAGCTTGTCGCTTTCTTTCTACTAGTCGAGGCTACTTACTAAGTCTTAAAACCGACGCTGCATTAAATTGGATCTTCGGAGATTATGAAGCACTTTACCGGATACACAGGACATGACTTTTCATCGGACATTGGGACGATTAGCTATTTACATTTTATGTCCACTGCCGATCAACAGGATACAGACGCAGACCATCAGCTGCTCATTATAAGAAATAGACAGCTTAGGGATTTAGAGTTGCGAACTGATGGCCTTAGAAGCCGTCGGTATTAGTATGTATTTTCCAAGATAAAAAAAAAATACATTTTACACTTTTTAGCCGCAGTTTTTATATTCTAAGAACTTATTACGTTGGCCACATTATAAATTTATTATAATTAAAATATTTTAATAATTTTTTTGACCAAATTTAAAATTCATTCTAATTTGGTTATGTTTCTTTTGTATTTTCCAAGATAAAAAAAAAATACATTTTACACTTTTTAGCCGCAGTTTTTATATTCTAAGAACTTATTACGTTGACCACATTATAAATTTATTATAATTAGAATATTTTCATAATTTTTTTACCAAATTTAAGATTCATTCTAATTTGGTTATGTTTCTTTTGTTTGTTGATTGTTATTGTTGGTTGACTTCCAAAAAAAGAGGCAAAAATAACTACGGGATATTAAATGGAAAAATGCCTATTGATGTTAAAATATATAATACAGTAAACAGTAATAGCAACAACTACAACATCAGCAGCAGCAACTACAGTAATAGCTATAAAAAAAATACAACAACAATAATAAGAATATTGTAATTTCATTTCAACAAATTATCTACAACAAAACTGAGAACAAGTAACTCTAAACAATTTTTTGCAAATTTTTGGTAATTCTTTCTTTTTTTTTTAGTTATTGTTGTAGTTGCAGTTGTTGTTTTATGGAAAAGCGAGATACTACGAATACGAATGTAACGAACGAATATAATACAACGAATGTAAAACATAATCGAGCATGTTGATCTTATAAATTGTTTACAACTGCCAACAATGAAAACCCTTTCAATAGATTCTTTTTTATTTTTTGTTTCGTTGTTTCTCTGTTGCAGGTTTCTTTTGCTTTTGTTGTTTTTGGTTATTTTGTATTATTATTTTGTTCATACGGCAGTCAACAACAATAATTTTATAAGAAAAAATATAAAAAAAAAAACGATAGTCATGACTTATGGCAATATGCAGAATTACTTTAAACTACGAAAGTTTTTAATTTAATATCCAAGCAACAACAACAACAACAACTACAATACAAAAATACCAACTATTCATATTATCCAGTACTACGACAACAACAGCAACAACAACAATTTTAAAAACATACACCACCAGCAATATCTACAACAACTAAGTTGTATTCGTTTGAATTTGGAATTCTGCGAATTTGCAGCATGATAAACATGCAACAAGAGTGAAGAACACTGCAAAAAGTCATACACACACACACATATACTCAAACAAGAGAACTATAACTGAGGAAAAAGATGGAGATGCAGTCTGCAGTCCATACTGGAAAATAATGCCAGATGTGATTATATTGATGTCGTAGTAGAAGCAGCAGCAGCAACGATAAAGATTCTATAGTGTTGTTGCTATTATTACTCATTGCTTTTAAGATTGCTAGCAATTGGATACTGCTATGATCAGGGTTAACAAGAGATTGAAAATTGGATGCTGTTTATAGATTTCAAATTAACTTTTTTATAGAAATTTAAAGTAAACTTTTGTAAACGAAACCTTACTTTCATAACTTTAAAATTTTTTTCTTAAATTTCTCAAGTATTAGAATGAAATATAAACCAATTGATCACAAGAAGTATGTGAATTAAAAAAGATACCATAGATTCTCAAAGTTTTAAATCTCTGACATGGAAATTGCTAAATACTATCTGGGGTTAATATTCTACAAAACATCAGGAAAACTAAATGGATAGAGCAAGTGAGCGTTATATCTTAACTTCCCCCGAAGCCACCGATCATCATAGATCAATATTATATTGAATTATCTACCAAACTATTGATATATGCTTTTGATAGGGCGATTTTTGTAGCACACAGACCAAAAATCTGCAAAGGTAGAAGGAAACAACTTACAAAACGCAAGTCTTGGAGACCCTTCTGTAAGAGAGTTGGGGAACACACGCGCTTGCGTAAAATCTTCTCATCCCCATTGGTTATCCTAATCTTAATTCAAAAGCCTAGTGGCAGCTGGACTACTAGCAGACATGAGACCCTAGATGTCTTAATGAACGCCCATTTCCAGGCAGCCTTCTGTCAAAGGAAAGCTATGCAAACGACTCAAATGAACCTACGGAATATCAGATTCTCATACCGTTGATTGAACTAAGATGAGCTCTCAACCATTTTGGCCTAGATGGCATCATTCATGCAGATTTCCAGCACGATATCGACCATGGTTAACTCCGATTTATTCTGCCATATATGTCTTAATGAACGGCCACTTCCCAAGCAGCCACCCATTAACGTGAAGCTTTGCGAACAACTCATGTGGCCCTAGCGGGGTTAAGATTGCGATTACAAATAATAGACTAAGATAGGCACTAAATAAGGACTGCACACGAAAAATTTATTACATACAATTCAGAATATCTTAAATAAGAGTTGCATTGTGTTTTAGGTTACTTTTTTGTTGAAATGGGACCACATTTGTTTTAAACTCTATTTTATTTTTTAGTCAGCTTTAAGTATCCTTTAAATATTGTATTACTATGACCCAATACATTAAAAATAAACAGAGTTCTAGACAATTGGATCTAGAAAGTGGATTGGCTTCCTTTAGTACATAGAAGAACCATTTGTATTTGTATTTTTTTTTTTTTTGTTGTAATAATGAGAAGAGAGATGAGCTCAAACTAATTAGTATCCGTTGTGTTTTCTAATGATAGGAAAAATATTTTCTGACGGTAGTCATTTGCGTACATTTATCTTTTAAAAGTGTCATTTGTTCCCTCTATATCGTGCCAAACTAAAAGATTATTCGACAATTTCGATTTTTTTTTTTACACGGTATTCATTTGATACATTTCCCATAATATCTGTGATATAAAATTCATGATCAGGATGTTGTAAAAAGTCCGCCAGTACGTACATAATTTTTACCACTCTTTAGACAGTATTACTATATTTGAAAAAAAAAATAGTCTCAGTAAGCTTCGTCCCCTCTTTTGCCTCCACATTTTTTTAGCGTTCCTATTAGGAACTTTCTTTTACTTCATAGGTTTTAAGTCAAGATACAGAGCAATTTAAAGAATGATTCACATTACATCCAGAGATGTAGAGATTTTTTTTTAATTTGTATTATTTTGTCTGCGATCCTACATTAATTTGACCCAAAGTTTATTTAATGGAAGATATATGGATTTAAAATTCATGTATTTAAAAAAAAATTCTGAAATATCAATGAAATTCTGAAAAAAAAAAACTAAACTACAACGAATTTGAACATTTTGAAGAACTTAAAATTTTATATAGAAGTGGTGAGTGTGTATACCAAATTTTATCAAAATCGGAGTGGTGAGGTCAAAAATTGCGTTTTTTTCAAAATTGCTTTCCAATGTGATTATAAAGCCCCCAGTAATAGTGGGATCGTCAGACATTTTTTCGAAATCTGCAACTTAATCCTGCAGAGTTTAGCGCTAACTAATGGCTAGCATAGCCAAAGAAATCGGAACCATGTCGGCTATTAAGCTCAATACTATAAGCTATGGATATACGACGATGTTCATGGATTTAAATTCTCGGAGTCATCCTCTAATAAACCAATAGAAAGAATTGGTTCAGTTGAAGTCTACACTGATGGATCAAAATTTCAATAATTAGCAAAATTATTTCCTTCAAACTGCCTCTTTATCATAAGGGCGGTAAATTAGCTAATATAATAAAGGGTATTCGATGTAAATATTCAAATACGTACCGACAAACAAGCTGTAATAAGGTCCATAAAAATTCTGGCATGTTGAAAAACTTTGGATCCACAAAATGTTGGCAATTCTTTTTAAATCTTTTGTCCCCCAAAAGTATCTTCTATAAAGACTATATCTTGTACAGTGAATTAGATTAGGAAGCAAAGTAGTCAAACACACAGACATACATAGCAAAAACTTATAGAATCAAGTAAAAATTCCAAACAAGTCGTGTTGTATTTTAACTTGTACGAATATTATATCCTGACCATCTTTTTTTTTGTTTCTTCTTATATATAGTTGTTGTTGGTATCATAACGATTTCTTATTTTAGCAGAAATTGGGCACGGTAAAGTTTAAGTTTAACACAAGCGAACAACAACAAATATCTAGTAACATCAACAACATTAATATCATAACTATCGAATGAATTGTAGTTTGTTTGTAACTACTTTAAGGCAAACAAATATTCTTCTTACAAAAACTACATAAAGGAGCAGAAAACTAAGCAGAAGAAGTAGACTCTGCAAAACAGCAAACAGAATTAAACAGACAAAGAGTCAGACAGCAGACAATCGAATAGACCCCAAGCAGTCTACTCTGAACGAAAGAAATGTAACTAACAAATGAAATAAAAAAAAATAAAATAAAACTATTATTCTTCTGTTTGTTGGCATTTAATAATAAATAAAATAAAAGAACAACAACAGCATTTAAATATCAACTCATATTTATGAATTTTTATATATATTATAAAGAAAGTATTGAAATGAATCAAATTTTAAACAGAAGACAGACAAATACAAGCAAAAAAACAAACACACCTCGATCGATCGAGCCTTCGATGGACAACTGATCTCTTTGGTTGATTGCTGTTGCTGTTGTTGCTAAAGCCACCCTACTGGGGCAACATTTGTTGCTTACATTCTTAAAAGACAACAAACATGAAATCATATCATCATCAGCAGCATAACCAAGCAGCAGCATAACAACACATAACAACAACAGCAAATACAACAAATATAGATTAACAGCCAGACACTCATTTAGTTTGAAATATTTATAACCTTAAACAACCAATTGGCATCAAACTTTAAATCTTAAACAACATTGTTGTTAGCAACAAAAAACACTACAACAACTATTTATTTTTAACTGTTTTAACTACCCTCGCATGTTGTGTTTTTTGTAGAGATTTTAGTCAGGTTAACAGGTTAAGTTTGATCCTGACTGAACTTTTTCTTTTCTTTTGTTTTAGATTTTGTTTTTTTACACTTTTTCTCCACTCACTCGCTGTGGCTGGTTGTTTGTTTTATGGATACCTGTGGGGACTTCGTGTGAAATTCCTAAGATTTTGCTTTTGTTGGCCTTAAGTTAGAGCAGTGAGTGGTTGATTTCATTGTTTTATAAGCATGTTAACGCATTTATTGCATGTCAATTGTTAACATTTTTTCACTTTAAAGTGTTTTGTATTTTAGTTGAGAAATTTTTTAAATATTTTGACAACTTGAAATTTTTTTCTTAAGTTTTAAATAATAATAAATTGTTTATGAAATATTTATAAGTATTTATATTGCGCAGTGATTATCGTTTGTATGAAAGAGAGATAAGAAGAAAGAGAAAGTAAGTTTTATTAATTTTAATATTTTGGAAGTTTGTAATGCAATCTGTCTTCTATTGTATCGAATTATGAAAATAAAACTTTAAGTTAAGGATTGAAAGGTCCCTAAAATTATTATATTTGTATTTGAAAGCTATCCTTTACTTTCCAAAACTACACTCTCTATCTTTTCCCCACTTCTCACTGAGGAGTATGAAGCATCATTTTTATATCCTTTTCGTTCTTCTAGACTCGTAATGCTTATCGGAGAACTAAGAAATGATCAGTATTTTTATACCAAAAAAGCAGATTTCAACGTTTTTTGAAACATTTTAGTTGGGAAACATGTTTCTTGACCAACGGTTCCAAATTGGGTTTCATTAGAATCATTTTAGTGGTTCTACAAAATAGTTCGAAATAGAAAATACAATTGTTGTTAACAAGTGAATCAGTATGGTACAGTTCTGATAGGATCACTTGTTAGAAAGAAGAGCAATTTTCTAGAGAGTGTTTTCCGAGAAAACTGTCTCAGCACCGCGAGAATATAATGCCTCTACCAATGTCGTTAACTTATTATCACATATGAGAGGTAAATTTAGATTTCTCCATGTCTCGGTAAGAAATACAAGTTATACTAAAAAATTATGCAGAAATTTTCTGATTTATCTTGGTAATTCTAGTCCTTTTAAGGATTCTGGAAAGGAATCACGTTCGCGTTGTTTACAATGTAAAGCTCTCTCTTGTTAAAACGGTATATAGAACCAGAACTGAACAAGAACTGAACTAGAACTAAACTAGAACTGAATTAGAACTAAAGTAGAACTAAACTAGAACTAAACTTGAACTGAATTAAAACTGAACTAAACTGAACTACAACTAAACTAGAACTAAACTAGAACTGAACTAGAACTGAACTAAAACTGAACTATAACTGAACTAGAACTAAACTATAACTATACTAGAACTAAACTAGAACCGAATTAGAACTAAACTAGAACTATACTAGAACTAAATTAGAACTGAACTAAAACTGAATTAGAACTAAACTAGAACTAAAGTAGAACTAAACCAGAACTGAAGTAGAACTGAAGTAGAACTGAACTAAAACTGAATTAGAACTAAACTAGAACTAAAGTAGAACTAAACTAGAACTAAACCAGAACTGAACTAAAACTGAACTAAAACCGAACTAAAACTGAACTAAAACTGGACTAAAACTGAACTAAAACTGAACTAGAACTGAACTAGAACTGTACTAGAACTAAACTAAATCTAGACTAGAACTGAACTAGAAGTGAAATAAAACTGAACTATAACTAAAGTAGAACTAACCTAGTACTGAACTAAAACTGAACTAGAACTGAACTAGAACTAAACTAGAACTGAACTAGAAATGAATTAGAATTGAACTTTTAATTAATTAGAGATGATATGAAACCTGAAATCTTTGCTGTTCAACATTGTTCTTGAAGTCTTTATAAAGATCAATGTGAAGAACTCCAGGAAATTCAATACTAACAACATTTATTTCCTGTCATATGGACACTGCAAAATGTCGCAATAACTTTTACTTTTGGACTCAGTGACAGAGAAAACGGATTTAAAATTAAAAATAAGCAAGATCAAGCCAATGAGAAATTACGTGATGGATGACGTTGAGAGCTCTGCTACCTTGACAGCATTATTAACAATAAATGTGGATTAAGTATTGGTGGAAGGCCTTGAACATATCAAAGAAAATAAATAAAAAATAAGAAACATGTTCAACATTTAATACAGCTGCCCGATATATAAATGATAACCGCTATCTTGAGGGAATTATGAGGACTTTCTGGCAAATATGATAACAAGCGCTGACGTATAGGTAGTCACACATCAAGATCGGTTGGGGCTGAAAACACCAAATAATTTAACAAATGATTAAACACAGACATCCATTGAATGGAACCTATATGGTTAATCTTGTTAAATATTCGAAGTCCAACAATTTACTAAGCAATCGATCGAATTATGTAGAGATCGCTTTACGAGTAACTTGTTAGCTGTCCTATCGGAAAAATTATCTGAACTCTGTTTATATCGAACTGTCACAATAATCCCACTATACAATTTGTTATTTAGTTATTTAGGTTGATGCAGTGGGACGCATCAATCCTTTCTTATATCAAAATTCCATTCCTGTATGCTCTTTGGGGCAGTAGAGGTGATTATGCTAAAACTTTCGAAATAGTTGGTATTTCGTTGTTATTACAATTGAATGTTTTCTATAAAATTAAATAACTTGTTTACGCTTGTAAGCTAAGCACATTCATCCAGAAGATGTCATCCATTTATTAACAATGATCCAGTGGATCGATTGCCACATTATAGGAAAAATTCATTATTTAGCTCTACTGTTCATATGTGAAATAAACTTCCCGTAGAAGTCATTTGCTATTTAAAGAAATCCAATATAACGTAAAATATTCATGAAATTAAAAACTGAATTTACATTTAATCCAATTGCACCAAAAATATTTACAAAGTGGAAACCACATTTCATTTATTCATTTTCACTTTCATTTCCCTACAGGTTTTGAAAAACACCTTTTTTCCAAGGCCTAAACAACTAAAAGAAAACTAATAAAACTATTTTTTCCTTTGAAATCATCATTAATCATAATCCAAAAGCATTCCGGATGCCACAAACATTTTGTAATTTTTATTTTTTAGCTCCTTTATTTTTCTTTTTTTTTTTCATTGAATATTTTCTTGTGTTTGTTTCTTTACACAATGTGACACGAATCAACATAATTACACATTTTAGTTGCACTCTGGCTACAAATACATAATTGATGACAAATGCAATGCAACACAACGCATTGCAACATCAACTAAGCAAACGACTATGACGAAATATGTGTCCACTAGCCCAAAGAAAAAATATATAAAAGAAACCCAAAAAAAGGCGGCAAGTATTTTATTTTTATACAAATTTATATTTTTGGCCAAAAAATAGAAGGAGGAGGATATTTTTTTTTATGGCAAACAATATACTAAGTGTATAAGTAACCTAAAGGTATTTTATGCTCAACGATCACACATTAAAAGTGCAGCAACATTTTTGTGCAACAATGACTGTAAGCATACTTTTTTTTCTTACTTTACTTAAAATGTAAAACCCCGAAAATAAAAATTACAGCAAAAGACAATAATTGGCCAAATAAAAAAATATGGAGAAAAATAATTTTATTCGTAACTAAATATTTAATGTACCATACAATGACTACATAGCTAAAGTTTAAGTCTAAGAGCATTTGTTTTTAGTACCATATAACAAACATAGTACTTTACTATAAAGTACTAAAGCAGCAGCGGTGGTTGCAATTGCAAACATTTATTTATACATATTGCATTTTCTTTCGGTTATGTCGCTTTTGCCATTAAACTATGAGAGTACAATGTTGACGATGAGTTCGTTTGAATACCTTGGCGTTGATGTTTTTTTTTCTTTCTGTTGTTGTTGTTGTTGTTATTGTATATTGCAGCAATTAAAAGGCCGAACTTAACCATGTGTAAAGATTTAGATAAGCGCCTTATTTTTAGTTGCTGTTTTTTTTTTAAATTTTCGTACTTATTATTGTACGATACTAAGTAAGAATCTAAATACTAAATATAACTATACAATATGATATATGCTAGTACTTACAATTAGTATATTAAAAAACCCCCGTTCTAAACATACAATCATACATGTGTAATTATTGTAAATAAATACTTTGAATGTAGTCCTAAGTACTAACATGCATGTTTAAAAAAATAAAAAAAAAAAATTACCAAAATTGTCTCATTTGGATTTTTTTTTTTTTTTTAAAGTTTGGGTCAATTAAAAACTGAAAAAAAAAAAAATTTTTAATTTATTTTATTTGTAATGTAATATTTGGAAAATATAGATTTTTGATAAAAATAATATTCCCATTTAAATGATTATTTACCCAGATAATTGAGATTTGCATTTTTTTATTTTATATTTTTATACAAAATATCGAATTTGATGAAAAATATAAGTATATACAATTTGAAAAACTTTTTCCATTTAAGCACTTGTTTACCGAAATTTTAAAGATTTAGAATTTTCTTGGATTTCCATACAAACCTAGCAAAAGCTTTGCTTTCCTGGCAAACTAGCCGGTATAATTGGAAACAAAAATAAACTACTTATTTTTTGCCTGAATAACTAGTAATTTTTGTTCGACTTGTCCACAAATTCATGTAGTTATTTTTTGACTCTAGGGGTACTCAAAAATATGTACCTAAACGAAAACAAAAAAATTTTAGCGTCAGTGAGACTCGAACTTAGACACATACTAACCATTCGTTTTTACTGACTAACGTCTTATTCAGTACACCATCTCGCACGTAGCATCCTAAGCGACAAAAACTCTATTTAGTTCACAATATCTTTTTAGACATTTTGTTATAAAAAACTAATAGCTTCAGAATGGGGTTGAACCGACAACCTTCTGGTTGTTAATTCGGCACTCTAGCCAACTCATCCAAGTTATTGCAGTATTACTATTATACTATTGAGGACTTATTAATGTAATACAGAGCAGGCAAATAATAATGACGCCTCATTACCAAGAAACTACTTTAATAAGTAGTTGCCATTACCGAAAACCAAAAAGTTTTTGCTGGGAAGTGTGAATTTTCGATGAAAAATATAAGTAATTAAAAATTTAGCCTATTTTTTGCCACGCTTATTTATCGAAATATTAACGATTTATATTTTTTTTTGGATTTTCCATATAAAATACTGACTATATATCGATAAATGCTTATTTATCGAGATATTAAGGATTTAAAACTTTTTTGATTTTCATACCAAATATCGGTTTTTGATCAGATATATAAGTGATCACAAATCGAGCCTCCTTTTTCATTTAAAAACATATTTACCGAGATATTAAGGATTTAAGATTTTTTTTGATTTTTTTATTAAAAAAAATCTCGGTTTTCGATCAGAAATAGAAGTTCCTTTTTCCATTTAAACGCTTATTATGAAAAATATAAGTTATCAAAAATCGAGCCCCTTTTTCCATTTAAATCCTTAATATCATATAATATCATATTAAGAATTTTTTATGAAAATAAGGAATAATCACAAATAAAGAGATATAAAGAAAGTAATATTTTTGGGTTTTTAATAAATTAAAAAAAAACAATTTTTGGTGAAAAATATAAGTGATCACAGATCGAGCTTCTTTTTCCATTTAAATGCTTATTTAACGAGATATTAAAGTTTTTTGATATTTCGAATTTATTATACAAAATATTGATGAAAAATAAAAGTGATCACAAATCGAGCCGCCTTTTCCATTTAAACATTTATTTAACGAGATATTAAGGATTTAGGATTTTTTTTTTTTTTGGATTTTTCATACAAAATATCAATTTTTAATTAAAAATATTATTGTTCACAAATCTTATTCACAATTTCAATTAAACGCTTATTTAAAGAGATATTAAGAATTTAGGATTTTTTGGATTTTTCATACAAAATAAGGATTTTTGGTTAGAAATAAAAGTGATCACAAATCGATCTCCTTTTTCCATTTAAACGCTTATTTAACGAGATATTAATGGTTTTAGATATTTCGAATTTATTATACAAAACATAAATTATTGATGAAAAATATAAGTGATCACAAATCGAGCCGCCTTTTCCATTTAAACATTTATTTAACGAGATATTAAGGATTTAGGATTTTTTTTTTTTTTTTTTTTTGGATTTTTCATACAAAATATCAAATTTTAATTAAAAATATTATTGCTCACAAATCTTGTTCACATTTTCAATTAAACGCTTATTTAAAGAGATATTAAGAATTTAGGATTTTTTGGATTTTTCATACAAAATAAGGATTTTTGGTTAGAAATATAAGTGGTCACAAATTGAGCTCCTTCTTCCATTTAAAATCTTTTTTAACGAGATATTAAAGTTTTTAGATATTTCAGATTTATTATACAAAATATAAATTATTGATGAAAAATAAAAGTGCTCACAAATCGAGCCGCCTTTTCCATTTAAACGCTTTTTAACGAGATGTTAAAGTTTTTAGTTATTTCAGATTTATTATACAAAATGTAAATTATTAATGAAAAATAAAAGTGCTCACAAATCGAGCTCCTTTTCCATTTAAACGCTTATTTAACGAGATATTAATGGTTTTAGATATTTCGAATATATTATACAAAACAGAAATTATTGATGAAAAATATAAGTGGTCACAAATCGAGCACCTCCTTCAATTTAAACGCTTATTTAAGATTTTAAGATTTTTTGGATTTTTCGTTCAAAATCTTGATTTTTGGTCAGAAATATTAGTGATCACAAATCAAAAAAAGACTTATTTAGCGATTTAAATTTTTTTGATTTTTCAAAAAAATACTGATTTTTGATAAGTGATCACAAATCGCTTATTTATCGAGATGTTAAGGATGTTAAGTTTTTTCTTTTTATTTTTCGCACAAAAATATTGATTTTTTGATGGAGTGATCACACCTTTTCCACTTAAACGCTTACTTACCGAGATATTAAAGATTTAAGATTTTTTTGCATTTTTCATACAAAATATCGGTTTTTGATGAAAAATATTAGTAAGCACGAATCGAACTCCTTTTTCCATTTAAACGTTTATTTACCGAGATAGTAAGGATTAAGGATTTTTTGGAGTTTTCATATAAAATAACAGTTTTTAATTAAAAATATAAGTTATCACATTTAAACGCTTATTTATCAAAATATTAAAGATTTAAATTTTTTTTTTTTTTTTTTGATTTTTCATACAAAATATCGATTTTTTTTAACGCTTTTTTACCGAAACTTTGAGGTTTTAAGATCTTTTGGATTTTTCATTCATAATCTTGATTTTTTTGTTCAAAAATATTAGTGATCGCAATTCAAATCCCTGTTCCATTTAAACGCTTATTTATTGATATATTAAAGATTTCAGAGTTTTTGGATTTCTTTTTTACAAAATATCAATTTTTGGTCAGATCACAAATCGAGTTCCTTTTTCCATTTAAACGCTTATTTACCTAGATATGGAGAATTTCAACATTTTTTTGATTTTTCATATACAATAGTTTTGCTGTTGATTATTTAAAAAATTATCTTTTTAATTTTTCTTTTCGCACAAAAAGCGCTTAAAATTGTGTTGATTTTGTAGACAGATGATCAATAAAAAAAAAAAAAGAAACAATCGCAATTTTTCAATTACTTAATACTCTACACATTTGGATTGTTAAAAAATAAATACTCGTACTCACTGTAATCAATTACTTTTTGTAGCAATAATACGTGAAATAGAAAAATAATCAAATAATTCCACAAATTTTGTCATGTGTAAGTAATCGGCCACATAAATCTAAATTGCAATCGCATTAAACCGTATTAACAATCCCACAAATACAAACAATCAACCAATTGAAATCACATTTGATTTCTGTTTTTCTCTATTTCTCTTTGTGATGACCGCAAAAAAAGAATAAATAAAATGAAACTAAAAATGCCATCAAACAAATTTTACGCTTGAAGTGCGCAAGCGTAAATTGTTTGCATTGGTTGTTGTGTGTAATTGATCCGTTTTTAAGCTGATTTAATATTATTTATAGGTAGGTATATGGTTGGGCAATTGTAGAGGATTCGCAATAAAATTCAAAAAAAAAAAACTATATACGTTTATACATATAGATTATAGATTCCAAACTAAGTATTTGCGAATTACTTACCCATGAGAGAAGTAATTTTAACAGTTTTGATTTGATATAATTTTTTTTTTTTGCCTTTTTGAAGAGGGATTTCAAATCCCTTTTCCTACTATTTGCGATTAAAATATAACTAAAATACATATAAGAAATAATATGATTAAAATGTTTGGATTTTGGAAGTGGTCTCTCTTATATTTGTAATCAATGACCTTTAAATTTTTACTTAATAAATTATAAAATCATTTTATTTATTTTTTGTTCAATTCATAAAGTTTTTTAAAAATAAATTTTAAGTGCTCAGTAATAAAAAATATACTGAAGATCTTTTTAATCCTTTATTTCAAATACTTAAACTTCCCAAATTAAATTTCAAATTATTCCTTAAATCTTTACATGCAAATATTGTATATGATGACCTCTCTTTCATAACGTTAATAAATTTTGTGTTAATAATAAATAAATAAATTCGTTTTGTAACTTATTGACAATCAATCCTTTAATCCTTTAACTACTGCACGTGAAATAAGTAAAAATTTATTTCTGCAACTTTCAATTTGCCATAAAATCATTTATCCCTTAAGATGGGATAAAAAAAAAACACACAAATATACAGTGGACAAATTTATATCATTGCAAATATATGATTTCTTTTTTTTTTTTTTATTAGTGAACTTCAACCCTTTTATTCGTTTCGCTTTAGCAAAGGGTCATCGTAAATGAAAAACTATAAAAAATTATCTACTCGAAACACTCGACAATATAGTTACAAAAAATGGAAAGTGTAGTGAATTTTCCTAAACACTTTTGTCTCTAACGAACGATACATGTAATATTTTTTCATATAGTCAATTATTTTATGCTTTTGGTCAAATTTGTTTTATTTAAGCCTCAAATCCCAATAAAGAAGAAGACGAATTGAATAAAGAAGTTTTTAATGCAGTTAAATTATAAATGGTTAGTGTTAAAAGAAAAAAAGGTATAAATAGTAAATAGAATATGGATTATGAAAGCAAAAACTATTTATAGCAATATAAATAGTAAATAGCAAGCAGTTGGAGAAAATGGGAAGAACATGGAACAATGTTGATGCAAAAACATTTATATAAATATACTATACTGGTGCATATTCCTATAAACGCACATTAATTTTTTTTAATCAACTTACAAAAAATGGGGCTTAAAAATAATTAAGGTGTTACAAATTAATTTTTTAAATTATTTATTGATTTCACTTAAAAGATTAATAACAAACAACTTAAAATGTACATTAATTTTTTTCATTGTAATTTTAGTAGTTTAATGCCATTTTTTTATGGCATTTTCCTATATACGCACTTAAACTAATGAACCAATTTAGCATTATTAATAATGTGCTGATAAACCTTTGTTTTGTATAACTTCAAAAATTCGGTCTGGCATTGATTCGACTAATTTTTGAAGAAAATCACTGTCAATTTCTTCCCAGGCTTGCCTAATATTTAGTTTTAACTCCGTTATTGTTATTATTATTTCATTCTGTGCATTTCCACAGATTATCCAGTCCAATACTATGGAATACTATATTCATTAAACCACGATTTAGATTGGTTCGAGACATGGATTGCAGCGTTATCCGTTTTTCATCCATAAATAAGAGAAGAGCATCGGCCAACAATTTTTGATTTTCCTACAGCAGTAAATGCTGCCCAAACAATAACACTGCCTCCACCGAAATTGCGTTTCAACATACGAATTTCGTTCGACCTCAAATCATGCCAATAGCAAGAATATAAATCGGAACCATTCAAATTTTCATCAGAAAAGATTACTTTATTACACTCATCTGTCCATTTCATGTATTTGCACGAAAATTTTAAACGATTTTCCTTATGATGCTGTTTTAACATTGGCTTACATTTTGGTTTCTTCCATTTTATGTTACCATCTGTTCGCAAAATGTTTGGAAAGGACAGGAAGGTCAAGTTTATTTTTTATTTATGTAGCATTTAATTTATTGCGGATGGCTTCTTCTTTTATTTTATTAATTTGCCTTTTTATTAATTTTTTATTACCTTTTGTTGGTTTCCGCACTCCGCATGACTCCTTCCGAATGGTTAATTTTTCGTCCAATTTCCCTGTTCACGATCACGAAAAAATTAAATTTGAATTTTTTTTTCTGGTCTGTAAGAAAAGTTTCTTTGGGCATTTTAATTAAAAGAAAAATATTTCCAGTAAACAGAGATCTTGTCAACAGAAACTTACCTCAATCAAATAAATAAAAAAAATTAAATTTTTTTTAATATTTTTATACTCTACACCATATGTGGTTGGGCATTATGCGTTTGTACTGATGATTGTAATGCGTAGAAAAAGTTATCCAACACCCACCTTAAAGTGTTACCAATCGACTCAGAATCACTTTTTAAATCGATCTGACGATGTCCGTCCATCCGTCTGGCTGGCTGACTGACTGTCCAAGTAAACATTGTGCACAAAGTACAAGTCGCAATTTTAAAAATAACTCAATGAAATTTGGCACGTGGAACTTTTATGATACAAAAATGAAGCCTATTGAAATCGATTGTGATCGATCCATTATTTCACTTAGCTCCTATACAAATGTCCCCCCGGAATAGAGTTTAAACACTCAAAAATGCCTTAAAAATAAGATTATTTTAATGAAATTCGATGCAAGGAAGTTCTTTACAAGTAACAATCTTTGTACCAAATTTTATGAAGATCGGTCCACAATTAACCATAGCTCCCATATAAACCCCTATTTCGAAAATCACTTTAACGTGCATAAATCCCATACGAATGTTAGTATGAAGTTAATATTCTACACACATATGTTTTATAGAAGTAGAAATAACATTGCCAAATTTTATAAGAATCGATCCATAATTTACCATAGCTCCCATATAAACTCACTTCCAGGAATCGCCCTAGAGTGCATAAAATCATCTAGATGTTAGTATCAATGCATTATTCTGTATTTGTATATTTTATTTTATATTTAGTACAATTGGCCACAGGTGTAATATAATATAAGTCAATTTTCCGAATTTTTATGCTCGTACATAATTTTGTAGGGTATCATATGGTCGGTCTTGACCTTTATTTTTTTTTTCTTTTTTTGCAATAACTTTTTAGACAAATTTTTATCGACTGCGTTTATAAGAATATTCCACTAAAATGATCGCCAATATTTTCTGATTGCTAAATTAAAGAAAACAACAAAAGCAAGTAACAAATATTTGTTACATAAAAAAAGTACTCGCGATATAAGAGTTATTGTAACAACACAACATTGTTTTTGGATAAGAGCAATGAATGTACCTCTAAGAAAAATAAAAATTTTAAATGCGTTCATAGGAATATGCACCAGTGTAACCAAACCACTAAAAGTTCGTATACCCACACAAAATATTCATAATTGAAATTTGAAAAGCTGTATTTCATGCGAACAATATCCGATTTTAAAAATTGATCACTTATTTTTAAAATAATTTTGCTGCCCTTAAACTCCATACAAAAATTGGTTAAATATTTTTTAAACTTTCACGTATAAAATGTAAAATGTTTACCAACCAAAGTTTACATATTTCTAATTTTGACCATTTAAAATTCATACTCCCTACAAAGCGATATTTTTAATATAAAGTTTCATCAGATTTTAATTTGTTTATAATATTTTATTTTTACAATTACTTTATTTAGTGAAAGATCTTAATGAAAAACGCTCATTATGTATCATGAAATCCGGTATTTTGAACATTTTTGTGTTTAAACCGTTATATGATCTTTTAGTAACGTTTTTGATCACTTGGGAAGCTATTGCCCCTCCAGTCTAGATTGAAATTAGATGTTAATAAGACTTTAGCATTTCGATGATACTAATATAATTTTCTACAAATCTTTTGTTGCGATTTTCAACATACTAGCTAAATAGGAGTATTTCATGCCGGAGGATGGTATATAAACTTCGAAAGTAAAAGAGCTAACCAACTATTGAGTTGAGTGCTGCTGTTTAATAAGTAAGTCCATGGTAAGTGAGATATCTGCAAGTAGTTAAAAAAAAATTATAATATGGTTTCTGTAAGCAAAAAGATATGTTAATTACATATCCTAGAAATATAGTGCTACCTCTCTTATGTTTCATCATAAGATATTAAAATATAACGTCAAGAATAAAAAAAAATGATTATAATGGACAAATATGAAGGGGACTGAACATAAAATTTTGTTGCTGATTAATCCAAATTTTTACCACTTAAAGGGAATTCTTATATAAGTGTCATTCATACATGATGTTCATAAATGAGTTGTATCATAATACTTAGTTTAGACGTAGAATAAAATTTTATGGTACTGAGCGGAATTTGCATTTATGTCCGCACAAGATAAGAACAGCTTTCCGTTATAGAAAATAAAAGATATCAAGTCCATAACCCAAAAAAAAATCCGAGAAAAAATTTGACGGTGTCAATATTACCTATAGCATTTATTTTAAAATATGTTACCTTTCTACCTAAAAGAGCACCCAAAATAATAAATAAAACCTAAAAATGGCCATTCTAGTATCTTAATATATTTAATCTAATGCAGACAGAATTTCAACCAAGTCTGTAGTGACAGAAGTTAAACTATGGACCCCCAACTATCTTTAAAAAAACAATTTCCGATTTTAAACAAAAAATACGAATCTTTAATAAATTAGATTTTATAAACAATTTATACTAAAGTAAAAGTCAAATTTTTTTATACCCAGCAAAAACTTTGCTTTCCTGGTAAGCTAGCAGGTATAATTGGAAACAAAAATAAACTACTTATTTTTCGCCTGAATAACTAGTTATTTTTGTTCGACTTGTCCACAAATTCATGTAGTTATTTTTTGACTCTAGGGGTACTCAAAAATATGTACCTAAACGAAAACAAAAATAAAAAACACAAAAAAAATTTTGCCGTCAGTGAGACTCGAACTTGGACACACACTAACCATTCGTTTTTACTGACTAACGTCTTACTCAGTACACCATCTCGCACATAGCATCCTAAGCGACAAAAACTCTATTTAGTTTAAAATATCTTTTTAGACATTTTGTTATAAAAAACTAACAGCTTCAGAATGGGGTTGAACCAATAACCTTCTGGTTGTTAATCCGGCGCTCTAGCCAACTCATCCACGTGATTGCAGTATTACTGCGCTATTATACTATTGGGTACTTATTAATGTAATGCAGAGTAGGCAAATAATAATGACGCCTCATTACTAAGAAACTACTTTAATAAGTAGTTGTTATTACCGAAAACCAAAAAGTTTTTGCTGGGTATGTATGATTAAAGAAACAAAATTTTCTTTCAATTACGTGTTCAATAGTTAAAATCGGATAATTTTTATAAAAAATTATTGCATCATTTAAATTTCAAATATGAATCTTTTGTAGGGTGTACGAACTTTCAGTAGTTAGGGTAGTAGAACATTTTACCAATAACACTGGACTGCATAGAATTCCCACTTTAAACAAAAATAATAATTTTAAGAGTTGGTAGTGAGCTAGACTATCAATATGGGGGTTTTGGGTTCGATTCCTACCAGAGACTCTGGTTTGTTTCACTGCAACGAGCACATAGATCTTCGTCTCACCCCTCGTAGGATTAGAATATAATTAGTAATTGTATTATAATTAGTAAATAAATAAATAAATTTTAAGACCTTTTTGATTTTAAATAAAGAGTAATCACATTCGAGCCCCTTTTATTAAAGATTTAAAATTTTTTAAATTTTTCATACAAAATATTGATTTTTAGTCAGAAATATAAGTGATCACAAATCGAACTCCTTTTTCCATTTAAACGCTTATTTATCGAGATATTAAGAATTCAAGATTTTTAAAATTTTTCATAAATATCGATTTTTGGTCAGAAATAAAAGTGATCACAAATCGAGCTACTTTTTCCATTTAAACAAAATGTTAAGACCCAGGAAAACTTTGGAACATATTTTAAAATCAGATTCAGAATCTTTAATAACATCCTTAGAACTAGTGGTGTTGCAACTAATTCTGGTACTCACGGAGTAGAACCTTATTGTGATTCTTAATTGATTTTAAGGAATGCTTTTGGGAATTAGTGCTTAAGAATTAATTATTTATGGCCTCTACATTACTTTTTGTGAACAAATTACTGGTTACCATATCACTTCTTAGAACTATTTAAAAAACTTTAATAAAAAATTTCAAAAATTCTTAAAATTAAAAAAAAAATTTAAAGAAACAGGTTCTTAAGTCGTTCCCTAATGCTTCTATATTCTATACAACGCTTCAATTTGTAACAAAATTCATTGATTAAAGAACCAGTTCTAGAACCGTTGCGTAGGAACGTAACGTTTCTACAAAACTAGTTCTGGAGGTGACAATTTCGAAAAAAGATATCATTGGTCGTAACGTCAAAGTAGAACGAGTAAAGGCTATCGAATCGAACCCTTTTTTCCATTTAAACGCTTATTTACTGAGCATATAAAATTTAAGATTTTAAGTATTTAAGATTTGGTTATGAATATACATTTTCACTTAGAACAAAAAGACCGATTACTAATTGTTTAAGGTCCTTCGAATTGGATATTTATTGACGAAGCCACTATCGCATCTATATTTTCATTGTTGATCCCGAAAAGTTCTCTAATCTGTCCAATAGGGCTTCTTAAAATTGGTTTGAAATTTTGAAATATTTAAAAATGTATTATTTTGGGAAATGTTGACCTCGTTAGTGAGAAATTCTATGAACAGTAAATATTGATACATGTTAAGCTACACCAGAAGATAAAATTTTTACATAAGAAAAAAAATCGAAGTTTAAAAAATATAAAGAATTTTTTTCCAAATTATATTAATTAAAATCCTATAGAAGTTCTTTTGTCTTCATTTTCCCCATTTGTTCGTATATCTAACCAAATATTTCTTTGCAATTTTGTAATTGATTTCACAATTTAATGCGCCACATAAATTTATTGAAAATCCTTTTCTTACATTAAGATGACCGACCATATTCTAAGGAATGAATGCACTGAAACACAAATTTATAGCAACATCTAAAAATAAAAGCAAAGCAAAATATGAGAGTGTATTAATATACATATCTCTTTTTTTTCTCAAAATGCAGGATTTCTTCGTAATTTAAAAATATTCAAATTAAAAAAAAAATACTCGGATTTTGACAAAAAATTACTCTAAGTAGATTTTATAAGGAAAACAAAAGGCAAAAGAGTTAGAATCCTTAAACTGTATACTATGTTTAGCAGGGTATAAAAAGTCCTACGAGCAATCAAGTAGAATCACTAAGACACCATTTTGATCAATGGGGGCAATTGTAAATTATCATTTTCAATTTACTTATTATCGGAGGCAAACGCCATTAATTAATTTTTATACTAGCGAAACTTTTGGACTTTTTTTTAATTTAAAAAATATATTATTCATTTTATAAACTTGTGTGACAAAATCATCATTGTTACATAAGATTTCCCCAGAGAATCATTTAGCAGACTCTTGGTGGGTCGAACCCAAGTTATCGTACAGGAACATCCCAATCAGCTACAAAGTACTTACTTAAAAATTGATCTTCGAATTTTTAATATCTAAAAATAGATATTAAAAATTCATAATTTTTATTTAATGTTTCTGAGTTATCATTTATCCGCGAACTATGTGTATGAAAATTAGCCGTTGTTAAAGAGATATCAACGGAAAAGTGTGAACTGGAGTTATGGCGGATACCTTGTTTTTCTAGTATTTGGCCCATAACTTTATTGTTTATAAACCGATTGTGCCCATTTTCAATACCAAACAAACCTTACATTAGACAAATATTTGATACAACTTTCATCCCCCTAGGTGGTCCGCCCTGAGCCCTATCCTGCTTTCAACGGACAGATAGACGAACGAATATAGCTAGATCGACTCAGAATCTTACCAGGACCCATAATGTATATATATATATATATATATATATATATATATATATATAAATCAGATTTTCAACAAGCTACACATGAAATAAAAAACCCCCATCATTTTTGATAGTGAGTGTAAAAAATGTTTATTTTAAAAATTTGTCCCATTGCTTTCTGTTCCTCGAGAGGACTTTTAAGTATATTGTGATGGGCAAATTTTTTTTAAACTACTTTATATTACATGCTGCCCCACCGTGCAAATCAAAATATTTTGGAAATAGATATGTCATATTTACTTACTTTCCAAATTTAAAATTTATAAGACAGATTCCATAGACCTCTCAGGAATAGAGCTACGGGATCTCAAGGTAGTATACCTCTGATATGAAATTTTTTAAAACGCTCGCCATAATAATGGACCATAATTACTACAGCACAAGTTTCAAATATTTTGAAATTTGATACTTTTTGCAAAAAGATTTATTGAAATTTTTTCCCTGATGTACAAAATCAACGGACATTTTTGCAAAAATAAAATGTTTAATATTTTTACCATGAAACGCTCAAAATTAAGAATCTAATTACATTAAAGTTGACATAATCATAATAGAGTAGTATCTAAGATTAATTTGGCAGATGTCGGATCCTACAGACCATGAAGATTTATCATTAAAATGAATCATAATTACTATAAAAGAACTTTTCAATATTTGGCTAATAAAATAAACAAAAATAATAAATTTGTATTCTTTTTGTAAAAATGAATATATCGAACTAAAATGACCGAAATTTTATTCTGAAAATAAATCTATAATTTTTAATAGGCTAGTCCGGGTTCTAAAAATAGGAAACCTCTGACGTAATTACAACTTTTCAATATTATACTTTTGCAAAAAAAATTATACATCGAACTTTTTCACCATTAGGTAAAAAAATAAACATTTACGGACCGAAAATTTTGCGAAATTTTTTTTTAAATTTTTGATATTTCTAAAACAAAACATACAACTTTTTTATTTCATTTTTGACAATTCTAGCCACCCATTTGTCGAATTTACCCCATGGTGGATAATATCGACGTATTTCATTACTTCAGAAATTTATAAAAAAAAAAAGGACTTAAACTAAAATCAACACACCTAGGTTTCTAGGATAAAAGCAATTTTACTAATATCGTTTACGGTTATGAGAAGAGAGCGCTTTAAAAAGGTGCTGAGATCTGTCAACGGCTCAATAAAATGTCAATAAAAACGTAAATCTTTTTATCCATTAAAACATTTTATTTTTTCGTATCCTAGAAATACAGGGAGCCAGAAAATTCTTTGCCATTTTCCAAGGATATAAAATATTGGAGATATTCTACTCCTTAATTGTCTCCTTAGGCTTTAGTTAAAATTATCTACATAATAAAAATTATTTCTAATACTATATTTCTCACCACAATTGTATATTATTACTCTTTTACTGCTTATAGCAAAAGAGTTAAATTTTTATTTATTTTTTATCACAAAGTGGACACTGGGTGACAAATTAACTTGAGCAAATCCTTTAGCCCAAGCGATTGGCAAGTGTAATCTTGTGTGAAATTGTTTTAGATTTTTCTTTTTTTTTTTTTTTTTTTTTTTATTAAATAATTTCTGTCTAAAGAGATAAAAACCATTAAAAAGAAATACATTACAAACTTCTTTGTTTGCTAAAAGGTCAAAGAATTTTAAAGGGGAATTATTAAAAATAATTAGAGCTAAATGATTTTAAATGCATTTAATACAGAGCATTTAGTTGATTTGAAAACAATAATGTTTATTTTATTGCTTCTTAAGGTGGAAAAATTTTACCAAATATACCACGGTGGTGCTCACTTTTTGATGCCATTCGATTACAAATTTTAAATACACAAAATAAAAATCATAACCCCGGGTCTACAACTAAAATTAACGCTCATATAATATGTGAGATAACGCCGCCAGAAGAGAATAAACATTTTGTTTATATTATGTTAAATCTTAAATATGGCCCAGCAAAAACTTTTTGATTTTCGGTAATAACAACTACTTATTAAAATAGTTTCTTGGTAATGAGGCGTCATTATTATTTGCCTACTCTGTATTTATTAATGTACTCAGTACTATAATAGCGCAGTAATAGTGCAATCACGTGGATGAATTGGCTAGAGCGCCGGATTAACAACCAGAAGGTTGTTGGTTCAACCCCATTCTGAAGCTATTAGTTTTTTATAACAAAATGCCTAAAAAGATATTTTAAACTAAATGGAGTTTTTGTCGCTTAAAAAATGTTTTTTTTTTAATGTAAACAATCATTAAAATTAAAAAATTTTATAAAAAAAAAAAAAACAGTTCTTTAGTAATTTCCAAAATTCACATGCACATACACACAAACAAACTTTCATATATGTGTATTTTTTTCACAGTTCATCTTATAAGATAGTTGTGTAGAGAAATCTCATCACAACAGTCTCATAACAAGGCCTGCCAGATAAAATTCATTAAAAATCGTCAATTTGACAATAAAAAATTTTAAAAATTGTCAATTTAGTTTTTAAAAATCGTCAAAAAATCGAACATATACAATCTCAAGTTTTTATTAAACAGCATTGAACGAAAACATAAATAACAGTATTATTTATAAAATTAGAAATTGAAATTTAAGATTACAATAATACTTATTTCTCAAAAATTTAATTCGTAAATAGATTTAAGAATAAATTTAAGAATTAAATGTTTAAATATACTTTGTTACGCTTGAATTGGTTAATTGATTGTAATTTATTTAATTTAATTAATACTTTATATAATTGATGATTAAAACTTCAAATTTCACTAGATTTTAACAATCAAATAAATAAGTCTTTCGAAAATTTGGTTCAATCTAATACCTTTTTTTCTGAAAGTTTCACTAAAATCTTTCCAATAGTTTATGCATGATTGCTTCACAAATATAAACAAATAAAATTGACTTTTTAATAGTTCTGTTCTAGTATTAGTCTGAACTACAGTTTTTAGTCAGAAAGTGTTCCGGTACTTATTTTTTTTTTTTTTTTTTTTTTGTCTGACAAATTTTGACTACAACCTGTAAATCTGACTCGTACTTGAACAGATCTAATTACTCATAAAGTGGATTATTTAAAAAATGACAGTCAATTTATTGAATTAATTTTTTTAATTGACCCAGCAAAAACTTTGCTTTCCTGGTAAGCTAACAGGTATAATTGGAAACAAAAATAAACTACTTATTTTTTGCCTGAATAACTACTTATTATTTTTCGAGTTGTCCGCAAATTCATGTAGTTATTTTTTGACTCTTGGGGTACTCAAAAATATGTACCTAAACGAAAACAAAAATAAAAAAAAACAAAAAAAATTTGCCGTCAGTGAGATTCGAACTTGGACACAAACTAACCATTCGTTTTTAATGGCTAATGTCTTACTCAATACACCATCTCGCACATAGCATCCTAAGCGACAAAAACTCTTTTTAGTTTAAAATATCTTTTTAGACATTTTGTTATAAAAACTAACAGCTTCAGAATGGGGTTGAACCAACAACCTTCTGGTTGTTAATCCAGCGCTCTATCCACGTGATTGCAGTATAACTGTGCTATTATACTATGGAGTACTTATTAATGTAATACAGAGTAGGCAAATAATAATAACGCCTCATTACCAAGAAACTACTTTAATAAGTAGTTGTTATTACCGAAAACCAAAAAGTTTTTGCTGGGGATTTGCAAAATAAATTATTCTAAAAATTACATGTTTTAAAAATTGCAAAAAATCATCAATTTTAGAAGAAAAATCTTCAAATCAATATTTTGCAATTTTTGAGGCAAAAAATCGTCAAATGACGATAAATCGTCAAATCCGACAGCCGTGCTCATAATACTGCTAATAATACTAAGATTTGAATCTACACATTAGATAATTCTTTCAGAGAGAATTTGACACTGCCTGACAGAAAAATCTTACATATTCTGTTAAATGTAGCTGAAATGTAGTTTAACTATTCGATATTAAAGTGATATTAATTTTTGTTAATGATTTGAACGTGCGGTGAACAGAGAAAAAACATGGTCACCACAATAATATAATGTTTATATTTTATTGATCTTAATAATAGTGTGTTCATGATAAAAACGTTTCTCTTTATATTTAATAATTAAATGGTTATCCTCAATCAAAATTTGAGTATGGTTCACCACAAACACATTACATAGAAAGAATATTTTTACCAGAAACAAAAATTTATAAACATGCAAAAATTTAGTTATTTCTACAATAATTAAATATTAAATAATATTTTGTTTTGTATAACTGTTAAATGTTTGCTTTTAGAAATGTTATGTTTTCCCCAGAGATAGTATGTTTGTTTTAGACCATTTTCTGTTTTCCACAACTATTGGATACACATTTTTGAGTGGATACACATTGTGTCTGTTTTAATAAAATAGTGAATATTTATGAAAAAATTAAATAAGACCTGAAAGTGAATTAAAAATTAAGTTAATATATAACAATTAAATTTTGTCGATTAACAATTCAAAATAAATAATTATTTAAATGTTTTCTTTTGATTTTTTTCCAATCAATGCAAGAGTATAAGCCTGATATTTGTTGGTTTATTTGTTCATGTATGATAATGACGTAAAATAATGACAATTTACTGTTCAAATAATTTAAAATTGTCTATTTTCGAATAACGAATAAACCGAATAAACCGAAAACTCCAATGGAAATTTTTAATAATATATTTGAATGCTGTTTGTGTTACTTCTTAAGCACAAGAAAACCTATATATTATTAAAAATCTTCCATAAAGTGTGAGAACACAACCCCAGTTGCTGAGAACGTCGACGAATTGATTGATTCGGCATCTCACGGGATGCACATTATTAGTAAGAGTAAACATGGTCCGAAAACAATTCATTGTTATTCGAATTAGCCGCTCTAAAGGACGATTATGTACGCCATAAAATGGATGAAATGCACGATAAGTTCGACGAACAGAACCATTATTTTTATAGCAAATTTCAACATTTCATTTTCTAAGTCTATAATGAAATGTCAAACCAAACTAAACAAAAAGCAATTATCAGCTGTTAAATCGGTTGTCAAATAAAGCAGTATTACCAAATCAATGTTATGAACCTCTAAAAAAAAAAAACCTTTTATATGAAACATGTAATTTTTGATCATATTATAGTAAAAAAGGATTATAATACAATCAAATTACAATATGAAAAAATTAAATAATAATATCATAAAATGAAAACATAATATAATTTAAGGAAATTATAATATGATATAATTTATTAATAATATGATAAAACGGGATCAAAATATGAAAAAAATGCACCACAATGTGATGAAATTTGATTATAATAAGATAAAGTCGAATCATAACACCATAAAAACACACTTATAAACTTATATAAAATCGAACATAGTATGATAATATAGGTTCATAATATTATAAAGTCAAATCAAAAAAATATAAATATAATAAAGTATAATTGTAATAATTATTATTTATTATCATTATAATTTTTAACTGTAATCATATATCCCAATCATAGTATATTGCTCTTAGATTATATACACCACAACCACATTTATTCTCTGTGTGTAGGGTGTTCATTTAATTTACACTGAATTCGATATTTATCTGGGTGTTTTTCAAAATGTAAAAAATATAAGTTCTTAAATTCAAGTTTTTACAAAATGTCCAATTTCAATTAGTTACCTATTACTGAAAATATTGATAAAGTATTATATTTATGATTTAGAGTAATATTCAAGACTTATTTCTAAAGATTTTTTTTTTTTTTTTTGATTTGAAAGATCATTAAGTAATTTTTGAGACAACAATAAACTCTTTTTATGAGAGTTTGATATGATTTCTGACCACTTTATTTCATATAATACATTCAAGTTTGAATCCCTTAATAAGAACTTGCAGTAAAAAATTATGTAAAGTTTTTTTATTTAACCCTAAAAGGTTCTCCCTAAATTAAATCACATTTGATCCAAAATTTCTATATGATTAAAATTATTTTCTTGTAATAACTATTGACCATTACAATAAATTTATTTGACTATTATTTTAAATAATTTAAACGATTTACAACCATGACAACAAATTGTCATTATTTTACATCATTATCATACATGAACAAACAAACCAACAAATATCAGGCTTATAGTCTTGCATTGATTGGAAAAAATCAAAAGAAAACATTTAAATATTTATTTATTTTGAAGACAAAATGTCACGTTTAATTGAATTTCTGTGTGTTTTATGCTGTTGATATTATTAAGCTTCAATTTTGAGCTTTTTCCAGTGTATGTGTGTGTTCCTGTCACAATAATTTACAAATTTGCATGCAACCATAGAGTAGAGTAGTAACTGGAAGATGAAGCACAACAAACGAATCAAATGTAGAAAGTAATAAACATGTCACATTGACGACAGATGTGGTCGCTCAAAAAAAAATAAAAAAAAAAAAACTTTATGTTTTTGTTTTAATGCATGTTTCACTGATCAGTTTGCAAACTGACAATTCTCTATTCTTTGGAAACCAATCAGCCAGTAGATCGATCAACAACAACAGCTACTAAGCTGCTGTTGTTGCTGCTGACTAAAACCAATTTAAAACAATTTTATATTTTGTTAAGAAAACTGAAAAATGCAAAGAAAATCTTTCTGAGATTTTTTTATTTTTTTCTTTTTTTATTTTATTATTAAAACAATCACAAATAAATTTGCATTGATGGTTGATGAAGCATTTGTGTCATGTTGCATACAACGACATTTTGATGCTGTATTTTTATGGTTGTAACAAAAATTTGTTGTTGAATTTGTTTTTTTAACAATTATATCTAATAAACTAGTTTTGTGTATAAAATTTATTTTTATACCATGGCCTAATGCAACTAACTTTGTAATCACCATTTTTGGGGAGGATCAACTCTTATATGGTGAATGTTAATTTTAAATACAAGATTTATTTGCCAGAAATACAAAACAATTTTAACATACTTTTTTTGATTGTCTTAAAAAAAAAAGAGTTATTACTTGTATAGAGTTACACTTGCTTCGAACTTTTTAAAGGGAATTAAAAATCTCCTAATTCAAATACTTTTAGGTTTCCAAAATAATGCGTGTATTCTTAATTTTCTTACAAAATTTATGAACTCTTTTATAATAATTCCAATTATGTACAATTTGAATTTGTTATTTTTTAAGAAATTAGAAATACTTAGGTTCCGGTAGTTTATGTTGAATAACACCAAGGTTAATCTAGATTTGGAAAGGTTAACATGTGATAAACTTTGATTCTCATTAAATCGAAAAAATACTCGTTAGGTTAATGATTAAGGTATCCTCAATGATGTATAGGTCTTTTAGTCTGATTTCTATTATTTAAGGGTTAAAGAAAACTTTATAAAAATTATTATTGTGAACTGCATATGCGACTTTTTCTCAAGCGTCCATTTCTTGATCAAGTTAAAATTTCGACGAGAAGAAAATAGAGATGTACTTATGTTTCTGTGTTCAAATTTATAACATATTTCACAATCAGATACAACGTCTCGACCAGAGGTACACGAACATCTATATGCGCTTCTTAGTCTAAGTTTTCATTCTCATGGAAATCCCCATTCTTTTGGATCTGGTGTATGCTAACATTATGTTGACCAAGTTTAGATAGAGATTGAAAGTAGTTGAGTAAACTCCTCTACTTCACACATAAGAATTCCGAATGTTAATCGCGGTCTGACGATTAACATAAAAATCTAATCAAAACTTATTCTACAAATCATCAAGCATTTCATACTATTCTGCTATCCAGGTATCGGGAAATCTATGAGGCAAAAACCTTAGGCAGACCAAAGTTATTTTAATCTTAGAAAATTTATTAAAGTCTGTTTTAGATTCAAATATCTAAGTTCCATCATTTGTAAAATATTGTCATGTCCAATGAAACATATCTTCCTTGAGTCGAGAAGCGCTCTTTATCATGATAAATTTATTATCTATCAAATCATAGTTATAAAATCTAACATAGCCTCCGAAAAAGATTTGTAAGTAGTAACTATCGCACAAATAAATCCACGACAGGCTACTCTACACAGCCTGCTTAAAGCAGAGAGATATATCTTCGTAATTATTACTCTTCACCAGGCAAGTACCCTATGAAGAATTTCAAACTTTCCCAAACTGTTCGGTCGATTCTCATGGCAATTTTTGGTAGCCTGTTCTTGTGAAAATGATTTGTTTGAGATCGCTATGGAGGATAATATGGGCTTGACTTGGGATTGGAAATGTATTTTCATCAACTGTTATTTCATTTTTGGGATTTTGTCAATCCAATTGTGACTCACATTGAAATGGGGACTTCATATTTAAACCTCACAGTCCAGATCTAAACACTGAATGCCACATCTCTGTAAAGAGCTAGCAACATTGAATTCATGCAGAGATTACAGCAATAAAACGCTATAACTTAGTTTTTAATTAAACCAAAGCAATATTATATCATCATTTTAACAACTACAAATTTAATACATAAGGAGAAAAATAATAGGGCAGCTTTTGGGTTCGTGAGAATATGACTTACTTGAGAATGCAATGAAAGGTACAGAGAATGACTTCAGTCTGACCTCAGATTGAAAATGTATCTTTAACATTTGCACGAGTTTAATATACCAACACTGACTCACCATAATGATGGGAGACTCAATATAGAGAACTGTTATTCTAGACATTGAAAGTTTCTCCTATTCCAGATCTTGGTATGACGCTTACAACACCACGATTTCATGCAATCATAAGAGCAATAAAATGCAGTAAATTGGTAGGAATCAAACTAAAATTTTAATTATTTCATCAATCAAATTCGAGAGAGCAAAAACAAACTTTTACTGCAATGAGATCAAGTGGAAAGAAAAGCTAAATCTAATTACGATTGGTTTGCACGATATCATTATTATCTACGTAAGAGAATGTTTGCAAGAATTTTGCTTAAGTAACCAGATAAAGATAGAGAGAGAGGTTGTAATGTCCATTGGAGCGAAAACCAAATTTACTTAGGCTAACAATTGTAGTACTGCATGTACAGAACTAGATAACCCAGCATCTATTCCACAAATCATCCCGAACTTTTAATAAAGTTCATGATTCGCTTAACATCCAGACTACCCAGACCGTCAACACCATCAAAGAATGGTTCACCTAGTAATCATTGCATTCTCTTCCACAGAGTCTGACATAAGCAAAGAAGATGAGTTTTAGACTCCTTCTCGCTGTAACAGATACATGCCCACCAACCCGAGAGAAAGGCCACCAATAAAGAAGTTCTTCATACCCGGAATGATCCATATGGTAAAACCTTCTCTGGCGAGCACGACTACTACACTAATACTCTCTATTTATCCTGGTACTTTAATTAAATGCAGATTGTACTGCAGGCAGATAGCGTTTATAAAGCTGCGGAAGTCACTTTGGACGACTGATATTAATATCCTTGTAAAGAATGTCCCTAACAACTAGGAATCGTACAACCTAATCCAAAGCCATCACTTTCGCCTGGATAACAACATATGGTGGTGTAGGCGGAGGATAGGTGAACTCCATCAACGACTCATCAACCAAGTTTAGAGCCAGATTTCTTCGTACATCCAGCAATCCTTGTTCACTAACTTCACCAGCATCTAATTATAAACTAACCTCATTATTTAAAACCTGATGAATTTGTAGATGTCAATCACGATGCTAATAATGATTTTTAATTAGTTAATGAGGAATCTGATTATGCCAAATGCTTAGAAGATGGATAGAGACTTCGCAATACTAAAACTTGGGAAAAAATATCGTTTGAAGACGATATCTTCTCTGTCACATACAAAAACTATTGAGATTTTTCTGCTGATTTGTCGGCATTCTTAGTACCAGCAAGGCAATTTGAAAGGGATCCTGCAGCTTATCTCTTAGCGAGGAAGAATTGTAATTTTATTTCCCACAACCTAAGTCTTTGAGAAATTGATATGATTTCAATTAAACCTATTAGTTTATTAAAGATTACTTTCAACAAGAACTTTAAGGTCCTTAATCTTTAAAACATTTATATCGCAAATTCTTAAAATAATCCTCAAATCTAAGACCTGTAAATTGATCAAATACATTTGTTTGAAACTCATTTAGTTCCCTTTACTTATCTGAACTAAAACCCTAAACATAACGACAGAGAGAGAGACACTTCCCACTTAATAGTTCCATTTAATTTCTTGCAATTTTCTTTATATGTTGTTGGTAATTTTCTTGTTTGTTGCTTTTATTTTTTTTTTAATACAAAAAGTTGGTTTTTAGAGCGTTTTTTTTTCTTGCTGTTGTTTTTATTTTTTTTCTTGTTAATTTTGTTTAAGCCAATAAAATCTCCAACGACATCGAGTTGCAAGTTTTAAAATCATAATTTATACCACATGCCAGCATAAACTGTTTGCTGGTTGATGCTGGTTGTAAGATGCTCCGCCTTTTGGCCAATCAGGTGATATAAATGTGAGTATGAGGAAAAGAGGATGGAGAATTAAAACAGCAACAAAAATTGTTTCTTAGTCTTGAAGTAAAACCTTTTTTTTTTTTTTTGAAAAATAAAATTAATTTGATAATTTTATGGGGAATGGGGCGTAGATAACACATCTTAAAATATCAACATAATTACCAAATACTATAACTGCTATAAGAAGTTGATATAATGGGGGTTTTGTGAAAAATACCATATTTAAAATTTTGAAATATTTCAATTTTTACGTTTTTAAGTATTTATTATAAAAAAACCACAAACATTTTTAACCACCATATTTAATTTTAATAGCCACCATTTATTTATAAATAAACCTTATTTAATATAAAGAAAGTTTGTGTACTAAGATCTTTAGTTCTTTTTTATTTTGTTAAATAAGTTTTAAGGCAGATTGATTAAAATTATGAGCGATCAGCCGTTAAATTTTTTTTAACGGCTTCCCAAAAATGCATTTCATTGCATTTTTGTACATACAATCGAGGTGAACAGCCCAATGCAAAGATATTAATCTATTAGTTTATGTTTCTTATTTATGCCTTAACAATACATCATTATTACATACATACCTTCATACATATATAATATGAAATATTTTACTCATTAACAAATTGCTATGGTTATTGAACTGACTGTTAAAGGTACTAAATAATAAAAATGTGAACTTAAAATAAAACAAAGCCAGAAAAGAAATTTAGTTATACTCCCAATCCAGCCGTTAAACTTATTCGTTTTTATTGGCAAATTATGATGACGACGATGACGATGATCAAGATGAGTGTGAAGGGTTTATCTTTACCCTAAGATACAGTGGAATTAAATTGTGTATGAATAAACCAAAAATAAACAACAATTTATCAAAAAAAATACATGAATTGAAAAATCCCTGATAACATTTACGTAGATTTTTAGGATAAAAATTGACTGATCGAAGACTATCATTATTTTTAAGCCTCCGGCTTATGAAATTGATTTTTTTATTAAAAAGTCAGCTCAGTAGAAATTTTTTGTTACTGCAAAATTCTCACACATATTTCGTATTTGAAAATTTGATTTCAAAGTAACAATGTAAGATAATCATCTTTATTGTAACAAAGGATCCGTATACACATACTTAATAAGACCCATTATTAATATTGTAGAAATTAAAATTATGTCGTCACTTAAACTGATATTAAACCAGTTTCACTCATTAACCCATAATCATTACATTCGTCGACCCAACGATTTTATGGTCGCATCCATGTTAATCAGAAGTTTTTAGTATACCACGACTTAAAAAAATGTATCAACTATCGTTCTAATGATATTCATGTGCTTCTTTAAGTACTCAAAGTCTAAAGGAAGTTGCAAGGAACTTTCGTCCTTCTCACAACAGTATAGAGAGTCCCTGTTCCCAGTTGAAGCAGTGTGAGTTGCAGATGAGCATGGTAATGTCAAAAGTAACTACTCTAATTGACTCAAAGATTATGCCAGCTAAACTATGAAATACACAGGTTAGGAAATGAAAATAAACGGAAAAAATTCTATTATTTGAAAAATGATAGCCTAGTATCTGCCATGCACTGTTCGATATCTAACCAATATCTATCTTACAAATAGCAAAGAAGCATTATAGGAAAGCAATTAAATTACTATCATAATCCATAACGTGATACCCAAAGTAACAACCCTAACTACCGAACGATCGACCAGATAAACTATGAAATAAGCAGGTTGGTATATGAGGACAAGTAAAAGAAACGGCTGACTGTTCGACCCGAGCTGAAAGAGATAAATGAATAGTTCACAATTAAGGTGGTTAGAAAGCCGAAAAAGAAAAGATAGAATATTATACATAACAATATCCCTCCTGTTGCAAAGACTGGAAGCTGGCTTGTTAGCATTATAGATTCAATAAGATACTCATTACCTTCACATCATTGAAAGCCTTAGACATTTTAACTATCCTGACCTACCGCAGTCCTTCAACTCTATTATCTACTCTTCCAGGGTATCTCACAGATCCCAATGTAAAATAACTCCAGTGTGTTTAGCCACCTATAATTACGGAGCTTGATTGTATCCATCCTGATAATAAATCCCGAAAAATATACGAATAAGAAAATATTCTATAAGCTAATATCCCTTCTGTTATCTGTCGCAAAAATTTTCAGGTTTTTCTACTCCCCCAACCAAACTGTAAACAGTATGTATTCTGCAAAATACTCAGCAACTTCACAGTATTGGAAGCCGTAGATATTTGTGCTATCCTCGTGACACTTGACCTATCGAAAAACAACGAAACATCGAAAGAGTGTATGAACTCTTTCAGAATATTCCACAGCAATTCGAAACAACTTCAAGAGATGAAAATCAGTGAGGAGTCTGATCATACCCAATACCTGAAAATTAGTTAGAGTCAACTCGATACTATCTCAGTCGTTCTATACGAAGTATACATCACAATAATATTCGTCACCGCCTAAACGGTGACGAAGGTGAACACTTAAAGGTACTGGAGTTTTTATTTTGTCATGGAAGCAATAGGCGTCCTCCAAGCCCATTGCAAATAACGAAAACTTCCTGCAATGAAAACAAGAGTAGTTCTGAGTTCGAGGTGGAGCAATAGACTTAATGCATACTGGTCTCGCATAGACCGTGCCGTTTCAAATTTATGCTAATTTGGTCAAGAGAACCCTACATATTTAACTGTCTAGTCCAATCTATTTCACTCTGTGGTGAGATGATCAATTAAGAAAGTTCTTTCAAAGTGCACGCGTGACTGCTATCTTATTTTTGTTCTGTATTGTTTGAAAATTCATAATGATAGAACTCATACCGGAATGGAGACTCAGCGTTCTGTGGGAAATGATTTTCCTGCACTTTGAGTCCACTATTGCCAAAACCATTCGCAAGTTTGAGTCTCAGCGTATGTTATTTGATAATGTGCAACAGAATAGATCATATTCAGAACGTACTAAAGAGAATATTGCGCCTATAACGGAAAGTGTGAGTGAAGACCGTAACTAAACGATTCGACATCGTGCGTAGCATCTTGACGTTGATAACGAACTTTTTGTTGCCTGCAAGAAAGAATGACTTAATTGAAAAATCATTTCGGTGAGTAGCTAATCTCGAGTTCTGGATCTGAAAACTGGCGCCTAGATCGTATGATAACACCCCTCCGAACATTTTTTTTTTTCTTTAGGGTTATGTGAAGTCAAAAGTCTTCTATGAAAAGATAGCTATGATTCAAGACTTGAAAATCAACATTATTCGCGTAATTTATAAAATACCGGAAGCAATGCTGATCAAAAATTAGACTAACTGCAGCATAGTCGTTGCCAACATTTGAATGAAATTATTTTAAAAAGTAAATATCAGATAATTGTTCTTTCGGGGCACAGATTCCGACATCCAAGTCCATTTTAACTTTTTACTTTTTAATTTTGAATAAAAATACTTAGCAATTAATACAACTCAGATTTTCTTTATTTTTGATTGGTTAACATTTTTTTTATTTAAAAACGACCCACTGTTACCCACAATAACCTAAAGTCAAAAACCAAAAACAGAAAACAATGTGGTTGTTCTTTTGTGAATTATTATAATAACAATAAAGAATAAAATGTTTAAATAGGCCTCCTTTGGTTGTAGTAGCGAATATGCCTTATTAGTCGTTATTACACCAAACAGTGCACCTTCAACTAAAAAACAAAAAAAAACTGTATCGTGCAACACAATATAAAAAGTATAAATATACAAGCATACATACATGTTATACATACATGAATAGAGGAATATAAACTGCGATATGTTTGTATCTTTACAAGATGGTCGTAATAATGTTGGGCACTAATCAAACAGATGATCTTGATGCACTTAATAATTGTTGCTGCTGACTGCCTTAACAGCAATGGCAACAAAACATAAGCACTAACAACAACAATACCAACCACGACCAAAAATATTACCACAAAAAAAATAAACTTCATTGCTTTCGTTTTAGGGATTGAAATCGAGATTTGAATCTCCGGAAGCAATATAATCAACATACTCTTTGCTAGTACTGAGGGTTACAGGCAATATCTAACATAAGTAAGTAAATTGGTAAAATCATACCAAACTAGTGAAGCGATAAATACATGCACACATGTGTAATAAGTATCTAAATATTAGTTATTATACAGTTAAGCATTTTCATATAAAAAAACTCTATTATAAAGATATCGTCATGTAACCCATAGATACAAAGATGGATTGTATGGATAACTAATTTATTTAATCGATTAGTTTATGCCAGCCATAAAAAATAAAACTAAAGCTTTCAAAATGTTAAATTAAGTTGATAATTGGTTTATAACCAAGTGCAGAGTTTATAAATCAAATTAATTTTAATTACTTTCAAACACAACAAATATTAACGAGCATCAATTTTAGTTCTAGTCTATCCTTAAGAAAAAAAACTAGAATTTATATCCCATACAATATATTACTAATACATACATACATGTGTATACACGATCGCAAGCGTAATCAAACCACCCAACAACTGCAATGTCCCACACAACAAATCGATCAAGTTGACAGCTTTGAAAACACAACTCAACTCAGTTTAAAAAGAACCTGGAAGCTACTTACTGTTGAATAAGAAAAAGGCTGAGAATTCAAAGAGCTGAGAGCTTTATACATACATAACTACACGATCATGTTTGGCACTTTGTGAATTATTTGATCGTAGTGAATTTATATAAATTGACAGCGAATTCAAACTTAAATTGAATACGCAACAAAAAATTGGATAATTTCCCGTAAAACCTTACAAACGTATACACATAGGCTACCACAAAATCATTGCTGTAGATCTTTGTTACGGTTGTAGGGATCTCTTCACATCATTGGCAATTTTGTGACCAAATTGACTGTGCCAGGAAGATGAAGGAGACGTTGTTGAAGTAGCAGCAGCAACAACAATAAAAGCAACACGATTGATATATGCAGATACAGTAAAGCATTCCCAGGAGCATTATTTTTTAATCCACAAAAAAGGCAATCAATAACAATAATGACCCAAAAAAAAGACACTTGCAGCCACAATACAATTTTCTGGTAAAAACAAAAACGGCCACAAAAAAAAGTCTGAAAAAAGTGTATGATCAGGTTAATGCTTATTTTATAGTGGATATTGTTGGTTCGTTGAAGGTTTTGTTAGTTTCGGAAGGTTTTTAAATTTGTATTTAAACAAATAAACAGGAACTAAAAGTTGTATCTAACCAGAAACAGAAATTTGAATTATGGCTTTTTTAAAAATTTGTCTTTTAATAATAGAACGAACCGTAGTGCAAATTCAATTTGAATCTTTTTTGATACCGTAAGTACAAAACTAGAAAAACTCCAAATCTATGCCATGAACTATCCTGAACTTTTAAGAATTTCCAAGATTCGCTTAACATCCACATTACCCAAATCGTCAAGACCATCAAAAAAGGGTTTATGAAAGAAACATCTCCCGAGAGATAATATAAGATTCTAGATCGACTTGAACTGAAAGACTGGTGGCTACTTAGTAAGTGTTCAAACATATCGCATGATTGCTTGTCAGTGAAAAATGTTATCTCACCCTTGTCCAGCAGTCCCTATCAGGGAAATCGGTTTCGGAACGAACAATCGAAACAACATAATCCATGTATTTCCATACAAATTCACCATCATAAAGCGAACGTGGAATCCCTATAGCTCTGCTGCTTGTAGCCTGATAGCCATTCCTTTACCAACTAAGTCAATGGAAATAAGATGTAAGAACGCCTTCAGAGCAGCTGCAGAAGTAGTTCTCAAAGCTCTTGTAATACATAGCGCCGTCAATCTTTGCAATATCTCAATTAGTCTCCTGGTTGTAGTTCTCCATAGAACTACAACTAAGCAAAATCTCGTAGATTTTGGTTGATTGTAGACTATAAGACATTAAGCCTATTGGCCTATTCCGCCCTTAGTTCTGCCAGAATTTGTGGCGTTTCTATGAATGTCGTATATACGAAGGTCATACTTGACATACTTCGGAGTATGTGTCATTTTAACATTTGGATGTCTGCTTCGAATACATTCCAAGAGGAACTGCTTAATTAACATAACGTAATATTCTTTGACGGTCCTTAAGACTTCGGGTCATCTCATTGGATGACAATCCATCGTGTGAGCGGAAATTTTTATTTGGGTTATTTCTGAAATGCTACAGATTGCATGGGTAGTGTGGAAGTGCGGCGTACGAAGAATTATGTCATCTTTGGCGGAGGGAGCAATATTATTCTCCGACAACTGCCTTTCACGATTTAGTCCAGAACTCTTCTTCAGGTGACAACAGCATAGTCAAGAGTTGCGCCTTAATTGTATTGCATTGTGGTAAGGTCGCTATTGGCAAACAGTTCAAAATTATAATCCAGAATGTACTTCAACTTCGTCACGGATTGAAAAATGAACACTCCTGGATGGTGTTGCTGAGAAAATAAAAAATTGTAGAGATGTTCTTGCTGAGTTGACAGTCCTTGGTCGAAATATCTCGGGATATTTTGGTACGTAAAAATATTTATCCTGGAAATGTTTTGTTGAAAAAGCTGACTTTTTCATTAACTTTCATCAATACTGATACAATATATCTCCGAAGTTAAATAAAACAAACTCCTATTTGTTCCAACATGATCAATTAATGGAAATACGATCGAAGTTCAACATAAATGACTTAATTTTCTGTGTTTGTTGTATTTCCGTCAAAAAAATATTTGCAGTGACACCACGACATGTAAAATTATACTCTGATATGGATATACTTCTATTATTAATAATCAGATTATCGATCCTGATGTCGGAAGTTAGGAAGAGTGTGGAGTGGTAGCAGACAACAAGAAGAATTCGCCACGAATTAGCTTAATGCTTACCGCCCAAGAATTTGGTCAACCTTTACTACATCCTTTAGAATTTCGTATGCAACAAATGGAAATATCAAAATTCTTTGACTTTCGTTATTAAATAATCGATAATTCTTTAGGTTTCAACGAAACTCATGAAAAGAAGACATGAATACTGAAATTTAGCATTTCAATCTCCTGCCAATAGAGACAGCAGAGCTAATTACCGATTTAAAATAGTTTAAGGCGATTTGAGTCGGATACTGTTTGATAATAATCTATACACTGTTCCAAACGTATAGTAACAGTGCAAGATGGACACCGTATTTTTTATGGTCCTTCGAACCAGATGCTGTTTGACGACACTGTAACCATATCTATAACCTAATCGTTAATGATGCTCTCTTACTTAACCCAAAAGGCTGTGGCTACAAATTGGACTTCTTAAAATAGCGGGTGCCATATTTAGATTTCAAAGATTCCATAGTAAAAATGGCGCCATGTTTACCCATGAGGTGTTTTGCGGCACAGAAAATACATATTCCATTCTGCTTATATCTAATTGTAGTTCAAAAACTCTGCTTTAGTACCACCAAACAGAAATAACAACAAATTTCGATAGTTAATTTCTATTTAAGTTTATTAAATTTTTTGATCGGAGTAGAGTAATTTTGTAATCACTGTTAACCTATGTCACAATATGTTTTTACAATATAACATTTCCCGACGCCACCAACACACCATACATTTATTGTTTTAATACACTCGCAAAAAATAGCACAACTGTTCGAAAAGCAAATCGAAATTTGATCAAAGTCGACAATAATAGATGTATACTTTAAGTTTCTGTTTCAAAATCCAAGTCATGTTATTTGAAACTGAAGGAACTACTAAATTATGGAGAAAGATTTAAATCCATATTTTATATTATAATTTGTTTCATTTTATTAGTTAACATTTGTTTCAGTGCATTCGCAGATGCTCAATATAATGATGAAACTGAAAATAACATGTTTTACATATGTATGTCCTGCACCTTGCCTTGTTTTACGACTATGAATTGTATTTTGTTATTTGGAAATTTATTATAGAACGTTTTGAATATATTTCTGAATTTTCGGTTTTTTCGTTTTTTCGCTGTGGTCGTTTGTTGTTTTTTTTTTTCAGAAAACAATGGTCCACACACTTAGTATGCGCGCTTGCTCTCAGGAGACGTTTTTTTATAATTGTATCTCTAAAGTAGTACAACAATAACAAACAAATAAAAATACTCACACAGATCCTCCTTTTTTTTTACAAAAATAAAAAAATATATTCGTGCATTACGAGTACAATAAGAACAATAATGGAAACTTTAAAAGTTTTAGTTTTTTTATATATATAAACGTATGCAAACGAGTTCAATTTTCTATATAAAAATCAATTGTTTAGACCACCAACAAATAACAATTTGGTTTATTTCTTAAAAGTAATGGTTGTGTCATTAACAAACATCATCTAATGTATGAAGGAATTATTTATCTCAGCCTTTAGGAGGTTTAAAGGAGATTTGGAGGTTAGGAAAAAATATTCCAAAACTAGGTTTTTAAACTTATTTGTTTACGAAGTTTTTAATTTAATTTCATCCTTATTCCATCCAAATTACATCCCTTACAAATCTATTCCATTCCTTTCTCAGCCAAAAATCTTTATGACATTACAAGTCACGAAAAAAATCATATCAAAATACTTCACCCACGTTCCTATACTATTAGAAACTGTCATACAGATTTGTCTGAATCAGTACCCACTTTATACTACTCGTACTACAAAAATGAACAGTTGAGTTTCTGTGCAATAGTATAGTGACTCAAATAATAACCTGTGCTGTCTTTGCAAAGTGTTCAAAAGCCAACTGCAAGAGCTCTACACGACAAGGTGTCTTGCTTATTTGTGTCTCAATAACTGGTGCCAAAAGGACCATCCCAATCTTACCCTGGGAGCTATTTTACTAATCCTTCCATAAAATATTTCCTTAACTAATCGTGATCGATTGAAGATTTATTAACAAATCTAAACAAATATTGACGGTTTGCGGCGAGTATGATTAAATAAAATTTTGATTTCCCAGGTGGATATTTACTCTATCTTTATATGTGCTTCAGAGTATGTGAGGAGAGAATGGAGGATTCTGAGAATTTTTGTGATATCGGATAGCTAAGCGGCTCTAATGTTTTTATTCTCTACGAAGATGGGTCGAATCGTTACCGACTCTGTTGAGTCTTTGCATGCAAATGTCTGTTCAAAAATATCACGTTGGTAATGAAAGGGCTGGTTGTCTAATTCTCAAAGCAGATTGGTATGTTTATATAGAGCAGAATATCTTTTTTGTTTCCATCTGGAGTATACTCAGTCTGTCAGTTTCTTCAAAGGTCTGCTTCCTTTGACTGTTACCACAGAGCTTCACTGTTCCTTCGTGACACAAACAACAACAAAACGGTACCTAGCTACGAGCGAAAAGTGTTGGCAAAGTTAATTCTCAGTCAGCATGTATTAGCTAACAAAAGCAATCCGACGAAACAAATTCTTCGGCTATCAATCGGCTAACTAAAATCGTATGAGCTATACTAAATTCGACAATCCGACAAGATAAATTATTCAGCTCTTGTTAGGATAACTACAGGTTTCGTCCCCAAAATGCAATCAAAATAAAATTGTCTGAGCTACGCTAAATTCTGAATACAATCTGACGTGATAAATGCTTCGTCTCTCTGTCGGCTAACTACAAGGTTCGGCCTCCAAATACAATCCGATGAGATAAATTCTTCAGTTCTCAATCGGATCTCGATTGGCGAACTACGATGATACAACTACGATCCGACGAGATAAATTCTTCGGCTCTCAGTCTTCAAACTACAGGTTCGGCTACGGTTCGGGAGAAAGAACTTCGGTAGTGTTTGGTGATACTTTGATCCCTAAGAGCAAAGTATAACAAGAACGGTACTTTGATTGATACTTTTATCCTTAAGAGCAAAGTATAAAGTATGTTAAAATTTATATAAACTAAATGAGAATTATAAATTCTCTTATTGTATTGTAACTACTAAAGTTGTTACAATATGTTGATGGTGTAATATTTGAACTATACGTTACAAATAAAGCACTGCAGATCTAAAATTCACGATGAGATCTCTAAGCAAGTGATTTGTCTTATATTGCATTAATGACTCCATATGATGTCTATGGACTCCCACCCACCAAAATTAAGCCTGGTATATTGAATATGAAGGCTACACAGAAATTCTTTGGGTAGGCTTCTACCTGTGATGAACTGCATCCTACATGCAGTACTAAGCTTGTTTTCCCGTCTTCGAATATGTACCATACGTACATGACATGTTCTACGTTTTCGTCCTGATCCGGACAGGTTGACCACCTTAATCATGCGTTATGGGCAAAGTGATATAGGTAGCTTTCGCATCCCCTATATCTAGACATTTCATCAGATATTAATTGATCTCCCCATGGTTTCGGTTCTTCCTAGATGTAAATCTTAATGAGTCTTCCGAGATAGGTGACCCATAAAGAAGAATCGATTTTGCCACTTCTAAAAGCTATGTCCTTCGGATTTTCCTTTACTGCGTTTTATGGCCTTTGACTGGAGTATTCGATATGTTGATTAAAGTTTAAGCCATTATCGATTGTCACTCCCAGGTACTTTGCTTTATAAACTCCATAGAGGCAAATTAGATCTATTCTACTTTTATCTTTAGGACTCCATTTGCTTTTTTGCTACTTACCAACACCGCCTCTATTTTGTGTTCTGCTAGTTTTAAATTCACAGACTTCGCAATATCTTAATGGTTCTAATTGCTTCGTTTGCATAGAGTTTCGGACTTGGATTACAACAGCGATGTAATCTGCAAAGTCTACAATTTTCATCCCTGCCAGTACTTTAAGTCTAAATACACCATCGTACATAATATTTTACAGTAATGGACCTAGTATCGATACCTGTGGAACACCCGTTGTAATATTTGTGAACACCATACTAATTTCCATCTGGTATCACAGGTTGCCATCAAAAAAGTAGTTTTTCGATGTTTTAATTATATACTGCGATACCTTCAGCGTTTATAACGTTAGGACAGTATGGCCCCATCCTGCTGAGTTAAATGCATTCTTGATGTCTAGTGTAATCACTTCGCAGTATCTTCTTGCATTGCCTTTGCTTTTTTCATTAACTATGTTTATGGTACCAACTGATGATTTCGCTTTTCGAAAGCCAAACTGCATCAGCGAAATACCTGCATCTTTTTTTACTGCATCTATTTATCTATCTATCTATCTATCTATCTATCTATCTCTATATATTTTTTATGTAGAGATAGCTCCACGATTTTTCGAATTTATTTCGGAATTGCGTCAGCATTTCATCAGGGGAGTGTTTTTCAGGGAATTTTCGAAATTCCTACATCTTTTTATCGTGGGAGGTTTGGAATCACTATATATAACTGTGTTTTATTATATATCCATGCTTTTTTGATACCAGGAATAACGTATGCGGAATAAAATGGAAACAAAATTAAAAATGTTCTAATTTTTCAAAAAATTAATATAAATCTTATATTATTTTTTCAAAAGATAACTTATTGTTATATGGCCAATATTTGGATCCCTTTTGTGCACTTTTGGAGCACTTCTAAAGGACTTTTTAATTATGAGTTTAAAAACTCGATGTTGGTACTTTCCGAATTTTTTATTATGTAATTATATCCTAGTTTACCTAGGAATTTTGTAGGAAGGATTCTTCAAATCTCTCTGTTTAAATCTTCTCTGTTTAAATCTTCTCTGTTTAAATTGATCCAAAACTTATTAATCGATTTTAGTTTAAAATTATTTGGTGATTTTTCATTTTAACACTTTACAAATTTTGAAATTTTGAACAAATTTTCTCTTCGAAAAACTTTTGGTCTTAATTTTTGCACTTTTTCCATCAACGGATTTTGTATATCTCTCGAAAAAATTAATTTCTTTGACACTCATTGACATTTGAATTAAAAAATAAAATATTAAATGTAAGGTAAATATAAAAATAATCAAAAAAATTAAAATTTGTTTTTCTCAAGATAGTTCTTTTTTTGTTAAAATTTTTAAGAAACTAGAATTCAGATTTCATGTAAATTTGAACATTATAATGAAAGCACATGCAGCCATCCAAAATGAATGATAAAATGTCTTTATCATAAGTACACTGTTATTAAATAATGAAAGTCAAATTAAATTTTAAAATTGTTCCCAAAAAATGTTCGCAACAAATTGACTTTGACCCATACACATTATTTTTCCTCTGAAAAACTTTTGGCCGTAATTTTTTTTTATTTTTTCTATCTATAAGTCTATATCTACCGAAAAAGATTATTTCTTTGATTCTCATTGCCATTTTAGTTAAAATATAAATCATTTTGTGGTGGAGAATATATAGAAATAATCCAAAAAGAATACATTTTGAAGAAACTTGATGTCCGATTTTCATAAGTTATTCACAATAATATGAAAAGATATGTAGTCATTCAGTCTTTATCATTAGTAGACTGCTTTTAACCAGAGCCGAAACTTTTATTGCAATTTTATTATATACGTTTATTATTATACGTTAGTACTAGTTATGTTAGCTGCTGTTACAATTTCACCTATTTTAATAAGTCCATTTTGGATATTCCAAGATTACGTGTCCTTATACTGACTACTCAAATGTTGCAACATGTGGAATTTCTCAAATTAATTTGTTAGGAATTGTATCATTTAACACCGACTCCGACCAACTTCGGGATGTTTGGAATTAAATAATGTGTCCATCTGCCTCTTATGTCTTGTGTCCATCTTTCCTGCCATTTTTCTAGTTTTCTTCGCACCTCGAATTCTTCAAATTGCTGGTGTGTTACATTCCCATCACTGTCGTAAATGATTCTTAACTGTTTATAAACCTCTTTTTTACTATCTAAAGATCTATCATTGGAAGACAAGCTAATACTAACGCTGCTGATATCGGTGCTGTGCGATACGCCGATGTAATTCCTAAAACACTGATTCTCTGAGGTTTCAGTAGTTTCCTCACTATACATTTTTGGTTCATCGCTGTGGCAATTATTGGATCGGCATATCGCATTTGCAAATACATTACGCTGTTTTTTAGTTTCCTAATGTTAGACGTTAGGTCTTTTGTGACTCTCCACCACTAATAAAGGCCTTTGTTTTAGAACAATCACCAAAATCTTTGAGCCAAACCAAAATGTTTTCATAGTCTCTAAATATTATTCAATTCAAATTTTATTTACTAAAGCCCACCATTAGTTTTCAGTCATCTTTCTTTATCACTTCGCAAAAATAAAAACACCTCAAGAATGACAAAAATTTCACTAAAACAAGAAAAAATGGGTTTATCTTAAATCAAATGAAGACAACAAGAACAAAAATACTACAAGGAGTACAACACAAAAAGCACAAACAAGCTTAAAGCAAAACAATTTATCGTTAATCGAAGTGAACATCTTAAGTTCACCAAGAAGAAAAAAAAAACTGGAATTCCTCAACAATGTCATCAATTAAAGGTAAGAAATACAATGTTCACACCTGAAAACTATATTAACAAATACAGCACTTTAAGGTGAAAAGGAATACAAGGAAACTAACTACTTAACAAAATTTGGATAAACATTTTAAACAAGGCAAAGAAAATTAAGTTGTATTTAGAAAAGCAGCTAAATAGTAGGGGTTAATATGGGACTTATTACTTTTATTATAAAACCTTCAAAATCTCAACGGAACTTAGATATTTCTCAAATCTTAAGAAAAACTTTCTGCTTATAATTTTAAATCTACACAAGAAGCCCTGCTACCTTTTATTATTACCAACATTAACTTAACAGCCGCTAAGTGATTAATTGTGTCTTCTATTTCTTTACAGTTACCAATTCTAGTCTAAATAGTTTTTTAATTAATTAATTAAATTTTATAAACCAAACTATAGCCAGAGGCCTCATTTTAAATAAAAACTTTAAGAAATGATGTCGTTTTAGCAATTATTTAACATATTAATGAGCCGCTTAACAAGAATTCGAGAACAAATTTAATATACAAAAAAAAACTTCTAATTTCAGTTAAAACTAAGTAAAATAAAATTATAAAGTTAAAAAAATAAATATAAAGAAAACCTAAATATTTATTTAGACATTTGATTAATGTTAAACATAAAAAGGCGATAAGTTTATGCGTCTAATTAACGCCATAAAAGTGTGTGTAATCTATACCAATGAATCTTCTACTCTGAACAGATACAATAAATACATATGTATGTACATATATATATGCATAGACTATGATGATGACCAGTAACTTATAAAAGGGTATGGAGGGGGTTTTAGGACGGACAAATTTATAATCAGACAGATACAAGAGTAACAAAGAAATTAACAATACACAGTGGTCCTAAAACGCTTTTTTGGAAATAATTCTGTAATTTGCGAACCATTAGAGATATCTAAATAAACTTCCACAAGGTCAGAGCTGAGGTGTTTTCCAGTTGATTTGGAGGAGCACAGCTGCCTAGCGGGTTACAGGAGTAAAGGGTAGACCTCCCAAGTTGGTAACCTCGGGTATGTATTTTTTTAAAAAATTCGTCAAAAATTTATTTATGACTTGAATGTAAAAAAATTTAGATATAGGTAGTCCCTGTAAATTTCGACAAAAATATGCTTATATGTGTAGATTATCTCTTTTAGTTTAAGAAATATTTAGGTTAAAGCAAATTTTAACCTCATTTTAGACCAATTTTTTTTAAATTTTTTTAACTAGGGGGCCTTAACTTAGAACCTAATATTTTTGGAAATTTCCACTAGATTTCTTACAAAATTCTAAATAATATTGCAGCAAGAATTATATAAATATATTTACCCGATAAAAAAAAAATTGTATTAGTCTGAAATTGAAACTTAAAAATAGTTTCACATTTTTAGGGTTATTTTCCAAAAAGATGGTATTATTATTTCACTTCTCAAATATTTTTTTTATTCCGGACTACAAAACTTTTGTAATGGTTTGAAATAAAATCTTAATGTAAATGCGTGTAAAGTAAAATCGAAGACGCTTTGGGTAACGGTTTCCCCCCAAGACCTAAACAAACTTTGTCAATTTTGAAAAAGTTTTTTAATTTTCTTTGTAAAATTCTCAAATGTCGCAGCAGATATCAACAAAAAAGTATATAGGCTATACACCCCCATATGTTGGCTAAACACACAAAAAATATTTTCTGAGCCACGCCTTTTACAACGGTGGAATGATCATTTTAATGAAAAAGGTAAATTTTTTTTTAAACAAGTTTTTCCCGGACTAGCATTTTGGGTATTTTAGCATGAAAAAGTGGGAATTGTTTTAATTTGCTGATTTTAGAACAAGTATATCTATACTGTACCAAATTTTCATTGGAATATCTCTACTGGTTTATATTTCATTTAGGTCCAAATATTAACATTATTTCTCAAAAATATGCTTAAAATCCAAATCTTAAGTTTTTCGGGTCATGATGTGAAAAAATTTCACCGCATTAAATTTTTTATCACTAATTATATTCTCCATGTTCTAACGTTTCCTATGCTAGCAAATACTTTCTTAAAGTTTTTAAACTTTTGTTTAAAACCAAGAAAAATTTCGTGTTCTTAGGTAATTTTTAGAACTTTTCTCATGTATTTTATGAAAAATGTAAACACAGCACGAGCAGCAATGCAATGTTAAATTCTTCTGTTATCTTTACATTGTGCTTGTAATTGTAACATGTCTGCATTTTTCATACAAAAGTATAAAAAATTTAAAAAGATGGCAAGACTTATTCTTATTTTTTTATTTAGATGTGAGGTATATATATAAGTATTTGGTATCTCCGAACTCTTAAGATGCTGTGAAATTTCTCCAGACTATGACCCGAAAAACTTTAAATTTGAATTTTAAGAATATTTTTAAGAAATAATGTAAATAAATTTATTCCAATGAAATTTTGACATAATATAAACAAATTTGTTTTAATATCAGGGAATTAAAAAAACTCCCACTTTTTTGTACCAAAATACCCAAAATCCTAAACCGGGAAACCCTGTTTCAAAAATTAACTTTTTTTCATTAAAATTATCACCCCGCCGTTGTAAAAGGCATGGCTCAGAAAATATTTTTTGTGTGTTTAATCAACGTATGGAGATATATAACCAATATACTTTTTTTTTGTTGATCTCTGCTTTGATACTTAAGAATTTTACAAAAAGAATTTAAAAAACTTTTTCAAAATTGACAAAGTTTGGAAGTGACTCCAATTATACTTTGCACGCACTTGTGTTAAAATTTCCTTTGAAACCATTAAAAAAAAAAAAAATCTGTAGTCCGGAACAAAAAAATATTTTAGAAGCGAAAGAATATTGCCAACTTTTTGGAAAATAACCATAAAAATGTGAAATTGTTTCAAAATTTAAATTTCAGATTAATATAACATTTTATCGAATATATATATATTTATATGATTCTTGCAGCAATATTATGTAAAATTATATAGGAAATCTAGTGGATATTTTCAAAAAATTAGTGCCTAAATTAAGACCCCAAGTTTAAAAAACTTAAAAAAACTATGCCAAAAATGAGGATAAAATATGCTTCGACCTAAATATCTCTTAAACTAAAAGAGATAACCTATAAGTGTGAGCATGTTTTTTTTGTAGAGACTATGTATATGTGGGTCATAAATAAATTTTTGGCGAATTTTTTTTTTTTTTTTAATTTCATACCCGAAGTTACCCTCTACCCCTGTGACCCGCTATGGAGCTGTGCTCCTGCAAATCAACTAGAAAACACCTCATCTCTGACATTGTGGAATTTTATTTAGATGGCTCACAAGTTACAGAATTATTTCTAAAAAAAATCGTTTTGGGACCACTGTGCAACACTAAACAACAGAAGTAAGTGAGATTAAACATACAAACTTACTTATTACATACAACAACATCTATCTAGCTAGCTACAACAGAAAGCTAATAAAACAAGAGTTAACAATAAAAATTGTGTTTTTTCTTTTATTCCTTTTCAATTATTGTTAAAAGTTGTGGACTGTAAGTCTGACTGTAGCAGTAAAGCGATTTACAGTAATTAATGGTTATATAGCACATTTGAGCAACAATTTTGAATTAGTATATTTATAGCGGATATATTTTGGTAAAAGGTACCAACAATGAATAATCTACCCAACAAAAACTTCTATTGCCAAACAATGAGTTAAAATGCTATTATAATAGTACTACAACATTGACACTTTAGCAACTTAACTCATTATTTTAACACGATGATGTCATCAGTGGCAACTAGTTACCATATATGCTTCCAAATAGGGTCTTAAATAATTAATTATTCTAATATAAATGCATATTAATCTGCTCAATAGTTACATAACTAGTTACATATGATGCAGAAAAAAGTTAACCGTTGACATAAAACAACTTCTAGGTCGACGTCGGCATAGCGTTGAAAAGCATGTTGATCGGTAACTATATGATATTATCAAGTTTTTTCTGGGTATTGTAGGATAACCAAAAGTATGCTCTAAAAAAAGTATTTTATGTTTTATAAATCGGAAAATATAAATTTAAAATTAAAAAAAATATATATATATGCTCTTAAAATATATTTTTTTCTGGCTTAATTTTAAATTGTTAACTAGTCATGGTAAAACCAATTAAATTTTTATTAAATATGGCTAAAAAAAATATACTTCTTTTGAACTTAAAAATAATCAAAGCTAATAAATTGTATAAGGAAATTACAAAATTTCTATCATTAATAACATAAAAATTATTAGGGAGACAGATTTGAAAAACGTATATGACAGTAGAAAAAAAAATGGAATGGAAAAATGGCTAATGGAAAATTATGTAAAAAATTCTATTGCATGCAAAATTTTGTTCCTAAGTGTAAAATATGCAAAATTATTATACAAAAATATGCCCTTTAAATTGCTAAAGTATGCTTTAGAATGAGGACTTTCTATGAAAATATGACAAAATATGCTGCTAAGCCCAAAATATGCAAAAATGTGCTGTCAGGTCCAAAATGTGCAAAAATATGATGCAACAAATTGAAGCGGATAAATAACTAACAGTTTGGTTCATTTTTGCATATTTTTGGTTGCCCTATTAATCACCAAAAATGTTTGCAAAGAATTGCTAAATTGCTTCAAATATTAAAGCAGTCAAAGTCCTTATCTTCAAAGGCTTATGGTTTGGGATAACGAATTTCTTCCTTTTCATATTAAACACTAAATATTGCATAGAAGTGCTATATTTCTTTATTTAGAGAAGTACCATATTCCAAATGATCTTTTGTACGGTCTTTATTTCAAGACTTCGAATAAAGGTAATTTTTCTGGTCGATGGGAGAGCATAGACATCATTTGGAGTAATTCAGGCGACCCCTATCAATTTTTTACTACATATCTTTAAAGCAGGAGAAACCGCAAAAACTCTCATAGCTAAGTTCGCACAATATGCAATGTTTTATTTGCATATTATAAAAATCAAAAAAATGGTATCTTAAACAGTGTTGCCACAATTTTGAACCCATGTCTAGGGTTTGGAGTTCGGGATTTTTTTAAATTTTCCCGAGAAAACGGGAAATTTAATATTAATTTAATATGTAGTTTTAAAATCATATAGCAAATTTATTACTATTTTTAATACCTCAATGAAAAATTTACCTTACACACACTACTTACTAAACTTACTATAGGCATTTTTAGATGGTAATACTGAATATTCAAATTATTAATTAAAAATTCGATACAAAGAGTGTGTGCCAAATTATAGCAAACTGAAAAATGGATTGAAGATACGAATTCAGCGCACTGGGGCGCATTATAATATAATAACATTAGCATCAGTTATTGGTTGCTCTGGTCCAAAACCTCTTATACTTGTGCTATCGTTTTATTGACAAAGTCTATTGTCTCACTTGTGCTTCCATTACAAGAGCCAAGAGAAAACCTATACCACTCTTGCCCTAGGAGCTATTTTCCACATTTCTTCATTGCATATTACGGTGAAGGAGGCGGCTTGGCTGATATAGTCAACTTAAAGACTAGATACCTGTAGTGCGATTCAGTAACTTATTTTAACGATAATCGAATCGTTAAAATCACTAAACAACAAAATTGTCGATTTAGTTATTCTCTAACACTTTTAACGATATTTGTTTGCGTCAACTTAAAGACAAAAATTTTTGTGTTGTTAATATATTGACAAAAATTAGCCAAAAAGTCAACCCAATGATTCAGTCGTTGTTTTGTGGTTGTAGTCTGTGCTTCCACGTTATAGATGGTGCTTCTACGTTTGCGAATCTTCTTTTAGGAGTAGTGGTCATTATGAAAAAAACCATTAACAGAAACACATCTTAATCAATATCAAATACATAATTTAATCAATCACGGTCTTAAAATTATTAAACAAACTTCGATTTGTTTCAAATCTATTTGTTTTTCTTTTTTATTTGGTTTTGAACCTTATTTTTATTTCGGCATTTCCTTGTGGAGAGCTGCCACACGAAATAATAGTTATATACAATCGTTTAAGAGTACTTAGTGAATCACACAATCGTTACTGCAAAAAACAATTGCTATTGACAAGTTTTGCGATTGTCGAATCGTTAAAAGTTACTGAATCGCACTACTGGTGTTTGAAAACGATCATTCTATTAAGATACATAAATGACTATAAGTTGAAAGGACTGATTGTTTAGCAAATAGAGGAGCTCGAATTGTTTTTATAGGACCAGAATCCTTTCTTAGTATCCTTGCGCAATATTCCAATGAGAAGACGGAATTTGGTTACCTATAGGAAACTCTTTCTAGATTAAAACATTCCATTATTTATCTCGTGAAAATTCTCAAAATTTGCTGTTGTTAGAAAAAAGTATCTAAAGTATATACTAACAGAGTTACTCACTGGTAATTGTACATATACCCTGGAAATGCTAAAAATGATAAGTGTAGATGCTGCGTATTGCAAGACGAGACATCAGAACATATACTAATATACTAATATATACTGCCCTGCTGTGCGTTCTCACACGGTCAAGTTTCTTGGGGAAGACATGAATAATGTCTAAGTTGACAAGCAATTGCGTTTTTAATACGAAATAAAACACATAAATCCGTGTCATATTATCAATAATCTCAGGAACCTTCACTCTTCGATCGGTTATTATCATTACGTGAATTTTTTGAAGTTTTCAAATATATTCTCAATTTACAGTCACCGAACTATGCACGTGATAGTACGCTTCGAATAACAGCCAAACATAAAGTTAATACCGGAGCTTTTCGGTTATTAGATATCTGTAAAACAGTGTTGCCACAATTTTTAACCCATGTCTAGGGTTTGGAGTTCGGGATTTTTTTTTAATTTTCCGGGAAAACGGATATCTAATAACCGATAATTCTAGGCGTTAATTGCATTACTTTTTAATTAGCCATGAAGGCATCTCCAAAAGTTATGGATTTGTTGTTTCGCCCTCATGCTTGTACAATAATTGTGCTATTTTATTAACCACATTTATGCTTACAAACCTATACTTAGTAATGAATATACATTTATACTTATTTGTGTAAATTAATGTATGTATCTTATGGATTTATATGCAAATCAATTAAAAGTAAAAATGTATAAAACCTACAGAAGTAACAAACAACAACAACAACAAAATACCTCTTCTTTTCTTCTTCTTAAAAACAAAAAGTTTTTAATAATATTTCTTAAAGTCATTCCGATGAACATACGCAAAAACATGTCGGTCGGTTACAGCACTAAAACTGAAAAAAAAAACTTACAGATACAAACAACTACTCATACATATTAGTTTCGTATAATGTCGCTAATTTATCAAAGAAATATAAAAACAAAATTAAATAAAATATAAAAAATTATCACTCAACCAAGAAAAAAAATATATAAAATAAAAAGAATTAAATTAAAATAAAAAATAAAATAAAATAAAATAAAATAAAAGACCAACAAACTTAGGTCCTCTTCTTTATTTCATTATTTAAGTTATTTGGAATTTTACGCTGGTACTAAGAGTAAACTTCTCGTTCATATTACGTATACGTACAAAAGTATTTTTGTTAAAATGTATGTAAAACACCTTTTTAAATAAACTACAACAAGAAAATTAAAAAAAAAAAATAAATTATAAAAAAATTCACATATAATAAATATTTAACATAAAGTCTTTTTTTATATTTTTGTATTTAAATTTTTGTATTTTTTTTCTTTTTTTTTAGATTTGCAACTATTTGTATTTAAAGACGAGTTTATTTTGTTTTTAAGAAAGCGAACAAGCGAAAATTTTGTATTTTCGTTTTTAATGTTTGCCGCCAAAAACAAAAAAAAAAGGTAACCAAAGTTTATAGTTTGATGTGCACGCGCAAAGCACACTTTAATTGCTACAACTACATATATTTGAGTACAACAATATTTTATTTTATTTTTTTAATGGTCGTAACAGTTTGTTTTGGTTGTCGTACATACATGTAACATAACTTTTGTAAAATAACAAACAAAAACTTGGTTAATTTATGTTTTTGAACATTTGGTGTTGTTGATGAAGATGATGAGTAGTAACAAAATTTTAAGAGTATTTAACACAAATATCTAGATTGAAATCTATAATTTTTAGGTCTTGTAGTGATTTTTTTAAATGATTACATTAAATGTTTTGATGGTGTCTTTTTTTGGCAATATTGCAAATTTATAAAAAATTTTTACGCAACATTTGCGATAAACTTCAAGAAATTTATATGATTATAAGATGACCTTACCATGTCCATTTAATTTTTGAATAGAAACTATCAAGAAGCTTTAATAGTTAGCAATAAGTTTTTATTTTTGGCATGTCTCCCTTTTTCATTTATTTTTGGAATCTAATAATAATCAAAATAGTTCAACCGATAGTTCTCTCTCTCTCTCAGAGAGTTAGGAGATTTTAGCACCCCAGGAGGGTAAAATTTGAATAGAATATGATAAATTATGGATTTAAATTTCTTATAAAAAGTAGATTTTTGATCAAATATATGAATGATCACAAATGAAGGCCCTTTTCCAATTAAACTCTTATTTACAAAGTTACGAGGGTTTAAAGATTTTGTTGGAAATTTCATAGAAAAAATCGATTTTTGGGCAAAAATATAAGTGATCATAAATAAAGAGACTTTTCTCAATTGGAGGCTTATTTACAAAGTTGCGAGGGTTTAAAGGTTTTTGGGAAAATTCATATAAAAAAATATGAGTGATCACAAATTAAGGCCCTTTTCTCAATAAAACGCATATTTACGAAGTTACGATATAATATTTTGAAAATTTCATGCAAAAAATTGATTTTTGATCAAAAATATGAGTGATCACTAATGAAGGCCTTTTTCTCAATTAAACGCTTAGTTACAAAGTTGCGAGGGTTTAAAGATTTTTCAAAAATAGATTTTTGGTAAAAAAATTTGAGTGATCACTTATTTACAAAGTTACGAGGGTTTAAAGATTTTTGGTTCATATAAAAAAATATGAGTGATCACAAATGAAGGCCCTTTTCTCAATAAAACGCATATTTACGAAGTTACGATATAATATTTTGAAAATTTCATACAAAAAATTGATTTTTGATCAAAAATATGAGTGATCACTAATAAAGGCCCTTTTCTCAATTAAACGCTTAGTTACAAAGTTGCGAGGGTTTAAAGATTTTTCAAAAATAGATTTTTGGTAAAAAAATTTCAGTGATCACAAATAAAGGCCCTTTTTCCAATTAAGCTCTTATTTACAAAGTTACGAGGGTTTAATGATTTTGTTGGAAATTTCATACAAAAAATTGATTTTTTATCAAAAATATAAGTGATCATAAATGAAGGTGCTTTTCTCAATAAAACACATATTTACAAAATTACGAGGGTTTAAAAATAATTTGAAAATTTCATACAAAAAAACGATTTTGGTCATATTAAGAGTTAATGTATTTCAAAGTCTTAATCGGAAATCTAAAAAGTACCTCAGAAATAACAATGCTACTGCAACTTATCAGCAAGATAGATAGATAGATAGAGAAGGTTGATGTGATACCAGATAGTACCACATCTCCACCCAGAGACCGATCCCGGTCCATTGTGTGTCCCTTCATTAAAATAGCTGTGAAATATAGAGTATAGAATACAGAAAATAGGAGAGTAGAAGTATAAGATAAAAGGGGTAGGAATGTGAACGAATCATGTAGGGGGATTAGCAATGTTAGCAATTCCCCTAGGGTTATACCCCTGATTCTCCCTTAAGCAGTCGATTCCCATGACGAAGCCTATGACGTCTACAAGATCTGCGTCCCGAACGTCACTTAGCCCGCCGAGGAATTGGCTACCCAGCCATTTCATCCTACGATGCTGCAATCGTGGACAATGGCACACAATGTGCTCAATAGACTCGGTCTCGTCGACGTCTCCACACATTCTACAAAAATCGGAATTGCTAGCGTACCATCTAGACCTCATCTTCCCTATCAAACAGTGACCCGTTATGGCCCCTATCATGATTCTTAAGCTCTTCCTATTCATGCCCAGTAGAGTGCCAGTGCCTGCATTGTTCAGTACCAGCCATATCGCCCTCGACACTCTACAGTCCTCTCTACTCTCCCAAGCCGAATTGGTTCTGACCAAGATCCAATCATTGATCTTGCCATAGAAGAAACTTAGTGGTGGTTTCACATAGGTTTCCCTCTCCGAGACATTCTTTGCTGCGCCTTGCCTTGCCAATATTGCAGTGGCCAGGCACCCAGCAGAGTCTCACCATGTAGTCCTCCATCAGCTCTCTTAGTGTCTTCTTACAGGCAGCTCACCAAATGTTCAGAGCCACCTGACTGTCCACATAGAGAGTGACCTCAGTACCTCTCGCAATGTTTTGCCTGAACTTATCAGCAAAATCTAATTACAAATCGGAAACATTTTTATTTCACTATTTAAAGAGGATCTGTCAGTTATAGCCTCTTCTGCACACAAACGGGAAGGATGCTAATCTGGAAATATATCGAAACCATTATCTAAAGGATTACTTAAAGTGCTAACATTATAACTATTTCTATATAATTTGACAAATGTTTCTTTAGACATCGTAATACAAGTATGAATGGACAGGATCCGCATTAAATGTTTTTCATGTGAATCCTAGAATTCAATAGGATTTGTCGCTAGTCATTTCAGACAATTCTTATAAAATATAAAAATTAAAAACGAGGAAAAATTATATGCTAATGTTGAAAATTAAAACGAATAGCTTTTGTTAAGAATTTCAAAGAAACTTTTGGTGAAGCTCTTTAATTAAGTGTATTTGTTATAAAATGACCGCGTTCTAAAGAGAATCAAAAATATAATCAAGCCCAGAAATATTTTTGATAAATAAATGAACATATGAAATATACAAATATAAATTCTAAATTCTGCATAAAACGTTTTTTACAATGTCACATTTAAAAATATTCCTAAAATCCCATTAAGTCTAATTAGTCAAAAATTTTAACCACCCAGGAGTTTCCTGACCTTCCTTGAGGATAACTTTAACGTTAATCCTTTAAATGAATTTCTGTTAAATAAAAAGCATGAATTTAAATCATGCGTTGTACATACAAATTAACAAGACTTTCGTATGAAACAATAAATTTAAAAAAAAATTTTAATTTTTCTAATGTTTAATAAAAAAAAAAAAATAAAAAAAGAAGGAAACACACGCACAACCAAAAATAAAAAACATTTTTAATTGCATCATGATGAGTATGATCAATAACCTTTTTGGTTTGTTTTAAAAATCCATTAAAAAATATTTATGAGTTCTATACGACAACAAGACCCTACAAGTGTACGAGCAGGGGGTTTGCGTTGCACGTTCGCACGCGTACAACACGATGAATGTATTATGGATGATTCACAACGACAAATGTAATGCAACAACTTAAAAAGATATAAGAAGTCGAAGGCTACAAACAACCTGAGTTCTTGGAAAATCATATTCTTCTACAAGTAAATGTACGACAAATGTATACATACGTTCGTATTTAGTTGTATGTAGTATTGTATGACAAAATAAAATTTTTATTTATTTGTAGAAATATCTAATTAGCAGTCTATTGGTGTTTCGATGATTTGATTTCCTAACTCCTCCTCAATGTTTTATTATAATCAGAGATTTTTAAGAATTAAATCATGATGTTTTTATTTATTTATTTTTTTTTTACTTTTTGTTAATATTGCCGAATTATTTCCTTGAAGCAATAATATTTTTAATTTCTTATAAATAAATAGAATACAAATTGTTTGAAGAAATCAAGCGGCATCTTATATAAAAAAATATTGATAGAAATCTAAGCATTATGGCTAAAAATGATCTAAATTTAATATAAAAATTTTACATAATTGAAAATTTAAAAGTTCTTTTATTGTATAAAATAAATGCATATTAATATATTACAATTACAAATGTAACAAGAAAGAGAGATATAGTCAGTCAAGCCCGACCATATGATATCCCACACCTTTGTGTATGTCCATCAAAATTCGTGGAGGGCTCTTACATTAGACATGTGGAAAATTGTGGACCAATACTTTTAGTAAGTGTAAAATAAAATATACGAATACAGAATATTACGTAAATTTTAACATTTATAATAATTTATGTAATTTAGGGTGATTCCCGAAAGTGGGCTTATATGATAGTTATGGTAAATTATGGAGCGATACTCATAAAATTTGTCACTGTAATTTCTACTTATATAAAACTTATTTGTGTCGAATATAAAGTTGATACTAACATGTGTATGTGAATTATGCTCGTTAAAGTGATTTTCGGAAGTGGGTTTTATATGGGGGCTATGGTCAGTTATGGACCCATCTTCATGACATTTGGCACAAAGATTTATATTTATACAAAACTTTCTTATACCGAATTTCATTAAAATATTGCTTTATTTAAGACATTTATGATCGTTAAACCCTATTTTAATATTATATGGGTATTTCAATACTATATGGGTAGTGGAGCAGTACAAGTATAAAGTTGTTGCAATAAATTGGTGTCGATTGGAAATAATTATACCCCACACCACCGTAGGTGGTTGGAGCATTGTGCGTTTGTGCTGATGTTTGTAACGTACAGAAAAAATCATCCAATACGCACCTTAAAGTATACCAATCGACTCGGAATCACTTTTTGAGTCCGTTCCTCCGTCCGTCTGGCTGGACGACTGGCTGGCTATCCATGTGCACAAAGCCCCCATGCAAATGTCCTCCCGGAATAAGGGTTTCACGATCGTAAAAGGAAGTTTTGTATAAGTTTCAATCTTTGTACCAAATTTCATGAAGATCGATCCATAATTGACCATAGCTCCCATATAAAACCCTCTTCCGAAAATCACTTTGATGTGCATAAATCACATACACATATTAGTATCAGATTTATATTCGACACAAATAAGTTTTATATAAGTAGAATTCACAGTGACAAATTTTATGAGGATCGCTCCATAATTTACTATAGCTCCCATATAAACCCACTTTCGGGAATCATATAAATGTTAGTATTTACGTAATATTCTGTATTCGTATATTTTATTTTACACTTAGCAAAAGTAACGGTCCACAATTGTCTGCATGTCTAATATAAGACCCATGCACAAGTTTTGATGGACATGCACAATGGTGTAGGTTATGATATGGTCGGGCTTTACTGACTATATCTTTCTTACTTGTTAATTTTAATAAATTTTTTTCTTATTAGTAAACGTTCAGAGAACTAACTCCTTTCCAACTCTGTTTCATTTATTGTTTTTATTTTAATTTTTCTCATTGTGTTTTATGTCCTGCTAAAGCTACTGATGACTATGACGATGATGTTGCATTTTTACTATTTCATGTCAAACGACAAGTTACAATAAAATTTATAATGTTCAATAATCAATATGGGTGGTAGGATTCTCTATAACAATATAATTTGTTATATTTGACTTTGAATAATTATATTAAATTTGTATTTCTTTTCTTTGGTTTTTTTCGTTTATAATTCTCATGTCCTTCAAGGAAAATTTATTTATTTTACATTCATTCATTATTTTCCCATTTTTTCATAAGAATTTAAATGCAAAACAAGTTGTTCGTTCACTTAAAATACAATAATTTTAAAAATTCTATTAATGTTTTTTAACAAAATTTTGTTTGAAAATTGCTGCCTTAAATCAATAGCAGTCAACTACCAGTGTTACTTTCCTATTTAATTGTAAAATATTGTCTTAAATGCACGTGATGGCTGTATTTACATTGCATTATGTATGTAAATTGTATGCATTTATTTAAGTATATTTGTGTGTAAGAAATTTTAAAACAGTTTTAATACCATAAATCAAAATACACACTTTACATTATCAAAATATTTTAAATCAAGTGTAATTGTAAAATGACAATGAAAATATTAACTGCCTGGTTGACTGAATAGTTAGCTAGTGGACTAAGTGTCTGACGTGTATTTGTAATCTTTTAAAGCAGTCTTGTAATTCATTTGACATTTGTTCTATTAGAGGCGGATGCACTGGTTGTGCGTGCTTAGCTGGGGGGTCGACTATTGATTTTGTCTATCATTTTTATGTCGTGAATGATAAATAGAAGTTATGTTCATAAAGCATTCAACGATCACTATCAGGTCAGATGCACACTGATCATACAGAATAACTAGGAATTTAAGTATGTTAGAAAAAAATATGTGATTTTAATGTTGTAGGACTTCCTATTAGAAATATAGACTTCATTCATCTGTTCTCTATAATAGATTAGTTTTCGTTGCAGTTCGCTACGCTTAATCTGTCAACTGCCAAGTTTAAAAGATTTTACCATTCGTCAGATATATTATTGTCTCCTAGAGCCTGTTCCTGTTCTTAGACTTGCAGTTCTAAATCCAACCTGTAGCCGTGAGGTATTTCATTAGGTCTGAACCCATATATCTCTCCCGGTATCCAAATCTCTCTCAAAGGTCATCTAGTATATAAACGCCCACAAGGGTAGAGCAGAGAAATACTACTTACAACTGGAACAATTGTCATTGAAGGAGAAACCGAGTCGACTTGCACAGCCAGTGACCCGTTAATTCCGACAACAACTTCAATATATCCTTCCGATTATAATTTATTAATTGCATTGTACGTTTGACGTTAAAAAGGACCTCATCAACTTGGCTACTTTGCATGTGTCCAGATTACGCCACCTATTTTCAGCTTTATTAGGAAAGTGTCTGAAGATACTACTATTGATAGCCTCCAGCAGAATTGCGACCATGGCACAAGTAACAAGGTAATATCGTTTGTTTTGATTTGTTAAACTGTCAAACTCCATATAAAGTAAAAAAGTTCTTTCTCATAATTTGTTTGAATGTCAAAAAACTACATATATAAAAAATTGTTTAAAAAATCCTCTCCGAGATTCTTTTACCTTGTTATATCTGCTTTGATTGCGATTAACACCGCAAATTACCGTGAATATTTCTGTCGCCCAGGAAAAATTTTAGAACTTATTGCAGAATCATTAGTACTATAACTGGTTTTTCGTTTAATATTTTCGTACAGAGAGTATACACATAGAGGCGAAACATTAGGTTGACATTTGAATAAAAATGTTCTTTTTGCAAGAAAAATATATTTTTATCTTTCTCAGCAACAACTAAGTTTACATGTAGTATTTTGTTAAGTCCGTTCCTTTACTTTTCCAGTAAAATTCAGTAAAATGAGTATTTACTGAGTAAATTTAAGATTTTGCTCTCAAAAATACTCGTATACAAAAAAAGAACATGAACAGAAAATGTTTAAATCCAGTAAAATATGCACGACAACTATTTGCAAACAAATAAAAATATATGGAAAACAGAAGAATACTCTCTAGAGATTATAAAAAGGTTTACCAGCAAAAAAATTTTTCGATCGGTTTTTAAGAAATCTTAGTTCATTCACCTTGTCTATAAATTCAGTCAAATCTTGGGATCTTCAAAATTGCGACCTGTACTTTGTGCACAAGGTTTACATGGACAGCCAGCCAGCCAGACGAACGGACATCGTTAGATCGGCTCAAAAAGTGATTCTGAGTCGATTGGTATACTTCACGGTGGGTATTGGATGATTTTTTTCTGTGCGTTACAAACATCAGCACCCCAACCACCTATAAAAAGCATCACATGTAACTTTTTGCGCTAGCGACAAATTAAAAAATGTCAATTATTTTATTTTTTAAATTTAACCTGAAATGTCACCTTTCAAACACGTGTTTGTTTGACACAATTAAATTAAATGTGAATTTACTCAAAGTAACGATTACAATATTAAAATTATAAATATTCAGGTTTTTCCAGATAAATTATTTTGAAATGAATTAGTGTTACCAGATATGTGGGCATCAACACCATTTAGTGACAAAAGTTTGCGGATACTTTTTGTGTGACTCAATACAGTGCATTCATTTGGGAGACGATATCAGATAAGTATTTACCCAAGATCATCAGGGAAGACGCCTTATCAAACATTATAGTTCATCTTAATATCATAGTTTTCTAAGAAGCTAACCCTGCTCCACTCTAGGAGGAGACTAGAACTTTGAATACTCTCTCGAAGTCTGTGCGGAGAGTAACATAACCAGTACTTTTTTACATTACAGTGTTTATAAGTGCAAATTTAAAAAAAAAAAATATTGATATGTGCAACTTTCTATTGATATTTGTAATATTGCATTAATTTATCGTAAGATTTTTTTTCTTATTCACAAACGTAATTTTAATAATTTGTAGCAACACATTGAATTCTCCCAATTAAAATTTCAATGAATCGGGATTATTTTGTAATGTAATTTTTTTGAGTTAAAAAAAATAGCGACTTCACGGCGTAAATATTGAAATAAAGCATTAGCTTTTTCTTTCATTTTATTAAAAAGAATTATTTGATTAATATGTTTTTTACTAAAAAAAAATATAAGGAAACGCTTCAGTATTCGCTCATCGCAAATTTTTCAGTAATTGCAACATCTTTGGTTTTGGTTGGTACTTTTCACAATGTCCAAACTGGGTTTGGACACTTAAATTATAATTTATAATTTTAACGTTAATAATAACGTAAGATACATTTCTCCACCATTGGCAATGCGCGATATTGCCTTTTACTTAAACTTGATTACTTGAACTTTAAAATTGAACTCAAAAAAAAAGAAGAAAACCCCCATGAATAATCAATAAAAGAAACGGAATTGTTTGTGCTGAAAAAACTAAACTATTTACCTCATTATTTGGCTATAAAACAAAAGGTAAGAATTTATGCTACAAGAACCAGCTACCCAAAAAAAAAAAACTAATTGAATCCCCCAAAATTTTCTCTTTATTTCCCAACCCCCACAATTATAATTACTCCAACCCAAACGGAGTAATTATAATTAATTCTTTATTACAGATTGGTACCCCCTCGCATCTTTAACCATAGCATTTCGATCCACCTGTAATAAAGAAGTTTACATACAGTAGTTAACCCTATTGTATTCACATAAATATTTAATAGTTTATTTTCGGTCAGAGTGAAGTATCTATTACATTGTTTTAGGAATCGAAAGCATTTGAATGCTTCTTTCGAATCTTAGATGTTTTTAGTCCAAGGAACATCACATCAAGGGCTTCTGATTACGCCACTTGTTTGCGTGTTAACATAAAACATTTGCTAGACGCCATTAGAAATTCTTACAATACCAATCTGAATATTAATATGTTGAAAGTCATCTCCAAAAGAAGAGATGTGGTTACCGTCACTTAGCAAGTTTGTTGGATTATAATTATTTTCAGCTCCCTATACTCCCACTGGCTTTAGATGTCCGCCCGTCTGGCTGGATGTCCAGCAAAAATAATTTTTTTACAAAATAATTTTGTAGAAGGACGAAGCCTATTCAAACTGGGTCAAGATCAGTCCATTCATTTACCTATCCTTCATACAAGTGTCCTCCCGAAATAAGGGTTTAACGCTCATAAATAACTTAAATATACCAGTATTTTAATTAAAAAATTTGCCACAAATAAGTTATATATAATTATAAATTATTCTGTCAAATATATTCCTTTTCCGAAAATACTTTTAGCATGCATAAGTCCCATACTAAAGTTAGTATAAAGTTAATATTTTACACAAATAAGTATTATCTAAATAGAAACCAATACTTTATGAGGATCGGTCCATATAAGGCCCACTTTCGGGAATAACCCTAAAGTACAAAAATCCCATATAAATGTTAATAATAGCCAGAAAAGACAAAAATGCCTTTTTATGCTTTTTTGTTGCGTTTTTGCTTTCGTGCCTTTATACTTATTTTACAATTTCTAAAACAAAAATAACGTTTTTCAAACAATTTTGGTCAAAATAATCATATTATCAACATTTATTTGAATGATTTTTTCTGTATTTCACTCCTGTTAGAGTAAAATTGTTAGCATTATCTATTTCGTTATGCTCTTATTAAAACCAGATTACATAAAACAGATATCGACGGAAAAGTTTGCACTATAGTTACAACTAACACAAGTTTTTTTTCTAATATTGGCCCATAGCTTTTTCGTTTATTAACCGATATTTTATAAAAAACAAGTCAACGAATTTTTAAATATAAATACAATTTTTTCCGATGATGAACTTACTTGTAGTTCATATTTAAATCTGCTCTATCAACTTTCGCTGATATTGGATGAAGTTTCTTAAAAGAAAATTAACATTTATCGTCATAATGCGTTAGGGAGCTCTCATTTATTGAAGTAAATTCTTTTAAAATGTGTTTTTTCTGCTTTTTGGATCTACGAGGGCGGATCAAAAAGTCCGTGACTTTTCTAACTTCCCTCGTAGTTATATGAAATGCAACACTATTCCCATTCGCCCTCGTATTACGTTACATTTTTTAACAACCTTTTTACCTTAAAGTGTGGATAATGTTAAAATTTTAAATCCGAAACTGCAGATTTAAAAAACTGTGAGAACAATATCCACAGAAATCTGAAGAAGCTAAAAAGAATCGATCAGAATTTTTTTCAATATTTAAAATAGAAGTTAAATATAAAATATAGCTGAGTATGATTTATGAAATTTCATTTACCTAAATTAAATATGAATTATTTATTATGTTTCTTTCAGTAAATTTAGGTAAAAAAATTTGATAGTATAGAATTGTTTGAAAGCATGTATGTTATGGTAATGTTAAGATATAATAATCAATATGCGATTTGTATAATTAATACTAAATTTGTTTTATTTATTTTTTTATTTTTTTTAATTTTTATGTTTTGTTCTTTTTTTCGTTAAATTTAAATGAATTAATGTTGTATATAAATTGATTGTTGTTATCATATGTAATTTTGTAAATATAATAGAAAATAAAAACAGAACATATTAAAAAGCTTTTTTTTTTTTGGTTTTATTAATTTTTTGTTATTGTTTTAATTTAATTGTTAATTGTTATTAATTTAATTTTTTCTGTTTAAAATCTATTTATAGAATTGGTTACAGTTTTCTTTTTGTGATGCGTTTATTTTAAATATAATTTTAAATTTCTCTTTTTGGTTTTAACAAATTGAACTTATTTTTTTTCTTTAATTCTATTACATTTTTTATAAAATACGAGAGAAAAACAATTCGAATTCGTTTATTTAATAAGGGAGGGGGTTTATCTTTATGGTTGTTTTTTGTTGCCTGTTGGTAATAAATTTACATGTAACACTAGACATATGTAATAAATATTTAATAATTAATTAATTTTTATATAGGTATTAATGTATATTATAATAATCAATTAATCAATGATTCACTCAAGATTTAATAAAAAAAATAAAATTTGTCTTACTAACACAAATTGAATTTGATTTTATACAAATTAAATTAATAATTGGGTTGAATTTTTATTTTGTTTTTAAATTAAAGCGTACTTAATTATAAAATAATAAAATAGAGAAAAATGTTAAAAGAGGTGATTCTATAGAAGAGTTACAACTTAAAGCTACACACAAAAAAGACTGATGGAGAGGCATATAGAATTAAAAATTGATAAATGATAGGAACGCGAAGTAGTATAGCAGGAAAAAAAAAGTTATCTAATAAAACCATATCCCAAACTAATGACAAGATAGATAAGCAAATTTGTGTAACTAACACATTTCAAAATTTTCAATTATAAATATCTAGAAAATTTCCAATTTTAAAATAACAAAAATCTGAAAGCACCTCATTATTATACATAGTGTACACAAACAAACATTTGTTTAACGGCGTTTTTAAGGCAAATTATTTTGGAAAACGCTTATTAAACTTTCAAATAATTTGATATTCTATCATCACTGTTATTTTTAAAAGGTAATTTTTGTTAAGCTTCTTGGCAATTGTTTACTCAAATTTTGCTTTTTTATATTAATGTAATTAATGCGAGTTTTTCTTTATTATTTTTTATTCTTATTAAGTGAATCTGTTATAAATCAAATAAGTACACATATGTAAATAATAATTATTCGATACTCTCTTATTCTTTTTAAATTGAGTTATTCAAATTAAAACAAAATCATGTTCAGAGTGTTTTAAAGCTTTGTTTTTTTCTCTTTGTTTTTATAATTATATTTTAAATTAGTTTATTTTTTTTTTTTTTGCTTTTTAAACCATATATGTATGTATATATACTCTTCTCACTTAAAGGCATCGATATTAATAAAAATTTAAAAAGAATCTAAGAAAGAGAGAGATAATAATAAAAATAAATAAATGTCTATCCTACTTTGATTCCACCATTCGTTAATCTTTATCATATCAATATTATCAGCTTTAATCATTAGAAGCATCACATCAATCCATCACAAGCTTAGTACATGGAAATTCATTGAGTCTACTTATATTGCAAACGACTCAATTCTGTTCATAAGAGTACTGAAGAAGGGGGGGGAGGGAGTGGTTGGGATTTTTGTTTTCTAACGACTTTGACTTTTTGAATGTGCAATTAGCCATTGTAGAGTTATGTCGATGTTGTCCTTTTCTTTACATGAAATACTATAGCAGCATATTTCTCGGTCCTGTATACTAGATAAATTCCTGAAAATTGTAAATGAATTAATAAAAAAAAAACAAAAATATTAATAAAAATGTTTAATTAAAGGATAATTTCTTAAGATAATGATAAGTAAAAAAAGGAGAAATTTTATTAATTTTAATTACTGATTGCCATAACGGCACTTAAAGTGCAATTCTAGCAATTATTTTTCGGCTATTACACTTTTTTGTGAAAAAAATAAGGCTAAACGCTTTTTCACATTTTTATGAGCATTTCTGCAAATAGAATGGATTTTTTTTTTGGCATTAAAAGTGCATTTTTATTATTTTTTGCAATTTTATTAATTTAGGGATGTATGAAAGACGAAATAGCCAAAAATTCCTATGTAGATCATTAACAAATTCCGTGCTGATCTAATTATATCCATCTATGTGACAATTTTGGTGCTTGTAACTTTTCCAAATAGGAGAAAACAAAAATTTTCGAAAAAAAACACAATTTTGAAACTTGCCACCTCCGATTTATTAATGATTTATTAAGCATAAGTTTAAACACAATTTTATTTAAATTGATCAACTTAACTAGCATCGAAGATATGCTGATTTGAATTTTATATATTTAAAAAAATAATAATATGAAAAACCTGAACTTTTGAATTTTTGGAGAACTCAAAATTTTGTATTGATGTACACACTTAGTACCAAATTTCATCGAAATGTTTAAAAATTTTTGTTTTATCCCAAATATGAAAGAATTTTATATATTCTCTAAGTTTTATATATATATATATATATATATATATTTATTTATTTAATGTTTCTAACTAAATAACTAGTTAGTTAGAAACATTAAATATTCTTTGAACCTTTTTAAAAATTTTATAAAATTTTAAATGTGATCCTGAAATTCATAAATTAAAAAAAAATAAGTAAAACTTTCGATTATGATTTTGGAACTTTTTTGATGCAAGTTGGATTGAATAATTTTTAAAGCAACCTGCCAGTAAATTTAGTCCCATTAGCTCATATTATGAAAAAAAAAACTTTTTTATAATAACAATTTTTATTAAAAAAATGTACTTAGTAAATTTGATAGATTTGCTTAAACTTAGCATTTTTGAGCTCTCTATCAAACACTTAAAAATGTATTGAACAATTATTTCGATACCTATGAATGATTACAAAATATTCACATGTATTTGAATTTATGGAATACTTATGTTCCTGAAAATATGTTTTAAATTTTTTGGTTTTATTTTAACAAGAGTTATAAATTGTTGAATAATAAAAAAAAAAAATACAAACTATCCAATAAATATTTTATAAATTCCAGTAAAATTATTGAGTTGTGTTCCAAAAACAATGGTGATTACAACCTTAAGTTTAATAACTAGTTTCATATGGATAGACAGACGAAGGCAAGGAGTGATTCTGAATTGATTTGTGCTTTCAAAGGTTGGAGTAAGACCGTTGTTTTTGGGCGTCACTAGTGTGATCGACGCGGGTTTTCAACTGGTTTCTTCGGTTAATGTACTGTCGGTTTTTCAAAACAATCATTTTTGAATGTCAAATAAATCGGTTTTAATTAATGTTCATAAAGTTTTGGAATCATTTTTTTTTTCTCTTGTAACACATGTAACATTCTTAAAAACAATTTATATATTTTATAGTTTTTATTAATTCAAAATTTGGAATAATACATTAATTCTTTTTTTTAAAGGAATAATGTTTGGAAAATTTTCGAAAAAAATGAGACTCTATTTTTCCATATTAAGCAATGCACAGTGTGAGATTTTATAAAATTAGCTGGCCAAAATTCTGATTTTTACTTTTGTGTGGGTTAGAGTTTACTCTAAAATATTTTTAATACATAGTAATCAATATATTGATTAGAAATTAGATCGGGTTATATTTTAGCCCACAGCCTTTATAAATCATTTCCCTCAGAATCATTTTAGAGCTCCTAATTTCTTGAATTTCTTGAATTTTAGGTACCAGAAAGATATTTTACAAATTATTAAGGAAATTAATAATAAATTACAGAAAAATAATTATTGTAAAATTCGGTTCCAACATTTCAAGGAATGATTTGACGTTTTAAAGATAGCTATCGAAAAATTCAAATCAAATCTCACACTCTGCATAGTTTCTGTACATATTATATAAAACTTGATCACATTTTTAATAAACTATTTTTTATCTTAACTAAAATTTGTTTCCGAAAATAGTTATACTTAATAATTTTTAACCTGAATATTATAAGATTTGTAGATTTTTAGAGCAATATAGTTTTTTAATAAAATATTTACTTCTGAAAAAACCAGTTAACCGGTTTTTCGGAATTTTAAAAATAGCAACCAGTTTTTTTCAAAATTCCAACTGTTCGAAAACCGGTTTGTCCAAAAAGTTGAATAATCGATCACACTAGGCGTAACTCATAAAAATTGCTCAAACAAATTTAATAGATTGCCTACATGCATGAATAATAAACATTTTTTATTGTTATAGTGTAATAATTTAAATTTAGCATTTTTTCTGAAAATTTGCACTTTTTTAACAGTCATTTAGAATTATTTTCTGGCAATACTGCTGATTGCTATTGAAAGTTCTACTATATTTATTCTAAAATAAATTTTTCGTATTTTTAGCATCATGAAATCACAACAATAGATCAAGAACCTCTTTAAATATCAATAATATTTAATCAAAGCAAACTATTGAGATCTTACATTGATAAAAATTTTAAATATTATAATTTGCAAACTCCATAATATTAGTATTGTTTATGACCTTTAAAATGTTTTGGGAAAATATTTGTTTTAAAATTTTTACAGTAAAACTGCAGTAAAATCATATTTCAAGTATAATAAAAATAAACGTAACAAAAAAAAAACAAAAAAAGTCTGAAATATTAAAGGTGTTCACATCAAAAATTGCAATTTTCCTAGACAATATTTTGCACAACTGTTGCAAAATTATCAGAGTTGAAGCAATTACAAAATTATCAGAGTAAAAAGTTGCAAAGTTGCATCAATTTTTATAATGCCACTCTGTAAAAATTTGTAAATAGTACTAAATCAACTCTAAACTGGAAAACATTACTGAAAAATCAAACTAAACGTAAAAAAAGGTTTTTGAAATTTAACAACAACAACAAAACAAAAAAGTTGAAATGAATTAGAACATATAAAAAGAAAAATATCAGTAAATAAGCAGATAGATACGAATTATATAAATAAAAAATATATTAGAAATGAAATATCACTTTTTTCGGTGTCTTGAAAAAAATGTTTTTATTTTAACTTCTTTTTGCAAACTTTACCTAATTTTTTCAAAAGTTTGCTCTCGTTAAGTTGAAACAGTGCAAAATTACTAGGGTTGCAAAATTTTGAGATGAAATAAAATCACGAAAAATCACGAAATAAATTTTATTATTTATTTATTTTTTTAATATTTCCACTTAATTTATAAATCAGTCTCTTTACTAATTTGTGAATAAAATCAAACTTTATACATTGATTTGAATGAAGTATGTCTGGTTTTATTTACAATAAATTTATCTTTATGATTAAAGAATAAAAGTTTGCATTTTTGACACTTACGAATTTGTATGATTTTTTTAAAACATTTTTTTTTTTAATTTTGTACGAAATTTAAGTTTTCTTCACAAAATAGTCTTAATATCTAAATAACTACTGAGGCTATTAGAAAATAATGTGAGTATAACTTGAAGGTAATTTTAATTCGAATTTTTTGATATTTTATTTAACTAAATTAGAAAAGTCGTTTTGGAAATATGCTTCAATATAAGGTATAACCTCGATAATTTTGCAAATAACAATTTATCGCGAGAACCAGAATCAATTCAAAGAAACATGTGTCGGAATTGACTGAGATACCCCGTGCCGCAGAATAAGTGTATACTTATGTAATTGTTAGTCACCTACTTCAGTTTCGATAACTCATTTATGCTTTATTTTACCCTTTACTCCCTGCTTTTTTTCTACTGTACACAATCTAATACTGTAAATGTTAATGTTAGGTGTTCTTTTCTAAATGTTTTCTTTCCCAATGACCCAGAGTAAAGGAAATGTTTTTAGGATCCCCAAGTAAACCCTTTTAAACCCTTATCATTAAAACATTTCGAATATTACATTAACAATGGAAACTTTAGTAGCTGTAATGACTTCGGAAAGTAGAATTCAGACGTATAACTTTTATACGAATGCCCAGCTCTGAAAAAAAAAAAAAAATATATATATATATATATATAAATATATATATGTATATATATATATATATATATATATATATATATATATATATATATATATATATATATATATATATATATATATATATGTACATATATATACATATATACATAATTCTTCGTTTCACCAAATTTTCCCCAAATTTCACTAAAAATTTAAAAATTCTACAAAAATAATATTTTTTACACGAAAAAAAAAATAACATAAAAAATGATTTTCACGAAATGTTTGAAATTTCCATTAAATTTCTGATATTTCTCCAACTATACAAATTTTCAAAAATAAATCAAAATTTCACTAAAAATTATTAAAGTTATCAAAAATCAAAATTTCCCAAAATATTTAAAGTTTATCAAAAATGTGAGTTATCACAAAAGTAACCGAAATTTTACACAAATTTTGAAATTTCTTTAAAAAATTTTAAAATCCACCTAAAATTCCATTTTTCAGTATGTTTCGCAATTTCTCCTAAATATCTGAAATTTTAACAAAAATGCTAATTTTCACAAAAAAAATAATTTTCACTAGATATTTTAAAATTTGCCAAAAATTCAATTCTTCACAAAAATTCGACATTTCTCCAAAATCAAATTTGTCAATTACTAAATAACTAAATTCTCCCTTCAACATAATCTCAAAAAATTATATTATTTTTAAATAAAGTAAAACTTACATTCTTTCAATTAGGCCGGTTTCATCTAAAGCACCTGGAAGATCACGTTTATTACCCAGTACTAAAACAGGTATACCAGCTAATTGCGGTTTATCTAATAGTGAATGTAATTCATTGCGCGATGCTTCCATTTTATCTTTATCAGCAGCATCTACCATATAGCTGCAATAATTTTTATATAAACATTTAATTAATATTTTAATTAACCACAATGAAATATTAAAACTTACACAATTGCATTAACACCACGACAATATCTTTCCCACATAGATCTGAATCGAGGTTGACCACCAATATCCCAGACTTTAATTGTTACATTACCTTTAGTAATGCGACGCATATTGAAACCAACTGTTGGTATCATATCTTCAGTAAATTGGCCAGACTAAAAATATATTTATGTGATTTATTTATGATAATTGTTTTTATATAAAATTTAGTTTAATGAAGTCTACATTTTGAAGATGTGTTTAGAATGATTGAAATGCAGTATTAGAACCAATTATTTTATGATTTGCAAAATGCATTTTTGATAATTTCATGATGACAAGTTAATCGTAATGGATGAATAATCCAAAGCGCAAAAAATCGACACTCGAATATCCCTATTGCAAACTTTATGCTCTGCATTTGGAATAGGCTCTCATCTATTATGATCTATTGAAAAAAAAGTAAAACGATCACAGTAGACTCTACAGAACACAATTGATCTGTTTGAAGAGGGCATTGAAGGAAAAATGGCTTAGATAAAAACTAAGACTTTGAGAATTTTTATCCCTCCCGCTGTATATACCAGACTTTGCTCCTACCGACCACTTTTTGGTGAAATACGCTTCACTTCAGAACCAGGTTTCAAAAATTGCCTTGGTTCATTTCTGGCCTCAAAAATGAGGCTTTTTGAGATTAAATTGAAGCAAAAGAAAACACGGGAACATTTTATTAAATGTTGTAACATCCCTCGTATAATTCCTTTTTAGATATTAATAAAGCTTTCATTCTATCAGTAACCTAAAAGTATAGCAACAAAAAAATATCCAATATTAAAAGATATTAAAATTTAAAGTTTTACACATAACCAGAACATGTCTTAAGAAATGAAAAACTCTTATCTCTTCCCCGCTCTAGTTACAATGACTCTAACGGAAAAAACAAAATATTCCATTGTTATTTATAATTAATTAACAAAGACGACATTATAACAAAAGAAAAAGATTTATTATGCTCATGTGATTAGTTCTAAATTCTAATAGAAAACATTGTCACAAAGACGACATCATTATGAAAATTTAACTTAAAGTCGTCATAAAAACTTCCCACTAACAAAAAAAAAATAATAATAATAATAAAAAATTAAACAAACTTCTGTTTAGCATTATTAGATCATTCAAGAATCTATATATATTCATTGCTCCAAACAAAGGAGAGTAGAAACCTTTTAAATATACAATTAAGGAAGGCATTTTTTATAGTCTCATCATTTTTTAAACATTGCTCCTTTGTTATATTAAGTGTTTTTCATTTCAATTCCCTTTTTAACATTTAACAACCATCATCATATGTTAGGGTAAATATCATACTCATGGAGAATGAAAAAAAACTCACCCCCAGTCCCTAAAAATCATGCAAAAAAATATTATTCAATATTACAACACCAAACCAACGTACAACGTATACTGGTCGCTAAATACATTATACACAACAATATTATATGAATTGTATGCATTAGATGGGGTTGGTAGGTGGTTTTTCTGTAGGGGGGTTATAAGAAGTTGGGTGTTAGTAGGTTGTTTGGTCTGTTGGTCGGTCAGTTAATTTTCATTTTTTTTTTTTCGTAATTGTTTGATGATGAGTAGTAATATACACAGTCTGATTAATTTTACATGTTTGTATGTATATATGTTTGTATGAAAGTTGTATTAATTTCCTTTTTTGCTTTACTCACTGCTATAACATTAACAAATGTCGTCTTTCCCGAATACTGTAGTCCCACTAACGTCAATTCCATTTCTTCTTTCCAAAAGATACTTTTAAACCAATCCAATATTCTGTTAATTAAGGCGAGCATTTTCACTTTTATTTTTTCTTAATTTAAATTAATAATTTTTCGAAGTTTTCACAATTTTAATAATTTTATTGACGCCCAATAAAAAAATTCTTGCTAATTTTTTCCTCTTTACGTTTTTTCATACACTCTTTGTCTTCTGTTTTCTACAATCAGTGATGTTAACTTGGATATTTTTTTGTGAAATCTAGCAGTTTTTGAAAAATTTGTAACTCCTAGTCTACACGTAGATATTTTTATGTTTGTAATTGTCAAATTCTATCTCTCCCTTTAAAATGTTACATGTGGAGCAATAAGAAATCTATTGCGCAATCTTTTTCGCAATAAATGTTTCAAAACAAAGCTGAGCAATAATGTTTAACATGAGTTGTCAAATTTTTTGTTATCTTTTAAAATTTTGCCCTCTTTAAGAAAAAGAAAAGTGCAAAATAATTAATTTTATTTTAAAAAGACAAAAAGAATAAAAATACAAAATAAATTAAAATTTTCAATGAAAAAAGACAATTTAAAGAAATAAAAATGTTTTCCCGTTATTCTGCCGATATTGTTTCTAATGTTAAAAATGTCTTCGTGTAGATGTAGAGTAGGAAATGTGGTTTTATATATTATTAAAGAAACTAGCGATCCTTATATATATATATGCCTATATATTTATATATATACATATATATAAATAATTCGTATTCATTGGTGTTTGCTGTTGAAGGGGTAACTTAAAACTAAACAAACTATAAAGTAATATTATTTATGGACCATTTCTGCTGAATCAATAAAATTATAAAAAAAAATGCAGGCCGAAGAACGAATAATATGATTCCCTGAATACAATAATCAAATAATCGATTTTTTGTTGCCAGATAGTCGAAAAGTAGAATGACTTTCTATAACAATTATACATACATATCGCCACCCAAAATGCAAAAGCGCCAAACAAAAATTTTTAAAAATTTACGAGTTTGTTACATATCAAACTAGGTTATCCGAAATAATTGGAAATAACATTACTGAAATAAGGCAAACCATTGTTAGCGCTAAAATACAGTATTGGCATTATAAAAAATTTAAATAATAGTTGTAAGAATGTTATGTTATCCCTTTCAATACTTGACTCTACTTTATATTTCATGGTTGTGAAGCGGTATCTACGAAAGTTCTGAAACAACCGTAACCTTTAAAATATCGTCACCGAAATCACTACGAATGGAAATACCATTACCGCAAAAATACCTACCGAAATAATCCAAAATACCAATACCGTTATCACAGTATTTTCGATAATAGAAGTCTAAAAATTTGTTATATATATATATATATATATATATATATATATATATATATATATATATATATATATATAAGATTTTTCGAAAATTTTAACTAATGAAAAATTTAGTTATTTTATTTAAAAATTAATTATTTAAAAAGTAATGTTTTTTCAATATATATATGTATATCTATATATGTATATATATAGCGGTTTTCTATTATTAAAAGATGACATTACTGCTGGGAGCTGAAGGATTTGTCATCTGAAGTGATGCCACTCTGTTGGGTATTAATGTGGTTGTTACTGATTATTCAAACGTTTTACAACACTTATTGTAATTATCAATAATTTAAAAGAACTAATTGAAAAAACATTACTTTTTAAATAATTAATTTTTAAATAAAATAACTAAATTTTTCATTAGTTAAAATTTTCGAAAAATCTTAAAAAAGTGATATTTTCTAAATAAAGTACTTACCCAATTCACAAGTTCGTTATTGTTATTTGTTAAAATATTATATGAAGAAAAATAACATTTTTGAAAAATACACTGTGAATACTTATTATTTTCAAATGAATTAAATATTATAGTTTTCCAAATAATGTCAAAATTTTATACTTGATTACCAGAGAGCTGCGCCGAAGAATTTTATCGCCGGCGGCGGATTATGTTAAAAAGCTTCGGCGGCGGCTTAAAACCGGCTGATATTACACACACATTTTTCTAATTAAAAATTTTATATTTTCATGCCCCATCGATTAACATTGTTGATGAAAATAGAACGAGATTTTTTCCAGCGAAAGTATAAACAAAATTATTAATTTATTGAAAAAAATATAAAAAAAAAAAATATGTGACTGATCTAAGGATTTTTCCATAAAATATTAGAATTGTTTGCATATTAGAATGAGAAATGGTCTGCTCCGATATACAAAAATATCAATTCTTACCTCAGGTCTACAACTGAGATTAACGCTGATATAATATGTGAGATAACGCAAGCAGAAGAGAGTAACCATTTTGTTTATATTATGTTTTATCTTAAATAAGGGGTACACGTACTCTAATAAATCCTATAAGATATCATTATTTTCAATCAGTCGCAGAACAAACTTGTACTTTTTATTTACAAAAATCGCACGTTTTTAACACAATTTCTATAAAAAAAAAATTTTTAAATGTAAAACAATCATTAAAAGAAAATAATTTTGCAAAAAAACATTGTTTTTTTAATAATTTCCAAAATATATAAGCACACACACATACAAACTTCCGTGTGTGTGTATTTTTTTGACAGTTCATCTTATAAGATGGTTGTGTAGAGAAATCTCATCACAACAGTCTCATAATACATCTTATAATACTAATATTTGAATCTACACGTGATATAATTCTCTCAGAGAGCGAATTTGACACTCTCTGATAGAAAAATCTTACATATTATGTTACGTCTAGACGGGCTGTTAAGATATGCTAAAGAAATAAAAAAGTACAATAAATAATGGAATTTATATCAATTATTTTGATAATTTATTAGCTGACAAAATCTTGTGTACGAGTTTTTTTTTAGATACCTCGCAGGATGTCGATTAAGGCTCATTAAAATTTATTAGCAACTGTTAATATTATTTTTTACAGTATTAGCATAAAAATAATCAATTATAAGTCATCAAAAATACTTGGTTGATTTATAATTATTTGAAGTTCAAAATGATGCAAATATTTTTCTTTCATATTTAAAAACAACATAAATGGCCAAATACTGCATTAAAATAATAAAAAAGTTTCGTTTTTAATATATTTTTTCAAAAAGAAATTAAAAACGGTTTCTTTAGAAAAATTTGGTAATTTTTAATAATTTTGACAGGAAATCTATATTTTAGGCACATAAAAACAAAAAATGTTTAAATATGAAATTAAGTTTGTTTAAATTTGGTTAAATATAATTTTTGCATCATTAGCAGCTATCTTAGTTTGTGGTGAATGTGGTGAAAAATTCTGTTAAAAAAAAATAATTTAAGTTAAAATTTTCAGAAAATCGGCAATTTTTCAAAGAAAAAGTGGATAAATAAAGTACCATTTTATATGTTAAAATTTCATAAAAAGCTACAGTTAGTGTTAGTTTCTAAATTAGATAGAAATTTAAAAAGTATGTATTTGTTTTTAAAAACAAACATAAATTTTTTAGAAAATTTTCCAATTTTTAACTATTAAATGTAAATATAACAATTAAAAAACAAATTTAGGGAAATTTTTGAAGAATATACCTATTTTTATAAAAAGTTCAAATTTAAAATAAGACTTTTTCATTAAACAATTGAATTTTCGAAATTAATTTTAGTTTAAAAGTACCATTATTCAAAAATTCTAAAAGCTAGCAATTTGCAAAAAATATAATTTTCAAAAAATATAAAAAAGCGGTTTAAAAACGCCAGGAAATTTAATTTTTAACTAGAAATCCTATTCGAGTTCGTTGAACTAATCCCAGATATGTTAAAGAATAAAAAGATTCAAAATTACATTATCTTATTTAATGTTTTATTATATTATTTAGTTATTAGTTAGTAATAGTAGTTCTTGTTTTATTTTGTTAAATGTGAGCTCTTAAATAACTAAAATGACACAATTAAGTTTCTTGTATTTTTCTTTTTTTTTTTTTTTTGCATTAAAAGTGCAATTTTTCTCAAATATTTCTTGTAGTAATATCATTTGATTTCAAATTAATTTCTATTAAATATGTAGCTGCAATAAATCCAAAATTATTATTTTTTTTTTTCAATTTATTTTAATTTTTGTATACTTTCAAATATTGATGAATATTTTACAAATTGTTTTTTTTTTAAGTCTTGTAAAATACTTGATTTTTATACCCACCATCAAAAAGATGGGGTGTATATTAGATTTGTCATTTCGTGTGTAACATGTCGAAAAAATCATTTAAGACCTCCTTGATCCTGGTAAGATTCTGAGTCTGTCTGTTGAAAGCAGGATAGGGCTTGGGGGGAATCTAAATTTGGTTCAAGTATTTATCTTATATAAGGTTTGTTTGATATTGAAAATGGGCAAAATAGGTTAATAAACAAAAAAGTTATGGGCCAAATACTATAAACACAGGGTGTCTGTTGTAACTTCAATTCATAATTTTCTGCTGATACGCCCACTTTACCGCCTACCTCACATATAAGATGAAACATCAACGAATTTTTATACAAATGTAAACTCGGAAACAAAAAATGATCGTGATCATCCCACCTCTCATACAAGGTGTAATTTTAAAAAGTTGTAGATGGTGGGTATGTATATAGATTCGGCTAAGCCGAATATTTTTTTGTAATTTTAATGAAACTACTACATACTAAATTGTAATGACTACATTTCATCCATTATCATCTTCAGCATTATTGAAATACATATAAAAAACATTTATTTTATATTATATGTTTTGTGTATGTATGTATAAAAAAAGCAAAACAAAAAAAATCTTAAAAATTATGTTTAGTTGTTTAATATTACAGGATTTCCAATTTATTTTTTAAGCTTATAATGTATTTATTATCTAAATTATTATAAATAGTAAAATTAAAATTAAACATTGTTTAATTCTTAATTAATATTTAATTTTTTAACTTGTATTTTCGATTTTATTGCTTGTTAATCTGGGTTGATTTTTTTTTTTTTTTTTTAGATTAAATCAAAAATACATTTTTCACTGGGATTTTGGTGTCTTGATTATTTATTACAATTATTGTTTAAATTTTAGACAAATATTGTTTTATTTTTATTTTTTATTTATATTTGACTAAAATTAAAGAACTATACAAAAAACATTAATGTGGAAATCTTAATTGCACATAGATAATAGTTAGGAGAGAATGGGGTTTTAAAAATATTTTAAAGATATTTTATTTAATTGATAACTATATACAAAAGTTGGGAGTTTTTACAAAAAATAATTGTTTGTTTTGGATATGAAATTTTAAAACTATTAGAGGTGAAATTTTATATTTTATAAATTTGAAAAAAAATTAAAAAAGGGATATTTATAGTTTCTCAAACTCATGTTGAAAAAATACTCATGTTGTTCTTCGCTTTATTCCTTTACTTTCATATTAAAGTTGGAATTTCTTTCAGTGTAGTATAAAATGTTTGAAAGAAAATATTTCAAATTAATTTCAATTTCAAAAAAATGAGATTTAAACATGTTTCAAAATAAACTTTGGTTAAAATAGATTTAAAATATAATTGGCACATTAATTTCGAATTTTGATAGTTTAAAGCTTTTAATACTTTTGAAAGGGATTTTTTATAATACAAATAATAAAAGATAAATATTTTTATATTTTAACCAAAATTTATTAAAAAAAATTTTTCATTAAGTTTAAATATTTTGAAAAAAGAATTTTAAGTAAAAGACAAAAATTAGAGAATATTTTTGCCTATTTTGTGCTTAACAGCATATGTTGTCAAAAGCTAGTATTTGAACATATTTTAGAAAAACTAAATTAAAAAAAAAAAAATAAATTTTAAAAATTTAAGTTTTTAAATTTAATTTATATTTTTAACTTTTTTAAAGTTAGAATTTTTTAAATTTTTTTTAGAAAGTTCAAATTTCCCTTTTACAAAATTTATTTTTTCAATGATTTTTTTAATTAAAATAAAAAAAATAATTTTTTTTCAAAGAAAAATTATTTTGTTTTAAATTTAAATTTTGAAATTTATACTTTTTAAAATTTATAAAAATTTTTTAAAAAAAAATCAAAATTTTTATAAAAAAGTCAATTTTCTCAGCAAAATATTGAAAATGATTTAAATTTTGTAAAGGTTTTTTAGAATTAAAAAAAAAAAACAAATTTTATATGAAAAATTTCAATTCATTTTATGAAAATGTTAAAATTTAGATTTTAATTATTTTTAAATTTTCTTTAATTTTACTTTTTAAATTTTATAAATAAATTATTTTTAAAAAACTTAAATTTTTGTGTTGAATTGATATTTTATTTATTTTTTAATTTGTATACAAATAAAAATTTTTGGAAAAAATTAATAAAATTTTTGCAAAAAAAAAAAATAAATAAAAAAATTTTTTACAAAATTTCTTTTTTTATTATATTTTATAACAGTTCTAGGGAGTCATTTGGGAACTAGTAACTTATTCAGGTTGAAAGAAGTAATAGAGAATTAATTCTGAAGCACTAGTTTTCAAGAAACAAAAACATTTTAGAACCACCATAATATCGTTCTACTCCTCTAGTTCTAAGGAATTTATTAAAGTTCTAATTATACCAGTTTTAGAACTAACGATTTTAGAACAAGTTCTGGATAAGTTTCCTGCAAAATTATTTTTAGCATTTTTTTATTTAATATTAAATTTTTTATTTTTAAAATTTTCTGAAAAAAAAAAAATAATAATAATAAAAAAGAAAATGAATCTCTTTTTAAAAAAATTTAACCGCCTTATTTTGTGTAACACGTTTCACACTTTGGAAGCTTTTTTAAATATTTTTTTTTTTTTTTTTTGATTTTAAAAAAATTTTATACAAATATTTTCAAGGTGAGGGAGTTTTTTTTTATGAAATAAATTTCTTTAATTTACTTTCAAATCGCTGAAATTTTATATAAAAAATTTTATTTTTGCAAGTTTGAAACAAGCTTTTAGATTTTTTTTTTTTTTTGAATAATTTAATTTTAGAAACATAAAATTTAAAACAATTATTTTATTTCAACAAAGGCAGGTAGAAAAGTTACCACGAAAATATTTCTTTCTGCTGGCACATAATAACAACCAAAGAACTCAGCTTTGGTAACACCAAAGGTAAAATATCTATTACAACTCGTTTATAGCACTTCAAACTGGATACTTCTTTTAAATTTAGATTTAAATGTATAAATTTCAAAGAAATAAAAAATATCTAGCTTAAAATTTTCCGTTAAAAAATATAAACAAATTTATAAAACAAAATCAAAATATTGAAAAACTTATTAAAACAATTTATATTTTTCCCCATAAACATCCACCTCTAAGTATTTGTAAAAAAATATTGAGTTTTCCAGTTAGAAACTAGATGTATTCCTCTTTCTTATTTTTCTGCTAATTTCTTTCACCCATAAAAACTTTGTGTAAAATATAAAGAGTTCATTTTAAACACAAAAAAATCCAATTTTTTTTCAAATACTAGTTGACATAATTTTATACGATGAATAAGATAAATTGTATATTTTTTTCGATTTTATATAAGCAAAAGAAACAAAAGCAAACAATAAAAGACAATATTACTAAATTTAAGTGTATGTGAGTTGTGTAAATATAGAATAATAGAGAGAAAGTCAGAGTATATATAAATATTGGAGGCTAAATATCTTCTTTATGATTGAATTGTATTTTAATATTATTATAATATAAAGTATTTTTTTATAGTTAATATGTATATTTTTTATTTATATATAAAGATATTTTTATGTTTATGTATATATTAATATTATTATTTAGTTATTATTATTACTTTTGTTTGTTAAAGTTAATTGCATTAATTGTTTGTTTTCTTTATGTTTAAATTTTTTTTTTTTTTTTGTTAGCAGAACAAAAAAAAACTCATACGCGTTTATCATTCGAAGTAGTACAAATTCGAATTATAACGCCTAAGGGTCTGAGTGTAAAGAAATACTTACAGTTAAAGTTCTAGTTAATTTACCATAAGTGTATGAGATTCCATAGGAGCTGCTGAATCATAAAGGGTATCAGTATCTTGTGTGGGCTCACCCTGAAGTTGACACTGATTTGATAAGGTGCCGGCACCACAATCACAGAAGAAACTAAAAAATAATAAAATTATTTTTATTTTATACTTTATTAACACATTTTAAATTCATTCAACTTACCGATCATGTCTTATAAATTCGACATCATGACCTGCATGACAGTTTTTAATACAATTAACACAGATTGCATTACGATCGGTAGTGTTACACGTCTGACAACGATAAAAATCGTGCATGGGAAATGATGTATAACTGCTAATTTTATAGAGGCATTGACCACCTGATACGGCCTTTTCTACCTCATCTTCGTTGTTGAATATTTGATTGCCCCTTGTTATGGGCTGAACACCGCTGGCCAAACACAAACCACCAAATTTATTCTTAAATATTTGATTGTACTCCAAGGTAGCTGTGGCATTATTAGTAATTTCAACACCCGCCGCTTGACCATCGTAAATGCGATTACGTCGTAAAATTGGATGAGATTGGGTTGATATTAAAACACCTGCCTGGGTATTACGAAATATATCGTTCTCTTCTAGTATACCTTTGCCACCATTGAATATACAAATGCCACCATCACGACCGTCATAGATTTTATTGCGTTTCAAAGTGGGATTTGAATCAGTCTTAATCCAAACGCCAGCCATAGCATTATCGAATATTTCGTTTTGTTCCAATAAGCCCAGACCACCGTTATAAACGAGTACACCACCATTTTGACCACCCCAAATTTTATTACCCCGTATAACGGGATTACTGCCAGTACGTATCTGCACACCGGAATATAAATGATTGAAAATATCATTGTCCTCCAATTTTCCATGACCGTTATCATAGAAATACACGCCAACCTTAAATGGAAATTAATGAATGTTATATATAATTATAAATATTTTATAATATTTTAATAAAAAAGTTTAGTGTAAATAAAATTAATTTTTGGTAAACAGTATTTTTCAAAAAATATGTACAACCTATACGTTTGTAACTAATCAATCTACTAATCAAATATTGAAATTGTAATCTGTAAAATAAATAAAAATACCTTTGAAATATTTTTTAACAATTTTAAAATTTTATTTATTTTCTAAAAAAAAAGAAGAAAACTTCAAAAATTCGACAAAAATAATATAATCACTATAAAAATAACGTTTAAATATGAAAACAAAATAGTGACTAAATAATTATACTCTTTTTCTTCTCTTCTTCATTCTGAGTAACTGTAATAACTCTCTTTCGTTATAAGAATTTTTTCATATCGATTATTTGTTTCAATTTGACAATTTCTTTTAGCATTTTATGCTTTTTGGCGATTTTTTTACGACTTTTCAATTTAAGCGATTTTTTTTTATTTTGTCGTTTTTGCGATGATTTTCTAATTTTGGATTTTTACATTTCACGTTTTTTCGCTTGAGTGTTTCTTTTTTAGCTTTGGCGACTTTTTTTATTTTTTTTTTTTTTTTTTTTTTTTTTTTTTATTTAGCGTTATTTTTCGTTTTGCTGATTTTTCTAGTTTGCGGATTTTTTTTTTAATTTTCATTTTAGTGACATTTTTGATCTTTTATTTTAGCGTTTCTATTATTTCATGTTTGGTGGCTTTTTATATATTCCTATTTTATCGTGTTTTTCGTTTAAACTTTTTTTTCGTTTCAGAATTTATTATTAGTTTTTGCGACTTTTTTTCGTTTTGGAAATTTTTTTATTTAATTTTTTAGCGTCTTTTTGTTTTGTTTTTTTTTATTTAAGCGATTTCTTTTTGATTTCTCTATTTTGTTTTTTTTTTTTTTTATTTCAGGCGTTTTTCGCTAGTGTTTTTTAGTTTTATCAACTTTTTATTTTTGTGTTTTTTTTTATTATATCGTTTTTTTTTTATCGATTTTTTCATTTTGGCGTTTTTTTTTTTTTTTTTTTTTGTAACTTTTTTATCTTTTATTTTACTGTTTTTGTATTTTCATGTTATCGTTACTTCTTATATTTTCTAATTGTGTCGTGTTTTTGCAACTTTTTTATTTTAGCGTTTCTTTTATTTTATCGTTTTTTATTTCGATTTGGTGATATTTCTTCGTTTTGGCGTTTTTTTGCGATTTATTTGTTTTTTACAATACTATCAATAACAATCAGAAAATAACTTTAATATTGCTTCGAAAAAAATAAAAATAACAACATATATTATTTTGCTTCAAAAAATATAAAAGTGTAAATATAATGCTCTGAATTTTATGATAAAAGTCATAGCAGTTACTGTCCCTGATTTAAAATATCGGCTTTTTCATTTTGGCAATTATTTTTATTTTGGAGATTTAATAAAATTGATATTCTGCACTTCTAATAGTGTCTTTTTTATTAAAATCGGATATATAGTGTGAGGGTAAAAATGACTGCCGATTAATTATATAGATTATTTTCTATTTACCTGTTTGCCGGAATGTATACGATTTCGCCTTAATACTGGTGTACTACCCGTTGTTATCCACACACCGGCCAAAGTATTTGAATACACTTCGTTCTCTTCGATTAAACCTTGACCTTTTTCGTGTACATAAATGCCACCATGCTGACCATGATGGATTTTATTATGTCTTACAATTGGATCACTATTTGTGCGTATTTGTATGCCCGCCAAAGCATTACCATAAATATTATTATGTTCTATAAGACCACGTCCCTCGCCAAATATATAAACTCCTCCCTGATGACCATTGTAGATTTCATTTTTACGTATAGTAGGGTTACTATTCGATGTTATCCAAACACCTGCAGAAGATAATGAAAAATTTAACAATTTCATTAAAAAATACACATCTTATCTTTAATTACCTGCAAAATTATTGGAGTGTATACGATTCTCAATAAATTGTCCCAAACCATTTTCATGTACATAAATACCACCCGTCTGGCCATGATGTATTTCACATTTTACCACTGTGGGGTTAGCACCGGCTTTAACCTCAAAACCAGCTATACGATTATTATGTATATCGTTCTTTTCAAAATAACCCTAAGGAATAAATCATACATCAAAAATAATTCAATTTATTAAACAAGAAATCCAACAACACTTACCATGCCATTTTCAAAGGTAAAAATACCCACATCTCGCCCATGATGTATATGATTTTCACGCATTATAGGACTAGCAAAATTCTTTACCCAAATGCCAGCCAAGGCATTCCGACTAATTTCGTTGTGTTCATAGGTGCCCTGGGCATAATCCGTGACATAGAGACCCACATTCTCGCAATCACTTATGTCACAATTGCGTATAATAGGATTAGCATTGACGCCACCCACACACACAGCAGCACCCACCACCGATGAACTACGTATAATACAATTATCCACAGTGGGTGAACAATTTTCGCCAATATCAAGACAATAATGTTTATGATGCGACACTGTGGAGGTAACATCGGGGGAGAATTTGAGCGTTAAGTAGCCCACGTAAGCGTACTTAGCACCCTCTACAAACATAACGGTGGAACCAGCTTCTCGTTCAAGTACCACTGCCTCGGCTACATTACCAGGAGCTGCACCGATTAACGCCACATCCGAGTCAATGAATAGATATTCCCCTTTGTAATGACCAGCATGTAAAAATATCAAGGGACCCGGATGATCGAGCGGTGGTACAGCATCTTCGTACATGTTAGACAAAGCATTGACACTTGCCCCGCCAGCCGAGGGATTCGAAAGACCAGCATTGATCACAGCACTTGAAGTAGAGGCAGCTCCCACTGAAGCAGCTCTCTCTTCGGGGTAATCTAAAGCGGCTTGTATGGTATCAAAGAAAACTATGGAACGTCCAGGGTATTTTTTATTTTGATATCCAGGCCTAACATGAACACCACGATAAAGCTGGCGAAAACTTTCCTTCCAAGCATTGGCATATTCCGAATCTTCAGGTTTCTCAAAGACAAACTTGGAAATCTCGGGATTGAATAGTGGTAAATCATATTCAAAAACCGATTGATACAAACGTCTCCATAGTTCGGTGTCATTGGCAATTGTATTGAAACGTTTGCAGACTTGGGCCAAACGACATAAATCCTGTTCTAAAAGATATGAGAAAATCACCAATAAAACTTCATCGGGTAATTCATATTGTAAATATTGAGCTGCCGATAGACCATTATAAGAGTTGGTCATACTAGGCGGTGACATTAGAGCTGTATCTACACTAATTGCATATAGCCGCCTTGATCTTTTGCGTGCTGGCAACATAAAACTGTTGGTATCAGAGCCTCCTATGGGGAGGGCACTGCAATGCTGTTGTGGTATGGAACTGTGTACTGTTGGCGGGTGTGTTAGAGGTGCACCTGTTGTGTGAGCATTATTAACTGGAAACGAAGCATTAGTACAGGGTGCATGTATTACTGCTGATGTCTGATTATTTGAGGAAGATGAAGATGATGATGAACCCGACGGTAAGTTATTATTTAAATTTGAGCCAGATGAAGGTCCTACAATTACACCTGTTGAAATGCTCATGGAGCATGATGTATTATTGGTAGATGTGGAAGATGAAGCTGAAGAGGAGGATGGGTTGGAGGAAGAAGCGTTTGAGGACAATACTGATGTCGACCATTGATCTTGATTATTGTTGGCAGGTAATTTACTTCGTAAATCGTATGGCGGTTGATGTACACAAGAAGAAGATGACGATGAGTTTGATGGCGATGTAGAAGTACCAGAATTTCCACAGTTGCCCACTAATGAAGAGGAAGAAAATGCTTAAAAAAAATATATATTGTTACAAAAAAAGGTGAAAAAACTTGAAATTTATAACTTATTATTAATTGTAAAAAAATATCCCATTAATCTACTTACCACCATTAGAAGTTCCTGCTTCGTTATCATTTATGTGCATTCCAACATATTCTGGTGATGAGGGGGTATTAAATGATGGCAATTGATTACACGCTGAGGCATTACCTGAGCTAGAACCCAATTGGGCTAGGGCTGTGTTTGAAGTTGACGATGATGCTGTTGACGAGGACGATGATGCATGTGAACATGATGCACCCGACTGTGATTTCGAACATGATGGTCCGGAAGCATCATACATATCAGCTGAGGAAGACGATGCTAATGACTGTTTTAAGGATAATAAAACGCCTACACTACTGGATGTGCATGACGAAGATGATGACGACGTTGCTGTATTTGTGTTTGCTGCTGAACCTGCTGCAGAAGCGGAAGCTATGGCTGAAGATGTTGATGAAACTGAAGTTGACATGGCCGAGTGATTTTGCATTAAATTTGCATTTAATTGTGATGCTGACGTTGAAGCAGAATTCTGGAGCATAGGATCCATAATGTTTCCTTAAAATATAAAAACAAAAACCAAATATAAATGTATATAACATTCAGTAAAGGTTTTATTTAAACAATAACAAAATAAGTTGTTGTAGCCAACTTACCCGTTGGACGATTTGGTAATGCAATACGATTGGCACCCTTTCGTCTGGAACGTCGCACATAGGAGCGCGATGATGTAAAAGAGGCACTAGGCATTTTGCCCAAGTTGGTTTATGTATTTGTGTGTGTTTTTATTTAAACTTCTCTTTTTGTTATTGTTGTTTTTTCTGTATTTGCTAAAATTATATGCAAAATTGTTGTATGTTCGTCGTCGGCTATATTGTGTGTAGTTAGTTATTGTATGTGTTTGTTTCCTTTATATTTCAATAAATTTACACTTATACACAAATTCAATCAACCATCCGCGATATTCAACCCTTCTTCTTCTGCTTATCTGCACACAAAACGACGAACAATTATTTTTTGTTCACAATCTTTAATGTCGATTTATTTATTCATGTTTAAAATCACTCTTTTTCACGTTCTTTGCGTTAAATACCAAAATATCTACAATTAAATTAAAGCAAATTAATAATTATTACTATTACATATCTTTTTTATTAATTTTGCATTCATTTTTTCACCAAATTTATCACTTTTCAATGCATTTTAAAAACACATTTCCCAGCTGCACGGATAAAAAGGAACGCCATTTTCATTTTCCCGTCGGTCATAGCTGAGATACCAAAGGCAAAGGGATTGTATTTTTTGTGGGGATGTTGTATTATATGTAAAGGGATTTCTTTGGTAAAAAATGGGAATTGTGAAGAATATTGCGCAAATTATTTATTTGAAAATGCTATAGAGTTTTTCGAGTTTTATATATTTTGTTATTGTTACACATGTTTATTTAACAAATTTTAAGAATTTGATTTAAAAATTTCTTTCATTGATACTGAGTGATAATTAAAAAAGAACCCGGTTGACAATATAAAGTACATAATCATTTTTTTTTATTTGATTGAAAAAAGATAATAATTTTCTGATTCCTTCTGTATATAAATACGATAAAACAGAAAAAAATATCAAAAAATATAAAATTGGATAAGAAATTTAATGTATTATAGTCGTAAGAAGGTATTTAAATACTACTAAATAAATAAATAAAAAAAATGTTCAATAAATTATTTATCGGAAATTGAAAATGCTTTAAATTTTTTTATAATTAAATAATTTGCTCAAAAACTGAGTTTAATTATATATTAAACTTAAATTTTACATAGAAAAATCTAATCATATTTCAATTACGAAAAATAAAAAATAGTATATTCAAATCATCACAATTTTAGTATTTATATTGTTAAATCAAATAGATTGTCATTTAAAAGGAAAATTAAGGAAATATAATTAAAACATTTTTGAAATTAAATTGTGTATTATTTGAAAAGAACATTCAAGCACAATAAATAAAGAAAATTTGATACTTTGTTTAGTGTTTTCAATATTTATTTCAAAAAAAGTTAAATTTCGTCAAAATTGTGTGTAAAATGAACGTAAATACAATACAAATACTGTTGTATATAAAAGTAATATATTTAATACACACAGAAAAAATTATTTAAAAAAATTTTCAATTAAATTGTTAATCAGAAGTTAAAAATGCTTTTAATTACTCTTATTATTGAATAATTTGCTCCAAAATAAAGTTTTGAAATATATTATATTATATTCTACACAGAACAAAAACTAATATTATATTTCAATTACGAAAAATTCATATTCAATTATTTTATTAATCGAAATTCAACCTATTAAAAAAATTTAATGTTCAATTACAAAAATCATCATTTTTCATTTGTATTTGATTACTTTATAAATTAACACAATAAAAAATTAATCGAAATCCGATAAATTATTTTATTTTTAGTAAAAAATATTAGAAAATGTTAATTTTGAACACTTGAATAATTTATAAAATTAAAAAATTATTTTTATCCTTGATAAAACGTTTAATTTACCATATTTTTTCAGTGTAATAAAAAAAATATTGAACTCTGAAAATTTTCTTTAGTTTTAGTAAAAAATATAAAATATAAGATGACAATTAAAAAATTGATTTTGTCTTTAAGAAATTATTTAATTGAACATATTTTTTCTTTAATATGATAATTTCAATAAATAATAAACCAAGAAAAACATGTTATTATTTAACAAATAAAAAATATTTAACAAAAAGAAGATATCTTAAAAGGATAAAATTGCCCATAAAAAAATAAAAACACATTTTCAACAAGTGAGTCATAAAAGCTGTTGATTTTAAACTAAATTTTAACCAATACAATATACAAAAAAATAGTTTTGAAGTTTATCAATAAATTTGTCTTACACCGAAAATAGGTAAAATTTAAGTAGATATTTAGACTTACTATATTATATAGATTTGAAACAGAGAAAGTTTACTAGTATCTAGTTCAAATTTTGAGTTACAATTTTTTTTTCAAATATTAAAAAATATAATTTTTAATAAAAAAGTTTATGGAATAGAAAAAACTAATTTACTACGAAATTTGATTTTAATTGTATTTTTATTCATTTTTTCTATCAATCATTACAGCTCAGTACACTTCCATAAACACGTTATTTTCTTCGTTTTAATTAAAATTGCAATTTTACAAGAATTTTTTTGTAACACCTAAACAAAACACTACTTATTTCTAAATAAATAATACAAAAAATTAAAACAACTTTTAGATTTGCAAGAATCAACTTTGAAACGTTTTTGTATATTCATACTAATTGCATATATAAAGAGAAATATTAAAATTTGTAATATTTCATAAAATCCGAATGCAAATTGCATTAAGGATAAATTGAAAGCTCTTAAATGGGCATTTTTAAAAAATAATAGATTTCTTTATAAAAGTTTTTTTTTTAACATTTTTTAATGTTTTGTATGAGTTAAAGTTTATAACTTTGTGGTATGTACAAAAGTGGCTTCGCTAATATAACTTTTTTATATCCATCATAGTTTTATTTTTTCATTTTGATCGAACAAAAAATAAAGAACCGTTAGTGATATTTATTACAAAAGTTTTATTTTCAACTTTTTTCATTGGATGAAAATAATTCTTAACAATTTCATTGAATAAAAAATACTTAACATGTATTATCACAATACATACAAAATTCAAATAAATAAGATAGAAAATATGAATAAAAAACAATAATGAAATTTTGTTTTCATACATATTTTTTAAGATATTTATTTATTATTCTTTTTTTTTAATTATGATGGATATTTATATTAGAAAATAAAAATCCCTCACATATTTTTTTGAACAAATGAAAAAATACTTTAAACAGTAAAGATATTTATAATAATTGAAAATTAAAAAGTTTTCGTTTGCTTGTTTGAAAGACTTTGGTATGGACATTTATAAAAAGTAAATAATTGCTTCTATTATGTAAACTTTTTATTTAATTTTTTAACTGTCTATTCAAACGGATAAATTTACGCAATTCGAATATTTATACGTTTTACTCATACATTTTTTTAATTTGTGTTTACATAAAAATTAAAAAAATAGGCTTAAATTAACATCACCTGCCAAAAAATTAAAATTCAAGTACCTGAAACTTTATTTGAATTCAGCTTGAATTTCAACCAATTTGTTAAGCGTTTTTCAAGTAAGAACCTGCTTTTGACAAGAAACAAAATATATCTTGTCAAAATTCAAATTCAAATTTGTGGGAAAGAAAAAATAAAAAAAATACATAATAAAATTTATATATATATATATATATATATATATATATATATATATGTATATATATATATATAAATATATATATTTAATAATCTGTTTATTATTAGAAAAAAAATGTTCACTACAAGGACAGCATATCCTTTTTCAATCCAAAGGTATCACATCGATTAAAGAACAATCACAATTTTGATGCTTAATGGGAATGTATACAATAATCATAAATGAGAGGTGCTAATGTGTTAAATTTTTTCTTAAGGTTTTTAAGAAATGTATTTTTATAGTCCCTTGTGTTCTACAATTAAATTAATTTTGTAAAAAAAAGAAAACTAAATAAAAAAATTATATTTACTTTGAGTTTATAAGAATTAGCAAAAATTTAGCTTGAATTCTACTATGTTTACTTCTTGAATTGCACTGTTACCAAATGCTTAATTTATATTATGTCTTCAAGCTTGAATTCAATTATTTGTTTGACTAATTTCACTGTGAATTGAATTCAAGTTTCCTTTTCACTTGAAATTTGAATTTATAACTGGAATTCAACTTTCCTTGAATTCCAGGCAAAATGCTGATTTAGTTCAGTAGCACTTTCACTTGTCATTAAAGTACACAGAAAATATTATTGCCTTAAATTTTTCAATTAAAAATGTTGTTTGATTTTATATTAAAATGTAATAAATTTTATATTATAATTTAATAAAGAAATATTTGATTCAATCATTTACAAACACAAATTTTAACTATTTTCTAATAATTTTAAATCAAATATTAAAAATTTTAGAACAAATTATATATTTTTACCAGCAATAGATTTATGAGTTTTGTAAAATTTATTCTGTGAAAGAGTCTAAAAGTCATTATTTTTAGCTGTAACAACATCTTAGATAGGTTGTATACATACATGAAAATAAATTAATGAAATATTTATTGTGATTCCGTTTATGGTTATCAAGTGGAATGAATGGCCCTAAAAAAAAATATATATTTACTGTTGTCCGGCAAGTTTAAGCATTTAATGATTTAAGTTAAATATGTAAATTGTTCTGCCTTGCCTTTCGCATGCACGGTTTTGATCCTTCTGCTGTTCAGGACCATAGGTAGGCAAATTCAATTTTCGTGAACGTATGAAACCGATTTTGCTTAATGACTCCCCAATAACGAAAAACATGTTTGTTTGAACATGATCTTCAAGGAACTTACGTGGATGGAATTCAATACAACAATACTAAGAAGAAATAGTAACATAAGTATTTAAGAAAACAACAAATAAAAGAAAAAGTGAAATAATATATATTCATATATATATATATATATATATATATATATATATATATATATATATATATATATATATATATATATATATATATATATAAATATATGTAAAAAATTTTGTCCGCTCGCTCTTACTTTACATGTTATGAATACCATTTAAAGGTACGTTCAAATACCTTTCTATATAATATGACCAAATTCATTAAATCTATGAGAGGAAAAATTGCATTTTTTATTGATATACCGGAATTTACAAAATTTATTATTTTCAAATAAAGTTTATTCGGTGAAACCGATGTTCGACATACGTTGAATGTCCCTGAGCCCGTCCGAAGGCGGTCTACACTGAAGAACTTTTATTAACGTTAAAATTAAAAGATTTTTAATTCAACTGGGCTGGTAATCCAAAAATAATATTGTATTATTTTAAATATAAAAAAAAAAACATGTTTAGATGCAAAATATCTTGATATATTAAATGACAAAAACTAATTTGTTTAAAAACACCTGTTTATTTTCAAATCCATTGAATTATATTTTTAAAACTTGGCAGCTCTTAACGCTATCCTCATTTTGTTCTTTTTATTTCTTCATAAATTTTTTTCATTACAATAACAGAGTTACCATATCACTGCAAGGATTAACACAAGAACCAACAAATTCGTCAACGTATTCTTTGTCAAATGAATATTTCACCTTAAAAAATTCTTTTATTTTCCGGAAATTTTATCTTATCTTTATTTCTTAAATCCAGGTTTCGGTTATTCTTATTTCATTTTAACGAATATTAACATTCAATTATTTTAATTTACTCAAAAATGAAAGACCTGATTCAGCACAACAATATTATTCGACAATAATATTTGTATGAAAACTATTAATTTTTTTTTAATATTTTTGAGTAGCTTTAATACAAATTTTACTTTTAAACAATTTGCTTGTTGTACTGAATCAGGCCCTAACATTTTTCTAAAAGAAAAAATAATTATCTTGTTATTTTTGTTTTAACACAGCACCACCGAATATTTTTTTATTATTCGGTCATATACAATTTTATTGTCCGTCCATCCTTTCCACACACTCACACACTTCAATTAGTTTTGTTGATTTTACTTTCGTTGTCTTTGCTTTGTTGTATCTTTCTTTCCTCTTTGCTTTTTTGTGCACATGAAGGAAAAAATCTTTCTTCTTTTTTCTAGTATGCCGTAATTTTCATCGCATAAACTTGCATTTATTTATAGTGTACTTTAATTGCTTATGATGAATTTACGAAATTTATTGTTAATTTTCAAATAATCTATAATTTTATTAATTATTTTTTTTACAAAATTGCACAATTTATTAAAAAAAACAATCTTGGAGACTCGAATAGTAAATCACTTCCAACTTTTTTACAACTACTGAATACTAATTTTCTGATGTCACTGATTTCAATGATAAGTACTCGGTAACGGGCAAACATATGAAATACAGTGTTGTATTTTTTTTTTTTTTTTTTTCTTCATTTATAGTACTTTTATGCTGAAAATTATAATGTAAAAATTTTTAGTGGAAGTGAATTGTTTCGAAATTATAGGTCATTGAAAAACTCATTTTCCTAAGAAATTCTTATTAAAAAAATTTGATATTAAAAAAATTGGGTAAAATGGAAGAATTATGTAGAATTTTCACAAAAAAAAAAATAAATAAATAAATAAGAATTTACTAAGCAGGAGAAATCGCAAGTTATTAAAGGGACTTTTATAAGAAATTATCTTTCTTTTTATAAATGCGCATTCAAGAGCCTTCAATTGATACCAAAATATTTTAAGTTAAGGAGCTCAATGAGTACCACACATTATTTTTATTAATGGATTATCGTTCATATCGCTTGTTTAATTATCAGCTGGGTGGATGAGTATACCTATTCAGTGTATACTCCATATAAATATGGAAAATTTATGATGAATTTGTGAAAGAAGGTAATCCGTAGCTTGGCATTAATTCAATATTCTGATTTACCTTCGATTTTTAATCATTAATAGTACCTTTAAAGCTGAAAATAATGCGTAAAAATGTTGAAAAAAACAATCATTTCAAAAATTTTCAGTACTGATATTTATTGAAAAAGATTTTTATTTCTTTCATCATGATGAATATTTATATTAGAAAATAAAAATTCCTCACATCATTTTTTGAACAACTGAAAAAATATTTTAAACAATAAAGGTATTTATAAAAATTGACAGATAAAATTAAAAAGTTTTAGGGTGTCTGAAAAATATTTAATATTTAAATGAATCAGGGATTCATTTATTTATGTTGAAAAAAAGTCCACAGTTAAAGATTAACCTATTATATTTAAATTAATATGCACATATATACAAATTAAGCTTACTATATCTAAATAATAAAAATAAATAATTAATAAAGGTTTTGCTGAACTTGTGCAACTTCGCCTTTGGATATGTTGAATATTTTTTTATATCAACAATTTCTTCAAAAAAATATTACACATTTTTTAAAAAATAATAAACAGAATATTTACATTTTTTATGGGTATGTACAGATACTAATTTTAGTGGTTATTTTAGCAATCTATCACTAATGGTTAAACGCCTTTATTACTTTGCTTTCCCTAGATTTAAATAAGCTACTTCAGTGATTGCTTTTTACTGGTGAGGACACAGTCCGAGAATTGCTATTTTCAGAAGGATTTTCAAATTTAATGCAGTTACGTTGAATATATTTTTGTAATTTGTATACCTTTATGTATACAAATTACAAAAATATATATTGTGTATTCGCAAAACATTTATTTTTTTTACAAATAAATAGAATATTGAGAAAAGGAACATTTTATCTATTGATTCTTTATCAATGGATAAAACTAATTTTTCAATTATGTCAATTAAAATTTTAGTTGATTTTATAAAAAATTTCAATAATTAATGTAATTGATTTAATCAATATTTTTTAATTAGCAAAAAATCTATTTTCTTTTGATTATTAATTAATTTGATAACTTTGTTGATTAGAGCAAATTCAAACAAAAAATTAATATAAGCAATTTCGTAATTTAAACTAATTTTTATTTATTTATTTTTTTACATTTTATAATACATTTTCATATTCCATTGGATTTTGTATTAAAAAAATTAACTTGTATAAATAAATATGTTTGGAGAAACATATTAAAACTGTAGAAATCGAAATTCATAAACAAAAACTAACTTCAAAAATTAATTTAATCACAAATAAAAGTACTACTGAAACATTATCAATAAAACTAATATATAAATAATCCTGTATTTTCGCCTCTAAATAATATAAACTTTTGAAGTATATGGGTTAATGGTTTCCAAAAATTTCTACTACTTTTATAATTCTATCAGTGAAATTACCTTGGCAGCACTTAATACAAAACCAATAAGAATAGATTTTTTGTTTCGGGGAATTTGTGGTTTTACCGTTTTTTGCCTTGATTGCAGTTTTACGGCGCGAAATTCATGCAAAGGAAGAATATCCTAAAATTTAAAGGAAAAAACGTGAACAATTTATTAACATGTCTGACTGGGAAGATGATGATAACTGTAGTGGTGCTGTGCAAACACATTATGAACAAGATTTAAATCGTAGTGATGGCAGAAGAAGCCCACCCTCTTACAGTCGTCGTTGGGAAGAAGACCGACGAAATGATTTTGGTAAACGCAGAGAACGTGGCCGTGATGGTGGTGGTAGAAATAGTAATTCGGGACGAAACCATGACTTTAAAGAAACCATAGATGTGCGAAGTGATTGCATTGGTATGATCATTGGCAGAGGGGGATCTAATATCCTACGTTTACAAACGGATTATAATGTGCGTGTTGATCTGGATAAGGGAAGTGGTACCGTTACTGTATCTGGTAACAATGATGGCGATGTGCAAAGTGCCTTAAATAATATTAAGGATCAAATGGAGAAATCTGAAAATCGTAGCGGTGGAGGAGGAGATGGCGGAAGTCGTGTTTATGGTAGCAGTGGTGGTGCAGGTAGTAGCGGTTACCGTGATAGAGGAAATTTTCTTAACCGTTACAATGAGCCCAATGATAAAAGTGATTTTTTCGCTAAAGAAGGAAGCGGCAAGGGCGGTGGCGGTAATTATCGTACACCTGATAATGATTTCTATGGTGGTGGAGGTGTTAGCTGTTCCTATCAAAAGGATAATAATGAAGACAATGGTGGCATTATTGATTGGAAATCCCTAAATGAAAAAGCAGAAGTTGCACGCAAAAAACGTTGGGCCATGTGTCCTCCTCTAACAAAGGATTTTTATCAAGAAGCCCCTGAAGTGGCAAATTTGTCCAACGAACAAGTTCAACGCATAAGAGTAGAAAATAATAATACCACGGTGGCAAGAGTTTTTAAAGCAGATGATAACTCTACCGAGAAGATACCCAATCCTGTATGGAAATTTGAACAATGCTTTGCTGCTTATCCAGATCTTTTGGCTGAAATTAAAAAACAAGATTTTCATAAGCCCTCACCCATACAGGCACAAGCTTGGCCCATATTATTGAAAGGTGAAGACATGATTGGTATTGCCCAGACTGGTACTGGTAAGACATTGGCATTTCTTTTGCCCGCCATGATACATACAGAGTATCAAAGTCAACCTCGTTCAGAGAGAGGAGGACCCAATGTATTGATTATGGCGCCAACACGTGAATTGGCTTTACAGATTGAAAAAGAAGTCAATAAATATCAATTTAGGAACATGAAAGCGTAAGTGGTTATAGGTTTACATTTTTTACGGTATTTTTAATTTATTTTATTTAAATAGCGTTTGTGTATATGGCGGTGGCAACCGTCGTGATCAGATCGGTTGCGTTGAAAGTGGCGCTGAAATTATCATTTGCACCCCAGGCCGCTTAAATGATCTTATACAGGCGAAAGTTATTGATGTCGCAACCATCACCTATTTAGTGTTAGATGAAGCCGATCGTATGTTGGATATGGGTTTTGAACCCCAAATTCGAAAAATTTTATTGGACATACGACCAGATCGTCAAACTGTTATGACTAGTGCCACCTGGCCGGCTGGCGTTAGACGTTTGGCCCAAAGTTACATGAGTAATCCTATACAAGTGTGTGTAGGTTCATTGGATTTAGCAGCTACTCACACGGTGGAGCAAATTATTGAAATAATGGAGGAAGACGATAAATTTTATGCAGTAAGTGGAAACAATCTGTTCTTAAGGATCTTTTTGATTAATGTTTATTTTAGGCAAAAAGGTTTATAAAGAACATGAAACCAGATGATAAAATTATAATATTCTGTGGCAAAAAAGTAAGAGCTGATGATTTATCAAGTGATCTGACCTTAGATGGTTACATATGTCAATGTATTCATGGATCTCGTGATCAGGTAAATTTTGATTTCAGAAACTTGAAATAAACACTTAGTAAATGTAGTTTTTGAAATTATATTTACAATTAAAATTTTAGGCTGATCGTGAACAAGCTATAGCTGATATTACTTCAGGCGAAGTGAAGATTCTTATAGCAACTGATGTAGCTTCACGTGGACTTGATATCGAGGATATAACGTTAGTTAATTTGAATTCTTAAAATAAAACTTTACACTTACTATTTATTAATTTTCTTTTAGGCACGTTATAAATTTCGATTTTCCACGTAATATTGAAGAATATGTCCATCGTGTTGGTCGTACAGGACGCGCTGGTCGCACTGGTACTTCTATTAGTTATATAACACGTTCCGATTGGGCTATGGCTTCCGAATTAATTTCCATACTTGAAGAGGCTAATCAGCATGTGCCCGATGAGTTGCGTGACATGGCCCAACGTTATGCCAAAATGAAGGAGAGAAAGAACGATGAAATGTCCAAGTTTAATAATTTGAGAGGTCCACGTTCTGGTGGTTATGGAGGACGTGGTGGGAGCGGCCGTGGTGGAGGTGGACGTCGTGATCGTTATTAAATGAATCTTCTTAGTTTTAAGTATATTTTGTAATTGTATTACGTTGAGTTCATAATTCAAAATTATGAATTTCGTATATTGTTAAATATACTTTAGAACTATTTATAAATACTTGTATAAGGAAGTAATTGACTAAAACTTAACAAGAATTCAAAAAAGAACATTCTTTAAAATATTCTATTATGTAAACATTTTTCGATTACCAGTTTTTTTCACAGTAAGGATTTATTAGTTTTTGCAAATGTGACAATTGAATTTTTACTTTTTCCAACTTATGCTTTATATTTTTTTTTTATGTATATTTGTTTTGTAATAAAAAAAAATATGAACTAATTAATCTGAAGAATATACAACAGCATTTTAGTTCAAAAAATATTACTCTTACTATTTTGTATGTTTTTGATTCTTCATTTATTACTTAATCCTTTTAACCAATCGGCTCATACTTTTTGAGTCGATCTAACGATGTCCGCCCGTACGTCCGTCTGGCTGGCTGTCCATGTAAACCTTGTGCACAAAGTACAGGTCGCAATTTTGAAGATAATTCAATGAAATTTGACACGTAATTTGTAATTTCATGGCACAAGGACGAAGCCTATTGAAATTGGTTATGTTCGATCCATTATTTCACTTAGCCCCCATACAAATGTCGTCCCGGAATAGGGGTTTAACGACCACAAATGATTTAAATAAAGAAATATTTTAATGAAATTCGGTGTAAGATTTTTTTAGTTTTGTATAAATGTCAATCTTTGTGCCAAATTTCATGAAGAACGGGCAATAATTGACCATAACTCCCATATAAAACCCTCTTCCGAAAATCACTTTAACGTGCATAAATCACATACAAGTTTATATTCGACACAAATAAGTTTTATATAAGTAGAAATCACAGTCACAAATTTTATGAGGATCTCTCCATAACTTACCATAGCTCCCATATAAGCCCACTTTCGGGAATCACCCTAAAGTGCATAAATTCATATAGGTAAATGTTAGTATTACCGTAATATGTATTCGTTTATTTTATTTTACACTTAGTAAAAGTATCAGTCCACATGTCTAATACAAGACCCCTCCGTGAATTTTGATGGACATACACAATGGTGTGGGGTTATCATATGGTCGCGCTTGACCGACTATATATTTCTTACTTGTTTTTTAAATCATGTATTTTGTTGTTGCATGAATTAGGTTTTTTTACTCTCACATAACTGTCCTTGCATTTATTTTGACGATCAAAATAAAAATGGATCTACCAGTAAAATAGCTATCAGCTACACAATAATTGCCTCAGCTGGTATCCTTTCTTTAACAATGATTTTAACGGTACCCAAAAAAGGCTGCCATATTATTAACATAATATTTAAACAAACTTTTTTGCTATCAGGCAAGCCTATTTAAAAGCATAAAACTAAGCGGTATTTTATTTATGTTGTGAAATTTGTGTTTATTTTAAGAAAAAATTTAATTTTATTTTCAAAAAAGTGTTTCCTAAATAGTGCTTCAATAAATTTTAGTGTTAATAAAGTGTGAATATTAAAAAAAAAAAAAAAAAAAATAAACTATAATATGTTTTAACAAAAATTCTAGAGGTAAGCTAAAATTTAAGCTAAAATTTTATTGAAGTAATGTATGGGGCAATTTAGTAAATAAATTTTTTACGACAATCACCCATTCTTGGCACGAGATTAGATTTTCTTAGTCCGGACAATAATTTCAAAAAGTTTTGGATCTTAGCAAGGAAACAGTTAATTGCGGAAATCTTAACTTTTTGTTTTAAAATTATTTCCATATAGATTTTGATAGTAAATAAATTGTTTCACTATTTTGGTCAATTGGTGACCAAGTTATTATACTACACATGTTATTAAAAAAAAAGACAAATTTCCGAAATGAGTTTCGTGTATAAGAGTCCAAAAGTATTCGACCTGCATTCTCTAGTATTGAAATCATTGTTGATATATTTTCTCCATTTTTGAGAAGTCTTATTTTAGCCACTTTTTGTTTTGTCCCTAAGTATTGCCCAATAGTTCGCAAAGAACAAATGAGATGAGAATCAATGATGCATTGAAACTCCGATCTTTATGCTGCTTCATTGGGCGCTAAATATTTTGCAAATTGTCTGTCCTTCAGAATATCATTTTCAAATGCAGTCTTAAATTATGTTGATAAGTATGATTTGTTCTAATTTGCTTTGGTGCAAAGGTTTATGGGACTAAGTATGTATTGTAACAGTTCTCTTGTAACTCTAACAATGGCTCTACTAATTAAAGGCCCCATTATTTGATGGACAACGTATTGCGTAAGGTTCCAAAAAGCTCACATAATAGATTCATCACAATTGTTTTTCACTATGCCAAGAACAGCAAGATTATGGTGAAAAGATTTCTTCCCCAACACTTCAATGTTTTACGGTCCAATTTGATTGATGTTTGTTTACAGAGTTACAGAGTTTTGTGTCTAATAAAGCTCTTATCTGTGACCTACTACGTGAAATACCAAATTTCTTTTGTAAAAAACTTTTTCATAAAAACTACGAAATTTCAAAGAAATTATTTATTTTTTATAAAAAGCTGTTTATTAAAAAATACGTATTAACTATGCATTTTAAAAAATTATGCATTAATAAACGTTTTCCAAAAAATACTGATTTTAAAAATGTCCTTTATTTGAACTACCAATTTTTTTAAGTACCAAATTTTAACACAAGTATCAATTTCCAAATAAGTATCAAATTTTCAATAAAACTAAAAATTTTCAAAAAAGCACTAATTCTGTTAAAAAAACTAAAAACATTTTAAAAAGGGACCAATGTAAACAAAATAGTACTATATATTTTTTTATTAAGTATCAAAATTCAAAGTACGAACTATTATTTTTTACAAAAATTATCAATTTTCAAAAAGTACCACATTTCAACACAAGCACCAATTCTCAAAAAAAAAAAAAAAAAAAAAAAAAACACAAAATATAAAAGTACAAATTTAAAAAAGTACCAGTTTTCCAAGACATTTCCAATTCTAAAAGAGGAATAATTTTTCAAAAAGTTTTCATAAAAAATACTTAAAATTTTTTAAAAAGCCGTCAATGTAAACAAAATAGTACCCATTTTTATATTAAGTTCCAAGATTAAAGAAAGTGGGAATTTTCTTAATATGTACCTTTTTATGCAAAAATTACCAACTTTCAAAAAAGTACCAAATTTACTAAAATCTACCAATTTTAAAAATTAGTACCATATTTGAATAGAAGAACAATTTTTTAATAAAAGCAAAAAAATTAAAAATACTTATTTTTATAAAAAAAATAAAAATTGTTTAAACAAAAATAACCAATTTTCAAAATTAAAACCAATTTTTCAATAAAAACTACAAATTTTCAAAAAGTACCAATTTCCCAATACATATCAATTCTAAAAAAGCAAAAATTTAATAAAAGCATTCAATTCATGAAAAAATATCTAAACAGAAGTACCAGTTTTCAAAATTAGTAAATTTGACTAAAAGTACAAATTTTTTTAAAAAAATTGAAAATTCAATAAAATTACGAAATTCTTAATGTTTAGTTTTTTCAAAAATTACCAATTTCCAACCAAATTTTAACACAAGCACCAAATTTCAATAAATAAATTTTTGATAAAAGTAAAAGTTTTCAAAAAAGTACCAATTAAAAAGGAAAAAAAAGAAATAAAACAAAAACTAAATTCCAAAAGGTACTAATTTTCGAAAAAAATCCCAATTAATTTCTTATATTTAAGTATTAAATAAAAAAAATATCCCCTTTTAAAGTAGTAGGCATTTTTTAAATTACAAAAAAAATACTAAATTTCAACGAAATAAAAATTTTCAAAAAAGCTTCGGAATTTAAAAAATACCAATTTTCAAAAAATAACATAGTGACAATGTTATATTTGGCTTGGCTGAATCTATATACCCACCATCTGAAACATTTTAAAATTTACCTTTTATGGGAGGTAGGCGGACCACTCCCATTTTTTGTTTCCATTGGTCCTTGAACTATTTGTACAAAATTTCGTTGTTGTACATGCTTTTTTATAAATGATATCGGCCGACAAGTATAAATTAGAGTTACGACAGACACCCAGTTTTTCTAGTATTTGGTCCATAACTTTTTGTTTTTCGAACTGATTTTGCTTATATAAGACTATTTTATATTATATATATATATATATATATATATATATATATATATATATATATATATATATATACTTTATGGGATCTTATTCCGACATGTTACAAACGAATAACAAACCCAATTTTTGACGGTGGGTATAAAAAAAATTTCAAGTCTGTTCGCAATACTAAATTTCCAAAATAGTACTAAATTTCCACTAAAGTATTTATTAAAAAAAGTATCCACTCTCTTTTAAAGTTTATAAAAAGTACTTAACGATGGCTTAATATAGAAAAGGCTTATCTCGAATTTTCAAATGAATTAGTTCTTGACATAAATGTGCTTTATAAGATCTACAAAACGCATTAAAAGAAATTCAAAATTATACAAAAATTACAAATTTCATAATAGCACACTTTTTTTAAGAGAGGTGTGATTGAAAGAAAACTACCAGGAAACTAAATTTAAAAAAATCGAGATACGTCTTTTCTATATTAAGACAACTTTATGTAGTTTTCCTTCTTGTCGCAAATATGTAGCGGAGTCTAGTCATTATACATTATATAATATTAATTGGGCTAATCGTAGTCCCAACTGAACTATTTTTTCAGTCCTTTTTTTAGGTCTTCTTGCAAATATATTTATATTTATAATGTAAAAATTCCTTTAGCTTTGAAAATTGTGTTTTCAAAAACTATAATATTTTCGTTATTGTTATTGTTAAAAAAAAAAACCTATTAGTTCTACAACTATTTCCAGAACGCGAGTACTTTGGCGTTGCTATAGAAGATTTTGAGAACGGTTTCAGAAACTTTTATTTTTTATTATAATGAGTTATTTCCTAAAGGCCACTTTTTAAATCAGCTTCATTTTGTTTGTTAAACAGTTCTAGGAAGTGATTTGGGAGCCAGTGTTCAGAGAAGTTAGTTCTTAAGCAATAGTTCTCAACAACATTCCTTAAATCCAATTTAGTATCACAAAAAGGTTCTCCTCCAAAATGCCAGAATTAGTTTCGACACCACTAGTTCTAAGGATGTTATTAAAGAATCTGAAGTGGTTCTGATTACATCAGCTCTAAAACTAATGATTTTAGAACATGTTTCTAAAATTTTTTCTGGAATTTTTAAAAATATTTTAAACCTTATTAGGAAATAAATTTCTGTTTTTCTATATAAAAGAAATGTGTACCTCCTAATAATTGCCAAAACTAATTAAAAAGGTGTGTTTGATTTTTGTTTGTATGTGTTATATATTATATTTTTTTGTTTTGTTTTTTGTAGTTGTTGTTGTTGATTTCTTTAATATGTAACATTCATTGACTTAAGAACTAAAAATCATTTAAATTTATTTAAAATTCTAAATATGTATATAGTTGTTTTTTTTTTTTTTTGTTTTTTTCTATTATACATATATTTGTTTATTTTGTTGGTATAATAAATGTTTTCATCATTTATAAATATAAATAAATAGCTTTTCTTTTTATACAAATATAACGCTGTACGTATAATATGTTTTGTAACATTTTCAATTTTTTGTTTTTCCTTTTTTTAAAAATTTACATATTTTTTGCACATTTTATTTTTGTATGTGTTTTAGTCGAAAAAAATTAATTTCACTTACATAAATAGTATTTTACTATTATTTACCTTTGCAAAATATTACAAAAAAAAAAAAAAAAAAAAAAAATGTGTTGTATATACAATTCTTTCTTTTTACATCATCATTAGTAAAAAAAATACATTTTTTCAATTTTAAAATGCTTGTATATTTGAATTTACAATTTATTGCAAGTATTTATTATTTAAATTTTTTTTCTCTTTTGATCGTGTAGTAAATTGTTTTGGATTTTAAATACGTGTGTTTTATTTAACTAAATTGTACATTATTATAATAAATACAACTTGATTTTTTTAATTTTTGTTTTGTTTAGAATAATAGTAAAATTTAAAACAAACTAATATATATGTTTTGTTTGTTTGTTTATGTAGTACTTAGGTTGGGGTTTTTTTTTATAAATAATTAAGAGTTATTTTAAATTATAATTAATTAAAAACTACAAATATTTAAATAAATAAGCGATTATGATGATGTGACTTTACCATCTTCTAAGTATGTTTTTTTCAGGTTTTTGTTTAACTAAAATTTTATTTGTTGAACATTTTAAATAATTAATGTGTGATGTTTTTTCTTTTTTTTTTGGGTAAGAAGGGAATTGGATTTTGTAATTTTTTGGTATATTCCTTAAATTTTTTAACAAATTATTTTTATTAAAAAACTTTAAGGTGAAACTTTTGAAAAATAAAATCTTTTTTATTAAAACTTAAAACAGTTTTGTGTATATTGAAATGTTAAATAAGACCTTAATTAAGTATGACATTTTGTTTTTTTTTGTTGGGGCGGGGTGCAGGTTTAATGGCATATATTTAGCAATTAAATTTCTTGTAGATTCTATTTTGAATTTATTTCAAAAACTGCTTGAGATCTAAAAAAAAAAAGAAAAGCTTGTCTTAAGAAAACAGCCTTTTGAATCCTGATTAATTGAAAAAATATGTTATTTCAAAATAAAAAGTAAAATATATACTTTTTAAATAATTTATTGATTTATAGTTTAACACACAATCTGATTTATAGAAATAATATTAAATACATCATTCAAATAAAACTCTATCTATCTATTTAGTATAGCTATATACAAGTAGTTTTTTCCTTTTTTTTTTTGTTTGTTTGTTTTACACTGCTTAAGCAGCCGCTACTTTTTTGTATACAATTGAAAATTTACTTTTAAAAGTATTTTGAAAACTTCTTGCGTTTGTTTTTTTTTCACAGCTTTATTATTACTCCGTCAGTGCGCGAGTTTAGATTTCACTTGTACTACTGCTCATGGCCAAATCACAGTTTGGTGTAGTGGGTGCATCCTTGCAAATAGGACTAATGCCAGCATTTTGTATGGACATACAGGATAACGATTTAGGTATGGGAGCATAGGTAGATTGTAAATTAAGCCGCAATTTGGCAGGTGAATTACGTTTAAATCTAGCCGGTCGGCTACCATTCAACATACACGTTGAAGACGATGTTGAGGCTGGCGAAAGACATGAGGAGGATGTAGATGTTACGGCATTTGAAGAGCAGGGTATTTCATCTTCGGGCGTTACGGGTGGTGAGGTTAAACGTGATGAACAATTACTACTGGCACCACTACTGTGACCACTATCGCATTCATCCATTTCAATATTTTGACTTTGACATTTTCTTGTACTGCTGGTAGTGGCCACATCGTCAACTTCGTCGGCAATGTCTTCATCGGCCATTTCACTGTAGTTATTATCAATTTGACTAGATATTGTTGTTGTTGTTGGGGATAGGGTTGCTGGAGATGGGGTGAGAGGCTCTAAAACGCCACTCATACGTAAACTTTGTTCCAATTCCAGCAATTGACCCATAAAATTAAGATTAGGCGAGATAATGGGACGTGCTAATTTAACTAGTTTATAGGCTTCGAGCAGCGATAGAGATTTATAGCGCATAACATAGGCAATGGCAATGGTGGCACTTCGGGATATACCCGCATGACAATGGAGCAATACCCGGGAACCGGTTTTACGGGCATCCTCTGTAAAAATAAATAAAAAGAAAAAAAAATACATTAATATAGTGTTGTTGAAGAAAAGTAATTAATGAACTTTGTTCTTAAAACAATAATAAAATAATAAAGAATTTTTGTTCTCAATACTGTATTTTATTTAATTTTTGTTATCCCTAAAATAAGTCAAAATAAAATAAATTTATGTGCTCAATAAAACAAAATTATAGCGAATTTTTGAGTTCGAATAAATTATTATTTTCAATAAAATAATCCAAAAGTAAATTTTTCTTCTCAATAAAGCAAGAATAAAAGAAATAGTTATAAATTTTTGTTCTCAATACGGAAAAATTATAAAACAAAATTCAATTTTCTTCTGAATAATCTAATATAGTAAAAGCTTCTCAATAACATACTCATTTTTATACTCAATAAATCAAGAATAAATTAATAATTAGCAATTTTTGTTTTCAATAAAAAATTCAAATTACAATTAAAATTCATCTGCGAAGGACACCATGAATGCTAATGAAATGTGTGGCGCCAAAGAAAAAAGTATTCCATTCTGCTGGTGTCTAACTACATTATATGAAGTCTGTTTTGGTACTACCAGACAGAGACAGCAAGGAAAATTATCGATTGCAACCTTTTAAAGGTCCTACAAACCGGATGAGGGCTAAAGCAACACCTGGTTTGCCCCAAAAACCTATTGCAACATATTTAAAGATTTTTAATTATTTTTAACTGTAAGGAAATCTTAATATATATTGACATTTTAAGTTTAAAGTTTATAATATCTTGAATTATTCAATAACAGTAATTTGATAGTAAACTTTGAAATATTGAATATAATTTTTCACTTCATCAATTAATAAACAAATAGTTTGCTTAGAAACATTATCTTAGATCAGACAGTCCTCTTTACAAACATATTTTACCTTTATGTGCCTGTCATTTTTACCATATAGTTATATTTTTAGTTTGCCAAGAGCACAGTACTGTACTGTTCGTTCGTTTCACAAAAAATGAACCTTAAAGGTTTTATTAGTTTTTTTGTTCTCACATCACTTGAAAAAGTACTTATTGCAAAATTATTTTTTATAATAATTTTTTATTACTTTTTTTTGCCAAATCATCATTATAAAAAATGTGAGATTTTGATTTATAATTGTTTGTAGAAATATTACGTTGGATTTGTAGCTGTTTATTTAAGTGTATAAGATTGTGAGTAATTGGGTTTTTTTGTTTCGCAAAATATATAGAAATATGTGGAATAAATATGTTTATTTATGTATATATGGTTTGATAAGAATGTTGTCATTCATCAAATTTGTCCGTAATCTTATCAGTTAAGAGCACAAAAAAGGCCATGTTTATTATATAGCCTCTGTACTCGACTTAACAGTGATGATAATCGAAAATACAAAAGTAGTATGTATAGTACAATAATAAACCCTTACAAAAAAATAACGGGCCTTATAAATTTGAATATGAAGAAAAATGCATTTAAAATTAAAGAAATAAAGCAACAGCTTTATCTTAAATTAACTAAATAGATTATTTGGTACTAACTACTTTTAAAATGTTTTTAAAGTAGTATAATATTTACTCCACAATTACATTGTGTTTAGCTTAGTGTTCTAATTGTGATATCTAAATTGGATTAATTCTTTTCAAAGTTAAGTGACGATAAGAAAAGGAAATCGTTGTTGCAATTAAAAATATATGACAATATATAATTTAATTACAATTTTACACTAACATTCAAAACATTTTAAATATTTCCTTTTAAAATTCTTGTTCTCAAAACAAAGAAAATTACTAATAATTGTGTAATCCCAATTCATTATCATCATCACACTTAGTAATCTTCTTAGAATTTTTTAAATTATTTTTAAATTACCTGGTAAAGAGTTTCCCAAAGTTGGAAGACTGAAAACAAACGATCGATATCAATCATTAAAAAAATTTCTCATCTGTATTCATTTCTCTGAATAATTTTTGTATACAAATGACTAATTTCAAATATCTTTTTTTTCTGTATTTGTTTATAAATATTTTAATCAAACGAATAATAACCTTTCCAATGATACCAAATATTTTAATGTGTAAATTAAGTAATGAGCAATATTGTTATTATTTTTTTTAACATTAATTTGTTTTTACGTATGTAGGTAGCTGGAGGAACTCCAAACTATGTAGACCCATTCATTTAAAATTTGTTGTTACTCATGCACAATGAACTTTGTAAAAATCAAATATTTGCAAAATGAGTAATTACGAAACAATTAAAATAATGTTTGATTTCAATAATTTTTTGAAATTGTTTTGAATATTTATGATTAATCAATGAGAGAGAGAGAGAGAGTGAGTATTGTTTGTAAATGAGTAATTGATAAATTTTTTAAAAAGTCCAAGGAATTTTCCCATTAAAAAATTGTATTCAAATTATAAATATTATAAAACTACCTGACTCATACTTTACGCGGTTTAATTCTATTTTAAAATTAAGAATTGTTATTAATTTTATTGAATTTTTATTGAATTTTTATATTTTTATAAAAAATTATATTTTTCTCTTGCAATTAAATTTTTCTCAGTTACCCATACATTATGACAAATTGTTAAACAAATTTCCCTACATTTTTTTAATTTTCAAAAATTTTTATGAACAAACTTTTACTTTATTAAAAAAAAATTCTTTTAATTTATGCTAAATAATTATATTCTTTTTAAAACTCTTATTTTTCATAATTTTTAATAAAATTTTCAATTTATTTTAATTAATTTATGATTTTTTCATGAAATTAGAAAATTTTATATTTTGGCAACTCTTACTTTTGTTTACATAATTATTCACCTTATTTTAACAGTAATAGTCAGTTGAATTTGTTTTAAGTGTCTTGGCTTAGCAAAGAAACATAAGATAATTTTATAATAATGTATTGCTTTATTTAATTTGTGATATTTTTATTAAAGCAGTTAAATAAATAATAAATTGCTAATAAAAATTTAATAAATAAAACAAAAAATATTCTTAGTTTATTCTTATTACATTACCTTACACCCTAGTTTTTTTATAAAAAAGGAAAACAAAATGTCTGTTACAGCATTATTGAGTCATTACTCAGATTCTCTGAGTAGTTTATTTTTTTTTTCTTTTTTTTTGTAAACAAACATGAAACCAAAATTGTTTGCCGTAAACCGTAACATACAAATACCGTATATTTGCTTACTCGAGGTCCTCACCTAACATAACATAAAACATTTAACATTAACACTAACATCATGTTAATAGTAAATGTAGATCGTTCAACTTGATGTTAATGTTAATTTTTTCGATGTTTAAACACGGTTGTTAAAACAATGTTTAAACATCAAGCCTCACACACAATGTTTTTTACTAAACAGACGAAGAAATTATTGCATATGCGTGAATGCAACAACAAAACAATGAGAAAAAAGAATTGAACAAAAGTGCATGTATGCTACTATAAAAACATTGAAATTTGAGCAGAAAATTTTAACATGATGTTTTAACATCATCTTATCTCTAATGAACACTTCCCGTTGTGGATTGGTTTCTTTAAAAAATGCACAGTTTTGTTTTTTTTTTTTTATTACGTTTATACACACGATTTTTGCAATAAAATAATAACTTACAAATAATTAACTCACCGTTTATACGCAAATTGCATATAGAAATACATTTCCTTTTTTTTTTGTGCCTGATGGGAAATATACAACTATTATCATAGAAAATTCTATGAACGTAAAAGAAATTGGCAACGGCGTACGCATTATTTAACGGTTAGTTTTCGTGAGTTACTAACTCGCAAATAAAATATTAACTCACCGTTTATACGGCAAAATTTTCATATCGCAATAATTTTTAATTGCTAGTGAGAGGTGCGTATAAACTCTATAATAATCGGGCAAGAATGTAGTTACAAGATCAGAAACAAAAAAAAAAAAAAAAAAAAAAAAAAAAAATAGAAAAATAAAAAAATAATAAAAAATAAATAAATAATAAAATAACTTTTATTTGTTTGGTTTTGTTTTATTGTTTAACAACTAGTTTTTGTTATCCTTATTTATTTTAGTTTATTCTGCCACATCACTTTCCTTTATAATATTGAGTTGAAAAATCATCATCGAAACGATGTTTGGCTGAGACCTCAAGTCCCCCTTTGGGGGAAAAATTGTAAACAAAAAGCAGAAACAAAACAGTGTAAAGAAAAAACAACAACAATTTAAGCGCCAAGACGTGATTTTTTGCCTTGCAAAATGTTTTATTTTATTTCTTTTTTTTACAATAAAAAAAGAAAAAATCCTAAATAAACAATGCATATATATGTATATTTAAACATATATTGATAAAAAGCAAATTCATACAAAATTAATATTAAGATGAGAAAGAATTCAAAACATAAAAATAAAAACCAACCAACAAATGAAGACGAAGAAGAAGCAGGTGCCAAATAATTATAATGTTGTTGGTGGTTAAGAGTGACGACACAAAATGCCATCAACCAGCCACTCACACTCATTTTCTTACTCACAAAAAGCCATAAATCGCCAAATGGAACATTCATTTAATTTTTGTTGGTCTGCTTGTTTTTTCTGTTTTGTTTCTTTTTTTTTTTTTTTTGTTTAAAAATAGCCTGCTTGACTTGGTCACAGGATGGGATGGTTGTTGGGATGGCTATAATGGTATTGGTTGGATTGTTTTGGTTCAGTTTGATGAGACAAGAAAATATGACTCATGCAATAATATAACATTAATGTCGAGAAAAAAATAAATTATTTTTCTTATTTGCAATAAAATATATAGCAATTGTTTTGCCTTTTATTTTGTTTTGTGCTTTTACGTAAATATATAGCAGCAGAGTTCACAAAAAAAAAAAAAAAAAAAAACACAGTAAATAATAAAATAAAAATATGCGCAAAAATATATTTATATTAACGACCTTCAACTCGTTAATAATAAAATGCGTTTTTTCCGAAAGTAGCCAATACGTAGGGCATAAAAAACGTTTAAATAATAATATACTACCTGCAGTACATAAGTACTCTCCCTTGCTATTAATTAAAATATTTATAAACAAATTTTACATTTTTTTTACACATTAATTGTATTTTTAATGAAGTCATATTTAATTTTATAAATATTAAAATTAACAAAGTATTTTTTGGCTCTGAAAATTGTTTTTGTTTCATAAACATTAATGTCTAGATTTATATTTTTATATCTTAACTAATTTCTTTAAATGTTTGTGGTTTCATTTTATATTTTTGTAAAATAAAACTATGATAAGCAAAGGATATTGCGGTTTTATAAAAAAAAACAATGAAATTAAATCGCCAGATTTGTGGTAAATTTTAAATTCAAATACGTTTTATATTATTAAATAATTTTTATAAACCTAAAAAAATATTAACTAAAAGTAGCAGTCACTTTAATTAAACAAAATAATTGAAATTTATCTGGTTATAATCTCTGCAACGAAAATATGTACATTCTGGAATTAAAATTCAGTTTATTGTTATAAATTAATGTTTGTTCAAATTGATTTAAATATTTTTTAAATAATTTTTAATTAAATGCATTTTTTAAATTTAAAATTTCATTAAATTCAGAAATACAAATGTTGAAATATACAACTACAGTGGTTGACTATACAAAAGAAACTTGTTAACAGTTTAATTTTTTAGTAAAAATAATTAGAATAAAGAAAGGAGGAATGATATACTCAACTCTTTTCGAAAGAGACGAAGATGTTTTTAGGAAAAAACATGAAGATATCGTTAATACTTGAGGCACTAGTTGATTTAGGGATTGATTAGCAGGGAGGTGTTATATCTCCACTTTTTTACTAGGAAATATAAAGTTTTGGCTTTTAGATTATCTCGCTTAGATGTTATTACTGTATAACTTTTAAAAGAAGCTAAGTACTCTCTCTTGTGGAAACGAGATGCTGAATGTAGGAAGACCTATATGCCTTCTACACGTGCAAAAAAACTTTCAAAAAAGATGAGACTGTCCATTGGATGTATAGGCCTATTCTTACCTGCGGAGCACTTGCATATTGGAAGATAGTGGACAGGAAAATACACATTTCTATTCTAAATTAACTGCAGACACTGAATGGGGCACCTTCTCTGATGATTTAAACATTTCTGTTTCTCTCAGATTACCAAATTCATACACAGCTGAAACTTTTGCCATTAAAAAGACAATTCGGGAATTTCATTTCTGCTCGTTGATTATTGACATATTTGAAACCAAGACACTAAACTCCAGCATGATAACGTGAAAATGTCTTGACGGCTGTATAGGTCTTCAAGCCCAGTTAAGGTACCACCAGATCAAGTTGATATGGGTCATAGGCTGATGAATGTGCGGAAAACTATTCGTCCTTAGACGAGACGATGGCATACGAAGCCATTCTCACTCCCTTGGATGCTGCATCTAACATAATTAATGAAAAGGAAATGACACTCAGTTGGTCTCCGATCGTCATTTGAATTTGGATGAAGCTTTTCGTAAGGTATACTTACAGAGCACTATATGTTTGGACTTATATCAGAACGTATGGATTACCCGTCTAATTGCTATTGAAGCAGCTGTTTAAACGAAGACGAGGAATCCGTACAACATCTGTTATACCACTGTCCAGTTCTACAAGAACGCAGAATGAGATTTGTCGGTTGACAACTCTATCATGACCTGGACTATATCAACGACATACCATTTGTAATTCTGGTAAAGTTTTAGATGGCCTGTGTAATCACTAGATCTTTATACCTTAGATATTATATGGAAAATTGTTAATCAAAAAATACTAACTGAAAATTATATCAGGAAGATTCATTTATCAGATGCGAACTAAACGCCTAGCAAAAAACCGAAGGAAACGTATAATAATTTAATTGGATAAATGCAACTTCTCTGTAAAGCAGTGATCATTAATGACGGATATCATAGAGAAGCAGATGATTTCTATTAAAGTGAAACTTAAATTTCCATTGTTTACCCAAGAATAATTAAGAACTTTCGTTGTAAAACAATTAATGAAATAATATTTCCAAAAATTTCCATTGTATTGTCACCTACTGTATAAAATTAAATTAACCAATTTAAATTGACGAGTAGTAAATATTAAATAACTTTGCTTTTAACAATGAATTTGCAAAAACTTCTTACCCAAAAAATAATTTGCATACATAAAATGTATGTAGATGTTTTTTGTTCTTAACAAATCGATAATTAATTAAAACAGAAATGTCAATATTTATACAAATTTTTTAAACGTATAGAATAAATGTATAATTTGTTGAATAATTCAACAAAACATATACAAAAATATTTGCAGTTGTTGTATAACATAATTAACATTATTTACTAGTTTCTTAAATAAAATATTTGCAGGTTTAATAATCATTATTATAATTAATCACAGAAAATAGTGAAATAGAAATAGTGTTATATTTGGCTATAGGGTATTAATGGAACAAACATGCGCAACAAAAAAAAAAGAGCAAAATAAAAACAAAATATAAATGTAGTTGACGTGTTTTCAAAACACATAAAATCTATGTAAAAATGTATGAAAATACCCATCAAACACATATTTCAAACGTTTGAAAAATTATATGTTTTTTCTTTGATATCAATGGTTAATTTAAACCTTAATTCAAATGAGCATCAAATTTGGAGGAAAAAAAAATTCCCTTTTTTGTTGAGAATATTATTATTCTCAAAACATTATCAAATCATTCTCCAACGTTTACATTTGAGAAACGATTAATTTAAAATCATTCTCAAATTTTATTTCAAAACTTTGGTTTACTGGGTAAACAAAACAAATGATCTGAACGAACCCAGCGGTAAAAATGTAAATACCTCAATCTTGCAGGCCTTCTAGAAGGTCTATTTACATCATCTTTACGATGCAGTTGCTCATACTAACCAGCCTTATATAGAAAGGCCTTCAAGAATTCTTCACACTTGCCTTTCAAAATATCCGATAGATCTTCCTACTTCCCTTCTCTTAGAAGGAGAGTATGAAACTTATTAGCTTTAATACATTTCGTTTTAAGCAACAACAATTCTATGTATAAAAAATTAATATATATATTTTTTGCTACTTTTTATTATATGCACTTTATTAAAAACTGAATTGTTTATATTATACATGAATAGTTTTCACAAAAAAAAAAAAAAAAAAAAAAAAAAAAAAAACAATTTCTATGAAAATATAAATTCTTTGATAAATTGTCATACCTCGACTCAAGATTTTGTCAAAAGGTCAGATATGTGTTTTAATACTGATTTTTCAAGTTTTAAACATTTTACAATAATTTAAAATAAAAAATTGTTACTTTATATAAATAGAAAAATATTTTATTAAATAGTGTAGAAGACCTGCTGACAGTTTTTCTTCACTCTGTTGGTAGCATTTCTTCAGAAGGCCTGCTGGCAATTTTTATTCGAGATCTTTTAGAAGTTCCGCATAGGGTCGGGAACATATAAGGCCTTGCTCTCAATGACATCGCGTAAAAGAATACATGAACATGTAATACAGGGAGGAGCTCTTCTGGCTATAAAAAGGCCTTCTAGAAGGGCTCTTTACCCACTTCTTTTACCACTTGGAACAAACATACATGCACACATGCATCCATACATACGTCCATACATACATACACACATACATACATACACACATCCATAAATATTCATACATACGAATAAAATGAAAATTATGAGTCATCATTCATAATGATGTTCTTGTTGTTACTATTATAGATTTCGTAGCGAAATGTTGTTCGCACCGAATATTATTGTATAAACGTACATCATCGTCATTTGCTGATGCTTCTTTTTCTTTTTTATTTTATGTGTTGAATGAAAGAGGGTGCAAAAGCTCTTGAGGGGGGTTGAAATGAGAGGAGCAAAAATATTGTGCTATCACATGTGTGTGTGTTTGTATAATGTTTGTTTATGAAACAAATACAATAATAGATAATAATAAAAATACTATAAAAGAAGTACACTTGAAATTTTGTTTATTTTCAATTATGATCATTTGCTTCAACAGAGATGCCAGATAATGGGTCACTAATTACAAATTAAGGTGTTAATAAGCGATTTTGAAGGAATTAATTTATTAATAGGGAACATCAAAATTTTACAAATTAATGAATGTGAATATTTATAATACCATATAAAAATTAATTTATTTTATATTGGTAAGTTATTAAATTAAATAAAAATAGTTAGATCAATTAAAAAACAATATATTTTTTAAATATAATTTTTCCCATTCATTTTTTAATTAAAAATTTTATTTAGTAAAAAAATCATCTTTCTATACTTTATATATAAAAGGTCCTTTTTTCTCTTTACTTTTATTTTAAGCGTTTTTCAGCTTATTTCTTTGCTAACAATCTGGCACATTTCTTAATCTATTATATCACAGAGGTGGTTCAAGTGTAGATGTTTGGGGAGGCAGGGAGTTATGCTTTAGCCTTATTGACGAATGAATTGCTCTAGCAAAATTGTCGACAAAGATTATTAATAACATTCGTGCCGTGTGCGTATTGTTATTTTAATAAAAAAAATGAAAAAAATCACACATACACTTTTACCGAAATATAACATAAAAATATTGTACTCGTATTGTAAGCACAAAACATGATGACTGGTACACAAATTTTGTTGTTACTAAAGTCCTCAAGAGAGTGATTGCCAGCAAGGAAACGTAAAAATACAGGGTGCTAATAAGACTTAGGGGAATGGGTAAAAATTAAATTATAAGGTCAAAGCTCTAATGAGGTGTTATAGGGAGTAGGTGAAAAAGGATGAGATTTAAATATTTACTAGCCATTTAGTAGCCTCTATATATTGTATGTGAGAATATAATTAACACCTTAATACATGAGTAGGAAATATAATGATGATGACTTCAGTCAGTTTATGTGGTCATTTATATTTTTGTAAATGTTTTCTTTTTTTTGCTTCCTGCATAGTGTGAAGAAATGTATAAAAATACATACATATTTACAAGGAATGAAAAGATTTTTATTTTTACCAAAATTAATTATTTTATTTTTTTTATAGTTAAGATTATAGAACAATTTATAGTCAACACTACAGCGTAGACTATAGTCAAAACGATAGAATAGTTTGTAGACTGCAGAATAGTCTATAGTTCTGACTATAGACTAAACTATAGTCAAAACTATAGAAAAGACTATAGTCACAACTATAAGATAAGATTCAATATAGTGAGGATTATAGTCAATATATTAAAGACTATAGTCGAGACTATATTGAAGACTATAGTCAAGACTATAGTGAAGACTATAGTCAAGACTATAGTCAAGACTATAGTCAAGACTATAGTGAAGACTATAGTGAAGACTATAGTAAAGACTATAGCGAAGACTATAGTGAAGACTATAGTGAAGACTATAGTCAAGACTATAGTCAAGACTATAGTCAAGACTATAGTGGACTATAGTCAAGACTACAGTGGACTATAGTTAAGACTATAGTGGACTATAGTCAAGACTATAGTGGACTATAGTCAAGACTATAGTGGACTATAGTCAAGACTATAGTGAAGACCATAGTCAAGACTATAGTGAAGACTATAGTCAAGACTATAGTGAAGACTATAGTCAAGACTATAGTGAAGACTATAGTCAAGACTATAGTGAAGACTATAGTCAAGACTATAGTGAAGACTATAGTCAAGACTATAGTGAAGACTATAGTCAAGACTATAGTGAGGACTATAGTCAAGACTATAGTGAAGACTATAGTCAAGACTATAGTGAAGACTATAGTCAAGACTATAGTGAAGACTATAGTCAAGACTATAGTGAAGACTATAGTCAAGACTATAGTGAAGACTATAGTCAAGACTATAGTGAAGACTATAGACAAGACTATAGTGAAGACTATAGTCAAGACTATAGTGAAGACTATAGTCAAGACTATAGTGAAGACTATAGTCAAGACTATAGTGAAGACTATAGTCAAGACTATAGTGAAGACTATAGTCAAGACTATAGTGAAAACTATAGTCAAGACTATAGTGAAGACTATAGTCAAGACTATAGTGAAGACTATAGTGAAGACTATAGTCAAGACTATAGTGAAGACTATAGTCAAGACTATAGTGAAGACTATAGTCAAGACTATAGTGAAGACTATAGTCAAGACTATAGTGAAGACTATAGTCAAGACTATAGTGAAGACTATAGTCAAGACTATAGTGAAGACTATAGTCAAGACTATAGTGAAGACTATAGTCAAGACTATAGTGAAGACTATAGTCAGGACTATAGTGAAGACTATAGTCAGGACTATAGTGAAGACTATAGTCAGGACTATAGTGAAGACTATAGTCAGGACTATAGTGAAGACTATAGTCAGGACTATAGTGAAGACTATAGTCAGGACTATAGTGAAGACTATAGTCAGGACTATAGTGAAGACTATAGTCAAGACTATAGTAAAGACTATAGTCAAGACTATAGTGAAGACTATAGTCAAGACTATAGTCAAGACTATAGTGAAGACTATAGTCAAGACTATAGTGAAGACTATAGTCAAGACTATAGTGAAGACTATAGTCAGGACTATAGTGAAGACTATAGTCAGGACTATAGTGAAGACTATAGTCAAGACTATAGTAAAGACTATAGTCAAGACTATAGTAAAGACTATAGTCAAGACTATAGTGAAGACTATAGTGAAGATTATAGTCAAGACTATGGTGAAGACTATAGTGAAGACTATAGTCAAGACTATAGTGAAGATTATAGCCAAGACTATAATGAAGACTATAGTCAAGACTATAGTGAAGACTACACTCAAGACTATAGTGAAGGCTATAGCTAAGACTATAGTGAAGACTATAGTAAAGACTATAGTCAAGACTATAGTGAAGACTGCAGTAAAGATTATAGTCAAGACTATAGTGAAGACTATAGTCAAGACTATATATTGTGAAAGCTATAGTCAAAACTATAGTGAAGACTATAGTCAAGACTGTATTGAAAACAATAGTCAAGACAATTTTAAAAAATTCTTTTAAAATTTTTTTTCATTATAAGTAAATATTTGAATGTACACACATACATACGTAAATGATTCAAAAAATTGCGCCTTATACATATACAAATATGTAATTTGTTTTTCTCTGCTATAGTATGATTATATTTTATATTTCGTTCATTTAAATACTAAAAATAGTGAAAATCAATAAAACTTTTGTGGGGTATAAACATACTAAGCAGACGACTGGTCGTTCACTCACAAATTGGAGAGCCCACATGTTGCCAATAACACTAAAAAAAGTGTTGTAAATACACCAAACACACACACAAAATATATACACATAACTTAACAACCAGGGATGTTTACGAGGGAAGGGAAGAAATAAAAAAATTATGTATGCATGTAACTGAAAGAATGAACGAGAAATTCTAGAAAGGGGGGGAAATGAGAATATATAACGAAAATAAACAATATCAGACACTGGAAACTTTTAAGATTCACGGAAGGAATATTTTCAATGTATTATTTAGGTATGTTTGTATGTAACAACACAGCCAAACGATGAGTCATCATTGAAAGGCAGCCAAACAACGTCATCATCATTTGTAGCAGAAGTACCAGTAACAGCAGCGGCTGGTGAAGAGTATTTTGCTGCTTCTGCTGCTACTTTTACTTACAACAAAAAAAAAAAGCAGTTCATTATTATTATTACACACGTATTTTAGCATGCCTCATTGGGAACGAGGTCGAAAGTGCACGTGACGTAAGTTGTTAAACACAATACAAACATATTCGATTTCTGTCGCGCGTGTTTGGGATTGGGAGGGGGTGTGTTTATCTCTGCTTTTTGTTTTTGGTCTGGATACAGAGTCTTAAAATAAAGAATTCTTTGGGAAAGGGAGTGAAAAATCTGAATTTTTTTTAATCTTTGAGATATTTGAGGACTTTTATAAGAAGTTTGGTTCTGACATTTGTTTTATTAATAACCAGAGCAACCAAAAATATGCTCTAAAAAAGAGTTATATACATAAAAAATGCTCATAAAATCGGGAAATATGTCCTTAAAATTAATATATATATATATATATATATATATATATTATATGATTTTAAAATAATAATTTTTCTGGTTAAATTATAAATTATATGCTATTTATGCTAAAATAACTTGATTTTTATTAGCAATTACTATAACATATTCCAAATTAATACATTGCCTTAGGAAATTAAAAAAAATTTCCATCAATTTATAAGATGAAAATTATTATGTGACAGTAAAACTAAAATTTCACTAATAGCAAATCAAGTAAAAGAAATATGTTTTTTCTCTTAAAAGTAATATATGCAAAAATATGCTCTAAAATAAGGATTTTCATAGAAAACGACAAAATATGCATCTCACAATAAAACATGCAAAAATATGCTGTTACTAAACTATGCAAGAATATATGCTCTAACAAATCGATGCCAAAATTCTTAAAATTGGTTGAAACACATAAATAACTAACAATTTGGTTCATTTAAAGCCCAAGAAAAAATATGATTTTTTTATATTTTTGGTTGCCCATTAATAATATTGTTGGAATTTTAGTTCGAGCTGAAAATTAAATTCCTTTAATTTAAAATTAAATTCTTTAATTTTCATGTAATTACTCTTTTAAAGTTATACAAAATTAAAATGGAATAATAACCATAGAAACAACTAGAAATTCAACTCTTTTAATTCGCTCAGCAAAAAAAAAAAAAAAAAAAAAAATATATAAATAAAAAAATAAAATAAAAATAAAAAATGACTCTCTTCACACTATAAATTAGTTCTGAAGAAAATTCTGCTAACACATATAGTGTTATAAAATCGTCAAATCGTTTGTTTAAAATCGCCAAAAAATCGTCAACATTAAAAATTGTTTTGATTACCATGCACAATGTGAGATTTCACCATTTTAGGGAGTCATAATTAAATATCTTTAAAAGTATTGGATGTATATCTATGAATTTTTGTATAAAGTATTACTAGGCCAATATTAGTATTAGGCCAAAAATCGATGAAATTAGACAATTGCCAAACCCACCTCTCATACAAATTCTAAACTTTTTATTTTATAATAAAGTACGTTTTTATAGGGTTAGATTAATTAAAAATTAATTAATTTATAAAAATTAGAGTATCTACGCTCAGAATAATATATGCTTAAAATTATTTTCTTTATCATTAATATACTAAATAATGATTAATTATTAAGGTTTTTTATTGAGAAAACTTTGTATTGGATTCAAGTGAACTATCATCGCCCTAGTTTAATAAATATACATACATAACTTAAAAAGTAAAAAATTTTTCAAGGCTAAGGATATTCTCTTTATCTATTTTTTACGAAATCGGCAACTTTCGGAAAACCATTTAACATAATGTGCATATTAGTGGTTAACTTAGCTATTAATTTTAAACTAATTTAAAGGTGGACCATGAAGGACCCAAAAAGTTATATCTTAGAGAAATCTATTTATAAAATAAAAAAGAAATATAAAAAAGGCAATTGCAACCAAAAATTATACCCTTTAAAAGATGGGTAAATTTAAGCAATTATTTTGTTATTTTTAGTACACTCAAAAACTTTCGATTTTGAAGTATTGTTATCATGCTACTTTTTATATTTTCCTAAAAAGTAAGAATTGAAAATAGCAGACTTTTGTCCAGCTAGATTGGCCGAATCCTACATTGTGCCATGACTCTTGAAAAGTTTTTAAAACACTTAAAACTTTTTGTAAGCGCATCAACGACATGGAAAATTTACTTTTGATGCATTCATTAAATATGTCTTTGGATTAATTTCCTGTAAATGATATTAAGCATTGCTATTTAAGGATTTCTAATGTCTTTATTATGAAATTAAATTCGTCATTTATAATAAAAGCGTACATAATTCGATCGAATGAGTTAATAAATTTGTTCTCATAAACCTTTTCTATAAACGAACCATTTTTTTGACACGAGAAGATTTTTATATTAATTGTAAATTGCTTTGAAGAGAAAAATATATAAAGAAATGCTGAAAATAGTTCTTAATCTCCTTCTTTTAGAAAAAATCGCCAAATCGACAACAGCCCATTAACACCAAAAATCGTCAAAATGACGATAAATCATCAAATCTGGCAACAGTGCTGACACATACAAAAAGTTCTGTTTGACAGCTGAGAGCAAGTTGGACTTTTAGTTGTTTTCCATAATAACAATAGCGAGCTTCTTTATATTACAAATATAAAAGGATTTCCGTTTTCTAAGAAATTCTATTAAAAGATAAGGGAGAACTTTTAATAACAGGAAAGAGGGGTGTCAATACACAACGGTAGTTAAACATTATTTTTATTTTCTACGTGTTTACATCACTGTTTTACCGTTAATGACATAAATAATACACGTGCGTGTGTGTATATTTCTTATCTTCATTTTATTTGTATCCCCACAGTGGTTGCTTTGTTTGCAGTAGTGTAGTGGTGGATTAAAATAAAAAGGAAGGAAGTTTTGTGGTGTGTTTTTTATTTTGTTTTGGTTTTGTATTTTTATTTTTCGTAAAAAAAATGTTGCTGATGGTTGGCTTATGTTGCTGTTGTTTTTGTATGCAACATATGTATATAAAATAGTATGATGGGGTAAAAATGCCGCCATGCCGTCTCACAAAATCTTAGTTTATGGAAGTATTTAAAAAATATGTTGATAGTGTAAAAAATAATAAAAGAAACTACAGAAAACTCTACAAAAGAAGTATTTATACTAGAGTTCTTTTTAAAAGATAATAAAAAATTGAATGAAAAAAAAAAGAAACACATAAAAAAAAACTAGCACAAAAATATAAAATAAAAGATGTTTTTTAAATAAAATTTAAATTTTTAAACAAAATACTTTAAACTCTGGGTAAATTTTATCAATATTAATTTTCTAGACATTTTCATTAATATATGAAGTTTTAAAAGAAAATTAGTTTTTGTTTGTAAACTTACCTATAAAATCGTAGGCTTCCTGAAAATATTGTTTTATATTTTGATGAGGTGTATCACTGGCAGGTATTTGCATATATTTAAGGCCCGGCATTTGATTTGTGCTCGGTGCTTGGCAGGTAACATTTAAAACACAATTAGCTCCCACACTACTTGGATCATCAGCATCTCGGCCATTGCCCAATAATAAGTGTGGAAAAACTGGTGAGGCGGGATGTGTTTCGATATCTAAAAATAAACCCAAGAAGAAAAGACAAAAGAGATGTTTATTATTTTTTGGTTTTTGTGTGTTTAAAAAAAGCAGGAATTATATTTTTAGATTATGATTATGAAAATAAGAATTTTTATTTTATGAATGTTTATTTTATAAATATATATATGTATATATATATATATATATATATATATATATATATATATATATATATATATATATATATTTTTTTTTTTCGTTTTAAATAACATATTTTTGCTATTTTATAATTAAGAACATTTTTGGCATGTTTTAGATAATTTTGAATTCCATTTCATTTTTTGGAATTTAGATCATATTTTAATCTTATTGAAGCATATTTTTTGGAATTTAAATAACACATTTCATTCAAATTTATATTTTTGTAAATTTTTGGATAATTTTGAATATATTAAGATCGATTGTTTATTTTGCCCGTAAAGAATATATTTGTATTAAATCTTTATTTTTCTAAATTAGTTTGGCATTTCATATTTTATATTTAACAAGTTAAGGGATTTTGCCGTCGATTTATTAAATAATAAATACTTGTTTTGAAGCATATTTAGGCTTAAAAGTATATTATTGCATATTTTCTATTAAATCCTAACACATGTTGGTATTAAAATAGTTTTTTTTTATTGTATATTTAGGATTTTAAATCAAATCTGTCAAAATTTTACTTTCCTACATAATTTGCTACCGCTTGGCACACACTATTACAGAACATTCAGACCGACGCGAAATTACGTTTTTTCGTAATTTCAATCGAAATCATGTTGAAATTACGCAATTTCCCATACACTTTTGACTGTTGCGAAATTACATCACTTTGTGTAATTTTGGCGAAATTACATTGAAATTACGGTGCCCATTTCCGAGCAACTCTAAACATGGTTCAAACATATTCAGCAGTGAGATGATGCTTCAATAAGAGTAAAAAAACAGCTGACAGCTTTTTTTCACATATACAAAAAAAAAGAAGACAAAAAAAAAAAAATAGTAAAATTGTGAATTTTTTTTTACTTTTCACGCAAAAGTATGACAAAAGAATAAAAATAAACATAAATAAAGTGACTTTATAAACAAAAAACAATAATTTATTGACAAAAGCAATATCTTTTAATCAATGTACTTCACAAATAGATGTAACCAAAAATTATCAGCTGTTCACGAAATTTAGCCAGTATGAACAACATGAATTTCGGATTGGAATTACGTAATTTTGCGCCGGTCTGAATGCGCTATTAGATCAATTTAACTTTAAACATTAAGCAAATTTTAAAAGCATATTTTCCAAATTTAAATATTTCTAGGGTTTTCGCTTTATTAGGATTAACCATAAATCTGATTTGAAAACATATTTTCCATACTTAAAAGCATATTTTTTGTTGCATTTTTGTTGGCCATGGTTATTTAAAATTTAACTTTGAAAATTGTGCTAATATATTTGTTAAAGACATATTTTCTATATTTATGAGTATTTTTTTTATCCATATTTGACATATTTAAAACCATTTTTTTTGTCCTGATTATTTTAAATTTTAGAGGAATTTAATAATAAAAATTTTGTCAACTTTTCAGGAGCATATTCTGCAAATTAAAAATCATATTTAAATTATTTAAATTTTCAAAGATAAAGGAAAAATAACAGCGTTTTGCTAATTTTTAATTATTCTAATAAAATCTATAAATTGTTCGTTTTCTGATTGAAATTTTAAAAATCTTAAAATTTTCTCAAATTTTAAGATATTTTCATTTAATATAATTTTTTAGGGTTTTCACTCTAGTAGGGTTCATCATAAAAGTTTTTATTTACCTTGGCCTTAGTGTGGCGAATATATCTAAATAAATTGCTTATCACCTTAATTTTTACATACCTTATATTTTAATATCGATTTATATAAAAAGAAATGACGTTTTATGCTAAAAATAAAATAGATTTTTTTTATCGCTTGCTTGATTTCTTTTTTCACCATTATTATATCGTATTTATTTTTATTTCATATTAATAAAAACATCATTGTGTGTATAATTTTTTTTCTTAATATTTTTATACATTTGTGGTAAATGGCGGGGATGAATGAATTTCAATGGATGGTTGGGTTGGTTGGTTTGGTTTGGATATATTGGCTTCAAAAACGGTTTGGTGGTGTGTATCTGTGCGTTTGCTTTTGGATAATTATGTTCAGTTTTTTTCTGTTACTATGTATTTTGTATGATTTTAAAGATACTATGCTGTAATATACTAGAATATACCATACTATATATAGCATGAGTCATAGTCATAATAAATACAAGAGAAACACCACATGTAAACAATAATGTGAAATGAAGCATTAGTTTATTATTATTTTTTTCTATGCGTATTTTTATATTGTTGCTATTTTTTCTATTTCTTCTCTCTCCTGCTTACTCTCTACTACAATATAATAAATCTATATAAGATAATATAAAAGAAATATAAATTTATAGGGTAAATTAATTATCAATCAATAAATAATTTATAAGAAAAATTTATAATAATTATTGTTTGGTTTTTTTCTTTTCAATAATCTTGTAAAAATAGCCATAAATTCTATATAATATTTACTGTTTTAAAATACAATTAGTCATTTAAAAATTTAAATTTTTCTTTAGCATAAAATTACAGGAAGAAACAGTTATGTACAATTTTGTTACTTTAATTTAACCTCATTTATTTGAAACAATACAAAAAGCAGAACATAACGTTGTCAACCAACCATCAATAATTTTAATTTGTTTTGAAATTGTTATGACTCATTTTATTTAAAGAACTTCATTGCTCAAGTTAAGTAATTTATAGCTAAAGTTGTTGCTGTTATTGGCTTTGAATGTAAAATAAAAAAATAAAAACAATACTACATATATAAAAATAAAACGTGTATTATCAAGTATTTGTTAATACCTTCCTGTAGTAGAAAAAAAAAATAGTCTTATTACCTTTATATTATCATGTGTATAATTTAAAACTTATAACGATTTATTAGAGAAGAATTACAAATTTATATGACTTAAATATATAGTTTTGTAATAAGATTTAGTAGTTAATGTATTGTAAATAAAGTTCTCTTCAATTTAGCCTCACCCCTCCCGCCAAAAAAATAAATGAATCACCAACAAAAAAACCTATAATATTTAAAAAGATAATGCGTTTTGTTTTTATTTTAAATGGTCATTAAACTCTATTAGTCACAATAGTCAAAAGAGTCTATTATACTTGATTTATATTTCAAAAAAGGTTCTTGTTTACTGTACAATTTTAAGAGAGAATATTTCTGCTTATGTTATTGTTAAAAGCATATTTACCATTTAGTTTATTTTTAAAAGCCTATTTTCCATATTAAAAAAATGATTTTCATATTTAAAAGTATATTTTTCTTGGCTTTGAATATTCTAAATTTTAGAGGAATTTAACTTAAAAATTTAGAAAGTTTTTAAGAAAATATATTCCAAATTTAAAGACTTATTTTCCATATTTAAAAGCCAACTTTTAGCTTTAAAAGTTTGGCCTTATTATTCTAATTTTTTGGAGCGATTTGACTTTAACTATTTAGCCAACAATATTTCAAATATATTCTGTATTTAAAATAATTTTTCTGTTGGCTCCAATTATTGTAAATTTTAGGGGAATTTAAGTTAAAAAAATTAAAAAAGGTACCTATTTAGTACTCAATGTTAAGGGTCATATGTTTCCATATTTTTTTTCTTAAAGGCTTATTTTTCACATTACATTCTTATTTTGAAGATTTCGTTGGTATTTAAAGAGTATTTGCATATTTTCCACTTAAAAATTTACTTTTTAAGTTTTAAATAATAAAATTTTGGTTTCAAGTTTAATTGATGATATAGTTCTGACAATTTCCGATTTAAACCTATTATTCTGGTAAGTGCTGTAACAAAGCAATGAGTAAGACGCCACTTGCTCTAAAAAAACTTCAGACCTGCCAACATTATAACCTTAAAATAACATTGATTCTATAACAGCATTCCATAATTTTTCCTTCAAGTTTTGATTCATTTTGGGAAAACTCGAAACGAAAGTCTGTTCATCATATTATAAGAAGAAAAAAACTGCTAGACATGGTTTTTTGGGTGAGACTGCTGCAAGCGAGAAACAAGAAAACTTAACCCGAATGTTGATGAATGCCTACAAACCCTGGATTTGTACCGCAAAACAAAAACAAGGCAATTAGCATGGCAACTTGTTTATGGTCTTTCGAATTCCTGGCGCTGTTTTAAATTTTGCTTCGCGCTGAAAAATAATTTTGAGAAACCCTATTTAAATTTAAATATTCAAAGGCGTTAAAATTCATTTGCAATAATTTAATAATCTACTTTAAATCTATTTAAAAAAATCTTCTCATTTACGTTAAAATAACAAATTATAAAAGACTTAACAAATTCTAAATTTACACCAGCTAACAAATTTGTTTCTTTCGAAAAATCGTTTTCAAAAAAAAAAAAAAAAAAAATATATATATATATATATATATATATATATATATATTAAATATTTTTGTTTTAAATTTAGACACGTACATATTTATTTAAGATTATATATGTTTATTTATTTATTTATTTTTTTTTTGAAAATTTGTTAAACATCATTGTCACTGTGACGTTTTTTGAAAAAAATCCATCGTCGTAGACAAAGTAAGGCCATAATATTGTTGTTTTTGGTAGCGCTGCTATATAATTCTATGACCGGGCCAAAAAACTAGTAATAAAAAAAAAATAAAAGTAGATTTAAGTGTGTTATAAATAGGAATTTTTACTAACACGAGTAAATTAAGGGAAATTTTATAGATAATATATATGAGGTAAGACCTTTAAAGGAAATTTAAGAAGATATTTAAGGTACAAATTACTAACTTCGATTGACAAACCGAGACAATGAAGGCTATTAGCGATTGCAATTTGTTTATGGTCCTACGAATAGGACTATAGTTTTACTCATTTCATGATAAAAATTTTAAAACAATGCCTGGACAAGATGTTCATATTGTTATTGAAAAATTCTTCTTTTAATATGTTTGCTTTGCAAATCCTAATTTTTCATTATTTTTCCTTATAAATTAATGACTTCATTTGTTGATGCTGTTAAATATGATTTACAAAATTTCCCCTGAAGTCTCTTAAATAAATTAATAATTCTCTATAAAGTTCAAAGTATAAAAATATTTATTTTATTAAATCATAGATAAAAAAAAAAATTTATAATAATTAAATGATTAACATCATCAGGGCCACCAGCATCATTTACAATTAATACAAGTATAAATAAATTAATTACTTTAATACATGTTTAGCAAAAAAAAAAAAAAAATAATAATAAAAAAATCCCTATAATAATTCTAGAAATATGAAAAGAATCTTATAAAAAAAAGCACGTGTTAATAAAAATAATCTCTAAAGCAACCAATTATAATATTTATTTAAACGTAGAAATATTTTTAAATGACGTCGATATTTGTAAATGTAATTGTTTATAAATAACAAACGTTATACATAGAAATAAATTTAAATACGTTTTTTTTTTGTTTCTCTTTTTTACAGAAATAAAATTTTCCGCTTCTAAACAAATAAAACGTTAAATAAGTTTAAATGAAATATGTATTTCGTTTTTTTTTGCCAATAAGGTAAACAATTTTTGTGTATATTTTTTTTAAATAAAACGAAATGTGTAATGTAAAAACAGAGAAATTACTTAAATATTATTAGAAAATTATACACTTACCATAAACAGCGGGACTACTACAACTCCTCGTCAAAGGTGTTCTTGTGGACGAGGAGTTAGTTTCGTCTTCTTCACAAGGGGTATCCAGATTATCTTTGGATCTTCTGTTATTATATTCTGTAATAAGAAAAAAAAAAAAATTATTCAAAATTAAGTCATGTTTTTTTTAATAAAAATAACACCTAAACTGACTCATTTTGCAAGCATCTGTTGGAATTGTTTTAAAATATGAGTAATACCATGAGATTTGTTTAAAAATATAAACAAAAATCAGCTGTTAAATGCTTTTAAAAACATTAATTATTATTGTTTGCCACAATAAAAGAAAAATGAAATGTATTTAATTTTAACTTTAATCCTTTAAGTAACAAATCTTAAATGCTTTCATTTGATATTAGTCATTTATTGTTTCTAATTTATTAATAAATTTGAATAAGAAAAAAATTTTTTGAAGATTAACTAAAATTATCGGTATTTAAGGTTATGTTATTGGGAGTGCAAATGTAATAAGTTTACTAAGTCTTGTATCCGCTATATTGGAAAAGTGTGGCTTTTTAGTAAATGCTTGAAGACAATTTTTTTAATCGCTATATATTGCAAGCCTTTTTTGGCTAATTCGTATGCCTGTTCGTTGCTAATAATCTCTATGTACAGGTAAAAGTTTCGCTTGTCAACAAATATATTGATTTTCCTTGCAATATTCTGCCGAGCAGGATTACGGTACGTGAACCCTTTCTACAGTTCATCTTGGTGTCGTAATATTTTAAGAGATCTCCTTCACTCAGCTGCCTTTAAAGCTTGTGTGGAATCATGTGTTCAGAGGAATTGTGATAGATATTGCCGATTAAACATTTAAATAGAATCTTCTCTGGCTAATTTTTGTGCCTGTTCATTAACAATATTAGTCTCTATGTGCAGGAGACTTGACTAGGCTATACTGTCGGTATATTCCGAACAGCTCTTTCTTACTAAAATAAAACAAGTTTTATATGATTTTAGCTGTAAAAGTCTCGCCAGACTATTAACAAATATATATAAAGATTTTCCCCTAAATAGTTCTGTCCAGTAGTGTTTAATATTACTTCACGATCGCCAGTATTTTTAATTAAACTACGCTTGCTTCTTTAGAAAATAACCTAGAGTCAAAACTTCTTCAGCATTTAGGTGATCTTGCTGTGCTGTGCTTTCTTTATACGACATACGACTTTTAGTATTCCTTCCAATTTTGTTTGGAGAGTCATGCAGTAAGAGTGTTGGTTCCGGATGAATGGATGCTGATAGGGTCTAATATCGATAATAAATATTGGATTAAGGAGTACAAATGAGTTGGCTTTTTTATAAAAAATTGAACTTGCTTCATCAGTATGACGGTATGAGTGACTTATTCCAAGTTCTTTGGATAAACTAATTAAAAGTCCATCTTTGTACCATAGAAATTTAAGCCATCTTCGCCACTCCTTTTTCTTGTGGAAGAAAGTAACACTTTCAGGGGGGTAGTTCAATGATGAAAAGAAATTCATTTTAATGTGCCCTTAAGTTCTAACTTTCTAGCATCCCGTTGCAGTTAGTCTTACAACACTGATGACTGATGTAGATATCAAGCAGGGAGTACAAATGAGTCTGCCTTTTTTAAATAAAAAATTGGGTTGATATGAGTGTCCTATTCCAAGTTCTTCTTCAAGAAAAGATCCCGGAACCAAAGCAACAGTTCGTTTTTTCAAATTTAGAGCCTTATTTTAAGTTCTTCAGAGAAGACCTCAGAATTAAAACTTGGGTTAATCTTGAGAGAGTACAAATGAATCTGACTTTTTCTACACAAAATTGACTTTGATTTGTCGAAAGTACGATAAATATCAGAAAATTATTCCAAGTTCAGAAAAGATCTCAGAGCGTAAACAACAGTTCATCTTGGTGTCATAATGTTTTGAGGTATTTCCGCCACTTCGGTTCCAAATGGAAGGAAATAACACATTCAGAATTTCTCCAAATTCTAGCATGCCCATATGTTCATTCCTTCCAGCATCTAGGTGCAAATGGTCTTATTATACTATAATGTTGACTGATGTCTATATCAAGTAAAGGATTACAACAGAGTACTAATTAGTTTTAACCGTTTTTGTTTTAAAGTAGGTATGTATTGTAAAGTAACGGCACCTCAGATTTTACTCAAAGTATTTTCCATCGCTAGCCACTCCTATTTGCCATCATTCAACAACATACAGATGTAACTTCGGAAGAACTCTTTTTATACAATTCTCAATTGAGTGTTTCCAGTTTCCTTTCATATGTCCAAATTTTTCTTGATTCCAGTTCATATGAAACAAAATTTCCTTGCTTTTGAATTTTCTCCAAAGATTTCAAGCGAAGTAAAATTGCTTGTTGTGTCGCTCATATTTTAAGTGCAGGAATTTTCCTTCAGCAATGCTTTCAATTTCGAAGTTTCGTACACTATCGGCCTTTAGTTAAGTTTTTTTGTCTGCGATATAAAACTTAACGTTCTTAAACGTATCAAACTACTTACAACTTCGTACCACTAAATATATATACTTTTTTTTTTTTTTACTTATCACTAGCCATAGCTGGCATTTTATCGAATTTTGTTTAACGCTGTTTTTTCTTATTAAAAATTGCAAGATTAAACAACGAAACAATATTTTTGTAAAGCTAGTGGCCAAAAGTGAACATAGCTTTAGCCTTATAGCAGCCAAAAGTTTTTAAGCAGGCAAAAATTTCTTTATTTTTAAGAAGCTGAATATCTCCGCAATTGATGATTATCAAAACTCAACATTAGTATTCTTGATGCCACTTCTACTTGGGATAAGTTGATAATTAAACATATCGACCTTCTTATTATAAGAAACCCAATCTGAGGCAAGTTAGAGAATTCAATTTGCAGCACCAAATTTTTGGGGCAAGTTAGAGAACCTTTAATATGTGGTTGCAGTCTCATCAACCAGCATCAAGATCGAAAGAGTCTGAAAAAATATATGTAATCTGTCAGCATGATGTCTATTTTGCATGCGTTTCGTTGAAAACTAAAAATGACAAATTTTGACAATCCCAATTTACAGCGGTTCACATATTTCACTTGGGTTTCGTTCAAACCTCAACAATAGTTTTTTCAAATTTCTGCACTTCTTAAATTTATTGCATTAAGTATTTAATGATTTTGACCTGTATCAAAGGAAATGGTGCCAAAAGTATCATTAAATGTCTAAACTAAAGTAAATTAAAGACTCTATTCAAGAAATATTTTTCCAGTTTCATCCCTGGAGTTATAAAAATTCAAGCTATCGAAATGTTAATTTTATTAACTTAACAACTCTGCCAACAAAAGACCCGTTTTTCTTGTACTTGTACTAATTATGAAGTACTTGTTTAATAGTTTCTTTAATTTTTGTCGTTTTCTACCTTATTTTGTTAATTTTTCAAAAAAAAAGCAACATTTTAATAAATTTATGAATCTAAAAATAGCTAAAATAACCAACAACTACCAAACTAACAACATATTTAAGCTAAAAAAAGCACATAAAATAAAAAAAGAGTACAAAGAGAAGGAGAAGATAAATTTTTACGTACATTTGTACGTACATTATGTTGGTATGTAGGTACGTTTATATGAATGTACCCACTATGCAAGTATGACGAAGTACAACTACGTTATTTCTTGTTTATGTTGTTTTTGTTGTCTCCCTATGCCAAAGACCAGAATGAATACTAGTTACAAAGTAGAAATAATAACAAACAACAAGAAATTAATACTAAAATTAACAACAACAAAAAACTCGAACTCGTACTCGAAAGGTCGTTTCAAAGCAGTGTTGTCTACTTGTTTATAAAAATAAAAACACTTTTTTTCCAAGTCTTTTGTTAAAGGGGAGAGAGAGAAAAATTATAATAAAAAAAAGAACGGTTTAAAGTTTCTTATTTGAAATCGTGCTTCTTGTTTTTTTATTGCAGTATTTAGATTAAGACGAAACGTGCAACAGACGTTTTAAAAGAATTACTAAAAAAAAAAAAAATTACTCATACAAAACCAAATCGTCTGTATAACGTCTCTGAAGAATGACTCACGAAATGTTTACAAAATTTCCTTCCAGCTTTTTTTCTTCACTTTTTTACTGTGTTCAAATTGTTTTTTTTTTTTTTTTTTTTTTTTAATGAATAAACATTATTAAGACAACAGAAAGAAGAACTAAAAAAAAAAAAAAAAAAAAAAAAAAAATGTTTTTAAAAAGAGTAAAGTATAAATAATATTTCTTAAAAAAGCTTAAAAAAGAGAACATTATTCATTATGTATAAAAAACGTAAATAAATTAACAAAACCGTGTTGTTGATTTTAAAATAAGCTGTGAGTAATCTTTTACTTTTACTAGTTCGTTTTGTTTTACGTATCTTTTTTTTATTGTATTATGGTTTGTTTATTAAGAGATATAATTAATTTATACAGGTAGCTTGAACCTGAAATACAATAAATAAATAAGTAATACAACAAAATTTGTTGTTAAATTGTTCTTCAGAAATTCATATTAGTTTCTACACGTTTCATGAAGCTAAGTGTTGTCATTAACGTCATCAATATGAACATCTTCAAATCACACACACCACTATTATCAATTCCCCCGGCCACTCAGTCCGTCAGTCCTTTTAATGTAATAAAAATATGAGTAATCGTTAGAGAATGTATTCGTGTGTAATATTAAGAATCTAAGGAAGATGCGTAAGATAATGCACTCCATCTCACTTTTTACACACTCATTCACAAACCGTTTTAATGTCGCTAATTAAAGACGCAATAATATCATTCATTTATTTATTTGTAATGTGGCCCCTATATAAGGCACCAACACATTCTTATGACCATTAAAGTCTTGGTATAAAAGTAATTTTAAGTTGTACAGCATTGGCATTTTAATTAGGGCACCCCCATTGCTTTCAATTTCCAATTGTGGTCGATTTATTCTCGTACATTTCACTCATCACATTCAATCATTCATTTTGTTTTAATCGTTCAATTGTCATCTGTATGTTTATTTTTATATTTTGTTTTATTTATTTTTTATTGTTTTCTCTGTTGCCATGATGATATTCATATCATGTAAGCAACCTGAGTTACGAGCAAATGTAGTTCATTTTGTATTGGAAAAAATACATATTGATAGAATCGAAATCATGTTCCATTGTATGAGCTGCGAATGTTAGTAACGGTAGCTGTTTTAATGAAAGGGAATTTCCAATCTTGTTGGGTGAAGTCATGAAGTTTTTAATATTTTGGGAAGTTCTTGAAGCTTCTAAAAGATTAGTTTAAAAGAGTTGGAAATAGACAAGGTTGTAGATGAACTTTTGAACTCTTAAAAGGTATGTATTTGTATATATTTCGTTGCCAAAGTCCAAATATTCAATATAAATGGGTATCGATTAGCCATTTCAGATTAGTCTCTTTTTTCTGTTCGTAGTAAGCTTCAAATAAAATCCCAAACATTTGAAGAATTATATTTGAACTTTTGTTTCGTTACCAAACTCCTAATACAGGCATTTTACCCAACAAATTTAATATAAATGGATACCGAAACTTTAACCAAATGATTCAAGACAAATGGTTGATACCCATAGACTTTCTGATTAGTATCATTCTTTCTTATTCGTACTAGGCATAAAATAAATTACGAACTTCTGAATGAAGGAATTATATTGATATACTCTTTCGAATTTTAAAGACAATTGTATGTCTTATTCCTTGCAAAAAGAAGACGCTTCGGCTTTTGTTGTAGTTCATATTTATCACTAAAGGCATAAGGAAGGAGGACGATATGCTTGGCCTTCATAATGTTCTGCTTCTTCACCATTTAGATTTTTATTTATTTCGTGATTCCAATAACGGGATTATTTAATAATAAGCTATCTGAAATGGGATCATCCGTAAACACCATCACACTGGAAAATACTAAATCTTTTCAGAAGTTTAAAAACGAGCGCTTTAAAAAATGTATTGTCTAGACATTGGACCCAATACCTCATAATCTTCTGCGCCTTGACCATTTAGATCTGTCCTTAAATAATTAGTAGCTGTAAGGATTTTACGTAAATGGAACTCCCATTTATTAAGAAAAATGGTTCAAATAATTTTATAGTTTTTGAAGAAAAAAACTTGCTTGAATTTTGCGTCGACTTCCTTGTCTTCTATATGAAACAATTCAAGCTAGATTACTCTAAAGCTTTCCAGAAAGTAATGAAGATTTGAGCAAGCATCATTTCTTTTTATGTGCAAATTGAAGGAAATTCATAAGTAGTTATTGTAAATAGTATATTTTAGTTATTTAGACTTTAAGTCCTTGGAGTTCATTTAATGATCATTACACTAAATCGTCCTAAGGCTCTGATAAATATGAGGCAGAACAACCTAATTGTTTCGAAAGGAAGCCACTTTCACTAAATGTTTTGTTGACGATTTGCAATGTATATACATGGGTTGGGTGTTGGGTTAGCTATAAGTATGTCTGATCAAAGCGAGATGAGGGACAAAATCAAACCTGTGGCTTTGAGATATCTAATAATGGGAGTTCAGCGTTTTGGCGTTCTGATCACTCGTTAGGAATAAGAGTGTTAAATCAAAGCGATTTAATAGTGAAACGAGAGACTAGATGCAACTGATTAGATATCAAATCAAGTCCCTAAGTCTTTTGTTATAATCAGATAAGAGCTAAATCAAACCTATGGCTTTAAGATATCTAATAATGGGAGGTCCGCGAAAGGTCTTGATGTTGTTCTGACCATTCGATAGGAATACGAGTGTTAGATCAGAGTGAGTTAATTGTGAGATTAGAGATTTGATACAACCTGTGGCTTTTGGATATAAGTCTTGTGTCAGTTATCTCAGAATGATTTTCTAGCAAGTAATTCCAAAGGAATTTATGTGTGCTAAAATTGTGTAGAGGATTCCTTATGTAGACCACGTTTCTTTGACGACCCAGTATTATTGTAAACCTATTTATAGGAAATCTGTATTAAAAGTATGTAGAAAACTAACTCTAAAAGTATCAAAGAAACTAGATTTGTAGCTTGTTTAAGGCTAACTGGTACTAGTTTCGAATTCCAATTAGAATTCTATCATAGAATATTTCCTATGAGAATCTTACATAAATATTTTTCATTCCAAGTAGAAATTTGTCTTTCTCTCTTTCTTTAATCTCTCTAAAAAAAAAAAAAAAAAAAAAAAAAAAAAATTTGGGCTAATTTTGAAATACATATACATATTTTTAAAAATTTCTTGTTTTTGGTCTGTTTGATTAGGGAAATCATTAAGAGAGAAAAACAACTGATAATTAAACTAGATCTTTGCATATGACTGCTACTCATTATCAAACAAGGAACTAGGAAATTTAAATTCAACTTATTGTTGCTATTAATGTCCAAGGAAAATTTAATAAAGTAACTATATTTAGTGCTAGTTTTTGTTTTATTTTACTTACCGACTTTGGTGATTGGCATAAATCTAAGCAATAGACACGGTGATTCTCTCTTTATCCGCATTTTCATTTCACTTTTGTGTGTGTTGATACTATGACTCACGCTAGCGCTGTCACACTCACTCTCATTGAAGGTGGTGGTGGTACCGTTTGCTACTTAATAATGACAAACAGCGCGCGTTCTCTGTTTAGCGTGTGACGGTTGAAAAACAAGTATATGTATATGTGTGTAATGTTGGACACACTGTTTTTGTTTGCTTTTTGCTTTGCTTACTTGGCTCTGCTTGTATAATTTTTTATTTTTTTTATATTTTGTTTTTATTTTTTCAATTTCTGTTGTTGTTGTTCTTGTGTTGAATCACACACGAATCCCTCACGTATACACTCGTAAATTAAAAAAATTATAAATTTTAAGTGTTTGTATGTAGGTAAATAAATAACGTACGTCGGTTGTACTACGTAAGTGTTTTAGTTGATTTTTTTAAATAAAACTAAAAGCAAAAGAAATCACTTGAATTAATCAACCACAAATTTTTTTCAACTTATAAAATACGTTTTTTCCTTTAGTTAATTTTACTGTTTATACGTTTAATTTTGGCGTTTATTTTTTTTTTTGTATTGAATACTATCATCCTTTAAAGTTATAAAAAGAAATTAAAACACTTGTTGGTTGTTGCTCTTGTTTTCTTTACGAGAAGGAGTAGATGAAGACAAATGACACAAAATTAAAATCACTTTCCATCTACTAAAAAAATAAAAAAATAACTTCCTCACTCTATTATCAGCAAAAATAACAACAATAATGCTATTCACACTGTAACATCATAATCATCACCAACATAAATATATTTTAATTTTTTATATAAAAGCGTAGAGGGAGCTTTGGTGTTTTTTGTTGAATTTAATTGAAAACTATTTTATAATGCGTGGCTTAAAATGTTTATTTTTTCTTTATTGTTTTATTTTATTAAGGTTATTTGTATTTGTAGTGTAGTGTTTAGCAATTTATTAGCTACTATTTAAATAAATTCATTTATTAAGTATTTTATATAGAATTTACATAAATGAAACCTTTATGTTTTTTTTGCTTTATTTTTAGTTAAGTATTCGTCACTCTTTTTAAAAAGGCACTGAATTGTCTTTATTATTTTTCTTAATAATTTATATAAAATTCCAGTAGAAAATAGATTGGTTTTTTTTTTATCAATTTCTTTTATTTTTATTATAAAGTTCACTTTTTGTTTTAAATAGTAATTATAAAATGTTATAATTATTTATTGTTTTATTTTTATTTCTTTCTTCTGTTAATATTTTTCTTTTCGTTAATTTGCCGTTTTAACGTATTTCATTCGACGACGAGCAATTTATAAATGACGGGGAGTCTACAAGTTAAATTCGCATCAAAGATTTTGTGAGCAAGGAAATGTTTAGTGTGCAACTGTGTTTGTATGTGTTATCATGGGTAAAAAGGGCAATTTTTTGTCCCCTTTTTTAAAAATATCAAACATACGTTTTCTCTTGCTCTCTCTTTTTGTATGAAAAATTATGTTACGTTGTTCTGCTGCTGTTTGTTTTTCTTTTGTTACGTTATTATCAGAGTAACCACAAATATGCTCTAAAAATAAAACACGCATATAAAAAATCGGAAAATATGCTTTAAAATTAAAAAAATGGTCTGGCTAAATTTTAAATTATCTACTACTCATGAAAAAATAATTTGATTTTTATTAGCAATTGCTAAAAAATATTTTCTAATTGCGCTTAAAAACGCTCAAATCTAATATTTTTTTTTCTGGAAATTATATATATATAAACATTTTTAAAGTTGGAGTCGGGTTTGAAAAACGAATGTGACAGTAAAAAGAAAATTTTAATAATGGTAACATATATAAAAAATTCTATTGGGTGTGAGACAAGCAAAATTTTTCTCTTAAGTATAAAGTAAAATATTTTAGTGTAATATATGCAAAATTAAGTTGCAAAAATATGCTCTAAAATAAGGATTTTCTATTAAAATATGACAAGTCCAAAATATACAGAAATTTGCTTTTATGACCAAAATATGCAAAAATATGCTTCAACAAATCGATGCTAAAATTCTTCAAATTATCTAAAACGAATAAATAACTAACAGTTTGGTTCATTTGAAGATCAGGAAAAAATATGACCAAAAGTATGGAATTTGGTTGCCCTGGTATTTATATTTCCGTCTTATTTTGTCTCTGATCTGTTATTTTGTAAGAATGCAACCAAGGCACATTAAAGAAAGAAATGCAGTTCGGAGAGGATGTTTTGCAGCAAAAAAAAAGTTAATAATCAGCTGTTCATTTAAAACTATCATGGCATAGTCATAAGGTATACTCGTCCCAAAGAGAGTTGTATAATATGTTTTATATATGAAGTTCCAGAGTTCCATAGGTCATTTAAAAACAAATAATCAGTTGGCGTTTAATTACACTTATTCAGTGTGACCTGTAACACTACTTTATACATAATTATGTCATGAATGCAACTCTGTTTTTGGTTGACTTAACTTCGATTCTATACTAGACAAATTTTTGTCAAGAAAAACGTCAAAATCAACGCGAATTTATGGAAGTGGTAACAATTGTACAAAAACACCAATAAAGGAATGATTTTCACGTTTGTGTTGATAAAAATTTGTCTAGTATAGACTCGACGTAACAGTGAAGTATTTAACGCTTTTGGGGTTTCTACGTAATAGAGCAACTCTGTTAGAGCAGACGTTACCTAGTATCTACATTAATCAAATTTTTATCAAAACAAACGTCAAAATCAGTGCAAATATATACAATGTAACCTTAGATAAACAGCTGATTATTATTTTGGCTGTTGCAGTTATCAAACTGCATATATAAAAAACAATAATGACTACGCCATATTGTTATTTTTGTGCAACTGTTGCCTCCTTCCACAAATTCGCATTAAATTAGACGTTTGTCTTGATAAAAATATCTCTAATGTAGACACTATGTTAAGGATAAGTAATTTATTCAAAATTTTAATACAAATTTAAGGAAGAACTTTTTTTACGAAATTTTTAATAAATTTTCATGAACAAAATGTTCCATAAATTCTTTATAGTTTATGAAAAATTTTTGATATTTTCGTTTTATACAGAATTTGTGATAAATTTTCTTTTCATACAGAATTTTCAATAAAGTTTCTTTTATAAAACAATTCCGATGTTTTATTTCTTTTACCAAATTTTTGATAAATTTTCTTTTTTTTATAAAATTTTCGATGATTACGAAATTTTCGCTGTTTTCCTTTCACATAAATGTGTTTGATTAATAATTCTTTTTACAGAAAATTTTTGATTAATTTTCTTTTTATACGAAATTTTCGATAAATTTTCTTTATATACGAAATTTTCGTTAGAAAATTTTCTATAAATTTATGTTTTATAGGACAATTTTCGAAAATTTTATTTTCATACCAAGTTTTCGATAAATTTTCTCTTTATATAAAATGACTTTTCGATAATTTTTCTTTTTTTCGATAAATTTAAGAAAATCATTTCCTTTTTATACTTTCAGTTAAATTTTCTTGAAAAAAAAAATAATAATCGACAAATTGTCATTTTTTTCGATAAATTTTCTTTTATAGAGTTTTTGTTGAATTTTCTTTTTATAGAAAATTTTCGATATTTTTCTTTTTTTTTTTGATAGGATATTTTCGATACTTTCTTTTCATAGGAAATTTTGGATACATTTTCTTGTTGTAAAAAATTTTCGATATTTTTATTTTTTTTATGACATTTTCTATTTATAAGACATGTCCAACAGATTTTCTTTTTTCTTTTCATAAACAAGTTTCACTTAATTATCTTTTTTCAGAAAATTTTCATACAATTTTCTTTAAATAATAGATTGTCTTTTTATAGAAGATTTCCCATAATAAAGCTTAACCCGCTACACTATTAAAATAAAATAAGTGTGAAAAAATATTAATATATTTTTTTTATGATTTAATTTATTTATTTACCTACGTATTATATTTCAACTTGTTTTGTAAATATACTTTTAACAAAATATTTTCTATCTATGGGGGTATAGCTCCTCCTCTGACCACCCAGCTCATTTTTATTTTGAAATTTATGGTTATCCATTATAGTGGCTTTAACCAAGTTCTTCAGTTACGCGATGTTTAATATGTGCATCATATGGGCGTATTGCTCGCCCTGCGTCTATCTACTTTATTTTAATTTTCAAAGGAGTAGTTTATCATAAGAGTAACTCCTACCAAGTTTGAACATTCTCACTATAACAGTTCTTAAGATGTGCGATATTAAACATTGGCGTCCTATGGGGGGGGGGGGCACCACTCCCCTGCAGCTATCTTACTTTATATTCGTTGCTCAGAAGATCCTACTAAAAAAATTCAAGAAAATGGGCGTAGCGGCTCTTAAGATATCCTATACTTAATATTGGTATCCTATGGGGGTACCACTTCCCCTGCGCCTATCGAAAAAATATGTAGCCTATTTTATTTTCGAAGCTCATGCTATGTTACTGTAAAAATTTCAGGAAAATCGGTTTAGTCGTTTAGGAGTCTATAAGCCAACAGACAAACAAACATATTTCATTTTTATATATATAGATTGTCAATAAATTTTCTTTTTATAGAAAATTTTCGTTTAATAGAAAATTTTCGATAAAATTTCTTTTTATATAAAATTTTCATTTTATAGAAAACTATAGATGATTTTTTATAAAAAATTTTCAATAAATTTTTTAATATGAAGTTTTCGATACATTTTCATTTTATAGAAAATTGTCGAAATATGTTCTTTTTATTGAAATTTATCGATCTATTATCATTTTAAAGAAAATTTTTGATACTTTTTTAAATTAAATTAAAAGCGCTTTGACTAAAAATTAAAAAAAACCAAAAACTTTATTAATTATTTGTCTTTAAAATCGTGTTTAATGGGTGGTACCCAACCACCAAATCCTTGCTCAAGTTCTCCAGCAACTTGTAAACACAATTTATCACGCATAGGAGCAGCTACTACTTGAAAACCTATGGGCAAACCACTACCATCCAAACCCATAGGCACATGAGTGCTAGGCAAGCCCAAAGCATTAAATATCAAACAATAATCAATCCCCCATTGAGGAAAAGCGGAGGTATTGTGATGTATAGCGGGAACATGAAAGGTGGGGAAAAATAAGACGCCATTTGATCCCAAAAGATCCTGAAATTAAACAAGTATTATAAAGAATAATAACAAAATTCAAAATTCTAACTATAATTTCCTGTTTCAATAATTTCGCTTCTTCTTTATATTTTCCCATATTTTCGGCGCGCATAAAAACGTTTGTTGCTCTCATTAATTCAAAAATTAAAGCTTCTTTGGTGTATTTAGAATTACCCAAAATGCTTTTAATTAATTCTTTTAAATTCTCCTTTACAGGGGGAGGTTTATAGTCCGAGTTCATTAGATAAGGAAAATTATTAAGACTGGTAATGCTAGTCATGCCAATTTCAATGGAATTACGAAAATTTTTGATTTTGGCTCGTTCAGTTGAAAGACCCATTTTTTCAAAATATTTTACTGCCCTCATAATTGACAATTGTATGTCAAAGGATACTTGGGGATGTAGGAAACCATTTAGGCCATCAAATCCAAAAGAGTAGAAGATCTAAAAAGAATATATAAATAATTAGTAATAAGATTTTAGGTATTTCATTAAAATTTGTACCTTAATTTCCTTTGTATCCACCGGCGTCAACAATTCCAACTTTTCAGCATTTCTGCCAATCATTATTTGCAGCAAAAGTCCCAAATCTCGACCAAAACGAGTAATAGGACCCATTTGTAATAATTGCAAACAATTGGGATCATCTGAATTGGGAAAATGTCCTAGATTTGATATTAATCCCCCCGTAGGCTTATGACCAAAAACACCATTAAATAAACAAGGTATACGTATAGAACCAGCCATATCCGAACCAATGCCAAATAAAGAGGCACCACTACCATGTAAAGCAGCCTTAAAGAAAATTTAATAATAATTTACAAAATACATATTTTATGTTAATTTACCTCTCCTCCCGACGAGCCCCCACATGTACGTCTAAAATCATAAGGATTTAAACAACGACCACTTGTAAAAGTATTTGTTTCTATACTAAAACAATATTCCGGATTGGCCGAGACCAATAGAGGTATTCCTCCCGCTGAACGTAAATTTTCTACAGGCACACAATCATATTGTGATTTCTTACCTTTACGTTCTAGACTACCAATAACATGAGACATGTCTAGAAATTAAAAGAAAGGTAATTTAAAAAGCTTTTAAGTCAGTTATAATTTATTATTACCTTTCAAACCACAGGCCTCTTTTACAGTAAATGGTATACCCAATATTGGATATCTGGCAAACAGGGCTTGTGTCTGATCCAATGGACATTTATTGAGTAAATCATCAGCTCTTTCGGCATCTTTAAGAGCTTCCTCGAAACGTTCTTCTACTATAGCATTTATATGTGGATTAACTTCTCGTATGCGATCTATGTAAGCTTGTACTAATTCCTTTGACTTTAACTATAAAGATAAAAAATAATCGATTTTTAGGTTATTCAATTGATTGGTCGAAATTAAATGAAATTGGAGCGATATTTGTAAGAGTTTATTAAAAAAAGTAAATTGTGTTAAAATTCTTGAACTTCTAGAAACGATTTTGGGGATTTAAGCGGTAGCATTTTCTCAGTGTATTTAAAGAGAATGATACTTTTTCTTGAGTTCAAAAATGATTTCAATGAAAATCTATCGGAGAGTTGACCAAAGTCCACTTTTGGAATATATTGCTTTAAACAGAAATTGTTCCTACAAGTTTCTACAAAAGGAACATTTATTGAAAATATTCCTATAAAAAGAAAATTTATCAAAATTTTCTATAAAAAGAAAATTTATCGAAAATTTTTAATTTAAATTTAAAAAAAGTTTATCAAAATTTTTCTTTAAAAAGAAAATGTGTCGAAAATTTTCTATAAAAATTTTTCTAATTAAAGAAAATTAATCGAACATTTTCTATAAAAAGAAATTTAATTGAAAATATTTTATAAAAAGGAATTTAATCAAAAAATTTCTATAAACGAAAATTTAACGAACATTTTCTATAAAGAAAATATATAATAAATATAACAAAAATTTTGAACAAAAAGAGAATTTAATGAAAATTTTCTATAAAAAGAAAATTTGACAAAGATTTTCTATAAGAAGAATATTTTACAAAAATTTTCCATAAGAAAATTTTTAAGAAAATTTTCTATAAAAGGAAAACATCGAACATTTTCTATAAAAAGAAAATTAATTGAACATTTTCTATAAAAAAGCAGCTTTATAGAAAGAAAAACATTAAGAAAAACATTCTATATATAAAAAAGAGAAATAACGAAAATTTCATATAAAAAGAACATTTTTAGATAATTTTCTTTTAAAGATTTAACGAAAATTTGCTATGAAAAGAAGTTAAGGAATGTTTGTTACAAAAAGAAATTTAGTCAAACATTTTCTATAAAAAGAAAATATCGGAAATTATCTATAAAAATAAAATATCAAAAATTTTTTTGATATTTTTATATTTGAATTTAATTTAATTTTTAAATTTTTTCATTTCTTGTCATTCTTATATTCATAATTGTATTTTTATTCATAAATTGGGAGTACTTTTATCGACTTTAAAGTTAACATGTATAATTCTACACGTTAACTCCTAACGTATATACATTAAAGTAGTCCGACTCTTTGGCAGGAGTACTTAACTCTAAGAGTGTGTTAGTGAAAAAGTACTTTAAGTATGTGTTAGTAACAAAAATTTAATTGTGTTAGTGATTTTTTATTTTCCCTATTCACACATAGTTCTATAAATTTTTTTTAAATTCAATTTACTTGAATTTTCAATACTAAATATTGAAACTGTTTTACATTTTAATTTCTAAAACAAATTGTCAATAATTAATAAAAAATATTTTATGTTTAGTGCAAATTTGACCTATTTTCAAAATAAAAGTGGGCTAATGGTGTTCCAAAAAAAATTATAAAATAGTGTGTGATTGTGTAAAAAAGTGTAAAAGTTTACAACTCAACAAACCAAAGGTTTGATTTATAATTTGAAAGTGATTGGAAATAAATTTTTTTCTCAAATGCAAACGTTTGAGAATGATTTGATTATGATTTGTGAATAATAGCATTCTCAACAAAAAGGCGATTTTTTATCTAATTTTTATGAAGATTTAAGAATTAAGCTTTGAATTAACCTTTGATGTCAAAGAAAAAAGACATAATTTTTCAAAAGTTTGAAATTCTATGACTCTGTGTTTGTTGGGAATTCATACAGCACCCATAAATGAGAGAGAGAGAGAGGGAGAGAAATATTACCGAAAGAGTGTTGCGATTAGTATGCTCAGTAGACCGATTATGTTGACCATAAGTTGAACCAAGTGCACGAAACACATTTCTCACAGAACGTAATAAAGTTGAACGATTTGTAAACGTTGTTCAGGCGTAAGTATTTTCATTATGAAATGCCAAACAATACTAAATAAAAATAACATGGCAGCATGAGACGACTTACACGTGATCTGTCAAAAAAAGGCTATTGAAAAAAGTATCTCTACTTGAACCACCCTTTATATACTTTGCTGTGAACGTTAGCAACAAAACACAGCTACTATTATCTTTATGTCGATGAAAATAACATGAAAGTATTAGGCTTATTTCGGGAGTTCTACGGCTTTTCTTAACTTCAAGTGATAATTCTTATAAAAACATTCTATTTTTTACAATTGTGGCAAAAAAAAGTAAAATTTTAAGAGCTGTTTAGTACAATTTAAAAATTTCAATTGACATTCCTGACTTGAACTAAGCTCTGGCTAGAGACTTTTAGCAACTTGGAAAGTGTTCAAACTTTTTCAACGACCAGTTGCCTCTCGAAGAATCAGTTCCCTAACTGCTCACATATTACGTTTATACGCACGATTATTGCAAATAAAAATAACTTGTAAATAAATAACACTGTTTATACGCAAATTACGTAACGAAATATTTCTCTTTATTTGTCGTGCCAGATGCGAGAAATACAACTATTATCAACGAAAATTCTATGAACATAACATAGTGTCTACATTAGAGATTCTTTTATTAAGACAAACTTCAAACTTAACGCGAATTTGTGGAAGGTGGCAACAGTTGCACAAAAACAGCAATATGGCGTATTCATTATTGTTTTTTATATATGCGGTTTGACAAGTGTAACAATTAAAATTTTAATCAGCTGTGTAACCAAGGTTACCTTGTATATATTCGCATTGATTTTGACGTTTGTTTTGATAAAAATTTGCCTAATGTAGACACTAGGTAAAAAGAAGTGGCATCGCCGTACGCTTTATTTCCAATTTCAGTTTTCGGGAGTTACTATCCTGCAAATAAAATATTAACTCACCGTTTATACGGCAAAATTTTCATATCGCAATATTTTTAATTGTGAGTAAGAGGTGTGTATAAACGCTATAAAAGTTCCAGATTAAAAATCAAATTTATCAAAATCCACTGCGCGTTAGAACAGTAATCTGACAATTAAATACCAATTAGTTCGATTATTATAGTACTAATCTGCATTTATTTGCGCTATGTATTATTATTAAGTTGTGAGTTTTCTCATGGTCAAAATTATTAGCAGACTGTTAACGGGTTTAGACCTTTGTCATGACAATTTAAAACAAGTTTTGTTTAAAAACTTTTGCGTATTGGTTTTTTAATTCTATAAATAAATAAAAAATATAATTATTTAAATTATATTAATAATACATATTTGTTAAATTAATTAACATTAATCTAACAGTTAATTTTTCAATTAAACTGTAATTTATTAAAATTTTCACTGTTTTATAAATGGTGATATAAATAAAACGATATTTTAAAAATTAAACAACACACAAATCGATTATAAGAGAAAAAATGTTATTTATTATAAAGAATTAGTTATTATACAAAATATTTATCAATATTTATTGGAATAATTTAACAAACACTACAAAGTTGAATCTTTCTCTTTTATCAACATAAACTCTCTTCTATAAGCCAGTACTATCTCTTCATATCTTCGGCATTTATTTGTTGGTATTTTTGCACTTATTCATTTTAAATTAATTTAAATTAAAAATTTTATTTACTTACTTGATGTAGTCTTAAACGTTGTACTAATTGTACTAAAGATAATGTTAATAATTTGTTTCTAATCGGTGGTATACATTGGTCTTTTTTCTTGGGTAATATTAGAGCTAATAGAGAGTAGACTACTAAATAGATTATTTTCACTATAAATTGTATTAATCTTAAAAATAATTCCATATTAAAAACTCAAATACACACAGAAAACACTTCAAAGCAAAATAAAAAAGAAATTATTAACCGACTGGTTACAGATATGAAAGAAAAGCAACACAACCAACAGATGAATTAAATTTAAAACTAAACTGGGAGCGATGAAAGTAATATTGTCTGGTGATACGCTCACATACTGGTAAACGTAATATGAATACACAAACAAAATAACTTGTATTAAAGCAACAGTATAGACAGACCACCAGGGAAGGGTAAATGAAATTGTGGAAATGCTATTCAAATATTTTAACTCCAAAAAAGTGCTTCAATGATGACTGCATTTTAATTCAATATTTTTCGGTGCGGGCTCAAGCAACTATTAAAATATCAATTAAATAAAATAGAAGAGATAACGGAGATTTAAGAAAAATTATTTTTTTTATAACTTTGAACCATCATATTAAATTATAAAAAATAAATAATCGTTGATAGAATGAATCCACCTGAATTTTTTTCGTATTCGTCAATTCTAAATAGCCATGATTTTTTTCCTGACTAAGCAACTCATGATTTTTTTTTTTTACCGCGTCATATTAATTATTAAACTTTAAATATTGCTAAGCAATTTGCAATTGTATTAAAACTCCCTTCCCTGGTGCAGACAAGTGATAACCCGATGTGTGTCAAAGACAATGAAGTTGGCAAAAAGTGGTAGTTTAATTGTTAACCATGTTGTCAATTTAAGGTTGTTTTTGTTCTTAACCCTAGGTCTACAGCTGAGATTAACTCTGATATAATATGTGAGATAACGCCGGCAGAGGAGAGTAACCATTTTGTTTATATTATGTTAAATCTTAAATAAGGGGTACACATATTCTATAAATCCTATAAGATATAATTATTTTTAATCAGTCACAGAGTAAACATGTCCTTTTTATTTAAGAAATTCGCACTTTTTTAGCACAATTTTTATAAAAATATTTTTTAACTTGTAAAACAAACAATAAAAGGAAACAATTTTACAAAAAAAAAAAAAAAAAATTGTTTTTTAGTAATTTCCAAAATACACATGCACACACACACAAACAGACTTTCTTATATGTGTATTTTTTTGACAGTTCATCTTATAAGATGGTTGTGTAGAGAAATCTCATCACAACAGTCTTATAATACATCTTATAATACTAATATTTGAATCTACACGTGAAATAATTCTCTCAGAGAGCGAATTTGACTCTGTCTGACATAAAAATCTTACATATTATGTTACGTCTAAACGGGCTGTAACGTGGTTAACTTACCTAGTGTCTACATTAGGCAAATTTTCATCAAAACAAACGTCAAAATCAGTGCGAATATATGTATACAAGGTAACCTTAGTTAAACAGCTGATTATCATTTTGGTTGTTGCAGTTGTCAAACTGCATATATAAAAAGCAATAATGAATACGCAATATTGTTGTTTTTGTGCAACTGTTGCCACCTTCTACAAATTCGTGTTAAGTTTGACGTTTGTCTTGATAAAAAATCTCTAATGTAGACACTATGTTAGTTTTTGCTGCAATCTTTAGTGCTTTTTATTTGAAATTAAAGTCGAATTTTCGTAAATTAAGTAAAAAAAGAAAAAAAGCGAAAATGTTCTATAAAATTAAAATTTATCGAAAATTTTTTATAAAAAGAAAATTCATTCAAAATTTTCTATAAGAAGAAAATTTAACGAAAACTTTCTATAAAAAACAAAATTTAACGAAAATTTTCTATAAAAAGAAAATTTAACAAACATGTTCTATAAAAAAATTTAACGAAAATTTTCTAAAAAAATTAACGAAAACTTCTCACAAAAAGAAAAATTATTGAAAATTTTCCATAAAAAGAAATTTTAACGAAAATATTCTATAAAAAGAAAATTTAACGAAAACTATAAAAATTCCCTATAAAAAAATTATCGACAATTTAAGAAAATTTATCGAAATATTTCTTTATCGAAAACGTTCTATGAAAAAAAAAATATCGAAAATTTTATATAAAAAGAAAATAAAACGAAAATTTTCAATAAAAGGAAAATTTATCAAAAATTTTCTATAAAAAGAAAAAAAATTTATGGAAAATTTTATATGAAATGAAAATTGATCGAACTTAAAAATTTTGTATTAGAAGGAAATTTATCGAAATTGATTTATAAGAAGAAATCTATCGAAAAATTCATGATAAAAAATTATCAAAAATTTCGCTTAATAAATAAATAAATAAATTTATTAAAAATTGTCTATAAAAAGAAAAAAATGTATGGAAAATCCTTATGTGAAAAGAAAATTAATCGAACTTAAAAATTTTGTATTAGAGGAAATTTATCAAAATTGTTTTCCAAGAGCAAAACTATCAAAAATTTAATTTAAAAAGAAAATTTATCAAAAATTTCGCTTAAAAATAATAAATAAATTGGAAATTTCGTATAAAAAGGAAATTTATCGTTTAAATAGAAAATTTATCGAAAATTTAATATGGAGAGAAAATTTATCGATTTTTTTTTTGTAAAAATTCTAAATAAAAAATCGAAAATTTCGTATAGAAAGGAAAGTTATCAAAATTTTTCTATAAAAAGAAAATTTATTGAAAATTTCCAATAAAAAAGAAAAAAATGGAAATTTCGAAAGTGTTCTACTTTTGGATCTGATGGACATGCTTCTGTTAGAGTTATATGGTCCAAGTTCAAATTTAAGCTATCATTAAAAACAATTATGTTTGCCACAAGATTTTATATTTTTATCGACATTTTAGCAGGAAAATCGATTTATGTATTATCACTTAAATTTTTTTATGCAAGTTGGCGTTACTCTTTTTTTGCTACATATACCAAAGCTGCCAATTTTGAAATTTGCATAATTCACAATGTTAACTTAAAATTATTTATTCTATGTTAAATATCCTCAGTATTGCCATATTCGTGTGTTAAATAAATACATTAGTACGTCTTACAACCCTAAATTTAAAAATTATATAAGCAACAGTATTGCCATTTTTTATTTACTGCAATCAGGTTCAATCCAACCACCAAATGCACCTTCCAATTCGGCAGCAATTTGAAAGCATAATTTATCCATAAACGGAGCAGCTACCACTTGAAAACCTATAGGTCTACCATAACGATCTAATCCCATGGGAACATGAGTAGCGGGGAAACCCAAGACATTAAACATAAGCATCAAAACAACGCCGCTGATATTAATGATAGAACAACCATTGAAAAATCCAGCCGATTTATGGTAGGTGGGTATAAATAAAACACCATTAGATCCCAGAAGTTGCTAGAATCGAAAAGAGTATAAAGTTTATATTTTAAATACGTATTCTGAAAAATTCTAAGAAAAATACTTACTGTTAACTCCTCTTTAAGGTTTTTGTATTCTATTTTTAATTTTTCATTATGTTCGTCTGTTAGGAAGGCATTCATTTCGATCATTAATTCCACTAACAGAGGCATAGCGGTAATTTTTGAAACGCCCATTAATGTTTTGAATAGTTCTTTAATTATTTCTATGCGCGTTGGCCTTTCGGTTGTCGAATGTGTTACTACACTGGGTAAACCCTTTAGACTAACTAGATGTGATAAAGACATTTCAACGGCACTTTGAAAACCGGCAATTTTTATCTAAAATACAGATTTTAATTCAATTTTAATGAATTTTAATAATTTAATTACAAAGTTATACCTCTTCTGTGTATAAGCCACCTTTTTCAAAACATTTTACAGCCCTTTTTATGGCAAGTTTAATTTCAAAATCGGCTGGTATATGCAAAAGATTTCCCATGCCAAATGTGTAGTAAATCTGCAAAAATATTAAATAAATAAAAATTTTTGATATTTGTTTTACTCTGAAACCGATCTTTCAATACTCACCTTAATATCATCCAATTTAACACCCTCCTCAAATCTCAATTTCTCAGCATTTTTTCCTGCCATTATTTGCATTAATAAAGGTAAATCTCGGGCAAATCTTGTTATGGGACCCATTTGTAAATAATTAGCAAATTCAACATCTGTATGACTAAAGGGAAAGTGACCTTTCACGGAAACAAGTCCTGCAGTGGGTTTATGGCCAAAAACACCACAATATAAGGCCGGTAAACGTATGGAACCACTAATGTCTGACGCCACACCAAATGTTGAAGCACCGGCACCATTTAACGAGCCCTAAATAGATTTTCAAGAATTATGTATTTGGTGAATTATTTAATTAGGATATCACATTAGTTACAATTGAAAACAACTACAAGTCCAACTTGCTCTCAAAAAAAAACCTAACTCTTTTTATGTGTTAGAACTAATTTATACGTGTGAAGAGAATATTTTTTTTTTTTTTTGAACGAATTAAAAGAGTTGGACTTCTAGTTGTTTTCTATGCAACTTACCTCTCCACTTGAAGATCCACCTGAGGAACGCCTTAAATCATAGGGATTTAAACATTTTCCATTGACATGAGTATCGGCCTCGAAGGAAAGACAAAATTCTGGATTGGCTGATACTAAGAGGGGAATACCACCGGCAGCTTTTACCAAGCTAACTACTTCACTATTTTCGGTACATACTTCATCTTGGCGTTTAAAACTGCCCACCGTAAAGGAGAGACCTTGAGGGGGAAAATAAAGATATTTTGATTTTGCTAATAATATAATATATATATTTATATAAATTTTCTTTTCATACGAAATTAATGTAAAACAAGTGAAAGTGCCATATTCGGCACGTTCGAATCTTTATACACTTCATAAAATCTATAAACCCAGCAATAGCTTTTTGATTCTCGGTAATGGCAACTACTTACTAAAGTAGTTTCTTGGCAATGAGTCGTCATTATTATTTGTCTACTCTATATTACATAAATAAGTTCTCAATAGTACAATAGCAGGGTAATATTGCAAACACGTGGATCAGATGGCTAGAGAGTTGGATTAGCAACTATAAGGTTATTGGTTTAACCCAATTCTGATGCTGTTGATTTTTTTTAACAAAATGTCTAAAGCGATATTTTATACTAAAAAAATATTTGTCACTTAGAAAATTAAGCGCGAGATGGTGTACCGAGTAAAACGTTAGTCTTTAAAAACAAATGGTTAATTTGTGTCCAAGTTCGAGTCTCACTGACGGCAAAATTTTTTTGTTTTTTTTTTATTTTTGTTTTCGTTTAGGTACATATTTTTGAGTACCCCTAGAGTCAAAAAACAACTACATGAATTTGTGGACAATTCGAACAAAATAACTAGTTATTCAGGTAAAAAATAGCTAGCTTACTAGGAGAGCAAAGTTTTTGCTGGGAATATACAAGCTTTAATTTTATTAAATTACATTTTTGTTAAATTTACAAATATCGTGAAATTATTAAAAATACATGCAATTAAAGAAATCTTAGAGAATGGAATCCATTGAATATTATATCTCTTATTGAAATATTTGCTTTAGTGTGGAAGTATATTTCATATTTGAAACATGTAATATAAAGAGTTCCCGAAAACCGTTTTATTGGACATATGACTAATGTAGATCGCTAAGACCATCAGTGTTGAAAAGCCGAATAATAAAAAAAAAGAAATATAAAAAATTGTTAATTCCTTTTTCAATTTTCTACAAACAAATACCTAGGAATTGGCTATTTTGAACTTGAATTAGCTGTTTTAAAATTTTCAGAATTTTTAACCTTGAGGTTATAGGTTCGAGCCCTGATAAAAACTAATAAATAATGTTGCTTAAGGATTAGAAAAACTTTTTAATAGTAAAAATTAATATTAGTTGATAGCTTCTGTCAAGTATTTAAAAAAAATTATATTTTAAAAGTAAAATACACTTCTTCAAAATTCCTCCCTAAAAACCTAAAATACAATTAAAGTTAAGAGATAATTTTTTAAGAAAAAATATCTCACACACTCAGATTTACTTGTCGAACGTATTTTTTCATAAAAAGTATAAAAGAAAAAAATAAAAAAAATAAAGGGATTCTGCAAGGATACGAACCATGGCTTGAAAATCTGTAGTCTAGAACATTTTCACTAGACTATCTATACCCACAGAAATTTTGTTAAAAAACGATTGTATATACCCTTCATATATGTATGTGAACGATATAAAATTCAATTTACAATACTATATATTGAATATATTTCAGACCCTAATTTTGTAAAGCACTTCCCCTCACTTTAAAAATATTTCATATTGTTACGAAATTGTACTTGAATTCAAATATAACGGCTTTAACGGCTGGTTTAAATCTTTCTCAATGCTTCTAGACATTTCCGTTTATGTTAACAGCAGTTAACATAAAATCTGTAAAAATTATTAACATAGTTGTAAACATACAACATTAAATAAAAAGCTTTCACCATTGTTTGTAAGTATGGCAACACTAAATGTTTAAGCTGCTAACATTAACATCGAAAGCTCTAGTTTGTCCGTTAAGAACATTGTAGAAAGAAATAGAGCTTTCAAGAAGCATCTGGTAGGTAATAAAGGGTATATAAATTGGCCGTGAGAACACCATTGTGTCAGTCTAATTGGAAGCTTTGTTAAGTAAAGACAAATTAACTGCATTGGCTGTAAAATTTTGTACATTACTAAAGTGTGTTGTATAAAGTGTGTAATTTAAGTGTGTGTTTATATTAGAACGCAAGTGACTATTTAAACTGTTATTGTTGTACATTTTTAAATAAAATAAAGAGTCGTTACAACTTTTAAACTACTAAACTGCTGTTATTTGCAATCAAAGTACAGGTTTATTTAAAGGAAATAAACGACCGTTTTTAAAAGGTAAAAACGTAACAATATAAATTGTTTTTTTTTTTTTATAATTTTTATGGAAAATGTTTCAAAGTGAGGTGAAGCGATTTACATGATAAAAGGGGTCAAATTCAACAATTTTGAAAGATTATTATTGTTATTGTTATTATTATTATTCTTATTCTTTTTTAACAAAATAAAACAAAAATATTTTATGTTTATGAAATTTGAAGTGTCTATGTGGCCTAGGGACTAAGAATCTGAGAAGCTCTGAGTTTTTAAATGTACAGTTTAATGAAAAAGTCTAAATACACCCCACAATTTTACAATATTAGTAAAGTTATAAAGATAATGAAAAAACTTGGTATGTTAATATTTAAATTAATAACAATATGCTATTGTAACAACAATAATAACAAAAACATTAAAAATCGAGAGGAAAAAGTCTACATATAGTGTGGTAACTCCATGCAGTAAGTAGAAAATTAAAAACAGAAAGGAGAAAATAACCGTTTTTTATTTTATTTGGTCTTAAAATCACTATCTTCAATTCATTTTAAAAATTCAAATGAAAGAAGTAAAATATATGTAATTTAAACAATAAAAATGTAACGTACTGGCAGACCTAAGAAGCTTTCGAGACGTGATGTTAGCAGTATGCTGAAAGAAGTCAAGCATGATCCGAAACTTAGTGCCCTAAAACTAGCGGAAGGCTTTGAAAATTGTTGTTGCAGTGTTACTGTTACACCGACAACAGTTATCAACGTTTTGCACAGCAATGGGTTTAAAAGCCGAGTGTCCCAAAAAAGCCACCAATTTCTGCGAAAAATCGTAAGCTTCGGCTTGAATTTGCTCGGGCACATCTTAACAAAGAACAAAGATGTTGACTTTTGGAAGCGTGTGATATTTACTGATGAAAGTAAATTTCACACTTTCGAAAATGATGGAAAATCAAAGGTTTGGAGGAAGTCTAACACTGCACTAGATACAAAACATATTATACCAACAGTTAAACATGGTGGCGGCAGTATTATGGTTTGGGGCGCCATGGCAACATCTGGAGTGGGTCGGTTAGTCTTTGTTGAAGGATCGCTTTCAATATAAGAACATATTGGAACGAAATCTGAAGGCATCTGTTGATAGCTTAGGCCTTGGTAATCAATGGATTTTCAAAAAGACAACGACCCGAAGCATACCGCTCACGTTGTACGAGTCTAGCTTCTATATTATGCCCCGAGGTAATTAAATTCTCCACCTAAATCACCTGATTTAAACCCTATTGAGCATATCTGGAATGTTTTAGAGAAAAGGGTACGAAGATATGACATAAGCAGTCGTGAAACCCTTAAAACTGCTCTTGTTCGAGCATAGACCGAAGTTACGCCTGATATTACTGAAAATTTAGTAAATTCAATGCCCCGTCGCCTCCAAGCAGTAATTGATGCCCAGGGCGGACCGACAAAATATTTAAAATTATATTTTTTATATCAAATTAGTTACCCTTATGTTTAATTTTATTGCTGTATTTAGACTTTTTTCCTATGAATTTTTTATTCTACAAATAAATTAAGCTATTGGTGTCTTAAATATTACTAAAAAAAAACTTTTTTGTTTTTTATTACACATTTACTAAACATTCGAAATTGAGGGGTGTATTTAGACTTTTTTCTTAAACTGTACTTATAGGTTCGAATCCTGGCTAATACAAGATTAATTTTTATTTAATAAATTTGAAAGAGAAATTGATTAAGTATATGTGTATATAAAAAGATATTTTGACAGTTTATTATCTGACGTTTCAAAATTTTGATTTTTTATTCAAGATAAATTATAAAACAGTTTTTCGATGTCTTGGTCAGGGATCGAACTCATGACTTACAGTCCTCCAAAACCATGCGGTATATCACATCGATGTGTTGAATTTGATTATATATATTGCCTACATGAAAAGTCTAACACGCAGCTCAAAGCTAAATAACATTTTTTTTTTATAATGAATGCCTGTCAAATAAAGTTTTTTAATAATGAAATTTTTTCATATTTTTTTAGAAAATTTTTTTTTCAGGCTTAACGGTTTGTAATCTAGAACACTTCCATGTCACAATTGAACAAATTGTTGAGGCTACTCTGGAAAATCGTCTATAACTCCGCCATTCCTAAACTGATTTCGCTGAATTTGAGTACAAAGATTTTCGAGATAATGCCACATATGTGTTGAAAGAAGAAAGTATTTATTGTACTATTAACTTGAAAAAATCTTTTTCAACACTCAGACGAAGACACATCCAGACGGACGGACAAATAGTCTCGAAAGATATTTTTAATCATAACAATCACACATATTTTTCATTTTGTGATCCTAGAGGTATAACTTAAGACTTTTGTATAAAATGACAAACTTCATTTTATGTGAATGAATTTATACGATTTTTTTTTTTTTGATACGAAATTTTCGATAAATCTTCTTTTTCCAAGAACTTTTTTTGATTGGAAATTTTAGATAAAATTATATTTATAGAAAATTATAAAATTATATTTATGGAAAATTTTCGATAATTTTTGTACACAATACGTACGACATTTAAGACAAATTTTTTTCTATAGACAATTTTCGTTGGACTCTCTTTTTTATAGAAAATTTTCGTTAAATTCCTTTTTGATAGAAAATTTTTGTTAAGTTTACTTGTTATAGAATTCTCTTGTCATTGAAAATTTTGGTTAAACTTTCTACTTAAAGAAAATTTTCATTAAATTTCATTAAATTCGTTCGTTAAATTTTCTTTCTTTAGAAAGTTTTCGTTGAATTCATTTTCCAAAGAAAATTTTCGTTATGTTTAATTTTTATAGAAAAATTTCGTTATTTTGCTTTTATAGGAAATTATTGTTTTTTTTCTTTCTATAGAACATTTTGGTTGAATTTTTTTTTTTAAAGAATATTTTCTTTATATTTTCTTTTTATAGAAAATTTTTGAATTTTCTTTTTAAAGAATATTTTCTTTATATTTTCTTTTTATAGAAAATTTTCGTTACATTTTCTTTTTATAGAAAATTTTCGTTAAATTTTCTTTTTACAGAAAATTTTCGTTAAATCATATCTTTGTAGAAAATTTTCGTTACTTTTTTTTTTCTAGAAAACTCATTAAATTTCCTTTTTATAGATGACTTTCATTACAGAAAACTTTTCTTAAATTTATAGAAAACTCGTAAAATTTTCTTTTTATTAAAAATGCTCAATAAATTTTCCTTTTATAGAAAACATTCACTAAATTTTGTTGTAATAAAATAACTTTTGTAACATTTTATTTTCACAAAACTATCGTTAAATTTTCTTGAATATAAATTTTTTGTTAAATTTTATTTTTATAAAAAATGTTCGTTAAATTACTTTCTTAGGGAAAAATTTCGTCAAATTATCTTTTATAGAAAATTCTCCTTAAATTATCTTTTTATAGAAAATTTTCATTACATTATCTTTTTAGGGAAAACTTTCGTTAAATTATCCTTTTAGGGAAAATTTTCGTCAAATTATCTTTCTATAGAAAACTTTAGTTAAATTTTCTTTTAATAGAAATTTTTCACTAAATTTTCTTCTTATGGAAAATTGCCCTTGTTTTGTTTTAATAGAACATTTTTATTAATTTCACCTTTTATAGCAAATTTTTCCTAAATTTTCTTTTAATAGAGTATATCCGTTGTTTTTTTATAGAAAATTTTTTGTTTCGTTTAAAAAAAAAAAATTCAATGTATTTTTTATAGAAAATTTTCGTTATTTTTTTTTTTATAGAATATTTTCTTTTTATAGAAAATTTCATTAATTTTCCTTTTATAGAAAATTTTCTTTAAATTACCTTTTTATAGAAACTTCATTAAATTCTGCTTTTATAGACAATTTGCTTTAAATTTTCTTTTAATATAAATATGTCATTACATTTCCTTTTTATAAAAAATTTTCGTTGTTATTTTTATAGAAAATTTACGTAGTTTTATATTTATAGAAAATTTTTGTTAAATTTTGTTTTTAAAGAAAATTTTCGTTAAGTTCACTTTTTATAGAAAATGTTCATTAAGTTTTGTTTTATTAGAAAATGTTCGTTAAATATTTTTTCTATAGAAATCTTTCGATAAATTTTGTTTTTATAGAAAACATTTAACGAAAACTTACGTGGTTTTATATTTATAGAAATTCTTTGTTAAATTTTGTTTTTATAGAAAATTTTTGTTAAGTTCACATTTTATAGAAAATGTTCATTGTTTTCTTTTAATAGAATATTTTCGTTAAAATTATCTTTTTATAAAAAATTTTCTTTGTTTTATTTTTATAAAAAATATCCGCTAAATTGTCTTTTTATAGAAAATTTTCGTAAAACTACCTTTTTATAGAAAATTTGTATAAATTCTCTTTTTCTTTTTGTGGAAAAATTCGTTAAATTTTCATTTTATGGAAAAGTTTTGTTAAATTTTCTTTTTATATTAAATTTTCGTTAAATTATCTTTTTATAGAAAATTTGTGTTAAATTTTCCTTACGTAAAAAATTTACGTTAAATTTTCTTTTAATAGAAAATTTTCATTAAATTATCTTTTTCTAGAAATTTTTCGTTAAATTTTCTTTTTGTGGAAAGTTTCCATGAAATTCTCCTTTTATACAAAATTTTCGTTAAATTTTCTTTTATACAAAATTTTCATTAAATTTTCTTTTTAAAGAAATTTTCTCTTAAATTTTCTTTTTATAGAAAAATTTCGTTAAATTTTCGTTGTATAAAAAATTTTGGTTGAATAATTTCTAATACATTTTTAAGGTATTAAAAATGGTGTATTTTTAAAAGTAAAAACTATATTTTTAATATTCTTAATTTACCCTAATAAATGACACATTTATTCCTAATGCAAATGCGGACCTAAATAATCCATTTATAAATTGTTAAATTTTATTTACATATTTATAGACACTAACAAAATATAAACCTTTTCACCTCTCACCGATTCCACCTTTAATACAAACAAATAAAAAGTCTGACAATTGCCTTAATGATCGTTTTGTAAAAAGCAAAACAACAATAATAAAAAAATTGGACTTTATTAACGATGACCGCTTTAGCTAAAGTCACATCTGTCTGTCTCTTTGTCGATATAAACACATAAATAAAAGTTTTTATAGAAAATACCGACCTTTGAGACTGCAAGATTCCTTAACAGTAAATGGTATTCCTAGAAGAGGGTAACGTTGAAACAGCAATAAACGTTTTACATCATTATCAGCTTTACTTATAAGAGAATCAGCATGTTCAGCCTCTTTAAGAGCATCCTCAAAACGATCTTGAACTACAGCATTAAGACAAACATTGACTTCTTTAATGCGTTCTATATACACCTTCACTAGTTCTTGGGAAGTTAACTAGGAAATAAATTGTTTTAGTTGTATTGATGATCTTTTTTAATATTTGATAAGTCGCTAGCTACCTTTTTCAGTCTTAACTCTTCTCTTAATTCTATTACCGGCTTTTTTAATACGTCATTACTGATGGGGGGATATGTGGGTTTTTGTCTGTGTACCAATAAATTAGCTATAGAATTTATTATAATGGCTATGATATTTAATATGGTACCCAATACTTTTAAAATTAAACTCATTTTTGTTTATAAATTTTAATTTAAATTAATTAAACTATTTTATAATAATAATAATAATAATAATATTCTTTAATTATAATTTTGTAGTTTATTTTTTTTTTTTAATTTTGACAACCAAAATGTCTTTTTTTTTTGTTAAATATTAGTTTTTGCTAGGAAAAATTTATATTTTTATTTATTTGTTTTGCTCCGTTATGGTTTTCTTTTAGATTCACTCGAGACTTGTGTATTGCACAACTTAAAGTGCGGCACTAAATTGGATTTTAATTTATTTTTATTAGAAGCGCACTTTTTGAATAATTTCTCGTTGACTTCTACGTAATGAGTATTAAATAGTAGCGATTTCCGTCTATCTGTCAGTCTGTCTGTGGTTGAGCCGCTGTTGTTGAATGTTATCAGTTCTAGACACTAAAATAAAATCGTAACATTGAAGTGAATTGAACGATCAACACTAAAGTCTCACAGATCAAATATTTTCAGGTAATGTTTATTGCTCCCTCTTTCTAATTATTTACTATCAATTGCATTTTTTTCTTATTTAGTATATATGGTTAATATACATACATACATATATACATATATTTCTTTTTTAATAATAATTTGCATATATATGTGCTTTTTTATGTAATATATAATCTTGGACCAAAAATAGTATTAAAAGTGTGACACAGTAGCTGGTTGCTGTAACAGCAACCGTAAGGAAAATATTTCAGCTGGCAAAGTAATAAATGATTTATAGAATTTTCATATTTATACGGCGAAAAACTTTTTAAAATGTAAAACGTATTTTTCACGCTTGTTAAGAATTATTGGGTATTAAATAAAATATATTTTTTGTTTTGTTAAAATCGCCTTAAAATGTCTATCTAATTTGCTAAAAGCATGACTTTAATATTGTGGAAGGAGGAAACCGCCCCTACAAATCTTTTGATGACAGTATAAATTTTTCTTTTTTTTATATGAAATTTTCGATAAAATTTCTTTTTATAGAAGTTTTTAGATAAAATTTCTTATTATAGAAATTTTTCCACAAAATTTCTTTTTATAGAAATTTTTCCATTAAATTTCTTTTTATAGAAATTTATCGATAAAATTTCTTTTTATAAAAATTTTTCGATAAAATTCCTTTTTATAGAAAATTTTCGATAAAATTCCTTTTTATAGAAAATTTTCGATAAAATTCCTTTTTATAGAAAATTTTCGATAAAATTTCTTTCTATAGAAAATTTTCGATAAAATTTCTTTTTATAGAAATTTTTCGATAAAATTTCTTTTTGTAGAAATATTTCTATAAAATTTCTTTTTGTAGAAATATTTCTATAAAATTTCTTTTTGTAGAAAATTTTCGATAAAATATCTTTTTATAGAAAATTTTCGATAAAATTTCTTTTTATAGAAAATTTTCGATAAAATCTCTTTTTATAGAAAATTTTCGATAAAATCTCTTTTTATAGAAAATTTTCGATAAAATCTCTTTTTATAGAAAATTTTCGATAAAATCTCTTTTTATAGAAAATTTTCGATAAAATCTCTTTTTTATAGAAAATTTTCGATAAAATCTCTTTTTATAGAAAATTTTCGATAAAATCTCTTTTTATAGAAAATTTTCGATAAAATTTCTTTTTATAGAAAATTTTCGATAAAATTTCTTTTTATAGAAAATTTTCGATAAAATCTCTTTTTATAGAAAATTTTCGATAAAATCTCTTTTTATAGAAAATTTTCGATAAAATCTCTTTTTATAGAAAATTTTCGATAAAATCTCTTTTTATAGAAAATTTTCGATAAAATCTCTTTTTATAGAAAATTTTCGATAAAATCTCTTTTTATAGAAAATTTTCGATAAAATCTCTTTTTATAGAAAATTTTCGATAAAATCTCTTTTTATAGAAAATTTTCGATAAAATTTCTTTTTATAGAAAATTTTCGATAAAATCTCTTTTTATAGAAAATTTTCGATAAAATTTCTTTTTATAGAAAATTTTCGATAAAATCTCTTTTTATAGAAAATATTCGATAAAATTTCTTTTTATAGAAATTTTTCGATAAAATTTCTTTTTATAGAAAATTTTCGATAAAATTTCTTTTTATAGAAAATTTTCGATAAAATTTCTTTTTATAGAAAATTTTCGATAAAATTTCTTTTTATAGAAAATTTTCGATAAAATTTCTTTTTATAGAAAATTTTCGATAAAATTTCTTTTTATAGAAAATTTTCGATAAAATTTCTTTTTATAGAAAATTTTCGATAAAATTTCTTTTTATAGAAAATTTTCGATAAAATTTCTTTTTATAGAAAATTTTCGATAAAACTTATTTTTATAGAAAATTTTCGATAAAACTTATTTTTATAGAAAATTTTCGGTAAAACTTATTTTTATAGAAAATTTTCGATAAAACTTATTTTTATAGAAAATTTTCGATAAAACTTATTTTTATAGAAAATTTTCGATAAAACTTATTTTTATAGAAAATTTTCGATAAAACTTATTTTTATAGAAAATTTTCGATAAAACTTATTTTTATAGAAAATTTTCGATAAAACTTATTTTTATAGAAAATTTTCGATAAAACTTATTTTTATAGAAAATTTTCGATAAAACTTATTTTTATAGAAAATTTTCGATAAAACTTATTTTTATAGAAAATTTTCGATAAAACTTATTTTTATAGAAAATTTTCGATAAAACTTATTTTTATAGAAAATTTTCGATAAAACTTATTTTTATAGAAAATTTTCGATAAAACTTATTTTTATAGAAAATTTTCGATAAAACTTATTTTTATAGAAAATTTTCGATAAAACTTATTTTTATAGAAAATTTTCGATAAAACTTATTTTTATAGAAAATTTTCGATAAAACTTCTCTTTATAGAAAATTTTCGATAAAACTTCTCTTTATAGAAAATTTTCGATAAAACTTCTTTTTATAGAAAATTTTCGATAAAACTTCTTTTTATAGAAAATTTTCGATAAAACTTCTTTTTATAGAAAATTTTCTATAAAATTTCTTTTTATAGAAAATTTTCCATAAAATTTCTTTTTATAGAAAATTTTCCATAAAATTTCTTTTTATAGAAAATTTTCCATAAAATTTCTTTTTATAGAAAATTTTCCATAAAATTTCTTTTTATAGAAACTTTTCGATAAAATTTCTTTTTATATAAACTTTTTGATAAATTTTCATTTTATACGAAATTTTCGATAAATTTTCCCTATAGAGACTTTTCTATGAATTCTCTCTATAGAAAATTTTCGATAATTATTCTTTTTATATACAATTTTCGTTAAATATTCTCTATAGAAAATGTCCCATTTATTTTTCACGTAAAATTTTCGTTAAATTTTCTCTATAGAAAATTTTCTATTTGTTTTTTATAGAAAATTTTCGATAAATATTCTTTATGTACGAAATTTTCGTAAAATTGACTTTTTATAAAAAAATTTTTTTAATAAAAGCATATACCCAATAACCCTCGTATGACTGTTAGTGCTCATGAATTATATTGTATTATTCTTGCTAAAAAATGAAGCAAACATTTTTTAAGCAGCAGTTAATTTATTTATGAACTAGAAACTAATTAAATTCTTTTTTACTTTATAATAAAATTATGATGTATTTATTTATTTATTTTAAACCGAGTTTTTACCGCATTAAAATAAATTATGACCCTAAAGGGTTATTTAGTTAATAATTCTAAATATTAGTAAATACACTTTAAAATTAACAGAAAGCGTGTTTCATGTTTAAACAAAACCACTAATAGATGCAAATTTTTGCAATTTAATAGCAGAGACAACAGTTACCATACCAGTAGCAGTAGTAGCAGCTTTAAAACTAAACAAAATGCTTCTCAAATTTTGCAGTCAGTAATATGTGTGTATTAAAATCACGTGTTTGATTATTACGACTTCGAGTACAGCTAGAATTTGTTAATAAATATAAATAAATACGAGTATTTAACTGATTATGGGTGTGTGTAAGTAAATATTTGTAATAATAATACTCTTCTAAATAAGTACATACATACATATGTTTTTAAAAAATAATATTAAATTTTGCAGCATCTGATGAAGGGCTGTAATTTAAATGAAAACAAAAACAACAAAAAATTTTTCCATTGAACTTTTAGCTTTAAGAAAAGTATTACATTTTTTGATTATATGAAAAACAGCAGCTAGATGTAAGTAAGCTGTTTCACCTAGAAAAACGTATTTTAATTTCATAAATAGGAAATTAAAATAAACCAGTATAAATTTTTAATAAACGATAAATTTGAATTGAAATGAAAAAAGCTTTTAAAATAAATTATAATCATTTTAGTACTGTACTTGTCAGAGCTGTAAATGAATCATTCATTTTTGAATTAATTCGTGAATCATTTTGAATTAATTCTTTTCACATAAAAAAATTAATTTACAAAATAAATTTGGTAAAAATGAATTGCAATTCGTTTCCAATTCAAATAAATTTGTAGAATGAATTGAAATTCGTTTCTGGTTCAAATGAATTTGTCAAAGTGATTTGCAATTCATTTCCAATTCATTTGAATTGAATTGATTTTGAATTAATTCAAAAGAATTAGAAAAAAGAATTAGCAATACATTTCCAACTCATTTGAATTGAATTGATTGAAATTTGAATTGACTTTGTAAGAAAATCTAAAATAAGCATCACTGTCGTTTTGTTATTCAACTAATTTTTTATGTAAAAGACAACAAGTATTTCTCTCGTCAAAAAAATTCTAAGATTTGAAATTCCCATGATATACTGGAATTGTCGGGTAGCGGCAGAATAGGAATTGAATTATTAGGTATATATATATATATATATATATATATATATATATATATATCCTATCAAAGTGGGAAAATTTTATTTATTTGCTAAAAGAAACTTTTATTACTATAAAATAATGTGAAAATATTATTAAAGGTGTATTTAAATAATCTCATATTTATATATTGTGGAAATTTTTTTTTAATTTTTTTCAATCGAATTTTAAAGATTCTAGCAACTTTGAAGAAATTTCCATTTTTCATTCCCCCTAGATCTACTCTTGAATTTGATTGATTGCAACTCATTATTGATTTCATTCATTTGAATTGCAATTCATTGTTCTAATTTATTTGAATGAATTCAAAATCAATTCAATTCAAACGAATTGGAAATGAATTGCAATTCACTTTAACAAATTCATTTGAATTGGAAACGAATTGAAATTCATTTCTGCCTAATTCGTTTGAATTGATTCAAATTTCATTCAATTCATTTTTGTTGTGAAAAGAATTAATTAAAAATTTAGCTAATTCGTAACGAATTAAAATCAAAAAAGAATGATTCATTTACAGCTCTGGTATTTGTATATATACTTGTATATTCCCAATAAGCAAAAACCTTTAAAATTGAATATTGATTCATTTGAAAACTATTTATAATTTTATGGGCTTGAATTTCCTTTACTTTCAAATTTAAAACTATGCCTTTTTCCAGCAAAAAGGTTCTAATATAACAATTGTATTTTTCAAATGTTTTCATAAATTAATACTGAGCTGGATGTTTCTTTAACAAACAAATGTTTCTCAAATATTTTCAAAACGTTTTTTAATAACTTTAATATATGCTTGAATTAAACGTGAAAAATGTTTTTTTGTAACTATTTTTAAAAATGAAATTTTTCATGCATAAATGATAGATTGATATATTTTTTATATTTCACTTTTTTTACTTTATAAATTGATAAAAATTTTGTAATTTCCTGATATAAAGTATTAGATTTTCTTTGAAAAAGAAAACATTTTTTATTGTTCAAGTTATTTTTAGCATTAATAGTATATAATTTAAAATTTAGCCACAAAAATAATATTTTAAGAGCATATTTTTTAAATTTCAAGCGCATATTTTCCGATTTTAAGAGCAAAATTTTATGCGCATAAAACACTTTTTTTAGAGCATATTTTTGGTTGCCCTGATTATAGCACTTATAGTCTCTGAATTTAACTTTATAGTTTATAATCACTTGAACATTTTATAAAAACATAACATTATCAGCCTAACCATAAAAGTTCTAACGTTGATTTTAAACCAATGAAGTCGACTATTAGTCTGAGTTCACACAAGACAATTTTTCTTGCTGAAATTCTAAGTGTGAGAGAGAGAATGAGAGGGAATATAAGAGGGAAAACAAAAATAAATCAAACCAATTAAAGCTAGTATTGTTAAATGAACGTAAGTACAAGTTTACAAGAAAAAATAGAAAATTTTCAGAAAGAAAAATTGCTGCTTGTGAACTTAGACTTATTTTCAATTTCTTATTATAAAACATTTTTCAAACTAAATTTTAAGGTTTAGATGGCATTAATAGCATTATCCTTAAAAAAGATGCCCGATTGCTTTTTTGAAACTTTATGTAAACTTTTCAACTCTTGTTTAATAGAAGGCTATTTTCCAACGATTTTTAAGAAGGCAAAAGTTACCCCAATTCCTAAGCCAGGAAATGATCCTATATTACCGTTTAGCTATAGATCAGCATTCTAAGCCTATTGGATGAAGTATTTGAAAAAAAAAAAAAATAATTAATAAGAGAATTTTAGACTTTTCCAACCAAAATAATATTATTAATCCTCAACAGTTTGGATTCCGCAAGGAGCACTCTACAGTACATCAACTAAAAAGAGTCGTTAATTTTATAGAATCAAAGAAAAGAAATCGTAAGAACACTGGGGTTATTTTCCTTGACATTGAAAAAGCCTTCGATTCAATATAGCATGAAGGTCTGGATCATTGCTCATTTATTGTATCTATAGATAACAAATACTGTAGGTCTGCAGCAAGGTTCGGTATTATCACTTACTCTTTATTCAATATATATTTCCGTTTTTACTGTTCGCAAGAACCAAGGAGTAGCCTTTTATATTGACAACAGTGCTTTTGTTTGCTGCGGTAAGGTGTCAAACGCAATAATTAAAAAATGGAACATAGTTTAAAATCTACCAATAAATACTTTGATTAATGGAAGATAAAAGTTAATGTTAGTAAAACACAAGGTATATAATAGATCAAAGAAACGTATTCCTACAAAACATTTATATTCTGTGGGAGTTTTTATTCCTCTGCTGAATAGTATCAAATATCTAGGAGTTATCTTAGATAAAAAAAACTATCTTTTAAACAACACATACAGTATATATGTGATAAAGCAATCAAATGCGGCCGCAGCCCCTTACTTATCTGCTGTTGTGTAACTTAATTTAAACTAAAATTAAAAAAACTTAATTAAAAAAAAAACAATGTCCTTATTTACAAAATCTGCATTCGGCCAATTTTGACCTACGGATGTCAAGTCTGGTTTAATAAATACAAATACTACAAAATAAATATCTGAAAATAGTTCATAACCTATACCCCAGATATTCGACTGATCTACTGAATAGAAACTTTAACCATAAAATGTTTAATTCATTTGCAGTGGGGTCAAACGCAAATTTTTTGGTAATAAATCTGAATCTCCTAAACTACTGGTCGGATCAAATTGAAATGTATGGAAGAGTTGTAGAGGAGGACCTAAGCTTTCAGAAAAATCATCTTGTAGTCACCCTGTGATAACACGAGATAAGCTACAGGGTGTCAAAGTTGACTACCTCGAGTATGTAAAAGTTAAAAAAAATCGTAACTTGTACAAATGAAGTCCGATTTTAAAGATTTTTATATTTCTGTAAAGTGCTTGGCAAGATAAAGAAAAAATAAGCTTACTCATCTAATTTATCTCTTACAGTTAAAAAGATATTTAGGCTTGAATTTTGAATTTTTGATTTTTTGGCTCGACTTTCTTTCGTTTTTCGGGAATAAGTCCGGAGATATATGAGGTAAAAATTTTTTAAAAATACTCTGTAATTTGCTACATATTTCAAAATAATATGCTGAAAGAGTTTTTGGATTATCTCCATTCGTCTAGACGTGAAAAATATTCAAAGACAGCACTCTGAAATAGCCATTTTTCATTCACTTTTTTCTCAAAGTTCCGTTAATAAAAAAAAATTGTTTCCTTATTAATTTCAAAAGATAAGGCTTCATAAATGGTTAATAAAGAAATTTTGAATTGATTTAAGTTTGCACCCTACATCCAGCATTGGCCGAAAATTGTCAATTTTAAAAAATAGTTTCATTTTTATCGATTAATAAAAAAAATGCCACGCGAGCTTTTTTAAATTTGGTACCCATATTTTTTATAGAAATAGATTTAGAATGATTTAACACTAAACTGCTTCCCGCTCGGCCAAAAACGAATGCAGGAGTGGAGATTTTATGTTAAAAGTCAGTTTTTTTAACGACTATTTTTAAAAGCATATTAAAAGCATATTAGCATAATATTTTTAATATTATTTCTTATGTAATGTATAAAACACAAATCAAGCTTTCATTCCTAAAAAATCAATAAAATAGCTCCAATAACCTATTTTTGGTAATTTTTCAAAAATAATTTTTTTTTTTTTAAATAGCTGAAAATCCAAAAAAATTTAATTTTTTTAATACAACTCCACTAATTTTGCAAATACTTTAAAAATGTTAAAAAAATATAAAAATAGACTTATTTACCAATTCAACGATATATAAAATGTTGATATAGGTCATTTAATAATAGTAATATAATGGCCTCAAAACTACCAATTCACGTCAAAAGTTGCAAAATTCACTATTTTGTTCCGTATTTCCATATGTGTGTATACGTAACACTCAACTGCATTGCTTATTTTTGTTACGAGATAATAATAATTATTAATGAATTTATTTGAAGTGTTCATAATTTTTTTTTTAGAATTTTTGGAAATTTCTTTTTGTTACTTCTATTCATTGAAAAATTTTCAAAATTTTTAATGTATGAGTTTTAAAAAGAATCTTTTAAAATAGTTTTTTTTTAATATTTCTTATAGTAGAGGAAAAAAACAAAACTTCTATTTTAAAATAAAATTGATTTTAACAAAAATTATATTGTAAAATTATATTGTAAAATTTTTTCCAAAAATTTTCTTAGGTTTAAATCGATGTTTATTGGGTTTAATATAAAATATTTATTAATACCAAATTGAGTTTATATATAACTGTTAAAATACTCAATTGTTTAAACGTTGCCTTATTTGGGTGAAATTATCTTATAAGTCGATTAGTATTTGATGCATATATTTAGGCTGAAATTTTGAATATATTTTAAGGCTTTCAAATAATAGAGTTAATATGCAGTTCTAACAAAAATATAATTTTCTAGATTACCTTGTTTCCTTTTTGTAATAAAATTGTACAAGTTTTAGAATTTATAAGTATTTTATTTATTGTTGTATTTGTCATTATGTATTTTTGTTGTTCTATTTATTTATTTTATATACATATACATGCCATATAATTAAAATTTATTTAATTTATTTTATTATTGTTATAATTTTGTAATAATTTTCTTTATTAATATTTAATTGATTCTATTAAATTATAATAAATATACTTAATATTTATTTATTTCTTTATGATTATATTATATATACTTTGTTATAACATAATTTTAATACAAATATAATACATATACATGCATATTTATAAAAACATACATAAACACATTTGTTAACATAGATTTATATATGTACGAGTATGTATTTTGTTAAAAAGAAGACATAAATCAGAGAAGTTTCTTTAAAAATTAAAAGAAAATAAAAGAAATAAATTTAAATAAAATATTTTTTAAAGTAAATATAAAATGAGAAAAAAGAGATGCTAGAGGAAAAGTTATTATGTATCTCTTTTAAAATCGATTAATAATTGTGTTTTTTTTTTAACTCGAGAAATTAAAATGCTATTTGGAAAATAATAAAAATCTGAGATCTCCTGGTCAACTTAAAATAATTTTTAATTTATGCGTATTTAAAATATATTTTTCCAAGCGTTTCATTTATATAACTTTTTATAACTATTTATTTTTATAACGTGAAAATACTGTATAGCAGACCAACCAAAAATATGCAAAATCATAGCTTTTCCTGGAGTTCAAATGTACCAAACTATTAGTTATTTATGCGTTTCAGAAAATTTAAAGAATTTTTGCATATTTTATACTTAAGAACATAATTTTGCATATTTTACACCTAAGAGAACAATTTAGCTTATTTTGCATTCAATATAATTTTTTGCATAATCTGTCATTAGTGAAATTTTCCTTTTACTGTCACATAGGTTTTTCAGATACAATAATTTTCATTATATAAATTGATAGAAATTTTGTAGTTTCCTCATATTTTTGAATATTTTTTAAATGCAGAGGGATATATTTGGTAAAAATTTCTAATAAAAATCAAGTTATTTTTACCATGATTAGTAACTATGATTTAATTTAATTAATTTAATTTTTAGCCGAAAAAAATAATACCTTAAAAGTATATTTTTTAATTCAAAATTTTCCACTTTTAAGAGCGTTTTTTTTATGCGCCTTTTTCTTATTTAGTATGAGACATTCTTTTGAAAGATAAATACCACGTACCGAAAATGGAGAGTTTTCGGGAAGTTTTGCTTTATTATTATTATTATTTTTTTAAGAAAATCACAGCGAAAAGCCATCATATTTTGGTGGAAGTTTATAGAGATCATACTTTAGCTGAGGCATCTCGTCGTGAGTAGTTTCGAGCATCCCGATCAGCCGAAAATGTTTGAAAATGAAGTATTAGAGGCTTTACTCGATCAAGATTCGTGCCAAATGCAAAAAGTGGTTGCAAATTCATTAGAAGTAGATCAAGATGTGAATTGATGCTTTAGCGCTATAAAACAAAATCGCTTCTACTTTAGATGAAATGAGATGAACAGTGGATCCATTATGATAAGCCAAAAAATCTTATATAAATCTAGCCCAACTAGGAAAATCGACACCAAAATGAATATACAAAGCTCTAAGGTAATGCTGTGTATTTGGCAGAATCGAAAAGATATCATCTATTCTGAGCCTGCAAAACCGGATGAAACAATCATGGGATATCTGTACGGAACCCAGTTTATCCGTTTGAAAAGAGACATTATCACAATGCATGGCCGACTATAACGCGATTAGTTAAAAACTAGTGGGAAAATATTGGATTGGATAGCCCTCCTGACTACTATATATTTGTTTCGTTTGCTCCAGAATGTTTCACTTCAGAACAAGATATCAAATATTGGCTTGATTCGTCTCTGACTTCAAAAGATGATGAAATCCAAAAAATGAACAGAAAAATGGAAAAAAATCGTAACTTCCGATGGACAACACTTAGAATGAAATAATTTGTTGCTTTATCTTGAAATAAACATTAATTTTTCATTAAAATATGATGAAAGTTAGTGAATACACTCGGTAATAATTAATTCTTCTTCGTCAAATATTTGATTAGTCTGACCGAACCATATGTAACGAAAGTATGTTTTTAAGTTAAAATATGAATGACGTCCTTAATAGAAAGATCAGGATATACATTTTGGATGGAATCGCGATTTAAATTTCAAATACAGGAGAGACATTTTGCTATTATTGATATAAATATTATGAAATCAGAAGCTTTTGATATTCTGGGCAAGAGAATATTTACTGTGCACGGACTTTATATGAGAGCTATGATCAAATATGAGGTGATCCTCATAAAATTTGGCACACTTATTTTTATACTTACATGAATCTTATTTATACCGAATTTTATTAAAATGTCATATTTAAGACTTTTATGTACATTAAATCCCTATTGCGGGTAGACATTTGTACGGGGGCTAGGTTAAAAAATTGGTCCGATCATAACCAATTTCAATACGGTTCGTCCTTGTGCCAATAAAGGTTCATATGCCAAATTTCATTGATTCATCTTTAAAATTGTGACCTGTAGTTTGATTACAAGGTTTACATGGACAGACAGATGGACGGACGTCGGTAAATTGACGCAGAAAGTGATTCTGAGTCAGAGATGGTTCTATAATTTTTTCTATGCGTTGCAAACATCAGCATAAACGCATAATATCCCAATTATGGTAGTGTATGGTATAAAAAGCAGTCTTTAGCCGTAATATTAGGATGTAGAATAAGAATCTTATAGAGGACTTTTCATTCGGTGGGAAATATTACTCTCTTTATACTCCTTCGCATAACTGGTCCGATTTACATAAAAGTTTATGTAATTGAGTTTTGGCAATTAAAAGAAAATTTAGGTTAGGTTTTTTTGGGAAACTTTATATATTGTATCTGTTATAAAATCTTTGTTAGTTAAGATATCCTAACGAAAGTCGAGTTTATTATTTGGAATTATGAAGAGTAAAAAAAATTTGAGATTTGTATGAAAAGAATTTGCTATTTCTTAAAACCAACCAAAACCCCAAAAATGTGATTTTTTGGAATTTCTCCCATATAGTCCACATATATTATTCGTCTGGTAAAAGGCATTTGTAAACAATTTCAAACATATTTAGGTTTCTGAAACCGTATGGTATTCGTTAATCTCAATTTTGAAATTTTAGAACATAATGGCGAAAAATTTTATTTAAAATAGAGCAAATTCCAAGTTAGGTGTGCTTACTTTTTTAAAATTATCTTCATGAAGATATCGTTTAAAGAAGTACAAAATCGTATAAGTTCTTGAAGAATATTTAGAAGCGACTTTTTTATATTACTATTAATTTTGTTTTTTAATTAAATGAATCAATTTGGATGAAAACAAGTGAAAAATGTATCCCATATATTGAGAAAAATTAGACCAGGGTTTTGTGAAAATATAAAATTTCAGATGCGAATTACTCAATAATTATAAAAGTTAGATAGCACAAGTAAGCATGTTTCTTTAATGACAGAATAAGAAGGATAGAAAATCTTTAAATCGAATGAGAAACAAAAAATTTTCACTTCAAAGGTGCCTTACTTTGATACCTGTTCCTGAAAAATTTAAATTTAAACTTAGATACTCCTCTGCTACAATTACGAAAACTTTTATGTAAAACGGACTATCCAATTAAAAATTACAAATTTATTTCCAAAATTTGTTGATTCTACTCCACCGCATAAATACGGTGCCATCTCCCGAATGTTAGATTTAACTTCTATCTATTTTTTCTTGCATAATGAAATTAAAACAAAAAATTCTGAAAATAGGCAAAATGTGCAAAAATTTGCCTATTGCTCAAATTCTCTAAACTGGGATTTTCTCCTGTTTTCCCTAAATGGATTTCTTCATATCTTACAAATGGATACCGATGTATATTATTTGGAGAACGTACATCGGGGATCATTCGCAAGGTAGCCATCTCGGCCCCTTATTATTCCTAATATTTATAAATGATTTACCAGCTTACATTAAGAATTCTAGAGTATTAATGTATGCTAATGATGTAAAGCTGTTCCATAGCTTTTACTATTCCTATCAATGTACCTTACTCCATTCAGATCTAGACTATCTCTATGATTGATTCAGACCTAATGGATCTGAATTTAAGAAAGTGTAAACACATGATGTTCTACAAAAGAAGTCCAGTACTCTGTGGACACACAATAAATGAATATCCACTTAATCTAGTAGAAGAATTTCTTGGTCTTACTACGATTGATTGTAAACTATTCCTTAATCCCCACGTTTCACAAATCATTAATAAGGCAAAAGGAGTTCTAAGTTTCCTTAAGCGTTTGGGGAAGGGAATTTTCAAAGCAATTATTCACATCTCTCGTAAGACCAATCCTGGAATATGCTTCCGTGGTCAGGGATCGTAAATACGAAGCTCATATAAAGAAAATTGAATCGATCCAGAAACAATTTCTCTTATTTTGTCTTCGTAATCTTTCATGGAATCCTAATATCAATTTATTATCATATGAAAGTCGATTACTCTTGAAAGTAGGAGAAAATATATATTTATTTCATGTGTTATTAATTTAATAAGCGGTTCAATTAATTCCGAGTTCCTGCTTCGTAAGATCTTATTCGTAATCCCAAATCGTCCAATTAGAAATTATACTCCTTTAGAAATTAAATATTTTCGAACTAATTATGCTAACTTTGATCCCATGAGATATATATGCAATCAATTTAACAATTTTTATCCATATATTGATTTCTCAGTAAATTCAATCCGCATTAAGAGGAGTATTTTTAACTTAGTTAAATAATAAGACCATTATTGTATAATGATGAAAAACATATTATTGTAAACAGCTTTAAGAAGAAGAGAAGAAAGTCTGTCAGAAATTGTAATTTCATTGGCTATTAAATAAATAAATAAGGGTAAAATATGCAAATATAAGATTTTTTATCTTGAACATTTAAAATTCTTTACAACACGTAAAAATATGTCAAAACATGCTCTTGTAAGTGTAATATGCAAAAATAGGCTGTTAAGCTCAAAATATGCAACAAATGGATGCAAACACATTTTTGAACTAATAAATGATTCAATATTTCTAATTGCTTGGATTGTAATGAAATATAAAATCGAATATTTAACATTTGAAAGCTAGAAAAAATGCATCATTAAGTTTCCCCATTTTCCCTCTTTCAAAGCAGAATCACAAATTAATAATTTGCTTTTTAAGCAATGTATGCATTTGTTTGTGCATGTTCAGACCTTAAATCAGATATTTTAAATTATAATTTACATAATTCTTTTTTTTTTCTTGTTGCTATTTATTCAACAGAAAACTGAATATTTAGGCTTTAATTAACTTTATATTATGGATGCAAATATATACACGCAGAGAAAAATATATAATTTAGCTGACCTTCACACAATGCTACAATAAAAAAAGAAGAGTTTAATATAAATTATTGTAACAAACATATTTGATGTTTAATATAAAAATAAATTTTGTTGCAGAAACGAATGAGTACTATAATAAGGTTGTTGTAATTATATAAATTGTTTCAATATCCATAATATTATAAAAGAAAAGACTTTTAAACATTATATGTTTGTCGTGACTATTTTTTTACGTGTTTGAATTTTTTAAATATAACGAACAATAATTTAATTGTTTCATGCAACATAAAACAAAATTTTAAGCTTATCAAACATTTTATATCAATAAACATATGTGTTTAATGTAACATACTTATGTATGTAAACATAAAAACATGATAGTAGTTATGTATGCCTATGTATTATACGTATATAAATTATGTTGTTTATATATTTGATTTTCATATTTATATTTGCGTATATATATATATATATATATTAAATTTCTGCTTGTATTTATTAGTTATTGTCTAAAATTTGATATTTTTAAAACTTAAATGCTACAATTACAATATTTAAATATTCAACTATCTTTTTGTTTTTATCCTTTAACCGTCCATAGTAGTACTATCCTTCACTTTATAGCCTTTCTAATCATCCATTCGTTCATTCATGCAAACATCCGCTCTAAATTTTATATATTTTGATAAAGTTGAAAATATTGTAAATGATAATAATGATGATGTCCTTGTCTTTTTTTTTTTTTGATAATTATTTAAATATAATGATGATATGTAAACTTAAACTTTACATTGATACAAACATTTATACTAAATATTTCATTTACTATATTTTTTTTTTGTTAATTTTTAAACTTTATTCTATATTTTTTAATATATTTGTGTAAATGTATAAATATTTTTTATTATTATTTATTTTGGTGTTTCCAATTACATGTATTTTGTAAAGAAAAATTAACAAGTACATAAAGTTATACTCTTGTGTATGTAAAAAAATAAAATAAAAAAATATATATGAAAATCAGTTGGTTTATATGACAAACAATTCTGTGAAGAAAAATAGCAGAGTTTTTGAAATAAATTTTAATTGTCATTATAATGAAATTATTATGATAAAAAAAAAAGAAAAAATAATTAATTAGTTAATTAATAAGAAATTTCCCGATAATATTTTTGTGATTTTGCATAACTTTTTTTTTTTAATTTAAGTTATGTATTTTTGAGATTAAAAATTGAATTATAAATTTTTTCAAATTAATGTTAACCGAAAATACATTTGAATAAAAAACAAATAGCACTTGTTGAAATTTGTGAAAATTAAAATAGAAACTGAGTCTTTTTTAAAACTTTTGTCAAAGAGTTAAATTTGAGAGAAGTAATGGACCGATTTTTAAGATTTTCCGTAGGGTTCGTGAAAAGCCTAATCGAATTATCTTCAAAATTGCGACCTGTAGTTTGATTACAAGGTTTACATGAATGGGCGGACGGACGGAAATTGTTAAATCGTTTAGATAAGGTTTCTAAACCGATTAGTATATTTTAAGGTGGCAGTTTTGGAAAACTATACTTTTTTTGTAAAAACTTTATATTTACTTTTTTTAAAACAAAAGTACTGTTTTGAAAGTGGTACTTTTTTCGAATTGGTACCTTTTGGAAAAACTATACTTTGTTGTAAAAATAGTACATTTTGAAAAAATACATAGTGGTACTTTGAAAATTATTATGTATTATTTTATGTCACTTTAAAAAAAAAATTTACTTTTTGTACATTTTTCAAATTAGTACCTTTTGGAAAAACTACACTTTGTTGTAAAAATAGTTCATTTTTTCAAAATTTTTATTTTTTTCAACATATTTTACGATTTCAAACCTAAAATATGTTGATATTTAAATTCATGTTGAATTCCAAATAAAAATTCCCAATGCTGAAAATATTTAAAATTGGGATCCGCGGGAAAGTAAGAGTTCTTAAAACTGTGTGGAAAGTTAAATACTGTGGAAACCAAAAATTCAAATTAGATTCGGTTTTGTATTGTATTAGCAAAATTGTTATTTAATAATTTATAAAGAATAAATTTTATTAAAAATTATAATGGACGACAATTTAACTTTATAAATGTAATTTAAATTCAATAAGAACGTGATATTTTTTAACACAAAATTGTTTGTATACAATTTCACCCTAAACAGAAAAAGTAATGTACAACAACATAAAGTTAAAAAGGAAATAAAACTGATAGACATTTTGTTTTAATACGAATTGACCTCTTTCACAGTAAAAGTTTATATTTAAATGTGTGTGTGTGTGTTTATGTAAAAAAATTGTTGGCATTTTTTATCATTTAGTTTTAATTTATGTTTGTTTTCATAAATATTTTTCTCTTGACCGTTTTTAGCAAAGTATTTTTTTGTTTGTTGTTCTTGTTGGTGTTGGTGTTGCGTTCAAAATACAACAAATTATAACACGATTTATAGCACAATTCTAGGGGCTCATGAGATTATGCAGTCAATCGTTAATTTTAATTTCATTTTTCCTTATTTTGAAAATTAGAAAAATAAAATAATTAAACAAATAATGAGAAATATAAAAATACTTGGGTAAAAACGGTCTTTTTTTTATCATACTTGTTTATATAGTAATTATGTGTGTATGAATAGTTGGTTTCTTGTGTGTGTTTATTTTAAATATATAATTATTATTTTTTATTTCCTTCTTCCGCTTAAACAACTAAACAATTTCTTTTGTAATCTTTTTTTTTTTATTATATAAATTTTTATTTGATGTTTTTTTTTTGCTATTGGGAATTTTTGTTGGTTTCTATTTTTTTGGTTTTAATAAAAAATAGAAATTAATTAAAAGTAAATAAATATACAAATTGCTACTATATTTAAATTTATTATTAATATTATTATTGTTGTTTATATACATAAATTTTTTTTTATGTTATTTGTATTCAAATGTAAAAGTGTTGGTATGTTTGTTTGTAAGTATATGTATGTCGAACACACAGATATGTTTGAGTGTAAAATAAATTACAGATGAAAATTCTTCTCATCATCAAATTACTTAAATAACAAGTTGTATCTTGTTACTTTTCAATTGTAATTTATTTATTGCAGTGTTTTTGTATTTATATCTGTACTAGGGTGGCACCAAAATGAAAAGTATCGATGTTCGCAGCTCAAATTAAAATTTAATTCTTAAAATTGTTACTATTGCATCATTCCTTCGTGTGAAAGGAAGTGTTTTTGTCAAGTTTTTTTTATTGTTCTCATATTTCTGCCAAAGGAACAATATGCACTTTTGGCATTGCAAGAAAGATCTCTGGGAAGCGCATTTAATATCGAACTAACATTTGAGAGCAGGTCCAAAGGTATCCGACATTTCTCAATTTTTTTTCAAAAAAAAAAAAAAAAAAAAAAAAGAAATTTGAATTTTTTACTCAATAAAAAAGACCAAAATAATACAATCTAATCCTCTAGTAGTTGCAGCAAAATGGGTTTTTGCGTTTTTATAAATTCGAGCTTGTTTTAATTTTATACGAATTTTTCGAAACTTATTTTCCTTCGTATATAAATTTGTCTATATGAAAAGAAATTAAATGATTTTGTTATAAAAGTATGTGGATATTTAACTTAAAATTGCTTAATAAAAGTATGAGGTGTTATATATCACTAAAAAGCTCATAAAAATATGCGTTTTTTTTTAATACCAAAATCATTTAATTTCCCTTTATATAAGAAAATGTATATAGGCCATTTTTTAACCTGGCTGAAATTGACTTTAATCCTTAATAAGTTTTGTGTTAACACAAACAAACAAACGGGTTACAGATCTGAACTCACAAGACTTGAAACTAATAGAGTACAAAATTTTAGCATCATAGGTCTCATATTATAATCATGATTGTTGTTCAAATTTCAAATACTTAGAAAAAGGCTTAAAAATTACTTAAATTTTTCCCATTCTTCTACACTTTTTGTTTGCGCGCTTATACTTTTCGATCTCATTCGATCTTTGTTGTGCAAAGTTTCAACAATTACGTAGAGAGTTGTCAAATTTTGATGACAAAATTTTTTGATTTGCGTTCCACAATGCAATACAAATTTTGAAGTAGACATTGATATTTGTTGTATTTATGCTTATTTTTCGCTATTCTCGTTGATATGCTCGAAATTGTCAACACAGTAAATAGTTTCAAATTTTGGAAAACAAGAATGAAAATTTTTAAAAAAGTGAGTTTTTCAAACAGTTCACATTGATTTCTGTGTAAACTTTTTTATTTTATAAAATAATATCGAAGAAGCATTAAAAATAAATTAAAAAAAAAAAAAAATCCAGGGGCTATATTCAACTGTGCCAAATCTTTTGTGCCCTTCACCACCTTACCAATAAATAATAAAATTTATGCCTTAAAGTATGCTTTCATATTTTCACATTTATACTTACAAAAATAATCTAAATTTTTTTCAAAACTACAAAAATGTAAACACAACATCAAACCATCATAGCAAGCGTTGGTTTCTTAAAAAAATAACAACACTGATAGCTTCTGATGACTATTAAATTTTTATACATATGTTTGTATGTAAATACATGTTTAGACAAAAAAAAAAAAAAAAAAAAAAAAGAAACACTGAGTCATTGCCATGTTTACATACATAAAAAAAGATTGTGTATATGTATATACAATTAACAACTACTGCTTGCTTATACAAAAAACAACAACACTGAAATTCATTGCAATGCCATTTATGTTTATGTTTGTGTGTGTATATTTTAAATAATTTTTTCAGATTTTTGCCTACAACTTGTTTGTTTATGTACCGCTATAGTTAATTCAAAAAACCCAAATTTTAGAAAAGTATTTGCAAGAGATTTGTATAAAAACGAATTCTTATATAAAAGCTTCACAAAACCCAAAAATGCCTTTTGACCGATATCTCAGTTACTAATGAATAGATTTTGTTTATTTCTTCCACGAAAACATTTTATATGGGCTTAGATGAGTCGAAAAAAAAAATCGTTTTTAGAGGCCTTTTCGGGTTTTTTGCGATATCTCGGCCATTAATGAACCAATTTTGTATATTTTTCTAGTCATTCTAAAGAATATTTCTTATAATTTGATGTAGTAGACAGACGGACAGATGGACATCGTTATATCGACTTCCCTATTAATAAGGATCCAGAAAATATATACTTTTTGGATTTTTAGATGAATATTGTGGAAATCACAAGCGGACTATAATTGGTATATTTAGGTGGTGTACGTAATGCTTAACGGATCAAAAATTTTTGAAAGACAAAAATTTTATGGAAAATATATTTTCGTATAATACATGGAATAATAACTTAGATTCGAACCGCATTTTTCGAAAAATTTATAAAAATCGAGATTTTTAGTATAATAAAAATTTTTAAATATGCCACACTAATATCACTAAATATTGAAAATATCATACATTTTATTTAAAAAATTTTATTCAAATTATACATAAACTTCTAGTTTATAAAATTTTGTATATGTTCAACTTAAAACCGCTATAACTTTCGCTCTCCCTACAGGAAATGATTAACGCAAACAGATACTAATGCACGTAGAATCAGTCAGAAAGTTGCTTTATATTTATATAAATGGATTTTAATGAGCCATAAAAAAATATTTTTAAGGTCATAAAACAAACATTTTTGATAATGGTCCTGTTTCGATATAAGTGCTAGAAGAGTATGTGGTGTTATTTTGGTCCCATTTCTTGCAATATTTATGCGTAAAATTTAAATATGAAAATTTAAATATGAAAATTTTTTTATTTAAAGTTGCAAAATTTCGAATACGTTAGTACCTTCCATGAAATTGTCATGTTATTAGATGTGCCTCCCAGAGACCTTTCTTGCGATGCCAAATTTTCATATTGTTCCTTAGGCAGAAATATGAAAAAATCAAAAAAAAAAAAAAAAAAAAAACGAAAAAAGACCTTTTTTATTTTGTTTCAGCTCACGAAAGGATAAAGCAAGGATGAGAATTCTGAAAAACGTTATCTTAAAATGAATTAAATTTTCATTTGGGCTGGGAACATCGATATGTTATTTCCTCTCCATACAAACGGGACCAACCTAATCTATATGTATTGTTGTGTAAGTGTGTGTAATTCTTAATTTAAATTATATGTATTTTTTCTTATTTTACTTCATTATTAATATAATTATTATCAATTAAGTCATATGCCAATCTCCCTTAAGTATTCTTGTAAATGTCTTTTTAAACTGTTGATTGGCTAAAGCATAACAGAAAGGATTCATGGGACTGTTGGCATAGCACAAAAAATACGAAAACATATACAAATGTTCATTGGTACAGGGTGGGTTACGACAAAAACCCTCGACCAGAGCCAATACATGGTAGGGTGTCCAACAAGCCACAAAACAACCTAAAATAAAGGAGATGGTACGAAATGCTTTTCGTGCCCGATTTTCAGATTTAGACTTTTGTCTACCCACTCCTATGACCAGGGGTATGGTGGCTTTTTTACTTTTAAAGTGTTTGCCTATGGAGTGTATAAAGGCTCTTTTGCTGGAACTGCGATTGTTGTTAGAGGTTGATGTTGCTGACTTTTTTTGTGATTTCACCGAGCCTGACAGTTGTTGCGGTTTATGGGTTTCTGCACCAGCCGAAGTGTTTTGTAAACCTGTAGAAGCCGAACTGGTAGTACCCGAGGTGGAGGCAATTTTATTAGTAGTATCAGAGGTCTCTCGTTCTTCAATTTTATCGAGACTTTTATGTAGACCAGTGCTTTGGGTAGTAGTTGTTATAGTAGCCGTTGCCGTTTCAGTTTTATTGGCAGTTGTATTTTGTGGTTTGGCAGCACCATTGCTGGGCATACAGTCAGCCGTAGGGGGACTTGAACTACGTCTTACTTGAGTTTCCGATTCGATAAGTTTGGCTGTATGCGGTAAAATCATGAGATCTATGCAGCTTTCACGTCGTATCTTTTCAAAGTCTTCCAAACCTGTATAGGAAACAAGTAGTTGTTTTTCAATTTCAACATCTTGCTGGGGATTTTCAAAACTGGGAGCAAAATAGATTTCGGTGGATATAAGGGTAAGGGGTTCACCTGGTGTCTTATTGTTATTATTGGAACTTGGTGGTGGTTGTGGTGAGGATTGTGATTTTTGTTGTTGCTCCTGCTGTTGCTGTTGAGCTTTTTGTAAAGCTTGTGAAAGCAAATTAGGATTACTGGCAATTTGATTGGTACGCAAAGGAGGGCCGGCACTTGTGATTTTCTTTAAATCTTTCTCGTAATTTTGATTTATTGGTAATTGATAGGAGCTACTCTGACTGTTATCATTGGCTGTGGGTGAAGGTAGGGCTATGGAACTTTCATCCATATAACGTATTTCGGAATTATTTGTCATCAGATCATAAGTTATTTGGAGTTCACTATTACTGCTACGATCTCCAAATGGATTTTCTGAACATTCTGAAAACAAAGAAGCACATTGGAATTGTTCTGGAGGAGGTAATATAGCTTGCACAAGACCATGTTGTACTTGTTCACGGGGCACATCAATGGGAGCCAAATTGACAGGAGATAGGGGTGAATTGTCTGTGGGTTTTATAGCATCTGCCAATACCACACTGGACTTGCGTTCAGTTTCAACAATTTGAGAGAGTGTAGCACAAGAGGTTCTTTTGGATTTTTCCGCTGGGATTTGGCGACTAATTTCCTCTTTACTTTGTGCTCTCTCTAGTTTATGGCTTTGGTGGGGAGAATTGCCGCCAGAAGACAAAGGCATGGCTTCACTGGATTTGGAGTTGGGAGTACACAAACCTTTACTACGCGTAGCTATTAAAGCGGCCTGGGCTCCAAATACCAAACCTATGGAAGATCGTTTGCGTATATTGGCCAACTTTTGTTGATTCATAAACTGTTGCACCTGATTAACCGAGGATTCTTCATCGGAATCAAAGGCAGGACTGCTAGACCTCTCACTCTTCTCTACTTCTCCTGCATCAGGTTTTGATTCTTTATTTCCTTTGGCGTCGGATATACGTCGTTGTTCATTGACTGCTTCCACTAAAGCGCCATTAATGATTTCAGCTGCCTGGGCCAAAGGATTTGACTGACCCGAACCGCTATATCGTTTAACCATATCAATGGTTTCTGCACTTTGGCCTCCCGCCATTTCTACTTTAGTTTTTAATATTTTTTCCTCTATAGCTCCTATACCAGCGGCATGACCTGCCATGCCAGACATGGCTCCTGCACTTAAAGCCACCATCGATTGCATTTTACGCTGTTTGGCTTCGCTGCGTTTTTGCATTTCATATGCAGTTTTATAAATGCCACCATAAAGCACAAATAAAACTATGAGTGTAGTCCAGTAATAACCAATAATAAGGGCTGTGTTAAATACAGGATCCTTAAGAAACTGTACAGCACATTGGCCTGGCAACAAGTCACGTTTGCCCGTGAAATGTTCCCAACCAAAAATGGATATGAAAAATAGTAAAGTTGGTATAATCCAAGTTATTGTCACCATGTATACAACACGTCTTTTGGTACGCCAACTTCTATATTTGGCTGCTATTTTCACCGAGCAAAAGCGATCTATGGTTATCAGTAACACGGTGTATTGGGAGACTAAACATACGGTATAATCCACCGAAAGCCAAAGATCACACAATAAAGGGCCCAAATTCCAATAGCCCATTAGAACATAAACTGTATAAAAAGGCATAGAAACGGTACCTTTAAACATGTAAAATATAAATAAGATTTTAGTAAAAAAATAATGAAAAATATTGCTCTAAAAGTTTATTACCTATTAACATATCCGTGGCCGCTAAGGAAGCTATAAAATAATTACTCGGTTGTCTTATAGTACGATCCACTATAAAAGCCATCAACACCAAAATATTGCCACCCACTGTTAATATAATACAAATAGCCAAACACACTGCAATTGCTATGGTCTGCCAGAGTTCAAAGGGTGGCAATACCAAGGCGGGTCCTTCAACTTCACTCGATGTATTACTTTCAAATATGGTGCCATTTGTACTCTCATTAATATAGGCTGCTAATTGTTTGATGTCATGTTTACTCCACAATTCCAAGTCATCATTGTCACCAATAAAAGCTTGCAACAGACGTTTACACTCATTGTGCTCGATAAAACGATTGTAAATCGATTTGCAAAGATTTTCACGTTCTTTTTTCAAGCGCCTGGAGAAGAGAGAAGGAGATAGCAGAGATTGTTCAAGGTTTTTTTTGGGAACTTACCATTGTGTTATAAAATCGGGTTTAATAGAGTAAATGGGATCTGTTCGATTATTAAGCTCTACTGAATCCACTTCATATTCCTCCACTTCATGTTCAACATTGCCCAATTGACTGTTCATCATTTTGTTTTAATTTTTGTAAATTATCTTGTTTCTTTTGTTATCAGTTTTAATATATCCACCATATTGTTAGGTTATCGGAGTTTTTATGCTGTAATTAGAGAAATGGAAAGATAATAATTGATAAAGGAGTTATGCAAAATTTATAAAAGATACAAAAATTAACATGATATTCATTATCTAACATCGATATTTCAAATTCTTTTCTTGTAATTTGAAAATGTTTTCCAATGTCTGAAAATCGTTGAAATCGTTGTTACATTGTTATCATTACATCTATGATTAACTTGATTCACTAGCATCCAGAATGAACACAAAACAACCTAATAAGAAGAAAACGGTTCGAAATGCTTCATGTGTCCGATTTTCGAACTATTTTTATGGCCAAGTGTATGGTGGCTTTATTATATTTATGTAAAATGTTTGACTATGGATTATATTAAGGATTATTTGCTTTAATTGGGATCCTATTCACCTTTTTTTGGCGACTTCATCGAGCCTAACTGTTGGTGGATTTATTGAGTTTTTCGATTGACCATAGTATTTTTTAAATACTATGAAGCTGACCTAATATCATGCGGGTTGTAAGGAGTTCTGTAGATAGCATCAGTATCTGTTCCGTAAATCGGTGATACAGGTGTAGTTATTATAGCCGTTGCAGCTTCGATTTTGTTGATAGATGTAGTCTTAAATCGAGAACTATATTGTTTTTTTTTATCACAATAATAAATATTGTAGAGCATTGAACAGACAACTACTCTTCAACTGTGTGTTTGACGCTGCGATGTATCCCAGAACAATAGACAGAGAGGAATCTTGGTAGCCTCAAATATGCAGACGATCTCTGCTTCCTCGTACAGACAATTCGACTTATCCATAATGGTGGATGACATAAAACAGTTCGCCATAGTCATCAATTAATATAACCCTTACGAATGGCATACGGATAAACATCACTAACTCTCAGCCAATTACAAACGGAGAGAAACCAATCGACAACGTAACCTAATTTTACTATATCACGTCGCCTTCTAGAAACATAAAATTAGAAAATTAAATGCAAGTATTAAATCAGTTGCCGATAATGGAACGGAAAGAACTGAAACTTGATATGTACAGAAAAAGGATTTCCAAGCACTGTAAGCATTCATTAAGCGTTTGTTGCGAAGAAATATCCACGAATTTTGGAAAAATGTGATCTCGAACATAACTTTTTGGCCGACAACAACTCAGCAACCCGTCATTGAGGAAATTCGTCGCCGGAAGTAAATGTGAATAGGCCATTCATTCAGAACACCCAAGACGACATTACTCGTACATCCTTTGATTAGAACTTGCAAAGAAATCCCGGAAGAGGAAGACCGTCAAACACAAGGAGATGATAAATGTACAGAGAGGCCACAATAGAAGCTTATATATGACATGAAATAAGAACTTTGACTACAAAACAAAACTAAGTCGAACAAAATTGTTAAGGACTAAATGGTTCGATTAGTCCTGATGGCATGAGAATGCTGTCCAAAAAAATTGATATTGACACTTGTGTTTGACCATAATATCTAAAATGTTTTACCTAAGGTCAAAACACCTACAGTTTTCCGGGTGGTCACTTACACCATTTTAATTTGTATTAGGAAGTTATTGTGGAGAACATCGCTAAAAGAAAGTCGTGCATATGAGCTGTCAGACTGCTTTCAGTCTGTTCGCATGAGGTGAAGTTTGGTTTTCCGATGGTTTCAAACAAATTTGGTCGTAATTTCGCAGAAGAGAAAGACAACACACGGAGATGACTGATGGATTCAGTTGCCATGAAAGCAAGTTAGATTTGGTGCGAAAAAAAACTTTGTTTACAAATCAATCGAAATGGAATGAGTTTGGTACGGTCCTGAGTACCTTCCTATATAACAGGGCTAAATGGTTAGATTAATCCAGGTGACATGAGATGCAGTTCAAGTTTTCTTCATCTACGGTTCCAAACAAAATGAACAGTGACACCGGTTCAGGTTCTAAGGTCAAAACATTTACCAATTTTTGAGGTGCAGACTTATACAATTTCTTTTGTGTTAGGGATTTATTAAGGAGAACATTGAGAAGAGAAAGTTTTATATATGAGCGGTTAGACTGCTGTCGTTCTGTTCTAACTGTACCATCTTCGTATGAGCTAATGTTTAGCTCATAATTGGTTACAAACAAATTACCAGTAATACCGTTACAGGTGTGTTTTACTCCAATTTCTAAAAGACTTTGCCTGAGAGATTTATGCCATCTTCATTTAGTGTTAGCATGAGATTGAGGAGAAAATGGAGAAGAAATAGTTGGGTATTTGAGTTCTCGGACTGCAGTAAAGCTGCTTAGAGGGTTCCATTTTCGTATGAGGTAAAGTTTGGTTCACCTAAGTTTCCGAATAAATTAACATTGACCCTGCTGTAATTGCGTTTGACTCCAAATTTTAAAAAGGTTTACCCAAGGTCAAAATATTTACCCATTTTACAGCGGATGTTTACGTTTTTATTTAAGAAGAAGTGATTGCCGGGAAAATCGTGGATTTGAGCTGTCGTACAGCCTGGCTGCTCTCAGTGTTACATTCTCGAGTTAGTTGAAGTCAAACTTGATAAACTTGATTCGCACAATAGATTAAAGTTGTAGCCATGAAGGTAATTCTGGTCTGATTGTTAGGTAATAAGAAGCTCGTCGAGTTTTCGTAGGATCAGAATCGTTATCCACTGTTATTGGGGTATATTCTAGGGAGACGAACATATCTTGGATTGAGAAGGAATTCGTCCGTCTATGGGAAGAAATCTCTGAACTGAAACATACTAAGAGTTACATTATCTAATAGAAGATCCCAGGAGTTACTGCTCAATAAAAGCGAACTTATAGTACTAACGGGGTTATTTACCAGGCTGGTGTTATATAACATCAACTTAGCTTATGAAATGTTGAAATCGGGCAATGCATGATGAAACATCAGAATATAAGAGGTTGCTCCTACGTGAAGTCGAACAGGGTAAAGTTACTCTGAGGGAGCCTAGTGGCATTAAATAAGACATTTGTCCTCTAGCTAACAAAGGTAATTGGCTTTATTTGTAGTTTGAAATTAACATCGTGACATTAAGATTGAACAAAATAGCTTCTGGGTTTGCTTCGAGTCTCACCTACATATCTATCTACTTTGCTATCGACAAGAAGTCAATTGTCATAAAAAAGCAGAAGCCGTTAAGTAGAATGATATTTTTGATATTAAACTTGAGACACATACTATATGCTTTGGCATCCTATTTTAGAATCTTCAGATAAATTGTGTATTTTCTGTGAAATTATTAATTTTTCGTGATGTTTTGTCAAATCAGCTTAAATTATACGCTAAATAATTTCAACAATTTATAAAATTTATTTACTAGACAATTAAATTAGTTGACACTGATATGGACTAGGAAAGGTGAAGGATTCATTTTATTCCAGTTCAACTATAGTATCCTAACTTTCTTGATTCTGGATATCTTACTCTGCTTCAATATATCTAATAGACTTAAGAACACATTAAACTAATTTCAAGAAGTTCTCAGAAATGCCGATTTTAATAATATTAAACTTACAACTAATTTCTCGATTATTTGCCTTTATGTTTCCATTTTTTCCATTGCGACATTGCCATACAGTTACAGAAAGCTACCTTGGATTTATAATAATCCCTTGCAGATTCTATTCCTGTTTGCAACCTTTAAACTACAAAGTGAAGCCTTCAATAGAAATTTCCGCTAGTTTCATTAAAAAATAAAAAAAAAAATTGTTTTTTCTTTCTGTTTTACATGTATTTCCTAGCAATAAAAACATCAAAACCCACTTAAAGTGCTTGTGAAAGCAAATAAAAAAAAAAAAAAACTAAGGAGTCTTATATAAGGATTTATTGTGAAACCATAAAATCCCAGTCACTTTTCAATAAACCATAAACCACTGAATGAAAATTTTTACAAACTTCAAGAAAAAAAAAAAAAAACTAAATAAATTCTAAAACAGCTCTACAGTCCTTGTAACACAATTGTAAATAGAACAGACAACAGCAACAACACATTTATGGACAAGTACAAGTATCTACTTATATATGTTGTATAAGTCTGTTTTAGATAAATAACCGTTGGATGTAGTACCCAGCTGTAATCTAACATAGGGAATAAACGTTGCAGTGATGCAAATACAAAGGTCAAATGCGTTACATTTAAATAAATTACAAAGGTTCAGTTCGAGTCAGTCTGTAAGTTAGTCTATCAAACTGACAGCTAGCTAGCCAGTCAATTTATATTTTAAAAAAATCGTATTTTTAGGCACAGTGGGTAAGGTTTATAAAAAGATTTTTAGAAATCTGCTCTAAATAAAATAATTATTATAAATTTATTTATATATTAAATTAAATCCTAAATAAGAGTGTGTATACTTCTTTCTCTCAAATGTGCCATTGCACAGTGGGCTAGAATCTCAATACTTTGGAAAAAATCCGTAATTTTTAATCGCCTGTTCCAGTTAACATAAAAGCTATTATTAGTTTAGCCGTGTTAAAAGATGGAAAAGTGCAATTTTTCTCTACTTTTGTAAGATTCTGGCAGCTTTCCTTTTTTATATGTAAATTGATGAATAAATAAAATTTAAAAAACTAAATAAAAATTTTAAGACATTTTTACTATTTTAACCATAGAATACAACTAGAAGTTTATGTGAGGGGAACTTCGAACTAAATTTTCAAAAAAATTATTCATTTTTTTTTCAAAACACAAAATCAAAATATATGTGACTAGATGTATTTTGTTGTTGCATGAATTGACAATTGAATCAGGTTTTTTTCTCTCACATAAGTATCTACTTACTAATCTATGATTTTAACCTTTAAAATTATCTATTTTAAACTTAATTCCTAAAGGAAAAAGTCATTTGGAAAACAGCGTTGTTAAAACTTTTATTTTGATGACAAAAATCGTAGTTTTTTTTAATTGATTACATGATGTCAGTATTTGGTGAATAATGTAAATTTGATAATTTTTTTGTCATATCGTAGTGTTTTAATTTTTTTAAATGAAGTTAAATTGATAATTTTCCTCCTAAATTGAGGCAATATATTAAAAATTTTATTTTAATTAATGTTTTAATTTGATGTTTGTTTTTTATATTATATTTCTTTAATTCTTTACATGAAGTCAACAATAAGTAAATAAAGAAAAATTGTTAAATTTCCTTTTATATTGAGGTAATTAATTAAAAATGTTATTTTGAGGTGAAAAATTTTATTTTGATCATAAAAATTGTAGTTTTTCAATTCTTTTAATGTTATTTTAATGATAAAAACAAAAAGTTTTTAAATTGTTTTCACGATGATAACATTGGTTAAATAATGTAAAATTAATAAATTTCTTCGTATACTGATTTATTTTTTAAGAGTTTTAATTTGATGTGATAAATAGTATTTTCTTTATTATTTACATAAAGTCAACAATAGGTAAATAAAATTTGTGAATTTCTTCGTATATTTAACGATAAAAACCATACTTTTTAAATTGTTTACATATTGTCAACATTGGTAAATAATACAAAATTTATAATATTTATTGCTTATTGATGTGTTTGATACTAAAAAGTTTATTTTGATGATAAAAATCTTATTTCTTACCTGTTTATATGATGTCAACGTTAAGTAAATAATGTAAAATTTATAAATTTTCTCATTTATTGTGGAAATTTATTAAAGTTTTTTTTTTAATTTTTTACTGATGTCATCATTGGTAAATCTTGTAAAATTGATAGTATTCCTACTATATTAAGGCAATTTATTATAATTTATTATTTCAATGATAAATACAACAATTTTGTAACTGTTTACACAATGTCAACATTAGGTAAATAATGTAAAATTGATAATTTTTTTCATATATTATTTAATTTTTAACAGTTTTATTTTGATGTTATAAATTATATCAACAATAGGAAGGTAAATAATGTAAAATTGGTAATTTTTTTCATACATTTAATGATAGAAACAACAATTTTTAAATTGTTTTCATGATGTCAACATTATGTAAAATCTATAGCATATGTACCTTGTATGTTATTATAAGTATTAAAGATTTTATTTTGATGATAAAAATCGTAGTTTTTTAATTGTTTACATGATGCCAATATTAGGTAAATAATGTAAAGTTGATAATTTGTTTTCTATATTGTGGCAATTTATTAAACATTTTATTTTTATGATAAAAATTGTATTTTTTTTAGTTTTTTACACGATGTCGATATAAAGAAAATAATGTAAAATTGATAATTTTCCTTCTGCATTAAGGAAATTTGTTAAAAATATAATTTTAATGATAAAAACAGCAATTTTTAAATTGTTTACACTGTGTAATCATTAGGTAGATAATGTACATTTCGCAAGTTTCTTCATATATTGATTTAATTTTTTTAAGAGCTTTAATCTGATGCTAAAGTCGTTATTTGTTTAATTATTTACTTAAAGGCAACAATATTTAATTAATGTAAAATTAATAACTTTCCTTCTATATTGAGGTAAAATATAAAAAAATATTTTAATGATAGAAACGTTATTTTTATTTTTTACACAATGTCAATATTAGCTAAATTATGTAAAATTTATAATATACATTGTATATTGATATGTTATTTAAAAAGTTTATTTAGCTGATAAAAATCGTTTTTTGCTTGTTTACGCGATGTCAACATTTGGTAAACCATGTAAAATACTCAATTAAATATAGATTTTGAGACAATTTATTAAAAATTTTGTTTTAATGATAAAAACAGTTTTTTTTTAATTATTTAAATGCAGCCAACATTTGTTAAATAATGTAAGGTTGATAAATTTCTTCGCACATTGATAAAATTTTGAACAGTTTTAATATGATATTATAAATTGTATATTTTTTTTTAATTATTTACACGAAACCTACAATAAATAAATGATGTAAAACTGGATAATTTTTTTATATACTTAACGATAAAAACAATCATTTACAAATTGTTTACACAACACCAACAACAAGCAAATAATGTATATTTTATATTGTTGCGGGAATAGTTGTGGTGATTGTGATAATTAAATATTTGTTACCGCAACCAAATTATTTTGTGATAAACGTAATAAACATAAATCAATTTCTATATTTTTTTTAACTATCGGGCACATTTTCATTTGAATTTCTTAAAATTTATTGATTCTGTCCCATTATGCCATCATTTTTTTGAGTATTTGTGTGTGTGTGTGTCTAGCAAAGAGTATGTGTGTGCTGGCTTACTTTTTCTACAAAAGCAAAATTTTAAAGTTTAATGAAATTTTCAATATGAAAACTTTATTTTTTCCACTTCTACCACTAAAACGAAAAAAAAGAAATAAATAAATGCAAAGTTGCCATAAAAGAAAGAGAGAGAAAAAAAGTATAAAACTTAATAAACACAAAGCAAATGCAACAGTTTTTGATGCAGTTACGGTTAAAGTTGTTATTGTTGCTGCTGCGGTGTCGACAGTTGCTGGAGCATTAGCTGTATGTGACATGAATACCTGGTGCTGCTTTTACAACTTGAGTCAGCCAGCCAGCAGAGTCTTAACAAAGCCTGAGTAGATGTATACATACACTCCCACACAAATACGCACCAACACACTTATTATAATATAAAATTGCTTTTGTAAGCACAATATTACACGAACACTAAACCTTAGAATAGTGTGTAAGTGTAATTCCTTGGTAATATAGTGTAAACAGGAAGTAAAGAGGAGCAAGAGAATCGAAGCAAAGAATAAAAAAAAATGAAATAAAAAAGTTAAAAAGTTTAAATGAAATAAAAAATTGAAGAACAACAACTACAACTAAAAATGATTGTACAAGATGTTACTAAGGTTGACTTTATTGTTTGGGTTGCATGGTTGCAAAAATGAATAAATGTGAAAAATTGTTGTTGCTGCTGTCGTTTAGTCTGAAGGACCACTTGTAGCTAAGGAAACAAGGAAATAGATTCTTCATTAAATTATAGCTAAACTAAGTTTTGTATTAAGTCTCCAAACAAACAACAATACTTATTTACTGGCAACAACAGCAACAAAAACAAATATTTATATTTTTAGTTGCATTTGTAGGCCAAATAAATCTATCTGTTAAATAAATCCTTTTGAGCGTCCAAAGTAAATTTTCATAAAATTAGAAAAAAAAAAAACTTGAATCATAATTGAATTTATTTACGTAAAAGATTTTATTAAAATGTTCCTTCAACCTTTAAATAACTACAAAGTTTAAATAAAACTTGATGAATTTAAATTAACTCGGCTTAAGTTTTTTAGAGTTTGAAAGTAAATTTTAAATAGCATTAAATTAAATAAAATATTAAAATTGCAAAAAGTCAAAAAGAAATTATTTATTATTATTTTTGCTTACTAAAACTCTTATATATTTATAGTATGCTAAGATTTTTATTTAGCTTTTAAAAACGTGTGATTTGTAATGGGAAGTAAATTTTACCCAAATTTTTTACCACATAACATCGCTCTTAAAGGGTTTTTGGGACCCACCTTCAATATTAGAACTTTAATATCTTTACGATTGTATAAGATTTTATCTAAATTGGATCAGGCACTTAAAAAATAACAGATGTAAATGCAAATCTTTTTTGGTTAAAAAATAAATAAATTTTGAGCTTAAAAATGAAAAAAAGTGTTAATTCTTTTTTAAATACTTTTAAATTTTCTTTATTGTAATTATTCCAAAATGTAAAAATTTAGAAAAACACTTTTTCCAAATGACTTTCGAAATATATATAAAGTAGATGTTTGTGCATCCGAATGTTAAAATGTATTTTTTGAAGACCACAGTCCAAATATTATATTTATTTTTACACATATATGTTGCCTCTAGTCTCGAGAATTTTAATATTGTAGTTCAGAAAATCTGTTTACGAATGTTGGAGTTATAAGCGATTTTCTAGAGCAGACCCAAACATATTTTATGAAAATTTCCCATTTTCTTTGAAGTTTTGCAAACAAAGTTAAGTAGAAGGTCATTACATTAAACACTTTTTTTGCTTCCTTTACTTACACGCTTAATTTAGTATAAGAAGAAATTTTGATTTATTGCATAGACGGGTTTTAATATTTCATCTGATTTTGACATTGGTAGAATTTTTCTTTATGACGGACATACGGACATAATTATGTTATTATGGAGGTTTATAATGACACAGACATATGTGATTCAATATTTTACTCAAGTTACTAAGCTTTTTGGCGAGTTATAATATATAAATATATATATATATATATCTATATATATATATATATATACATGAAAAATATATATGAAAAATTTTTAATGATATATTTTTTTTGCACCATTTCGTACACAGAAAAAAGTTTGTACATAATTATAAAAATTTATTTTCATTGATTTTTGTTCATAATATTTTGGGCATAATTTCTTAAGCATTAAAACTTTTTTTATATTTTTTGTAAATGAATCAAAAGTCAATAACACCGAAATAATTTTTTAAATTTTGATTTATATTTTCACTTTGCAAAATGAAATTTTCTTAGGAACATTTTAAGTTTTTAATAATTTCTAACTATGTTCCTTTTTGTAAACAGAACAGTAGTGCTTTTTATCAAAAAAAAAAAAAAAAAAAAAGAAAAAAATGTGCTGCAGAATGCGAGCAAAATTATGCAATTTTCGAAACATTATTTTGTTTTAACAGATTTTCCCGAGAATTTTGCCATTTTAAGGCATTTGTTGTTAATATTTTCATGTATAACTATTTTCATTTACCATTTGCGATCTAATCTAATAAAACTAAATCAATGATTTAACAAAATTTTTGGCAAAATTCCTAAAATTTTAATTATTAGCAATTTAATTATATCTATGAACAAAATTTTATTTTTTATGAAAAAAGTTTGGGAAAAAGATTTTGTTAGATTCACAATATTTATGAGAAAAATGTTCAAATAAATGAATTTTTTTCACTGTGTAAATAGTGAAAGATTGTTATTGGTTAAAAATCTGAAAAAATTATTTATTATAGTAGACATATTTTGAAAAATTTTTGCTGAAAAAATTAACTGAATAAGAGCTGGTTTGAAAAATATTCCTACTTCCTACTCATGATAATAATATTCCATACAAAAAGCGTGATTTAAGTTTTTTTTAACAAGTGAATTTTCGCAAAATTTTAAATACGTTTTAGTGATAAGTTTTACATTGAAAATGGTCTTTATTATTTCAAAATTCTAAGTATAATGCGTAATATGTAAAGACGTTTTTTGAGGTTATGAAATTATTATTATTTTTTTTTTTGGTCCATTAAACTATGATTTCTTAAAATATTTTGACGTCCACTGAAATGTAATATTAAGCAAATGAAACGCTTTCATTTTACATCAATATTTACATAATTTACACTTGGCGGTAGTTGACAGTAAGTGAAATATGTTTGGAGACGAATGTCGCTGTAAATGATGCTTTTTTAATTTTTTCTCGTGTTGCATCGTGTTACAAATATTCGAACATCTAAAGTCATATCTTTTATTAAAAAAAAAAAAAAAATGGCGAAAAAAATTTGGATATTTAGTGAAAATTTTAAAAATTACATAAAATTTTTTCATTTTTAAATTTTTAAAGGCCCATTTGATATGTAGTAGTTATTTGTTAATTAAATGTGTTTATGCGACATTTTAGACAATTTGAATAAAAACTTTATTGCCAGTCGCGAGTAACATTAATTTTTATAATATTTACGCCAAATACATGGAAGTTTGTAATGATGTTGTCCCATGTCTAGTTTCCTCACATCAACGGGATGTATATCAAATTGTATGAAATCACTTCGTCTTTTAAATTTTGTTCCCTTACTTTAATTTCAATTATACGCGCAAATTTTCTATCAAAAAAAAAAAAAAAAAAAAAAAAAAAACTGCAAAATTTGAAAAAATCGTCATTTTTATGATTTCACTTGTTAACACTATTTGTACACCATATGATGTTCCTTAGCCTTGTCTCCCGATTTGTTAATGATTTGAGTTCAAATGATGTAAATTATGAATGAAAAACTAAAATGAATCAAAAAATCCTTGAAAACTTCAACTCAGTTTTATAAATTTTTTTAGTTTTAAATAGCTGAGATTTTAGATGAATGACCAAAAATTTTTGATTTTTTATTTACATTTTAAGGTCTACCAAAATCTTGTTTTTAAGATAAATTAAAAATACAAGACTCGTAAAGTAGATTTCAAAGAGATTCGAAAATTATTGAAATTCATCATATGTCTTAAAATGTATTATAAACTTATTACAACGTTTTTACTGATAACATCAAGAAAATTCTTGAAAAACTGAACAATAAAATGCTAAAAAATAAATTATTTATTATGGGTCATTATGGAACTATATTTTTTTAATGACCAGGGAAAAAACAAATATGCAACTGCATGTTTTTTCCTCTACTTTGAATTAGCCATCGATATAACAAATAAAGCATTTAGGCATCCATTTTTAAGTGCATATTTTTGTATATTTCACCCTTAACGGCATGTTTTTGCATATAGTGATTTTGAGAGCATACTTATAGCTTATTTTGTTATTTTTTAGGACAAATTTAACTATTTTAGATCACATTTTAACATTTAAAAGATATTTTTTTTATTCCCGGAAGGAATGCTTTTCAAATTTTATTTGTAATGTATAAAAAAATAAAATTTAAAAAAATATTTAGCATTTAAAATTTATTTTAATGGTAACCGCCTAAGTTCATTAAAAATCGCTAAGGAGCTTGACGAATAGCAACAAATCATGATGATTATTTAAAAACTGATTAAAAACTGATTAAATAGAAAACGTATTCGCTTTCAAACTTTTGCGAATATTATCAGTTAATGTTGTAAAAACTATTCATGTTTTTGAATGAAAGCTATATATGTAAATTTACATATCGTCGGTGAGCCGACGCCAAGTCCTACGTGTAATTTTAGGATTTGTTTGGTAATTTGGAAAAATTTGGAAAGTGTTTTCATCAACCATTTTAAATTTTAATCTTTTTTCAAATATTTGGATTGGTTCAGAAGTTTTCGAAACAATTAATAAGTTTTTTTTTTTTAGTTTTTCACTCTCCTGAAAAGTTCTTCAAAAATACATTCAGACTAATAAAACAATTTTGGAATTTAAAATAAGACTTTTCGACATAAATTTAGTATTTTCTAATTGAAATATTAATAAAGATCATTGTTAAAAAAATAATAATAAAAAAAAAATTTTAAGAGCATATTTTTCGTTTTTTACTGCATATTTAATGCCCATAAAACACTTTTTTTTAGATCATATTTGTGTTTTTCCCTGACAATAACCTTATACTATACGTGCAAATGTCTTTCCACCAAATTTACCTTTGGAATTTGGTACACGGGTTTCTTGTGGTTCAAGGACGAAACCTATTGACTGGTTATTATCAGTCCATTATTTCACCTAGCCTCCATACAAATGCCCACCCGGAATAGGGGTGTAACGATCATAAATTCCTCAAATATAAAAAAAAATTTAATGAAACTTAGCACATATAAGTTTTTTATCGTTCGTAATTGACTATAGCTTGCATATAAACTCCTCTTCCAAAAATCATTTTAACGGGCATAAATCCCATACAAATTATAGTACCAAGTTAATATTTAGCACAAATTAGTTTAATATAAGTAGAAACCGCAGCGCCAAATTTTGTGAGAGTCAGTTTATATTTGACCATAGGTCCCACATAAAGTCTACATCCGGGAATTACTCTAAAGTGCATAAATAACATAATGTAATGCATACTACGTATGTTTCATAGAAATAATCACTGCGATTATAATACAAGTGTTGGTTCCTAATTGGGCACAGGTTCCATCTAAGAGCCCATCCCGAATTTTTATGCACATACACAATGATGTAGTGTATCATATGGTCGGGTTTGACCGACTATATCTTTCTTACTTGTTTTTAATATAATAATAATAAAATTCAATAAAATGCTATCGAACAATCTGCAAATGGATTTCATTATTATTAGAAAAAAGCTTCTCAGAATTGTTCGTGCTTTTGTTCGTTTATAATTAAAGGTTAAAAGGTACACGCAGAGAATAAATATAGTTGTGGTGAACATAATCTAAGAGCAACATATTATAATTGAAACATATGATCACAGCGAAAAACCGAAATGATTATAAGTAAAAATTATTATAATTCTATTTTGTCATATTGTGTCCGATTTCACGGTTTGCTTTTTCATGCTATAATTCTAGTTTACTACATCATTATCACATTCTATCAGATTATGATTTGGTGTTATAATATTAGTATTCTATTTTATTATATTATTATACCACATTGTCATATTATGATTCCATTTTATCATATTATTATCCCATGTTATCATATAGTTATGCAATATCATCATACTATTGTTTCATTTTGCCATATTAATATTCTATCTTATCATATGTTAAAGTAAAACGTATTAAAAAAAATTAATTTTTGGAATTTTTTCATTGCAAAAGAGAAAAGTGTTCAATAGGCAAAATAAAAAATAAAATATGTACACACTATTTGTTCATTCATTTGTACCACCATTTGTGGTACAAATGCATGATATGTTTTTTATTAACTAACCGGGTATATTCAATGAAGTTGAAAAGCAAATATTAAAAACAAAATATATTTAAAAACAAACATTAAGTTTGTGAAAAGGATAAGTATTACATTTATTTGAAACATTTTATTTTCATGGGAATTATAATATTAATATGGTTTAAAAGCAGAATATGGTTTAAGAACATGGTAATTTATATTTTAATAGCTAAGGAGTAATGATATTTTTCATATTAATAAAATTTTGTTTTTGGTAAAAATATTTAAAAATATATAATTTTTGGAGTCAACCATATTAAAATTTCTATTGAGTGTAAATATTAAATGACAAAATTTAAATAAAAACATTGTTAAAAAATTTAAATAAAAATATTTGTTATTAAAATTCAAAAAGAAGTAACAATGAGAACATAATATTGTTGTAGTCATAATGCTTTAACCATGTTTTTTTCTCTGCGTTTACTTATGATCAGAAAATGACAAAAATTTCCAACTGTGTGCTTGGAAAAAATAATATTAATGCAATGGAACGATGGTAATTAAGGCATATGTCCAATAAGTAAACATTATTTTAATATAAATTTAAAATTTAAGGAAAAAATAACCTCAAAACGGGTTTTTCAAAATTTAAGGAATGTTTCGAAATGTTTGAAAATTCTGATGTGATGTCCTCAAGAAGATGTACAATCCTTATTAAGTAATTTTACCAGTGAAAATAAAAAGTGTTATTTTTTTAGCAGTGTCATCATTACCGTATTATTTTTAAATATTTCCCTTTTGTCCCATCTTCTATAAAACCAATAATCTCTTTTTTAATTCCCTTATCATAGTTGATAAATTTATCTAAATTTTGAAAACTTTTTTAACAAATAAAAAAAAAATCACAAAAATCACTTTCTATAGCTGCTCTTAATTGTGCTTATTAAACATGTAAATTCATGTCAAATTATAATTAATCCAAGCTCCAAAAATAAACCCATTTCACTCAAGAAAAATAAATCCTTTCACCTAACACCTTCAATACTTTAGCAATAAATGAATAAATAAATAAACAACTAAAAGGCTTTCATTATTATGAATAAATAAAAAAAGGGTCAACACCTGGGAGTATTGAAATTGCTTTTATGACTTTTACAGATAACATTATTTGACTCTAATGGTAATTTAGCAATTGCCATATTATAATTAAGAATCTAATCTAGTACATTTTGTGTTACGTCCTGCTTTTATAAAGCATTGAAAAATAACTTTGATTGACAAGGAACAGACACAAGCAGTAAGAGAAGGGAAGTTTGAAAGTCAAGAAAGTAAAATTGAAAAAGAGAGCAAAAAAATAAATTCTAAAGAAATAAATAGCAAACCAACTAACGGAGCAAGCAAGCAAAACAATCAATATTGTACACGTATGAATGTGTCTTCTTTCATGTCTTCCTTGACTTGACTGCAAAGGATAACGAGTGTTTAAATATGTACGCATGGAGTCTAGGTAGATGAGTTTTTTTTCTTCTGCCATAGAAATTTGTTGCACATATATTTCTATACATATATAAAATACATATTTTGAAACTAATGCACAGTGGCACATTTTGCAAATTAAAGGTTTATACATATATTCTTAAAAACAAGTCTTCAGGTTGAATAATGGTAAACAGCTAGATTTTTAGAATATATAAACTATTAATAAAAAATTTTAAAAAATATTTTTGTCCCCAAATGTTGTAATTTGCCCCACAGTGCTGTTGTGTAGAAAGTAACAAACACACATATATCTCCACTACTACATACAGTATTACAATCATAAAGTATAAATCGATTTTTATCAATATAATATTTGTGTTTTTGTTAAGCTTGTACGAATACAATAGAACAAGGAGAATATTTTGTTATTCTTTTCCAAAAACTATTATACTTTGTGGACCCCTTCTCAAAATAACTAACAGTGTCAATCCCACTATCAGTATTATTGCAGCAGGAGCAGTAGCAACAAAATATTGGAGGTGGAGGGATTAAGTTAAGTTAAGTTAAGCATGTCTTCATGTTGGTTACATGTTTTGTAATTCGTAAAGAATCTTAAATATATTTTTTTTGTAACTTTGACTTTTTGTGCTTGGGGATTACTCATGGAGATATAGTTTATTTATTTCTTTTTCTCTCAACTAACCACTGATTACCAGAAATTTGTTTGGATTACAAAAAGAACATTATATGAATTTTTTGGTTAAAAATGAAAGAAATGTTCATGACTTTATTATCAACATGGTATTTTTGAATATAAGAGTTTCAAAATTTAATTTAATTCTTAAAGTCAATATTAGAACAAAAATTGCATAATTTTAGAGAAAATTTTAAAACAATTTTGCTTACAATGAAAAAGAGAACAAAATTGATAAATAGGAAAATTAAAAATGGACTTTCTTAACAGAAAATCTAGCAAAAATGTAGAATATTTTCTATAAAAAGAAAATTTATGAAAAATCCCAGCAAAAACTTTGCTTTCCTGGTAAGCTAGCAGGTATAATTGGAAACAAAAATAAACTACTTATTTTTTGTCTGAATAACTAGTTATTTTTGTTCGACTTGTCCACAAATTCATGTAGTTATTTTTTAACTCTAGGGGTACTCAAAAATATGTACCTAAACGAAAACAAAATAAAAAAAAAATAAAAAAATGTTGCCGTCAGTGAGACTCGAACTCGGACACACACTAACCATTTGTTTTTACTGACTAACGTCTTACTCAGTACACCATCTCGCACAAACTCTATTTAGTTTAAAATAACTTTTTAGACATTTTGTTATAAAAAACTAACAGCTTCAGAATGGGGATGTAAATAAAAATTTAGGGAACATTTCTTATATAATAAATATTTTACGAAAATTTTCTATAAAAACAAAATTTAACGAACATATTCTACAGAAAGAGAATTTAACTAAAGTTTTGTATAAAAAGAAAACTTAACGAAAGTTTTCTATAAAAAGAAAATTTAATGAAAATTTTCTATAAAAAAAATTTAACGAAATTTTTCTATTAACGAAAATTTTCTATAAAAAGAAAATTTAACAACAATTCTCTATAAAAATAAATTTTAACGAAAATTTAACATAAAAAGAAAATTTTACGAAAATTTTCTATAAAAAAAAATTTAACGAAAATTTTCTATAAAAAGAAAATTTAATGAAAATTTTCTATAAAAATAAAATTTAACAAAAAAAAATAAAAAGAAATTTAATTTTCTATAAAAAAACTTTAACTAAAATCTATGAAAATTTTCTATAAAGAGAAAATTTAACGAAAATTATTTATAAAAAAAAATTTAACGAACATTTTCTTTAAAAACAAAATTTAACGAAAATTTTCTTTAAAAACAAAATTTAATGAAAATTTTCTATAAAAAGGTAATTTAACAAAAATTTTCAATAAAAAGAAAATTTAACAAACATTTTCTATAAAAAGTAATCTTAACGAAAATTTAGTATTTTGTATAAAATGAAAATTCTCTGTTAAAATAAAATTTGAGAAAGAATTTCTATAAAAAAAAATTCAACGGAAATTTTCTATAAAAAAAGAATTCAATGAAAACGCTCCATAAAAGGACATTTTTTATAAAAATAAAATTTATCAAAAAATTTGTATAAAAAGAAATTTCAATGAACAGAAGAATAAAGAAAAATAAAATTCAATGAGATTTTCTATAAAAGGAAGATCTAAAGAAGTTTTCCATAAAAAATATATTTAACAAAAATTTTATATAAGAGAAAAATTTAACGAAAATTTTCTATAAAAGAAAAATTAAACGCAAATTTTCTAATAAAATAAAAATATAACGAAGATTTTCTATAAAATTAAAAAATAAAAAAAATTCTCTGTGAAAAGAAAATTCAACGAAAATTTTCCATCAATAGAAAATTTAACGAAAATTTTGTATAATTTAACAAAAATTTAACAAAAAATTTTTCAAATAAATTAGAGAGTTTTCTGTACAAAAAAAGTTAAATAAAAAAAATTTAAGAAAATGCGTTAAATTTTAAGAAAATTTGCTTTCGGACTACTTTTCTAGACAGACTCATACATGCATACATAAATATCCTTCCTTAAGTGGAAGAGTACAAAAATAATTAGAAAATCCCAAGAGCTAGTACATTTGCCAAAATAATTAAAACCATTAAAACGAAGAATTCAAATACCTTAGAGAATTTTTATAGCAATATTAAAGTATATGTAATATAAATCTAAACTGCCAATAAAACCAAACTCCTTAGAATTAAAACAACCACACAAAAAAAGAAAAGAAGGTGTAAATTTCAACGAAAATGAATCAACGAAGAAACATGTTTGTCGTTCTCTAATATTTCAAGAATATAAATTTTCTATTTGCGGGTTGTTGTTCTAGTGTACTTTTTGACTTGAATCACATTACGTGCGAACAATTCCATTACACAAAATGTCTCTCCTACTGTCTATCTATTTGTAATACGAGTGTACGTGTATACGCGTCCATATATATTTATTGCGTATGTGTTTGTAATAATAATATTTACTCCTTCTAGTAATGTAATTGTATTTTCATCTATTGTGTTTTATTTTTTTGCAATTTTTTCTTGTCTTGATCTGTTTCTTTTTGTTTTGTTTTTTTTATATATTTATTTTGCCACATTTCATTACACATTCCTACTGCAACTATCTAAACGAGTTGTAATAATAGTATAAGATACTCCTCATTCATTTCTATTTATTTATACCACTCACTCATATATTATAGATATTAAACCTGTCTCTTTGTTTAATATCTATAATATATATTAAAAGAAATTTGTTTGATTCTTAAATTTTCTTTTTATAAAAAATTTTTCTTTCTCTTTTTATTTATCTTTTATAAGAAATTTTAGTTAAATTTCTTTTTTATATAAACTTTTCGTTAGATTTTCTTTTAATAGAAAATTTTCATTAAATTTTCTTTTCATAGAAAATTACCAATAAATTTTCTTTTTATAGAAAATGTTCGTTAAATTTCTTTTTTTATAAAAATTAAAATTTAAATTTTACTTTTATAGAAATTTTCGTTAAATTTTCTTTTAGATATAAATTTTTCGTAAAATTTTCTTTTTATAGAAAATTTTTGTTAAAATTTTCGTTTATCTTTTTATAGGAAATTTTCGTTAAATATAAATTTTTGCAAAAATAGATAAATTTCGCTAAATTTTCTTTTTATAGAAATTATTCGTTAAATTTCTCTTTATAGAAAATTCTCGTTTTATAGAAATTTTATAGAAAGTTTTTGTTGTATAGAAAATTTCCGTTACATTTTCTTTTATTAGAGATTTTCATTTTCGTCGAAATGAATATCATTTCGTTTAAATTTATTTTTACAGAAAATATTTGTTAAATTTTATTCTTATTGAAAAACTTCGTTAAATTTACTTTTTATAGAAAGCTTTTGTTATATTTTCTTTTTATAGAAAATTTTCGTTCAAATTTCTTTTTATACAAAATTTTAGTTAAATTTTCTTTTTATTGAAAGTATTCGTTAAAGTTATTTTTTCATAGAAAACTTTGGTTAAAATTTCCTTTTTATAGAGTTTCGTTAAAATTTGTTTTTATAGAAAACTTTTGTTAAATTTTTTTATTATAAATTTTTTTTCTTTTTATAGAAATTTTTGTTGAAATTCTCTTATTATAGAAAATTTTCTTAAAATTTCTTTTCAATGGAAAATTTTCGTTAAATTTTGTTTTGTTTTTTTTCTTTTTTAATTTTATTTATAGTAAATTTTTAAAATTTTTGTTAACAGAAAATTTAAAAAAATTTTTATTTATAGACAATTTTAAAAAATTTCGTTACAATTTCCTTTTTATAGAAGTTTCGTTAAAATTTGTTTTTATAGAAAACTTCTGTTAAATTTTTTTATTATAAATTTTTTTCTTTTTATAGAAATTTTTGTTGAAATTTTCTTATTATAGAAAATTTTCTTAAAATTTCTTTTTTTTTCTTTTTTAATTTTATTTATAGTAAATTTTTAAAATTTTTGTTAACAGAAAGTTTTAAAAATTTTTATTTATAGCCAATTTTAAAAAATTTTGTTTACAGAAAATTTTCTTTAAAATTTCTTTCTGTAGAAAAATTTCGTTCAAATTTTTCTTTTTCGTTTCTTTTATAGAAAATCTTCGATATTTATTTTTTTAAAATTATTTTTTATAAGAAAATATTCGTTAATTTTCGTTAAATTTATTTTTTTATAGAAAATTTTCTTTTTATATAAAATTTTTTATGAAACATTTTTTTAGAACCTCACTGTTGAAGTTCCCTTAGCGTTTGTGAAAATACGTGTGTATGTGTTTTAATATGTGTTTGTGAATTCCATACAAATGCGAATATACAAAAACAGAAATAAAACAATAATCACCAAGAACAACAGCATCAGAAACAGAAACAATAACAGAAAAAAAAGAAACAATGACAACAACAGTTAAAACTACAAAAAACAACAAATAGCAATAAGTACAAAAAAAAAAAAAAAAAAAAAAAAAATAATAATAAAACAATGATACTCCTCTCATCTTATTTTGTAGTTGTTGTTATTTTATTTTTTGCTTTTTTTTATCGTATTGTTGAACCAAGTTGAAATATAATGTTGTAACACTTTAAAAGTGCTTAAAATCCCATTGACACTGGTTAGATGGTGGCTATTTGGTTGGTTGTTGTTTCCCAAATGCTTCTGATGCCTTTACAGCTGCTGTTTGTTTATTTTTTGGCTTGTGGTCATCATATTAGATGATGGTTTTGTTCTCTGTTGCTGCCACAGCGTTTGCTGTTTACTCACGTCCAATTTTTGGTATTTATTTGCAAAAAAAAAGACCAAAAATAACTTAATAAATTTGTATTTCCCCTGGATGGTATGGTTTGGTTGAATGTTTGCATAGTATTTCGTTGTTTCACTTGTTGTGCAATCAGGACCAAAATTAAAATGAAAAAAATCCAAAAACATAACGAAAAACTTTTGCATACATTATCTTATTCTATATTCATAGCGGATGGAGGATCAAAATTTGTTTATTATTTTTGGGAGATTTTGATGGAAAAATAAAAAACGTTGGAAAAATCAACACATTTTGTAAACAAAGACTCAATTATTGGCTTATTGTTGTTTGTTCAACTATTCGATTGTTTGCATATTGGAAAAGTTTTGCAATTTCAACAGTTCTATTTTATACATATTAATTTGCCCCCTTTTTCCTTGAGAGCTTGAATAATATTTGAAAAAAAAGCACATTTTATATGTGTTTGCTTGAAATTGCTATCATTTATTTGAAAATTTATTTACTTATTTTCCTTCGATGTGGCTGATAATGATGTATTAAACGCTTTTTGAGAAGAAGTAAACAAATTTATAAGCTGTTTCTTTATAATGTTAAGTAATTTATTTTACTGAATATTTTTATGTTATAAAAATGGTCCTTAAATCACATTCATGTGTTACTAGTGTTATAAATTACTATGGGTGTGTGTTTGCAAGAGGAAATTTATTTTAACGAAAAAAAGGTCATGGAACGATTATAAAAGGGTAATATTGCTTTTACATTATATATAATATTTCTTTTCCTAACGTGGGTAATTTAAAATTTGTCGAAAATTTTCTATGAAAAAAAAAGATAACAAAATTTAATAAACATTTACAACAGAAAGAAAATTTAACAAAAATTTTCTGCAAAATGAAATTTTAAAGAAAATATTCTATAAAAAGAAATTTCAAATCAATTCTAGAGAAGTTTTAAACAAAATTATGTAAAATAAAAATTTTACGGAAATTAAAAAAAGTAAATTTCTAAATACACAAAATTTTGTATAAAAACTTTTGACAATAATATTAGTTAAAAAGAAAATTTAATAAACATTTTCGATAAAAACAATTTAACGAAAATTTTCCATAAAATGCAAATTTAATGAAAAGAAAATTTAACGAAAATTTTCTATAAAAACAAGATTTAACGAAAATTTTCTATAAAAATAACATTTTACGAAAATTTTCTACTAAAAGAAAACAAAAGTTTTCTATAAAAGGAAATTTAACGAAAATTTTTTTATGAAAATAAAATTAAAAAAAAAAATTTCTATAAAGATAAAATTTAATAAACTTTCCATAAAAAAAAAAAATTTAATGAAAATTTCCTTTAGAGAAAATTTAACAAAAATTTTCTATAAAAAGATATTTAATTGATAATGCTCTATAAAGATATTTTAGGAAAATTTTCTATAAAAGAAACTTTTCTATAAAAAGAAATTTGAACGAAAATATTCTGTAAAAAATAAAATTTAATGAAAATTTTCTATAAAATGAAATTTTAAATAAAAATTTCTATAAAATGAAATTTTGACCAATATTTTCTATAAAAATAAAATTTAATACAAATTTTCTATAAAGAAAATTTAATGAAACTTTCTTATACAGAAAATTTAGTGGAAATTTTCTATAGAGAAAATTTAATGAAAATTTTCTATAGAGAAAATTTAATGAAAATTTTCTATAGAGAAAATTTAATGAAAATTTTCTATAGAGAAAATTTAATGAAAATTTTCTATAGAGAAAATTTAATGAAAATTTTCTATAGAGAAAATTTAATGAAAATTTTCTATAGAGAAAATTTAATGAAAATTTTCTATAGAGAAAATTTAATGAAAATTTTCTATAGAGAAAATTTAATGAAAATTTTCTATAGAGAAAATTTAATGAAAATTTTCTATAGAGAAAATTTAATGAAAATTTTCTATAGAGAAAATTTAATGAAAATTTTCTATAAAGAAAATTTAATGAAAATTTTCTATAGAGAAAATTTAATGAAAATTTTCCATAAAGAGAAAATTTAATGAAAATTTTCCATAAAGAGAAAATTTAATGAAAATTTTCCATAAAGAGAAAATTTAATGAAAATTTTCCATAAAGAGAAAATTTACCGAAAACTCTATAAAGAGAAAATTTGCTGAAAATTTTCTATAAAGAAAGTATTCACTGAAAATTTTCTATAAAGAAATTATTTACCAAAAATTTTCCATAAAGAGAAAATTTACCGAAATTTTTTTATAAAGAGAAAATTTATTGAAAATTTTTTATAAAAAGAAAATTTACTGAAAATTTACTATAAAGAGAAAATTTACCGAAAACTCTATAAAGAGAAAATTTGCCGAAAATTTTCTATAAAGAAAGTATTCACTGAAAATTTTCCATAAAGAGAAAATTTACCGAAAATTTTCCATAAAGAGAAAATTTACCGAAATTTTTTTATAAAGAGAAAATTTATTGAAAATTTTTTATAAAAAGAAAATTTACCGAAAATTTTCTCTAAAGAGATAATTTTCTATGAAAAGAAAATTTATCGAAAATTATTTATAGATAAAATTTACCGAAAATTTTCTATAAAGAGAAAATTTACCGAAAATTTTCTATAAAGATCAAATTTACGAAAATTTTCTATTAAGAGAAAATTTTTTATAAGGAGAAAATTTACCGAAAATTTTCTATAAAGAGAAAATTTACCGATAATTTTCTATAGAGAGAAAATTTACCGATAATTTTCTATAAATAGATATTTTAACGAAAACTTTCTATAAGATGAAATTTTAACGAAAATTTTCTATAAAAAGAAATTTTAACGAAAATTTTCTATAAAAAGAAATTTTAACGAAAATTTTATATGGAAACAAAATTTAACAAAAATTCTCTATGAAAATAAAAGGAACATTTTCAATAAAATAAAATTTAACAATCATTTTCTTTAAAAATAATATTTTACAAAAATTTTCTGTAAAATGAAAATTTAATGAACATATTTTGTAAGAGGAATATTTTAGTTCTTAAAAAAAATTAATGAAACTTTTCCATAGAAAGTAAATTTAACTAGTTTCTATAAAAAGAAAATTTAACGGTTTTTTTTAAGAAAATTTAACGAAAAAAAGGTAAGATTACAAAAATTTTTTAGAAAATTTTAAAATTAATCTTAAAGTTTTCTTTAAAATGAAATTTTATCGAAAATTTTCTATAAAAAAAAATTTTTTTTCTATAAATAAAATTTTCTAGAGAGAGATAATTAATGAATATTTTCAATAAAAAGAAAATTTATTGAAAATTTTTTATAAAAATTAAATTTAACAAAAATTTTCTATAATAAAATTTAGCGAAAATTTTCTATTCTTATAGAAAAGTTTTTGTAAAAAAATTTTTAAAGAAAATTTTCTATAAAAAAAATTAAACAAAATTTCTATAAAAAAAAATAATGAACACTTTCTATAAAATGAAATTTATACAAAAATTTTCTATAGAGATTAAAAAAAATGTCTAAAAAGAGATTTTATCGAAAGTCGAAATTTCTTTTAAAATGAAGCTTTGCAAGCAATTTTTCCTTGTCTGTCTGCAGTTAAAAAAATACATAGAAATTAAGATTATTATTTATTTATTTATTTATGCAATCCTATAAGTATGCTACATATAATCTCTCATATACATATTTTAAAATTTCTATGGTCCTTTGCTCCTCTTACATGCCTAAAAAACAATTCTTTAATTTAGGCAAACCATATAACCACATAAATATTCTCCTGAAACCAGATTATTTTTAATTCATTTTTTTAACTCAGTTTTTTAAATAACATAAACTGATTTGTTTATAAAGCCATTTTTGTTGAATTAACTCATCTTTCTCTGTTTTATTTACCTTGTGCAAAAAGACTCTAATTACTTAAAAAATCTGGGTAATCGTTTTTCATATTTTCCCACAAGTTTGCAAAAAATAAAAGGAAAAAAGAATCATTTCACATCTGTCTGCAGGCTATAGAAGTAATTAGGCCAACAATCGCAGCAACCATCACTGCAGCATCATCATCAACATCTGCACATTCATATGAGGCACTTCAATACTTTTGTTATTAAAATAACTTTTTAGTCAAAAACCAATTGTTTGTAAAAAATACAACCGCACAACTTTTTTTTAATATTTAAAAAAATTTTGTATTAAATACTTATACCTTTCAGTACACTTTATGCACATATGAATACGCTAAATTAAACAATCTGATGCTGACTGACTTTCTTTATAGCTTTTATTCTCTTCTTTTTTTTGTTGCATAAACGACGACTGACTGTTTGAATGATGATGAACGACTGCACGAAGGAGTATTTGAATGAATAAATGAAAGAATGAATGAATAAAAGTACGAACAGGGTTTGAATACTAGTATTGTTTTCATATTTTTGTAGGTAAAAATATTTTATTTTTTAATATTTTTTTTCTTAAATACCCTACATTTGGTAATTTATATATAACAATTTTAACATGTTTTGTTTGCACAATAGTTTATTTATAAATCATGGTATTAAAATAATTAATTAGTTTTGAATATAAAAAGATTGATTAATATCTGAATATTGATTAATATCTGTATTGAGGATTAAAAAAAAAAAAAAAAAAAAAAAAAAATACGAAATTAGTTTAACTGTGTTAAATATTTTAAATTAATTTATTCTTTGATTTATTCAGGTTTAGTTGATTGAAATCTTTATTTCATTGCTTAATTTCGTGAATGTGAAATTTATTATAAGTTTTTAATTAAATTTTAATAATATTTTTATAGTTAACAAACCATATCGGCTGACATTTTTTAATTCACAATTGTCATTTTTTGGTTTATAATTATTAAAAGGCACGGGGATGGGGAAATTTTATTTATTTCCAAATTATATATGTATATAAAAAAATTTTGGAGTATAGTACAGACAGAGAAATAATAAATAGAATAAGTGAGTTTTATTTAATTTCGGTTAGTAGTTTGGGCGTGAGAATGTTTCCCACAGACACAGGTATATAGCTAAATTGACGTAGTATTTGTTAAGGATTTGATTGATTTTTACAAGTATATACACACCGCATAGCAAACATTTTTTACCACTAGTATTGGTGGAGGTATAAGAACTTCAGCATAGTTTTAGTCGTATATCGAAAACGAAGTTTTGAAAAACCCATAAGAACTTTGTAGAATAAAACTCAAACCTCGATAATTTGAAATTATCTGCAAGCCCTATTGGCTAGTGTATATCCGAAGGAATGGAACGAATATTTAATGAGACGTGAAATTAAAGCACAATTGAATGCTGCTGGAACTCGCTTGCAGAAATCTATTAAGGATGTTAAGCGAAGTGCAAGTAGCTTTAAGCAGAGAATGGATGAAAGCACAAATAGCTGCAGTAATTAATAGTGCAGAGATGTAGTTACTTCGAAAACCCGTCATTTAAGTATCTGTTCGAATTCATTTGTGCAACCGATATAAATCTAACATTTGAAAAAGTTGATGTAATCCTTACCCTTAACAGAATAAACCTCTAGGTCCTGATAACATTAATACTGAATTGCGAAAAAAAAGCACTTTGTTAGAAAACGTATACAGATCCTGTACAACAACGAGGATTTCCTTGACGAACTTAAGGAAGCCTTGAAAATAATTTTCTTGCATCATTTGTATAACAGGAAAGTTATAATTCTCTTAAGCATAAGAAACAAAATTAGAGCAAGAGTTATACATCATTGTATTATGAGCTACGCTTCGGACAGGCCGGTTTTAAAGGTCAAAAATTCCGAGTTGTTCACGTTAACAACTTACGCGTAATAGTTGAAAAAATAATGAAATTGAAGAGCCTCTATATTTGGTTTTCATCGACTTTGAAAATCCTTTTGATACACTGGCCTATTCAGGATGCTGTTGTCTTTTATAAATATTATAAAAGAACTTACAAACTTAACGTGTCGTTAATTTCGTCAAAATACGCCATAACAGATTAACGCCAAGGTTGTAACCTATCTCCGATCCTTTTTAACATCGTCCTAAACATAGCGTTGGTAATTGCATTCACCCTTAACTTGATAGTCTACCTATCCAGCTTTATTACCGGATGATGAGGTAAATAGCAAGAAGATGAAAAGCATTCTGTAACCGGCTGCATATGATCTACAGATAACTACTTCCTAATCACATCATCGTAAATCTCCTTAATTCCTCATTTCTCAAAAATTGCAATTTAACATTCTCCATAGAATGGCCTAACGAGAGTTTATTAGGAAATTCCAATTTGAAAGGAAGCGTTACAAAATAATCATTAGAACCACGTTACTTCACCCCCGGAGCCACCTTAGGGCCAAGACGACGGGGCAAACGTCCACCCGACAGACGGGTTACCTCAAATTACCTCTACGCATCCAGCTACGACTATACGACAAACCGCAAATACGCGCAACGCAAGCATAGCTCCACAATACCATTGATTGGAATTTATAAGGGAATAGAAGAAGAGGACGCTCAACTCACATCTAGCGCAGACAATTAGAATTAGATTCGCAACAGCCAGAAGTTGTAGTGAAGCAAAATTTCGGAGACATCATAGAGAAGCGGTTGGATATTATTCAATATATAATATTATTTTGACACTGATAGATTCTACACTCTCGTAATGATGACTTGTAATTAGCTGAATTATGGCTATCAAACCTTATATGCACTCTAACAGAGCCAATTTTTTTTCCTTCATTTTTTTTTTAAATTTAATTTATTTTGTGAAAAAAATTAAATTTCGTACAAAATTTCAAAAAAGATTTTTTTGTAAATTATAAAAATTCGAAAATGGATAAATAAAATGCATTTAAAAATTACAAAAAAAAAATATACAAAAAATAAAAAATAAGAATCACAAAAAAAGTTAACTTTGAAATGGTAACATTTATTTTTACCTTTGATTGTATGCTTCTTAAGGGACCCTAACACTTCGACTAGTCCTAGATTTTATTGTTTAAAATTATGGTAGAGGTTAAAAAATCATTGACTGTTCTTATTTAAAAACAGCTACAGTTTTCAGCATTGCCTACCAAATTCGTTTTCAAAAATATTTCGAGCTTTCTTCACTATAAAATTTTAACAAAATGTTGTTATTCATCTTATTACCTTCAATCATGCTTATGCATGTTCATATGTATATGATTACATTTTATGTATAAGATTGTATAAATCTATTTACCACAGCACTGTAACACCTGTGTACACATGCTTAAAATTATTCATAACTATTCATTTTGTACTTGAATAACGCGTTTCATTCCCTTAACCCTACAAACCCCGAAGTCGGCTAATATACAATAGATACGAGAGATGCGAGACCATCAACCAACTAAACAAACAAAATACACAAGTGAAACCAACACAATATTCTTTTTTATACCCACCATCAAAACATTATGGGGGGCATGTTGGGTTTGTCATTCCGTGTGTAGCATGTCGAAATAATCATCTAAGACCCCATATAATATATATATTCTGGATCCTCATGAAAATTTAAGATGATCCCTCTGTCTGTCTGCCTGTCTGTTGAAAGCAGGATAGGGCTTGTGGAGGATATTCTAGGGACACAAAATTTAGCTCAAATATTTGCCTTATATAGGTTTATTTGGTATTGAAAATAAGCAAAATCGGTTCATAAACAAAAAAATTGTGTACCAAATACTAGAAAAACAGGGTGTCTATCGTAAATCCAGTTTATACTTTTCGGGCTATCTTGTATGTATGGCATGTATATAAACGAAATTTTGCACAAATAGTTCAAGAACCAATGTAAACTAAGAAACTAAAAATGGGCATGGTCCTTCCTTTTTACCGCCCACTTAACATATAAGGTGAAATTTTAAAAAGTTTCAGATTTAGCAGTATTTAGATTCGACCAAGCTGAATATAACATTGTCACTTATTTTTATTAATATCTGCATGCATATGTTGGAGTATTTTGGTGTTAATGTTTATCTTTGAATTTATATTAGTATATGTAAAGAGGCTGAAAGTGTGTGTGCGTGTGTGAATTGCACACATACGGAAATATACCTGAGCTCATTTTAATAAACTGTTTTTCTGTAAACACAATCAATATTGAAAAGAGATGCTTAAAAACAACAACAAAAGGTGTTTTTTTTTTGTTTATTTGTGAGTGTATGAGTGTGTGTAAAAGTTTGTGTTTTTGTAACATACCATCATTAACACCATCCTTATAATATAGAGCTCAAGTAAGCATGCAGTTTAAAATACTCTTAGATACCTTTTAGCGCAGTGGGTTAGCACAGTGGGTATATTATAAATCACTAGGCATTCAAACATCCTAGATTTAAAGTCTTAGGCCCTTTTTTTAAGGGTATAGATAAACGAGGAGACATTACAATACAAATCTTATAATCTTAATCAAAGTTTAAATACTTTGTCCAATGTTAGGTGGGCCAGAATCGAAATTTTTGTGAAATAAATCTATTACTTCTAATAGGTTGGTTGGATTTACATCAATTTTCAGATAGGCCTAGAAGATGGGTATATGTTTGGTCCTATAAAAAGTATGGACTTCAGTCTTTTTATATATAATTAGGAATAATGGCAGATGGGCAAAAGAATTTATTTGAAAAGAAATTCTAGTTCATAGTTTTTTTGATATTTGAAATTAAGGTAAAATTTTTGTAAAAAATTGTTTTTTTTTTGGAGAAATTATAAATATAACATCTTTGCTAGTTAAGATATGCAAATAAAATTTTCGGTGATTTCGGTGATTAAGATTTTCAAAAACCGGCGAAAATCTCAAAACTTTTTTTTTTATTTTGTCCATAAAGTCCACAGTTTTTGCAGGGCTGGAAAAAGCCATTAGCAATCTCCTTAGAACACATCAGCGTTTCTGAAATTGCATTCCGTTTGTAGATTCATGCTTTAGGATTTTAGAACATATTGGCTGGAGTAAAAAATTTTGATACGAAATAGGTAAAATTCGGCAGGATCTGTACTTGACCCTAATTGGCAATTGGTGTCGTTTTAAATTTTTGAATCGTCTCCGTGAAGATACCTTTCAGAAAAGTCTGAAATCATTATATATTTTTAAGGAAAATTTTATAGAAAATGGAGTGGTTATTTTTTCGGCAAATAAAATCGTCATTGTTGCTATTTTCAATTTTAAAATCGTTTATTTTTGGATTCGGAAGAGATATCGACTTCTATTTTAGATTTAGATTTGTTTTTGAAATAAGTGATTAAAAATTTTATAAAATCGGAAAAATATATTGGGATATATATTAAAAAACTCTACCAAGATTTTGCAAAATTTAGATAGTTGAAATTTCGCATTTAAATAACATGAAAGCTATAGGAGATAATAGGCTTTAAGAAGATGTAAAAATATTTAAAATTGGATAAGAAACAAAAATTTGGCAAGCGGTTTAAAATTTTCTATATCACAGGTACCCAATTTGAGCCCAAATAGCTCCGCTTCTGAGGAATGTGTGTTGTCCCCCATTCCAAACTTAAAATCGCTCATTCCTCTGCTACGCTTATGTGAAATTTTAAAATATATTTCCAAAAAAATCGGGGCAGCACTGTGCTATGTTTTAAAAGTTTTATATTTTGTAACAATTTTTCTTCTTTTTATCTACTGTACCAATACTTACATAGATAATAAACACTTGTATAGAGAAATTGCTTTATTGTGTTAGAGAATGATTGTCTATATGTAAATGTATGTAAGTGTATGTACACAAATCATACATACACATACTCGGATGTATATGAAAGATAGTTAACATTACTCTCAAGTAAGAAAGTGTATAGTAACACATATATACTCGTATGTATTTACAAACACATTCATTCATTCTCTTACTTTAAATAAACACACTCATACCTACATAATAAACATCCACTTTTTCCTACCTTCGATATACATAAATATGTTGTTTTGTTTGTGTATGTATGAAAATAAAGTGTAATGTGTTGTTATTTTTTTTTTTTTTTGATGATGTTGTAATGTCACTGTATCATATCGTATCGCATCGTTCATTGTCGCTTTATAATGTTTGCCCAGAAAAACCGCATGAACGTTTTGCTACATTTTTTGTTTGTGTTACGTTATCACTTTACGAATAAATAAAAACACAACAATGACAGCTACACCAACACCAACACTAATAATAACAAAAAAAGTAATAAAAAAGGAACATGCAGGCAAAAAAATGAATAAAAAAAATAACTATAAAAATCTGCTATCTAATGTAACGGATGTCAATGGCTGCTGTCGTTATATTTAAACAATACTTTACTCTATTTTACTATTCATTCATTCACTCATATGCTCATTTATTTATTCATAACGAGAGAAAAAAAAAATATAAAGAATATTATAAAACAACTTTTTAACACACAGCCAGTAGCAATTTTTATTAAACAAAGTATTTTTTTTTGTGTTGACACTAATTAAACTAACACAGGCATAAAAGTACACAAATACATACGTTAATACTTATATACACTTATATACTTTTACACAATAGCTTTAAGATGAATTATAGGTTAATACTTTGACCCTAAGCCTTGGGAGAGTCAGAGAAAGTTATACATAAAAACAGATCATTACTAGTGATCCTTGTTTAAATGTCATATTTAGTTTCATAAAGGAATGTATTTTAAATAGAGGGGGAAAAAATAACTAGGAAATATCAAATAAGACTTTTCGATTCGTCAAGCATTCTCATATTTCCAAAATTTCGCAAGCCTTGTCGTATACTTAACATAGAAAATAAAAGTTACTCATACCATCCGTAAGGCATATTATGAATACAGCAGTTTGTAATGTTGTGATCTTCTTTTATTATTTAAGTAATTATTGGTGGATAATAATGGAATTATTATTAATTATTAAAAAATTAAAATCAATTTTTAAATGAAACTAGGGTTCAAAAGTTTTTGATATATTTTTAAAATACTTTTACTATAAAATTCATAACAGAATCACTTTGAAAATACATATTATATTAGTAGGTATTTGTATTTTTAATCTATTTTTTGTAACACAATAGCATTAAAAGAATATGATCATAATTTGATGAAATTAATTTAATACAAATTGAACAAGTATTAAAGTTATTGTCAGCCTAGACCGTTACGTTAAAATGATATTCGAGTGAGGCCCCTTTATGGGAACTATGGTAAATTATAAATCGATATGCCTGAATGTTTAATATAGTGATTTATATTTTAATGAGATATATTTGCGCTAAATTTAATGTCACTGTTAACATTTATATAGGATTTTGTAATTTTTTTGGAAGAGAACCTTCTATGGGAATTAATTATATGGTCAATTATGGACCGGTTATTGTTAAATTTGGTGTAATATCTAAATATAATATAATGATCGTCGGAAAGCCGATCTTTGGCGCACTTATTTATGCTTATACAAAATAATTTAGGCTTAATTTTATTAAAATATAAATACAGGCAACTCTCGATTTACGCGATTTCCTTATAACACGGTTTAATAGTAGTGACCATTTCTTGAAATACGCATTTTTATTTAACGCGAACTTGATACAACGCATTTAAACACTAACGACAAATCTTGAAGCTTGCTCGAAATGCGGTACTGTGTACAGAATCATGTGCACAAATTGTTATTAAAAAAATAGATTATTTTAAGAAAATATTAAATAAAAAAGAATCCAAAACAAAAGAATTTCGAGCCAATTTAATATATAGAAAAAAATATATATAATACACTTTTAATTTAAATATAAACAAAATAAAAATAATATGATTGAACAAAAGGTTTTAAAATATTATAATTATTTGGAACAAGCTGAAGACAAATCCCGTAAAAACAATTTTTGGCTATAAATTACATTTTCACGAAATTGTTTAATTCAAGAAAAATTTTCATCAGGTGATTTTAAAGCCACTGAAACATTTTTATGACATTTTAAATCAATTAATAAATGATGGTATGAAAATCGAAATCAAAAGTTATAAAAAGAGAATAATTTCATGTGTTTTTATTTAATGCAATTTATAGATCCCAAAATAACATTTTTCATTTAACAGGTGCTTTAATTCTGGTCCCAAACTATAATCTTGTATTTATTCTGAACCTTGTTTTACGCGTTTTTAATTTACACGTACTTTCTCTGGTTCCAACAAGCTGCGTAAATTGAGGCTTACCTGTACATTTATACTATTTATAGGAGTTAAGCATGTGAAATAATGAAGCGCTCATATACAATTTAAATAGGCTTCATCCTTTTGCATTTGTGCGATGAAAATCTTGTCCTTAATTTTGTTTTTGTTATACCAACATATGCATTTTGGCATATGTCAGTGTCGTCACCATTGCATTTTATCTCATATACTACTACGTTAGACTTGTCCAGATTGTCAATTCTCAATTTTATTTTGCTAAATAGTTTATTTGTTATGTTTTGTTGTTTTTATCGCCAATATGTAATTTTCTTTATCATATATATATATATCCGAGTGTTTAAGTCTCTCCGAAAGTCCAGAAATATATTCAATTGTTTTATAAATCTGTGGTTTATTCGCATCCTCTTTATCCATTGGTTTTTCTTTATTTATTACATATTTCTGACTTTCTTCATGTTATTTCTATGTAAATCCTTATCGCTATTATTCAGTACTCTTGTAATGAAATTTGTTGCCGTATTCATAATTATCCTTTCGGGATGTTTAGAATAAAAGTTAATCAGTCTCCAAGATGCCATAGGTTTCTGTTACCAGTATCTAGATAGAAAAATCTAGATAGGACAATTTTCCATCAATTTTCTTTTCCATTGTAAATTGTATGTGTCTATTAAATGTCTTGAGGGTTTTCTCCTCTATTTGATCGTTTTTGAAAATCTCAAAAATATCGTCCACATATTTTGTCATCATTCTTGGTTTATGTTCCAGTTGTTCCAATGTAGTATCTAGTAATTCTTTCATAATATTGTCAGTTATCACGGGAGACGCAGGGGATCCCATTAGCATTCCCTTGTTTTGTTCATAAAATATGTCCTTAAATCTGCTAAGATTTCATCATTCTCAATTCTCGTGCAGTCTATTTTATTTTTGTATATATAGAGTTCCTTGTAAGATTTTTCAAAATATCTATAAAATATCTGCTTAGAGCATATGATGGTGAGTTTATTGAAGAGCAGATGTGTCTTAATGGCATGTGTTCCTAGTAAATCTTTGGAAGGCCATACATTATTGGAGCTGTAGCGATTCTCGTCATTAGTTTATCCTTGTCATATAGATTAATTAGATTAAGCATAAAAACTTTTTCAACTAGAACATTGTCCTTATTCTGTAGGCTTAAAGTGGCACCTAAAACCGAACAATAGGGGAATACGATAAAACAACATAAAAGATCTACAACACTCATAAACATAATTCGAATTTTTGATAAAAAAATATATTTTTTTATGTGCAGTCAGACGTATGGACGGACATCGTTAAATCGACTTAAATTATTAACAGAGTTGTTTGGTGCTGTTATAATTAGGTGTGTATTAGATATTTTTATTGTGCTTAACAAACATCAGCATAATTCTCCCAAACACATAGTAAACTATGGTATTAAAAATGGAAATCTTGGTAAAAAACAGTTTTTTTGTAAAAAAATTAATTTTTGTGAAAATTTGATGAAAAATTAAAATTTTTGTTAAATTTTTAATTTTGGTGAAAATTCCCTATATTGGTGAAATTTCAAAGTTTGATAAGAATTATATTTTTTTTACATGCACAGTCGGCCAAGCATCGTTAAGTAATTATTTTGAGTTGCTTAATGCTTAATTTTTTCGTTACAAATATCAACATAATTCTCCTACTGCTTATAATGATGTGGGGTAAAATTACGGAGTTTTGGTGAAAGTTTCCGAAAGACAATTTTTTAATAAGAAATGTTAAATTGAAAATTTGAATTTTTTCTTTTTGTCGAATTTTTGGTGGAAAAATAAAAGTGAATTTAAAAATTAAAATGTGCCAAATACTAAAAGAGTCTAATTCTCGCAAAATTTTTTCAGATTTAAGAAAGTGAAAAACATAAAATGAAACATATCAGTAACATATTTTCCTAGACATTTACAGTATTAATCCTTAAAAAAAAACACAAAAAAGGCATCACTTTTAGACATAAAAGAAAGTGTAGCCACGTCTTTTTTTATTTTGGAAGTAATTTTATAACTTGTAAAAACAATTTTGGTAGATCATATTCTTAAAGCCTAAGTTCTGTTCTCGCAAAGTTTAAAGTTTTACATAAATCGGATCGCTGCTTTAGAATTTCTATACTTATTAACATTTACTTTATGGTCACATTATTTCTAGAGGAACATTGATCCTCACTCATATTTATATAACATTTTTATAGTGTTGTCAAAAGAGGAGATCGGGGATTTTATATTTAATTTGGGGTCAAATTTTCATGGTAAGAGATTTGGGGATTTATATATTTATCAAATTAAAGAACATTTTAATTAAATTTGCCATTTATAGAATTTTTTTTAATTTTTTTTTAAAGAAAATTTTATATTAATAGAAATTTTCATTTTGTGGAAAACTTTCGATAAATTTTATATTTTATAAAAAATTTTTTGATAAATTGTATCTTTTTTTAAAAAATTTTTGATAATTTGTTTATAGGAAATTTTCCATAAATTTTCTTTTTATAGTAAGTATTCAATAAATATTCTATCTATTAGAAATTTTCTATACTGAAAACTTTTCATTGGAAATTTTCAATAATAATTATTTTATTGAAAATTTTCCATATCGAAGACCTATATTCAAAACCCCCTATTTCAGAATTTTATGAAACTGCGTTTTTTATGTCACTATATATAATATATATATATATACATATATATAATAACCCTCATCTCTGCTCTAAATTTGAAATGAAAATTCTTATTTTTTACAACTTTATCAACGTTTTTTTAATTCTCCTATCTTAAAAAATAAATATTTTATTTTCGAGTATACCTCTCAGTAGTTATTTTACTTTTTCATAATTTAAACATAATATATATCAATTCTAACTAATTTATACATGCTAAACATGAATCTGGCTCAAAAAAGAAAAATTAAATCCGTTGAATATTTCTTTAGATATATAATATTAAATATTCACTTTATATGGCGGCTACTACTCCTTGTAAAGCTATCCCACCTATTGTCATATCAATTGTGGAACTTGATAAGAAAATTATTTCCATAAAATCTTGGGATTTTCACTGTAATAGTTCTTGGGATATGCTACAATTAAGATTTATCTTGTAAGGGAGGCTAACACTTCCCCTGGTGCTGCCGGCCCTGTTTTCATATCAGTTATGGTTCTTAATAAGGAAATTAATCCAACACAATTTAGAAACTTTTGCTCTAATAGTTTTTCCTTTAAGCGGTAAATATTTTTTATTCCAATATTATATTTTAAAATGCAAAACCCTCTATCTCTCTTTAAACATTTATGTTTACGGACGCATATACTGGGTATGTTTTTCATATTTGAAATACAATATTTTGAGTTGTTATTATCATATTAAGTTGAAAACTGAGATATTCGCCATTGTTTACTATAATATGTCGAAGAAAAAACAAAATTAAGAAATCGTCTATAGCCAAAGTTTTAAGGTTTTTTTTGAAGTATACCCTTTACATTTACATCCAGTATACTCGGGAATGTAATTCACATTTGAAATATAATATTTTGAGTTGTTACATTGTAAATTTGTATTTTTAATTCTGAAAAAAGTGGAAAAATATTTTATACCAAAAGTTATAGGTGTTTTTTGAAGTATACCCATTACATTTACATCCAGCATACCCCAGTATGTATATTTTGACTTCAAGTTGTCGTAGCCACTAATTTTCTTTTAATTAGAAAAAATTCTTAAGGAAATGTAACGATTTTATACTTTTATCATTTTAGGAGAAAAAAAAAATTCGATGTTTTTGATAGGAACCAGTCCAGTAATTTGTTAAAAAACAAATTATATGTAAGATTTAGTCGTCGTTCTAAATAGATATTGTAAAAGAAAAATTTTTGAATACTTGGAAAATAAAAGAAATAAATAGTTTTTTTTTGGTCCGCTGAAAAGTTCTGTTTTTCGAGATAGAGGGTTTTGAATATAGGTCCTCGATATATTTTATTTGTACATATTTCATTTTATTTGAAATTTAAAAAAAAATTTTTAATGAAAATGGCCAACAAAATTAATTTTTATAGGAGATATTCAATAAATTTTTTAGTAAATTTTTCTTTTTTGAAATTTATTGTAAAAATATTCATTTTCTATAAAAATATTTTAGGGATAACAATTTTATGTTAAAAAAATGAGAATTTTTGGAGAATTTTTCTGGCAACACTGCATTTTTATAACTTACTTAAGGTCTCGTTACTCCACCGTAAATGTAGCGAATTACATGCAGAGAAAAAACATGGTTACTGCATTATCACTACAACAATACTATGTTCTCATTGTTAATTTTCTTGACTTTTAATAACTCTGTGTTCATGAAAATAATGTTTTTGTTTAAAATTTTTCATTTAATATTTATTCACACTAAATAAAAATTTCAATAGGATTAACTGCAAAAATTATATGTTTTTAAATATATTTACCAGAAACAAAATTTTGTTAATATGAAAAATATAATTACTTCTACAACCATTAAATATTTGCGTCTTTTTCCTGGTTCTTAAGTCATATTCTGTTTTTAAACCATATTAATATTATTTTTCTCATGACAACAAAATGTTTCAAATAAATATAATACTTATCCTTTTCACTAATTTAGTGGAAAAATTAAATATTTTAATTTCAAAGTTTGTTTTCCAACTACATTGTAATTCTCATTTAGTTTATATATGAATAAATATAAGTAGACATGCTTTAGTTATACTCGGTGTTATTCAAGCACTATAAATTAAAGGGCTTTGTTAAAAAAAAAAAAACATATCATGCATTTGAAGTACATATGGTGGTACAATTGAATATAATTAATGAACAAATAATGTGTAAATATTTTTTTATTGCACTTTTTTCTATTATTTTCAATAAAAAATTTATAAAAATTATAATTTTTTATTAATACGTTTGATTTTAATATATGATAAGATTTAATATGGCAAAATGAAATAATAATATGATTAGATTCGATACCTATATTATAACATGGGAAAATAATATGATAAAACGAACAATAATATAAAGAATGGCATAATAATATTATAAAATGACAAAATGGAATCATAATAATTGTTACTTATAATCATTTATATTTTTCGCTGCGATCATATGTTCCAATAATAATATGTTGCTCTGAGATTATGATCACTACAACTATAACTTTTCTCTGAGTGCAGCTAACACGTTTTGCCTATAAGAATTATGTGTAAATGGGTACTTACAAACGTAAACGTAAATGTAACGTACTGACGTAATGAAATTGTTTAGCTCTACATATTTTGGTGTCAGCTGTAAGAACAGTGTTGACAACCTTTCATTTAAATGCACTCTGAGTAAAACCTTACATAAAAAGTAAGTTAATTTGACAATTATTTTTTTGCAATTTTTTTCACTAAAAAGTTTGTTAAACTATTTTGAAATAAAGCATAACTTGTAATAAGCGTAAAAATTTTAAAATTAAAAATTGTTGCTATAAAGGAGTAAATTTTATTTTGTATAAAAATCTCTAGAAATAAATTTAACAATTTTTTAAATTACAAGATATACTGGAAATATATATAATTGATGCATATAAAACAACTACAATGTGCTGGCTACATTTACATTTTTAAGCAACTATTAACATATAAATTTTACATTTACATTTACGATAGAGTAATGAGTTCTCTAGTGATCTGTACTTAGCCATTATCACAATATTTGTGTATTCAAGTGAACATGATGGTAAAAAATAATATATTTTTATTTTGAAGTCTGATTAATTTTTTTTTATAATGAAACCTTTAAAAACTTTGAAGAAGTTAGTCTGGATTTAGGTTTATAATTTTTTTTACTATTCAACCAGCTTTGTTGACTGTCAGTACCAAAATGCTTGGCAAAACAACCAAATAATGTAGATAAATTTCATTTAATAGGGCTAGTAGGTGGGACATGATAATGTTTTCTATAGACATACAGAATATGTAGCTAAATTGATTTTGAATTTTATATGAATTAACAAGAATATATAGCATATACGTTATGGGGTCTCAAATGATATTTTTCTTAGCGTTACTCACGTAATCATATGTACTTTATTTCACTACTAGGCCTAGAAGAAAGTATAATAGAAATATAGAGTTCATAATTAGTTTTTGGTTTATAATTCTGTTTTATTCATCCATTTTTGAAATTATTTAACAAATTTTACCAAGGTTTAACGTTTTATATACAACTAAAACTTTTTCTGTATGCAGTTATGTTAAACAAGGATGTTGCAGTTATTTCAAATTGGTCTAAATTAGCACTCAACAACCCCTCCCTTTCTTGCCTTCTCCCTAACATAAGTGTTGACATATTTTATTTTAGATATGAATAAATTTATCATGCCATCCATCCTTGTACTAAACTCATAAAATTTAATTTCAATTCCAATTTCTAAAATAATTAGTATTGATTTTAGTTTTAGATAAAATTATTTTTTTTGCACAACATTGAACGAATGAAGTAACAAACGAACGAAAAAAAATATGCCTCTTGCAACCAGGCAAGGTAACGCAATATAAATGATGTTTATCATTAAATCCAAGGCAAAGTAATAAACGTTGTCTAGTCCCTTTTCGTTTATGTGTGTACATTTTCCTATAATTTTCTTGGAAAATTGGGCTTATATATATTTACATACCGAGAAGTTTCTATAATTTTTGTTAAGTAGTATCTCGTTGTTGTTGTTGTTTAGTACATCATAATTTTCAGTGCAATAAAAAACAAATATTATTAAAATTACTGGCACAAACACGTTTTCATACAAAACAGCATCTCATTAAAGCGAATGAAAATGTTATGAAAAAAGAAATATATTTTAAACTTTATCAGCAACAACTTTATCAACATTTCGTTTTTTTTTGTTTGTTCTTGTAACATGCAAAATAGCATGGAAAAGAGAAAAATAAAATTAAGACATCTTTATGGTATCAACGGTGGCGTTAGCAGCAGCATCGGCATGTATTTAGAGGGTTTAGAGTCAGGTATGTAAAGGAATGTAATCTGAATGAAGTTTTTGGTTTTTTATATTTGATAACGTGGAATTAGTATTTTTTTTCAATTCCAAAACTTAATTTTCTAAGGGATATTGTAGGTAAACTTTAACAAATAATCTGGAGTTGCCTTACAAACTTATTAGTTTTCGAAATATATTTTTTAATTTTCTGTCCCAGCAATAACCAAAAACATTTTTATAATTCTGTTGAGTAATTTACAAATTTTATTAAAATAAAATAAAACTTCACAGAGATTGGTCCAGATATGATTCTATAAGTTTTCTTCTACCGAACCGATTTAGCTGATTTTAAATAGCAAACTGTTTAGGAAATCAATAAATAATCAGGTTAGTAGTTTGGATCAGAGAATGTTTCCTACAGACATACGGACATGTATAGTATGTCAGTGCTATGCAATTTCTGCACAACGGGACTTCTCGCTCAATTAAGATACACTTTTTAAAGCAAACTAATAAGCATAAAAATTATTTCTTTTGAGTTGTTGCACAGTGGGACCTATCGCCAAAAAATTGATAATAAATGCGAATCTCCAGAACCACTAGTCGGATCTAAATTAAATATACAGGAAAATTATAGTGAAGGACTAGGCTTTCAGAAGAACGATCTTGTTTCTCTAAAAGTTATAATACGGTATGAGCTACAAGGTGTCAAGTTTGACCACTTGAGTTCGATGAAATAAAAAAACACGATATACTTTGAAAAATTATCAAAAATAATACGCCTAAGATATCAAAGTGAGTTTTAAAACATAGAAAGACTGCAATCTTGTTAATAAACAACATTGAAAAACATTATTTTAATGTATTTTATTTCAAAAAATATGCTTCTGAAAATTTTATTATATTTATGATATTAGCTCTCCTGGCTACAGTTTTAAGTGGGCGGGAACCAGTTTAGTGCTAAATCGGTCTATATATTAAAAAAATTTAGATTTGATATATATTGCGCGATTTTTTCAAGTTCGATGAATTGTAAATTTTGTTTAAAATTTCACCATTTTTGACCAATGCAGGACGTAGGGTGGAACTCTCAATCAAATTGAATTTTTTTCTTAATAATTTCTGAAGTCTTGTCTTTTGAAATATGTAAAGAAAAATAACTTTTTATTAATAAAATTCTGAGAAAAAAGTAAATGAATTAGACAAAATTTTTGCTAGAGGTTGTCAATTTTAACATCCTGTAGCTCATCTCATATTGCAACATTGTGGCTAGTAGATAATTTTCCTGAAAGACTAGGTCCTCCTCTATAACATATATTTTAATTTGATCTGATTAGTAGTTTAGGAGATACCAACTTTTTTTGCGATTTATATAGAAAATTTTTGGGGTTATACCACATATTGCAACATATCTTGAGAACGGTTTGCCTGATTTTATTTAATAAAATACTTAAAAATTCGAAATAGTTTTTAATTCACTTAACAGTTTCAGAGTTAATGTAAAAAATTTTGTCAAGAAAGAAAAAAAAAGAGAAAATTATTAAAAATTTTTGAATGTTTTGTTTTTGAAAAATTATAAAAAATCGAAGACGGAAAAAAATGCCTATTTTTCTTTTTTAGCATAAAGTTGAATGTGTTGCAAATAAAACAGCCCATATTTCGTTTCATAGTTTAGGAGCGAATAATTTCGAGGTAAATCTTTATATAGACAAATAATGGGGTTGCATAACATATTGCAACATATCTCGAGAACGATTTGTCTGATTAAATTTAATAATATACCAAAAAAAAAAAAAAAAAAAATTTAATTAAAATTACCTCCAAGTTGTACCTACATGATTTTTTAATTTACTTAATTTTTTTAGAGTTAATAAAAAAGGTTTATGAAGAAGAAGAATAAAAAAATAAATTAATTAATAAATAAATAAATAACATTTCCTACAAAATTAAAAAAATCTATATTTTTCGTAAAAAATAATTGTCAAAAATCGGATGCTTAATTTTCCCTTTAATTATAAATTTTCTCTTTAATCATTAAAATCCATCCATAAATATCGAAAATATTTAAAAATAAAAATTTTCCTTTTAAAATATAAAAATTTAATTTAATTTTCAAAAAATCGTGGAAAACCGATAGAGCTAAAAAGCGGTTATTTTGCTATTTTATCATAAAGATGAATATCTTACACATAAAACGAATCCATATTTCATTAAAATCGTTTCGGTGGTAATAAAAAAATTGTGTTGAAAAAAATGCATTCAGAATTTCTTTTTTCAAAAAATTAAAAAAAGGAAAAAAATTTAAATATTCAAATGTACATATTTTTCTCTTTTAACGTAAAGCTAAATAAAATAATTAATATTTGACTAAAATCGATCCATAAATGTTGATTTTAATCATTATTAAGTGAATATTTTATTACAAAAAAAAAAAAAAAAAAAAAAAAAAAAAAACTGGGTGATTGCAGTCTTTCAGCAGACGGACAGACAGGTGTACTATACTGATAATTCCAGTACTATACTGATAGTGCCAGTTCTTCAAAGATTTGAATTTATAAGAGCTGCGCCTGCATGTAAAAATTGCCTTAAGAAAGGTCACACTGTGGCAAGAGGTAGTGCCCAAAAGTGTAGAGTTTGCGGTGGAGGTCATAACAGACTTTTACATCGCTATAGTTCTGAATCTCAGAGTGGAAATACTGCTTCGAATTCTTCGACAAATTTTTTGTCAGAAATGCCTTCAACGTCTAACGCTGCAGTAAATCACACTTCATCTGATGAGAATATAGTTCTTGACAATGCGGTGGTAAAGGTAAAATGTAGCTCAGGCCATTATATTTTAGCTAGAGCTTTACTTGATTCTGGTTCTCAATATAATTTTATTACTGAGGAACTTGCTCAAAGACTTAGAATTAAACGAAAAGGAGACAGATTAAATTTAATAGGACTAGGGGTGTTGAATGAATTAAAATAAAATTAAAGGTTTTAGTTTTCTATTATAAAAATCAACTTGGTCCTAAGATGCCTTTTGGTTAGTTATATGGTTAGTTATATATATATATATATTTTTTTTTTTTTTTTTTCTAAAATTTGAGTTTCTCCCAAACATTTGAATCCTTTTAACAGCTGCCATGGAGATAGCTGTTTGAGTTGTTATAAAAAATTATTTTCCCTTCATACAATATTTTACATTTTTGCCATTTTGTGGATTTGTTCAACACGGCTGCAGACGAGAAAAAAGAAAAAATAATAAAGAAAAAACACCAGAATAAAATTAAAAAAAAAAAAAACTACATGAAACAAGTTATAAAGAAGAAAAAATCTGAAAGAATAACACATAAATGAGATAACAGTAAAAACTGGATAAAAATGATATTAATATAAAGCATGTGTAGTGTTAAACAATAACAACAACAGTAGCAACACAAACAAAAATTACAAAAGGGGAATAAAAAGAAAAAGGATCCAAAGAGCCAATGAACCTGGAATATTTTCTCCTCCATGCTAAATTTGACTAACAAATAACTAAGAGTTGAGGTTTAGTGTAAAAGTATATAACTAAAGCTAGTGTGGCTGAAGCAGCATCTACTACTACACTTTCCTCCAAACATCCTTTATACAATGACACACACAACTTAAGCTTGCTTTATGATTTTAGTTAAGAATACTACGAAAACAACTATTATGAATAAAATTCATACAAATAAAAAATCCCATAAAAACTCAAAATAATCTTGAAAATTATTAAAGTTGACTTGGCAGCTAAAAACATAAGCGAAACAGTAGAGATTTAATTTTTTTATTTGTTTGCTGGGGATTTAATATTTTTAATTGAAACCCAACTTTTGTCACCCCCATAAAATATTATTATTTTAATAATGTCCTGCAGATTGCACAATTTACGTTAGCTAATCATTTTAATTTAGGAGAGTTTCTATGACAGCCAATAGAAAAAATTCTTTTGGTTTAATAGCTTTTTTTGCTTTTTATTTGTGCGGGAGTGTGTGTATAAAAATTTGTGTCAATATTATCTAATAAAAAGAAGGAAACAAATTTTCATAAAAATTTTAATAACCATAAGCGCTATATATTTTTTTTCTCAAAGTATAAATGGTTTATTGTACAAAATAACGTTAATATTAAGGGTGTTCAGGTGTAGGTGGCCATATATAGAGATAATGACATTTGTGTATATTAAAAGATATTTTGATTAGAAAAATTTTTATTTAATAAAGTAACAAAGTATATTGAGTTTTTTTTTTTTTTTTTGAATAATAATGATTACTTGTATAGGTAATAAATATGTAAGACATTGTACGTAATTAATAAACTATAGCTACCTTATTCATAATAAACTTTATGGACAAATTTTGTCAAAATAAAAAGTAAAAAAAAAAAAAAATTGTCTGAAATTAATTAAGGCATCTCAGTTTTTCAAATTAATATTTTTTAGCATTTCATTATAACCCAGCAAAAAAAAAAAAAATAATGATCAAGTGCTTCCAAAAAAGAACATTTTCACCACTTCAATTTGATAATAAAATTTAATTTAAAATTAAAAATATACTATTCTTCAAATATTTTTAAAGTTATCTTTAGGTTTAAAAATGATTCCATAATAACATTTGATATTAAATTGAGAATGTACAATGTTTCAAACGTTTTTTTCTGAAATGATTCTTAATTTTAAATAAAATTTAAAATTCAAACCTCTACCTACACTTGAAACAAGTTTGAGAAACACATTTGATATTAAACGTTAAAGTCATCATATTTCAAACGTGTTTGCTGGGAATGTGCCAAATAAAAATTGCATTTGAATGAAAATAAATATTTCTAAAAAATAAAACAAAAAAATTATTAGAAATTAATTAAAAACTATGTACAAATTAAATTAAAAAGATTTCGTAATAAAACTTATTTAAAGTTGTTTAGCAGTTATGTTTAATGCAGTTGTCAAACGAAATCTACAAAAATGCAGAAGATATGTACACTGCCTGCCATTTGAATAAGGAATCACATTTTTTTAACTTTAATTAAGTATATCTCCTAAACTAAAGTTCAGAAAAAACTAATTTTTTGCGCAACCAAATTTCCTGAAGAAATAAAAAATATACATATTTTGTTATACTAAAATTATGCATTTATTTAAAGACATGTATTTCTGTGGTACTATTTCGTATATCAGTTGAATAAGGAATTCTTTTAATATTATTCAGGAAGGCTATGATTTGAATTTCTTTCAATATAAACGGCTAGAGAATTTTTAATTTGATAGTTTTATTCAAAATGGGACGTGGTAAGGCTCTTAATAACTCTGAAAAAGAAAAAATTCTGATTTTGAAATCTCAGGGTCAGCCAAAAACATTAATAGAGGAAAGACAGTTGTGTACAATTATTTAAATAACGTGGAAAGTTATGGGAAAAACATGAGAGGGCGGAAGAAAATGGCAACAACTCTAAAAGAAAGACGAACAATTCTTAGAATAGCAACAAATTCTGCCATATCGGTACCAAAAATACGTGAAAAAAGTGGAGTCAATGCCAGCCTAAGAACAGTGCACCATATTTTAAAGTCGTGCCCATACATAGTCCGATGAAAACTGCAAAAAAACCACCACTTAATGAAAAACGCAAATCACAACGTCTACAGATTGCCAAAAATACAATAACATGGTGTCCGACAAATGATTTAAAGTTGTATTTTCCGATGAAAAAAAGTTTAATATTGATGGTTCTCGACGGGTATAACTATTACTTCCATGACCTAAATAAGGAAGAATTATTTTTGAGCTGCAGAAACAGCCGAGAGGGCGGAATAATGGTATGGGGTGCCACTTCGCATTATGGTACCATAGAATTGGTTTTTGTATCCAACAAAATGACTGCAACGACTTACAAAAACATTCTGGAGCATTTCCAAAACTTAATGATTTCTTTGGACCCATACCTTGGATGTACCAACACGACAACGCTCCGATTCATACCGCCAAAGCAGTAAAAGAATGGATTAATTAACAAAGTGTTCAACTTTTGGATTGGCCCCCATATTCACCAGACCTGAATCCAATGGAAAATATCTGGGGTTGGCTTGCAAGAAAAGTTTATGAAGGAGGAAAACAATTTGAGACGATATAATCCTTAAAGGATGCAATAACCGAAGCATGGAGTTCAATTTCGCTAAATTATTTAGTGATTCTAAGTACAGGCCGATGCCAAATCGCATTTTTGAGATTATTTCTAAAAATGGTGGCAGTATTCGTTACTAATTGAATGCTAGAAGATAATAACTTTCATTTTTATAACCTAAAATTTAAAAATAAATTACAGTTTGCTTAGTTTTAAGATATTCCTTATTCAAGTGACACACGCAAAAGTACAACAGAAATACATGTCTTTAAATAAATGCATAGTTTTAGTATAACAAAATATGTATATTTTTTTGACTTCTTCAGTAAACTAAAGCCAACTCTTTGAAATTTGGTTGCGCAAAAAATTATTTTTTTCTGAACTTTGGTTTAGGAGATATACTTAATTAAAGTTAAAGAAATCTGATTCCTTATTCAAGTGGCAGGCAGTGTATGTAATTATGGCAGATTTTGTTTTTTGGAAATTTCATTCAAACGAGATTTCAAGTGTATGTGTAAATGCGTTATTAGTTCACTTACCGAGCTACGGGTATGAAACACAAGCCCACGTATGTATTCAACTATTCATTTTGTTAGTTATAACAAAGATCTCTGAAAGCATAAAAGAAAATTTATGTTAAAAAAAGTTTACGGTATTGTTTTTTAAATAGAGCCTTTAGAATAGTTTTTTAAAGCAATTTATTTGTTTTTTCTAAAAACTTAAAATTTATAAATAAATGTCAATTTTATTCACAATTCACTAAAAATTATACAAAATTAAAAAAAATACATTTACAAATTTAATAATAAAAACACCTTCAATGACATTTATATATCGATTTTAATAAAATATACGTAGATTTTTTACGATTTTTTTTGAAACAAATATTTTTCAATTTCTTAATGGAAACTATTTTTCGACAATTTGTTTTTATGAATAAAGTCGAAATTTATGTTTCGATTTTAACGAGATATGATTCACTTTGTCCGTAATCCATTCTGCTTTATAATACAACAGAAACATAATATTTTTGACCGTTTCCAATTTTTAACGATTTTTTGAAAAACAAAATTTTTTAAATTTGTTTAACAAATAAACTTTTTTTTTTAATATCTCTCAAACTATTGAGCACATTAATGAAATATATAGGTACAACTTATAGATAATACGAATTATAGTTTTTTGCTGTTTTATTGTACTAAATTAGATAATTCGTTTTCGAGATATGTTGCAACATGTGGTCCAACCTCATAAATGTTTCCATATAAAAATTTATCTCAAGTACTAAAGTCAAATAAAATATGTGATTTATAGGGTACAACCCCATGATCATGTATACTTAAATACTCTGAGAAATCCCGTGCAGCATAATCGGTGTAGCCCTTTGTTATTTTTACTTAAAAACAGTTTTTCCCTAAAAGCTCAATTTGTTTATAAAAGATTAATTTCTTATAAAGTTTTAATTTCTAAATAAATTTAGTTTTTCATAAAAGCTCTTTTTTTCAAAATATTAAGAAAATTCCATTTTTCCAAGATCATTTTTACTAAAATCTCAATTTCTCACTAAAAACTGAAATTTTCACTTAAAGCTCGATTTTATACTTAAGGATTTTTTTTTTTGCTTAAGTCTTAGTTCTTCAATATTTTAATAAAAACTCAATTTGCAATTATAAACTCCCATTTTTTATTAAAGCTCCATTTTTTTATTAAAAGTGAATGTTTCATTAAATACTCAATTATTTTTTTATAAAATATTAGTTTCTAAATAAAGGCTTATTTTCTCGGCAAGAGCTCACTTAAAAGAAAAAAAAGCAAAATACTCGTAGTAAATAATGTTTGTTAAAGGTTGTTTTTTCACTAAAAGCTTTGTTTCTCACTAAAAACAAAAATATCCGCTTATTTGTTTACAAAACGGAATTTGTTTGCCAATAGCCAAGTATCTTAATACAATTACAAAAAAATTTATAAAAACAGTTTATAGATTTTAATCCAATTAAAAATATAGTTAGTGTTAATTTTTTTTTTTCTTTGGAAGATTTAGGGTTTGTTGCAATTGGTGTAATTGAACAGGTCCCTCAATGCCAGGTGAGTACCGAGTTCCACTTGAGTATCAGTTGACATCACCACGCTCACCAAGTATCAGTTGAGAATCAATATCTAGTATGCTTGTTAAATGCGTAATTAACAACTTGTGCATGATAAGGTGTGCGTTCAAATAAAACATAACATGTTTTTTTTTGTAAACAAAGGATGAACGGAATAAGTTAGGATTAAAAGTAAATTAACTGCTTGTAGCATTTCTTCTCCAGTATTTTATCTTTTTTTTATATATCATTTTATATAAAAATTTACTGTTAACTAGATTATTTTAAATTTTTTAGGTATGAATTCTGCAAAAATTGTTAAAGTACTTTTTACGACATTTTTCGCGACACCTCTCTACAAGAATTAAAATTTTATAATCACAATTGAACACTGCTGGGACCTCCTTAAATTCAGTTCTAACTTGGATCCAATTCCTCTACAATTAACAAAATTCTGGGTAGTTGAAATAACTAATACTCTGTGAGACTAAAATAACATTCCCAATTCTGGGTGCTTCTACTGTAACGACAAAATTATAAATTTAGCTGGAAAATGTTAAAAACAGTGTTGTCACGAATGTCACTAACTTCTTTTTACGAGTAATACACTTTTTGTTAGGAGCAAAACAATCATATATCTTGTCGCATTTTGAGGAGACTTGAAATACGACAAATAGTTTTATAAATTTTTATTATTTTTAGTTCGATACTATTCTTGATTATATGGTATATATAACTTGTACCTTGGAACATGAGAAAAGTCAGCAAAAATGTATGTTTTCCAGGCTAGTACAAAACATTGAAAATATTTTTATCTTTGTATTATTAAGCAGCTTTGATTATTCTTTGCTTCAGAGTTCTTCTCAGATTTGTTATTTAAAAAAATTTTTTTAGCTTTGAAAAAATTAACTGAACAGGTTTGGCAAAGCTCTTAGCCTTTTGAGCTTGGAATTCATTCTCGTGACTTTTTTTTATCACTATTGAACTGGCCGGCTTGTAGTCTGGATTTAAATCCAATGGAGAATCTGTGCGGCTACATGGCCTGTAAAGTTTATGCAAGAAATACATAGAATGAAACTATAATGATAATAACGGAGTTAAAACTAAAAATTAAGCAAGCCTGGGAAGAAATTAACTAATTCAAAAATTAGTCGAATCAACCGTATTTTTGAAGTTACCCAAAACAAAGGTTCATCAACATATTATTAATAATGCCAAACTGGTTAAAATGCCATAAAAATGACATTAAACTACTAAAATTATAACGAAAAAAGAAATAGTGTACATTTTAAGGTTATTTGTAATTAATTTTGGAAAATTAATTTGTAGCACTTTATTTTTTTGCTTCATTTTTGGTAAGTTGATGGAAAAAAATTGATGTGCGTTTATAGGAATATGCACCAGTGTATATATTCTGCAACTTAGAAACAGCTTTGTATACGGGTTTTATAATTATAATACTGGTTTTCCAAGATTCTAAGGCAACCTTAAATTAAAGACCTAATATTGTTTCCAACGGATTATTTTTTCGTTAAACAAATCTGTCTTTATAAGTGGTTGGCGTGTAGCGATAACATATGAATATTTTTGCTTCTGATATCTTATTATCATTTGTCCCATTAGAAATAGATGTTTGGTTCTTGTGCGTATCAAAAAATGTATTTGAATAATCTAAAAAATATGAAAATATTAGAAATGGAAGATGTGCTGAAAATATATAAACATTAATGTATTAATCTTACCTTCTAATATTGATATTCAATTTCCATATTTTTTGTATTTCAAATATTTTCTTTTTTATATAAAAATATAAATTATTTTATATTTAATCTAAATTGCTAAATGATAAACAGACTTGTTTTGAATTTACACAATTATTTATCAGTCGAGAGCACTGAATCTACTATATTTATAAATAAATCTACTTTTATCTTATACATTAAATGTATTGACAAAATTTTACGAATGAATAATTGGCTGTTGTAACTGATAATATATATAATTTACAGTTTAATAATTGCAAAGAGCATATTCATGGTACTGACAAATAATATTCAGGGCTTAATTTAATTGTACCAATCGACATTTTGAAATATCTTCTGTAAACGTTTAATATGTTTAATATGACCCTTTTTTAAATTTCAGAAACCTACATTCTAATATAGTTGAGAATATGAGAGCGTGGAAACTTGTAAATATTAAAAATAATAAACCTTTTCTAACTAATCTTTTTTTCTGCATGTAGTAAAATTTTTACAATTTGTTCAGCTAAACAACTAATGGTTATTAAATATTTAAAAAATGGGACCTATTTAGGTCATTCCAAGTGCAACATTTACATAAAAGAAATTTTTGAAATCATGAGCAAATTTACTATTGTCCCTCACTAGGAAATATGCTCACGTCCAAACTTACAGTATAAAATAAATGAAATTCACCCAGATTATTTGTTGCTTAATTTGATCGATAGAACAAAGTTATAGAACAAGATTGCGATCAACCTCTAAAACTACTCAGCGAAATTATTTCAGAATATTTTACTCTTTCCACTAAAATCTTTAAAAAAATTTGAGTCAAAAAAACTAAAGTGTATTAAGCTATTAATTTTATATTTAATTCATGTGTACTACCTTTAAAACACCATTTTGGCAAAAAAGAAAAATTATCCTACAAATGAACACCCTCAATATTAATTTCCTTTTGCAATAAAAAATCCAAAAAAATTATCTAATCTGAAACACCTTCATCATAGCGCGAATGTTGGTATATGAGATTATTATTATGTTTTTTTTTTCTTAAAATTTATATTATTTCTCTATTTATTGATAGATCTGTTCTACGTTCTATGGTTAAATCATTGATGACGTTAATATTGGGTTTCGTGTAGAAAGTTTATAGGAGTGTTCAAGGTACAATTCATTGTCAATTTGAAAAAAAAAAAATAAAAAATAAAAAATCATAAAAAATAAAGGCAACATAGAGCAGCAATAGAGAGATAGAGAGAAAGATAAATACATTCATCGTTACATTTGGGTTGAAGAGGTTATTTGGCCTGTGCTGCTTATTTATGCCACATATAGAAAATGGTTAATAAAGTTAGTTGGGAGATAGGCAAGCAGATATGGCAGGTAACTACAAGGGAATGTCCTCTTTTTCTATAAGGAGTAGAGGATGGGGTTACACACTGTGTATGAAATATGCACATAACAACTGTAACTAACTACTAACGACCGACGACGACCATTGGTTGTATTTATAAAATGACCTCGAAATCGATTGCAGAAAACAAAATAAAAAATGTAATACGTACAAGAGAATTTATAACGAGAAAGAAAGATATAGTCGGTGAAGACCGACTATATGATACCCTAAATCATTGTGTATGAGCATAAAAATTCAGGAAGGGGACTTATATTACACCTGTGGCCAATTTTACTAAATGTAAAAAAAAAAATATATATAAATACAGAATAATGCGTTGATACTAACATCAAGATGATTTTATGCACTTTAGGACGATTCCTGAATATGTGAGCTATGGCAAATTAAGGACCGATTCTCATAAAATTGACAACGTCGTTTCTACTAATATAAAACATGTTTGTGTCGAATACTAACTTAATACTAATATTCGTATGGGATTTATGCACGTTAAAGTGATTTTCGGAAGGGAAGGTTCATATGGGAGCTATGGTGGACCGATCTTCATAAAATTTGGTACAAAGATTGATACTTGTACGAAACTTCTTTACACCCAATTTCATTAAAATATTCTTATTTTTAAGTCATTTTTGAGTGTGTAAACTCTATTTCAGGGGGTCATTTGCATGGGAGCTAGGTGATATAAGGGACTGATCATAACCAATTTCAATATGCTTCGAACTTGTATAATAAAAGTCCTACGTGCCAAATTTCATTGAATTATCGTTAAAATTACGATCCGTACTTTGTGCACAAGGTTTACCTGAATAGCCAGGCAGCCGTTCAGACGGACGGACATCGTAAAATCTATATATAAAGTGATTCTGAATCGATTGGTATACTTTAAGGTTGGTGTTGGTAACTTTTTCTATGCGTTACAAACGCATAATACCCCAACCACCTATGGTGGAGTAGGGTATAAAAAATTGAATAAATGTGTGAATAGGCGAAGGAACGAACGACAAAAAAAAAAAAAAAAAAAAAAAAAAATATATATATATATATATATATATATATATATATATATATATATATATATATATATATATATATATATATATAGATAGATATATATTCAATGTGTTCATGGTGTTCAAGCGATTGTTACAATTCCCTACGGAAACTGATAATTTTAAAAATCTATACGTATGAGTAATGAATATCATGTTAGTGTGTAAGGTGAGTGAATGTTTTGAATTAAGAAGACTTTTAAAATAATTTAATCAAAGGAAAATTTATTTTAAAATAAATAAATAAATAAAAAGGAAACTACTTTTTATTTATTTATTTTTTTTATCATACAAATTTCTTTTAAAATAATTAATAATGATTAGCAGCAATCAGGGCTCAAACTTGTGTATTGGCCGTTTAGGTTATTAAAACTTTTATTTTTTTATAATTATAAATATAATTTTTTTGTTGCAAAGTTTTCATTCCTTTAAATCTCTTTTCGTTATTTTTTTTTCTTAAAAATTTTTTTATATACTGACCGATGACGACGACCCTTAGTTGTAATTAAACTGTGTTAGTAGTGATTTTTTGTTGCCATTTCTTTTTTTTTTTTTACCGTTCTAAACTATTTATGTGTTATTTTTCTATTTTTTTTTCTTTTTTGTTATTCTTTTATAATTTCCTTTTCGTAAAAAAGGTTTATTGGCTAAAATGGCTTTTTTAGGACGAGAAAAATATTTCAAATACAAATATTTTAACAAAACTATTTTTTAATAGAATTAAGAGAACAAAATATAGGCATTTATAATTGCATTAGAACGAAAGTTTATTAAATTCTTAAAGAAAAATTTGAATAGAAAATTAAATAAAAAAAAGAGTTAGAAACTATTTGCTATTAAATTTCTTATTAAAAATATTTTTATGTAAAATTAAGAAATATAAAAATGAAAGAATTTTAGTTTAAAATTTAGCTAAAAATTATTTTAGTTCATAAGTGAAGTTGCTTAGTATTCTAAGTTAGTATAAGAAAATACTCACTTAAAATATCAAAATGAGTTTTGAAACATGGAAAGATTCTTATTTTGTAAATATACTACATTAGAAAAAAAAAAAATTGAAAATGTTAAATCTAAGACGTTTTTTTGTGTACTTCAAAAATATGATTCTGAAAATTTGTACATTTTCATAAAATATGTTCTCTGGTCTACATTTTTAACAGGACGAGAACTAGTTTAGTGTTGAATCGTTCTATATATAAAAGAGATTATTAAAACTATTTTTTGAATTTAAAAAATTTCGTTAAAAAAATTCACTATTTGCGAATAATATTAGAGACAGGGTACAACTCTGAATTAAATCCATAATTTCTTTTTTAATAATTTGAATTTAAAAGACTTATCTTTTGAAATATGTAAACAAATTTTTTTTTTTATTTGAAAAATGTTGAGAAAAAAGTAAATGAAGAAAGATTATGGATTTTTCATATTAATTTAAAATTGTTGACTTTGATAATTTCTCACAACTAGACATTTTCAAAAATAAAAATTTTAAATTCACGTAAAAATATCTTTTTATCGGTAATAGCAGTGTTGCCAGGAGGTGAGAAGAGGTTAAAATGAATTTAAAGAAAGGTCAAAGAATGCTAAATACCTGAAAAAATAAGGCCAGAAAAAAAGATAAACTTAATATTTATACCCCACACCACCATAGGTACCACCCACCTTAAAGTATACCAATCGACTCAGAATCACTTGAGTCTATCTAACGATGTCCTTCCGTTCGTCTGCTTGGCTGGCTGTCCATGTAAACCTTGTGCACAAAGTACAGATCGGAATTTTTAAGACAATTCAATGAAATTTTTCTCTCTCATGATACAAGGACGAAGCCTATTGAAATTGATTATGATTGGTCTATTATTTCACCTAGCCCCCACACAAATGTCCTCCCGGAATAGTTGTTTAACGATCATAAATGCCTTAAATATAGCAATATTTTAATTAAATTCGATGTAAGGAAGTTTTGTATAAGTATCAATCTTTGTGCCAAATTTCATGAAGATCGGTCCACAATTGAATATAGCTCCCATATAAAACTCTCTTCCGAAAATCACTTTAACGTATATAAATCGCATACATATGTTACTATCAGGTTTATATTCAACACAAATAAGTTTTATGTAAGTAGAAATGATAGTGACAAATTTTATGAGGATCGCTCCATAATTTACCATAGCTCCTATATAACTCCACATTCGGCAATCACCCTAAAGTGAATAAGTTCAGACAAATGTTATAATTAACGTAATATTATGTATTCGTATATTTTATCTTACACTTAGTAAAAGTATCGGTCCACAATTGTCCACATAAATACATAAAAATACTTAAATGGATGAATCTGTAAAAATAAAATTAGTAGTAGCAAATAAGAAATTCGGTCTTTTTAAGGCAATTTTAAAAATCGAAAAAGGCTAAAAAAAGCTAGAAGCTAAAACGAAAATTTTGAGGCTAAAAGCAAAATAAAAAGGCTAGATTTAGCCTTAAGAAAGCCAAACTGGCAACACTGAGTAAGAGTTAACTTAGTTATGTCTAATCAAAATGTTTAGAAAAAATTTTAAAATTATCAAAATCAGCCTTAATTGTGGAGTGAATTTGTTTACGCTTGAGGTGATCAATTTTGATACCCTGTAGATCATACCATATCATAACAGGGTGGCTACAAGTGATTTATCTGAAAGCATATGTCCTTTTCTATAACTTTGCTATACATTTTAATTCAATTCGACCAGCAATTTAGAAGATACAAATTTATACCAAGTTTTTAGTTTAAAAATAATTTATTTTTTAATTGAGAAAATTATTGAGGTTGCTCCGTATATTGCTATATATCTCGTAAATGAATTGTATGATTTGGTACAAAAAAGGTGCCAAAAAAATCTAATTTAAATTATTCCCTATTTATACTTATATTTTTTACAATGCTTATTAGTTTGGGAGATATTAAAAGAAAATTGAGCCGAAAAAATAAAATAATTTCTAACAAAATTAAAAAAGTTTTATTATTCAAAAAATTTTAAAAACTCGAAACCGACCTAAAATGTTCCTTTTGTTTTGTTATCATAAAGCTGGATATGTTACAATTAAAATGAGCTACACAGCTTTAAAATAATCTGTCTAGAAAGTTAAAAAAAATATGTTTCCAAAAAAAAAAAAATTGAATTTCTTATAAAATCTAAATCGACAAAAAATTATTTTTTTGCCTTTTCATCATAAAGCTCAATGTGTACAACAAAAAAAATACCTATATTTCTTTAAAATAATCTGTTCAATAGTTTTTGAAAATTTTAGAAATTTGTCTCCAAATAAAATGGAATTTCTTACAAATTTTAAAAATTTTGGTTTTTCAAAAAATTGAAAAAAAAAATCGAAAACCAACTAAGATCTTCCTTTTGCTCTTTTATCATAATGTTGCATACGTTACAAATGAAATGAGCTATATTTCTTTAAAATGAATGTATTTATTTCTTCATTATTAAGGTATTTCGTAAAAAAAATTAAACAAATTAAATGGTTCTTTTTTGTAATGAAGTAACACCACTTAATTATGAATAATATCGAAATTAGTGCATCAATTTCAAAGAAATTTGGCTGGTTTTATTTGCTACATATGTAGCTTTGTGATAAAAGAGAAAAAATTTAATTTATGGTAGTTTTCGATTTTTTAAAATTAGAAAAAAAAAAATATTATTATACATTTTTCCATTCAATTTGTTTTATAATTCCAAAGCAATTGAGCTACTTAAAAAAAGATGTAGCTAATTTGGAGGTAATACGAGTTAGAAACTTTAATATTTTATTGAAACAAAGTACACCATTCGTTTTCGAGCTATGGTTTAATATATGGTGTAACCTTATTAATTTTCTATAAAACAGCTTAACAACGGAACTGGAGCGAATCCATAAAAGTTATTCGTAGGCTTAGAACTCTATTATCAGTTGTATCTTATTTGACAAAAGAATCACATGCCGCCAAAAAAGAAAAAAAATTGTGCGCCTGTATAATTTTAGTTCGCTAATGAACTAGCTGATAGAGCTATTCCTCCTGTAGATTAAAATAAACCTATTCAATTATTTTAAATTTTTTCGATTACTAGTTATTTTAAACCAGTTTTAATTAAATAAGTAAAGATACATATAAGAAGAAAGATTCGTTCACGAATCATGCATAAAGTCCGCTCGCGAATAATAATAACAAATGAAATTTATTTAGATCTTTATTTAGATCTTTAATTCTACGAGAATGTGATAGAGATTTTTATAGAAAAACAGTACTTCTTTCAGGAACCATAAATATAATTCAATTGAGAATGATACTAACAAAGGTTAAAAAAAAAAATTCAATTATTTTAAATTTTCTTCTTCAACAGTTATTTTAATTCAACTGTTTTTTAATTGTTATAAATAATAAAAATTTGTATGTATAGAGTTGTTCGTTCGGGAATCATTAATATGATTCGCTCGCGAATAGTGCTAGCAAAAGTTTAAAAAAAAGCAGTTGAATTATTTTAAGTTTTCAGTAATTTAAAGTAATTGAGTTCAGTAGTTTAAAGTAATTGGGTTTTAGTTATTAAAAATAGTATAGATATATGTGTATATGTATATGTATGATGTTTGCTCACGAACCGCACGTATAATTCGTTCGCAAGTAATACTAACAAATGTTCACGATAAAATTTTTTAGACCTTTAGTTCAATATTATTTTGAAATAATTCATATAATTCACTCGCGAACAATAATTAATGTTATTTCCAAGTGAGAAACAGAGTACTTAGTGTCTTTTACATTCCACCATATAAAAAAGTAACAAGAAAGAAATTATTAGAAAACCAGCAAAAACTTTTGTTGCAATTTAATGAATTAAGAAGCTAATATAAGGGCTCTTCACTACTTACACATTAGCTGAATAACCCATTACTTGAACACGGTGATGTCATTAGAGGCAACTGCTTACGTATATTATTACAAGTAGGCATTTAAGAGAGTCATTACTGAGATGTTATTACAAGATCTAGCTACTTCTAATCTATTCAATAACTCAATGATTTTAAAGTATTACAGAAGTCATTATTAGTGAAAACAATAGGAAGCAGTTACATTTTGGGTTACAAATAATTAATAAAATGACGAAATACAAAAGTCGTTTTTATTGTTTTTATTTTATTTTCTTTTATTTTAAACGTTAAAAGATTTTATAAATTTAAATTTAAGATTTTTTGGCGTACCAATTAATATTTTTAAGTTGCAATTGTGAATATAAATATTTACATACATATGCAAGTTATGCTTTCTTATATATTTTTCTCTTCTTTCAATATATGAATTGGTAAACTCAAAAAATCAATAAATAGTAACATTTTAAAAAATATGATCATAAATAAGGCTATAATGCTATACCGGACTATAAGTAAGTAGTTACTAAACTACTTCTATATAATGTAGATAGTATGTTGTTGTCATTGAAAAGTAATTACATGCGTAACCACATGTTATTACCAAGTTTTTGCTGAGTTATATTGGTGCATGTATAAATAAATATAAATATTACAACTTTTATTTTAGAATGTCCCATTTATATGAAAATTAAAATTTAATTCACTTAAAATATAATTACCTACATTCATTATTCTCTCCTTAAGCTTCTACCTTTATACTTAATCAACCATAAACCTTACGCTTTACTCCTGCGTTTCTAACTCACTTAACTCTTTTGGTTTTCTTCTAATCACTTTTGCACTACAATGTATCCTTATGATTCATCATTTTGCCATAGACTTATAGTTCATGTATATGAATATGTGTGTATTTGTGCTTGAGTAAGTCTTTAAGGATACATCATGTATTTGTGTAGATACTGTAGGTGTCATAAATAATCCTATTGGTGAATGGAATCCAACACTTAATTTAAGCTAATCAACAACATCATCATAATTCTTCTTAATTATTTTATAAATATAAATGAACATTCAACATTTATTATTAAGATCTTAATATTTGTTATAATTACTTGAATGAAGAGGTGTTTTTCATTTATACAGTCATCGAAATAATGATAAGTTCGACCATAAAAATATATTTTTTTTTTCGTTCAACATTATTTTTTTTTTTTAATTTTTAATTGGTTCTATTAATAGTTTTAAAATCCTCAGTTAAGTTTTAAGACTTGTGTAAGTCATGTGTCTGAAAAGAACTGAAACATGTTGAGTTTTCAAAGAAAAGTACTCTTATTTTTTTATAATTATCAGTATTTTTGAACCGCGCAACCCAAAAAACCAATAATATATACAATTAGAAACAAAAAAAATTTAACTTGCCAAAAGTAAGATTGTTTTAAAATTTTATTAAATTCTTAATACGTTTTATGACGAGATTTATTAATACTTTTAAAAAATAAAATATTTTGTATTTTATCATTACGTCAAAAGATTCGATAGGGAATACTTAAGACCATGATATGAAGAAAAGAAGGTAGTTTAAAACAATATTTTGTTTACAAAAATGCGGATTTTTAAAGTTTAATTTATGTAAACATTTTTAACGAGCATTGTCAGATTTTTAAAATGAGTTTTTAATTTCAAGGGATTTTTTTAATAAAATTAAAAAATTAAAAAAATAAAAATTAAAAGAATAAAAATATATGATTAAATATATAATTAAATTCATATAAAAATGTTTGCAAATGTTTTATTTAAATTAACATAAAAATATTAATTTCGGTCTAAAAAGCTTCAGTTCATTTAAATCTTTTAGAAAATAATGATTGACAATATTGTGTTTTCCTGAGAGGACACGGCGCATAAGATATTGAAAATGTTAGGTTCATAGAATTCATTATATTCCAGAATTTGTGAGGTAGTGGCAGTAGCTAGCTAATATCAGAGTTGCGCACATGATTTTGCTGTTTTTCTTTTTTAAAGGTGTTGTATTTTTTAAATAATTCAAAACTCCCCTCTAGGTCACCATAATCTGAAAATTGCTTTAATTATTTATTGATTCAATAAAAAGGCCTGTTTAATCCCATAGGGGTGAGTCTTCAAAATCTTTTTGGCCAGGGATAATTGGTAAACTTTGGTTAAATTTATAAATTTGTTAATATCAAATGAGTATCAAATACATTTAGTAAAAAAAAATTTGTCTAAAAAGTTATTGCAAAATAATATTTAGAAATTTCAATAGTTTTAGTTGTTTATTTCACTTAAGTTGTTCTAATAGAGAAATTTTATAAAAAATTAACCATTCGGAACGAGTTATTCGAGGCTTTCTTAAGAAAGGGCAAAAATACGGAGTGCGGAAACCAGCAAGAGGTAATCAAAAATTAACAAAAAGGAAAATTAATAAAACAAAGAAGAAGCCATCCGCAATAAATTAAATGCTATAGAAATAAAAAATAATCTTGACCTTTCTGTCACTTCCAAACATGTTGCACACATTTTGCGAACAGATGTTAACATAAAATGGAAGAAACCAAAATGTAAGACAATGTTAAAACAGTATCATAAGGAAAATCGTTTAAAATTTACGAGCAAATACATAAAATGGACAGATGAGTGGAATAATTTAATATTTTCTGATGAAAAGAAATTCAATTTGGACGTTCCTGATTTATATTTTTGCTAATGGTATGATTTGAGTTCGAACTAAATTCGTATGTCGAAACGTAATTTAGGTGGAAGCAGTGTTATGGTTTAGGCAGCTTTTTCCGTGGCAGGAAAATCAAAAATATGTTTTGTTTCAACTAAAATGAACAATGCAATTTATAATGAACTATTGGAAGATGCTCGTCTTTAATTTATGGATGAAGATTGCACATTACAACAGGAAAACAATGAAATTATTGTTTATACATTTTTATTATGATGTTATTACTTGTTATTCTTTTCATATAAACTATTTAATTTGTTATCTAAGCAATCTTTTTAACTTTTGTTTTAGAAAAATTAGAGTACTGAAAATTTTTATGAACTTGTGTTAAAAATAAAATACCGAAACTATTAAAACTTATATACGCCAATGGATAAAGTAGTTAATTTAGTTGTATCAAGCCAAGAAAATATTTCAGTGAACCCTTATAAAGAGCTTCTTGGAAGCATAATGTATCTTATGATTTGTTATCACCCTGATTTGGCTTTTGCAGTTGGATACCTTGGTCGTTATCAACAAAATCCTACTGAAGTGTGCTGGAATGTTTTAAAAAGTATTCTGCGTTATTTAAAAGGAACAAAATCGTTGAAGTTAACTTAAAAAGTTGATCAAAGTGCAGAAGTTTTGGTAGGTTATGCAGATGCTGACTGGACATCTTGTACAATATATAGGAAGTCTACCATTGGTTTTATATTTTATGTTTATGGTTGTCCAATATCACGCAGTGCAGTGAAAAAAGCAATCAACTGTAGCTTTATCATCAAGTAAAGTAGAGTATGAAGCTTTAGCCAATGCTGTTTCCGAAGATTTGTGGATATCCGAATTACTTGAAGATATAAAATTCTTTTAGTATTTATGAAGACAATATTGGATGTATAGCGATGTAAAGTAATTATACAGCAAATTTCAACCAAAAAACAAATAGCTGATATATTAGCTAAACTTTTGGATAAGGGAAATTTTATTGCAATTCAAAATATGTTAAAATTGTCGAATTGAAAGGGGTGCTGTTTATATATAATTTTTATTATGATGTTATTACTTATTAATTCTTTTTATATCAACTATTTAATTTGTTATCTAAGCAATCTTTCTAACTTCAGTATTAAAAAAAAATTTGAATACTAAAAATTTTTATGAACTTGTATTAAAAATAATATCCCGAAACTGTTAACTTATATCAAAAAAAAATCTACATTTTTTAGAGGTTGTGTTATATTTTATTGTGTAACTTTGTTCCTACTAGAGTTGGGTTGTTCATGAACAAACATATTCAATAGAGCAACTCAATTATATGAACAATGTGAAGTTGTTCAGTATTATTGTTCATTTTTGTTCCTTTTGTTCTTTTTGTTAACTTTGTTATTTTTAATCATTTAGCACACTTATCTTATTTACTAATATCTAAGTGACTAATATATTGGTCTACTTGAGACTGCAAATTTTTTATTCAAAATATATAATTAGTTACAAAATATATCAAAAATTACTTTAGTTTGTAATAAAGTTTTATCGAAATTTCGAAATTATCACTTATAATTTTTCGTAACAACGGAGATTCAAAAAATGGCAATAATAACAAAAGTTATCTTATTCTTGTAGATACTTCATTAACTGAATAAACGCACACAGTTCGGACTAATAAAAACAGTTCGTTCAGTCAAACAGCTCAGAATAAAAATGAACAACTGAACAAAAAGAACGAACTTGTTCACTAATTTGTTCAGAACAAAAAAGAACAATCAGTAAAATGAACGATTAAGCCCAAGACTAGTTGCTACTGAACGGATTTAGCCAATTTTAAATAGCAAACTGCTTAGGTAAGCAACAAACCGATCTCGTTGAATTTTTTTCTATTCGGGTTTGTAATTTGGATAAGAGAATGCTTCTTACAGGCATGAATTAAAAATATATAATTGAAACGATTTTGTCTTAGCATTAACGAAGAGACAACGAAGCTCTTGGACCAATAGTGAAGGTGGAGGGTTTAAAATGCAACAAAATTCATTTTGTTTCCATAATAGATGTTTGATGAAGACTATATTTTAAAGAAAATTCAGACATTTTCCAGAATACGATCTGGAATTATAATATTAATATTATTAATAATTATGCCAATTATGATCAATTTCGTGTTGTCCATGCGATGAACTTTAGCAGAATCTATTTTAACAGAAGTGGCCCGTTTTCAACTATCAACTACATTTGACTTAAATTTATGGTTCCTATCAATTATATTTATCGCCCTTCTTATATCTGTTTCCAGCAAAAACTTTGCTTTTCTGGTAAGCTAGCAGGTATAATTGCCTGAATAACTAGATATTTTTGTTCAGTTTGTCCACAAATTCATGTAGATAATTTTAGACTCTAGGGATACTAAAAAATTTATTACCTAAACAAAAATAAACAAAAAATAAAACAATTTTGTCGTCTTACTCATTACACCATCTTGCACTTAATTTTCTAAGTGACGAAAACTTTTTTTGGTATAAAATATCTTTTTAGATATTTTGTTATAGAAAACTAACACCATCAGAATAGGTGAGAAGAAACAACCTTCTGGTTGCTAATCCAACGCTCTAGCCACTATACTATTATACTATTGATTACTTATTTATGTGATACAGAGTAGACAAATAATAATACCGCCTCATTACCTAGAAACTACTTTAATAAGTAGTTGCCATTACCGAAAATCAAAAAGTTTTTGATTGGGTATATCCAAGATTTGTACAAATTGCAATTTTCTCTATGCAAATATAAAAACAAAAAGTGCAGTTTTGCCATTTTTCAAAATGTCAATAAATTTTTTTTATTAATTTACTTTTAATGCTCCCTCGATTTTATTATGTAAAATAAAAATGAAGTTCACGCAGTAACCCACATTAATCCATAAGAAACTGTGAATGTGCCTCGCGAAAAACAGATTTTTTTTTAAATTTTCACTCTTGTTTTTCATACATTGGGTCTGCTGAATTGAGTATTTCAGACACTTTAACGAGATATAGCGCAAAATACGCTCAGTTGCGGCAAGTATCAATCCCTATTTAAAAATTTATATTCCATTGAGAAGAGCACAGACTCCGCCCAAAAAACCAAAAAATTAAAAAATTTTTTCATCAAAATTTGACTGTTCTGTATCTAAGTGTTGAAAGTCCGCACATTAACAAGAGGGTATAGAATTTACCTCAAAATTTCAATTAATAGGATCAATTCAATAGGATGGAATAAGATCCAAATACATAAACGCCTAAATAAAAGGTATAGAAAAATGGAAAAAGTTAAGTATTTTTAAACGTTTTTCTAAGTTTTTGAACTTTGAACAACAATCATGATTATATAGTAAAACCTTAAATGCTGCACTTTATTAGTTTAAAATCTTGTAGGTTCAGATTTGTAACTTGTTTGTTTAAAATATCATTATCACAAAACTTATTGAGGATTTAAGTCAGTTTCTTTCAAGTTGAAAATTTTTGGTGTTGGCCCATATACCACATACAAAAATGGAATATAATTCTCATATTTGGGCCAGCGCCGCACAATCCATTTTGGAGTTATTAGATCGTTTTCAAAGGAGAGCACTAAACCACATTGGAGATGAAAATATTTCCAGGTCCATTAGTCGGAATAACAGCTGCTTATCATTGTTTGACAGGTTATTTCATAGATGTTCAGTTTATATGAGTAACCTTATAACCAGTATATGTGTGTTAATCAATCGCACATGTTTATCGCATAGATCTCATCCATTCATCATCTACTGCAATACGATTCGTACAACCCACTATCGGTAAAGCTCTTTATTTGGTCGAACCATTCGTATTTGAAATGTACTTCCAGTCCATATCTTCCCATATTCATAGGTATATCACCTGAGTGTTGAATATAATATTAAAAAAAAAAAACTTAATCAACTTCTTTTTCCCATCCTTCTATCAATTTATGGATTCCAAACCTAACCACATCTTGTCTTTTGAGACCAAAAGCTAATCAAACTAATTTTTCATATTTTGTTCTGAACTGAAGCGTATTCCATGTAGGACATTCTGAAACAAACGGAACAAATAGAAGTCACTTGGAGCAATGTCTGAGGTGTACGAAAGGTGGGAAAAAATTTTTTATCCACTATTTTCCATATAGTTTGTAACCAGTTGCACATGTCATGATGGAAAACTATAGACTCGTATTTGGTCGCATATGTTAGTCCTTTTTCGTTTTGTGCTCTTTTCAAACGGACTAATTGTGACCGGTGCACTTCTCCTATGACCGTTTCTCTCGATTTTAACAGGTCATAAAAGATGACACACCTCGGCGACAGAAATATTAGGCTTTGGTGTCAATCACCCAGGTTGTCTGAGCTTCTGCCTCAAACTGAACTATTTGATGCTAAAATGACTTCATTCTTATGGCCCTGAATCAGCATTTCAGACAATTTTTAACGTTACTTGGCTTTAATTGGTGTGGCGCTCAATTGTCTTGCTTATGTATATATCCAAGTGCTTTTAAACACCTGATGCTCCTTATCATACATATCGAAATGTCGCTTTTAAGTCATCGAAACCACTTCTGGCATGTTGTTTCAGATAATAATAATAATAATAAACTTCCACCAAAAGAAGTTTTCTTTTCCAGCGGTTTTCTTTAAAAATAAAAAAAATCTAAAAAGACTTGTGATTTACGTTTCTACAGAATGGCACATATACTTAAGGAAAATGCGGTATAAAATATCAACACCATACTGAACGGTGTCGTTTTGTTTTCGGATGTGGTCAATTTTTGTTTGCGTGAACTGAATATGAAAGCCTAATGACAGTACTTTCACGTCACATAGTTGTGGTTTTGTAATATATATACAGTCATTTACATTTCGCTCTAGGACAAGCTTACGATAAAATAGTAATAATACCATCACTTGCTTAAGAAGAATCACCAGAACTCTAGGGTAGATACTTTTTTCTAAACTTATACATTTAGCCCATACATTAGAATATACAGCTGCTGTCCACAACTTTATTAAGCTTTATTAACGGCATTTCCTTCGAGTCTTATGAAATTGTGATTCTATCAAGTATTTAGAGGTATACAAAGGAATACATCAAAGTGTTTCTTCACCAATAAGCCCCAAGGTATAGTAACGAAATCATTAGATTCGAGAACAACTGCCGTCGCTTCGTTTTTTTTAATATTTCTGTGTTTATTTGATTTATTGTCTTTTTTACATATCAGTGTAATCTTCTGCCTCAAATTGAACAATTTATGGCTTATTTTACCAAGAAATGTATCACCACCTAAGTATTATAAAATGTAGAAGGGATTTTGCAAATTCTACCTTTGTAGAAGAATGTCGTATTTTAAAGGTGGTTACTTTTTTTGACATTAGGCATAAATATTTCATTCCCGGGATTGTAAATTTATATATATAACACCATTTGTCACTTTTGCATGTTGTTTGTGCTTCTTAAATGCGTAACCACATACAATACTTTCACTTCAACTGCAAAGAATAGCAACCCAACGTTAAAACTACATTAACTTAATTGTAGCATTATTTTATTATTAAAATATAAAAATGTAAAAATGAAATTATATTCTCAATTGAAATAAAGAATTACAAATTAAACTTTTTGACTCAACGAAACAATTTTAAAGAAAGAGAAAAACAGCTGTCAAAATGTATTTAGGTACTTCACAGTTAAAAAATTTTAATATTTGAAGTACTTTACGCAGAAGTTTGGCGTACTGATTTGGTGCCGTTCTATATAAATGCGTGTATTTTACTGCAGCTATCAGTTACAGTTGAAGCAAAAGAACTGTATGTGGTTGGGCCTTTAATGACTTCTGGAATGGGATACTAAGCCAGTAACCATAAAAAATTAAATGCTGGTCAGCACCAATGAGATTCAACTTTTTTTTGATATGCAATATCATTTCTGATCAATCAGCCACTAAAATTCCTAAATTCAGCATAAACATCAACCATCCTATGTTTTAGCCGATATATTTCATCATTATTGCAGAAAACATAGATTATAAAGTAGATATTTATGTGAGAGAAGAAAACCTAATTCAATTGTCAAAAGGTTAATTCATGCAGCAAAAAAATACATGCAGTTACATATATTTTGTTTTTGTGTTTTGAAAAAAAGAATAATTTTTTGCAAAATTTAGTATAAAGTGCCTCTAATATAACCTTCTAGGTACATTCTATGGTAGTAGATATGATAAAATTGCATGTAGATTACCATTTTATATGATTTTACCAGAAAATAAACCCTTATATTAAATTTTGTTTAATGATTTCTAACGATGATGTTATTGTTTTGACTACATTATAAAATAATGTAGTCAAAACAATAAAATATATATAAAAGTGCTTCAAATAACAATTATATAAAGAATTTGGAGAGAAAATATCTAAAAAAAAAAAAAATAACTTGCGTTAAGTAAAGTTAGGTCTAGTGGTGGAATTATTTTGACCAGCACTGTACATAGTACATGAAATCTCACATTTAAACAAAGATTTAATTCATAGTAATAATTAAAAATATTACTTGGATGTACTTCTGTATTCATACAATAAATTCTCTTTCTCTCTTTAATGTTGTCGTATATCTTTTACATTTATAATTTATTTTTGTTTTTGTTTAAAACAATGTGTATGTGTATAATATATTTAAAGAATAGTTATAGGTATGTGTGCAATACATTTGACAATGCCTGCGGATGATGTGTGGCTTTGCAAGTTGGTTTAACTTTGTGGTATTAAACAAGGAAATCCTTTTTTGTCTAAATTCTTTCTCTCTCTCTTCCTCTATATTTTCTATTTTGTTAATGCATATAAGAGTTTCTCTATATTTAAATAACTAAGGACTGAGATTAGTTAAGTTAATAAATACAATTAATATTTAAAAGTTTTGATTTGTTATGGCAGGATAAAAGAATTACACTTTATTTAACATCAATTCCTTTTTTCCAAAATTATTTCCCAGATCTGGTTCCATTCATGTCAAAGTTTGTGATCTGCTTCATTAGAAGAAATTATTACATATTATGAATTACTCTGTTCAGTTAACTAAATACTTCAAGTTGTAATCTTCTTCCTTGACAATATTTTCTTCATGATAGTGACATATAAAGCTTCCTTTGTATGTATTTGTTTTGTAATGGAGTTTAACAACATGAAAAATAATATGGTTTATAGTCAAGGCGAATTCAAACAGGCGACCTCATTGATTATTTTTTTAGTTCTTAAAACTGACAAACTCCATATAAGCACAAATTTTGCATTTGTATTAAGAAAAATATGAATTTGCCGTATAGTTGTTTTTGTGGAACTGCTGCCACCTGTTTCTTTTCGCCATGGTTTACAGTCACACGTATGACTGCATGAATTTATTTAATACCACCACACAATACTACGTTGCAATTGAAAAAAAAAAAAAAAAAAAAAAAATGACACGAGAGAAAAAAAAAAAATAATAAAAGTGGATAAAAAGGGTAACCACAAATAAGTAAATCATTTGATATAAAAGTGAACTCAAAACAAATGAACAATAAATAAAAAAAAACGAAAATTGAAAATTGTTTCTTTTGTTTGCAGATAGAGCATAGATTGTTTTGTTGTAGGCGATTCATTGCAAATGGATAATTGTTAAAATTAAACCATTGTGGGCGGTGAAAGATTTGTAGGTTTATTTAAATTAATGTTTAGATAACCAAACAATTTCCAAGTTTATTAAATGATGTTCATCCTTTCGTTTGTTCTTGTAAATTATATAAATAAAGTAAGGGACAGAATTGTGCAAATAATTTAATAAAATTTATCGCGTTTTAATGAAAATTACAAAAATTAAATTAACTGTTATGAGTCTATTATTTCTCTCTCCCTATGTCATAAATATGCATCATAAATAATAAATCATTTTATCCAATTTTATGAGAATAAGTTCATAAATGGATATAATTTTTAATAATTTCTTTTGCTTATAGAGTAAGTTTGCTTTGTTGTAGGCGATCTATTGCAAATGGGAAATTGTTAAAACTAAACCATTGTGAGCAGTAAAAGATTTGAAGGAATATTTAAATTAATGCTTGGATAACCAAGCAATTTTTGATTTTATTAAATTATGTGCGTCCTTCCGTCAGTAACTGCAAAACATGTGCGTTAAGTAGTTGACGGAATAGTGCAGATAATTTAATAAAATTTGGAGTATTTATTTATAAAATTCAAGAACCATTACAAATGGGAAATTTTTAAAATTAAACCATTTTTTACAGGAATGCTTAAATTAATGTTCTGATAACCGATAAAATTTTGAGTTTATTAAATGATGTCCGTCCTTACGTCCGTCACACCAAAACGTTTGCATCAAGTAATGAACGAATGAAATTGTGCAAATAATTAATTAAAATTTAGAGCGTTTGAACGAAAATTACAAGAACGAAATTGCTAATAATTAGTCTCTCCCCCTTTATCATAAATATGTTTCGTATAAGAATAAATTATTCTACCCAATTTTATGATATTCAGTTCATAATTGGTTATAGCTTCCAATAGTTTCTTTTGAGAGAATAGTTTATTTTGTTGTAACCTATTGCAAATGGGTAATTGTTAAAATTAGACCATTGTGGGAGACAGGAGATTTATGGGAAAGCTTAAATGTGTGTTTTGTTAACTGAACAATTTTTGAGTTTATTAAATGTTGTCCGTCCTTGCATCCATCCATGTAAATAATGAACAGTGGGACAGAATCGAAATTTTTTATAAATAAATCTATAACTTCTGAACGGCTGGTTAGATAAAATGAAATTTCACCTGGGTGTAATAGAGGAGCGTACAATTTTAAGTTTGTAAGGGAGACCCTATATACCCCTTAGTAGCGGTGCTATTGAGGCTCAAATTAGGGTGTCTCTGACATAGACAATTTTTGTTTCTTATCTAATTTCAAATATTTTTACATCTCCTTAAAGCTCTTAATAAGACCTATGAAAAACATGCTTACATGTGTGTTATTTATCTCTTGTTTGCATTTGAAATTTCAACAACCTTAATTTTGCAAAATCTTGATGCACTTTTTTTAATATATAGGTCAACATTTTTTTCCAATTTTATAAAATTTTTATCCAGTCAGATAAAGAACAAAATTATCTATTGAAAAAAAAATCACGAAGTCGATATCTTTTCCGAGTCTAAAAATAAACGATTTTGAAATTGAAAATTGCAAAAATGATGTTTTTTTGCTTAAACTTTTTTTCTCTCTAAAATAAAATTTTCTTTAAGAACGTATAATAATTTTATACTGAAAACTATCTTCACAGAGATGGTTATGGAATTAAAAACCAACCCAAATACCTAATAGAATTAAGTACAGAATCTACCGAATTTGACTTATTTTTAAATTCGGTAGGGTTTGTTATTTGTACACTTCTCTAATTCACATGTGTGAAATTTCATGTAAATCTAACCAGCCGACTTGGAGCCATAGATTTATTTTCAAAAAATTACAATTCTGCCTTACTGTGTAATAGGAGTTAAATATTTGACGGAATCCTGCACGTATTTTGATAAAATTTGGTAGGTTCGATGCAAGAAAGAAAGGCTTTGCTTAAATTTTGTAAAGATTCTAATGCTTAAAAATATCTTAAATATGTCCAATGTGCTACAAAAAGTTTTCCATAAATATAAAATTTACTATCCAATTTTATTAGATTCATCTCATAATTGATCATAACTTGCATATGAGACCCTTTTTCTTTCGAAAAACACTTTAAATAATGAAGGGTATCTTTTCCCCTAATGGGTTAATTTTCAATTTGCATTAACTTATCTGTTAATATAGTATTAAATTATATTAAATTTATAAATTAAAATAAATAATTGAATGCAACACGTTACATTTGCAAATTGATTTCTCTATTGCAATAATTGTAGGCCTATAAAATAAAATTTAATTAACAGAGAAAAACACAGAATATGTCAATTAAATAATTTAAATGATTTCATTAAAAAAACAAATAACCTGTTTATATAAATGCCATTGTTTTAAATAATTTTGTCATAAAAAGTTTGACAATATGAGCTTGGAAGCTTTTCTTTAAATAAAATAAAAGCGATTTTTTCTGGCCTCTTTTACGCTCATAGTATTTATCCGATTTTAATAAAAAAAAATAAACCACTAAAAAGGTATTTCGTTGGTGCAACGATGAAAAGTCCTATATGTATTTTTTTGAATTTTTTTATTATCGCATCTATCAATATTAGTTATACGTTCAAAGTTACAAAAAGTTCTATGTGTACATTTCCTTGAGAAAAGAAACTCTATTTGTTTTTTACTTCACATATGATTTTTTTTTAAGAAAAAAAAGGTATACAATTTTTAAATATCTTAACGGAAAGTACAAAAATCAAAAATGAAAAAAGGTTGCGAATTTATAACATAAAACGATTTTTTTTGTTCTTCTAAAAAGTAGAAAAAAAAATCACATAAAACTTTTGTCAGTGCGCCAACGAGTTGTTTAGAGATGTAAAAAAATATTAACATTGATTCAGTATTTAGGTAGTTGTTAAATTTTTATTTTGATATTTCGGAATGAAAAACTTTTTTTTATAATCCAAAATTTTATACTAAACTTCTTCATTAGGGCAGTGCAGTATCCTTTGTTTCATCTAGTTAATTATAAAAATGTTACTTAAAAATTTTTTTAAATCTCCTTTATTTTGTTTATTAAGACTTTAATATTAAAATTAAAATTCCATTAATTATTCCAACAAGTTTATACTTCTAGTATTTAAATAGCACATCCTAACGTATGTGGAATAAAATTGCAACAAATCTTTCGGCGCTGGTTAGAAGCATTGTATAATTATGGTAAATATTTTTTATCAAAAAATTTAAAAAAAAAAATTTTTCGATCAGCACATGTCTTTTCAAATTATTGTGAAAATTTTATGAAAATCAGACTTCTAGTTTCTTTAAAATATTAATAAAAGATGAACTACCTTGAAAAAATACTTTTAATTTTTTGGATTATTTCTATACAAACACCACCACAAAATGATTTATATGTTAACTCAGATGGCAACGAGAGTCAAAGAATTGATAGAAAATCGGAGCTCTAGTTTTTTCAAAATGTTAATAAAACCTTGAAAAAAATTTAATTTTTTAGATTATTTGTATGTTTACCTCCCATAAAATAACTTATATTTTAATATTGCCATGAGTATCAAGGAAATTTATTGCTTCTATAGATATAAATCCATTTATAGAAAAAGTGCGAAACTGAAGGCCAAAAATTTTTAAAATCATTTCTTTTTTTTTGGATCAAAGTCAATTTATGGCGAATTTTTAACTTTTAAAATTCTGATTTGACTGCATTTTTTGCTTAATATATTAAGATGTGTAGATATATTATCCAATAAAAATATACCTTCTAAACTACTTTAGTATCCGAATGGAACGAAAGGATGATTTCGAGAAGTAAGTAAAATCGCTAAATTAAATTAAAGTGTAAAAATTATAAATCTCGAAATAATTTTAAATTGAAAACGATTAATAAGTTTTGTACCAATTTAAACGGGCGGGAGTTTTGTAGAATCCTTTCGGCAAAATCCCAAGGTAAACTAGAATATAACAACAACAACGAATAGCAAGCTCGGAAATTTCCAACATCGAGTTTTTAAACTCATGATGAAAAAGTCCTTCAGAAGTGCTCCAAAAGTGCACAAAAGGGATACAAATATATCTTAAAAAAATAATATAAGATTTATGTTAATTTTTGGAGAAATTAGAAAATTTTTAATTTTGTTGAAATTTTATTCCGCATACGTTTGTTAAATTTCATATTAAAATTTATTTTAATTTATTTAAATACATTTTTTGGATTAAGGCACAAAAAAAAAAAAAACATCCACTTTACAACATATACTCGTGTAAATAATAATAAAAAAATTGTTTATTGGCATTAATTTTTTCTTTTTTTGTTGTGTACCGCACTGTTAGCAAAGATTATATGTTTATGGTCTACTCCTTTACTGTCTATAAAGTTATCTTTCGTGTAATTGTATTAGTCACATTGCTCATACATAATACATGTTTACTTTTAGTATATTGTTAATAAGGATTAACCTTGCAGTTCTACAAAAGGAATTAAAAAAAAAAATTTTTTTTATTTATCAAAATCAAAAATTTTCTATAAAAATAAATTTTAACAAAATTTCCTATAAAAAGAATAATCAACGAAAATTTTAACGAAATTTTAACAAAAATTTTTTATAAAAAGAAATTTTAAAGAAAATTTTCTGTAAAAAAACTAACGAAAATTTTCTATAAAAAAAAAGAAATTTTCTATAAAGAGAAATTTTATCAAAAATTTTCTATAAAGAGAAATTTTTTATGAAAAGAAATTTTAAATTATATCGAAAATATGAAAAGAAATTTTATCGAAAATTTTCGTTGAAAAGAAATTTAAAATTTTATCGAAAATTTTCTATGAAAAGAAAATTTATCGAAAATTTTATATGCGTATAAATTTTATTGCGTATAAAAGGAAAATTTATCGAAAATTTAAACTTGTTGTTAGTCACCAGAACAGTTGGTATTTCGGAATTAGTATTTGTTAAATATTCCATACTTGTGTTTGTATTTTAATGCGTGTATTCTAGTGTATACACACTTTGTAATCGTTTGTAAGTATATAGTCTTGTTTTTGTTTTTGCAGCTATTTTTATTTTATTACATATTTTTGTTGTTTTTGTTTTAGTTTAGTTATTCAGGCTGCTGTTCTTTCTGTATCATTTGTTGTTGTTAATATTTCATAAATTGCAACAGTCAGCAAATTAATTTTTCATTTTAACTGTTAATTAACATTTTGTGGCTCTGCAGAGAATTTTTCTTTGAGTTTTTGTTGTTGCCACTGCTGTTGTTTTATCAGCTGAATATCTGTGATTTTGACTAAACACGTATACACATAGAAATTTACGTATATTTGTAAGTAGATTTGAAAGTATGAGTTTGTGTTGAGAATAGCAAAAAGTAGAGAAAATGTACATACATTACTTTGTGCTATGAATTTAATGTATGTATGCGATTTATATAAAAGTTGCTTTTGAAAAAAGAGGTGTAAATTAAAGGTTTGTATTGAAAGAAAACTGTAGCATACATTTAGGCGTTATGATAAGGTATGGTTTAAGCGATAAATAATTGAATATAAGATTAATTTGGAAGACAATTTGGATTTGCAACTTCAAATATAATCCCTTCGTCTAATGTATTCTGTAGTATTCATTTAGGCGTATGATAATTAGATAATTTTAGACTTAAAATAATTTTTTGAAAATTTTATAAGCCTTTATAATTTATTTTAACACTTCTTTTTACAATATCTTATACAAGCAGATACAAAAATGTCAAAATTACATAACATGACCTGGCTTCTTGTTTTTGTACTTTTTTTTTGGTTTGTTTTTCTAAACGATGATTATGATGATAATGATGTTAACAATGCTATGGTGCTTGTATCCTGCAGTTCGTTTTTTTATAATAATGATGGCTCTGAAATAGTTATTGTATATGTTTGAGTGTATATAAATATGAGTGCGTTCCTTAGGCTTTCATCATGATGTTCATTTTGTTGATAAGGACGACAATATTATAATTTTAACTTAGTAGAAGCACACTGAAACAAACGACAAACATTCTGCAAGGTAATTCTACATTCATGCATACATACATTTATAATAAGCAGCAAGAAAACAACTACCAGAAAAAATAAAGGTCCTTTATGTTTATTAAAAAGGAAAGTCAACAACACAAAACAACCAAATATTAAATCACCCATCCTTATTAGTAGGGATTTATTTGAATTAAGAGTTTTAGAATTTTGTTTTGTGTGTTCTTTTTTTTTCTTTTATATTAGAGAAACATGATTTTTTTTAGGGGCAAAAACAAGATAAAGGATTTTGCTGGGAATCTGTGACACATTCACCAGCCGTTTTTCTATGGAATAAAATAAAGCCAATCAGGAAGAAATTGGTCAGATGTAAATTTAACACAAAATTTAAATTTGAGGTGAGAGGGTATTTAAGTTTTGTGTTGTTTAAATTTGTTTTAAATTTAATGAGCTTATATTTTGTTGTTTAACTTTAACTAAGAGTTAGAAATGAATTTTTTGAAAAGATTTTCTCTTAGACATAAAACTTTTTTCTAGGAAATTTCGATAAACTTTCTTTTTATGTGAAATTTACGATAAATTTTCTTTTAATACGAAATTTGTCATAAATTTTCTTTTTCTAGAAAATCCATGATAATTTTTTTCATAAGAAATTAGTGATAGTTTCTTTATATAGAAAAAAATTTCGATAAAACACTTTTTTATGGAATATTTTGATAAAAGTTCTTATTATAGGAAATACAGGTTATATGCTATTTTTATAGAAAATTTCTATAAAATTTCCTTTTGTCGGAAGTTTTTGATAAAATTTCTTTTAATAGGAAATTCACAATATATTTTCTTTTCATAGGTAGTTCGTAATGAATTTTTCTTTTATAGTAAATTTAGGATAATATTTTCTTTTATAGAAAATACTTGTTAAAATTTCTGTTTATAAAAATGTTCTTTAAATTTTACTTTTATAGAAAATTTTTCTTTTGTGGGGGTTTTCCTTAAAATTTCTTTTAATGGAAAATTTTCGTTACATTTTCTGTTTATAGGAAACTTTCAATAAATTTTCTCTTCATACAAAATTTTTGATAAAATTTCTTTTTATAGAAAATTTTTAATAAAATTTCTTTTTATAGGAAATTTTTCATAATTCTTCTTTTTACGGAAAATTCAAGATAAATTTTCTTTTTATAAGAAATTCACGATAATTTTTTTGTATTTTTGTTAAAATTTCTTTTTATAGATAAATTTCGTTAAAATTTACTTCTATACGAATTTTTTTTTTTTTATGGAAAACTTTCTATAAAATATAAAAAATTCTTCAAATTTTCTTTTTATAGAAATTTTAATTAAAATTTCTTTTTATTAGAAAATGTTCGTTGAAATTTTTTTTATTATAAAATTTTAGTCTTTTATTATAAATTTTTTATAAAATTTCTATTTAGAGAAAATATTTTATAGCAGTTCAGTTAGAGAAAGTTTTCGTTAAATTTTATTGTCATAGAAAATTTTCATTAATTTTTCTTATAGAAAATTTTCTTTTAATTTTCTTTATAGAATTTATAAAAATTTTACAAAAATTTTCTGCAGAAAAAATTTTTAACGAAAACTATAAAAAGAAAATAATTTTTGTTAAATTTTTTGTTAAAATTTCTTTTTATAGAAAATTTTCGTTAAAATTTCTTTTCATCGAAAATTTTCATTAAAATTTCTTTTTTATTGAAAATTTTTGTTCAAATTTATTTTATGGAAAAGTATTTTTTTTTAATTTTCGTAATCTTTTTTTTTTAATTTTCGAAATCTTTTTTTTAATTTTCGTTAAATTTTATTTTATAGAAAAGTTTCGTTAAATTTATATTTTACAGAAAAGTTTTGTTAATTTTCCTTAAAGTCTTCCTTTTAAAGAAAATTTTCGTAAAATTTTCTTTTTACAGAGAATTTCGTTAAATTTTTTTTATAGGAAATTTTCGTTCCTTATGTTTCCCCTTCAGCTGGCAAGAAATCAAATCTGTAGTTAATCATTGAAAGGAAAAAAATCCAAACCCGAATTAATTTAAACTTCTGTAGTAAGAGCGCTCTGATTCGAAATGTTAAACTGACTACAGGATACACTGCTTATCGTCAGTAAAGTAGACAATCCTTATTTAGAAAAAAAAACAGACAAAAGGTCCTATTTATTTCTTGTTTTTTTTCTGCAACATTGTGCTCATAGGTTCTCTACCGTCAGAAATTTTGAATCCTTAACAATTAAGATATTTTATTTATTTAAAAACTCTTAAAACGTGACCAAATAAATTCCACTTGTTTTAAGCAATTTTTTCTTATAAGCCCAGTTAGATTTATTAGACATTTAAAACAGTTTAAATTTCAATAAATAACACGTAAAATATTATTTAAGATCAAGTTCTTTTTCTCAAAATTTTGTAAGGTTTTTTTTTTGGCAAATTTGTTTGTCTGTTTGTTTGGATATTAAAATCGTCTTCATTTATAACACACTCAAGTAAACATAAAATCAAAAGCATAAAAAAATGAGAAAAAAAAAAATCCCATGAAAGCTTCTGGCTAAACTCATACGTTAGTATGCAATTTTTATTCAATAATAATTTTGCTTGAAAATATAAATCATCAGGAAAATGCTAAACAGAATAAGAATAAAAATAAGAATAAAATATTAAATCTCCAAGGAAATATTACCGAAAAAACCAAAAGCAGCAAAAGCATATATATTCTCAAATGACTATGTGGTGTAGCAAGAAGCCAACTAGAAAGCTGCTGCTGTTGCTGTTGCCTCCTTAAGGGCCCAAATCAAGAAAATGAAAAAAAAAGAGAAAATAATAAAATAAAATAAAGAATGTCTAACTAAAAACTTCATAATAAACAAAAATTGCAAACGTGTAATAATCGATACAAAAAATGTTTCAGCTATATAATACAATTTTAGATATTTTTTTCTTTACTTAGCTATCATTTTTATTTTGGTATAAATGTACGTACATATACATATATAAAAACGCCTATTCCTTTGTCACACCCGCCTCCTCGTAAAAATGAAACAATAATAACAGTAACAACTACTAAAGCAACTACAAAAAGTTAAACAACATAACATTTGTGTAAATCACCGTTTGTTTTTTTTTGGCCAACGAAACGTGGTCATCACAGCAGCAGCCACACAACCGGACATCGAAACGTTTGCTCTTATTTTTTTTTAAGTAACGAAGGGTCAGTTTGCTGGTGTCCTAACGGAATTGTTTGAGTAGTTATATATTTTGTTCATGCCACATGGATTTTGCTAAACATTTATTTGTTTGCAACACCAGCACCAGTTTAACACATACAAACAATCTCTTATATTGTACATGTCCTGTTAAAAAGCCTGAGAGATGATCAAGTGTAAGAAAAGTGGCATAATAAGAATATAAGCCAAAATCAGAAATAAAAATGAAAATGTCTTTATGATTTTGATAGTAACTTTTATTACGGTACATCCCTTCGTTTTCATACCCAACAATCTTAAAACTTCACTCCCTCTTCCTACTCCTCTCTCTAACCCCCCCTGATTACACTTCCGAAATCATTTTGTGTATATACACGCACTACTTTTTTGAAGGCATCTAATGTGTGATTTTTTGCACATTTTTTGTTGGCAAGAGGAAATGTATAAATGTTATGGCTGGTTACTCTTTAAGCTTTCCTTTTCGAGATTTGATTAACCTTTAAGCTTGAAAAAAAGTTCAGTTACATTTTTTTCGCTTCATGAAAAAAAAAACATTTCTGAAAATCATAGTTGTTGTTGAACAGAAATAAAAATTGAAACAGATTGTTTTGAAGATTTATGCTTATAGAATGTTGTACGAGTATCTAAATTAAATGTTTTTTGGAAAGTATTTCTTATGTGTGTTTTTTTTTTTTTATTTTTGTTCCATTTAAATGAAGACGTTGTTTATAAATTTAAATAAGAATTAATTTAGTACAAAAATTTAATAAAGGAAATTTGTCTTTTTAGCAATTAAGAATAAACAGTCAGAAATTAACCACCTATAAGGAGGTGTAATAGTTACGTAAAGAGCAATTATTACCTTCTACAACATAATTATCTAAGTAGTAAGTAGTATAATTGCTTATTTTAATGGGGAAAATTCCGTTTTTATAAGGAGGTATAAACTGAAAAAAAAAACTAAATGAATAAAAAATACAAAAACCCATTCAAAGATGTATTAATTTTTTAAAAAATCAATAAAAAATTACCAATTGTAAAAAAGATAAATTTTTAAGGAAAATAAGAATGAACCACTACAAAAAAGCACTAACTTTTTAAATTAGAAAACATTTTCACAAATGTTTCCTAATTCCAAAAAGAGACAGTTTTTTATAAAAAGAATATATTTTCAAAAAAAAAAAAAAAAAAAAAACTATGTAAAACTTAAAAAATAAGTGGTGTAGAAGGGGGAACATTTGTCATAGGGGCACTTCTGACATTGACAATTATTATATATTATATGTTGCTGTTAGATATCACCGGAAAGGATATTACCTGTGCATTATCACTAGCTCATAAAAATATAGATTTTGAACCATCAGTAATAGATAAATGCTGCAGCTAGGTATCACCGGAAAGGATACCTGTACATTGCCACTGGATCATAAATATATAATTTTTTAACCATCACCAATAGATAAATACATTTATTAAATTTAGGTAAACACCCTAAATGTAAACTAATAAAATACTTATTGATTAAGTTAAAATTGACATTTTTTTGTTTGTTTTGTTATTTTAAATTCATTAATAGAAATATATGAATGTTTAGAAAAGGATATAGATTTACTTAAATTTGGGAAATGTGGCAACCCTTTTAAAAATAAAAAGTATTTCTTAATTATTTTCATAAAAATATTTTGTATATAGCTATTGATAAAAGTATACAGAAATATTAATAATTTTCTAAGTAATTATTCACGCAAAACTCAAGGCAAAAGTTGCAAGTTTGTAAAACTATAGTCATATATACAATAAATTGGAAATATAAAAGTTTAAAGGCGCATATTTCTGAAATGAGGCATGATATTGTTCGGATATTATATATGGTAAAGGATAAACTTAATTTGGAATACATATTTTTAAAATTTCTTTCGCTATTTTGAAATAAACCAAACAAAAGGCCCAATGTGGGATTTTTGAAAAAAATACGCATATTTTAATTGTAATAACATATTTATTTATAGAGATATCTTAATGAAATTTGTAGCAAATGTGGATATTAATAATATAAATAAAAGCGTGTTAACCAAATTTCAATCAGGGGTAGGGTTTTCCTGAATTCCCAAAAAAACTAATGAAAATTCCCTAAAATGGGATTTTTTACATTTTTGGCTATAGAGTCCACATTTTTTCGAATGCCCGTAGATTTTGATTTACAACTTTTAACAACATATTGAAGATCTTAAAATATATACTGCTTGTAGATTCGTGCTTTGGGATTTGAGAAAATATGGTCTAAAATCAAAACTTTCATAAAACTTTCGAATTCGGGAAGGTATGTGCCATGACCAATTGAGTTATTGGGATTGTTTTTTATCTTAAAGTCATCTCTGTAAAGTTACCTTTCAGAAAAGTGCAAAATTATTATATGTTGCTAAAGAAAATTTTATTTAAGATAAAAAGGAGTGTAAATACTTTTTCGGCTAAAAAAAACACAAAAAGTCGTCTTTTTTGCAATTTTCAAATTCAAAAGCGTTTATTTTTGGACTCGGTAAAGATATCGACTTCAAAATTTTCTTATTCAATAGATAATTTTGTTCTTTAGCTAGTTAAGAAAAACACTAATAAAATCGGTCGGAAATACTAGGATATATATGAAAAAACTGTACCAAAAATATTCAAAATTATGGTGCTTAAAAATTCAGACGCAAATAACTCGAAAACTATAAGAGATAAATAGGACACATGTTTTTTATAGGTCTTATAAGGGCCTACAACAATATATAAAAATATTTGAAATCGTACGAGAAACAAACATTTGGCAAGCGATTAAAAAGTTTTTGTGTCAGAGGTACCTAACTTTGAGCCCCCTTAGCTCCGCCCCTGAGGGGTTTATTGTACCGTCCTTCCAAACTTAACATTTATGTAATCTTCAGCAATTTTTTCATCCCTAAAGGAGAGAAGAGCATCTTCTAACAGTTTATTATATATGTTCATTTTAGTAGGAACACAACATATTTTTGATTTTAACACTGCTTCCACCGAAATTGCGTTTCGACGTACGAATTTCGTTCGAATAAATTAATGTGTTAGAACAGCCTTGATTACGAAAAAATTGAATTTGAATTTTTTCCTGGTCTGTGAGAAAAGTTCCTTTAGGCATCCTTTAAGCTGATGAAATTTCCCATTTGAAGTAAAACTATTTCCAATAAACAAAGATGTTGTCATTAGAAACAAACAACTAAAACTGTTAAATTTTTTTTTTAATTTTTTTTTGCAATAACTTTTTACAAAAATTTTTCTCGACTGCGATTATAGGAATATTCCACTGAAATGTTGTGATTGCTAAATTAAAGAAAACAAATATTTCTTACGTAAAAAAGTTATTGTAACAACACAAGATTGTTTTTGGTTAAGAGAAACGATATACCTCAAATAAAAATAAAAATTTTAAATGCATTTATATGAATATGCACCAGTGTATATCATATTAGACAAACCCATAAAAAAAATCAGCACCCGATTAAAAAGAGCAACTGAAAATATTTTCCTGTTTAGCACAGCAAAATTAATCTAGTCCATGCATTTCTGTTTAAAGGAGGAAAAAAAATAGGTGACCAATGTTATTGTTAGTTTTGGACATATAGCTTACCAAAAATTAAGTTATCCACAGTACTTTTTAACATTTTAAAAAGTCTTTTTTTAGGCCTTCCCAAAATTTTGAAAAGTTGACTTGAGGTATTTCATTAAAAGTACACAAAATTATTTTTTCTATACAAGAAATGAATTTAATTCGAATTTTTCACTATATATGAACAAAAATATGCATTTATGACAAAATATGCATATTTTGCATTTTATTATATAGTTATACAATCTTTTCATATTATTTTTTCATTTTTGGAATAATATGAATTCCATCTTATTATATATTAAAATAAAAAATATTTTCATAAATTTTTTACTGAAAATACTAGAGAAAATATTCATTTGTACCACCATATATGGTTCAAATGCAAGATATGCTTTTTTTTAACTAAACCCTTTAATGGTAGTTAATCAATATCTTATATTGCTTGCATCGCACCGATTATAGCCAAAACTTATCGTTTGTATTTATTCACGTATATAAACTAAATGAGAATTACAATGAAGTCGGAAAAACAAAATATATTTAAAAATAGAAAAAGTTATTAAAGTTATGAGCACCTAGTTTGTGAAAAGGATAAATATTGTATTTATTTTAAACATTTTATTGTTATAGGAATAATAATAATATGGTTTAAAATCAGAATATGGCTTAAGAATAAATAAAAAACTGCAAATATTTAATGGTTGTAGAAGTTATGAAATTTTTCATATTAATAAATTTTTTTTTTGGTAAAAATAGTTAAAAACATATAATTTTTGCAGCCAAACATATAACATTTTTATTGAGTGAAAACATTAAATGGCAAAATTTAAACAAAGACATTCTTATCATGAACACATAGTTTTTAAAATTCAGGACAATTAACAATGAGAACATTATATTGTTGTATTTAGCTGATTTTACATCAATCGAGAAATGACAATGTAGGTTATAGGCCTTCTTGAGGACATCATAAATCATTTTTAAAAATTAGTAATACATCCTCAAAATTTCGAGTTATTCAAAAACTACTATTTTTGGGTAGGTTCAGGTATAAACATATTTTCAATTCCGTTATTTTTTCTTTATTTGTCCTAGTTAAAATTCTTTGGAAATTATAAGAAACAGACTTTTCAACGATATACATTTGGTTCGTTTTGGTCAAATATTAAAAGCAAATTTTAAAATAAATTCTAGAAAAAATAAAAATTTTTCCACAATTTTTCGAATTTAATTATGGTTTATTATAAATTTTTCTATAAAAGCCTATATAACGATGCAATAATTTTAGGGGCATTTTTATTGTGAACATAACCAAATTTAATATTTTTAAATTGGACAAAAACTGTATAACTTATTCCATTTTATCTGCAATAACCTAGCAAATACTTTTTGGTTTTCGGTAATAACAACTACTTATTAAAGTAGTTTCTTGGTAATGAGGCGTCATTATTATTTGCCTACTCTGTATTACATTAATAAGTACTCAATAGTATAATAGCGCAGTAATACTGCAATCACGTGGATGAGTTGGCTAGAGCGCCGGGTTAACAACCAGAAGGTTGTTGGATCAACTTCATTCTGAAGCTGTTAGTTTTTTATACCAAAACATCTAAAAAGATATTTTAAACTAAATAGAGTTTTTGTCGCTTAGGATGCTATGTGCGAGAGTAAGACGTTAGTCAGTAGAAACGAATGGTTAGAGTGTGTCCAAGTTCGAGTCTGACTGACGGCAAAATTTTTTCTTTTTTCTATTTTTGTTTTCGTTTAGGTACATATTTTTGAATATCCCTAGAGTCAAAAAATAACTACATGAATTTGTGGACAAGTCGAACAAAAATAACTAGTTATTCAGGCAAAAAATAAGTAGTTTATTTTTGTTTCCAATTATACCTGCTAGCTTACCAGGAAAGCAAAGTTTTTGCTGGGAAATTGCTAAAAACAAAAAATTTTTTAGTAATGTTTAGAAAATCCTTAATAACTTTTTGAGTTTTTTAACGATTTTATATAGGGATAACTCATTTTATACTAAACAAAATAATTTTCAACATCATAAGCAAAAATATGCACTAACAAATTTTAAAGCAAATTCCCTAATTCGCAAAGATATTTAGTTTATACTGTTCTAGGAATAAAGACAAAAAGCATGCAGTTGCAAGAGCTTCCTGCCTTCGCTAACATATCATAGCAGCATAAGTTTCAAACAACTTTTTCCCATTTTTCTCATTTAATATTTCAAGAAATTTCATAATTAAACTGTCTAAGAATTTAACATGGCCTTAAATCATTTGCTCAGAAGCTGACTTTTATTTATCTTTTTTCCATAAAACACATAGTGTTTTAAAAATTTTATAAATTTTATTTTAAGAAACAAAACAAAAAAAAAAAAAAAAACGATAAACTTTTTTTTATTCTTGATGAATTAGCAGCAACATTTATCTAGTATATAATTGTATGAGTAGTACATATATTATAAATGAAATAATCGATAAACCGGAAGTTATAATATAGTCAATGTTTCCGCTATTTCTTTCTATGGTTATTAATACAAAATGTTTTAGATAATTCAACATTATTATTATTGTTATTTACCAAGTGTTTGCGGTTTAGTTTTTTTTATATTGTTTTCTTATTATAAATATTTCCTGCAGAAAAAAATTAAAATGTGTAAAGAATAACTGAAAATCTGAGGAGAAGAAAAAAAAAAAGAAAAATAGAAAATTAACTTCATGACTATCAGTTACTTCTTGTCCTTAAGATATGGAAATTTTATGATGGTTATGGCATTTAAAATTGTCACATAACTGTTGGGGAAACTTTGAAAACATTAATTTTAATTTTTTCACGCTGTCAACATCTATTTTTCTTTCTTTTCTATGTTTGCTTCTATTCTGTTTTTTGTTTCCTTTTTGAGTTTAATTTTCTTGTTAAAAATGAGTACGTTGAGTACTTGTTTTTTTTTTACTAGTTTTCTTTTTAATCTCTGCATGTACAAATGGAAGTGGGAAGGTTAAGGTATTAATTCATTTTGTGGAATTAATAAATGGACTCTTTCTATGGTATCAATCAGCATCCAGTTCGAAAAACCATAAATAATTTCTCAAAGGTAATTGCGATCAATAAATTGTTCATGTATTTTAAGACAAAGCTGTACAAGCAAACTAATACGAAAATGATTTGAATTCGTATTGCTTAGAAGATAAATTTCATTGCCACAATAAACATATTCGTACTGCGGATGTTTTCCCCATCGGCAGAGTCACAGGCAATATATCAAAGCAATAAGAAATCAAAACGAATGAAAGAAAAGTAGACAATATTGCTGGATAATTATCCAGGATAATCTTCTGGAAGATGTAATAAATATATAAGAAAATTTTCACTAAATAAATCTAGAAATCTTAACATTATAGAGCACGAAAACTAAAAGGCTTACATAAAATATCCATTTTTTTGCAAAAGACAAACAAATTTCTTTAATATTTTCTTTATTTTTGGACAATTTTTTGACAACTGAAAAAATTGTGACTGAAGTACTGCATTAATTTCTTCTCTTAAATCTCTCCGGAATTTTGTTTAATTTTTTTAAAATTATTTAATTTATCATTGTATAGTGAATTTAAATTGAAAATAATAAAAAAAAACGCTAAGTTGTAATTACTCGGCTTTATAAAATAAAGTCTATAATTTTATTTTATTTTGTGAATTGTTTTAATATTCAAAAATATTATACTAAAAATCAAAATCTTTAAAATAATTTTTATCAATTTAGTTTTTTCAGAAAATTTAAAAATTTATTAAATTTTAATCGAGTTGATAAATCAATACATTAGATTTTCTTTTCTCCTGTTTTAGATATGTTAATGCATAGATTCACATCCTATGTATGTTTCAAATATCCAGTCCAGGAATCTTGGGAAGTTGAAAATTTTATTTCCGCTTTCGCTGTAAATCAAAATTGCATTTTGATATGAAATTTTATAAATTTTTTATTTATTATAAATAGTGTGCATAATGTGTATAAATACACAAAACGGTGTTCGGAAATGATCTCAGATTGAAAATGGTGGTCAGAGGTGAAAATAAATATCTAAATAAGATAAAAAAAATTAAGGAAATTTCATATAAAATAGTGTTTTTTTTTTTGTCAAAATATGATTTTTCTCTAAAATTATGAATTTTCAAAGCCTAGTGTCAAGCAAAGCCAATTGATATTTTCATAGTAATAATACTCGTGGACTCTCTGAGGTCTTTTCTACCTAAGATTTGCGACCGTTCGTAAATTCGTAAACTATAACGCTTTAGCTAAAAAATGCCCTTCGTACCTGATTTATTTATACTGTAAAAAATTCTCTTAATATTTTTTTGATAAAAATTAAGAAAATAAAAAAACTTTTTGTTGTTATGTGAATTTCTGATAATTTCAGAACACAAAAATTAAAACCAAAATGGCGAATCCAATATGGCAACAAAAATTTGTTATATTTTTATATTAAGACATAGTCAATTTATAAAATGTCGATTTCTTTTGTTTACATAAAATGTTAAAAAATAAAAATAGTTTTTTTTTTTTATTAAAATAAAAAGAACTTTAAATTGTATAAAACCATTCCTATGTGCGAATTTAGAAATATTAAATAAATATGCACAAGTGATTAAAAATTACACTTATTGTCCGACATTTTCATTCCATCATTTTTATTTTTTATTTATTTTTATTTTAATTTTTTCCTTAGATTCGTTACATATATTTTTTTTTTTGGAATTTAAATATAATAGTGCCCTATAGGACGAAAAATTCACTTTCAGCTACTTCTATTTCATTGTATTGCTTTCGTCTTTGGGAATTCCGAAAATCGAAAAACAAATAAATTCGTAGCTAGTGACCACAAAACTGTCAAATGCAATTATTTAAAATTTCGTCAACTTTACAGGATACAAAGATTCGCTTCCATAGGCATTGCAGGTGCATTACGCACTAGTCCATCAGAAGCTCTGAACACTATATTGTACCTAACACCTATAGACCTATACATAATTGAATCATCAGTTAATAGTGCGATAAGATTATCTGCAACGGAAAGCTGGAGATCAAGAACGTATGGGCACGCGAGGATATTAAGTTTAATACCCCCGCAATTCAATCAATTTACCGACTATATGATTCCCCAGATGGACTTCGAAAATACTATTAAAGTCCTATTCCCCACCAGGAGTTAATGGAGAAGGGGAAATCTTCTTGAACAATTTGGAACTAGGATATACACTGAGGGCTCAAAGATGAACTGCGGTGTCGGCGCTGGTGTCTTCTCTAATGATCTTGGAATTAGACACTCATGAAAACTCCCTGACGAGGCAAGCGTATTCCAAGCGGAAATACTAGCGGTCAGGGAAGCGTGTAAACTAATTCGCGATTGAAATATTCAAGGGAATATTGGTTTATTTGTCGACAGTCAAGCGGCAATACTATCGCTCAAATCACCGAAAACTACCTCTATTCTAGTCAGACAGTGTAAAGAGGAACTGATAGGACTAAGTCGATTGTATGACATTACTATAGTCTGGGTTCCTGCACATAGGGACTACTATGGTAATGAACAGGCAGACGAGTTAGCCCGGGCAGGCTCTGCTATGAATGCCTCCTTATCGGTTTCTGTCGCAATCCCCTTAGGAACAGTCAAAAGCAGAATCCAAAAACACTTTCTAGAAAAGGCAAAAAATAGATGAGGAAATCTGGACAAATGTAGAGTCGCGAATGAGACGTGGCCTACCTACAACGAAAAACGCTCAATGCAAATCATTGACTACAAATGTAAGGACATCTCGAGACTAATAGCATTGTTTACAGGTTACTGGACGATCGGAAAACATGCAAGCAGACTTGGTCTCCCTTACAATGAATATTGTCGTAGTTGTGGCAATCGCGAGAAGGAGGAGACAGTTTTTCATCTTCTATGTGAATGCCCATCCTTGAACGCAAGCAGACATAAATTTCTGGGAGGGTACCAATTAGACAACCTCTGTGAGATATCTGACACTAGACTCAGTGACATCATTAAATATCTCAATGTCACAGGCTGGATTTAATTAATTTATCTTCTCATTGTTCTTCCCTAAACTTCTACTCATTACAGACTCAATACAACTCATTCACCTGGCGAGTAGTGTGGTTCCATCAAAACGGATTCTAACGAGTCTAATTGATTGCCCGTAAGGTTACGGGCTACCACGTAAACAAACCAACCAATAAAATAATTTTTTGTACCGCCATATTGGATCCGCCATTTTGCATTTCGTATATTTTATTGCAGAATCGAGATCAGTGCCCCCAAAAACTCTATTTTTAATACATATTTTTTATATACACCAAGTATTCTAATTATGGGCAAAATTCTGGGGTTGTGGTTAATTTTCATCAAATTTAGAGAACGCAAATCTGTCAGTTGTAATTATTTAAAATTTCATCAAAAAAAAAAAAAAATTTTTTTTGGACGCAATATTGGATCCGCCATTTTTAGTTTTTTATTTCAGAATCGTCCGCCATATTGCTTCCGCCTTTCCGAATTCGGAAAATCAAAAAACAAATTAGTGTTCCGGGACCACAAATCTCTCTAATTACGTTTGACAGATCAATCAAATAATAAACAAAATTTTTAGGACGTCATATTGCATTCGCCATTTAATATTTTTTATTAAAGAATCGAAATCAGCGTCCCACATTGGGGTTGAATTGCCAAAAATGGCGTTTAATTCAGGGAAGGTGTGTAGCGTTTTTTTAAATAATAGTAATTTTGTTGCAATAATTAGCTCATTAGTACATTGAAAAAAAATACCTTTTGAATATATAAAGGTTTTTTTTTTAGCTTAAAAACCATAATTTCTACTAAACTCTAGGTCGCAGTTGAGTCTTTCTTGGACCAATAATGTATCACAATAAAATTGGTTAAAATTTAATCATTATTTCATTCAACTACTATAGCAAAATTTTTCCGAAAATAGGTATTTAAATAAAATTCATCACAGATGAGTTTTTTCTAAGCAAATATCATACTACCAATGAGGATCCCATACATGAATCTTCCGGAATGACTTTTTTCTATATACATAATCGCATAGACATAAAATTTGATAAAAATAAATATGATTTAAATATTAATCTTATAGCCAAATTTCAGAAGGATTGGTCCATAAATGACCAAGAGCTTCCATATAAGAACCTCTCAAGTTAATGCAAAATCCACAATTAAGTTTGCCCGTTAAAGTGACTTAATATGACAAAACTAGCTCTACTTTTACTTTTCTACTTGTTTTAAGTAGTTTCACGAATATTCTATATAATTCTCTTCTTAAATAATTCAAATAATAAAGTAAATAAAAACTTTTTTAAAATTAACAACTCCATTGTAAAGAAACTACTTTTTGTAAAATAAAACAAAAACAAAAAAAAAAAAAAAAAATATACTTTAATAATTTCGATTTTAAGTTTTCACCAATGTGATTAAAAATGGCAAAAAAAATTGTGATTTTTCCAGTAAACTAATGGAGAATGAAAAAAATTAAAGAATTTTTTAACTGATAATGATGCTTCATTTTATCTATTTTGAACTGGAATCAATTCCTTTTTTAAAATATTAATTTTCGATTAAACGTCATTTTTCTAAATTTCACCCCTCTGTACGTCCCAAAAACCATATATATTTTTTTCTTATACAAAGTATTTTAATTATGACTAAAATTCAGGAATCGTGGCCCAGTGTGCACTGTTTTCATTTTGATAAGCTGAATTGTATGCACTAAATGTTCTGTGCGTAGTCCTTAATTTAGTTTGAAATGAAAGATTCCATTCCTTAACTTCTCTGTCAACAACTGCTACAAAAACAATTTTCTTATTTGTTTTTACATTTAACGTTAAACGTTTTTCTGGATATTTGAAAACATTTTTAAGCATGATTTTCCTAAAAGGATGAAATAATAACACCAGTTAAAGGACGTAATCTATACACTCATAAACATTACTGAAAAGGAATTGTTACAACTAGAACAAAATATAATAAATTTCTTGCCAGCAATGCACAAGATCTATATCATACTAAAAAAAAAACTCATAAATGGTAAAACCCAAATAAATGGTAAAAAAATCAAGTCAATATCAAAGTCACTAGTTTTTTTTTTTATTTGGACAGATATTCTAAAGGTTTCAGCTGACATGTTGGAGTCTATCTATGTGTGTGTGTTTCTATATAAAAATATAAGATAGCGATAGTAGCACGCAAAATGCTTGTTGACGTTTTATGGGTAACTTTATCATCCGCAGGGCGGTCGTTTCATGGAACAATGCAATATTGCCACTGGGAACTTCAAAACAAACCAAACCAAAAGGAAAAAAATTAATGCAGGAAAAAAATGGTGAATTGTAGCAATGAAGATGCCTTAATATTATTTTTTTTTTGATGCTACTACAATTATTACATTTTTCACATTTTATTTTTACAGCTACTGCTTCTTGGTTCTTGCTGCGAATGAAACTAACTATTCTGTTAGTAGTAAATAAGGGAAATATAAAATAGTTTTAATATAAATGAAATGAAAATCATTTCCTTAAGCGTTCAACTTTTATACAACAAAAATAATCAAGTATCTTTTCGTTTCGTAATTGCGTAGTGTTTAGCAGAAACTACTTACAAAAAAAAAAAAAAAAGAAAAAAGAATAAAGATTTTTTTACAATTTTTACCAATTTGTAAAAGTGTGTTTTTTGTTAATGTTGAAATATAATAATAGTTGGCGGCTTTAGTTTATCACTGTACTAGTGGTGGTCATTGTTTTGTTTTTTTTTCATTCATTCTTATTTCTTTCTCCCCGTTGATATTATTTTTACTTTTTCAACTGGAAATTTTTAAGATTAGACACGTTCGAGAGTTAAAAAAAAAAATAGTAATAATATTGAAATAATATTTTCCTCATAAAATATTAATCTTGGTAAATGTAAATATTTAATATTAAAAAAAGAAATTATAAAAAATAGTAATAAATTGTTGTACTTGTGAATATAATTTAGAATAATAACAGATAATTGCTTTACCGCCATTAATATTAAAAAAAAAAAAACAGTTTCAACATTAATGGTATTCATACTTATAATATTGCAAAATTTTGTTTAATTTTATAAGGAACGTTTTTTATAGATTAAAATATATTGAATCATAATTACAATTAGATGCAGAAATGACTAGTGTATGTTAGGGCTTTTTGCAAATATCATTAATCAGTTTTAAAAATGTATATAATCTGAAAAACTCTTTTGGGAAGTAGAAATCTTACGCTTTTTTATCTCCTACATTTGCTTATGTTTTTATAATAACAAAAAAAAAAAAAAAAATTTTTTTTTCTTCTTACAATTTTTTGACGTCGTCTTGTGTCGTCTGTGACAAGTTGGTATTGTCGATATCGTTATAGATGACTGTTGAATTATTTTTGTTATTCTCTAAGAAATTTCGACGTCGATATTATATTGTCGTCATCAAATTTGGTGACAACTAGAAGAGTTTAAATGAATAAATTATAGAAAAATGACCAAAAATAATATATATATATATATATATATATATATATATATGATTTTCATTTTTCTCCGACGATTTTAAAATTCTGCTTAATTATATAACAAATCCTAAAGGAACTAGATTTTGAAATTTCTATCAGGGACCGAATTTATATATGATTTTCTAAGTATTTTTCTCTTTCCACAGCTTTCTGAAGCTCCCATATGACGTAGAAAATTAAAATTCTGCTTACTTTATATCACTATTTTATATCACTATTTTTAAAATTTCTGTTAGGGAGCGAAGATAATTGAATTTGTATATAATTTTCTAAACATTTTTGCTCTTTCCAGAGCAAAAGACTATTCGTCAGAGAGTGGAGATACGCGGATTTATTTTTATTTTCTGTAATACTTTTAAAAGTAGACTTTGGTTTTAGAAAGTTTGAATTTGCTATATTCGTTGTTTGCTCTCCAATCCCTACCGGAAACTGATTTTGTATTTCGATCAAGGATTAATTCTTTGATATCTTTTTTTTTTTTTTTGTTGTATTAACCTTTTAATACTTGGAGTATTATTCGCCATTAAATTCTAATGTATTCAAAATTTCGTTTAGAGAGAGATAAAACGTCAAAACGTTGTTAAAATATTTTTAAAGGATTTGTCTTTTTTTGCATGTTTTTTTCATTTTTTTTATTATATTGCAATTTTTTGTGGCATTGACAGGCTTATATGCTAGTATATAAATAAATAACGTGTATTTAATGTATTTTTTGAAGATATTTTTAATTATTTCTATAAAAGTAAAAAACAAAGTTTAATAAAATAACGTGTACACAGAAAATATTTCTAGAATGCATATTAAAATAAACTGTATGAATTGAACATACAAATTTATCCCCAAACATTTTTCATTTAAAATAAATTTTTTTGTTTTTCAGAAATATGTCGAAGTTCACACACAGCAACTTTTCTTTTTTTCCTTTTGAACTTGCATTTACGTACACACACAAAATATAACTTCAGCAATTGTTATTACCCTACACCACCATAGGTTGGGGTATTATGCGTTTGTGCTGATGTTTGTAACGCATAAAAGAGTTATCCAACATCCACCTTAAAGTATACCAATCGACTCAGAATTATTTTTTAAATCGATGTAACAGTGTCCGTCCGTCTGGCTAGCTGGACGGCTAGCTCTCCAAGCACAAGGACGAAGCCTATTGAAATTGGTTGTGATCGGTCCATTATTTCACTTAAGCCCCATTCAAATGTCCCCACGGAATAGAGATTAAACACTCAAAAATGCCTTAAAAATAAGAATATTTTAATGGAATTCTGTGCAAAGAAGTTTCGTATAAGTATTTTTTTTACGAAGATCGGTCCACAATTTACCATAGCTCCTATATAAACCCTCTTCCGAAAATCACTTTAACATCCATAAATCCCATAGGAATATTAATATCAAGTTAATATTCGACACAAATAAGTTTTATGTAAGTAGAAACAATATTGCCAAATTTTATGAGAATCGGTACATAATTTACCATAGCTCTCATATAAACACACTTTCGAGAATCACCCTAAAGTGCATAAAATGATCTACATGGTAGTATCAAAGCATTATTCTCTATTTTTATATTTTATTTTACATTTAGTAAAATTAGGCACAGGTGTAATATAAGTCCCTTCACGAATTTTTATGCTCATACATAATGGTATAGGTTATCATATGGTCGGTCTTGACCGACGATATTTTTCTTTTTTGTTTTAATTGCCTTGATTTGTTTTTGTTTTGAACCACGAAAATGAAAAACAAAGCGAATTTCGAAGTGCAGGCAAGTTTGTACCTTGTACCCTTTTATATTCCCTCCCGCTTGCTCTCACACGAAATCAGAATTTCAGCAAGAAAAATTGTCTTGTGTGAACTCAGAGAAATATTATAAAATTATACGTAACGATATTTTTAGAAATTTGCGAACATTTTAGTTTATTTTTACTGCGTCTAATTGAGGAATCTAAATAAAAATAGGAATATATATAACATTAGAACATCCTTTCAATCACAAGACTGTGTTTAATTCACATTACGATTGTAGAATTTAATCTTCATCCATTGGGAACAAATTGTCATTTCCAATGTATCCCGAGCCTCAGAGAATTTTCGCAAACGACTTACTGTGGCAATCTCTTCAGCTAAAATCTAAATGCTGCTACAAATAAGTTTTAGAGTGCTGTTAAAAGAGTTTTCCTTTTTTATTTTAGGCCAAAACTATTCGAAATCCGATTTTTGAGTTTGTTTGTTTTTTGGTATTAGAGTTTCGGAAAATTTTTTATCATATTAAATTTTGTTATTTTTACTCATTACATCAATCAGAATCTTAAATAAAAACATTTTTTAATTGAAAATTTATATTTGATGGCAAATTTTATGTTAAATTTCGGGCAAAATAAATTAAAAATTAGTGATGTGTTGTTTGTTTGTTTAAATTATCGTAAACAGTCGATGTCATCTCTAGTCTGTTAGAGAAAACCACATTAGCGTTGATGTGATGTTGATGTCGAAACAAAGTGATGTTGACTCAAAAACGACATTGACATCGACGACAACTGGTTTAAGAGTGATTATAAATTTTTCTATAATAGTCTCAAGAAAAGAGTAATAATATTTAAAGACATTTTTTGTTAGCAACAAAATATGATTTACTTTTTTTCAAATTGAACTAAAACTGTAGAAGTTATACGATTTTATCTGAAATAACTTACTTAAACTTTCAACACTTTTTTTTTTATTTTCGCCACGGAAAGTATGTGCCAAATAAAATATAAAATTAAATACCTTATATTAAAATACATAATCAAAGTGTTGAATAATAAAATATGTTTCATTTTAAAGAAAAAATAAGTCCAAAAATTTACATCAAAGTCGAAAATTTTACAAAAAAGGTGTACAATTTTTCTATATTAATTTCAATGAAATTTTAAATGTAGATGAACTTTAGGGTAGAAGGATATAAATTAAAATAAAGTTGATGAAAATAACTAAAATATTACAGATTAATTAGTCTATAGTTTTTCTTTTGAATTTTTGTATTTCGGCTTAAGTTTATTGAATAGTTGTAGAAGAATACATTGTAAAACTTTTATTGGACACTCTGCCGAAATAAAAAAATTTCTAAAAAAACTATAAAAAATTTCAACAAAAAACTGTAAACTAATTAACTCAACACACAAGGCACGGTGTAAAAAGTGTTACCTTGACTCCACTGTTAAGTATTTCTAAATATAGAAAACAAACAGAAGAAACAAATCAAATAACAACAACAAAATTGTTCATTGCACAGTGGGGCAGAATCGAAATTTTTTGGAAATAAATTTGTAACTGCCTTTCAGAAAAGTGTAAAATTATTATATGTTGCTAAAGAAAATTTTATTTTAGATAAAAAAGAGTGTAGATACTTTTTCGGCTAAAAAAAAAACACAAAAAGTCGTCTTTTTTGCAATTTTCAAATTCAAAATCGTTTATTTTTGGACTCAGTAAAGATATCGACTTCAAAATTTTTTTATTCAATAGATAATTTTGGTCTTTAACTAGCTAAGAAAAAAACTAATAAAATCGGTTGGAAATACTAGGACATATATGAAAAAAACTGGACCAAGAACATACAAAATTATGGTGCTTAAAAATTCAAACGCAAATAACTTGAAAACTATAAGAGATAAATAAGACACGTATGCATGTTTCTTATAGGTCTTATCAGGGCCTACAACAATATATAAAAATATTTGAAATCGGAGGAGAAACAAAAACTTGGCAAGCGATTAAAAATTTTTTATATCAGAGGTACCTAACTTTGAGCCCCCTTAGCTCCGCCCCTGAGGGGTTTGTTGTGTCCCCCTTCCAAACTTAATATTGTACACTCCTCCGATACGCCTATACCAAATTTCATGAAAATCCAGCCAGCCGATCGGAAGTTACAGATTTATTTGCAAAAAATTTCGATTCTTCCCGACTGTGCATTGTTACTTAATAAGTGGCTAAACAATAATAATTATACATTGTTTGAATTTACTATCTAACTGGTAGCTTTAAGCATATAAACAATAATAATTGAAAAAGGAGAAAAAAAGCTTTATCGTAAACCTTTCGTCTTACTTAATAACATATAGGGAAATAAGTTACGGATTCCATTTCCCGAAAAAGTTTTAAGTTAAATAGATGATGTTTACAGAGAACACCTTGGTGGGACGCTGAAGAGTGCTGATGAAGGTCGTGGTGGACTAGAAAATGCATTCAAATCTGCCGAGTATCCAATAAAACTTTTACAATGTATTTTTCTACTATTATTCAATGAATTTAAGACGAAATACAAAAATTTAAAAAAAAAAATACAGATGTTTTTTGCACTTTAAACTTTACTTAATTTTTTTGTAATAAAACTGGAAGTTTTGAAAAATGAAGTATTACGGGAAACGTCGATGTTTGAAAATAACTCGGCAAAGGTGTAGTTTTACGTTTTCTTATTTTTAATTTTTTTTAACTTTTTAGATTTCATGCAACACAAGTTTTCATAAAAAAGCAAAAAAACATATATAACTTTATATTCAAGATATGTTTAGGGTAAATCCAATATGAAAGATATCGATGTTCCTAATTCAAATGAAAATTTATTTGATTTTAAAATATATTTTCTCAAAATTGTTGCCTTAACATTATATTTTCGCTAGTTGGATCGTAATAAAAAAGGTCCTTTTTCGTTTTTTTTAATACTTTTTTTTTTGATATTTTTCCCAAAGGAAACACAAATATTTCCAGAAATACGACTAATAGGATTTTCCTGATTTTTTTTTTTGGAAAAATTCAAATAAAATTCGACCACGAAGAATTTTATTTGAATTTTTCCAAATGTATTTAACTTCTTACATACGTTTTTTTTATATGAGACGAACTTTAACGGCATTGGTATCAAAATATGTATCTGCAAGCTTTTTAATGATACATAACTCTTTATAATTTACTAAGTTAGAATACACGGTGGGATAAAATCGAAATTTTTTGGAAATAAATATAAAACTTCTAATTGAATGGTAGGATTTAGATAAAGTTTCAGGCGAGCGTTAATTTTTTTTTAAATTTTTAAAATTTTTAAAATTTTTGTTTCTTATTCGATTTGAAAATTTCTTATATCTTTAAAGCCTTCCTACTCTTATAGTTTTCAAATTATTTATCTTTGAAATATCAACTATGACAATCTTGAAAAATCTTGGTCCAAATTTTCCGTTGGCTTATAACATTTCCTACCGATTTTGTTATATTTTTTAGCAATTTAATAAACAAATTATTTATCAAAAAAATAATATTTAATGTCGATATTTTACTGAGTCCGTAAATAAATAAATGAATAAATAAATGAAAAAATTATCTTTTTTTTTTTGTCGAAAAAGTGTCTTAACTCTATTTTCCTTAAAATGAAATTTTCCTTAGAAATAGAATAATTTTATGCTTTTCTAAAAGATATCTTCATGGAGATGAAGATATTACCCAAAACGACTAAGTACACACCCTTCCGAATATTACCTATTTTATGTCAGAATTTTGAACGAAGTTTTAGAAATCCTAATGTGTTCTTAGGAGTTTGAAAGCGTGAATTTTTACCAAAATAGAATTTTCTTGTTTAGCTGACGTAATTCTTAATTATACGCATAAACAAAGATTGAAATCAATAACTTTTATAGAACCAAAACTTCTTGAAAATGTTATTCATTGTTTTTAATTTTGTAATTTTCGTAAATAATTTAAATCAAACAGATAGTTCTTACCAAAAAAAGAATTTTCCAGGGAGTCACCTTAATGTATATAAAAGGTTTCAGTTAATAGTTACATTCTACTGCTTTCTAAACCTATTTTTAAACTTTTAAAAATTACTTCAAATTTACAGAGTTTCGAAATATTTAGTGCAGGAATTACCCTTAAAACTTTTTTCGGTTTTTATCTTAAAATTTAGAGGGTGTTACGAATTTTTTGAAAATTGTTATGTAATGTTCTCAAGAGGATCTATAGCCCAGATTAAGTCTATTTTCGACTGAAAGTAAAAAGTATAATTTTATAGTAGAGTGTTATCAAATGTATTTTTAATTATGAAGTACTGAAGGGAAATCATCTATCCATAATTGTAAATTATTTAAAAAATTCCTAAAATAAAACTAAATTTAAATATTTGCTTATTTCTTGTTAAGAGCTTTTCATTAAAAATTTAAATGCTTAAGCATATCTTTTTTCAAGTCCCCTAAATAAGGTTTCTTTAGCAACAAACCAACGAGGGCATTTTTTTTTAATTATAAATTCGCTGCATCATGTTGTGTACTTTTTCTACTTGTTTCTTTAAAACAATCACACAATTTGTTTGCTGTACTTTTTATTTTTATTATTTTTTATAATTTTTCATGAAACGTTTGTATGACAAGGCTTTTGTGAATTTTTTTATGAAAAATGAAAAAAGAAAGCCTTACAAAACCAGAGTAGAAATATAGCACTTTAAAGCAAGCCTGGTTTTTGGTAGAGGCTAAGATAAGAGATATGATATGATGTGTTGCAATGATAAAACAACTTTGTGCAAACAAGAAAAAAAAAGTGAATTGTTTTTTTGTTTTATTTTGCATATGAAATCTTTGTTTTTAGTTTAATTCCTTTTGAAATTTAAACAGGGACATAAGCTACATAAAATTCATTTGGGTTAACTTAAACTTATTTTTGGTAAATATTTTTTTAAAGCAAATATATATTTTGTGGTCTTATATTTTTCTAGTTTCAAAAAGAAAATTAAAATAAGAAAAAGAAAAAAATCTCAAGACTCATAAAACTAAACATTATTATAAATATAATTATAAACATTACACTATGCGACAGTTAAAATCGGGATGGGATGAAACCAAATGTTATATCGGTAAAAAAGAAGTTATACGTGTCCTGGCGTTTCGCTGGGTCACGTCTAGGAATCGAGATATATTTCGATTTGAAGTTAGTAACTATCATATAGGGGAAATTGTAACCTTTGGTGGTCTTTTTTTTGACATAACTCGAGAACCACCAGTTCGATTTTGTTGAAACAAATTTAAAAAAATTAGGAATTACAATTCCTTTAATCTGTTCATACAACGTTTCGCTACATAAGCAACAGTTTCGCAGTTATAAATAAATGTATGAAAAAATAAAAACTATTTTTTGCCTAAAAAATTGAATTTTTTTATTTTTAATTCATAAAAAATCCAAAACGGTAAAAAAAGTGTCAAGTCCTATTACTTTCACATAAAGTCACATAACCTTTAAACAAAATGAGACATAGATCATGAAAATCGATGGACGCGTTTCGCTTTTATTCACAATTAAGTGAAGGTATGAATTTCAAAAATTTGCTCGAGATATGCTCCAAATTCCTTGGAAAAAACATTGATGACTTTTTTTTATGATTGTCAGAATTAAAAAAAAGTAATAAACAAAAGGTTATTTGATTTTTATGGTAGCGGTAACAAACTGAAAAACGGTCTTAAATGTGCCTGGACAATTAAAAGGAAAAAAGGAAAGTGCACTTTTTTAATTATTTGGGTTTTTTCCGTTGGCTACCTGCATGATTTTTTTACACAAATTGCACCCACATTTATGAATGGTCATATTTTAGAACGTTTCGAAAAATTTAAAACGCACACGAATCAGGTTTATAGCCACCCTTAAAAGATGCGCGAATTCATAAGTACCTCTCAGTAAAATATTGAAACTTACGTAATATTTATAGGTGTTTACTGATCGATTTTTGTCATTCAACAAGTGTCTCCGAACGCGTAAAGTACGGGTTTTTTAAAGTGATGAAAAAGTAATAAAACTATAAAACCGAAATGAGTGCAAATTGTCCAGAAAATATCAATTTATTTTGTTACGTTTGTGGCAAAAGAACTTTTTCAACAAATGCTGCATTACTCACTGAGCAAGTGGAGCGTGCTTTTAAACTTTATTTTGATTGCGAAATAATTCGCGGCGTTTCGTGGGTCCCAGACAAAATTTGTAAAACGTTCTACAATGGTCTTAACATGTGGATCCATTTTGGTGTACCAATGATTTGGACTGATCCAGGAGAGCACAATTCCGACAAATGTTATGCTTGCGCAAACAAAATATGTGGAGTAAATCGTAAAGGCCTTAAACGAAGAGTTTACATATCTGTTAAAAGTGCACAAATACCTCTACCGCATTCGGATGAAATATCAATTCCAGCGCTTCCAAGTCCTGACAGAGAAACTTCACAAAAGACGTACGATCCCGACAATGAAGATGAAGAAGAAGAATATACAATGTGACTTTACGTGAAAGTAATAGGACTTGACACTTTTTTTTAACTTTTTGGATTTTTTATGAATTAAAAATAAAAAAAATTAAATTTGTTCGGCAAAAAATAGTTTTTTTTCATACATTTATTTATAACTGCGAAACTGTTGCTTATGTAGCGAAACGTTGTATGAACAGATTAAAGGAATTGTAATTCCTAAATTTTTTAAATTTGTTTCAGCAAAATCGGACTGGTGGTTCTCGAGTTATGTCAAAAAAAAAAAGAACACCAAAGGTCACAATTTCCCCTATATGATAGTTACTAACTTCAAATCGATATATCTCGATTCCTAGACGTGACCCAGCGAAACGCCGGGGCACGTATAACTTCTTTTTTACCGATATAACTTTCCCCGATAGTTTGAACCCTTCCCGATCACTGACCCCTACTGTTTGTCGCACAGTGTTATTAAAGATAGAAAACACATAAGTAAACAGGCAGAAGAAAATTTTTGTTTTTAAAGTAATAGAAATCTTCAGTCCAGCGTGAAATACGATTAGAAAGCGAAATCTTTTGATCATACCTTTACTAGTATAAAATGAAGAAAACAGGATTTTTCAACTTGTATAACTTTTATAAACATTTACTTATTTATGTTTATTTTTTCATTTTATTCCGAGAAATTACCATGTCACTATAGTTTTATGTTTTTTTTTTTTGTTCTTGTCATGTCCTTGATTTGTATAAAATGTTATTATAAATGAAAGGCAATGACAACCCAACACAACACTTTTAAATAAAAACAGAATTTAAATGCGTCTACAGGGATTTCTTTAAAATATCTGTCCGTCTGTCAGTGTGTTAAGATAAAAAAATAATGAAAATATAAATACGTTTTATCCTTTTTTTTGGAAGGATATTTTTATAACAAAAATTATTTTATTAGTACCCTTAAAATAAAATATACCCTTTTGTTTTAGTTATAATTTATATATTTATATTTAAATTTTTATAAAGTTGTTTAAAAAGAAAATATTAATTAAATTTTATTCGTTACTTGTGCACAGTGGGGGCAATTGGCAAATAAATAGTAATAAATCTGGATTTTATAAAATATTTGAGCGATAGTGATGAAACTTTGATCATCGATAGAGGAGCAGTTAGGCTTTTAGAATATTGTTCCTGAAGTGTGTAAATGAAGCACAGATGGCGCTACGATATGGCGATTAAGAGAATTATGTTGAGGCTTATAACTTTATTTGTTAAAGTAATAAGGGAATCGATTTTTTTTAAATTTTGTTAAAAAATATTAATATCTTTTTGACATTATGTAAAGAATTGGATCATAATAAAAATTTTAATGCAATTTTATAATATTAACTCCTATGGTTTAAAAGATTTCTGACTATAAAAATTTATTTTTTAATGTATGATTTACAATTTTTTAATTTTTTTTTGCCTATAAATCGTTTAAAAAAATATTTCAAAAATGTTTAAAAATTATAAAAAAAATCATAAAAAAATTAATTATTGCAATTCGTGAAGTCGAAAAAAGTTATTAAAATAAAAAAATTTGAAAAAGTTTGCAAAAATTAAAATTATTTTAGTTACATTTTCTTCTCAAAATTTTGTTCAAAAATATCGATGTTTTTTTTTGTCAGTTATTAAGGGTAGGCCACAGCAAAGTATAAAGTTGTTACTTTAAAACATTATCTCTTATGGTTTAAACGATATTTGCCTTCAATACAAGAAGCTGTAATTTTTGACTTTATATTTTTGCGTTTTTTTTTTTTTTTTTTGACGTTTAAACCTTTTCCTGATAATTTTGTGAATAAAGACAAAGAAAAAAAATTTAAATCCAAATTTTGAAATAAGGACTGTGCACGAAAAAATCAGTGCACCCTTTAATGCTTATAACTTTTATTATACGTGAAAAAAATTAGCACCGTTAACTTGTTTAAATTTTTTATTATTCCCAGTAACTCTGTATGTTCAAAATTCATGCAAACGCGGAATTCAAATTCAAAAACACATGTCGACCATATAAAACAATTCCTAGTAGTGCAGGTGAATTGAGAAATTCATTTTATTTTGAGTCATAAAAAGTACAAAGACTTCTTAATCACCGAAAATAATCCTAATAACCAAAGAAAAAGTTCATTTACAAATTGTAGGATAGCAGACGAATTTTAAGAAAAAATATTTACATCTCTGAATGGAATATGACTCGTTCTTAAAATTTCCCTGTATCTTTTATCAGAAAAGTTAGAAAAAAAACTGGCCTTAAAGAACCACAAAGTAAAATAGTTTCTAATAGGAATTTAAAGGAAAAAGAGTGGGCAAAAATTAGGAAAAATTTGAAGGCAAAAGAGTGGCAAAAAATTATAAGAGTGGGCAAAAATTACTGATTTTCAAAAATATGAATGACGTCTAAAGGGTGATAAAAAGATTTTTTACAACATCCTAGCCATGAATTTTATATCTTAGAGGTTATGAGAAATGTATCAGATAAATAACGTGTAAAGAATCGAAAAGACATTTATAGATGTGGAAAAAAAAGTACTTTGTTAATAACAAGTGACACTTTTAACAGAGAAATTAACTATACGCAAATGTGTGCCATCAGAAAAGATTCCTTCCTATCATTAGAAAACATATGGAGTTCTTATTTTACTGGGCTGATCTGTCTTCTCATTATTACCACAAAAAAGTATCAAACAAATGGTGCTGCTATGTATCAAAGGAGGCTAATCCATCAAACTGTTCAGATCTGTGTCCATTTTAAATATGTTGGGTCATATTTAAAAAACACTTGAAAACAACAAAGAAATAAAATAAATTTTAAAAAGAAGTGGACCCAATCCAACAGAAAAGTAATTGAAAACCCAATAAAGCTCTTATGAAAATGAATAAAATATTAATTTTTATTTTAAATTTAAAATAATCTTTATTAAAACCAAATTTTCAAAGAAATTGATTCATTGCTTTTATTTTTATAAGCTGAATTGTGTGCATTAAATTTTTCGTGCGCAGTCCTGAGATCTGGTTTTTTTTGGCAAAAAAGTTACTTTATTTACTTAGGTTTATTTTTAAATTTTGTTAAGAAAAACCAATGTTTTTTTTTAACATTTGCTGAAAGATTAAGCCCTACTGCAAGTGAAATTTTGTAAAATTTTAATTGTTCACCCTGCACTCAGCAGTGATGCAAAATTTTTAACAAAAGGTAAAATTGTCGAGTCTGCAAAAAAAAAAAAAAAAAAAAAATGATCGATTTCGCAACTTTTTTTGAAACAAATTGGAAAGAATACTATGTTTTTAAATTTCTTGCTAAAAATTGTGAAAAAATCCCGCTAAACTTAGTCACACGAACTAATTTTGTAAAAAATCTGTTAATTTCAATAATATATATTTTTATTCTAAAAACGTATTTATACAAAGTAAAATTATAATTTTTCTTTTTTAAACTTAGCACTTCTGAATTCTTTATAAACTGTTTTAATAGGTGCTTAAAAATTATTTTGATATCTATAACTGTTTCCTAGATATTCGCACTCAAATTTATAAAATATGTTCCTGTAAATATGATTTGCATATTCTTTCATCTTATTTTTACAAAAGTATTCTATGAATTTTTAAGTAGTAAAATATTTTGGATATAATTTTTAAGAAGTCAAAATTCTCTTTAAATTTGTGTATAATACATTTTCAAATTGTGAAATAAGTGAGTTTTAATTAAGCAAAACTTATGGAAAAATTTTTGAAATTCTTAAGAATTATACTAATTTTCACAATTATAGCAATTATTCAGAAAAGCCACATATTTTTAAAAACTAGAAAAATCTAATATCACCGTGTGACAGTCAATTTCTCACATAAAAAAATAGATATATGCATGACACTAGCGACCATACATAGTAGCTTTTCTGCAGGATGTCAAATTTCCTCCTAATAGGATTTGAAAATTTCGAAGGACACACATTAAAGAAAAAACAATAAAATATTTACAAATACTATATCTTCTCAGTATGGGTGTCAAATGAAAGCCAAGAATCCCTGAAATATAATATTTTTTATTTTAATGCTGAAGCACAAAATTTTAAGAAAATATCCTTTTTAAAATGTTACCTTTTTACTATTTATTTTCAAATATATATCAGGCTGCATCAATCATTCTCACACGTGAGAAAATCGTTATATGGATAAAACGAGAGACCATTCATGGTAAAATTGTGTACCCAGTTTTTCTATAGGATGTAGAATTTTCTTCAAAGTTTCGAAAGTTGAGCAATTTTTAAAAATAACATAAAATATTTATGAAGATTATATCAACTCAATATGGATGTCAAATGAACGCCACGAATCCCTGCAATATAGCAAGAGATTTTATTTGAATGTTGCAGTTCACAAAGTTAAGAAAATATCTTTTTTAAAAATTTAACCGTTTAATATTATATTTATTGTTTAATTATTTACTTTATGTTGTAACATTTAAATATATTTATTGCAGAGATTAGTAGCTTTCCTTTGACGTCCATATGGGATCGGTATAATTTTCGCAAATATTTTATATATTTTTTTAAGTTGTGTATTTTTCGAAACTTTGAAGTCCTTTTGAGAGAAAATTTGATGTTCTGTAAAAAAAAACTGAAAATATTCTTTTATTATGTATAGGCTCTAGTTTGATGCATATATCAATTTTTTCATGTGTGAAAAAAAATTGTTACTCAGTGTATGCAGAGTATTTTTTTCTTTCTGTAGTATCACTATTCTTTATGGCTGGTGTATTATTGTCCCCTATTTACATCTTATTTAAGTGGGATCAATTGTCCTGCCTTATTACTAATGAATCAATCCCATTTAATGTTTAGTTAAGGTTACTACTAATTTTGACATATTTTTCAAATCAGCTAATCCTCTTTTAAGATATTTGTCATGTCATAAAAATAACACCTATCATTTATCTTGTTTAGAAGACAATTTTGCTGTGGTAATCTCTCAAAAAAATCTCACTATAACTTTTATACAAACCTTAGAGATAAATAGGTCATTTTAAAGTAACACTTAAACACAAATTCAACTTCTATTCACCTTTGACAATTAATAACCATCAAACACTCATTCTCATTCAGTAACTATTATTAATGAGTCTTTGGATTTAACACGAATTTATCAACTGCCTTTAAACTATACCTTTTCGAGGTATTGAGGTTGATGTCACAATACCTTAATTTAACTTAATCTAATCTAGTTGTCGTACACAAGTGTCAACACTTGAATAAAACCACAATAAAACAAAGTTTCCTTCCTTATTTATACACCACCCCAACCCTCCTTCCTTTCTTTAAAAACATTTTCATTAAAACAAATTTAAGGCCAGCAAAATATTGCTTCTTCTGCTGTTAAGTTGAAATATTTTAATTTTAAGGATAATTAAAAATTTCACGGTTTTAGTATCTTTTATACCTAATCGCATTTTATTATAGACACAGTTGTTGCTGATATTGCTGCTGAGGTTACTGGTGTTATATGGATGTGCTGTTGGTTATGTATGCTACTGAAACTGTTGCTATTATTGTCGTTTTAACAAAATTTAAAAAAAAAATTAAAAAGATATAATAACATTTATTCTATATAACGATTTCAATCAATCATTTGTCACATGAATGAAATAAAATAAAAAAATGCATAAAAGTTTTTTGCAGACTTTTTAATAAAACCTTTTGTTTAGGGGTTAGGGGGAAATAATTCAAAAATTATATTAAAAGTAAACAAAATTATATATTAAGAAATGGTTTAAAATTCAAATTGGATTTTTAAAATAAACATAACTTTTATCTCTATTCGGCGCAACTTAATTTGTCTTTCAGGTTTTCGGAAAAATCAACTTTAAATCTGGTTTTGCACTATTAAAGCAGGATAGAGAAATAGAAAAATATAGATAGATATAAAGATATTTCGATCTACTCTCAAATATCTTTATATCTATCTATCTTTTTCTATTTCTCTATCCTGCTTTAATAGTGCAAAATCAGATTTAAAGTTGATTTTTCCGAAAACCTGAAAGACAAATTAAGTTGGTCTTGCTTAGTCAAATTCTTGACGAACCATGGAAGTTTCAATCAGCATTTGCACAGATTTATTTTGGGCAGAATTTTGTGAGCGTACTGAAAATAAGCACTGAAGATTAATTGGATTAATAACCTATAAGAGTTTCGTTATCATTAAGATGTTGGTATAGGTTTTGACTTTGTCCTGATTAATACTGGCTCTGTGCACAACGTCTTAGAACGACGTTGTATCAAGAGAGGAGAAGTTAGGAGAGTAATGTTAGATGAGTAATGCCTTTATAGATTATACTCAGCAGAGGCGATAGAGTTTACGTCATATTGGAACGTTTGAAAATGGATGGTATATTGCAGAAATGACATCTGGGCTCATATTGTAGCTTCTGGCAATTCTAAACAAATGCTCTAAGTTTCATTACCATTAAATTGGAAGTGTAGGTTCAGTTGGCGATATCCTGATTAATACGGATGTGGCTCTGAACACAATATTATTGGAACCTCCCATAATATCCTCCCTGTTATGCATTAGGACCAAATAAAGTAACTACACATCGAACTAAGACAACGGTTTTGAGTATGGACTCAGTGCATAGTGTCACATTTACGAGGGCGGATCAATAAGTTCGTGACTTTTCGAACTTCCCTCGTTGTTATATGAAATGCAAAACTATTCCCATCAAGTACCACCTGTTAATAGACTACTGTCAAATTTTGATTAAGTGTCGTCATTTATTTTGCGTAAAAAATAGTATTTTCCGAAGTCCTTCAAATAGGCATTTGTTTGGTCAATAATTTCATCGTTGGAGCTGAATTTCTTTCCACTGAGTCATTTCGTTAGGTTTGGAAATAGGAAGTAGTCACTAGGGGCTAAATCCGGAGAATATGGCGGAAGAGGTACCAATTCGTAGCCCAATTTATAGAGTTTTGCCATTCAGACTGCGCACGTATGCACCCGTGCATTATCTTGATAAAAAGAACTTATTTCTTGGCCATATGGGGTGGTTTTCTTTTTAAGTCCTCATTAAATCGGTCTAATAAGTTGGCATAATATTTGCCGTTTATTGTTTTTCCCTTTTGAAGGTAATCGATGTGGATTATCCCGCGTGCATTCCAAAAAACTATTGCCATCACCGACAAACTTTCCTTGGCCTTCTTCGGAGCAGGTTCACCCGGAGAAACTGCTGCTTGGTCTCCGGAGTACAGTAATGGATCCATGTTTTATCCACAGTTACAAAACGCAGCAAAAACTCATTCGGATTGCGGTTAAACAACTCCAAACAGTCCTTTGAAGTTGTCACACATTTACGTTTATGGTCAATTGAGAGCAAACGCGGCAACCATCTTGCAGACAACTTTCTCAACACAGCTGATCATTTAAAATCGAAACCACACTGCCATATGAAATGCCTATGACATCAACAATCTTACGGACTTTTACTCTTCGGTCGGCTAACACCATATCGTGGATTTTTTCAACATTTTCGGGTGTACTGACCTCATTTGGCCGTCCAGAACGTTCAGCGTCATTTGTAATTGTGCGCCCATAACGATTTTACCATTGAAATCGATGGTGCAGAGTCCCCATAGTATTTATCGAGCTTTTTCTTAATCTAATTGACGGTTTTTTTTCGCAAAAAATAATGTTTAATGAGCACCCGAAATTCACTTTTCTCCATTTTTATAAAAATATGTTGTATGTTGTATGTTTTGAACAGCTGTTAAACGCGAAGTAAATGACGACACTTGACAGTAATCTACAAACAGGTGGTATTTGATGGGAATAGTGTTGTATAGTAATTAAAATAACAAAAATTGAAGTATATATATATATATTTATATAAATAAATAAATATATATATATATATATATATAAAAATATAAATATTTATATATATTTATTTATTTATTTATTTTTCAGTATGGGAGTGGCAGTGATTCTACCCGCCCATTTTTGCAGGGAATGTTTACGTCCTGTCTACTAACAGAATATAAAATTTGTCGTTCTAAAACTATCGAATGTGACAGTGTAGTAAACTGTATCAAAAACGTTATTGAGAAAAAAGAAGAAACCCCTTCTCATTTATTCTCTCAGGGAAAAACGAAGTTACAAGACCGACAATGATTGTGGTCGCACGGACAACTATAGTACCTATTCGTTTACAACTTTTAAAAGCACGGAATCGAATACATAATGTTATAAAATAATTCAACACTGATATGGTCTCAAGTTGATAGAAATGCATTCAATATTTTGTTGTAGATTTGACCACGCAGTATACGATTCGAACACATACAGGTAGATATGCTAAAATTACACAATGGTGTAATTTTTTATACGTAGTCAATTTGTAGTCGGGCAACTCATGTACAAGGACATTTAGAACGTTTTAAATTTGTGGGAGAGACTCCTACAAGTGCAATGAATGTATAGTTTGCGATACAAGATTTTAAAGAGTAATTCAATGGAAGCATGGTAACAAAAGCTACAAGAGAGCAGGGAGACATTCAACCTCAGTAAAGCAACGCATTGTGTCACTAGTAGAAAAGAATTAAAAAAAAAACCGAAATGAAAAATAACGGAAACTTTATAAGATGCAAATACGATCAAAAGTAGAACCAAAAAATTTAATTTTTTTTCTTTTTTGGAAATTCAGCCCATAAGGTCCACATTTAGTGTTGGTCTATAAAAAGACGTTTTTAAACGATTTCAAACATATTAAGGATTTTTTAATTGTATGACTCGTTTTTAATTGTATTAAATAAATTATTTATTTCCAACTGCCTGTGCCACGATGTTGAACGAAAATTTCGTTTCAGCTATTTATATGAAAAACAAAAAATAAATTTTATTATTCTTTTCCTTACAATTAGTCGAAACGAATTTTTCGTTCGACATCGTCGACATGCTGTAATATTTAATTTTATTTGTTGAAAATAATTTGTGAGACAATGGAAAAAAACAAATTAAAAATTTTACAATCGTAATAAAAATAGAAAATAAATTATACACACTTTAGACTTCCAGAGGCAAGTTACGTACATTTAATAGAGATTTGCTAAACGCAATAAACAATATTCGTTACTCTTGGAGGAACGTGAAAATGTCTTCAAAAATATAGAATTTATGGTCATCAATAAATGGTTCCTCTTGAAGGTTTTCCCATTAAACGTGCAAATGTCTTAAAAAATATGGCATTTATGGTCATCAATAAACGGTTTATAGTCAAATTCAGTTATATAATAAAATAGCTAACCAACACCCATAAGACGAAATACATCTTTATGGGAGAGTGCTTAATTCTGGGGACAATGGTGTGAAATATTCAAATATAATTTTCTTGTATGTATATCGAAAACGATTTTTTCGCATCATCTTACTTTTTGTTAAGGCGAATGTTGTTTGCTTTTTCACTAAACGCCGAATAAGCGAATGAGAAGGACGATTTTTTCATTGATTTACCATATGCTTTTTGATCGCAAGAGGTAAATAACATGACATTTTAATAAAATAATTCAAATTTGTTATCCTATTTGATTTTTTGCTGGCCTTTAGGTTATTTTATAAAATGCTATAAAAAAAGTATTTTATGCGCATATAAATGCCTATGAAATGTAAAATTAAAATAATATTTCTTCTGGCTAAATTTTAAATTATCTGCTATTCGTGCTAAAAATAAGTTGATTTAGTTGGCAATTCCTAACAAATAATTTATTTTTGAACTTAAAAACCTTCATAGTTAATACATTGTATCAGGAAAATTTTTATCAATTTATAAGAAGAAAATTATTATTGAATCAGATTTAAAAAACGTTTGTGACAGTAGATAGAAAATTTCAATAATGAAAAATTATGTAAAAAATTCTGTTTTGTGCAAAATATGCAAAATTTATCTAATAAGTGTAAAATATACAAAATTATGCTATTTAATGTAATGTATGCAAAATTATGCTCTTAAGTATGAAATATGCAAAAACATAAAATAAGGATTTTCTATGAAAATATGATAAAATATAATGTTAGGACCAAAATATGCAAAAATACGATGAAACAAATCGATACCAAAATTCTTAAAATTGTCCGAAACGGATAAATAACAGTTTGATTTATTTGGAGCTCAGGAAAAAATATGATTTTGCATGTGTTTTGTTGCCCTGATAATAGTAATTGCAATACAAATTTCAACATTTAATGATTGTAAAAAATAACATTATATGAAAATTAATTATATATTCCATTAAATTTATATTTTTATGTAGAAACTACATATATTTTACTCCTAAGTATAGTAAGTTTTTATATATACACATGTATGTATATGTATATCTATCTTAATATTAACATCACTACATCGTTTTATTATACTAAATTTAACTTATATTCCTGTTTAAACGCATTTTATTAATTTAGTTGAAAAACAAAAATATTTTCATTAGTATTAAATAGCATTTTTATTAATATTTTTATTGATTTTAAAATAAATTTTTTTTAAATATTTCTTTAAACCTAAATAATATTTTCATTGTTTTACTAAAATACAAATATTTTAAAAAATTAAAAATATTTTTAATTATTTTTATTTATAAAGTATAATTAATAAAAATATTTTATAAGGGCGTATGTAAATCGGTAGAAAAGTTTTAATGCAAATAATATTTTTTTCTTGGTGAGAAAATTTTATAATTCTGCTGTGTGAAATGAAAACTTTGTAAATTATTGATAAATTTAAATTTTATTATTAGAAAATTAAAAAGAAATGTGTAAATATGAATATGAAGAATTTTAAAGATTGCAGTGTGTTTGATATGTTAAATATTTGAAAATGAATGTTATTTTAGTAAATATTTATTCAATAGAAATTTTCCTATAAATTCTATAACACAAAAATTTACATTTATTTGTCAAAATTTCTACTACTTCCATGACATAGATTAATAACAAGATATTTATGTGAGAGAAAGAAAACCTGATTAAATTTTCAAAACCTAATTCATGCAACAACAAAATACATGTAATTACATATATTATGTTTTTGTGTTTTGAAAAAAATGAGTAATGTTCTGAAAATTTAGTTCGAAGTGTCTCTCACATAAACTTCTAGTTGTATTCTATGCTCCATTAGCTATTAAAATTTTATTCACCTCATAACTATTAAAAATGTACTAACGAGCATACTTCTTCCTCTATCGTTTCACATAGGTCCTAAGAACCAATTTTTTTTTTCAATAAAGCGTTTATGAATTCGAATGTTTGATTTTAGAAATTCCATGAAAGGGCCAAATTCAGTGTTCAAAAATACTCTAAAATTCATAATTTTTCCAAATTGCAGCTTCAAACTTGTTAATTTTTTGATATTATAATTTTGTTATTTAACTAAAGCAACAAATCGGGATGAAATCTGATGAAAACTATCTTCGACATACGTATTAAAAAATGGAATGAAAGTATGAAATTTCAGTTGCGAATATCCCTTTAATTAATGAAGAAAAAGTTGGCATTTTTTTAATGCCAAATTTTTTATAATGAGAAATAAAAAATTGACAAGCGTTTTCAAATTTACCTTGTCAGAGGTGCCCTACTTTAAGATCTTTCGAGAGGTTGAAATTATCCGCCTTCCAAATTTAAACCAGACGATTACAAATAATAGATTAATTACCAAAAACTGTTGAATTGAGGAGGAGAAACAAAATACAAGTGGAACAGTGTTTTAGATGCTTAGAGTAAGAATAACCTAAATGGTCTTATCAAGACACATTTTAATTTTTTTTAAATTTACCAAAATTATATATTAACTTTAAACATGTTAAGTTAAGCATACAAAAGGCCAACTAAAATATTTGCTACAACATTATTGACTTGAACTAAAAAATTAAATTGTATGCCATCTTTTGTTCTCTCCACTTAAATATCAAACCATATCATACAACTACGGCTATATGAAAAAAGACAAGTTAGATTGATATATTCGGTTGTGCCGTATTTTATATACCCTCCACCCGTGTTGAAATGTTATATGAAAACTTAATATATTTCAAAAATGATGAAACAACAATATCAAATGACAACTTTAATTAAAAAAAAAAATTAAGATAACATTAATTAAAATAAAAAAAAAATATTTTGAAAATTTATTGACCGATTAGATTGATTTAAAAATTCGAAATTAAAAAGTTCAAAAACACGTTTCAAAAGTTCAAAACACGTTTCGTGATTGAATTAATTTTTTCAGCAAAAAATTCTGTAAAAAATTTTCTGTGAAAGAACGAAGGGTCTAGCTTATATAGGGGTTACAAAAGGTTGAAAAAAGCCTAGTATGATATAGCATATTGTTGTTGTTTTTTAACGCCCATAAAAACAAAAACTATATGCAATGCAGCCATAAATAAATAAAAAATTGTTAATAACTCGGTTGTTTATAGACCGATTTGGTTAATTTAAAAAGCCGAAATTTTAGAAAAATATTTATGACCGACCTATGTAAGGACGAAACCCATGCTTGTACAAGAGCTTCTAAAAATCTAAAAAAGCATCTTTACGGAATACTCATATACTAATGGACCGATTTTGTTCATTTCTTGCGCAAATAATTCTAAAAAAAATATTTAGAATTTTCTGTGCAAGAACGAAGTCGCTAAGAGAAGTCGAAAACAAAAACTTTTTTTTTGATGTATCTAAGGGAAATTCTCTGTAAATTGTTATATAAAACATATATATCCGATATCTGGGGCTTTCGAAAACCTGATTTCAATAGGCAGACGGACAGATGGACATCATTATATCGACTTCTCTATCAATAAGTATTAAGAATATATATATCCTTTCTGGGGTCCTAGATAAATATTATAGAAATTTCAAACGGAATGACTAACTTATATATACCCATTACAGCTATGGTGAATAAAAATTCTCATTAATAGTTAACCTAATTTCAAATTCGGTTTTTCCGTTAATTTAAATCGGTTTATTTTATTGCACACTTGGTTGAGTTTTTTGCCGCAGTCTCTCTGTCTCTCTTTCTAATCTAATGTGCGTTGTAATATTTTCCATATATATTTTTGTTTTTGTAGGCTTCTGTTTCTTTTTTAGAAAATTTCAACAAATTATCATTAATCAATAATTAAATTTTGAAAAACGTTCTATATAAAATAAAGAGATAGAGAAGCGACCAGCTAATATGAATACATTAATACTGTATCTATATTTCTAAATATTTATGTTTGTGTTTTTAGTTAGTTGTATGGAGCAAGTGTGTGTGTGTTAGAGTATCCTTGTGTTGTGTTAGTGTTTGTTTAAAATTGCCTCTGTATATATGTGTGTTAATATATATAGAATATTTATCGTGAATTCGTTTAATTTACATATCAAAAACTTAAAATTAGATGCCTCACATGACATCAGACATGGTTATGAATTTTCAATGTTACACGTTGTAAATTCAACAAAGAAACCTACAAAAAAAAACAGCAATAACAACCTAAAGAAAAATGTAATCAGTGAAAAATCTTATGAATATTTTATTCTTATGAATATTTTACTTGGCAAAAAAAAAAAGAAAATACGAAAGAGGTGAATTTTTTGTGAAAATTTGTTAATTTAATTAATAAGTATGTCGCAGAAAGGAAAACAAATGTATAAAAGAAAAATAGGCCAGAATTTGTTTGGTTGTCACGTAATGTTGACTTGGCCATTAGGGAATTGTTTCTCCCATTTTTTGTTGAGGATTTTAATTCCCAAAAGTAATCAAACGAATTTTAGGTAAAACTAAGAAAATCTAAAATAAGATAAAAATATTATAAATATTTATGATCATGTTGTTATACTATTTAAAATTTTTTAAGGTGAATAGAGTTTAAAATTTTGTTTTTTTTTTTTAATTACTTGTTCAAGATATATTTTAATTAAGTTTGCTTACAAAGGTTGACAAAATGACATCTCATACAATTTGGATTATGAAGTACTATGCTTTTTGAATTGACTCTGGCTTTCGCGATAAATCGCTATTTCTAATATTAACAAGCTTAAACCATATATTAAAGCATATATCGAAAATGACTTGCCTGATTTGATCCAGTAAAATAATAGAAAATTCGAAGTAAAATGGCCATCAAGTTGTACTCATATTATATTTTAATATGCGCAACAGTTATGAAAATATTAAGTCTATTTTTTTTTTTTTTGTAAAAAAAAAGAAAAATAAATTTCGTACAAAATTTAAAAGAAAAAGAATAAAAAATTTTAAAAATATATTTAAATTTTTGTAAATAAAATCAAAATTTATACATTGATTTGATTGAAATATGTCTTGTTTTATTTGCAACAAATGTATCTTTATGATCAAAGTAATGGGTGATTCAAGTAGCGATACTTTTTTCAATAGCCTTTTTTTGACAGATCGCGTGAGTCGTGTCATGCTGTCATGTTATTTTTGTTTAGCATTGTTTGGCATTTCATAATGGAAAGACTTACGCCTGAACAACGTTTACAAATCGTTCTACTTTATTACGAAAATTTACGTTCTGTGAGTAATGTGTTTCATGCACTTCGCTCAACTTATGGTCAACATAATCGGCCTACTGAGCGTACTATTCATTCATTATTGTATAATATTCGACCGAATAGACCACGTCCAGCACGCTGTGAAGAAAATATAGCGGCCGTAGCTGAGAGTGTACACGAAGACCGTGGAGAGTCGATTCGCGGCAACGGCGACCGTTATCGTGTCATGATAAGCTCGTGATCTCGGCGACATTTGGTTTCAGCAAGATGGCGCCACTTCCCACACATCGCATCGATCAATGGATTTATTGAGAGAACACTTTGGTGAGTACATAATTTCACGTTTTGGGCCGGTCCATTGGCCACCAAGATCGTGTGATATCACACCGTTAGACTTTTTTGCTGTGGGGATATGTAAAGTCTAAAGTTTATGCGGACAAACCCGCTTCGATTCAGTCCTTGGAGGAAAACATCACGCGTGTCATTCGCCAGTTACCAATCGAAATGCTCGAACGAGTCATCGAAAATTGGACTCAACGGATGGACCATCTGCGACGTAGCAACGGATAACATTTGATAGACATAATCTTCAAAAAATAAATGCCAAAGAATGTTCTTTCAAATGATAATAAACATTCCCCATTAAATTTGAATTTTCTGTGATTTTTTCTTTAAAAAAGTAGGGAACCTCGAAATGGATCACGCGGTATAAAAATTTGCATTTTTGCAATTTTCGAATTTTTTGATTTTTTTTTAATTTTTTTTTTTTTTTATTATTATTTATTTATTTTTTCACAAAATAAGCTTAATATCTGTATAGCTGTTGAACTTTTTTATATTTCGCTGATCCAAATCGGACAAGTCGTTCTCCAGATATGCTTCAGTATATGGTACAATTTTTGGAAATAGCGATTTATCGCGAGAACCAGAGTCAATTCACAGAAAGTGTTTTATAAGATTAGTATTTCATAATAACGTGAATCTGAGAAATTCTAATTGTCCTAAAAACAAAATCGTTGAAATATATTAAATTATTTTAAAATTTTTTCCTTATACATTTTTTGCTGGTTTTATGTAATATTTCTTTCTACAATTTAAATTTCCCCCTCTTTCCATTTTTTTCTTTGGAAAAAAATCTTTGTCATAAAACTTAATTTTTTGGATTTTTTTCTATCTTTTACATTTTCCCTCATGTTTGTTTTATAAAATTAATAATGAAAGCTTATTAATAGACTGTTATAGTTTAATTGTGCAAAAAGTATGCTTTAATCATCGTTTTTCCCCCAAACAAAATAATGACCGAAAAATATGCTGTGTTGTCTTTTTATTTTTTTTATTTTTTTTTTTTTTTTGATAAATTTTGTTGTTCCTATAATAAATGCTTTTGTTATTTAATATTCTGCATTATTTAATAACACGTGAACAATTTTCACAAATAATATTTTAAATAAAAATAAATATTTTTTTTTATTAAATATTTGTATTTTAAAGTATGATTTAAGTAAATTGTAATTATTTATTAGTAGGACAGCTGTTTAATTTTCAATTTTTTCTACACTGAGGAAAAAATTTAATTGCAAAATCGACAACGGTTGTGATCACATTGTAACGTAATCATAATAAATAATTTTAATTTTTCTTTTTTTACAACGTTAATTTTTAACTTGTAAACAAAGCTAATTTTGTGTACAATAACATATAAATCGAGTACATTATATATTAAAGTTACTTGCTATCCCTCAGTGTACTTTTTTGGGGGTATGAGTGATCAAAAATCATTAACTTTTGAACGGGTTAACATTTTTTCTACGACTTTTTTATGTTATTGTGCACAAAATTAGCTTTGGCAGAGAATGCAATAATCATTAAAAATTTACATATTTTTCTTGTAAAATTACAACGAAAATGATGTGATATGTTTATTTTAGTAAAAGTGTTGGTAAAAGTGAAAATTGAAGCATTACGTTTGTAACCTTACTCACACTTAAAACTTCAACCAACATGGTCAATGCTAACGGAAAACATATTGACGTCAAATATTTAAATTTCGGATGGATGTCTGGACGGACATACTTAAAACATTATATATGTATTAATTGACGCAAGAAGGAACTAAATATTGTTCGCTATTTTGTCCGCCATACGTCATTTAATTTTCATAATATTTTTCTTAATTTGTTTTTGGTTATAAACAAAAATGTTCTACTATATAAAAGATCGTCATACAAATTTCATATTTTTATGCAAATAAAATTAAATATTTCATTTAAATGTAATGTCTAACAACGGTTGTGTACATATGAGTTGTGTGTGTTTCATCAAAAATTTAAATTAGTCGTATTTTATTGGTGTTTTGGTAATTTTTTGATTTTTTGGGGGTTTTTTTTAATGTTAAGAGATTCCTTTTCTTTTCCTTAAACAAAGTTAAACTTTTATTTTTTGTTTTATAGAATACAAAATAATATGATTTTTTGAATTAAAAGCATTCCTACATCCAATCCTGCACTTTTGTGCAGCTAAGTTATATATAGAATAATGAAGGACAACTTGCACTATAAGCCAGTATAAGTGGAACTTTTTGCTAGTTTTTTTCAAAATAGTTAAAAGTTTAGGTAAAGACAAAAATGTTTGCAATTTTTTTTTTTTTTTACCAAAAATGTAATAATTGAAGTTGCACTTGATTAATAATGAACATGTTATTCAAATAGAACAGTAAAAAGTTAAATGTATATAACCGTTTGCAAAATATGCACCTCGAAATATTTAAAATTTTCCTATTAAAAATTAGTTTTTAATTCTTATTAAATTCGGCTGATTTTGAAAGTATATATCTCCTTAATTAAAAGAGATACAATAAAACCAAAAACTGATTTAGAAAATTGAGCATATTTTACATTAAGATCAATATTAAAATTTATATTATTTAAACATTGATTTACATTTATGCTTTTACTTATTTTTGATTACACACACCCTAGAAAAAGTACATAGTGCGTCGCTGATGATACGACGACAGTAAATGTTCACATGACAACTGCTGCTGGTGAGCAAGTTTTAGCTGCTGCCTATATACATATATTAAATCTTTTTTTGTTCGAAAAATGTTGACATATAGGAATATAAACGTATGTGGTAACTGATATCAATATAAAAAATTCAACATATTCTGACGGCGGTTGGTCGAATTATTATGCTAAAAGTTTTGCTCGGCTTTGCTTTCATTAATTTTGTTATTTTGTTAAGTTGATATGAATTAATTTGTGCACAAAATTATTAAATTATTAAAAAAAAAACCTGGACAAAAATCATTATTCTAATGAAATTTGTGTCACAGAAATATGCAATGAAGACCAAAGCAGACTTAACAAAGTAACAGCATCTCGGAGAGGATTTTTTAAATAATTTTTTTTTTTTTTTTTATGGAGAGAACTTTTTTATTTTATATGGAATTTGACAGTTTAAGAAATCAAGACAGCTGTTCTAACGATATTACCTTGTTAGTCGCGCCATGATGAAGATGTTATATACATATATTGAGAATTCTCAAAAAGAAAGAAGTTGTGCTTCTTTGCTGGAATCTAGTGATGGCGCACGACTTTCCCAAGACATGAAATCTATTTTCGAATATTTGAAAGTTAACTTAATGGTATAATGATATAAAGGGAGCTGTGCCACCACTAGATCTGCGTGCCGAATTTAATTGGAAAAGGAATGAGGTAATTTTGTTTATATATATATATATATATATATATATATATATATATTTTTTTTTTAATAATTTTTAGTTTGGAATAAACGATGAGACATCTTTTGCCACATCTACCCCATGAAAAATGGGTAATTAAGTATTTAAATATTCTTTTGGGAGTTTTTAACAATATAATAAATACAAAAACTAATCATCAAAATTTAGTTGCTTTTAATTAATTTCATTACTTTTAAAAATAATGAAAATTTTATAGTGTGAAATTAATACCACAACATTTCAAATCTATGCTGCTAAGATATCAAGTTGAAGTCAATATCATGTTCAATTCGACACATATTCCATTTTGATTTGATACTGCAGTGGTATGAATTTTTCGCTGTGGAATTAAACACGCTGTTTTCAACTTAAACACATACATATCCGGTATACTATTGACAATGAATGGTGTTATTTTACACATGTATGTGAATATTTTTTCTCTGGGTGTAAATGTGTCCAAGAGGATATGATTTTAACAGATGGTGAGGAGGCTTACTGAATTAATAGAACATAAAGACACAAATGAAATTAATAAATATTTATTTTATTATTGTTTTAAGAACATTTGAAGAAGTTTACAATTTTACTAAAGACTGTAATGAAAAATCAACTTATTGAAATAAAACAGCATAAAGTGGTTTATTTACAATACAATGTTTATTACATACCCTTTATATTATATTACTTAAATATAGTCTAACGACCGCATACCCAACAAAAAGAGAACTGAACAAGTAAGACAGATATAGTCGATCGAGCCCCATGAATACAGAATATTATGTTAATACTAACATTTATATGAATTTATCCACTTTAGGTTAATTATGGAGCGGTCCTCACAAAATTTTTCACTGTGATTTCTACTTATATAAAACATATTTGTGTCGAATATAAACTTGATACTAACATTCCCATGGAATTTATGCACGTTAAAGTGATTTTCAGAAGAGGGTTTTATATGGGAGCTATGGTCTATTATAGACCGATCTTCATGAAATTTGGCAAAAAGATTGATACTTATACTAAACTTCCTTACACCGAATTTCTCAAAAATAAGGCATTTTTGATCGTTAAATCCCTATTCCGGGAGGACATTTGTATGGGGGCTAGATGAAATAATGGATCGATCATAACCAATTTCAATGGGCTTGTGTTATCAAAGTTCTACTCGCCAAATTTCATTGAATTATCTTCAGCCAGACGGACGGACATCGTTAGATCGACCCAGAAAGTGGTTCTGAGTTGATTGGTATACTTTAAGGTAGGTGTTGGATGATTTTTTCTGTGCGTTACAAACATCAGCACAAATGCACACCACCATAAGTGGTTGGGGTATAAAAATTTATGAAAAAATAATGATTTTAGTGGCGTGTTGCCATTGGAGGGAAGGAAGTACTTAGTGTGAAAAGTGCAGAAATACTGTTTTTAGACCATGTTTGTCATTGGTGTGATGTTCTTGTTTTATGATTATTATTCACTGCTATTTTTTATATAAATATTATTTTAGCTTTGTTAAAAGATAATAAATATACTTTTAAATTCGTACAATCTTAATTTAATTTACCCTTACATGTCCAGTGTTTCGTATAACTTTTTTTCACATTTCAAAAGTTAGGGTGTGTTTCAAAATTTCTAAAAATTATTTTGTAATGTCCTCAAGAAGGTCTTTAACCCACATTATATCGTTTTCCGAGTGAAAATAAAAAGTGCCATTTTATAGTAATGTAAAATTATTAGATGATGTTAAACAAGGACAAATATCCTGTACATTCATACTTATTTCGATCAACTTTCTCCTTTCGTCTGGGCATACTAGACATCAACTTCTAATAAGTTTTCATTGGAATTTCGTACCTTCTTTCTATAACATTCCACAAGTTATCTATAGGATTTATATACGGAGATTGACTTGGCAGCTTAAAACATGGAAATTATTGTGGGAGAACCTATTCTTTTTTAATCTTGAAGTGTGTTTGCCGCCATTATTTTGCAATAATGTCCGAAGTAAATGGCATATAACAATCTTCAATATTTACATGCACCCATTTGTGTTCATCGTATTATTAATGCTATAAATATGACCAACATCATTCCATTAAAAGCATTCCCATAACTTTACATTCACTCCTTCCTGTCAAACAGTCATCTCTGTAAATTTAACTTGAAATTTTTTCCCTTTATGGCGGCGGACAGCTCTTTTTTTGGTAGTCGTTACCAATCAATTTAATTTTTATTATGTTTCTTCTCATGTTTTCGCCTTCACATCCAGACTAAAGTAAATGTTCTTTAAAAAATTCTAACCGTATTTTTAAATTTTTTATACGCACTAATGGAACTTTTCTGATAATTTGTCCTGACAATATGCCTGACACAAGACGAAGACGAACATTTGGGACATACTTCATTAAAAATTTCAGCTGAAATAGCCTTCAAAGAAATGAAAGGGTTCTTTTTTTGCCAATACAATAATCCTCTTAACCATTTCTTAACTTATTTTAAGAAGTCGACAGCGAGTTTCTATCGTTTGTATTTTAGATAAGGCATTTTGAACAATATATAGAGATCTTCCTAAACCCCTATGTTTTATTTCAAGTAACGACTTTCCATTTTGTGTATTTGTTTGAACCACTTCCTTCCTCTAGTAGGTGCAATTATTGTTTCTACACATTTTTTATGTCAGAATAATATTTCTTTATAATATTTTCAATCAAAATACATTTTTCCGTAATAGGGTAATTACTTGAAAGCAATCAGAAAGTGACAATAGAATTCGATTTAATATAAAAAAATACTTTAATATCATACAATAAAATATATCTATTATTTTGAGCAGATGTGTATATATAAATAGTTCACGAAATGTCCACTCTTTGAATATAAAAAAACATATTTTTCAAATTCGATATTTTCTGTTAAATTTTATTATCTGCATATCTGATTATATATATTTATTTATTTACTTATTTTGTTTTATTACTATTATTATTATTATTATTTTTTTTTTTTTTTGAAATCCTGCTTTTTAAAAAGTTTACATTTAGTACAATTTTAAAAAATCAAGTCACTATTTATAAACTGACTTAACAAGCTTATTGTTATCAAACATTTAAAAAAACTTTTCAATAAAAAATCCTATTTCTATACGTGCACATTTTAAACCTAAACTAACAGCCAACAATATTGTGTAATCCTTTGTAAGGATAATTTCAATTCATTGCCATCAATTGCCATCAATATGGCTATAAAAATATATATGTAGGTATATATGTATGTTAGAAAAATTATGGATGTGTAAATGTTTGTATAAATAAATTCCTTTATACACCCAGAGAAAAACTATACATATACGTGTGTATAATGATACCATTTAGTGTCAATAGTGTATCGGATACGTATGTGGTCAAGTTGAAAATGGCGTGTTTAATTCCACAGCGGAAAATTGATACAACTGTGGTATCAAATTGATATAGAATATGAGTGGAATTGAACACGATATTGATTTCAATTTGACATCTTAGTAGTATATTTTTGAAACTCTGTGGTATTGATTTCACACCATTAAATTTTCATTAAATCCTACCCTTATTTTTAAAACTAATGAAATTAATAAAAAGCAATTAAATGTGGTTGATTATTTCTTATATTTATTATATTATTTAAAAGAGGGTGTTATTTACCTCTGATACAATTCTCCTATTTCATGACTAGGTTAGGTCTGCCTCTTTGGGTTCTTTGGCCGACATTGTCTCATCTTCTATACCCAACTAAAAATTATTAAAACATGTAAACAAATAAATAAATTATAACATTACCTCTTTTTTTAGAAGTTTCCTTTTAAATTCGGCACGCAGGCCTATTGGTGGCACAGCCCCCTTTATATCATTAGAATTTAAGTATTGTAAACTATTGAAAGTTACTATTACAGTAATGTTGGGTATAAATGTATGTATAAACTTACCTTGCAGATATTTGAAAATAGATTTCATGTCTTGGAAAAGTCGTGCGTCATCACTAGATTCTGGCAAGGAAGTAAATATTTTTTTTGAGAATTCTCAATATATTTAAGGTCTTTATTGCACATTTTTGCGACACAATTTTCATTTAAAGAATGAATTTTGTCCATATTTTTTTATTTTTTTAATAATTTAATAACTTTGTGCACCTACCTACCTACGGCGGTAGGTGGGATGACTGCTAATAATGTAATTTTATTTTTGTAATTTTAAAATTTTATTCAATTTTCTGTAATGATTTTAGAAAATACATTTAGAAAATTAATGTAAATGTTGGAAATCTTAAAACCTTCTCATAAATATTTTTTTATTATTAATAAATCAGACGTTTTATTGCTTTTAAGAAATTTCAACTAATAATAATTGCTAGCGGATAACTAGAAAATTGGGTGCTAAACAATTTATAACAAAATCTGTTTTTAAAAACTTTAAAAATTAAAAAACAAAAAACATTTGATCAGCGAAGGCGAGTACTTGAATACATAATGTACTAGATTTATACCGTATGTTTACAAGTTAAAAAGGAACTTTGTAAAAGAAATAATAAAATCATGTAACATAACAATGTGATCACAGACGTTGTCGATTTTGCAACATCATTTTTTCCCTCAGTGTAATGTATGCATAAATGCACACACATATATACGCATTAATCAATTAGTGAGTTAACTGAATGATAACGGTATTGATTGAACAGGTGTTTTTAATTTGTAAATATTTATTATGTACCTATTGTTGTAACTGCTACTGGTTTTGCTGCTGCTAATGCTTCTATTGCTACTATGGTTGTTGTTATTATTATTGGTGTTATTGTTGCAAGAAGCATAAAATGTTCAATAATCGATAAAATTATTTTTGCTCTGTATATTTTTTATAGATTTGTAATAACGCGAGCCTGATTAAGTTAATTAATATTTATCACATTTTTGTTTAAGAAAAAAGTAAAATAAATTTTTAATTTAATTATTAAAAAAAAAAAGAAAAAGCTAAAACACTATTAATTTTTTGTGGATATTTAATTAAAAAGGATGTCTAGTACGTCACTGTGTTATTTTTGTTTTAATTATATCTTTTGTTTGGTTTAGAAAACGTTTGTCATCACCTTTTGATTTATGCGTTAAAATTAAATTGTTTTGTGTTTCCTTTAGCAAATAATTTCGAAAATGTTTCGATTTCCGTTTCCTTTTAACAAATCAGGCACAATTTCCGCCAATGTTAACACTACGACAATGTACAGCGCGCAAAAAGACATCAATGACAAGGAATAGTAAACATTCAAAGATTACTTTTTTACTTTCTTGTTATTATAAATATTTTTTAATTTTTTTGTTTAGAAATAAGAAACTAAATTGCAGTTTTATTTTTTTTTTAACACGGAGTTTTTTGTTTTTTTATAGAAACAAAAAATATTAAAATGAAATAAAATAAAAATTTATTTTAAATTATTAAACATTTGTGAATCCTTTTTTTCTTTTTGACTTAATTCTTAATGTTTTATTTTCTTTACATTATTACTTTTGCCTTTAGTTAGAAATGAATAAATGTTTGAATTTTATTTAACGAAGGATGCCAAAAAAGACACGTTTAAACAGTTTGACAGACAAATAAGGACTGTTGCTCAAAGTGTTTTTGTTTTGAAAATGCTTCCTAAATAAAAATTCTACGTTGCTAAAGTCTGCAAGGACATGACTGATGGTGAAATATTATGGTTGTAGTTGTTATAAACAACTGTTGGAATGTCGTATGTTGTCTTGTTTTACTTAACAAATATCGTAAATTGTACTTTTACCTTTAATATCGTATGGAGAGCTCTCTGACAACACAAAATGAGAGATTAATAAAGAAAAAAAAAAGAAAAAAGAGATGAAAAGAGTTTGTCTGCACATAAATTTAGCATATCGTAAAGGTATCCAAAGGCACAAATAGAACTTGCTTTCAAACACGTGAAAATAATCCTTGCAGAATTGTGTTATATTGTGACCTTCTGAGATTTAAATTGTATTTCTTACGTGTTTTCGTTTTATATATTTTTTTTTTTTGTTTTTCTGAGGTATGTTGTCGTTTCCTTTTGAGTTTTTTTTATGTGCGAATATAGAAAAATGGCGGGCCTTTCATTTTTATTGTGAAAATAAAAATGAAAAAAATGTCAAAATAATATATATAAGTAAATCTTTTTCCCTGTTCTTGTCATTATTCTAATAGATGGATGTTGGCTGATGATGATGATTTTGAAATTTAATGAAAACGGTTTGCCAACAACGCACGCCGTTGTTGAAAATACTTAATACAATAAAAAAAAAAAAAGAAAATAATAATAATAATAAGAAAAATGTATAAGAAAATTGTAAAACAAAACTGTTGATTACCAGTTGAGTTTATACATTCGAGTCTATATTACATAAATTTTTATCAAGGAAAACCTCAAAATTTGCCTAGTGTAGACTGAATTTGTCAGTATTATTGCAGTGAAAACAAAATTGTCAGTGCTCAAGTACTGACAATTTTGTCTTGCCGTTGCTTGATAAAAGACGACATTTTGACTGTTGTTGATACTTTTTACATGGTTTATTGTGATATACGTTTTTTTCCTATAATTGATAAAGACGAAAAATTATCTGTAATTTAGACAAAAAATTGACGTTTGTCTTGATAAAAAATTATCTTGTATAGACTCGATGTGAGGAACTTGTTGATGATAATCTTCGAAAGAAATTCATTAAATTGTCAAATGGATTTGAGGCAAATGTCTAAAAGGCATTACGCCTCAATGTTTTTTTTTTTCGTAATTGGTGCAAAAGGTGTAATTCATTTTGAAAACAATAAATGTTGAGTTGTCAATGTTGTTAAATGCAAATTATCTAAGTGGTCGTTTTGTCTGGCAATAAACTTGTTAAAAATGTCAATTTTTATGGGCATTTGGTTTTCTAGGCAGAATTTTTATTTGGTGGTTTTGTAATTTAATTATCTATTGAATGAATGAGAAATATTTATAAAATAAATTTAAAACGAATTATTAAAATTAAAGGAAAGTTTATAAAGTATAGTATTCTGGCAGCTGGTGGCCAAAGCTGCTTCTTAAGACTAAATAAATGAATAAATAAATAAAACATTATTCTGAGTCCTAATAAAATTCTAGGACGACTAGTCCGTGTGATTCAATTTTTCGATAAAGTTTGTCTGGTTTTGATTATATATAAAATTTAATGGGCCATAGTTTTCTGACATCTCTTAAACAAAATCATTTACAGGAAGGAAATTTCAAACAAATAGTATAAGGATCTACAAACGGAAATTTTAAATTACGATGGCACAAAAGAAGTTACAGATGACTGGCAGAATAAATTTGACAAATCTGAATATAACATTATTATCATTATTATTATTATTTTTGAACTGGTAGGTTTTTTGAAAATTAGAACTTTTTGGCTAATTACTAAATTTGCTTTAAAATTAGTGTCTATTTAGGGAAAATTTGTACTTTTTTTTAATTACGTTATTTGAATATTGTTTTCTGTTTCTGCAAAATTGATAAATTTATTTGGAAAAAATGTCCCTTCTTTCAAAATATTTTTTTTTTTTATTGGTACTTTTTGAAAATTGTGTGCTGTTTTAGCAAGTTAGTTTGTTAAAAAATTCTTTCTGTAACTGTACTAATGAAAGAAAACATTAACATTATGATATTAATAGCTTTTCCAGGTGCGCTTCGTTACCCCATTTGATGGGGGCTGATATACCCCTGGACCTATCCGCTCTATTCGAAATTTAATATAAAAATTACTCCTGCAAATTTTTGTAAAACTTTCACTGTAATATTCCTTTAGATATGGGAAAATTAATATATATATATTTTTTTTGTATGGGAGCTACCTCTTTCCCTGGACCTATCTATCTTATTTTCATTTTATCAATGTGATGTGATAAGCTAGATGTTTGCATGAATTTTGAGTGCATTCATCATAATATTTTGCTTTATATGAAGGAGTACCACTCACCCTGCTCCGATAGAAAAATAAATTGTCATATATGTATGAATTTAGGACGGTTCATTTGTGTGTCAAATTTCGTTAGAATCACTTTAGCCGTTTAGACGTAATTAATGTACAAACAAACTTACACTTCATTTTTATAATATATAGTTATAAAGATTGTACTGTAGACAGACAGAAGGACTCTCTTATTTATAAATATTTAAACTGTTTAATTTTTTGTAGCAATAATATTTTAAACAAACGAGTTACAGATCTGAATTCACAAGATCTGAAACTAATAGAGTGCAAAATATTAGCACTATAGGTGATTGTAGTTCAAAGTTTTAAAAAAAGCTTACAGTTACTTAACTTTTTCCCATTCTTCATCACTTTTTGTTTGCTCGTTTATACTTTTTGACAGCACGAAATTGACCATAATTGGCACAATTAGGTGGTGTTTGTAATGCTTAACGGAAATGTAGGAGTGCATCAAAAATTTCGAAAGAAAAAAATTTTAAAAGTTTTTAAAAGAATCACAAATTTTGAAAAACGATCACAATATTAAGTAGATTTTTTTTTTGTAAAATAAACTCTAATCTAAAATTTTTAAAACTGGCGATTTTTAATATAAAGAAGATTTTTTTCTAATTTTACTAGAAACCCAAAAATATGCTACTAATAGCACCAAACAGTGAAAATATCGTAAATTTTATTCGAGTAACTCCATAGGTTTTGATGGGCGTAATTTTTACCAGAATTATATGTAAACTTGTAGTTTGTACAAATTTTTATATGTTCGACTTAAAACCGCTATAATTTTCGTGCCTCCTCATAAAAGTCCAAAAATTTTCTTTAGAATTTAATAACAAAACTTATATCAAATGATAGCTAAGACTTTCAGCATTCGTTTTTCATTGTGAAGTTAGTCTGCACAGAAAAAAGTCAACAATCACTAAATATATTAGAAAATAATTCATTTAATTAAAAACTTTTTTAAATTTGCACCTCTCAACAAAATGATTATATTAATTATTAAAAACTGTAAAAAATTAAAAGTAGGAAAATGTTCTAATTAAAAAATTGATCAAATCCATCAAGTATATAATTGAATGAATTAAAAATTTAAGTGAGAAATAAAATATTACTTAAATTTTATTTTTATTTTATATTTTTTAAATTTTGATGCCAACTGAAATAACTGTATTAATTGAAAAACATACGGTAAAATGTTTTTCTGTGCGCATAAAACGAATGTAAAGTGAAGGAATTTCTCAATTAATTTTAAATTTTATGTAACAGAAAACTGGTTTGGAAAAAATTTCAAAAAACTGAGTTTTGGATACTGAGGTCGTTTCATTATTTAGGTACATTAAAAATCCCATTAGAAACAATGTTAGAAATAATAATATAAAATATTTATTCCTACACTGTGAAAAAAAATTGTGCAACTTTGGCCCAAATATCAAAAATTTTATAAAATATTGTCAACAATTTAAGTCAGAATTGTGTTCAATATTTTGAAATGCTTTCCATATAGCCCATATTATAATTTAATATGTGTTTGCTATGAGTATTTATTTATTTAGTTTATCTAATTATAAAAATTACAGAATTGTAATTACAAAATTGTAATAATTTATTTAACTAGTTTTTTAATACATTTTTTGTATCACTAATATCTAGATATTTATAAAGATTATTAAATAAACTTATTTATTTAGTGATTGGTATCGATATGAAAGTGATTAAATTTCTTTAATTGTCTCTGAGGAATAGATATTTGGATACAATTGGACAATAATGCCTGAAATAATTCCACGAAGAAATAATAATGAAGAAATTTTTCTTCGAAATTCTAACGATCTATATACATCTATTTTCATAAGATGTAAGAGGTATTGAAAAATTTAAAAAAGAAAATACAAATTTTAATAATTTAATTTGGACTTTTTCCAAACGATTAATGTGAACATTAGAATTACGACTCCAAATAAACGATGCATATTCTAAGATAGATCGGACAAAAGTAGAGAATAATATTTTCTTAGTGTTGTAATAATAATTGGTGGAATTTCTTTTTATAAAATTTAACAGAGAGGAAGATCGGGGAATAATATAATTTAAATGATTCACAAAAGTAAGCTTATGATCCAAAATGACATCAAGATCTAATATATCATCTAGTAATTCTAAAATTTGATTTTTTCATAACATCTATGAACATCTATAAACATCTATGAACGGAACTTTTTAAGATTAAAAGGAAGGCCATAAAAGGAAGGACATAACAAAGCTATTAATATCCTCTTAAAAATCATTTAAATCAGCCATAATATTGGTTTAAATATTTTAAGATCGTCAGCGTATAGCAAATAATTAGAATATTTAAAAAAATTTTGAACTAGGTTAATTTTAAAAATTGTCTATATTACGCATTTGGTATTAAATGTTTCAACTTTTTCATTTTGTCTATTGAAAATATTAAAGTCATAGGATATTACAGATGAATAGTTGTGAGAAATACATTCCTAGAATACTTTAGGATATCTTTTATTAGAAAAATTAGCAATGAGAATACGAATGAAAAACAAATGTTCAAACTTTTAATTTCACCCAATTCTGTTCATCGAAACATAAAAAATCAAAACATCAGTATTAATAACTATTACGTAACCAGTAATTTTGTGTTTTTAATAGTTGAATCATTTAGAAAATTAACATATTTGTAAATTTTTGCAATACATATCTATGCTGATTTTTTAGCGAAATAAATAATACAAATATAATAATAAGTCATCCTAAAATAAAATAAATTGCAAATAAATATGATTAGAAGACAAAAAATTTTTAAAAAATAAAGTAACTTTTAACATTTTTATTATATTAAAAAAGACTATGACAACAGTGATTAACAAAAAAGTAAATAATTTATGCAAAAAATACTATAATTAATATTTGTTTGTGTGTTGCAATAGATATTACATATATCTTATAAAACTTAATATCTAAAAGACAGTATCTTGGGTAAATTATTAATCCAGGAAATATATAAACAATTTTTAAAATTTGAAAAACTTTTTATAAATAGACGTTCAATGTTTACAAATACATTGTTGTTTCAATTTTTATATGGGCTCAGTTCACTGTGCCACTTCATTTTTATACAAATTGACACAGTTATTTTAATTACTCTATCTACAAGGATATCTAATATATTGTATATAATTTAAAATATATTCTAGAAATGAATAAATCTATTAAACATATTAATTAGAGAAATTTTATTACAACCCAGCAAAAAACCGAGCAAGTGCTTTCAAAAAAGAACATTTGCATCACTTCAAAAGTAGGAATAAATTCATATTTTGTACTTTTTTGGAAGCTTATAAAAATTACTTATAAAAAAGTGAAAATAAATGTATTTTTAGCAGGAAAAAAATTATAAGAAAATAAATATTTCATAAATTAAAAAGTATTTTTATTATCTATTAACTAAGATAAAATCATATTTTTATTAAACAATTTTATAAATATAGTTTTAGGACAATGACAACCATAGGTTAAAAAAAGAACTTCTGCAGCTCTGTTTCAGCACTAAGTACTTTCTTCCAATGACAACAAAATATTAAAATCATGACTTTTTTTCTGCTCTTTCAGTTCATTTTTCTGTTGGGACGTGAAAACCATAATGTATGAGTGATATGAATTTAAATAATAATTATACGTATTCAAATAGCTTTTTATACACTACATCCACATAGGTGGTTGGAGTATTATGAGTTTGTGCTGATATTTGTAACGCATAGAAAAAATAATCCAGCACCCACCTTAAAGCATACCAATCGATTCAGAATCACTTTTTGAGTCGATCTAACGATATCCGTCCGTCCGTCTGGCTGGTCGGCTGCCTGGCTGTCCATGTAAACCTTGTGCACAAATTACAGTTCGCAATTTTGTAGATAATTCAAAGAAATTTAGCACGTAGAACTTTGATAACACATGGACGAAGCCTATTGAAATTGGTTATGATCTGTCAATTATTTCACCTAGCCCCCATACAAATGTTCTCCCGGAATTGGGGTTTAACGATCATAAATGCCTTAAATTTAGCAGTATTTTAATTAAATTCGGTGTAAGGAAGTTTTGTATAAGTTTCAATCTTTGTGCCAAATTTCATGAAGATCGGTCCATAATTAACCATAGAAAACCCTCATATAACCCTCTTCCGAAAATCACTTTAACGTGCATAAATCACATACACATGTTAGTATCAGGTTTATATTCGACACAAATAAGTGTTATATGAGTAGAATTCACTGTTACAAATTTTATGAGGATCGCTCCATAATTTACCATAGCTCCATAATTTACAATAAGCCCAATTTCGGGAATCACCCTAAAGTATATAACTTCATATAAATGTCAGTATTAACGTAATATTCTGTATTCGTGTATTTAATTTTACAGAGGATCCAGCAAACACGAATGTGAGCTTACATTTTACAAAATTGTATATTTTTAATTGTTGTTCTCTTTTTAAACTATTCACTGAAAATATTTGCTAAACTGTTACTTTTTGATAAATAAAGAGTAAATCAAAATAAGTCCCTACTCATTTTGAAGCCTGCAATATTTTAATATTAGTTGGATTTTTTTTTTATTTCGTTTCAAATCATATTTAGGCTTTTTATAAATTGTTATTCTACTCCTATATCTACATGAAGAATTTTTTATTTCCTAACAAAAGAAATAACGTCCAACTTTATGTTAAGGGATGCAGAATACGCACTCGAGAAATTTAAATTCTAAATTGTCTTCTTTAAAGAAAATTTTAATTATTTTCTCTTTTTATTTTTTATTTTTCTTTTTAAAATAATATGAATTAATTTTGTATTTTTTTTTTTCGTTAAAAAGAGCAAAATATTAAATAAGAACAATGAATTTAAAAGACTAGAGCTTATTCCTTAATACAAAACCAAAACAAATGTCTACTGATACCTCTTCCGACGACGAGAAACAAGTATCACCGATTCCTCCGCTAACAAATTTGCAAGAACAGCGTAAACAAATGAAATTTAAAATTTCTTATATTCCATTAATTTATGGTTGTGGAAATCAAATTAAATTATATTCATCAAACACTTATTTTTCATGATATTTTAATGAGTCTGTTATATTTTGTACAGAAAAGTGTTATTTACTTAAATTCGGTGTAATTGTGGCTTTATATGAATCAGACTATTTAATCTGTTCCATAAATCAGGACGTATTGAGCTGCTGGGATTTCCAATGACCCAATATCGAAATATACCTTAGAAATGGATATGAAATTAGAACATATATTCATTTTCCTTTTTTTTTTTTTTTTTTTTTGTTACCACTGTTCCATCTTCGTCAAATATATTACGGAGAGACAAGCTAATAAATATAACTACATAACTGACGAATAAATGACACCATTTACTGGCCGATGTCATGTTAGACAATATTTAATGTCGAAATCTTGCTCCGTGGGACTAAAACTTTTTTGCAACTTCTAATGGTTTAGTTTTAGACTTGAAATTTGTTCAAGGAGGTGGAGCTTTTGCAGGTAGTGTTTTTGGTCAAGGACTATCGATCATTTAGCACTCATATATCTTTTGACAAATTCTTCACAACAATACCCATCTAAAAATGTAAACGCTTTTTAACAGAAAATTGGAGAGCTAATGACTAAATACATACCAGCTGCTGATGTAAAGAGCGAACCTTTGTAATCCATAGAAAGAACAGATCATATTTCAAGAAACAAGAGTGCCCGTTTATTAAAACTCCTGAAGATATTTGATAGAACAGATATGAATACTGGACGAAAGTTATTGAAGGAAATCCGTCAATATATCGAAATCCAAACCGAAAAGGCTGAAGTGGAACCAGATGTAGATTTTATTTGTGTCTTTTAAAAAAAAAAAAAAAAAACTTCATGGAGTTTCACATTAATAAGAACTAAAAGTTCTTAACATATTCATGTAGATACATCCAAAGAAGAAACATTTTGCAATATGTTTGCCCCAACAATATTGTCATCGCAAACATAGTTATTGTTGAATATATTTTATATTAAAAACAATTTTATTGCAGCAATTATACTTTTGTACTATATTCACAATTATATTGTTGGCGCAACATGTTAAGCAATATATTTAAATAAGAACCACTTTATTGTTGTTAAAATTCTATGTGCAAGCAAACATGTTTGTTTTATATTGGCAACAATATACATGCTTGAAAATAAGTATACTTGCTGATTTTTATTCAGTTTAGTGTGCATAGAGCTAGTTATCTGTGGGCATGTTGAAAATTTTAGTATATTTTGAAAAAGTGAATTAATTAAAATAATCAAATAAATACCTTTAAAAAAATTGGCATTTATTTCTTTATTTTTAGGCATAAAATAACTTGTTATATATGTACATGAATCAAGTATATAAACAACAAAAATATGGTGAATGTTCAACCATGAGTCAAGTAAATATACAATAAAAATATGGTTGCTGATCAACAGTTTACGTATTATAATTCAACCATATTATTGCCGTATAAATGAATTCAGTACATATACAGTAAAAATATGGTTGCATATCAACAATATTTGTACTGTGATTCAACCATATTATTGCCGTATACATGAATCATACATATTATTGTTATATATATAATATCAAATCAATATTTCAACTATTATAAGGTTGCAACATAACCATTTTATGGTAATATATCCAACCATAATATAATTTACAGACAACCATAAACTGCAAACATAATATGAGTGTATTCGATTATTATTGCTATCAACCATTTTTTTCTTTGTGTGTAACACAATATTTTTTTTAATATTTCATAAGTTTATTCGAAATACAATATATTTGTTCACTATTTCTTTATTTTGAGAAAATTAAAATCGTTTTTCGTCAGTAAAATAAAATGCTTTACAAAAATAAAAATAGACCATGCGTTATTAATTTATGCCCAAAACGCACAATTGTGACAGGTTTTGTTCTCATTAAATCCTAAAAATTCTGTTTAAACTGAATAAAAAAAACCTTGTTTCAAAATAAATAGTTTTTTTTTAATTAATAACATTTTTACAGCTTTGGCCTCAAAAGTTTATACATACCTAAATAATATTTCCCCCATGACTTGTAACAAGTTTTATTTTTTAAATCAAGTTTTCTAAATTAGCTAAATTACTTATAACAAAAAACTTTGGCCCTTCATTTGCCAAACTAAAAACTTATAGTTTCCAAAAGTTATTGACATATGTTCAATAATGACTTTCATCTTCTGATCATAATAAAACAGCAGAAAAAAAGAATCAATTAGTCTCAATAACTTTTTAATGTGGTTTGTAAGTTTTTCTTTTAATGCCAACACATGAAGGAAAGCGAATTTTTTGTTTGGTCTAAGAGCAAGAGAGAAAAACTCAAATATGTATATGCATTTTCTTGAACAGACAGAAAATAAAATGATGTAATTGTTTGAATGTTATTTAGTGAGTTCTGTGACATTTTCCTTTATGCATGAATATGTGTATGTATTTGTATTTTGTAATTTACCCAGCCGGAAAAAGAAGGGTTAGAGACACATTCTAAAATGCCTTTTTTACATGGCGCACAGTGGCTCAGAAACATTTTTTGTCGGCCAAAACTCTGTAAATTTTGAATTGAGATATTTTAGAATTTTTTTTAAGGCTAATGTTGAACTTTTAATCTTTTTATAGCATTTAGTATGAAAGTGCGGATTTTTTGTTTTTTGAATCAGCTTTACTTATAAAAAAGTTTTGTGAACAGATTCCCAGTTTATCAGTTCTAGAACAGGTTTCACTAGAATCGGTCGTTAAAGAACCGGTTCCACTAGAATCTATTGTTTTTGGACAAAAAATGACGAAAGTTGCCCGCAAGTATACTATGCTTAGTTTTATATTATTTCTGTCCTCTAGCAGCCCTTTTGCTTCTTCATCTAAGTCCCGATGTTCTGGTATTATGCTCTCTATAAAATCTGTAATCCTTATTCCTTTTTTCCTGAGCTTCCTCTGATAAATCTCCAAAATGATGATTAATGACATCTTCTGCATGATAAAAATTTTGCGAACTGTTGGAGACATATTTCTCCAAGAATATTGGGTTGTGTATATTCTTGCAGTGTCCTTCGCATAATCACCAAATTTTCTAGCAGCAAATTGTTCATTGCACATAAGTACGTCGATAACTGTTTTAAATCTTGAAATAAGATTTATATCAACACCTGTTATTTCAGATGCTCTTTCGGGATCTGAAAAGAATCTTCTTGCTGTGTTCCAATCATTCGTATTTGTTTTGGTTGGTCTATAATTAACCTGTATTTGAGAAATTCGTACTGAACATGTTTCTTTTTTAAACTTCTTAACTCTTTATTGGTGTCGTTGTATCTTATTGATCCTGTAAGTTTAAAATCCATCATAACTGATTTTTAATATGTGTTTCATGAAAAAAATTTGCTAGAAAATTCATTCAATTCATTCAGATGGGTCCAGACAGATACAAAAGTATATATGGTGTTAAAGTAGATACTTTCGCCTTTCTACTGGTAGTAAAATTTATTTAATCCCTTTTGAACCTCAAAGGTTCTTTACCATTAAAGTTCAAGTTTGACTAAAATATAGTACCTGAGAAAACATTTAATAACACAACAGGTATAAACGGTACCGTAACATATCATATTATTTCTTAAAGACTATTATTCTACCAATATAAAAAAAAAAAAATACAGCCAACTACAGACAATAGTTTGCGAGTAATGATAATATACTTCTGATCAAATTTACAAAAACCATATTCTTTTTTATAAAATAACATAAAATATATGTCTGCAACAGCATGCCACGCCCACAATTACAAAATTTTGATATAATGTTTAGGCCACCTTAGTTTCAATATGTTTACTATTGAATGGCGTTAAAATTTTGGAAATCGGTGTTTTAAAAAAATAGACTTTTGGTCAATGAAATTAATTTCTGAGCAACCGTGCTGCGTGCGATTGGAGGCAAGGCCTTCCCTTTTCTCTTCCAAAAAGAAGCGAGAAGGTGAGGACTTACTCTTAAATAAATATTCTAATGATATTACAAAAGGGTCTGGAATTGAATTTTGCATTACCGACACTTAAAATGAGACTAAATGAGCTTTTTAAAGAAAGAGAAACAAAAATTATTACCGGATTTTTTTCAAAGTAAGCAGAGGCTTTCTTTGAGGACTTTTCATAGAAGGCAAAGTGGAATGTGTTTAAAATTGGTTCGAAAAGGTGTGGAGACATTCACAAAGACCTGCGGGGATGAAACACTATCGTATTTTCCTGCTGGGTAGTTCTTGCTTATCATTTCAACAACCATTCATCACTGTTTAGTTGCAAAAATAAGCAAGATACTATTTTTCAATTAATGAAAGCTGTCGCCAACAGATGAGAAAAACATAAGAAAAAGAAGGCTAAAATAATCTACATAAAATTGACAATTGGAAAATATATAAATATATATATATATATATATATATATATATATATATATATATACAATGATATTGTTGTATAACTACAACAATAATATTTCTCAATATTTCATTTGTTAATCAAATCAACAGATTGAAAAATTCTAATTTAAAAACATGCATAAATAATGTCGAAATGAATGGGAATCTACCTGTAATTGGCTAGAGAAAGGGTTTGTATCAGCATTGTTTAGAAGTCCTATAGATATTGCTTGAGTTCTTTTGTAGTATTTAAATTAATGTTCTTAAAGCTAAAATCATACGATGATATTCATTTATCGCAATATGAGGGTAAATGATTGATGTAGAATAAAAGGCAAATTCTAAGAAAATGTGCAGGTCAACTTTATTATTTAAAATAATACATACATATTGAAATAATTAGTAAGTCACAGTGGAACTTAAATTGTAATGTTTTATTACATTGAGATTTTCAATTAAATATTGTAATTTATTATTTTTATTAAACTTTTTTTTATTGAATTCATTAAAAAAAAGTACTAGCATTTGAGTTTAATTTTAAAACTAAAAATTTAACATATGAAGGAAATTGTACTGCTACTAAAAGCCATCGTATTTTTGAAGAAGTTTATGGGGAACATGCTTTAGCCCGGGCTACTTATGTGAAAGTGAAGTCGATCAGAAAAGGTTGGTAATAACTCTGACTCCCCTAAACTACTGGTCGGATCGAATTGAGACGTAGAGAAAGCTGTAGAAGTGAATCTAAGCTTTCAGAAAAATCATATTTTGGTCACCCTGTTTTAATACAAGATAAGTTGCAGGGTGTCAAGTTTAGTCAATTCGATTATGAAAAAATTTAAAAAAATCTACAAATCAAATCCAATTTTAAAGATTTAAAAACTTTAGTAATGAGCTTGATGGCATGAAGAAAAAACATGCCTACACACCTATGATATCTCTTATGATTAAAAAGATATTTGTGCTTGAATGTGGATAAAGTAATAGATTGTAAAAATGTTAAAGTGTATAAATAATATTTATTATGAATATAAACCCTAAATTGAAATATGTTTTCTTTCTTTTATTTGACTCAATTAATTAAAAATATAATTCGTTTAAAATTAAATAAAAAAACCGATTTTTTTTAAGATATGGTAGCACAATAAAATAATGAATCGCTCAAACGTGTTATTAAAATTTTGTTCTCCGTGAAGAAAACAAACTAACAAGTGGCAACTCCAACAAACTTTTGCATGTGCATGTAAACAAATGTAAACAAATAATCAACAAAATTTAAGACATTTTAATTAAAAAAAAGGAACTATATTTTTCGATGAGCGTAAAAATAAAATTAGATTTCAAATAGAGAACAGTCCCAGTGACCAAAAAATTATGACTGTCACTTCTGATAAAAACAGATTCTAGAAGACACCCCACAACAAACTTTAAAATATGGCTAAAAGGAAATTTGTTAATAAAATATAAAGTATTCATTGAAAGTTAAAATCGAAAACGGGTTTCAATAGTGGACAATCCTGGGAATTAAGAAATGTGACTGTCATTCTCGAAAAGAAAACAAATCTTTTTACATAAACAAACGCACGTGTAAAAAGTTTGCTGAAAGTTAAGTAAATGTCTACTATTAAACCATGTTTTTGGTTTTAATTCCCAACAAATAGCTTAGATTTTATTAACAAATTTCAGTTCACCCAAATTGTGCCATTTTCAAAAGTTTGATCTAAGATCTGGTTTTGTGGAGGGCGGATTTTCATGCATTCATAGATTTTAATTTTTAAAAGCATATTTTAAGGACTTATTTTAAATCAACAAATGCGTGGAAATCTTTCTTTTGATAATAATATGCCTTTATTTTAAAGCTTCATTCTTTAACATTTTAAATTTCCTAAATTACTTTATTTAACCGCCCTTTTAAACAAACAAACATTCACTCATTCATTGAATTATTCATCAACACCACCTGTATTTAATAAATTTTGTTTGTTTCTCTCAAAGTTGTGTAAACAAAAACTATAGTGGCAAAGTGGGCGTTTAATGAAGCCGAAATGCAAATGAATTTGTAAAGAGACATGTTTTTCAATTTAGAAAACAAAACTCCAAAAAAGTAGGCCAAAGAATTCATATAAAATTTACATACATAAATTATAATATTATCATTATCATCACCATCATTGTTATTATTATTTTCATTGGTGTTATCACAAGTATGTATCATATAGCTATGTTTTGTTGTCATATTGGCAGCAAAAATGTGCAACCTCAAAACAGCAACAAAAGACAACAATATAACCTTTAAATGGCCAAAATTAGAAAAAAATCCTCATTATTAAAATGTCATTTGAAAACAATGTGGTTTTTCATATCAGTGTGAAGAGCAGCTACCAAAAAAAGGTTTAAATTGGACAATTTTTATTAAAAATTTTTAGAAAACCAGCTGTGTATTCTATTTTTTTTTTTGCTTCCTAACAAAAATTAATTTCCAATTGTCGAAATTGTAGTAAATTTTTTATGCTAACATTCATATGTGACATTTAAATTAAATTTTTATGTTTTAGTAGCATTAAAATTCATACATACCATGCTATTTTCCTAGTATTGTAGAAAAATTTCCATGAAAATGTTATGGATATATATTTAAGGCAAAAATTAAAATTAAATTGTAATATCAGCTAGAAAAACCATTTCAAAAAATGTATCGTTGACAAATGATAAAATAAAAATAAAAAAAAAAAAAAAAAAAATATTCATAGTAATGTATCCAAGCATACCTATACATATTTTAACATGAGAAGTAGAAAAATTTATAGATAAATATTTGTCAGAATATTTGACAAAAACTGAAATAGAGATTGTAATAAAACAAGTCCATGAGATTATAATAAAACAAGTGTAAGAATTATGAATCAATATAAAGTTTAAAATTTATATTTTTCGTTAATATTAAGAAAGTAAAGAAAATATATCATCGTATAACAAAATCAAAAATTTGCTTCATACATGATAAATTCCATATATATTTAAAAATATAGACTTAATATTTCAATATTTCATTTCATGTTCGTTTTTTATTTTTAAAGGACTTTAAAGGTTTGAAGGATATACGTGGTGAATTTCTAATTTGACTACTTTATAATTAATATTATATCGTGATATATATACCAAATGAAAGGGAAAAATTTTGGGCATTATACGTCACGTTTTGTTAAAATAATCGAAATAAATGTTGTATAGAAAGTACTTCAAATATTTGATCATTTAATATCCTCGAAAGTTTTAGACAAATAATTTCCAAAATATTATATATTAAAGATAACAATATCTAGTTTTAGACACCGAAATAAAATGATTTGAAAATTATTCCTAACAACAAATATACAAATTTAATTTTCAATTTAGTGAAATACAGAGTATACAAAACCATTTTTGTGTAACATTATTTGAATGACTTTAAAAGATGTTTGAAAGTTAAAACGATGGTAAGTTCAGTATTTATATTTATTTAATTTTAAATTCATTACTTATAATTTTAATCTGCGAAAGGATAGTAGGCTATGATTATACCCTACACTACGATAGGTGGTTGGGGTATTATGCGTTCGTGCTGATGTTTGTAACGCTTTAAAGTATACCAATAAACTCAGAATCACTTTTTAAATCAAAATAACGATGTCTGGCTGGCTGGCTAGCTGGCTGTCCATGTAAACCTTGTGCACAAAGTACGGCTTACAATTTTAAAGACAATTCAATTTAAATTTGTCATGCGAATCTTTTTTTGGTTTAAGGACGACGCCTATTGAAATTGGTTGTGATTGCTCCATTATTTCACCTAGCCCCATACAAATGTCCTCCAGGAATAGAGTTTAAACAGAGTTGCCTTAAAAAGAATAATATTTTAATAAAATTCGGTAGAAATAAGTTGTGTATAAGTATGAACCTTTGTACCAAATTTAATGAAGATTGGTCCACAATTGACCACAGATTCCATATAAACCCCTCTTCCGAAAACTACTTTAATGTGAATAAATCCCATACGAATGTTAGTGTCAAGTTTCGACACAAATAAATTTTATGTAATTAAAAACAACATTGCCAAATTTTATAAGAATCGGTCCATAATTTACCATAGCTCCCATATAAACCCACTTCCAGGAATTGCCCTAAAACTGCATAAAATCATCTATATGTTAGTATCAACGCATTATTCTGTATTTGTATATTTTATTTTACATTTAGTAAAATTGGCCACAGGTGTAATATAATATAAGTTCCTTTTCCGAATTTTTATGCTCGTACATAATTTTGTAGGGTATCATATAGTCGGTCTTGACCGGCTGTACTTTTCTTTCTCATTTTTATATTATATTTAATATCACTTTGTAAGTAATTAACAAGAAAAAAAGCTGTAGTCAGTCAGCCGCAAATCTGTAATACCCTAAATCATCATGTACGCTCGTTGAAGTTACTTTCGGGACACTACTATGATCATATATAGACCGATACTTTTTAAAATTCATACTGCGCTTTATTCACTTATTCAAAACTTATTTATGCCAAATTTAGTTTAAAATCTAGCATTTCTATGAATTCAAGATGATTTTCTTGAATGAATCTTATATGGGAACTATGTTCAATTATGGACCGATCCTCTTGAAATTTGGTAATGTCATTTATAGTTAAATAAATTTTAATTGTTGTAAATAAAAACATAAAATAAATTATTTATAAGCCATTTGGAATTGATATTGTGTAGTGGATATGATCAATTAGTGACCGATATTTCTGAAATTCAATAGCATGATTTACATTTAAATACAAAATAATCGTGCCAAATTTTATTTCGGTACTAATATTTTTATGGTATTTATACACTTTTTCTCGGGAGGGGGCCTCAAATATGGTCAATGTGCACCCAAACTCTTGAAATTTTAATGTACGAATAATGCCGAAAGCAAACATTCATTTTCCGATCTTTATAAAATTATGTACATATTTAAGATAATTATGATCACAAAGGGATTTTCTAGGAAACATTTGTTTGCAGCCAAGGTGAATTAGTTTACCGACTTTAACCATTTTCTACAAGCTTTATCCTCAGGTCTGAGCAAATGATTGTGTCAATTATTATTATTAATAAATAATGTTTAAAATTGCAATATATAAAACGAAAATAAAATTTATATAAACACTTCATAAATTTTGAACTCTTGAAGCTAAAAGAACAAAATGTGAGATTTAAAAAGCATATTGTGATGTGTTTAAAATTATTATAATTTCAGAATTATTTGTTAGAAAATCTCAAAGATATTTAAGAATAAATTACTTAAGGACATTTTTGACATTATAAGGCCGTTAAAAGTTTAAACAAATAATTTTACAGGAATTTAAAAATCCTATTCTATCATTTGATGCCCATATCGACGCTATTGAGAAAGTGGCACATTATAAAATATTTATTTTTTAAATTTAAAAGACCTTTTAAAAGAATTTTCGAATACAAAATGATAATGATCCTATCATAAAATATCTCTGCTCTTGTACAGTGTATTAAATAAATTGTATAGATAAAGAATGTTTACAAAATTTTATTTTTTTTTTTTTTTTTTTGTTTTTCAATAAAAATTTGAAAATTTCTTATCTCAATAAAAATAGTAAAAAATTGAACACGGCCGAAAATGTTAATATTTTTCTAATTTTTCGTAAAGCTGGATATGTTGCAAACAAAAGCAGCTACACTTAATTAAAATCGATGCATAAGTGTCGACTTTATTTACAATTAAGTGAAAGTCACTCATTTAAAAATGATACAAAAAATAATAAAATAATTTTAATAACTCGTTTTATTTTTAATGAGATAACATCACTAAAGAAATATATGTGGTTTTGTTTGTAAAATATCAAAAATAGCAAAAGAACGTTTTCGATTTTTGACGATTTTTTTCAAAAAAAAGAAAAAACAATTTTTAAATTTTGTAAGAAATTCAATCTTTTGGGCACATTTTTATTAATTTCACCGAATTTATTGAACAGATTTAAAAATCATGTAGGAATAACCTGGAGATGATGCGGATTATAAGTTTCTAGTATTTTATTAAAACATGTCATTGTTGAGATATGTTACAATATGTGATGCAACTATGACTTACATATTTTATTAAATTTAAAATTAAATTTTTTATAAATATTAAAAATATATAATGGATCGATGTTAACCAATAGAGTTTGTCCTTGTTTTTTAAAAGTATTTATATCAAATGCCATAAAATTGTCGCCGAATTGTGATTTTTACTTCGATCGCAACATTTGGATAGACAGGTGTATGCACATTTTAAAATCAATTCGGAAGGTTATACAGAATCGAACGATATACCGGTAAATCTCAGAAACACGTCAATAATTAGCTCATTTCCTCCAACGAAATAGCTCGATTTTCTGTGACGGTACCGCCGTTTTGGAAACTCGTAGCCAGGGCTATGCTTTAATCAAATTTAAAATCAGTTAATCAATTTTGGAACAAATTTTTTCATTGTTCATAGGAAATATTGAAGCAAACATTCTATGTGATATTGGTGACATAATTTTACACCACCAGAAAGCAACATATATGAAAAGCCTCAAACAACGGTTGCAAGACCAGAAGAATTCCGTGCCGCAGAAAAAAATTTTTTTTGTTGCCTTGTGTAATACTCGTAAATAAATTCCATCTTATGATCTTTAAATTATACAGTGTTGCAGAAAAAAATTAGCGGTGGATCATTCCAAAAGAATTCGTGTTTGAAAGGCTAATACTCTGATTGTATCCTATTTAGTTTTTCGAAATCGAAGAGTTCTTTTATAACATATATGCAAAATTTTTGTTGAAAATCAAGAGTTGTAAAAAACACAGGAAAAAGAAACAAAATAAAAAAAAAAAAAACAATAATAATTAAATTAAATTATTAATTAAAAATTCTTTTAAATAATATTTTTTTATTTCACTAGAAATTGAGTAATTATATATTGTATTAACATATAAAGTAATCAACAAATAAATATAAATAAAAAAAGTGATAGAGTGAATAATTTATTAATAAGTAAGTAAGGAAATATATGTATATATATATATATATATATATGTATATATATATATATATATACTTTATATTTATACTTTATATAGTGCAAGCCCCGAAAAATAGTTTATGGACCGATTGAAATTACATCTTGAACGAAAAAGCAGTTTCCAAATCGTCATGGGCCGACAAACATTTTCTTTCTACTTTTCATATTTTAAAATACCAGGCGAACAGAAAATTTGTTGGAGTACATATTTTTTAATTTGTCTATACATAAAACTTCAGCATACTTTCAGGCCCTAACATATTTTATTGTTTTTTTAAATCAATGATTTTGACAATTATTTTTTTACTGTAACTGTATACTGTATATATATATATATATATATATATATATATATATATATAGATATATATATATATATGCTGAAGTTTAAAAATTTTTTAAAAAATTTAATAAAATTAAAAAAATTACAAACACTTCCCCTTTTCATACTTTAAAATACCAGGAGAACAGAAAATTTGATTGGTATACATATTTTTTATTTTTTTAATTTGTTTATACATACAAGTTCAGCATACTTTCAGGCGCTAACATATTTTATTGCTTTTCTTATACATATATATTTTTTTTGTCAATGATTTTGACGATTTATTTTTACTGTAACTCGAAATTGGTGATCAAATTTAAGGAAAGGCTCCAAATATTTTTATCGTGAAAAGCATATTCGAATCAAAATCCGATTTTTTTCTTTTAATACTTATTTTTTTCCTCTTAAATCGGCAACTACTGGACAGAATTCCTTAGCTTTACACGTTGAATCTTAAACACTATAAATAAAAAAAATAGTACTTACCTTACCCATAGATATGAAAACAGTTTGTTTTTTTTTAATTTATTTATTTTTGAAATGATTTTTAAAATTCTTATGTTATTGATATTGAAATTTAAATAATAATTAAATTAATATAAAGAGTGCTAAACTAAAAACTTTTATAAAGAGGTATTTTTTTTTAAACATAATTTTAATTAAAAGTAAATATATTATTATTTATTTAAATAAATATTATACTCGTAGTTTATTTTTTTAATAACTTTTTTCTTATATATCACAAACTTTAACACAAATCTCTATAACCTGTAAACCTAATTATAAATTATTTAATTTCAACGACCAGCTAATAAAAAGCTTTATTTTAAAAAACATCTCTTGATTTGACAGTCATTAAGCTAAAATAAACATTTTCCCCTAATTGTTCAGTTATAAACAAAATTTCTCTGACAAATATTTAGAAGGCAGCAAATTTAAATGCCAAGAAATGTTTGTTAAAACAACTTCATTAGGTTGCAAATTAAAACTTTATCTTCTACTCATCCTCTCTTAGCCATCTTAGTCTTCATAAAGCTGTGATATTGTAATTTTCTTATGCTTTTTTCTCTGCTTCTCATCAACTTTGCTGCATATCAAATTGTTTTATTTAGAAGTGTGTTTTTATAAGACAGTTTTACCTGTAAATTATAGAAAAGTAAAAGAAAAAGTTAGAACAAGCAGAAATAAAAAATATATGTATAAAATAAGCAACATCATCTTTTATGGTAAATAACTGTTTTGCAAAGTTAAATTGTATGTTGGCATCTTGAAACAGTAACAACAACAACAACAAAAAACAATAGCGTGTGGCCATTAATTTGTTGACCTGTCAACATCATTGAATTACTTTTATAAAAAAAATATATATAAATAAATAAAAAGCAGAAGGACTTAGCAACAACTACAATAGTTATTTGCCCAGTATGTCAGATTGTATACCCCGTTTAAAGAAAACTTAGCTGCAACAAACTTTTTCTACAATTACCTTTATTTTATAAATGGAAAATCTTTGAAAATTGGCGGGAGAATGATGTTTTACGGCTGGTCTATTTTAGTTGGTTGTAATGAAAAGTTAATTTTTTATTTGTGCCGGAGAAACAGAGACTAAGTTAATGAAATTTTAGAACTACAATAATTAAACGTTTAAATGAAATGCAAAAAAAAAAAAAAAGAAAAATAGTAAATAGAGGGACATACTTAAAGCTAAGAATATGAACAATTAAAGAAATTTAATCAAGTTTTAATTACAATATTTGTTACTTTCACTTGAATAAAATGAATAGAGTTGTTTGGTATGTAATGTAGGAACTTTTTGTTTTAATTAAAATTGTTATTTGAATTTTGGCGCCGTAGTCAAACTATTAACTGTCACTTTCAGTATGCAATTAAATTAAATTCAAAAGTTGAAAATTCAATATCTTTTTCCTTTATATACAGTGAAGTAAATCTTAGGCATTAAGTTAGAAAATCATACGACGATTTTTCGTAATATCACTAGTTACTTTATGTATTTCTTAGTAATGTGTAGTCATTACTTTTGCGACTTAATGCGGATTTTTTAGGATTTTGTAGATAAGATATTGTCGCAAAGAAATCGATTCTTTTTTACACAAAACGTTGTTTTATTACTTTTTTTTTTAGTTCAGCACTTAATACAGAAAATTACTGATTAAAAAGCGCGACAAAAGTATAACTTTTATCGGCGGCAAGGAATTTCTCTTACTATTTAGATTCTTCTTATCATGAAGTTCTTCTATGCTTGTCAATCAGTTTTTTCAATTGTTTTCAATCATTTTCGAGATAAAGGGTTATGTAAAAAAATTTGAAGTTGCATTACTTAGTGCAATATATTACGAGAGCGATTTATTTTATTTGATTCAGTATGTTAAAAAATTTTTATCATAAATAAGCAGATTTCTTAGACGATTTAAATGCATGTGATCATGGATTTCCAAGCCTTCTTTCTTTTTTATTTTTTAATTGTTTTTAGTTTTTGAGAAAAACGTTCGTATAAAAAATTGCAGAGCTTGAAACACATATTGCAATATATATCGAGAACAATTTGCCCGATTTGATTCAATAAAATGCAAAAAGAAATCGTCTTAAATTTTTTCGGAAATATTACAAAATTTCTGCCAAAAACATACATTTTTTCTTGTTTACAAAATTTACAAATTTGTGTTTTTCAAAAAGTAGTAAAAAATTCCAAAACTACAATAATATATATTTTTTTCTCTTTTATCATAGAGCTACATATGTGACAAATAAAACGAACTATATTTTATTAAAATCCTTGCATAGATGTATGTTTTACTATCAATTAAAAAAATTTTCTAAAAATAATTTTATTCTTTTTTGTATAATTTTTTAATGGAATAACTTCACTTAATTATGCATAAATTTATTTGTAACGTATCCTGATTTATGCAAATGAAAACTAATAAAATTTTTGATCATTTTTAATTTTTTGCGATTTTTTTTTTTTTTTTGACAAAACATATTTCAATCTTGAAAGAAATTTGACTTTTTTCTCACACAATTTATTTAATATCTCCACAACTATTGAACAATTTGGAAAATACTGTAGACATGACTTGGAGATAATTTGAATAAGATTTTTTTTTTTCATTATATTAAAACAAATCTGTCTTCTTTATATTTTTCAATATATATGATGCAACCTCATTAATTGTACCCTACACCACACAGCGGTGCCTATCGCAAAGTACAATTTTGGCATAGATATCTAGATTCAGATCATTATATTTGCTTCATTTGGAAGGATATGTAGACAATATATCTGTCAGTGGATAGATGAATATGTGTATTCACATAGTGTCATAAAATCATATGTCCTATAATAATAGCATGAAAAATTATTTTTGTGATCAACACCTCATAATTTAATGTGCTATTTTGAATTAAAATCAAACAAAAATAATAGCCAGTTTGTGCAGAAAATGTATTTTATATGTTGTGGTGGCAGTAATTAAAACTTTTTTTATTTGTTTTTGTAAAAAATCATCTCTGCTGATAATATATAACAGGACAATAAACATAGCATACATAGTTCTATTATTTTAAGACACTTTTTGTTTGAAAAGCAACAACAATATTTTGAAACCAGTGTAAAATTTTAAAACATTATGACTACATAATTCCCCCAATTATGTTTATATTTTTTAAATACATAAAAGTTGGAAGTTTTGCTTTAAAAATTGTAAATTTTAGTATTTATAATTTTTAAGAAAAAAAAAAAAATGTTTTTAGAACACGAGAAGTTCGTTGTCTTTCTAATACAATACATTAAAATTAAATTTAAAAAAATTAATATGTATTATGTCTTTTGAAATATGTGAAAAAAATACGTTTTTTTATTAAAGAAATTTTGAGAAAAAAAAAGTGAAAGAATTAGACCGCATTTTGTAAAAATCTTACTCAATTTAAAGTCTTGATTTCGAAAAAAATCTAAAATTTCAAATCCAATCGCAAATATTTTTTCAACCATAAGAGATATCATAAGTAATGTAGTTAAGCATGACTACAATATTACTTTTTCTGAAAGCTTAGGTCCTCCTCTGCAACTTTTCCATACATTTCAATTCAATCCGGCCAGTAGTTAAGGATATGCAGATTTATTATCAACATTTTTGTGTTTGTAAATTTCTAAGCCTATTACCAGTTTTTTTTTTAATTTATTCTAGTTTTCGAGATGAACGTTTATATAGAAGAATACTGAGGTTGTGCCACATAATATAACATATCTCCAGAAGGATTTGTCTAATTCGGTTCAATTAAATGTCAAAAATCTTATTCAAATTACCTCTAAGTCATTCCAACATCATTTTTTAATCTGTCAATAGCTTCAGATATATTAAGAAAATTTTATGAAAAAAATTATTTTTAATGTAATAAATTTTTCAAAAAAAAAAAAAAAAAAAAAATATATATATATATATATATATATATATATATATTCTCTCTTTTATCATAGATTTTATTAAAATCGATTCATAAATGTACACTTTATTCATAATTAAAAATTAAAAAAAATTCTGAAAATAGTTTTATTGTTTCTTTTTGTATAATTTTAAATGCGATAACTTCACTTAATTGTGAATGAAGTCGACATTTATGCATCGATTTCAATGAACGAAACGATTTATTTATACCATATCCTTCTTTATGATAACTGAGTTTTCTCAGTTTTGGTAATTTTTAAATTTTTACGGTTTTTTTTTTAAACAGAAAATATTTTAATTTGGTAAGAAGTTTTATTTTTTTTTCGAAATTTTTTTTTAATATTTGCGAAGCTCTTGGGCAGATTATAAAATAGTAATAAAAAAAAAAATAATCTGGGTATGACTTGGAGATAATTTGAATAGGATATATTTGAAAATAAGATATATTGCAATATATAGTATAAACTCATGAATTATATATGTAACCATTTATCTGGAAAACTATAGTTAATTGGAAAAAAGTGACGTATAGTTTAGAACTCCATGATCACTTGTATCTGAATTGAATGAGGAACATCAGCGCCTAAGTTATAATTTCATCTTTTTAGTTTTTTATTTTATTTTTTTTTTAATTTTAATTTTCTAAATTATAATATTTTCCCCACTTTTTCCAAAAGTCTTAAGTCTATTCTAAGTTAAAAAAAATTGTTGGCTATATTTTTATACCCTTCTCCACAGATGTAAAGGGTGTATTAGATTGTTATTTCGTTTGTAGTTTCTACAATATTCATCTAAGACCCCAAAAAGTATACATTTTCTGGAATGTTATTGATAGTAAAGTTGATATAACGATGTCCGCCTATCTGTTGAAATAAGTTTTTGGAAAGTCACAGTTATCCGATATATTTGTTATACATCAAATTAGAATAATGTATTATACATCCTTAGAATGACGCTAATAAAAATCCGCAAAATCGGTCCAATAATGGCCGAGATATCGTCAAAAAATCGAAAAGGTCCCTGAAATCGTATTTTTTTTATACTTTTCTAAGGCCCTATATAAGCTAGAGACTTCAATTTTGCACAGAAAATTCGTAATAAATGAACAAAATCGGTTCATTAGTAACTGATATATCGGTCAAAGCGCATTGTTGGACTTTTTGAAGCTTAAGAGTTCATATTTTTAATTTTAAAATTGTTTAATCAACCATATGAGTATAAATAACCGAGTTATAGGCAAAAATCTGAAAAAAATATTAAAAATGTACTCACACAAACATATATATATATATATATATATATATATATATATATATATATATTTATATATGTATATATATAAAGTATTGCAATGACTTTCAGTATTGTTGTTGTGTTCTGTATAAGCAAGCAGTAGTTGTTGATTGTATATATCGACGATAGGCGCAAAGAGTGGACGTAAAAGTTTGAATGTGTTAGTGTATTTGGTTTGTTTACACTCTTTGTTATTATGCGGAACGAAATTGCCTTGTTGATTTTTTTTTTTTTTTTTGTTTTTTATTAAATCTCAATTGCTTAGTTTCGTTAATCTTCGTGTCGTGTATATAAAGGCCGAATATAGCGCTCTAACTTGTTTAAATATAGGATTATCTTTAACAAAAAAGAAAACACTCGCATTATGATCTAAAGATTTTAAATGAAAAAGAAAAACATAAACCATAAAGTCATAAATGTTGGATTAAAAAATAAATAAATGTAACTTAACAAAAAGTTCTTCATCAGCACTTCTTCCGTTTAAGATTCTTTATTTTTCAAAGTTTTGAGGTTTTATATACTTTTTTGTTACAAAGAAAAAGAAATTGCTCTCATAAATTTTGTGTAGCAAACAAATATCCTTTAAATATATTTAGAATGTTGTTAAAAAGTATAAGTATATAGGAAAAAATGTGGACATTTTAAGTATATATGTCCCCCTAAATACATGCACTTTATTACGAGTGTGTCAAAAAATTCAATCAGAGATAATCGTGTTTAACAAACTCCCTCTTAAAATACACAACAACAAACAAAAAAAAAAATAAGCAAATCCGTTTTTATTTTATTTTTTGGTCCTCGTTTGTTGTTGCGGTTGTTTTGAAGATGTTTACATGTGTTACAAATACATATTATAGGAAGTTATACTTATACATATAAATTTTAAAACAAATTTGCTTAGATAAAGTTTCCTTTTTTCGTTTTGTTTATTTTCTTAGATACTTACTCGTTTGTTTTATTAAGTCCCTGTTACTATAATCAAGGCCAGTAGATTAGAATAAAGGAATGTTAACTTATGTTCTTTGGGTAGAACAGCAACAATTCAGTTAAATCTGTGGTTTATCGATAAAATAAAAATACAAAGCAAAAACAACAAAATCTTAAATTAATTGGGCTTAAAGTATTTTTATGTTCCATAAATAAAGTTATAAAAACTGCATAAATCTTTTATAGCTTTAAAATAAAAAAAAAAATAAAAGACAAATTTTTTTTATACATGTGTATGTAAATGTTCATGGGCAGTAAAAGAGAAATTATAGCCTTTTCAAAGGATTTTTAAAGATCACTTAAAATAAAGCGTTGCAAAGAAATATTTTGTATTTTAGTAAAATATAGTTCACAATAACACGATTTAACGCTATACGGAAAAATATAACACTATACTTCAGTGAAAAATCACTCAAGAAATTCCGTAAAGTTATCCCATATTAAAATAGTCAGAAAATAGTCATTTTCGGATTTAACATCCCCGATTTCAATGAAATTCACTACCGACATTAACTATTAAATGTGTTTCTTAATCATACAATATTTTTTTTTGTTCCATGACATGAATTTTAATGACATTTAACACACATGTAGTACAACTGCCTGTGGTTGTTATAGGCTTTGTTAGATCTCGATTGGACGGTACACCCACTGTATACCCCTACTTAAAAAAATCTATTTTCTAAATTTGAAGTTATTTATTTGAAATTTGACTCACAGGAAGTGCTTGCACTGTAGAATGTTATAGTTCATGTTGGATCTTGACCGGATACCACGCCCATATTTTACCTCCACTTTTTTAAAACTCTCAAACCGATGAACCAATTATCTTAAAATCGGGACAGGGGGTAGTATCACCATATAAAGCAAATACTTATTATGACATATCTAAGGAACTATTATTGTGAGACCCTTCAAATTTTGTGAGAACCTTTATCATGTCATATTACATCAATGAAATGAAAAAAGGATAGATAAGTCCAGTGGGGGAGGTAGCCCTATGCAAAGAATATATACATTTTCACAACTAAAGAACTATTACAGTGAAAGTCTTAAAAAAATGTAAAATTAATTTTTATATCAAAATTCGAATAGAGTGAATATATCCAGTGGAAGTCTTGGCTCCTATATAAAGTAAACATTAACTATCGTACCAAATATGGTAGCGAAGCGCAACGGTAAAAGCTAGTAAATAACAAATTTAATACTTTGGAATTTGACAAAAGTTCGCACATATTTAACGAGGATATAATTACTTTGGTGCAGAGCAAATATTTTATAAATATAAGACAATATTAAATTAAAAAAAGCTATGGCGTAAAATTTATGGACCGATTGGCTGATTTAAAAACCCAAAATTCGAAAGAAATATTTCTGATAGATTTATGCAAGATTGAGGCTTGTATATGAGCTTCAAAAAATCGAATAACGCATTTTGGTCTATAATTCGGTTAATACTGCATCTACTTTCCATTTTTTGTAAAAGAACGAAGTCTCTAGCTTTTATAGGTGCTTCAAAAAGTTAAAAAAACCAACTACGCCTTATTTTATTGTTGTTGTTGGTCATGACTACCCATGGAAACAACAACTATAAGGGAAACAGACACTAAATAAAAAAATACAGATTTGCAATAACTCAGTTGTTTATTAACAGATTTGGTTGATTTAAACAACCGAAATTCAAGAATTTGTGATAAATCTGCATAAGAACCAAGTCGACAGCTTATTTAGGACTTGGGGTTTGGTCAAAAATGCGTTTTGGCGGTAATCTATGTAACTTAAGGAACGACCGCTATATTTCTGCAGCAGAAAAATTAAAAAAAATTTCAGATTTTATTTTGCAAAAAAGTACATCTTATATAGGGAATTCAGAGAATCGAAAGCCGGTTTAAAAACTGGGGTTTCTTTAATATCTTCGTTATTTTTTAACCGGTTTTTTTCCGAGTTTAAATAGAAAAGTTCTGGAAAAAATTCTGATTGTGTTTCATGAAGATTAAAATTGGAAATTATGTCTTCAAGATTTAAAAATAGGCTCTTGAAATAACAATTTTTCCGGTTAAATTTTAATTTATCTACTTTTCTATGCAAAAATTACTTAATTTTGATTTTTGCGAAAAATATATTTCTTTGTGCTTAAAAATATTCATTGTGTCACGAAATTAGTCATTTTCTATCAATTTAAATCAAGATAGAAATAATTAGGGAATTTACCATAAAAAATAAAAATAATCTAACTGAAAATTATGTGAAAAGCTATCTTAATTGCAAAATATCCTACATTTTGCTCATAAGCGTTAAATATAAGAAATTGTGCTCTTTAGTGTGACATATACAAGATTATGCTCTTAAGTATTAAATATGCCATTTAAGTCGCTATAATATTATTTAAAACAATGACTTTCCATGAAAGTATGACAAAATATGCTGTTAAGCACAAAATATGCTAGTGTGTGCTATTACGACCAAAATGTGCAAAAATATGCTACAACAAATCGATGCCAATATTTATAAAATTGTCTTAAACAGATAAATAACTAACAGTTCAGTGATGTGGCATATTTTTGGTTGCCATTACTTATTTTTTCATCATTTATTTCCAATGTATATAAAAGATTTTAATACATTTTAAAAACTACGTTCTTTTGCTTTATAAATTTAAAATTGTAAAATTGAGTTAAAATTTTAAGAGCTGCGAGATCTTTAGTGCAGAAACTAACTTCGAAATGCTTTTTTTTTCGAAAGGTTTCAAAGTTTTAAATGGTGCTTCGGATTTTTTTAAAATTGTTATGTAGTGTACTCAAAAGGCTTTTTTGAGTGAAAATAAGGTTTCATTTTGTAGCAGAGTATTATTTTTAAAATAAAAATTTCTTAAATTACTTTTTATGCTATAAATAATGCATATATGTACATGTAAATCTGCATTCCTGTCAGGCATGATCACTATTTAAAATATTCACCGTCACGTAAGGCTGCATTTCTGTCACGCATGATAGTGGTAATTTTAATATTAACAAATTAAAATAATGTGTATATTGCTTAATTTAAAGGTTTATTTTTGATTTAATAATTTTCCAATGTTAAAAAACAAGATGATGTAAAATATTTGAATAAGATACAAAATTTATCCTTTAAGTATATGATTTTTTATTTTATTTAATAAATATACTTAAAGTTCTTTAAACTTCAATAAAAAATTAAAATTAATCTACTTAACCATTCTAAAAACTCTATACTGAAACAACTTTAAAATAAACATACATTTGTAATAACATTTTTAATATATTTATGAAGAGTATAATGTTTGTTTTTTATGAACAAGGGGTTCAATATTTATATATAATTAAATTGATATAAAAACCAAAAGCATAGCACTTGTTTATATAATATTTTTGTTTTAGTTTTCTTTTTCTACCTAATTCGACTAAAACAGATAGAAAGAAGTTTAAAAGTTTTGCTAAAGAAAAGTTATTCTTGCTTCTATTTTTTCTTTTTCTCTTAACATTGTAGAATTCACCCTTAACCATAGTATGTGAAATATATTGTAGGAAGGTTCATCTTGGCTTGTTAAAATAAAATCAGTTACATGAATTCAAAGAAAAATAAAACGAAACCGAAAAAGTGGCAACAGAAAAAAAAACCTGAAGTTGTTTTAACTCGATTAATATTTTATGATAAATTTGAAGCATTTTGTTGTCCTTCAAAAACACCAAACAAGCAACAAACTAACAAACATCACAACAAAAAAATATTGTACGAACGAGATTTATAAATAAAACAGAAGAAAAAAAAAAAATAAAAAATAAAAAATACTAACGTTTATAATGTTTAACCATATTTGTAGTTGTTATCCTTGATGTGTACTTGTGAGTATGAGTATTTGTAAGCATTTTCGTTCTTATATCCTACATATACACCCAAGTGTTAGAGCGTGGTTAAAAAGAAATTATTAGGTTTGATAAAACGTTTGCTGAAGTTTAGATTGTTTTTCAAACATTTATTAAAGAATAAATTGATTACTTAAAACTGGGCAAATAAGTAGTCCTTTGTTACCAAAGTAGTTGTCAATGGATACGTTTTACGATTCGTGTGGAGGTCTTGAAAATGTGAAATTGTTCTAAATACTGTTATTTATTAAAAATATGAAAAATAGTATTCAAAAGTTTCATTTCGAACATAAAAATATAATTCTCACATATTTTGTCCTTTTTTTATACTTTGGCTCTACTTGTTTGTAAACATCACTCAGTTTGTCCGATGTGTACGTGAGTGCAGGAGTGTATCTCTATATGCGAAAATAAGTATCATTTTTTATATATAAATATAGAAATTTAGAGCCTAACAATGAGTAAAAAAGGACTAACATTAATTTTCTTCAGTTTTTTTTTATATTTTTTCAGTTTTCTAAGTTGCTTTTTTGCCTGCTATCTTCTAAACACCCTCCACCATTAAACGTTAGACATTTGTAGTATCTCAGATACTACAAATGTCATAATAAAGTTCTTAAGTGATGAAAACATTTCCGGTGTTTTTTTTTTATTTTTGTAAAATTAAAACTAAAAGTAATGATATTTTTCTTAAAATGTTTGTCATTGTCCTAAGCAATTTGATATTGAAAATCAACAAAATAAGTTATAGAAAAAAATTATGCAGGGTGTCTAACATTCTTCTTTACCTCACAAAATATTCTAAATTATTTTACCAATCATATTTGTTCGAGTTGTTGCTGTTCATGCATGAGCACAACAGATCATGATGGCAGGATAACACATTTTTTACGTTCTTCCGTTTAACATTTATTTTATGATGATATTCTTACTTTTATTTTGTTTCTTTTATATATTTTTTGTTATCAAAGAAAATATGTTTCTTGTTATATGTGATTATGAGTTCATATACCATTTTTTCTCCATCGTCATCGTTCTTGTCATCATCATCACCGTTCCGTCATTTTGTCATTTCGTGTGTTGTCTTCTTCCATTTTCAATATTTGTTGAGTACACACTACTAAACTGTCATTTGATGTAGTTGACTGTTAAGAGAATGTATTTAAATACGAGTATATTGTTGAAGTGCACTTGAATGTAGATTCTTTTTTATTTTCTAAATGGTTTGAAAGTAGACACAAATTGTATATTTTTACTATACTCTTACTTTTGTCATTGTTATGTTTACTCAGGATGTTTGGGAAAAAATTATGAAATATTTAAGGTATCGAAAGGTAAATTATTACACGAATTTAAAAGAAAAATGAAAAATCTGTAGGAAACTTGAAGTCGTTAGGAAAGATTTAAAATAGGGTTTATTACAGATATTATAAAACAAAATGGAATGTTATAATCGCTAGAGTCGAAACTTAAAAAGCAGTCACTGACTTTTTATTTAGGAAGAAATTTCGTTTTAAAAAGTAAGGTTAGTTCACATCGAAAATTTCCTCTAAACGAAGATTTAGTGAAAATTTCCTCTAAACGAAGATTTGGTGAAAGAAAATTTAACAAAATTTTCCTATAAAGGAAAAAAATGTAAAGAAATCTTCATAAAAAATTAGCTAAACGAAAATTTTCTATAAAAGAAAAGAATTTCACGAAAATGTTCTACAAAAAGAAATTTTATTGAAAATGTTCTACAAAAAGAAATTTTTTAGAAAATGTTCTGTAAAAGGAAAATTTATCGAAAATTTTTCCAAAAACAAAATTTTTATCGAAAATTTTTTCAAACAAAATTTTATCGAATATTTTCTTAATAAAAATTTTCTGTAAAAGAAATTTTATCGAAAATTTTCCATAAAAGAAATTTTGTCGAAAATTTTCTATAAAAGAAATTTTGTCGAAAATTTTCTATAAAAGAAATTTTTGTCGAAAATTTTCTATAAAAGAAATTTTGTCGAAAATTTTCTATAAAAGAAATTTTTGTCGAAAATTTTCTCTAAAAGAAATTTTATCGAAAATTTTCTCTAAAAGAAATTTTATCGAAAATTTTCTATAAAAGAAATTTTATCGAAAATTTTCTATAAAAGAAATTTTATCGAAAATTTTCTATAAAAAGAAAATTATCGAAAATTTTCTATAAAGAGAAAATTTTATCGAAAATTTTCTATAAAGAGAAAATTTTATCGAAAATTTTCTATAAAGAGAAAATTTTATCGAAAATTTTCTATAAAGAGAAAATTTTATCGAAAATTTTCTATAAAGAGAAAATTTTATCGAAAATTTTCTATAAAGAGAAAATTTTATCGAAAATTTTCTATAAAGAGAAAATTTTATCGAAAATTTTCTATAAAGAGAAAATTTTATCGAAAATTTTCTATAAAAGAAATTTTATCGAAAATTTTCTATAAAAGAAATTTTATCGAAAATTTTCTATAAAAGAAATTTTATCGAAAATTTTCTATAAAAGAAATTTTATCGAAAATTTTCTATAAAAGAAATTTTATCGAAAATTTTCTATAAAAGAAATTTTATCGAAAATTTTCTATAAAAGAAATTTTATCGAAAACTTTCTATAAAAAGAAAATTTTATCGAAAATTTTCTATAAAAGAAATTTTATCGAAAATTTTCTATAAAAGAAATTTTATCGAAAATATTCTATAAAAGAAATTTTATCGAAAATTTTCTATAAAAAGAAATTTTATCGAATACTTTCTATAAAAAGAAACTATTATCGATAATTTTCTATAAAAAGAAACTCTTATCGAAAATTTTCTATAAAAAGAAACTTTTATCGAAAATTTTCTATAAAAAGAAAATTTTATCGAAAAATTATCTATAAAAAGAAAATTTTATCGAAAATTTTCTATAAAAAAAATTATCGAAAAATTTCTATAAAAAGAAATTCTATAGAAAATTTTCTATAATAAGAAATTTTATGGAAAACTTTTTATAAAAAAGAAATTTTACGAAATTTTCCTATAAAGAAGAAAATTTCTCGAAATTTGCGTAAAATGAATTTTCCTAAAAAGATTTTTGACGAAATTTTCTTATAACAAAATATTATCGAGCTTTTCCTATAAACAAGAAATTTATCGATAATTTCCAATAAAAGGAAAACATCAAAATTTTCCTATAAAAAAAATGAAATTTATCGAAAATTTTCTATAAAAAGAAAATTTATCAAAAATGAAAAGAATTGTGGAAAATTTCATACAAAATTAAAGAAAAACATTTGTGAAATTAATGTTTTTATTTTTAGAAAATCCCTCTTCATTAAAATTACATACAAATTAATCTTAAACTGATTTTTTTCATATTTTCATTACTTCTCCTTGTTAATCATTTCAATCATTTAAAATAGTCTTTGAGTCGCAAGACAACGATTTCGTAATAAGTTTAACCTCTGTCCTCTGGATTGTATTAAAACAATTTAATCAGTTTTCTTTCATTTTTTATTTCATTAATTAAACTTTTCCTGTTGTTGTTTGTGTGTCTTATTGTGTGCAAAATAAATCTCTTAATAAGATTTCAGAACAAACTTTATACAAGATGGTTCTTTCATTCATCAATCCTCCTACCCCAACCTCTTCAAACGTTGTATGTTTTTGTAAAATCTCAATAAGCTGCTGGTTTAACAAAAATACTTTTTTATACTTTTAACCACAAATAGCATGTTGTTGCGCTCTTATTCAGCGAATATCATACGTACGAGTGGATTATGTCAGAGAGTGTGTCCATTCGTGTGAGTGTTTGTATTAAAAGTTATTGTGTAAAAAGTTTTCATGTACATATGTATGTTATATATATATGTATGTATGTGTTGTTGTTTTGCAGATGTTGCCACAGGATATAGACAGCAGGGACGTTTTAGTTTTTGTTTTATTTGATGCTTATATTGCTGTTGTTGTTGTTCACACTGCTGATGACAAGACGTCGGAATATAGGCTGCAATTTTTTGACTTGTATAAAAAATAACTACATGCGTCAGTGTATGTACATGTGTAACGGTAATTTTACATACATAATTATACTCTCAAATAAACAGATATATATATATATATATATATATGTGTGTGTGTATTCCCAAAACAACATATTCATATATAAATTATGTATACAAAATACGTACGTAGGTATTTGATTTTGAAAATGATGACACATATTGAGTGCATGCCAATTTATGTCTTAATTTAATTACAGTATCTTCTCTCACTACCACTCACTTGCCCAAAGACTTTCACTTTTACTCTGTTGAGCATGGATATATATCTACGTTTGAGTTTGTGAGTTTAAAGGAATTATTTGTGCATGTATGTTTACTTGTGGTACATTTTACTAACTAAATTTTATTATTTAGTTTATATTGTAGGTATTCTAGTACGTATTTGCTTTGTTGGAAATTTTTGGCTAAAATTCTTGCTGTCATTTTTCTTGTAGCAAACTTGTACGTAATTGCGTCAAATGAAATTCTTAGGTTTTAATTTCCTACTGGGTTTTGTTTTTGTACGAATATTAGTTTTGAACTTTTAAAAATATTTTATAAGCCTTTAGTCAAACAAAAAATAAACACAACAACCGAAACAACTAATAAAAACAACAAGTTAAAGAAGAGTACTAATAAATAATACTCAGTCATAAAAACAACATTGACAACCACAAACCTAATGTGATTATTAAAAGTCTTTAGAGGATTTTTCCTTTACTCCTTTGAATCACCATGAAAATGTTCATGATGACAATGTTGATTTTGCTATACAAATATTCACTTATACAATGTTTTTAAAGTGTAAGTATTTTTAAGTGTATATATGTACATATGTGTGTGTACATACAAATACATATGTTTTTTTATAAATACATGTGTTGTTGCAACACATTTAAACAACATGTAAAACTATTAAAATCTTGTTGAAATATCTTTGTAGATACATTAACATACATATTTTCATTTTCTTGCTTATTTCCTGATAATATTCTATGCCACTAATTGCGGTACAGGGTGTTAAACGTGTTGTTTACAAAATAAACGTTTTTATTTGGAATTTGTTTTTAGATGGGAACTTTTTTAGAATTGATAACACAGTGTAACAGGAAGAAATTACTTCAATAATTCCAACGCAAAAAAAGTGTAACAGTATTTTATCAAAACCCACAAAGGATTTTTCAGAGTTAGTTCGAATTTCGGTTTTATGACCATTTTTTCATTATAACTGGAAATAAAAAAAATTTAATTATTTAATCGAAATATAATTATGTGAATGCCACACCCTTCTTTGCGTCCATTTTAGTCATAATTACGTTCACTTTATTTTACTTTATTTTATGTCTAAACTACTGAACCGATTAAAATGAAACATGGAACATGGAAGAACTGACTGGATGCCACGTCCACTTTCTTTACAAAAGGGTTACTTTGTTTTTTAGAAAACAAATTTCAAAATTTATTAATTTTTTTATGACAGTAGTAAAGAAAATATCACAGTATAATAAAAGTGGGCAGAAAAGAGTGTTTTCTGTTCCTTGTGTTTATCAATTATGATGTGAATTGTCGGAATTGTGAAGGTATCGGAATTGATTTGTATTTAAAGTGGGCTAAAAACTAGGCATGAGGTCCAACTTATTTTTCAGTTCATAGCTTTCACCAAAAAGTTACTTGATATATGTGGTAAATTTAATCAAATAAATTTAATTTAATAAATCAAAATCCTGCGTAATATTTAGCAGAAGCTTTACATTATAAATAAATTTATTGAAAATTACTGATTAAAATGATTTTTATTTTCATATATAATGAAAAAATTGCTCCAAAATATCAGAATTTTAAGGGTTTGTAAAATTGAAATTCGAACTAACTTTGCAAAACCCCCTGTAGATTTTATTAATCTGATGGTATACTTTCATTTCGCTTTAGAATTATTGAGGCATTATTCAACGACCCAAAATTTGTCGTATAGAGTAACAGAAAAACCTAAGAAGTGTATTTAAAATTTAGTAAGAGAAACAAAATTAAGTTTTGGCTGTTATTATTTAATTAAATTTTGGAAAGTAAAAATCTTTAGAGAAATAAAATTTCAATGACCCAAAATTTGTCGCATAGTGTAATTGAAAAAAAAAAAAAAATAAGAAGTGTAATTAAAATAAAAATTTAGTAAGAAAAACAAAATAAAGTTTTGGTTGTTATTATTATTTAATTAAATTTTTGAAAATAAAAATCTTTTAAGAATTAAACATTTTTAGTACTTTAAAATATTAAAGACCTGACTTTGTAAAACAAAACAAAAATTTGTTTCGACAATTTGTATAAAATTTGTATTAAAAACAGCAAATAAATTCAAATTCAGTACAAAATTTGTGAATATTTTAGCCTTAAAAATACCAAAATATTGGTACTTATTTCAACAATGAAGGAAATAATTTCTTATTTGATATTATAAGTTTTATTTTACAGAATCATACATGTGTATTTATTTTCAGAAAATATCGAAATTATTTATATTTAACAAAAATTTTTGCCTGAAATGCTTCATTCTCCAAATCAAAAATAACTTAACTAATTTTATGGACTTACTAAATCGATTATTATAATTATCTTGTAATACACTTCATTAACCACATAAACTATTTATGAATATAATAAAAAATCTTATAAAAGAAAATAATCGAACAAATTTTTGGACTAACAAGCCATTTGTACGTGCGGAGAAAAAGCACTTTATTCATAACAAATGACACTTTTAACAGAGAAATGTACTCTCGGAAAGAACTCCTTTCTATCATTAGAAAGCACAGAGAATTCTAATTTTTCCGGCCTGATATCGCATCTCATCATTACAACAAAAAAGTAGCTGAGTGGTATCAAACAAATGATGCTGATATGTACCAAGATGGACCATTACAATAAATTGTCTAAAACAAATTCCATTTGATATGTATTGGGTTACAGTAAGGAAATATTTAAAGATCACTTAAAGATCAGTAAAAAACTAAAATTATACTTTCTGCCGGAAAACTGTTCAGGAGATCGCTCAATGTAATGTTGTACTGAATCAGGCTCTAAATCTCTATAATTATGTAGCAATTTCAAAAACCAAAAGAATTCTCTATATAATTAATTGCTTCAAAAAAAGTTTTAGTTTAGTTTCTCATTAGGTAGATTAGGTTGCAACAGTCATTGAACCGAAATCCAAATTCATTTCGGCCAATAAATGGGTTTCTTGTGGTATCGCAAGTACAGATCTATGTCACGTACCATATCGAACTCATAATTAAGTCTAAGATTCGTTTAACATCTAGACTACCCAGATCGTCAAAACTATCAAAGAAGGAAACGTCTCTTTCTGTCCGGCAAAGCCTGCATGAACAAAGAACATAACTGGCAGACTCCTTCTCATCTACGTCGTAACAGCTCCTTCATAAATCGTAGCGCATGACCCTAAGTCTGAGAGCATGCCTGCCAATAGGACAATGACTCTATAAAATGGCCATCAATAGATAGAGTTTATGTATCTCAAATAAAGAGTCACTTCTAGCGGTTTAACAAGTGTTCAAACGTTCATTTGTCTCAATTCCCTTACTTGGAACATGCTCATAACCATTGCTTTGCCTACATTCTTCTAATCCGAAAGCATATGTGTACCTCTTGGCGAGCACGCCTGCAAACTTTAAAGTTCAAATTGTACTGTAGTCTGATCTCGTTCAAAGAACTATGGCAGACATGGCCCGCTCTGAACGATAGAATATTGGATGCAAAGGCTTTGATAGCTAGATATTAATATCCCTGTGAGGGAAGTCCCTACCTCCTAGAAATCGATTAACCTTATATGTACAGCTATCACTTTCGCCTGGAAGACACTGGAATGTAAATTAAGTTCCCCACTGTAAACCTCACTATCGAGTCCTCTACCAAGTTTAGAGTCGTCCGTTAAGAAATTTATCCTATTTCGAGAATTTTTGGTACGTCCAACAGACCCTCTCCGCAGCGATTTCGCAATAGATACTCTGAACCAAATAGTCCAAGAGTTCCCATGTGAATTTGCAGCAATAAAGCGTAGAACAATGTCCGAACCCCCAATTGCTTTAAGCATAATAGCAAATCCATTCCTCTACCAACTAGGTCAATGAGAATAAAATGCATAAAATGCCTCCAGAAAATGACTCTCAAAGCTCCCTAATATACAATGATGACGATGTTTGGAGTTTCTCAACCAGTGTCCTGATGGTAATTTTCCATAAAGATGACCATCAGACTGCAATCCTATAGAGAAGTAAATTTTGACCTTTGAGAAGTTTTCTCCGCGATAGTGGGGCCATAAAATATTTTTGATTTTATTGGCAACAAATAGCAAAATCATGTGAAGAAAGAATTTTGAAAAAATCTTTATGGAATAAAAAGTTAAATGCATTGGAATTTTGAAAATTTTGAGGGTATATAATTAATAAAATATAAACCTGAAAATTCAATTTCAGAAATCCCAAAAAATAGTCTTCATTTCGTTCTGAAATTTTCTAGTTATTTAGTATACCGTTAAATAAGTTTGAAGAATTTATGAACAAAAATGCATTTTCACAATCTAAAAATTTTCTGGTTATTTTTCTATAGTTTAATCTAAAAATAGAATAATAAATTTCGCATATATTTGTAGAACTTAAAAAGGATGCTAAACTTTCATCAGATAACAACCTAAAAATGTCTTAGTGTAAAAATTCTAATGGAAGGTTTTTGGTTGACAGTTAGCTCTCCAAATCAAATTTAGGAGGACAAAAAACCACGAACAAATGCCAGAAAAGATAACAAATTTGTCGCAATCAAGTAAAAAGAAATAATCATATTTTATTCACAGAAAAAAAAAATAAAAATGAATTTCAATTGTGCTTTTATATTAATCAAAAATTTTTTGATTTTGCTCCAGTCATCAAAATGATAACATTAATTAATTTAATAATTTTAAACATTATTTGAAAAATATCTCACAGAAAATTTTCCGTATATTAATACAAGTAATATACGTATGTAAACTAAGAAATGTATTAATTTATTAATATTTACTGTTTATTTACCTATTTTACGGAAATTGTTTTCCAAAGAGAAACGATTTCTTAATAATTTTGTCATCAATGACTGAAACATTTACAATAATCCAGGAACACTTAATAGTAACACCAAACATAAACCATTAAGATATTATTGAAAATATTATTATTGAAATTAATATATATATATATATATATATATATATATATATATATATAAGAAAAAACCAAAACGTTTTTGTAGTACTATTTAAGGCACCAATAGCTTAACTGTAACAATAATAACAACAAAAATATCCAAAATTCATAGGAAAGAAGTCTAAATACAGCAATAAAATTAAACATCAGGATAACTAATTCGATATAAAAAACATAATTTTCAATATTTTGTAAGTCCGCCCTGGCAGTCAATTACTGCTTGCAGATGGCGGGTTATTGAATTTACAAAATTTTCAGTAATATGAGGCGTAATTTCGGTCCATGCTCGAGCAAGAGCAGTTTTAAGGGTTTCACAACTACTTATGTCATACCTTCGTACCTTTTTCTCTAAAACATCCCAAATATGCTCAATATCAATCAGGTGATTAGGGTGGGGAATTTAATTGCCTCGGAGCATAATACAGAAGCCAGTCTTGTACAACCTGAACGGTATGCTTCGGGTCGTTGCCTTACTGGAAAATCCATTTATTACCAAGACCTAAGCTATCAACAGATGCCTTCAGATTTAATTCCAATATGTTCTTATATTGAAAGCGATCCATATTACCTTCAACAAAGACTAACCGACACACTCCAGATTATGCCATGGCGCCCCAAACCATAACACTGCCGCCACCATGTTTAACTGTTAGTATTATATTTTTTGGATCCAGTGCAGTGTTAGGCTTCCTCCAAACCTTTGATCTTCCATCATTTATCAGTAAATTCAAACCGAAGCTTACGATTTTGTCACAGAAATTAGTGACTTTTTTGGGTCACTCTGCTTTTAAACCCATTGTTGTGCAAAACGTATATAACTGTTCTCGGTGTAACAGTAACATTGCAACAATTTTCAAGGTCTTCCGCTAGTTTTGGGACACTAAATTTCGGATCGCGCTTCACTTCTTTCAGCATACTGCTAACATCACGTCTCAAAATCTTCTTAGGTCTGCCAGTACGTGGTTTATTTTCAGTGCTCTTGGTTGCTTCATAATTTCTAAGTAATGTCTGCACTGTTGCGCGTTTAAGCTTTACTATTTTGGAAATTTCGCCATGAGATTTGCCTTCCTTTCGCTCACTTCTTTCAATTGAATTTGTAAAATGAATTTCTGTTCTTATTTTTCTATTTACTGCATGGAGTTACCACAATGTATGTAGACTTTTTTCCTGTCGATTTTTAATGTTTTTGTTATTATTGTTTTTATAATACGAGTAGCATATTGTTATTCTTTGTTTTTTATTAATAAAATTATGTAATAGTGGCTTAAATATTAGTATACCAATTTTTCTCATTATCTTTATAAAATCGCAAAATTGTGGGGTGTATTTAGGCTTTTTTTTTTCCTAAACTTTCCTATATATATATATATATATATATATATATATATATATATATATATATATATATATATATATATATATATATATTAATTTGCACCTGATACACTTTTTTATAATTTCAAAAACTGTGCAAAAATTATTACCAAAATTGTAATTTTTCCGTGTAACTTACAATATTCCCATTACTAGGGAATATTTTAAGTCTTTTTGCATGTGCTGATAGACTTTCACAAGATTTATGAATGTTTGCAATCATAAGGTATTTAAGAGAAATTTAAAATCATGAAAATTTTTTTAAATTTTCAAATTTAAACCGTGATAAGTTTTAGGCTCCCTTGTGGAGCACTTTTAATGTGCCAAGAAAGAAAAAGTCCAAAAGTTTTTGCTAAATTTCAAAAAATTTCTGTTTTTGCCCATATATAATTAAAAGTGGATTTATATTTTTATTTAGCTTTAGAATTTACCTTTTCAAAAAAATATATTTTAAAAAATATTTTTCCCAAACTTTTTTAAATTTCTAAAAATACCAATCTTAACAAGTCCAATGTAGGAAAAAATTATGGTATTTTTAATAGAATTTTTAAACACATTTAACTCTATATAAATAAGTTTAAAAATACAAAAATTGTTTGTCCCGTTTTTTTGTACTTTTACAAATTTATGTCCTATTTATATTTAAGTATTCAAGTGCTTTCGACTGTGAATCAAACAATAAGCTTTCTTACTTGTTGTTCTTTTCAACAATTGATAATTTTGGTTGACACAAATTTCTTAATATTTGAAGTGCATACAAAAAATATTTGTTGACTTAACATTAAAAACTTTATGCGTGACTTAACAATGACTTAATATTTTTTTGGAGAAATTTCAAAAAAAAAAAAGAAACACTTATTAAGTACCTTTTGCTAAATATTATGTTGAAGACATTGCTAATTATACTATGAAATAATAGTAGTTGTAATTAAATGCAATTAAAAACAATGACTTATTATTAAAATTTCTCTCAATTAAAGTGCCAATACTTTTTGTTATTTCCCTTTTATTACAGGAATGAAAAAAGTTTTTATTGTTAAAAATTCATTCACAGAAATTTTAAATTTGAATATACTATAATATTTCGTCACATTATCTAGTCTGTCATGTAACACACTGATGTAAGAATCCATGGCAACGTTTAGTACAACATTCATCATTTGTGTAACACTGAAAAAATTTAAAACAAAAAATATAAGACGAAAATTAAATTTGTTACAAATTTAATAGTGTAACTACCTTTACTCCAATTTCCGAACAAGCTGGTTTTGCTATAGAGCTGCTAATTGTGACTTCAGCGGTTTCATCGTTGTTCTGTTTTTCTGTTGAAAATAACACTTCTGCTAAGCGGTTTTCCAAAATAGCTGTAGAGCTGCTAACTGTGACTTCAGTGGTTTCATCATTGTTCTGTTTTTCAGTTGAAAATAGCACTTCTGCTAAACGGTTTTCCAAAATAGCATAATTTTCTTGTGCTATATCAGCAGTTTTTAAAGTGCTACTTTCACTAGTAGTTTCCTCTGAATTTTTTAGAACAATTTGAACTTCAGTAGTTTCAGTATCATCAGTACTACCAAAACGACTAACAAAATAATGTTTAGGCTGGTCGGAGGGTAAAGAATTGGGACTGCCAAAATTTTGTTCCAATATTTGATCTAAGGTTACAGTTGGTTTATAGCTAACACCCAAAAAGGGATAGGGATACACATTGTAACCACGAGTACAGCGATACAAATAACTCATACAACTATTTGAACAACAATCCCAATGATTAAGACACTTTCATTTGTTTAGTTTTTAATATAATTAAATTATAAAATATGGAATTAAATCAATTATAGAATCATTAATAAAATAAATTTGCTATTATAAAAATGTAGTTAAACAACTACAGTAAACACAAATAGTAAACATACATTTTAGTTTACTTTTATCTAAGTATACTAAAATGTGAAATGTAAAAGTATACTAAAATGCCTATTATAAAATGGAATGTCTTGTAATTTAATCAAATACTAAACAAAGGTCTTGTTCTATAAACGATTATATTACATTATACTGCATTTAGTATACATACATTCATACATACATACATACATAATAGTTTTTCGGTATAAAGAAATACTTACATATTCATTAAATCCAGCACATTTTTTAGGCGTTTGTCCGGCAATCACCTCACTTGACACAAAAAACAAAATCAATAAATATTTAAAAATCCGATAAGAATTTAAGCGAAATGTAAACATCTTCCCGTTTGCAACTTGTATCAACAACTGAAGATGATTTTTAACGAAAATCAAGAGCTCACCAAACAACATCAAAAGCTCAAGTGAAAGCGAGAAGCATTAAGAATAATAACGATCAATCTGAAATACATATTTATTTTGTTTATATTTGCAGCAGCATCAGTGATGGGATTTATAAAAATAAATTATAATTTTAAGCACTTGGCACTTTTTTATTATCTTTTGAGTGTCAATTAATATTAAAAGGTATTTAATACACAGAAAAAATATGGTCTATTAAACGGTTTATCAAAGATAAAAACTATTCCAATTACTTTTTTAATTGTATCCATTAATTAAAATTAAAATTTTTTAATATTTTTTACTAAAGCTAAAACAATTTATCAGCTCTCGATTATTTTTCTTATTGTATCAATTAATGAATTAATCATATATAAATAAAAATAAGTAATAATTTTAATAATTAAATATACAATTTTTTCATAGATTGAATTTCAATTAATAAAATAATTGAATATGTATTATTCGTCATTAAAATTAGATTTTAGATTTTTCGATGTAAAATTAGAATTTAATGGGTAGAATACACTGATTTTGAGTAATTTGTTTAATTATAAAAAATATTTGAAATCATTTTAAAATTCTGGGTAATAATTTAATTAAATTTTTTCGGAAATATATTTTTTCGGAAATGTTGAATAAATTTATAAATTATTTTATTAAAAAGCATTAAGGTTAATTACTTTTAATTTAAAGGCTATTTAAGACTTTCTGATACATTTTAAAATTTGTAGTACTTAATTTAGTTCCTCAAATACCATCACTGATTCATACTTGAATACATACAACATTGAACCGGCTTAAGAATGAGAGAGAAGGGCTAAATTTAATGAATAATATTTATATTATTTTCAAGCAACAGAGTTGGAAATTATTTTTTTTATAACAATTAATAAACATAAACAAATGTACGTGTAATAATGCACAGTGGGACTAATTTATAAACAATTAGTAGTAAAAATTAAATTTAAATAGGCCAGAACTGAATATAGGCAAAACAAAAGGGTTTCTTAAAAGACTTTAATAATAATCTATTGTTATTTTATTACCAAATTAACAACTCCCGTGAATGACTAACTTAATATATTCTCTCTCACTTTTTTTGCTTTAACTTTGTTAATAACATGCTTTACCCAGAGCAGTGTTAGTAAAACAAAGCTTAGCAAATTGTTCTGTAGTTTTTGTTTTAGTTTTGGCAACTAAAACAATAATAAACTACTGAGTTTAAATTAAAAAATTATTAAAATTCCTACTACTTGTTTTCTTTCTTTTAATATTGATTAACACAGTGCAACAAAAAAAAGTTGCACCAATAATTCCAACATAAAATTAAACCGTATCTACCAAAACTCCCAAAGAGCTTTTCGAAGTTAGTTCGAATTTCGGTTTTAAGGCCTATTGAAGTACGAACTTTTGGGATTTTTTTTTTCAATATTATTGGTAATAAAAAAAAATTAAATTATTTATTATTGTTTACTGGACGCCACACCTTTTTTACTCCCATTTTTGGTAGAACATTGTTTACTTTATTTAACTTGACTTTATGTTTAAACTACTAAACCAGCTAAAATTAAACTTGGCATATATATATCCTTAAAGGAAGGACTGACAGGGTTCCACTCTTTTTTGCTTTTTAGTAAACAAAATTTAAAAATTTATTCAATTTTTTTATGAAAGTGGTAAAAAATATTACAGTACAATAAAAGTGGGACAAAAAGGAAGCGTCAATTTATTAATATACAATATTCACTATTCGTAGTGTATGTCAAATTTAACATACACTAGGAATAGTTTTCTCCACAAAATACTTGATATATGCGCTAAATTAAAAAAGTGTTCACTGCATTTTGATTAATACTATATATATATATATATATATATATATATATATATATACACTCATATATTGCAAACAATTTCGTTATGAAAAATGGTCATAAACAAAATATCTAGGAGAAGATTTGTACTCTACAAAAAAAAAAATAAATACCCATAAATATATTCAAATTTACCTATTTAAATGTTTTTTAATTTACAAACATAATGAAAATAGTGCTCCAAAATATCCAAAGTCTAGAAGTCTATAAAATCAAAATTCGAACTTACTTTGGAGATTTTATTAATTTGATGGCATACTTCCATTTCCCATTGGAATCATTGAGAGTTTGTTGGAATTTGTCGCATAGTGTTAATTAAAGTTCCCAGTTAAAAATACAAATAATTTTTTAATGAAAATTACTTTTATAATTATTCTCATTTTGACTAAAAATGGCGAAATTTATTTAATTAAATTTGCAATGAAATTTTTATTAGTGAAAAACATACGTGATTAATTTCTTAGAGAAAAAAATTGTGGAGAAATTTTTAGTGATAAAATCTTATTTTTTTTAATAAATTTGTTTTATAATGATTATTATTTTAAAATTTCATTAAATTCTATTTGTGATGAAATGCTTCTTAGTGCAAAGGATATATTAATTTCTTAGAAAAAAATTTATAGAAAAATTTTTAGTGAAAAATTAGTTTGAAAAATGTTGGTGAATTTTTTGAAAAAAATTGTGGAGGAAATTTTTTATTGAAAGGCATTCGTCGTCAAATTCTTTTTTTGAAAAAATATGTGGAAATCTCATTAGGAAACAAGTTTTATTGGTAAAAACTTGGTTATATTTTTTTTTTTTTTTGTGAAAAAATGGTCGGATTTTTGTCGTGAACAAATTTGTAGCGAAAAATAAAAAATTCATAGCAATATTTTTAATGGTAAAATTTTTTAATGAAAAGATTTAGTGATAATTTTTTCTAGTGAAAATATTTTGTGGTGAAAAATTTACAGTAAGTGAAAGAAATTCTGCATCTTTCTTTTGTAGTGAAGAAAATTGTGGTGAAATTCTCTTTACTGAAAAATTTTTGTCGAAATTATTTTCAGTGAACAAGAACTTGTAATTTAATTTTATTTAGTAGAAGAGTTTGTAGCGAAGTCATTTTGGTAAAAATGTTTGGTGAACTTACTACTTTTTTCTAGAGAAAAACTTTGAATTCTTATGAGTTAAAAAATTTAATTTTTTTTATTATTATTCTAAAATTGTTTTCTGTATATCATTTTTTTATATAATAATTCTCTAGAGAATTTTTGTTGACAAAAATTTACATATTTTTTAGGAATTTTTCGTGAAATATTATTTGCACAAAAAATTGTGGTCATTTCTTTAAGTTCGTAGTGAAAAAAAAAAAAAAAAACAGAGGCAACAAGGCAATTGTTTATTCATAATAAAAATTTTATATTTATCGAAGCTTAATAGAAAAATTTTCCATACAAATTTAATAATTAATAATAAATACAAATTTAGAAATTTATATATATGAAATCTTTTTCTATTAAGCTTCGATAAAATTAAAATTTTTATTATGAATAAACAATTGCCTTGTTGTGTCTGTTTGGCAGTACTAAAGCAGACTTTGACTATAACTAGACACTAACAGAATGGAATACTTATTTTCTGTGCCGCTACTGAGGCTTATCCAGTTTTGTTTCGTTGAGAACTTCGCCCGCTTCGCACTGGGTGCAATTTTGAGGGACTCAATTAGCAGCGCAGGGCGTTTGGGGCAAGTAAAAGAAGATAGCACCTAGCGCCGTAAACGCTGTTACTGATGTGGTTACAGTAGTCGACATCTGGTTCGAAGGGCCATAAACAAGCTTGCAATCATAAATTGCTTTGTTGTCTCTATTTGGTAGTACCAAAGCAGAGTTTGTGGACTATAATTAGACACCAACAGAATGGAATATGTATTTTCTGTGCCTCTACACACTTCATCAGCATTCGTGTTGTATTATCCATTTTGGTTTCGTTGAAACCTAAACAATGAATAAGGCAGTTTGTGTATAAGTTAAGTTTAGTTTTTAGTGAACATTTAAAAAAAGTTATCGTATTTTTTTCCTGAGAATATTTTTTAAAAAATATTTAAAAAATTGAGTCATTATTTTTGGTAATGTGTGATTTGACTTCAATAAGTAAATTTGTAATTTTCAATAAAATTAAAAAAGATAAATAACTTATACAATAAAAATAGTTAGTGTTTCTATATAAATTTTAATTTGGCAATTAATTCATCATCTTTCATATGATTTGCAAAAAGTAATAAATTTTCATATTTTTTGCTATTAAATATGACACCGGAAAATACCGGTTTATTTTGAAAAATTATAAAACAGAAAGTAAACGTGATTCAGTATCATTTGTTTATATCTTTTTCATTGCAAGAGTCATTGTATTTAATTACTAATATCAGACAATCAATATATTTAAGCTGAAATACATAATGAGCAATATGTATCAGCTGGGTTTTGAAAATAAACTAAACAATATATATGAAGAAGTAAATATTTGTTAATATTTCCAATATAAATACTAATACATCCCCTTTATTTTATGACTAATAATATCGATAAGAAATCATTGATATTTGCGAAATTTTGTAGAAACTACTTATAATTAATTATATGTTTATGTTGGATAAATAAATAATTAATTTAGGTCACTGATTGTTTTAGGTTTGTAACAAAATATATTTATTAAATTTTATTGTTAACCATATTTAAGACTAAAGTAATCAGATAATTTAAATGTTGCACAAAAGGAGAAAAAAATCCAGTTTTAAAGATTATACAGCCTCAAATTTAGAATCATTAAATAACGAACAAATTTAAAATAATTCAGAAACTCACTAGAGCAATGACTGTTTTCAGCAGTAGTCTCTTGTTATTAAAAAATATATATATATTATACAATTGTTAATAAACATTAAGGTTAACACTCTTTTTAATTGGTTTCAAGTCTCTCGATGATTTCAACTCTTATACAAATCACAAAAGTCTACACAAATTCTCCAGAATTCTTATCTTATCGCTATAAATTCGAATATTAATATTTTGCTTAGTTCCCTAAGTGAGTATCAATTGGAATATTTCGATTTAGTTGCGGTTGTAATCTAAAAGTGAACGGTTTAAGCGGTAAACATAAGAAATACGAAAAAGGAAAAATTGAAGCGCGTTTTAGGAAATGTTACGGCTACATTACCTAAAGATGAGTAGAAAATTCTGTTTATTGATATTGTCATTGCTAAGTGTGGCGCTATTTATAAATCAAGCTACATGTTTAGAAAATACTACAGACATAGAAACACCCTTAATTACAACTGCCCCTAGTGCACTTACACGACTTCGATCATTGCGTTTACCTAATTCCACATATCCTTTACATTACTATTGGCATGTTACGACCCTTATACACACGGGTGATTTGGACTTTAAAGGAAATGTAACAATTGATATAGAAATTAAGGAATCTACTGATGAAATTGTTTTACATGCCAAGAAATTAAGAAATTTTACCATTATTTGTTATGATATGGAAACGGGTATACAGTTGCAGGATTTGACCTATACCCATGATGAACGTACCAATTTTCTCATTATACATGCTTTGGAATACTATCAAGTGTTTGAGGTCATGAAGGTATATCGTTTGGAAATACTTTATGAGGGAACCATGAATGAAAAACATGCTGGCCTTTATTGGTTGGTCTATGAGAATCAAAATAATGAGACCATGTAAGTAAATTGTGAAATGTATTAATTTTAATAACAAATAAAGTTGAAGTTAACACATTTCCGGAACTATTTATGTGTTTATTGGTTTCCTAATAATTTGTAGTAAATTAATGTCAAAGAAAAAAATTATTATTGTTTCATTAAGTGAAAAAAATTAAATTAAAATTAAATTTTAAAAACAAATAAAAATACACACTTATTTTCAACCAAATATACAAAAATAATTTAAACTGATAAGCTAGACAAACTTAAAAAGTCAAAAAAGTTTCCCCAGCTAGTGTCGTCATTAATAGTAAAATAAGTAAACACACACACATACTCATAGACACTATTATGAAATTTTCAAAGAGTTGGTGATTGCCCAGTCATATTTAAATTTTGATAAAAACTTTTTATAATGTCATCATTTGCACACAACGAATAAATAAACAAATAAATCAAAACAGAAATGAACTATTCCTATGTTATCTAGTCCCTGATACCGGTACTCTAACTATCTAATCAGATAATAAACACTTGCACATTCAGAGTCATTCGACATTTACACGTTTTGAATAATCAGTGCATCAATGAACTGAAGGTAAATAAATTAAAAAAAAAGAAAAGCAAAATTACGCGCCTTTTAATAATGTCTATTGCTGTTTAACCCTTAAATATTTTAAAGCCACTTCCATCTAATATTTGTTTGCAATCGCATTGAAAATTCTGCTTAAAGTCTTATCACTACAATTATGAGAAATTTCTTGTTTACATTTAGGTATTGCAAAATTTTTTTTTATGAGTCTAATAAACATTTATTTATTGCACGAATCAAAATTTAAAGTTCAATATTATTTATTTACTTCAACGTAATCTTTATTAGAAAAACTAAAATATTCATGTGTTACAGAATAATTAAATGATAAGGGAAAATAAAAAAAGATTTAAAAGGATTGTAAATATTGAATAATTATTCAAAATATTTGCTAATAAAAATGTAGGCAAAATATCAAATCATAGAAGATTTTATTGTATTAAAATTAATCCTTTCAAGAGAGTCATTAAACGAGAAATTTGTCGACTAAAAGTTGTTTTAAAGTAAAATTTTTCAAAGTGTGTTGATTTTTTGTCATACGACTATTGTCAAATATATCGTCAGATAAATTTTATCGTCCAAGGGACCCTTTAGAAACAGAGAATATTTTTATTTATTTTATTCATCTATTTATTAAATTTGATATGACGCAGTTCTTTATGTCGATATCGGTTTTTATTTTATATCTCTCTAGAGAAATTAAAATAATTTTTGCAATAAATTATTATTTTTTTTTTTTACCAAAATTTATTAAATTTGAAAAATTTTGTTTTTTCGTTTGATAAATTGCTGTTCAAGTTTTATAAATATCAAAAGATATTTAATAATTCGATATTAATAAATTGTTAAACTGATAAAATTTAATTGTATGAGATTTTATTTCGATATTAACAAGACAATGTTTTAGACATAAAAAGCAATAGAAAATTAGAAGTCTAACTCGCTCTAAAAAAACTTAACTCAGCTGTTAAAAAAAATTAACTCTCATATGAAATTTCTTTAGAACTAATTTATACTATATTTTTTTTTTTTTTTGCCGAACGAATTAAAACAGTTGAACTTCTAGTTGTTTCGAAAGAAATCAATTTGTGTTGTTTAATATTGATGTGTATATTAAATATGTATTTTTACGCACACCTTGCGTATAAACGTATATTACAATATGAAAATTTTCTGACATTAATTGTTTATGGAAGCTATGATTAAAAACGAATCAATTCTATTGAAATGTGTTATATATATATATATATATATATATATATATATATATATATATATATATATATATATATATATATATATATACATATATATATATACATAAAAACATATATTATACGTTTCGAAAGAAATCAATTTGTGTTGTTTAATATTGATGTATATATTAAGTATGTATTTTATATATAAGTTTGTCTAATTGTTGTCTATTTAATATGAGTATAAAATCGTCAATTCTAATAATAACTTGTATTTTATTTTTTCTTAATAAGATCACTTTAATATGTTTACATGGAAGCTATTTGCAACTACTGAATTTACTGTCTACTACGTTTATACGTACACCTTGCGTATAAACGTATATGAGAGTTAATATATATGAGTTAATATTTTATTTGCAAATTAGTAACTCACGAAAACGAATCGCGATTAGTAAAGCTAAATGGATATTATGTGTACGGCGTTGTCACTTCCTTTTACGTTTATAGAATTTTCAATGATAACGGTTGTATTTCGATGTAATGGTTGTTCCCGTCCGGCATGACAAATAAGAAAATATATTTCTTTATGCAATTTCCGTGAGTGATTTATTTGAAAATTATTCCTATTTGCCGGGCTTATAAACGTAAAATAGAAAAATAGATTTACATACACATTAGTGGTGCTGGACAGTAAAAGTGTGATTTTTATATTCATCAAATACTTTGAAAGTACGTCAACTTATTGTTTGCAAATAGTTTTAATATTCAAACAATATTTTTTTTTTTTTTTTTTGCAAATTATTTCCATAATACAAGAAAATAGTAGAAATAAATTTTATCATGAATAACTTTATCTCATGCTAAAATCCTTGTGCTAGATATAATATATAAAATTAAATAAAAAACGTCCATCAATTCCCAGTTTTTTGAGATAACTATTTCACTGTTATAAAAGGTTTTGGACCAGAACAACCAATAACTGATTCTAATGTTATTTGTGGCGCTGAATTCGAATAAATTTTGACCATATTTGACAGTTAATTTAAATTTTATTGAATAAAAAGTTATAAATTAGAAATGAATAGCAGTGGAACTAAGTCTTTTGTATGGTCGCATTTAAGAATAAAATCTAACCATTAGAATATTAATAATATGAAATTATTCGGCAGGTGCTCTTCTATTAGTAGTAATGACCACATAGTAGCCAAAATGCAAGAACTAAAAAAACTAGAATCAATTTTAAGAAATGGATTTTTTTGTGTTATTAAAGTTAACCTTTTTGAAAAACTTTTAGCATATATCTTAACTAGATTAACTTAAAAACTATTATTTTTATTTTATTTATTCTTTTCTCTGCTACAATAGCTGAGTTTAATTCGGCTTGGTATCGTCTCTCAATAACTAAAATATGTATTGAAGGGTACAAAAAATGCATTATCATAGAATGTTGCCTTTCATTTTATGAAAAGCTAAGAATTTATGATATTGTGGAGAATATTCTTAAAAGTTTTTTTTTTTTTTTTTGTGATTGCAATGAACTTTATTCAAGTTTATTTTTTCGCAAACTTTTGCCTTCCACACATTTTTTGGCGATGTAGTTTTGATTCTTTTATAATTTTCTTTATCTACCACTAAGCATTATTGTTATTATTATTATTATTATTATTATTATTATTATTTTATTATTATTATTATTTCGACTTTAAAAACTACTAGGGAGGTGCCTCTAGAAAACATAATGGACATCTTTGCTCCACCTTTTATCTAGATAAATATGTAGCCTAAAAACTCCTTAGGGAAGCATATTTTCTTTGGTTATCATTGGGTCAAATTTGACTAAAAATGAGACTAAAATTATTTTCTGGTCACTTTTTCCAAATATTTATTTTAGTATTGGCCTGTGTAATTAATTGCAGACCCCAATCCGAATTATCGACGTTTTTTTACAGATAATACATTTTTAAATCTAAATTTATAAAAGATCTATCTATGTTTGTTTGGCTGTCTATTTGTCTGTTTTTACTTTACAGACAACGAAATTGCTAAACCGATTTTTTTTTTTTTTTTGAAATTTCACGGAATTCAATTAAGTTACTTTCACGCATAGGTCTAGTGGGAGTGGTAGATCCATAAATATTAATTATTGTATATCTAAAGAACTGTAACAGGGAAAGTCTAAATATTTTGTGGAAATGAAGGAACAGCACCACACAAAGTAAATATTAATTATTACATATCTAGGGATATAGAGTAATTTATATACTCGTACTCGTATATATTTAAGTGGTCAGAGTTTTACTTTTAATTTTCCAGATCGAAAATCTTAAACCTACTTCTACTAAAGTTTTAATTTTACTTCGATATTTTTATTTCAATACGATGTAGGTAGCGAAGCATACCGGGTTTAAGTCAGAATTCATTCAATTCAGATTATAGAGTATAAAATAAGTTGGGAAATTTAGATTACAGAGTAGTCAGTATTAGCAGTCAGATTATGCGTTTATACTGTGTTAATTGTTATGAATTTGTTTTATTAGTTGCTCAGTTATTTAATTATTTTTGGGAATCCCTTTTGAATTATTACGCAAATACAACTTGGTTTTAAATGGTAATTCGAAAATACAAGTTTGTATGTATAATAATTTAGAAAAATCCCAAAAAAAACATAAAATTTCTTAAGAAAATAATAAATCTTTTAAATGCAGCACATATGTATGCATTTGTTTTGTAAAGGAATTAAATTTGTTTTTTTTAATAAATAAATAAAATAAATGGAAATAAAGAAGTTCTTAAAACAAGCTGAAAGTTATGACCAATGACCCCTTGTACGTTAATTTGTCATTAAGTAAAATAACGTCATTGATATAAAATAAACAAATTTTGCTTTTTCATTGTAAAAATCAATAAATAAATCAATAAATAAATAAATTTGGTATAAGAATTACTACCTATAGGTAAACTTGTACTTTGGAAACTTTTTATTCACCAAATTTTTTATCTTAGGAAAAGTATATGAATTATATTTCCTTAACAATAGTTCAAAATACTTTTAATAGGCCTTTTTGTTTTATGGACTTTGATGCTTTTAGAAATACATGTACCCAATTTTAATTATTCTGACGTACCAAATTTTTTTTTGTTTATTATTTGGCGTACAATTTTTTTTTTTTTTTAATTAATTTTATCAGCATTTTTAATTTATTTTCTTGCGGGTATAAAACGTTGTTGATTTTTAATCACTTATTAAGGCGCTGATCAATTATTTTTTATTAAATTCACTTTGAAAATAAAGGAATAAAATTTAATTTGATTGGATTTTCCCTAATTATTTTCCTGATTTCAATAAAATACTTATGAACAATAAGAATGTTACAGTAGCACAGTAGTCCCAAAACTCTTTTTTTTTTTGGAAATAATTCTATAACTTGTGAACCTGAAAAACAGTAAATTTAGAATTTAAATATATTTTGAGAAATAATGGTAATACCCAGCAAAAACTTTTTGATTCTCTGTAATGGCTACTACTTATTAAAGTAGTTTCTTGGTAATGAGGCGGTATTATTATTTGCGTACTCTATATTACATAGATAAGTATTCAATAGTATAATAGCACAGTAATACTGCAATCAGTCGACTAGAGCACTAGGATAACAACCAGAAGATTGTTGGTTCAACCCCATTCTGATGTTGTTAGTTTTTTTTTTTTTTTTTTAACAAAATGTCTAAATGATATTTTATACTAAAAAAGATTTTATCACTTAGAAAATTAACTGCGAGATGGTGTACTGAGTAAGGCGTTAGTCATTAGAAACGAGTGGTTAATTTGTATCCAAGTACAAATCTCACTGACAGTAAAATTTTTTTGTTTTATTTTTATTTTCGTTTATATAGACCTAGAGTCTAAAAATCAGTACATGAATTTGTGGACAACTCCAAAAAAATAATTAGTTATTCAGCCAAAAAATAAGTATTTTATTTTTGTTTCCAATTATTCCTGCTAGCTTACCAAAGCAAAGTTTTTGGGTTCTTGGACAGAAATGAAATTTAAATAATGAAATTGAAAATATTCACCCTGTCTTTATCAGGGTTGTGTTTTATAAAATATTTTCTATGTATTTAGTGGTCATATGTAGTATGTAATCAAGATACATATTTTTTACCTCAAACTATACCCAAAATTTCAAAAGCACACAAATTCCCAGTCCAGGAAAAACATTTATTTTTTTCATTAAAATGATCTCCCTGCGGTTATCAAAGGGGTGGTTCATAAAACATTTCTTATGTATTTAATGAACAAAAACTTGAAAATTTACGAAATTCGGAAAGATCTAGCGAAGAGATCGTTGCCCCAAGTTCACAGGAATCTGTTTAATATGAATTTATGTTAAGTTTTCTTTTCAAAAAATGAAAAAAGTGTACGGTTCGGAAAAAAAACTATTTTGAATTGAAAAAATATTACCACATTTAAAAAAAGTCGCAAAAAATGAATTTTTTTTCAATTTCAAAATAGTGCAAGTCTTTATCGGAACTATACATATATATATATATATATATATATATATATATATATATATGATTCTTGTATCATTATTTTAAATATTATAAAGAATGTGTTGAATATTTAAAAAAAAATATTAGGACTAAAATTAAACACACGAAGTTAAAAAAAAAAAAACTAAAAAAGACATGCCCAACATGTAATCAAAATTTTGCTTTAGTCTAAATATCTGTTAAACTAAGAGATATGTATGTCACACATGTAAGCATATTTTTATACAAATTTACAAGGAGTATCTGTGTGTTTTTACAATTTTATTGCAATAAAATCATTTATGAAACACCGAATGTTAATCATAAATTTAGCAAAAAGTTTTATAGCTAAATATTTTGGAAATAATATAAACAATTTTGGTGTTATATGAAATAAATTAAATGTCTCAATCAACTATCAATGATACCGTAAGTTATAGCAATATCTACCAAATCTGCAGGCGGTAATAAAATTACATTCTTGTAACATTTACGTTTGCAAGATAATTGCTTTTAAGCGTTTTAGCAATAAAATATTTTGAATGATTCAATTATAGAAAATTAATTATAAAATCGAAAACTTAAAACTATCGATATATAATAGAACTTTTAATCAATAATAATGGTACATTAATTAAATTTCAATTAAAAAAAAAAGTAAAAAATTAGTTATGAAGATAAAATACTAAATAAGTCGATTTTCATAATTTCTAATTTCTAAATTTAAGTATGTATTTTAAACCCTAAAACACTTTTTACATCTTAAGTCACTATGTTGTTAACTAAATTTAATTTGCATCATTTCTTTCTTCTAACAAAATCAGTTACCATGCAGCCACCCAATTTGAGCCAACTAGTGCCCGCATGGCTTTGCCTTGTTATGATGAACCAGCTTTTAAGGCTAATTTTACTATAAGCGTAACACATGGCAAAATATACAATGTCATCTCTAATATGAACGCATACAATATTATCGAACACAGGTAACTATAGCAAAAAATAAAAAATAAAAAAATAATGTTAACATGTCTATCTTTTTATTCCATTCTATACTTTGCAGCAATAGTGATTTATCTACAACTACATTCTATACAACACCGCTAATTTCCACATACCTAGTGGCATTTGTTGTCTCCAATTTCGATTATATCTCTGAAGAATATCGCAATGTAACCCAAAGACTTTATACACCACCCACCAGCAAAAATAAAGGCCTTAAACAATTAAAACTTGCCATACGTACTTTGGCGATTATAGAGGATTATTTAGGTATTCCTTATCCTTTAGAGAAACTAGATCATATTGCTTTAAATAAGAACTATGGTGCGGCCATGGAAAATTGGGGCCTTATAACATATAAAGAAGATTATTTACTTTATGGTGATAGCCACAAGCATCAAAGAGTTAAGGATACCATGACTATAGTTCATGAAATATCACATCAATGGTTTGGTGATTTGGTATCACCGAAATGGTGGTCATTTGCCTGGTTTAATGAAGGTTTTGCTACATATTTTGCTCATATATTTATAGACTTGGTGAGTTTTTGTTAATATTATTACTTAAAATCTTTTATAATTGATTACAAAGGGCAACACTAATTCTGCGGCATGGTATTTTCCAGTCAATTCAGCTGCACGTTACTATAAAGTACTAAACCTATAAACTTTTTCTGAATTGACTCTTGTTCTGGTGATATTTGTAAAATTAATGAGGCTGCAACATATATTGAAGCATATTTAGAAAATGATTTGGCCGATTTGGTTCAGTAAAATATCAAAAAATTCAAGTTATACTCACATTATTTTTTTAAACGCTCAGCAGTTATGGAGATATTAAGCCTATTTTGTGAAATTTAAATATATATAAATATATGTATATATATATATATATATATATTTATATATTAAATCATGAGAATTCGAAAATGTCAAAAATACAAATTTTGATTCTTGATCATATAGATATTTTTTTTTGAATTGCAAGTAAAACAAGACATATTTTGATTGTACTCACAAATTAGTGAAGATATCTCGTTCACAAATTACATAAAAATATTTAAAAATAAGTAAGAAATATATAGCCGGTCTAGCCCGATCATATGATACCCTCGCCACTGTGTACGTACATCAAAATTCGGCAAAGGGGCTTATGTGGGACCCAGGGCCAATTATGGACCGATCCTCGTATTAAGCATAGTGTATATTTATTTGAAACATACGCATGCATTACACTTAGGGTGATTCCCGGAAGTGAGCCTTATATGGAAGCTATGGTCAATTAAGGGCATCTATTACACCACCATAGAGTATACAAATTTAAGAATCTTAAAACAAGTTTTCTTTTTTTAATTTTGGTGTAATTTGTAAATGAGATATCTTCATTAATTTGTGAATAAAATGAAATATAATATGTCTTGTTTTATTTGCAATAAATTTATCTTTATGATCAAAGAATAAAAATTTACATTTTTGCCAATTAAAAATTTTTTTATGATTTTTTGAAAAAAACAAAAATAGAAATTTTGATTATTTTTTTACAAAATAGGCTTAATATCTCCAAACTGCTGAACGTATCAAAAATAATGTGAGTAAAATTTGAAGGCAATTTTAATTCGAATTTTTTGATATTTTACTGAACCAAATCGGACAAATCGTTCTCGAAATATGCTTCAGTATATGGTACAACCTCCTTAATTTTACTTACAGCGATTTATCGTGAAAACCAGAGTCAATTAAATAATGTGATTTATAGGCTTAGTACTCTATAATAACATATATCCAAATTGACTGATGTATCCCGTGCCGCAAAATAAAATTTTCGTTTTGCCAACTTATGTTATTATTGTAATAATTGCAGCTTCATCCAGAATATAGAAGTATGGAATATTTCCTAATAGAAACTGCTGACAGGGCTTATAGTTATAATGAATTTAATGTGAATCCTCATCCTATGTCACATTATGTAGAAACTGAACGTGATATAAAATCAATATTTGATATAATATCTTATTCGAAAGGTAAGTTTAGAGTTTTAAGTACATAAAATTGATATCTTGACAATCCCTATCTTTTCTTCATATACATATAGCGGCCTGTGTCATACGTATGTTCCATCATGCCTTTAGCCAAAAGACCTTTGTACGAGGTATTCAAATGTTCTTAAAGAAATAGTAAGTTTACTTTTAAATTGAAATCTTTGAAAGAGTGGTGTATAACAATTAATTTAAAAAAGTTTTTACCTTGTCAAGTGAGTACTCGGTGGCCACTGAATATCAATTATTTGACTGTCTACAAAAGGCTCTGGAAGAAGATCGTACTCTAGAAAATGCTGAATGGGTATCGTCATTGCGTAATATAATGTTATCATGGACTCACAGTAAATGGATACCAGTAGTTAATGTACAACGTAACTATGAAGACAATACCATCACCATAAAACAACGTTCCAAAAATCCCAATTGTCAAGAACATTGGTGGATTCCTTTAAATTTTGCCACTGCCTCAAGTTATAATTTCAATCGTACTACTGTGGATTATTTTATGCCGCCCATACAAGAAGTTACTTTGAATCTCTCAGATTTGGGCATAGAAATGAAGCCAGATGATTGGTTGGTGGTAAATAAACAACAGACTGGTTTCTATCATGTACTTTATGATGATGCAAATCTGCGTAAAATAGCTCATGCTTTGCAGGAGAATCATCAAATAATACATGAATTTAATCGTGCAGATTTATTTCAAAATCTTCATTCTTTAATAGAACATAACGAGTTTTCCATAGATGTTGTATTTGAATTGCTCAAGTATCTGATCAATGAAGACAATTTGTTGGTATGGAATTTTGTATCACCTACTGTGGAATTATTGGAACGTAATTTATATGGCACCTCTTCTCATGAATTGTTTAAACAATTCATTAAACAAATTATAGGACCTATTTATCAAAAACTTATCTCTAATGCTCATACTTCAGGAAAAATGATTACCGACAAATTACATACACCTCTTTTGCGTGTCGCTTGTATTGTGGACTTACCCGAATGTTTGGAATATACCCGTCATTTGGGTTTTGACTTTATCTTCCAGAATATTGAGTTTGAAAATGATGCAAATGATTATTTCGTCACTAAAGACACTGTGCTTTGTTTGGCCTGTCGCTATTTGTCAAATGATGAATTCGATGCTATCATACGTGTAGTATCGTCAACCGATCGTAATGCCAAACAATACGAAGATATTTTATATAATTTACGCTGTACCCAAAATGCTGCACAAATACGTCATTATTTAGATATAGTTTTTGGCGCTAATTCTACACAATATATACCAAATCAAAGAGAAAGTTTGATATATGTTGCCTATCTTTTTCATACAAATTTAATTGCTCGTGGTATTATCTGGCAGTATATATCGGAACATTATGAGACTTTAGTGAAGTCACCTTCATTTGTGGATATTTTTAATAGAATTGCAGAATTCGTACCAACGCAACGACGTAGTCAGGTATGTATTTTAAATCTAAATGTAAAATCTTAAGTGTGCAGAACGATCTCTATTTTGTTTAAAGAACTAAATACATCTAAACGTAACGAAAATTATGAACGGCCAACGTTGCACAGTAGGGCCGATCCTAAACTACTGAACAGATCGAATTGAAATATTTGGTATGTATGGAAATCATCTTGCAGTCGCCTTATAATAAAACTAGTTAAGCTTACTCACCTATTATATTTCTTATGGTTAAAAAAAAATATCTGCGTTTGAATTAGAAAATTTCGATTTTTTTCCTTGACCTTTTATGGTTTTTCTTAAATCGTTTCCATAATATAGGAGTGAAAATTTTTTTTTTTAAATGTTTTTTTTTTTTTAATGTTTAAATTTTAGTATTTACAATTTTTAAGAGAATTTTTTTAGATTTGAAATTTTATAATTTATTTATTTATATATTTTATATAGCTATCAAAACGATTTTTGGTACACGATAAAATCGCTATCTTCCTAATACATTGCATTTAATATAATATTATATTATAATATAAAAAAAATATTTAATGTTTCTTGTGCACTTAAAAAATATGATTCTAAAAATTTCACTATTTTCATATTATTAAAAGTGCTTTTTAGATTTGAAAAATGTAGCATATTTTTTTTTCTATCCGATGAACTTGAAATGTTGTTAAAAATCTCACCATTTTTGACCAATGCTGGAAGTAGGGTGCAACTCTCTGTCAAATAAAAATTTCTTTATTATCCATTCTTGAAGCCTAGTCGTTTAAAATATGTGAAAAAAATAGTGAACAAATAAGATTATTTTTTTGTAAAAAACAGCAATTTTTTGTAAAAATTTTAAATTCTTAACTTTGATCATTTTTAACGACTAGACGAATTAAAAAGAATTTCAACAAATTATTTTGGAATGTATCTGAATGTATAAAAACGAGTAAGAAAAATGTAGTCGGTAAAGACCGACTATATAATACCCTACAACATTGTGTACACCTGTGGCCAATTTTACATCTAGATGATTTTATGCATTTTAGGGCGATTCCTGGAAGTGGGTTTATTTGGGAGCTGGACCGATTCTCATAAAATTTGGCAATGTTGTTTCTACTTACATAAAACTTATTTGTGTCGAATATTAACTTGATATTAACATTCGTATGGGATTTATGAACGTTAAAGTGATTTTCGGAAGAGGGGTATATGGGATCTATCGTCAATTATGGACCGATCTTCATGAAATTTGGTACAAAGATTGATACTTGTACAGAACTTCTTTGCACCGAATTTCATTAAAATATTCTTATTTTTATTCTTATTTTAAATGTGTTGTATGGGGGCTAGGTGAAATAATGACCGATCACCAATTTCAATAAGCTTTGTCCATGTATCATAAAAGTTCCACGTGCCAAATTTCATTGATTTATTTTTAAAATTGCGACCCGAACTATGTGCACAAGGTTTACATGGACAGCCAGCCAGACGGACGGACGGACATCGTTAGATCGATTTAAAAAGTTGGTGTTTGATAACTTTTTCTATGCGTTACAAACATCAGCACAAACGCATAATACCCTAACCAGCTATGGAGGTGTTGGGTATATAAAGCCAAGGCAAAAAATCGAAATTTCCAAATTCAAGAGCAAATATCTTTAACCATATAAGATATCATAGGTGAGTAAGCATATGTTTTCTTTATCTCATCAAGTTCTTTAAAAAAGTCTTTTTATCTTTGAAATCGGACTTGATTTAAAGGAGCTACCACTTTTTCATACTCGAGGTGGTGACTACAAGATGATTTTTCTAAAAGTTGAAATTTGGCTAAGATATCAGAAATGTTTAACCTCCCCCCCCCCCCACTCTTCATAATTTCATCTTCTTTTAAATAATAATAGATTGTTTGTTTTTGAATCACTTTATGTCTATATTAATAAATTTTAATTAAAAATCTATGTATTTATTCCAATTAATTCAGAATCAAAAATTTGGGAATTCTGTAAAGAAAAATTGAGAATAATAACCTTAGACAATCATAAATATATATATTATATATATATATATATATATATATATATATATTTTTTTTTTTTTTTTTTTTTTTTGTTAATTTTAAATATATATTTAACTAATTTCTAATCTTTTAAATCTTTCCTCATTACAGTTCTATGATTTACATCAAAAGATTAATCGTGTACTTAAAACAATGGACGAAGAATACAGTAGCACTCTGATCGATATTAGTTCACCAAAAATTGGCAGAAAAGTAAAAATGAGTGAAACATTTTTGGAAAAATTTGGCAATGACATACATGATTGGTTACTGGAAAACCAATTGCCACCTACAACTTATGCTGCTTCCATGGTGGGCACACAACTACAACGCAATGGTGGAACGCAACGTAATGGGAATTTTTTACGTTTAGCTGCAAATCTCTATAGAAAATTGTATAGTTATATATTTTAATCATAATATGTACATAGTTTTACAATAATTAATAATAACAATTTTAAATTGTTGTTTTTTTTTATGTCATACACAAAGAATATTCTTTAGCTATTGAACTTCTATGTAGGTCAATTATAAAGTTTAATTATTATTAATAAAATAGAAATTTTAGTGTTTGGGTTCTATGTTGGAGCAAAAATCAATAATTTAAAATGTATTATAGTGTTAAAAATTTAATCAATAATTCGAAATTTGGATTTAGATTCGTAGCCGAATGATTTATTGGTGCTCAGTGAACTACAAACTGATTTCTATTATATATTCTATGATGATGGAAGTCTGAGTAAGATAGCTCTTCTCCTTTGCTGTAGAATTATCAAATCATAGGTGAATTTAATCGATTGCAACTTTACTACCCAAAATCCGGTTCGAAGGACGAGATGATATTGGTAATTGATTATTGAAAGCGTAAGCATGGCTCCAAAAAATCTACTATATTAAATACATGGTAGAAAAGATATTATAAAATCGCATTTATTACACGATGTGACAGTGAAAATATACTTTTGACATGACCTAGTGCACAGTGGGGAAGATCGCAGAAATGTTGGTAATAAATAAGCTGTACCTCCTAAACAACTAGACGGATCGAACTGAAATACATGAGAGAGTGATAGAGGAGGACCTAAGCTTTAATAAAAAAAAAATATATATATATATATATGTGTATATATATATTTTATATTTTATATAAATGTAGCCTGCGACAGCTTATTAATTAAGAAAAACTTTTGAAAATTATGCAAATTAAGTGAAAAGTATAAGGCACAACATTATTTCAAAGTATATAAATATATTCTAACATTAAAAGATCCATGCATGTAAAGCGTCTATTGGATTGTACTGCCGATATTCGGGATGAGTGAGAAAAATCCATCAAGATCTTTTTATTCTATAAAACAATTCGTCCTCAGAAATTCTCTAGTCTCTGTGGAAGCATGATTATAAAATTCTAACTGGTATACAAATCTTATTACTCTGTTGAAACACTTTCTAAGTTTGTCTATATTTGCGCACGTAGTGAAGGAGTAGATCTCAATGCCGTAAAGAAATATTGGCATCTTGTAGTCGTCCTATAATAATACGAAAGAAGCAGCATAATGTCAAAGTTGACCGCCTCTAGTATGAAAAAGTTTCAAAAAATCGTGACCTTCAAATCAAGTGCGATTTCAAAGATTTAGAATCTTTTGTAAAGAACTTAATGAGATGAAGAAAATATTATTGTTAAAAGGATGTTTGCGTTTGAATTTGAAATTTTTACTTTTTGCTGTGATTTTTTTGTCTTTCCTCAAATAATTTCTGTACTATAGGAGTGAATAGTTTTTTTAAATATCCTTTAATTCCCAATGAATTACAAAATAATGTATTTATTTCAGTTTGTCTAGCAATGGAAAATTATCAAATTTTCAAGACTTTAAATCTGAGTACGACAAATTGCTGCTTTTTTTTAAACAACAAGGCTTCAAAAGTGGATAATAAAGAAATTTTTATTGCACCCTACGACTAGCATTTCATGTTCATCGGGATAGAAACAAAAGTCACACTAGATTTCTTAAATCTAAAAAATAGCTTTAACCCAATTTTTTTAAATAAATTTTTTGATGCAATATTTAAAAAAGAATAAGGATTAGGAATCAATAATAATTTTATTTATTTGCTTGTGTGTAATAAATAAATAATTTTATTTTTAAAGTTTTTTAATCATTTTTTTTTTTTTTTAATAAATTTAATGAGTCATATATGAATCAGGGAGCGAAAAATACAAAAATACTGACTTAAATATTTAAGAACAGTTAATATTTGATGCCAGTATTATTCGATTAAAATATAACAGAAAAAAATAGTCGATCATATAGACATCATGGCGCACCAAATGTTTAATAATAATAAATGAAGGAAACGATCTTAATCACTGTTACCAGATTTGCCGATTTATATGTATTTTGACGATTTTTTATTGTAAAAGTTTCAAAGTGCGATTTGACGATTTTTGTTCAAAAAATTACGATTTTTGTTGAAAAAATGACGATTTTTTTGTTTAAATCTGATTTTTTATTGTAGTAGATATATATATATATATATATATATAGAGAGAGTTTAAACTTTTGCTTCGAAATTCGTTAGCAAATTTAACCAGTATTGGTGAAACAAAATTTTTGTGTGAAAAAAAAATGGTATTTTATATACATATGTATGTATGTATGTATGTATCATAGATAAAAAAGTTTAAGAATGTGTTAAGTAGTAAAAAGTTTAATTGAAAATAAATGCAATATATATGATTTTTTTGAGTAATTTTTCAGTTGAGTTTATTTTGCCGTAAATTAGGATCACCAGCCACTTGATTTTTAAAAAATTTTTGTAAACATTCAGTAGTACTTTTAATTATGGTTAAAGAAAAGTAAAAAATTCTGGTCGCTCGCTCTTAGTTTACGAGTTATGGATCTCTAAAGTTTAGAATATATTTTTCTGAATATCTTTATTAATATATATGCTATTTAAATTATATTAATATTGTTTAAAAGTTCAAATGTCTTTTGAATGATATAAAATATGACCATATTCATTAAATTCATTAATTTTTTATTGATATACTGGAACTTAGAAAATTTTTTTATTTCTAAAAAAAAGTTTATTCGGCAAATAAATATAGGAAAAAGTGCCTGAATCCTTCCAAAGGCCAGCTATATGTAAAATCCTTTACTGAAGGTAAAAACAGAAAATATTTTTATTTTAACTGGGTCGGTAATCTTAATTTGTTACTATTTTTAAAATTTTGTATAATATAAAAAAAATGGTGGAAGTTTATTTAATAAACAAATAGTTTCAAAACTTAATATTATTTGTTGAATATCAACATAAATAGTCAAAAAGATATGAATTTTAATTTTTCAAATTTTTTAAAGCTTTAAAAAATATTATGTTAATTTTGACGATTTTTTCGTCGAATTTTGACAATTTTATACTATAATTGTCTGGCAACAGTCATCTCAATCCAGAAGTTTAGATCAAAATTGCTACAAATGTATTATTTTCTTGTATAATATAATAATATGTAAACATATTTTGATAATTATTTTTTAAGATTTGTTTGAGTTCTTCAGATTTTGAGGTTGTACTGAAATTTCGAAAGAAATGTAGAGTAGGTCTCTTTAAAAGTATCAAAGATTTAGGATTTTAGGCCAAAAACTTTTTTGTTTAATGGCACATTAAAATGACTCGAATGCGTATAGAATCAGTTCGCGTTAATCATTTCGTGCAGGAGTCGCGAAAGTTATAATGGTTTTATGTTAAACATATAAAAATGTTTGCAAAAATGTTTGTATAAAACTGGTAAAATTAAACTGAGTTATTCAAATAAAATTTATAATATTTTGAATGTTTGATGGTATTAGTGTAACAATTTTTATTGTTTTAGAGCCTATTACGCCCCTCTACATTTCCATTACATTACAAACACCAACTATTTATGCCAATTATGACTATAGAATTAAATGAGGTCTTGCGAGTTCAGATGTGTAACCCGTTTATTTAAGATAATATTACCACAAAACTTACTAAGGATTAAAGTCAGTTTTAGGCAGATTAAAATTATATTAGCCCCTATAGTTTTTTTTCAGATTTTGTAACACAGTGTTTTTTATAAGGATCTATAATATATATTCAGTTGTTATTAAAATTGAACATTAATATTTGATATCGTGTATGAAAAACACGTGACTAGTAAAAGTCCGCGATTGTTGCCAACTGAAAACAGATAATGGAAACTATAATATTTTACACAAAATAAAAAAAAAAAGAATTTAAGAGTCATTGTAATAACAACTAATGCATTAATACTTTAAATTCGTTGAAGTACTAAGATTTTTTATTGGAATTCTTGAAATTCAAAGTAATTTTAAATAAATATCATTGACATTTATTCGACAGCTTAATAAATTTTTATTTAATTAAATTAATTATTAAATAATTGCAATATAAAACATGCACAAAATGATGCTTACGATATACGAATTTAAAATGTTTTATAAATTAAATTTTGTCTAGAAAATTATTCATATAAAGTCTCTATATATTTAAAAATTTAAGATGCTGTTCTATGGCTATTATTTCAATGTGGGTAATTTTTTGATATGAATACTAGCAAATTATTAATGATTTAATTATAAAATTAACTTCATAATAATTTATATTTTATGAAAAATGCTTGAACATAAGTAGATCTTTATTTATTGGTAACAGATAAACATGTGATCAAAAATAATTTTCCGAATAAATTTCGAAATAATTTTCAAACTTCCAGAACTCCCAACTCTGAAAGCGTGAAATTTTATTTATTTATTTATTTATCAAAATATCAATAATAATAACAGAGCTACCGAATCCTCGCCATTCCAGTAAAAAGCATAATTGATTATTACAGATATAATCAAGTTCATTCATAAACATTATTTCAAGCTGAAATTCTCAGCCGAAAAACTGAGCGAAAAACAAATAATTAAGTGCGACAAAATTTTATGATCATTTTATATTTTATAATCGCTCTAATTTAGCAAAAAAAAAAAATTAAAAAAAGTCTGCTAGAAAAATATAAGTTTTATTGTTAAGATAAGATTACGTCTGTTAAGATATAAAATAAGTTTATTTGAAGTGGAAAATAATATTTGTTTGACGAGTAAAGTGAGGCCAAAAGCATTGATATCAAAATGGACAAAAAATTTGATATTTCTGATAGTTGTTTTAATGACAACAATTTATTTAAAGAAATGAACTTGCTGATAACTTTCAATAAATCACTAACCTTTTTTGTTAGTTATAAAAATATTGAAAAACTTTGAACTGAACACAGAAACATGAGAAGGAAGTCAATATTAAAATCCAAGGACTGAAAATAATGACTATGTACTCAAAGCCATGAGTTCAATTTTTTGGGAAAAAATCCAATTTAGGTAGAGTGAAGAACTGATTTGTAATTTAATATTAATTCGACTTACCGTTTCTTAAAGGTTAAAGTCAGAATATCATATTTCTTCAGAAATTTATTATTTTTTGGCTTCGATTTGAGCCGTTGCGATTTGCGCCATTTCGCTTTGCGTTGCTATTTGAAATTTCGATTTGCATCGTTATGATTTCGATTCGCGTCACTATTACATGAACTAGTGTCGCTGCATAAGGAGTTTCATAATTGTTAATAACAGGTGTAAAGGTATTGAAGAAAATTTTAATGGAAAAAAATTGTAACGATTCTTACAAAGTTGTTGTCATGTAATGTTTTTGGGAACTGAGCTACTTTTAAATTTAGTCCTTGATGATAGATTAGATGGAGATTGCTATACCTATTATCTTACCCTAAGACCTTGCTGGCATATTAAATACTCGTTGTTTGTCAACCCATATACAAATGAAAATTTATGTATTTTACAGTGGTTTATCCATTAATATTAGCTTCAACTTTCGTAATGAAATAATTTAAAACTTAAACTTTCATTTTGAAAATCGTTATAGAAAAGTATTAAGTTTATTCCAAGATTAAAAGAAAAAAAAAAGAAAAAAATTTGTTTTGCAAGAGATATCAATAGTATTCAGACTAATTTTGTTAACTAATATAAAAAAATATGTAATAATTATTTTAATTTTATATTAATGTATTTTCTTTAAGTGTATATAATATTTAAATAAGGGTAGTTCTTTTTGAATTAAATTTTAACAATTACAATACAATTAGGAAAAATTATAATACGTTGACAACACTAATTACAAATTTGATTTACGTATGTTTATTTTACCAAGTGTCTATATTAGGCAAATTTTATCAAAAGAAACGTCAAAATCAGTGCGAATATATACAGCTGATTATTATTTGGGTTGTTACAGTTGTCAAACTTCATATATAAAAAACAATAAGGAATAAGCCATGTTGTTGTTTTTGTGCAACTGTTGCCACCTTCCATAAATTGTCGTTAAGTTTGTCTAATGTAGACTCTATGTTAATAGTTATTCAACATAATTAGTAATATGATTGTTTTTATATATATATATATATATATATATATATATATATATTTATAAACCATTATATTAACCAATATTAATTAAATAATATTTTAAAAATGATTGATATAAATTGTAATAAAATTTGGTACAAAGACTTACGTTTTAATTACTCATTCAGATTTAGCCCGTTTTAGTAGCCCAAAACACGAAAAATATTTTTTAGCCCGAAACTAAAAAACTCGCACTTTAACAATTTTCTTTTAGCCTTTTTTTCTCTTTTTACTTTTTTCAAAAATGGAAAATTATTTTAATTGGGTAACGTACATTTTTTTTTTTTAATTTTTGCTTTTATTTGATAATTTTTGTGCTAAGTTCTCCCTATAATTGTGAAAAAACTAGTACCCAAATTTAACCAGAGATCCTAACAATTCTTAAAGAAACTTTATTATTAAACAAACTGCCTTCAACAATTAAAATTATTTGAGTGGAAAAGTATTGAAATAACTAAAAAAATTCGGATCGGGTTTCATAATAATAGAATCTTCATAACCTACATTTTAATTTACCCAGTTTGCTATTAATATTTTGAGATGTACGTTCCAAATGTTTAATTAATGACATAAATGTTGCTTATGAGTTTTTTTTTCTACTTTTCAAAAGCAATTTTAATTTGTACCACAAAACTGTTGTCTTTTTAAATTTAGCCCTTTTTAACATTTTTTAAAACATTTATACGCTTTTATGTTGGCAATAGTTGGCATCACTGTTATTATGTGTTATATAAGTTCAAAGTTATATGTAGCTTTAAGAGTTAGTTGTGGATTGTATTATTGTTCAAACATTTCGTTCCTATTTACAATACAATCCACAAAATTATAATGTATGTAAAATTAATTAAATTATGTTGCCATATATTAAATTTTAAATTTTGTGCTGCAACTTATTCAAAATTAAATTATAATGGACTCGTATATAAAATAGCATTTAAATTTGAAATTAAAAAAAAAAATTGGTTTTACTCTCTATTGAGAACGATCACATACTAATATAATTTGTTTGTAAATTTTCCGAATTATCTCTTTTTATGTAGATTTGTTTGTTTTTTATGAATGTACTCACTCTTAATCTGCAAGGTTAATTATAGGGAGCATTTAGGGGGAGTGGTAGCTCCTATATAAAATAAATATAATATTATTATACATCAAATAAGATTGTGAAGTGTACCGGTAAAAAGAGTGGAAGAAATATTTTATAAATTTAAGGCAATATTAAATTAAAAAAGGATATGGTGGAAAATTTATGGACCGATTTAACTGATTTAAAAAAAACGAAATTAAAAAAAAAAATAAATATTTGTGATAGATTTACGCAAGAATGAGGCCCATAGCTTATACAAGAGCTTTAAAAAATCTACTAACGTGTTTTGGCCTATAACTCGATTAATACTGTATCTACTTAGTTAATTTTTTAAACACAAAAATTCTAAAAAAAATTCCGATTTAGGTATTTCAAAAAGTTTAAAAAACCAAAAATGCCTTAATTTATTGTTGCTGTTTTACAGTACCCATGAAAACAACAACTACAATACAACATTAAATAAATAAAAAAAGAACAGATTTTCCAATAACTCTGTTGTTTATAAACCGATTTCGTTGATTCAAAAACTAATGGACCGACTGAGTTCATTTCTTCATTGGAAAAATTCAGAAGAATTTTCATTTATAATTTTTAGCTCTGGATACAACTTTATATCTATGTCGAAAAGGGATATTCGTGTTGTGCCTTCAAAATTATTTATTGGAAAGGAGTTATTTCCGCGACTTCTTTAACAAAGTTTACTCAAAAATTACAACTGTTCTCTAGGGAAATTCTTTGAAATAAATTTTGAAATGGTAACATGATATTTTCCTAGAAAATAAGTTTTAGGTAATGAAGTTCATTCTATTGTTGCCTAAAACTGAAAATCTTTTATTTCAACACGACATTTTTAATGTCACATTAGGATTTGGGTTTTCCTGTACTGTGAAAAAGAAATCACTTTAATTTTCAAAAAAAAAAAAATATTTAAAAAGCAAAGCTTTTACACACTTTTTTTATTTTATTTCTTATTTTTTTTTTGTTAAGGGTTTAATAACAATTATATTTAGCAATAAATTAAATTCTAAAGAAATCTGGTACAGATTTGCTAATAGATTTTATTTTGTTATTCTTTTTTTTACGATAACATATTTATGAAAAACGTCATAATTTTGAAACAAAAGCGGGGTAATGTCTCTTATACACCCAACTCTTCAAATCGATTCTCGAGTACTACAACAATTAAAAATATTTCAGAAATCTTATTTGATAACATATCTATATAGATATCATTCATATATTGATACAAATTAATGATGTGACCAGACTAATAGTCGGCTTTTGTAAATAATCGGGTACTTATGTATTTTAAATTTTGGAAAACATATCGTAAATTTTTAATACCTGTATCGTAATGGTTTCTTAATTTTAGATTAAAATAGTTTAAGAGGAAGTAAAATGTTTGTTTAATTTGAGTTTATTTATTTCTTTTCAATTTTGCATCATGTAAAAATATAATTCAGCATATTAAAATAACACCTTAAATTATATATATATTTTTTTTTTAATTTATTAAAAAATAATCGGTTTAGCCAATAGTATTTTAAATTTTTAAAACACTAAAATAGATCGATAAGATATATGTACTAAACGTGTACTAAAAACTTAAAAAAATAAAACCTATAAAAACGTTATCAGTTAAAATTTATTCGTATTTCGAAAATGAATGTAAGTTTTGTTAAAATACCTCTAATATTTATTAATAAACATTTATTTAAAATTATTCTAGTTAAAATATTTACAACCCTCATTTGCAATAAAACAGAAAAACTGTTATTAGATTAAGTTTTTTATCGCGCTCGCGTTTCAAATTAGAAATGGACATTCCAAAATTTATTTATTTACAAAGATAATGCTTAATTTCTTTATATATTCTTTATATATAAGAAAATATATTATCAGAGTAAAGTTTATAAATGGTGCCTAGCAAAGGTATCGAGTTTAAACGCACGTTGTTTTTCGCTCGATTCGCAACATGCAAATTTCATATACCTGGTTTTTGGCATTCGTAGCCATTTTAATTTTGGCAACAGCTGAATCGGCATCGCGTCGTTTACCTTTTGTAGTAAAAAGTGATCATAGTGTTGGAATTGAAAATCCTAATGCTCGTGCAGAAGTTTTTGAGGAAGTCTTAAACTATCGTCTTCCTAATAGCAGCTATCCGGAACATTATGACATTAAACTTACCACGAATGTTCATACTGGCGAAAAAAATTTTACCGGTGAAGTTGTTATAGATATTGTAATCGTTGAACCAACTACAGAAATTGTTATTCACGCTCGTCAGCTTCAAGAATTTAAAGTGACTATTACAAACCCATCTTCGGGTGAATCGGAAGAATTGACAACTTCATATGAATTACAACGTGAATTTTTAACATTGAAACGTAAAATAGATATTCCATTCTCAGCAGATACTAAATGGAAACTGACTATTACTTATAAGGGAAAATTGCGTGATGATAATGGTGGTTTCTATTTGTCTTCCTATATTGATGATGAGGGCAAGGATCGGTGAGTAAAAGATGTATATTAATTATCAGTGAAAGATTTTAAAATTGAAACAAGTAAGAAAGTTATTTTGGCTCAAATTCGAACATGTGATATCCTATAGAATTGTATTTGTCAAAGCGATTTTCGGAGACGGCCTTACATGTGATGTGTGGTCTATTGTGGATCAAGTCTTTCATGATATGAAATTATGTTTTATACTTTTATAAAACTTACAAATGCAAAATATTATCGCTCTACTGACGAAGGATCTTATATGGGTGCCATGGTTAATTATGGTCCGAACATCCTAAAATTTGTCTATGCTTTCTGTTGGCATATAAATTATTTATGCAAAATTGTATATTAATATTTGAGTAGGATTTATGTACGTTTAAGTAATTTTCGGAAGGGAGTATAAGTATTGGTCAATTATGAACTGATCTAAAATTTTCTACATTAATTCTACAAACATTTAGGTTTCCAAAAATTTATTTGTACCGACTTTTTGTAGATCAGTTTTCAGTTTCTTATAAGCGATTAAAAAATCATGAGTCCCATACATTTTGGCTGAAATTAGACTCAAAAAAATCGTAATTTTGAGCTTGTTTGGAAAAAGCATTAAACATTTTTTCAACGGGATTTTGGTCCTCCAGAGTATTTTTTAATGCATTTTTGTAAACATTTTTTTTAAACTAGTATTAAAATTTCATATGTTTTCCAAAAAATATATCAAAAGTTTTTTCCATGATGTAATAAAATAACTGCTTATGGAACAAATTTTTTTGGAAAAATTATTTTTGATATCTTTTTATAACGAGATCAAAATTACGATTTTTTACACCCATTTCTTAAGAAGACCCGAAAATTTTTTTGATAAAATGTACTAGGCCCGTGATCTCCAATCGCTGGTAGTGAACTGAAGATGAATTTAAATTTTTCTTATTATTTTTCCTGCATTCAACTCATTCATATGCATCCTACAAAATTTTTTAAACGGTACATTCTTATATTTGAGCATCAATCGTTATTCAAGGGGGACCAATGTATGGGGTCTAGGTGAAATAATGCAACAATTTTAAACTTCCTGGGTTATGTAAAGTCTATTTACCAAAATTTATTGAATTATCTTTAAAATGCGACATGTAGTTTGATTACAACTAGTGATTCGAAACTGGTTGGCATATTTTAATGTTACCCTTAAACTAATATTTATGGGAGTTATAAATATCTGCAGAAACGCATAATATCACAATTACCTATGATGCTGTAGTGAGCGAGTGACTTTCATCCTCTTCTTTCCAAACAGGTCTTTTAAATATTGATGATTCATTATACACCACCATAAGTGTTGTACTGATGTCTGTTACAGTCAGAAATATTAGTCGTATACTCACCTTAATGTATACCAATCACTTTCTGAGTCTATTTAAAAATGTCCGTTTATTAAAATCTACTTAGCAAACTACAGATCGCAATTTTGAAAATAATTCAATAATATTTTGTAGAATGGTATTTTATGTTTCAAGGAGAAAGCCTATTGAAAGTGATTATGATCGGTTCATTATTTCACCTTGCCCCCGTACAAATTTCCTCCCGGAATAGTGCATAGTATGAAATTTTAGTAATTTTCTGTTGATAAGTATGAAACTTTTAAATCTTTAATACACGAACAAAAATAAATAAGCGAACAAATATTTGCATCAATTTTGAGAAGCTTAATTCATTTCCAACTTATTTAGCAAGCTCTCTTTGAATTTAAAATTTATTGTTATTAAATTACATAATAGCGCATCCAGACTAACACGTAATTATGCAATTTTAAGCCGAAATTTGATATAATTTCGTTAACAGATCATACCTTTTTATTTACATAAATTTGTTGAGTATATTGATTAAAAGACATTGTTTTTGTTTATAAAGTAACTTTATTTATGTTTATTTTTTTTACTAATTTGTTTTTCTTTGTCATATTTTCCCGTAAAAATTTAACAAAATAAATATTAATCTTTAATTAAATTTTTTATATGTGCGAAAAAAAGCTGTCAACTATTTTCGTTTACATTTCATTACATGTTGAAATATGTTGTACAGTGTGGGATAAAATGTATTTTTTCATGTTCAGAATTGTATGGTTTCTATGTAAATTCGCTGAAATTACATAAAATTATGTTATTTCACAACTGTCAAAATATATAGAAAATTACGTAATTTCAACGTGATTTCTGCCGTCTGAATGTCGTAAAAGTTTAAATTATATTAAAGATTTATGACATTTAGAAGAAGGTAGATAGGGACATTAAAGCCCTTGACTTGGTTAGTGTAAATCTAACTTGATAATATAACACTATGTGGGGGTAAAGGTTAATGTTCCGGAAAGACAGTCGGACTGACATAACATGGCCACCATTTAATTTTATAATGATCTGTGAAAAAGGTGTAACATTCAGGTTTTCTCCTTCATACACATTTTCATTGTAATGGATTAATTGGATTCTAAGATCAATAAAAACGTTGTGATAAGTAATGTATTTTAGTGTAAATAAGTTTGCTTTAAGTAATTTCATTTTAATTAAAACAAGTTACTGCCGTATATTAGCCTGTGCCGAATCTTCTATACCCATTACAAATTGACCACAAATAATAAAAGTAATGCCTTAAAGTATGCATTATTATTTTTCACATTTATACTTTGAAAAATAATTTAATATTTTTCCAAACCCAAAATAACTGCCAGTTTTTATAACACGAGCGCAAAAACGCTTTCAAAATTTGTTTTTGTTTTAAATGTAAGTTAGACGAGTCGTTTTTGCGCTCGTGTTATAAAAACAGGCAGTAAAGCTATAATAACCAATTTATGTCTATGGGTATGTATGTATGTAAGTATGTATGTATGTATATACAAACCAAGCAACCACTGCTTGCTTATACAAAAAACAACAACACTGAGGGTCATTCCAATGCTAGGACCGTTAGGACCGTTATTATAACTATCTAACAACTAAAGTTAGGATGCTATCAGATACATTAACTATTTTTGGTTATTATAAGTACAAGTTATGTTAAAAGTGACCGATAAGCTAAAGGACAAAACATCTTACCATTAACTTTTATCGCAAGGTCATATTTTTTGGTTTATAAAAAAATATATAAAAACATATGTATTCCGGTATAGTTTTGAGTAATTTTACTGCTTATATTTATATTTGTTCTGGTGCTGACTGTTAGTTTGTTTTAAATCATTTATTTTAAAAATTTCCTTATTTTTTTATTTCTTTATATTGCCGTTACTGGCCGTTACGTTCAAATTATTCATGTTGCCACTACGTTAACTGGCTAAAAGTAATCAGTTATTGCTTTAACCTTGCCAAATTTTGAAAATTGTAAAATTTACTTTAAAACCAAGTATTAATAACAAAAATAAATAAAGCTTTCAAAAAAAAAACTGAAATTTTAGAAAAATGTCAGAACGAAGTACCGTAGCTAATATAAGGGGTACAAAAAGAACAAAAACTCGTTTTAGCCGATATTTTTTTCTTGCATAAAAATTCAGAAAAATATTTGCAAATTTTTTTTGTGTAAGAACGAAGTCTCTAGCTTGTATAGGGGCTTCAAAAAGTCGAAAGAACCACTAAAAACCCGTTTTTTAAATATGTCTTCTCCAATTTTGAGCCAATTTTGCTGAATTACAGTTTTGATACATATATCATATATCTACGATATTGGGTGCCTTCATAAACACCATTTCAACAGATAAACGGACGGACGGACATCGTCCTATCGACATCATTTCTTATAAGGACCCAGAAAATATAAAGTTTTTTGCTCTCCGACGAAAATTGTGGAAATTACAAGCGGAATGACAAACTTATATATAACCATTTCACCTGTAGTGAAGGGTATAATAAATATTAAGTAACTAAGTAATTGAGTAATCATAATAAACATTAACAGGCCTATTGTGGTTATAATAGTGGGTCCCATAAATGTTTGCTATGTTATTTTAAACCATTTGGGTGGTATAATTAAGTCCGTCCGTACGTCCGATGCACATACAATTTTTAGTGATAAACCGGCTACATCCGCAAGTAATATTTTAAAAATCCAATAGTCCAATCCAATAGTTTTATATTGATTTAAGCGTGGAGATAAATAACTAAACATTCCACTGAAAATCATTTTTCACCCAAAATATTTAAATGAAATCGGTAGAAGAATTTTAAAAGCGATTATATTGTTTTTAAAATTAATGACTAAAAATTAAATGTACCAAAATTTCTCAATCTAAAATGGTATAGATTATATTTCACAATGTATAAGATGCAAAAATAATACTTTTTAAAATGTGCTAGGTTTTTGCTAAAAAATATTTTATTTCAAAGACACTACATTTAACGGATATTTTAGGACAGTTATATTGGTTGGAATTTTTAAATACTTTTATACAATAGTTCATGATATGCTAAATTTACAGTCGTACAAAATATTTATAATCAGTTAGTATTCTAGCATTTCCCATAATTGAACGACTTGAACGAGCTTGAACGTGTAAATACATATATCACTATTACTTATTTTATATTCATTCTTTAATAAATTAATTTCACGGTTTCTTTTGAAAATCCTTGCAGCTACTTGGCAACTACACAATTTGAGAGTACTGATGCCCGTCATGCCTTCCCCTGCTACGATGAACCTGCTTTTCGTGCAAATTTCACCATAACTATTACACACAGCCCCACCTATACTGCAATTTCTAATATGCCAGTGAATGAAGCTCTTTCAAGGTATTATTTTTGTCTCTACTTCACTTCTTTGAACTCGTTTATAATCATTCTAATATTTTCTCTTTTACAGTCCAGGCAAGACGGTCTTTTTAACAACAGCTCGTATACCCACTTATATAGTAGCTTTTATTGTATCCGATTTTGTCTACACCGAGGGAATTTTAAATGGTTTACCTCAACGTGTTTATTCTCGTCCAAGTACCAAACATGAACATGAATGGGCTATTGTATCAGCAATGTTGATTACAGAACGTTTGTCTGAATATTATAATGTTCCATTTATGTTACCTAAAATGGATCAAGTAGCTATACCTGATTTTTCAGCTGGTGGTATGGAAAACTGGGGTTTGGCCACTTATCGTGAGGAATTTTTATTATACAATAAAGACACTTCCACTGTCTTTAGCCAAAAAAGTATTGCCAGTATATTAGCACATGAAATCTGTCATCAATGGTTTGGTGATTATGTGACGGTACAATGGTGGACTTACTTGTGGTTGAAAGAAGGTTTTGCTTCATTATTTTCCTATAGAGCTCTGGATGATGTAAGTACTGCAAAATGAATTTATAAATTTATGGGTAATCTTTAATTAATAAATACTTCTAGGCTTATCCTGAATGGGGTGTATGGCAAGAATTTCAAGTTAATGAATACCAGTCTGCTTTGAATATAGATGGTGTTAATAATCCTAGACCCATGACTTCTTATGTGCAAACACCTAAAGAAATTTCCAGTGTTTATGATTCAGTTTCTTATGGTAAAGCTGGTGCTGTACTTTTAATGTGGAGCAATGCTCTGACCGATCAGGTTTTCAAACAAGGCTTACATAACTATTTGACTATCAAGTAAATATCACGTAGATAATTAAAAAAGCCAACAACAAAATACTCAATAAATATTTCTTTCTCTCCAATAGCCAATATAGTGCCGCCGTAGAAGAACAACTCTTTACCGCCATTCAAACGGCTGCTAAGGAGGAGAATTATCAGATCCCTGCTACAATTAGTGAAATGATGGGTACATGGACACGTCAGGGTGGCTTTCCTTTATTGACGGTTACTCGTAATTATAATGATGGTACATTTACCGTTAAACAACAAGCTTATCATAACGACGAAACCCTAAAAGACGATAAAACCTGGTTTGTACCCATCAACTATGCTGTTGCTTCTAATCCTGATTTCCGTGATACTGAAGCTACTCACTATTTGTTGAATGTTACTAAAATCAAAGTCGAAGATGCCAAGGTAGCTAAGAACGATTGGTTAATACTTAACAAACAGTCTACCGGTTATTATCGCATTAATTATGATATGGAAAATTGGAATCTTATTACAGATGATCTAATTGCAAGACCTTTTAAGATTCATCCTCGTAATCGCGCTCAATTGATGCATGATGCTTATCATTTAAGTGCTTCTAATCGTTTGGATCATGCCATACTTTTGAAAATGATGACTTATTTAAAACAAGAAGATCAATATGCTCCTTGGTCTACAGCTAGTGGTATTTTCAATACCTATAATCACTACTTAAGTGGCGATGCCAAGTATGATGACCTCAAATTCTTTATAGCCGAACAAATTGGTCCCACTTTTGAGAAATTCGGTGTAAATGATGTTCCTGGTGAACACCATTATCAAAAATACACGCGTAATATGGTCATTAATCTGGCTTGCTTAGCTGGTATTAAAGACTGTTTGGAAGAAACCAACAATAAATTAAAAGCTTTGGTAAAGGAAAATATACCAATTGAAACCAATTTGCAAACACCCATTTACTGCAATGGTCTTAAACAATCCGGCGATGAGGAATTCAATTTTGTCTACAACAAACTTATGGACTCTACAGATCAAGCTTTACGACGCCTACTTATTTCGGCTTTAGGTTGTTCTCAAAATGAAAATCATATTAAGAAATTCATTAGCAGCTCCATTGATATGTCAAATAAATTACGCTCTCAAGAACGTTATACTCTACTTAGTCCAGCATATTCTCGTGGTGAAGTGGGTCTATTTGCTTGTATTGATTTCTTAAATGATAACTGGAATGAATATGGTAATTTGAAAGGTGGTTTTGATGGCTCTAATCCATTGAATGATGATATACGTGGTATGGCCTCTTATGTGGTCAACAAGGAACAAGAGGAAAAACTTTTGGCTTTGGTAGCTAAAGTTAAGAATAGTGGACACGTTAAACCTACTTTGGAAGCAGATGTAAAAGCCAAGATTGCCGATAATTTTGAATGGCTTAAAGATAATCGTGGTCCCCTTATGACCTGGATTACACAATATCATGCTAGTGCTATTGGCGAAAATGGTGGTGGTGATGGCAGTGCAAGTCTTACAGCATCAACTATTTTGCTTGTTTCCGCTCTTATTATGGCTGCTATGCGTCTGTACTGATTTAATTTAAAATTTTTAGTGTAATATTGTAAAGTAGATATTAGATTTGATTGTACATACATAATAATTTATACCTTTTTTCACTTCAAATGTTAATTAATTTAATTAACAGGAATAGTAAAGAATTATCTAATAATTGTAACTTTAAGTCATGTCTGTGTGTGTGTGTTTTTTTTTATTGAACATTGTGTTTTACACGGGCTCTAAATAAATATTTTGATATCGCTGGATTCATTTATATTCTGTCAGTCAATCACATGCCAATCGTTTTATCAGCAATGTCGATAGTGATATAACTATAAATTTGAAAATAAAATATTATTTCAAACCGTTAATAACGTTGATTACTTTAAATAAATTAAGTATTAATAGTAGTTGGCGAGTAAAGCACTTTAAGAAAATAAAATTCTAAAATACTTAGACAACAATTATATTTCTTACTTTTCAAAAATAACAAAAATTCAATATGACACATATTTATTTATTTATTTATTTTTTTTTTCTATGTTGTTTTCTTGGAGTACGATTTTGACTTCCAAATGCTCAAATTAAATTTTAGTTTTATCTCTAAAGCATATATTATTAAAAATTATGTATATGTTGCGCCTAATGGTAGGCAATAAATCAAAATTATTTGCTATTAGCTTCTCACACAACTTTTACTTGAGATATATGAGACATAATTTCAACTTTTATGTACAACCCAGCTACAAGAGAAACATAGTATTTTATAGTCAATATTAACTGTCACTTCAATAAATATTAGATTTTTCATTTTTATTCCCTACACCACCATTTGTTGTTGAGGTTTAATGCGTTTGCATAAAGATTTTAAACACACAGAAATAATCTTCGGAGCCCCCACCTTAAAGCATACCGTTCAATTCAGAATCACTTTCTGAAACAATTTACCGATAACCAACCATATGCCCGACTTTGTACGCAAATTACAGATCGCAATTTAGAAAATAAAATACAGAAGAATATAGAAGCAATAAGCAGGTAGCCCCCATACAAATAACCGCCCATGTTATACAGTACTATACTATACTATACTATACTATACTATACTATACTATACTATACTATACTATACTATACTATACTATACTATACTTACTATACTATACTATAATACTATACTATACTATAATACTATACTATACTATACTATTCTATACTATACTATAATACTATACTATACTATACTATACTATACTATACTATACTATACTATACTATAATACTATACTATACTATAATACTATACTATATTATACTATACTATACTATACTATACTATACTATACTATACTATACTATACTATACTATAATACTATACTATACTATACTATACTATACTATACTATACTATACTATACTATACTATACTATACTATACTATAATACTATATTATACTATACTATACTATACTATACTATACTATACTATACTATACTATACTATAATACTATACTATACTATACTATACTATACTATAATACTATACTATACTATAATACTATACTATACTATACTATACTATACTATACTATACTATACTATACTATAATACTATACTATACTATACTATACTATACTATACTATACTATACTATACTATAATACTATACTATACTATACTATACTATACTATACTATACTATACTATACTATACTATACTATACTATACTATACTATACTATACTATACTATACTATACTATACTATACTATACTATACTATACTATACTATAATACTATACTATACTGTAATACTATACTATACTATACTATTCTATACTATACTATAATACTATACTATACTATACTATACTATACTATACTATACTATACTATAATACTATATTATACTATACTATACTATACTATACTATACTATACTATACTATACTATACTATACTATAATACTATACTATACTATACTATACTATACTATAATACTATACTATACTATAATACTATACTATACTATACTATACTATACTATACTATACTATACTATACTATACTATACTATACTATACTATACTATAATACTATACTATACTATAATACTATACTATACTATACTATACTATACTATACTATACTATACTATACTATACTATACTATACTATAATACTATACTATACTATACTATACTATACTATACTATACTATACTATAATACTATACTATACTATACTATACTATACTATACTATACTATACTATACTATACTATACTATACTATACTATACTATACTATACTATACTATACTATACTATACTATACTATACTATAATACTATACTATACTATAATACTATACTATACTATACTATTCTATACTATACTATAATACTATACTATACTATACTATACTATACTATACTATACTATAATACTATACTATACTATAATACTATACTATATTATACTATACTATACTATACTATACTATACTATACTATACTATACTATACTATACTATACTATACTATACTATAATACTATACTATACTATACTATACTATACTATACTATACTATACTATACTATACTATACTATACTATACTATACTATACTATACTATAATACTATATTATACTATACTATACTATACTATACTATACTATACTATACTATACTATAATACTATACTATACTATACTATACTATACTATAATACTATACTATACTATAATACTATACTATACTATACTATACTATACTATACTATACTATACTATACTATACTATACTATACTATACTGTAATACTATACTATACTATACTATACTATACTATACTATACTATAATACTATATTATACTATACTATACTATACTATACTATACTATACTATACTATAATACTATACTATACTATACTATACTATACTATAATACTATACTATACTATAATACTATACTATACTATACTATACTATACTATACTATACTATACTATACTATACTATACTATACTATACTATAATACTATACTATACTATACTATACTATACTATACTATACTATACTATACTATAATACTATACTATACTATACTATACTATACTATACTATACTATACTATACTATACTATACTATACTATACTATACTATACTATACTATACTATACTATAATACTATACTATACTATACTATACTATACTATACTATACTATACTATACTATACTATACTATACTATACTATAATACTATACTATACTATAATACTATACTATACTATACTATACTATACTATACTATACTATACTATACTATACTATACTATACTATACTATACTATACTATACTATACTATACTATACTATACTATTCTATACTATACTATACTATACTATACTATACTATACTATACTATACTATACTATACTATACTATACTATACTATAATACTATACTATAATACTATACTATACTATAATACTATACTATACTATACTATACTATACTATACTATAATATACTATACTATACTATACTATTCTATACTATACTATACTATACTATACTATACTATACTATACTATACTATACTATACTATACTATACTATACTATACTATACTATACTATACTATACTATACTATACTATACTATACTATACTATAATACTATACTATACTATACTATACTATACTATACTAAACTATACTATACTATACTATACTATACTATACTATACTATACTATACTATACTATACTATACTATACTATACTATACTATAATACTATACTATACTATAATACTATACTATATTATACTATACTATACTATACTATACTATACTATACTATACTATACTATACTATACTATACTATAATACTATACTATACTGTAATACTATACTATACTATACTATTCTATACTATACTATAATACTATACTATACTATACTATACTATACTATACTATAATACTATATTATACTATACTATACTATACTATACTATACTATACTATACTATACTATACTATACTATACTATAATACTATACTATACTATACTATACTATACTATACTATAACACTATACTATACTATAATACTATACTATACTATACTATACTATACTATACTATACTATACTATACTATACTATACTATACTATAATACTATACTATACTATAATACTATACTATACTATACTATACTATACTATACTATACTATACTATACTATACTATACTATAATACTATACTATACTATACTATACTATACTATACTATACTATACTATACTATACTATAATACTATACTATACTATACTATACTATACTATACTATACTATACTATACTATACTATACTATACTATACTATACTATACTATACTATACTATACTATACTATACTATACTATACTATACTATAATACTATACTATACTATAATACTATACTATACTATACTATTCTATACTATACTATAATACTATACTATACTATACTATACTATACTATACTATACTATAATACTATACTATACTATAATACTATACTATATTATACTATACTATACTATACTATACTATACTATACTATACTATACTATACTATACTATAATACTATACTATACTATACTATACTATACTATACTATACTATACTATACTATACTATACTATACTATACTATACTATACTATACTATAATACTATATTATACTATACTATACTATACTATACTATACTATACTATACTATAATACTATACTATACTATACTATACTATACTATACTATAATACTATACTATACTATAATACTATACTATACTATACTATACTATACTATACTATACTATACTATACTATACTATACTATACTATACTATACTATACTATAATACTATACTATACTGTAATACTATACTATACTATACTATACTATACTATACTATACTATAATACTATATTATACTATACTATACTATACTATACTATACTATACTATACTATACTATAATACTATACTATACTATACTATACTATACTATAATACTATACTATACTATAATACTATACTATACTATACTATACTATACTATACTATACTATACTATACTATACTATACTATAATACTATACTATACTATACTATACTATACTATACTATACTATACTATACTATAATACTATACTATACTATACTATACTATACTATACTATACTATACTATACTATACTATACTATACTATAATACTATACTATACTATACTATACTATACTATACTATACTATACTATACTATACTATACTATACTATACTATACTATAATACTATACTATACTATAATACTATACTATACTATACTATACTATACTATACTATACTATACTATACTATACTATACTATACTATACTATACTATACTATACTATACTATTCTATACTATACTATACTATACTATACTATACTATACTATACTATACTATACTATACTATACTATACTATACTATACTATAATACTATACTATAATACTATACTATACTATAATACTATACTATACTATACTATACTATACTATACTATAATATACTATACTATACTATACTATTCTATACTATACTATACTATACTATACTATACTATACTATACTATACTATACTATACTATACTATACTATACTATACTATACTATAATACTATACTATACTATACTATACTATACTAAACTATACTATACTATACTATACTATACTATACTATACTATACTATACTATACTATACTATACTATACTATAATACTATACTATACTATAATACTATACTATATTATACTATACTATACTATACTATACTATACTATACTATACTATACTATACTATACTATACTATACTATACTATACTATACTATACTATACTGTACTATGAAAATAGTAAAAATTCAAAAGTTACATATTTTAAATAAAACTGCGTTACCAAGATTCATTTATTAATTACATATAAATTCTGTGAACCATTTAAAGCTAATAAACAATTAAAAGATATTAAATGTAATGAAATATCTTTGTTAGTAAAACTTTTTAACGTTGGGAGAAATATCTGACAAAACACACCTTACTTCATTTTCCACATCCAAGCGTAATCTAAATTTGGATTTTGTGAACTGTAGGGCAGAAAAATTAGTTTCACAAAAATATGTAATTACAAACTGTAGCAAAAGTTTCAACGTTTCATTCCCAACCAACGTGCAAACTTTGTAATACTTTAACCAAAAATATTCAACCAATATAGATTCAAAGTTAGCTTTGGCTAACTATTATTATTTTTGTTATATTGCTCATTCTTAAAATATGATTGAATATATATTCTATAGCAATGCTGAATGTATCATGAAGTAAACTGGTTTAGAAAGAATTGGCCTTAAAATTCATCATGAAGTAATTCCAAGTATATTATTATACTTTTTATATGTTCTTTTGGAAAATCGGATGAATCCAAGATATCATTCAGCAATGGAAATGAGAAATATTTTGTTAGAGGGGATTAAAAACGTTTTTTCCATAAAGAAATTTTGCACATAAAATCACTTATCAAATCAAATTCATTTAGTATATTTACTTATCTGTTTTGTAGTTTAATATTAATATTGCGTCTGGAAAAATTTAGATATATAAGCAAAATAATATATAAAAACAGTCTTCTGTAAATTTTTATAAAGATCTTCATATTTTTATAAAAGGAAAATGTCTACTTCTGTTTTTAATTCGTATAATATCTTTAAAATATTTCCCTTCGAATTACAACGGACATTGATATGATGTAGAAATTTCTTATGTTCTGCATTTAAAGGGACACATAGGGTGATTTAAAAAACCTGATCGCTATCCTATAATTTATACGTCTCCATCTGTACGCCAATGGAAATCATAGATAAAAATTTAGTAAATAATAATTGTTCCTTTATTTCACATTCTGCAATATAGTAAAAGTTGGCTTAAACTAGAAACGTCAGTCTACACTGCAGACCATCATTTCTTTTTTTTCAGTTATGTGACAGAAGGACCTCATGACTTTTTCTTTTATGGGCTTATCCAACGATAGCAAAACAAAGCTTTATTAAAAATTCAACAATTGTGTGATCTTTCTTTGCTTTTGCTATTAGCATTGATATATTGTACGAAAATTTAATAGATTTTTCGCATCCAAATGACAGGCAGCTGTAAAATCCAACTTTGGCATAATTATATATGTCGAAAAACAAAAAAAGTATACCATGTACAATAATTCCATATACATTTTCAGTCTTTCTCACGGACCCACTGGAATTTTTAGAAAATTTAGAAAATTAACAAATTATTGTTTTTCAAAATAAATTAGTTTAAACATTTTATAATAAGATTATACAAATGAAAAGGAAATTGAAGAGTAGTAAAGTAGTGTTAAAAGGTTATATTTTAGAAGTATTTTAGAGGTTTTCCCCCTCCATAAATATTTTTTTTATGTATTTTTATTTAAACACTAGAGCTGACCCGGCAAACGTTGTTATGCTATATAAATTATTTGTAGTGAATATTTTGATTTTTAATGCTCTAAATGTTAAAATTTATAGCCTTTAGTTCCTTCAAGACTTGAAACTATCATCGGATAATTAATTAAGAAGATGTGGGTAGGGGGAGCTTTTACCCGTTTTGCCCTACTGTACTCCTTAAATATTGGAATTTCCAAAAACTGTATATCTTTAAGTTCCTTTCAGAAGATGCAGTGTCTGCATGCAAAATTTTAAGAAAACCGGTTGATTTGTTAAGAAGATATAGGGAGAGGGAGCTTTTACCTCTCTTGCCCTATTTCACGTCCTAAATAATAAAAATTATAGGCTATAGTTCCTTCCAGATGTTACACTATTTGCCTGCCAAATTTGAAGAAAATCGATTGATTTGTTAAGATGATATAGGGAGGGGGAGCTTTTACCTATTTTGCCCTACTTTACGCCTTAAATATTGGAATTTCCAAAAACTGTATATCTTTAAGTTCGTTTCAGAAGATGCAGTGTCTGCATGCAAAATTTTAAGAAAACCGGTTGATTTGTTAAGAAGATATAGGGAGCGGAAGCTTTTACCCCTCTTGTCCTATTTTACACCCTAAATAATAAAAATTATAGGCTATAGTTCCTTCCAGATGTTACACTATTTGCCTGCCAAATTTTAAGAAAATCAATTGATTTGTTAAGATGATATAGGGAGGGGGAGCTTTTACCCATTTTGCCCCAAATTTTGAATTAATTCTAGCAATATAAAATATATTTTATGACCTATAAATACACATAAAAATTTCATATAAATCGGTCAAGCCGTGTCGGAGGAGTTCAATTACAAACACCGTGAAACGAGATTTTTATATATATAATATAGATAGATAGATAGATAGATAGAAAGATAGCAGAGCTATAAATGAATCATTAATTTTTTAATTAATTCGCGAATCATTCATGCACTGAATTATCAAATATTGAATTAATTCTTTTCACACAAAAAAATTAATTGAATGAAATTTGAGTCAATTCAAATGAATTTGGTAAAAATGAATTGCAATTCATTTCCAATTCAAACGAATTTGTCAAATGAATTGCAATTTCTTTCCATTTCAAATGAATTTGTAGAATGAATTACAATTCGTTTCTAATTCAAAGGAATTTTTCAAAATTCATTTGAATTGAATTGATTTTAAATTAATTCAAATGAATTAAAAAAAAGAATTGGCAATTAATTTCCAACTCATTGAATTAATTGAAGTTTGAATTGATTTTATCCAAAATATTATTTTTTTAGTTATGACACTCTTTTTGTAAATGAGCGATAAGTATATATGTTTAGCATATTTATGAAACGCAATTGTGTTTTGAACTACATACATTGTCATTTTTGTTTATTTGTGAAAGATAGTTTTATTTTTTTTAAATAAATGTAACATAAATATTACCAAAAAGTTTGTCGTTTGGTGGTCGTGGGTCACAAAAATTCAAAAATTATTAATTGCTTCTTGAATATTAAATGTGTTTTGTCGTTCAGTGTATTTCAAAATAAAAATCAGTTCTTCTTGAAGAAACAAATTCCAGATACCATGTTTTCTTTGATCAGGCAGCGGATCCAAGACAAGGCTTTTCAATTTTTGTACTGAATATTTTAATTTTGGTAGGAGAAATTTACATTTTTCATTCCCCCTAGATCTGCTCTTGAATTTGATTGATTTCATTCATTTGAATTGCAATTCATTGTTCTAATTCATTTGAATGAATTCAAAATCAATTCAATTAAGCGAATGGAAATGTGGCATAGAGGGCTCAAAATAGAAAATAGAAAATATCTCATCGCTTGCCACTTTTATGTTTCCTATCCGATTTCAAATATTTTACATCTTATTAAGGTTTAAAGTAGCGTAATTTCTGTTCTGTAAGAGAACAGGAATTCACTTTAACAAATTTCTTTTGAATTGGAAACGTATTGCAATTCCTTTTACAGATTCATTTGAATTGAAAACGAATTGCAACTCATTCTACAAATTCATTTGAATTGGAAACGAATTGAAATTCATTTCTGCCTAATTCGTTTGAATTGATCAAGTTTCATTCAATTCTTTTTTGTTGTGAAAATAATTAATTCAAAATTTAGCTAATTCGTGACGAATTAAAATCAAAAAAGAATGATTCATTTACAGCTCTGATAGATAGATAGATAGATATTTTTTATCAATGTCCATATATTACAAAGTTTATTATTAATTTAAAATAAAAAAAATGTTATTACAAACTCACCATTTTTGATGTTCCCATGACGACTGCTGGTAAAAAGGCAGGAAGATTTGGAGTTTCTTTAACAGACGTAAATATAACAAAAAACTTATATATGGAACATTGGATTTAGAAGGTAGAAGTGTAAAGATGAAGGTAGAAGTGTAAGATGTACGAATATTAGTATAATATATACATTTCCTTTTATACAAACAATTATCAAAGTTAAAATCGTTAAAATTTGAAATTAAATGATCGAAATTTAAAAAAAATTTAAAACTCTAAAATTTAAATCAAATTTCAAAATTCTGTGTAGTTAAGCTATAATGCATTATCAAAATCTTATCCTTCTAATTTCATCAAAAATGTATATTATTAGTAATTTAAAGTTAAGTAGTATTTGCTCTTTGTCTATTCTATTCCAATTTGTTCCCTTCATACAAATTTATCTAACTTGGAGGTATTGGTAATTTGGAGTTATTTCGCAACTTGTAATTGTCCTCCCTCAATTGCATAGACCTAATCAAACTTCTTTTATAGTCACGTTCCATGATTTAACACAGAAAATTGTAAGATGGATGCAGAATCCTTGTATTGGAACTTCTGTATACTGCAAATATTTTTCGCAACAGAATAATAATTAGTTGTCCACAATCAGATTTTTTTTTAATTCCATATATTTTTCATTCTTTTTTTATGTATTCGCCAATTAAAAGCAAATTTCAAAAATAATTATTTTTGTTTTCATTTTATATATATATATATATATATATATATATATATATATATATATATATATATATATAAACTAAAAAATTTTAAATTTTCCAAAACAAAAAAAAAAAAAAAAAAATATTCAACGTCCTTTTTTCTCTTTTCTTCCACCCCAAAGCAAAATCTTCTTTTTCCAAAACAAAATTTTGACCGCTCACTTCAAGATCAAGGCGAATCTGATTCTTATTTCTTTGCCAGTGTAATAAAATTTTAAAATTCATTAAGTGAAATTCAAATAATATACTGTAAAGCCTCAAAATTACAAAAGTATAAACCTCCATTCTTTATTATGCAATACTCGAAACGGCACAAATTATCTAATCGAAAAACTGCAAAAAATTAAAATTTTGAAAATTTTGGTTTCACCACTTGTCTACAATACACAGTGGGGCAGAATCGAAATTTTTTGGAAATAAATCTGTAAATTCTGATGGCCTGGTTGGATTTTCATGACATTTGCTATAGGCGTAGCAGAGGAGTGTACAATGTTATGTTTGGAAGGGAACCACAACAATTTCTCCTGGTGCGGAGCTAAGGGGGCTCAAAGTTAGGTACCTCTGACATAAAATATTTGTAATCACCTGCCAAATTTTTGTTTCTAGTCCGATTTCAAATATATAAATTGTTGTAGGCCCTGATAAGACCTATAAAAGACATGCTTACATGTCCTATTTATCTCTTATAGTTTTCGAGTTATTTGCGTTTGAATTTTTAAGCACCATAATTTTGCATGTTCTTGATCCAGTTTATTTTCATATATATCCTGGTATTTCCGACCGATTTTATTAGTTTTTTTTCTTAACTAGTTAAAGAACAATTATCTATTGAATAAAAAAATTTGAAGTCGATATATTTACCGAGTCCAAAAATAAACGCTTTTAAATTTGAAAATTGCAAAAAAGACGACTTTTTGTGTTTTTTTAACCGAAAAAGTATCTACATTCTTTTTTATCTTAAATAGAATTTTCTTTAGCAACATATAATAATTTTGCAATTTTCTGAAAGGTAACTTCACAGAGATGACTTTAAGATAAAAAACAAGCCCAATAACTCAATTGGTCATGGCACATACCCTCCCGAATTCGACCCATTTTATATGAAAGTTTTAATCTTAGACCATATTTTCTCAAATCCCAAAGCACGAATCGACAAACGGAATATATTTTAAGAATCTTCAATATGTTGTTAAAAGTTTTAAATCAAAATTTACGGGACTTCGGAAATTGGATTCGATAGCCAAAAATGTAAAAAATCCCAATTTTGCAAATTTTCATTAGTTTTTTTTGGGAATTCAGGAAACCTAACCCTTGATTGAAATTTGGTTAACGCGCTTTTATTTATATTAATAAGATCCACATTTCCTGCAATTTTCAATTTCATTTAGAACTCTTTATAAATAAATATGTTATTACAATTAAAAAATTTGTATTTTCTCCAAAAACCCCAAATTGGGCCTTTTGTTTGGTTTATTTCTAAATAGCGAAAGAAATTTTTTTCCGTTTTATTGGTTGAAACGATTTTAAAACCAATGCACAAAACAAAAACAATTTTATGTATTTTTACAATTTCAGTAAAATAAAAAATAAAATTTTTAAAATGAAGAAAAAAATATGAAATCCAACATTTAAAGACATTCGAAGATAAGTTTTTCCTAATAACGATTAAAATGTATGTATATTTCAGATGGTTCGACAGCAAGTGATAATAAATGTATTTTACCTCATAAAATAATTAACCGTAAGTAATATTATTTTATTATCTCTTATCCATATTATCTAGGGAGTTAATTTAGAAATGTCCATCCTTATAGATAGCTGCACGAAAAGTTTTTCGTTATATGCTCTCTTCAAACAAATCGATTGTGTTCGATATAGATCTCTCGTGATCGTTTTCTTAGTTTTTCGAGCTTCTTAAACTATTTTTTCCGCTTTACATTATCATAATGGATCCACTTTTCATAGAGCGTAAAAATTCGATGCAAAAACGATTTGGTTTTGTGGCGCCTTTCAGTCTCTTAGCTTCTGCTCCCGTGGCACCTAATTTCTTTGCTTTTTGATAAACCAAGTGCTTTTACATTTCTGAAAACTATTGTTTGATTTACATGCAACAATTCTGCAAGCACTTCTTGCTGACTTTAAGACTTTATTTTCAAACATTTTTGACTGGTCAGAAGGTTCCTTATCATACACATCGAAAACACCACTTTTAGATATTAAAACCACATCTAAGATATGTAAGTACCAGTAGTTGTCAATTACAACTAAAGATAAATTCTAATAACGATGGGATTTCTTTTTTTAGACCGATTTAGTAGTTCATATAACGTGAAAGAAGCATTTTTTTTTTTAATTTATATATATGTATACTAAAACACCGTATTTACACAAACATTATTAGATTATTTTTTCGCAATTTAATTGTAAAATATCCAATATTTAAAAAATATATGCATTTCTATTAATAATTTTATTGATTCAATAATAAATATTATTTGAATATCTACTAAAAACTAAATTATATTTTTATTTTTTTACTTAAAAAGTCTATTAAATATTATAAAAATTTTCAAATATTTCAATTTATAAATGGAAAAAATATTTTAATGAGAGAAAAAATTAAAGTTTTTTCAATAAAATATTTAGGAATTTGAATATTTGATTTTACTAATTCAGTGATAGGACCGATTTCAGTAAAAAAATAATTGAAAATATAATTGAAATTTTATTTTTTCTGTGAGCAATTGGACACATATGCTAAAATCCGGTATCACAGGAATCAAAATAGAGAAAAAAATTGTGATTTTCAAACACTTTTTTTGAATTTTTTAACTATGAGTGCTTGCCGGTATCACATGGAACCGTTACAAATCTTGCATTTTTTTTTTTTAATTCACAAGGTGTTGTTAACATAATTGCATCAAAAGTCAATTTAGGAAATTTAAATTTAAACAATTTTTGAGGTTAGAGGTCAGTTTCTTAAAAGCAAACATTAAAAGAGAATTCTCCATATATTGTAGGAATCAAAATTTTCTCCTTAGTTACGATTTCAATTATCAGTTTGATATCATTATTTAGAACATTAATTGGGTACTCGTTATTCGTACTATTCTTTAAATTAATGCATTTTTAATTTATTTTATTTTTTTTTTTTTTAATTTCAGCATTTGAGTAATTTATACTTACCATGAAATTGATTAGCGAGTGGACTTAATGACTTCTACTCGTATATTGATAATTATTATGACTTCTATATTGATAACTATTATTAGTTCAATTAATCATTATTTAATAAGACAGATGATAATAATCTGCCAATGTTATCACAATTTGCGATTAAATTTTATAACAACTAGCTATTTCTACCCGGCGTTGCTCGGATTGTACGATATATATTAATAAATATGAAAATAAAGCTTAATTTAAGTTGATGTTATGACTTTTATCCTTAAAATCAAAGTCCAATCGCAAATTTAGAGCAACATTATATTAAAAATATTCATAATTTCTAGGAATAATATTCCATATAATTGCATAGTTGGACAAAAAGAATGTACTTCTTTACTTACATGTTCCAAAACATCAAATTATCGTATTTTGACTTGAAAGTACTAAATGGATCATCCTAAGTATTAAAAATGATGCCTTGCCCTGCAACCTATGGTCCTGAAAAGGTTAAACTTTGTGTGATCTATTTTTCTATCAAGTTATATGTGAATGGAAATTACTATCTACAGAGGTATTACAGTGAAAGTCTTAAAACTTTGTGTTTCTCTTTTTTTATTTCATATCAAGAGAATTTAGTGACAGTCTTTTTTAGGAATTACATCAAATGGCTTTGTTAATTTAAAAATTAGGTGAATATAATCTGATTTAGAAATTATACCACAATAGGGAATCCAAATCTTGAGCCCAGTACTTCAAATAGGGTAAATCAAGAATGTCAGATAAAATATATTGCTAAAGATACACGTTTTGTGTTCACAATTGGATTTTCCCTAAAAATTTTGAAATCTTTACCGACGAATATTTTGAGCGACATATACAAAAAACCGGTATTAAGGAAAGTGCCATCACAAAATGTGAGATAGAAAAGTTACAAATTACTGAAAATATATGTTTCTTCATTTGATGCAATTTTAAACCGTATTTTATAAAAAAGTTAACTGTTGCAAATTGGCAAAATTTTTTTATTGCATCTCTCATATATTCCTTGTTACTTCAGATATCCTCTCATTTTTAATTATTATGTTAAATACTGAAGTAAAAAAAATTATAGATTTTGATAAAAGCAAATCTTACAATTCCCAAATTGGAGACTTTTTTAATTTTACTTACACTTATCACTCGTCAGATAAAAGACGCTTACAAACGATTTTAAACTCATTACCGTTTCAGAAAACGTATTCTCTTTGTTAATCAAAGCTTTGAAATTTTAGAACATACTCAAAATTTTTATATGAAGTTAAAAATAGTAAGGATTTAGACTGGCTTCTATTAATAAATTAAACTTGATTTCTTCTTAGGATTGATTTCCATAAACGTATAAAGAGGTGCAAAGTTCTTAAAGAATATTTTATTTAGTAGAGCTATTATTGAGCTATTAAGCTTTTTTAACAAAAATAGTAAAACTGGATGAGAAATAGAAAATTAGCAAACGCTTCAGAAAAGTTCATATCAAATTTGAGAAGCCATATATTCGTTCCTGAGGGGTCTGTGGGATACTGTTATGAGAATTTTGATGGTATTAAGATTTCTGTCATACTCTGTCATTGTGTAGAGCTTCAGCGAAGTAGAGGGTAGAGAACTCAGCAATCTTATAGGGTTCGTAATGGGAATAAAGAGGCTCAGAGGTAGTAAGCGTTGATTGATGAGTCTTAGGTTCCAGACTTTTCTTATAAGCAAAGATCACAATGGACCAAATGGTTTCTGGGTGGAGGCGTGAAGACGTCGCCCTTTTTAACCTAACCTAACCTAACCTAAGATTTACATATTTATTTCCAATGAATGTATCGTCCACTAAAATGCAAAACGGCCAATCAACACTTTTTAAAATTTTACAGGAGAGATAAGAAACTTAATAAATTAATTTAAACTTATTAAGTTTCTTTATGGTTCTAAAAAACGATTTTGTTACATCTCAACACAAAAAGGTACATTTTAAAATGAGACTTCTGACAAGTATACTTAGATTGATGTGGAATAATCTTTGCTAATAACTTTTTATTTGTGAAAAATAAAACTAATTTGTTGTTGCTCCCTTTTAAGTTCCTTTAATGGTACTTATTTTTGACAATTGAGGCCTAAAATTTTGTGATATTATATATTTTAATGTACCATTATGAATAAAAAAAAACCGTTTTTCATTTTTTGGTTGTCTAGCCCTATTGCATTTCAGGTGAAGATATATTTGTAAGCTGTTTCAACTTTTGTAGTCAATAACAGATATGTAATGCATGGATGTCTATAAGGGCATATATATAAAAAATACAGGAAATGATAAAAATTTTAAAACTCAAAATTTCAGCACACATGTGCTCTTGAAATGTGGCAAAAATGGAATAGGGGCACATATCCATATATTTTGCTTGAATATGATTAGAAGTGAATGTTTTCTGTCTATTCTGAAGTTTTGGTCAAAATCTATTAAGTTAATTCTTTCAGTGCAAATGATAAATTTTTAAATGATTTTTTGCAAATGTACACGATGTGACAGTGAAGATATGCTTCGTAAATGACCTGGTTTAGGTTATAGGCCTAATTGAGTAGTTTGTTTTTCAATTTCTAGAATTTTCAATACATAATCATCATCTGAAGTTATCCACAAACAACTTTTTTTTTTAATTCTTAAAAAGTATCAAAAGAATTTTTGTTCCTTCTTTATACGTATACATGTTCCTTCTATATTCATGTTCCTTCTATATGCATACAGATGAGCCAAAAACTATGTGAATTAAAGCAGAGATTGCGTGAAAAATTAAGTTAGTCAAATTCTTTACAAAAAGTAGGCTTCAACAAATAGGATTTGATAAAGCTTAAAGTTCCTTTCGAAGAACGTAAAATCTTTCTGCCAAATATGTGCAGTTTTTACGTGATGACAAAAAGCCTTGTTCAGACCTGCGCGAAATTACGAAATTTCATGCCGAAATTACGAATGAAATCTAGAGTGTTCATACTGACTATTTTTATACTGACTTATTGTTTACATTTTAAATTTTTATAGGAGTAAATAAAGTATTTTGAAATGGAAACAAATAAGAAACAATTACTTACTAAATTGGAAATTATTAATTTGCAACAAATAAAAATGTAAAAAGGATAGATTTAATTTTGCAAACTCACTTTTATAATTAATTTTAAGATTTGTGTTTAAATTTAAGATCAGCTGTGAATTATTTTTTTTTCTTCTCACGGTTGAAGCATGCAGTATATAGTTAAAAAAAAAGTATTTTTTCCAACCATGTACAGAGTTGCACGGAAATAGGCATCATAATTTCAATGTAATTTAAACTTGAATTCGGCGAAATCACGAAAGTACGTAATTTCGCGTCGGTCTGAAAGCCCTATAAAATAAATCTCAAAACATTACGTACAAAAGTGGGTGAAAAGATGTGCGTGACATTTAATGAAAAGGACGTATCAGCAATATTTACTTTCCGTACTATGTGTATATGAATCGATTCATATATATATATATATATATTGTTAAAATTATATATATATATATCTATATATATATATATATATATATATATATATATATATATATATGTTGTTAAAATTATATATATATATATATATATATATATTGTTAAAATTCGGATTTTTCATGAAAAATATAAATTTTGGTAGATAATTGAATTTTTGGTAAGAATTCTAAAAATATTTTCACTATGCTGCCAAATACCTTTTATTACTTTCACTTGAAAAGCGATCTAATGTAGGTCGTAAATCTACCATCAAGAATAATATATAAATAGATAGATATATATAAATATATATAATATGTATATATATGTATATATATATATATATATATATATATAAATATATATATATATATATATATATATATATTTAATCCTAATATCTAAAATTTTCGGTACTAGAACCAATTTTGAGAAACGAATATCACATGTGAATTCAGCGCCCAAATTTACATTAAAATTAGTTTTCATTTGCTCAGGTCCAATAGTAGCCACGAATTTGTAAACTTTGAGATATTTTGAAAAAAAGACATTTTGAGTACAACAACACTTAAGATCTATCTCATATTTTGAAGCATACTTTTCGGATCGAAAATGAAACATATATACAAAGTTGAAGTAAGCTATTAGAGATAAAATCAATTAAGTTTTACAGTTTTTGTCCATTATTTAAAAAAAATAGATCTTCTTCTATTGCCAACATAAATGTCTTTCAAAATCATTACATCATTGTATAAGCTTTTATAAAATATATTTAATAAATATCAGTTAAACTTGAAAAATTATGAAAAATTTTAATTTTATTAAAGATTATTTAAAAATTTATTTTAATTATTTGACTAAAAGTTTAAGAAAAGTAGAGAACTACATATTCGCTATTACCACGTTTATACGTGCGTTGAAATAAAATGTAAATTTTTTGTAATTTAATTGCCTACACAAAATATTTTTTTAATTAATAAAAGTGTTATAAAACAAAATTTACTTAAAAAAGTAGCTGTGTAAGTTTCTGATAAATATAAAGATTAAATATAATCTTTTAATCTGTTGATGTATCTATCGAAATAAATTTACATGATATAAAAGGTATTTCAGCTCAAGCCGCTTGTGATAGTTTAGAGATTCTAGCTATATGAATGTTGGAGTTATAGATGTGAATGCAGCAATATCCCTCCGCATCTGGTTCGAAGGATCATTAGCAAGTCTCAATCGCTAATCAAATGCAAGAGTAGTGTAATGTATATTGTCTCTGTCACACTTTAAAGGCATTCATGATATCATTCCTATTTGGGTTTTGTTAAGATCGTAATAATTAAATTAAAAAATAAATAAATAAAAAATCCTTGTTTACAATTTAATATTAAGCGATAAGTTTAAATTAAACATAAAATAATATTGTAATAATACATTAGTGAAAACATTGCAGCAATTTAAAATCACATTTCTTTTATATTTTCATAATTTTAGAAACTAAATATCCAAATCAATAACAATAAGTTTCCCTTCATAGTTTTTTCTTTAATCCGTCTCCCACGAAATATCATTTTTTTCAGGATAGGAACTTCACTGGAAAATTATAAAACAAAATTGTTTGTATCAAATATATATACAACTTTGGTAGATTAACATCTATAAATTATAAATTATGGCGATTTATTGCCATAAAATATTATTACAAAAATGAATCATATTATAATCATTCTTTCACATTTACTATGTTCAAAAAAATCTAATAGATTACATTTAAAAATAAAATAATAATAAATAAATAAAAAAGTAAAACTAATTCAATTAAAAGTTTTATAGTCTCATGTTAAAATCTAGATAAGATTATTGCAATAAATGATAATAAATTCTTTATATTGAGAAAAAATTATATAAATCTAGTTATAAAACCAGTCAAATGTTAAATCTAAAATATTCATTGATAAAATTTATCTGAAAAAAAAAATGTTGAAAAAATCCCCTATAAAATAAAAACACTATCTGCGATTACGATTACAGGCGTTTTTGACTACTTTTTAGGTTTTTAAAAAGAATTTTGATATGCCTTGACATTATCTGACAAACAATTGTAAAACGATTTGAAAAATTTATTAATGTTCGACATATGTCAATTTTTATTTATGGAGTACAACTGCTCTTAGCATTAACTTATCAACTTTAATTTAATAATATTTTATGGTCAACATGCTTAACTTGACTTCTGCACAATTTCCGCAAAAAAATTATTGGTGAATTTAGCAAAAATAAAAAATAAAAGTTTTTAGTAAAATAAAAACATACTTTTTTGATCCTCATGCTTACATGGGAATTCAAAATAAATGTCCGTCTGTATGCCTAATGAAATCAGTTTTCCAAAAGCTCCCATAATATAGACTCATGTAATATACAAGAATTCATCAAAATATGGAATAAGTTGAAAGTCTTTTAAATCGGTCCATAAATGAGTTAAAAATAAAAAACCCAAAAATAATATTTTTCGGCACTTTTCAGATAAGTTATATTCCCTACAAAAAACTTTCCGAGTACTTGGATTTGTTATCGATTTTGTGTATTTTACTTTGTATTGTCTACGAATTAGTTTACTTGTATAGAAAAATATTGAATGGAATTCACAAAAAAATGTTACAATTTTTTTAATTTCTATTTTAACTTACATGTTAGTGTACAAAATTATAATTGTTGTATTTTATTAGGAAAATATAAGTAGATACTTGATGATACACAAGTATTTTATAATAGAAGTATTATGTACATACTTTGTCTCCAACCAAGTGTATCGATTTGTGTGTCATTTTTAGGTGGCCACACCCTGTGTAAAGTAAGGTAGGCTGTGTGTATATTTCGAAGTTATTATGAATACTAAGTAAGCTACTCATAATCAATACTTTAGCAGTCGTAAGTAATTCGAAATATACATATAGCCTTGCTTACTTTACACAGGGTATAGCCGACTTATAAAATACTTGTGTATCGTGAAGTATCTACTTATATTTTCCCAATAAAATTCAGCAAATATAATTTTGTACACTAACATGTAAGTTAAAATAGAAATTTAAAAAATTTTAAAATTTTTTGTGAATTCCATTCAATGTTTTTCTATACAAGTAAACTAATTCGTAGACAATACAAAGTAAAATACACAAAATCGATTACAAATTCAAGTTCTCGGAAAATTTTTTAGGGGTTCCTTAAAACTATACTCTTATTACGCATTTTCTTATTTTTCTTAAAAATCATTAAACATTGAAAAATGATTGATATCTTTTGGACATTTAATGTTAATTTAATGAATACTCCGTCATATCTGTCATTAATTCGAAAATTTAGGACAATTTATTGTTATTATGAAATTGATAATGGTTTTCGAAAGAATTTAATTTTTTATGTGTGAGTATGTGCCTCTTACCATTGTATAAGTACTTATTTTATTACACTGGCCGGCAAAAAAAAATCTTCGCCTAAATACGAATAGTTGGACTTGATGGATTTTAGTTTGCTAAACATGAATCTGCTTTCAGTTTTTTTCCATCAAGTCTAGATTTATTTATTTCGCTAATAATAAGGCCATTACATGAATATAGTTCACCATAATTAAGAATAATACACCAGAAAATGCCAACTAAAAATGTCTACAATCTACCTTAATATCATTTATTTCTATGCTCAATAATTTCGGAGTTATTCAGAAATTAGTGCCTGAAAAAAAAATTTCTTGCAAAATTGAAGATATGTTTTCTTAAAAGTTCTTTTAAAAAGTAAAAGCGCCAAAAATGTTTCTGTTTTTTATATTTAACATAACATAAATCTACAAACAGTGTTGCCAGCTTAGCCTTTTTAAGGCTAAATCTTTTATTTTGTTTTTAGCCTAAAAATTTTCGTTTTAACTTCTAGCTTTTTTTCTAGCCTATTTTGATTTTGAAAATTGCCTTAAAAAGGCTAAAATATTAGTATTTCAACAACGAAGAAAATTTTCTCTTATTTGCTATAACTAATTTTATATTTACATAATCATCTATTTATGAATTTTTGTGGGTTTATTCGCACAAAAAATCGAGATTATTTATATTTAATAAAAAATTTCAACTACGGCGCTTCACTCTCTAAATAAAAGTGCCTTAACTAATTTTTTGGAATTACTAAATCGATAATTAAAATTATTTTTTAATATACTTCATCAATAATACAAACTATTTATGAAATAAATTTAAAAAATCCTCCAAAAATTTGGAAATGCTTATTGAAAAAGGAATTATAGTTCATCTCCTGGCAACAGCGGATACGAATAAAATAAGCCATGTATCATCAAAATCTGCTTTTACTCATTCCCTTATTTCAATTCAATAAATTTACTGACTATATGGACTTCGGAAATACTATAAAAGTCCTACTCCCCACCAGGAGTGAATGGAGAAGGGGAAGTCTTCTTGAACAATATGGAACGAGGATATACATTGACGGCGGTGTCGGCTATAGTATCTTCTCTAACGATCTTGGAATTAGACACTCATATAGACTCCCTGACGAGGCAAGCGTATTCCAAGCGGAAATACTAGCGGTGAGGGAAGACTGTAAACTAATTCGCGATAGAAATATTCAAGGGAATATTGGTTTATTTGTCGACAGTCAAGCGGCAATACTATCGCTCAAATCGCCTAAAACTACCTCTATTCTAGTCAGACAGTGTAAAGAGGAACTGCTAGGACTAAGTCGACTGTATGACATTACTGGGTTCCTATGCATAGGGATTACTATGGTAATGAACGGGCAAACGAATTAGCTCTGCTATGAATGCCTCCTTATCGGTTTCTGTCGCAATCCCGTTAGGAACAGTCAAAAGCAGAATCCAAAAACACTTTCTAGAAAAGGCGAAAAATAGATGGCGACATCTGGATAAATGTAGAGTCGCGAAAGAAACGTGGGCTACCTACAACGAAAAACGCTCAATGCAACTCATTGGCTACAAATTTTAAGACATCTCGAGACTAATAGCATTGCTTACAGGTCACTGGACGATCGAAAAACATGCAAGCAGACTTGGTCTCCCTTACAATGAATATTGTCGTAGTTGTGGCAATCGCGGGAAGGAGGAGGCAGTATATCATCATCTATGTGAATGCCCAACCTTGAACACAATCATACATAAATTTCCAGGAAGGTACCAATCAAACAACCTCTGTGAGATATCTGACACCAGACTCAGTGACATTATTAAATATCTCAATGCTACAGGCTCATTTCAGACTCAGTACAACTCATTCACCTGGCGAGTAGTGTGGTCTCATGAAAACGGATTCTAACGAATCTAATTGATTGCCCGTAAGGTTACGGGCTACCACGTAAACCAACCACCCCTTATTTAGCGTTCACATTACTAAAACACGAGAACGATTTCTTCAATTTAAACTATAACTCAAGAACAGTTTGTACGATTTAGATAAATAATACACCAAAATATGCAGAAGAAAATTGTCTCGAGTCAAGTTAACATTAATTTTTATTTGCTCAATATTTTCACAGTCAAGCAGCAAAAGTTTATCCAATTATTCGTAAATTTTTTTATATTTTTTCGCCATTATTTTACAAATAACTGGATAAAAAAATTATGTTGAGATAGCTCAAAGATAATTTGAATCGGCATCTGCTGGAGTTTAATTTATCTAAATTGGACAAACCGTTCTCGAGTGTTAGAAATGTGACTGCCTAAAAAGGGGGTCTTATCAGTCATGCCCATAAGAAAATTTAATACGAGATAGAAAAAACTGAAAGCAGATTTAGCAACTTAAATTCCATCCAATCCACACATTTTTTTCTTTTTTTTTAAAGAAAAAATCTCTTTTTTTTTTTGCCCACCAGTAATTAAATTTAAGCATATATGGGTAATTTTGAATAAAATCAAGTTTTGTGCATCAATTTTGAATATATATGATCTATTTTATTCATAGTATTACCAGCTTTATGAAAAAGGATTAAAACCTGTACATTTTTGTTGATTTCATTTCTTAAAAGAAAAAAAATTCTTCCATTTTGCATAAAAATTTGTTTTTCCCGTCACTAATTTCTGAATAACTCTGAAACTGTTGGGAAGATAAAAAAAAAAATTTATAACTTAAAGATAATTTTCGTCGACATCTTTTAGTGCTTCAATTATCTAAATCGGACTAGCTGTTGTCGAGTTATGGTAAAATGTACTCGTGTATTCGCCTTATTAAGAGAGAGATATTAGACATGCCCATAAAAAAAATCATGACCTGGTGGAAAAAAAACTGAAAGCAGATTCACATTTAGTAGATAAAGTTGCATCTAGTTCATATATATTCTTTTGAAAGAGGAGGAAAACATAATTTTTACCAAACAGTGTTATTTTACACTTTTAAATATTTGCGAATAAAATATTTACTACTATTATCGGTTTATATATATATTGGCCACATATTAGTCAATACTATCGGCTGTGTAATCTACAAGATCTGCAGCTTTCAGTAACGTCATTAAACCAAAACCAAAAAAAAAAAGGAAAACGAGTCACATGTATGAGCATAAAATGAGCACAGTAATAGTAATTGGAAATTTAACTAAATAAAATTTTGATTAATTTCTTTAATCAAATAAAAGGAAAATTTTTGCCTAAATATAATAATCACTGAATAACATATATTTTAATTAAAACGATAGCCATAGGGGCGCATCTGTCATTGCCAGCTTTTTTAAAAACGATTTTGTAACATTTGTAGGATACATTATGATTAATAAAAATAATTTAATTGCAAAATATAGATTTTAAGTATTTTTTTTTAAATTATTGTTAAATTAATATATATGTTAATATTATTGAGTTATTGTTATAATTTAGATAAACTTGTCTTTAAGTCAGACAGTTCAAAAAATTAGAATTTTTATGTAGCAAAATATCCAAAAATTATCTTTTTTCAATAAAATCATCGCTCTATCATTATACATATATATATACATGATCCTTGAGCATTATTACTTAGAATTAAAAAAATTACGACCCACATTATGTTCTACACCATTAAAAAAAGTATAAAAAATATTTGTTTCAAACATTTCTTAAACTAGAAGACATTATCTACAAATGAAAGCGTATTTTTTTAAGATTTACAAGAACTATCCATGTTTAAAATTGTTTACAACCAAAGCATAAATTAAAAATTTTTAAATTTTTTGCGACTATTTTTTTTTAATTACATACCGGAGTTAAATCAACTCAAAAACGGTCATGTGAAATTTTATTCAAATATCTTTGATAGAATTATTTAATTTACAGAATTATTTTAAACCAACATGCGCCATTCAATCTTACTAAACTCCTGCAAGATCACTTATTGTCGAACATTTTTTTTTTTTTCTATAAAAAGCATTCAAACATTTTTACTTTACAAAATGTTTCTTTAATTTAGATGATTTTTTTTTATTAATAAAAGATATATTCATAATATTTCTAGCTTAAAAAGGTGTTCAGACTGGGCAAGTATTTGTGGAGAGTTGACAAATATTGTAATTTATATTTTAATTAGAAACAAATAAAAAATAAATAAATCTAGCTTATAATAATAAATAAAATAATAATAAAAACTTTTAACTATCTAAAAATGTTTATAGTTTTTATATTCTCTCTGCTTTATAAAAAAAAATGTGCAAACTTGAAACCGATCTAGTAGATCAGAGAATGATGATTTAAATTTTTACACTAATTAAAATTAAACTATTTTCTTTTTAAGTTTTTTGTTTTAATTTGCCCTGTCTTTTAAGACTTCTGCTGACACTATTTAAATTTTTGTTCACGTTCTGGTTTTTAGTTTAAGCTTCGGCAAAACTATTACGTGCTTAAGCATACATTTTCAATTGACAATAACAAATTTGACATATATTTTAAATAGGAACACAAAAAATACATTATACATTAAACAATTATCAATTAACATTAAACATTGATTTTGATAAAATAATCAAATTTTTGAACTTTTCGGCCTCTACTACAGCTGTAGTAAAGTGTATAAATAAATTTTAAATTTTGCTGCTGACAATTATAAATAGGTTTTACTGAAGACACTAAAAGTTAAGGTATATTTTAAAACTGTATATTATTTTTATGTACGTTACTGAAATAAAAAAAATCACTTCCCTGTTAAAAATTAATAAATGGAAAAAATTTTAATCGGTTGAGTTAATATTTAACACATGATCAATTTTAAATATTTTTAGTTTAGGGATATGAACTTTTAAATCAAGTTGATTTGAAACACATACAATTATGACAAGCAATTTTCATTAAATTCAATGTTTTTGAAACTTATAAAGATTCTTATATATTTTAAAATGTCTTTATGTTTCAATAGTAACTTTATGCAACATTTCGACATCCTTGGGATGTCATCTTCAGAAAGAAGTAACAATTATATATGTCAATTACTTAATGTCTACAGTAATGAAATGAACATCAAGTAATTGACACATATAATTATTACTCTTTACTGAAGATGACATCGAAAGGATATCGAAATATTTTATTTAATTTTAATTAAAATCAAATAGATCGAAGAATATTACACATATTGTATAATTATGTTGAAATATGATATTATTAAGAATCGTTATCATTAAACTTAATTTTATAAATAACACATTTTAGTCCATTTATTATAAAAATAGTTCTTATAATTATTATATTTAATTATCAACAAAACAAAATAAGTCATATGTGTCGCTCGCTCTCTTTACTCATTGTGCGTACATCGCTGTATATCAATAACTATCGCTTCTACTTAAACCTATAAAGCCGTATAAAAAGAGCATAGCTATATGAAGTATTATATTAAAAAAATGGCAACAATGACAATAAATATTACAATAGTTAATATTAATACTAACTGTAGTTCGTATTACTACAAATCAGCGTTATCGCATCTAATAAAAAAACAACAACAATATTTGTCGTTGTTAATATCTTGAGATAATACTATTATTGTATATGATTAAATGAGCTAGTTTATATGTTTATAAATATATTTGTTTGTATAATTGTTAAAGAGTTATTTTATTATAAATAGAAGTTCTGCAGCAACAAAGCATTCAGTAGGCCCACAAATTTCGGGCACTTTGAATAACGAATTTCGTGTTTAATTCAAAAGTTAAAAGGTGTGTAAAAATGTATATTTAATAAGTATAAAATAATAAAGCATAAAATTAAAAAGAAAAAAAAATTAAAAAGAATTAAAGCAAGTTCGAGTGCTACATTCGGCAGTGCCGAATTTTATATGCCCTTCACCCGTGTTGAGTTGAGTTATATGAAAATGAAATACGTTATAATGGATGTAATTACAAATATATTTACCAATACTGCATCTGTGTAAACACTAAAAACTTTAAATAATTTGCATTTTCATATAAAGTTGAAATATAATGAAGTTTTATAAATCCTTATATCCTTATATATAATAAAAATGAGGTGCAAGTTTGTTTTCTAATTTTTTTTTATCAGTTACGTCTAAACGGCTGAAACGATTTCCACAAAATTTAACACACATATAGTACCAGTGTCATAGGTTGGTATAGGGTTTATTAGATTTCGACTGGACATTATACCCACATTTTGTGCCTACTTTAAAAAATCTATTTTTTCAATTTCACACGTTATTAATTAAACTATTTATATGAAATTTGACGCACAGATAGTGCTTGCACTACAGAATATTATAGGTTATATTACATCTTCATCGGATGCCACATCTATATTTTACAACTTTTTTTAAAAGCTGTCAAACGGTTGAACCAATTAGCTTAAAATAGATCGGAGCAGAGGGTTCAGTACCCCGCATATAAAGCAAGTATTCATTATGGCATATCTAAGGAACTATTACAGTGAAAGCCCTAAAATGTCGTGACAAATTTTATTCCATATATCGCATTGTTGAAATGAAAATAGGACGAATAGGTCCGGGTAGAGAGGTACCCCCATACAAAGAAAATATAAATTTCCTCTTCTAAAGGACTATTACAGAGAAAGATTAAAAAAATTCTCATATCAAATTTCGAATATTAGTTATCGCATCAAATAGGATAGCGAAGCGCACCGGTAAAAGTTAATAAATAACAAATTTATTACTTTGGAATTTTACAAAAGTTCACACATATTTATGGATGTAAGACAATATTAAATTCAAAAAAGAGTATGGAGGAAAATTTATGGATCGATTTGAATGATTTAGAGAAGCGAAATTCTAAAATGTATTTGTAAAAGATTTATACAAGAATGAGGCCCATAGCTTATAAAGGAGATTCAAAAAATCGAATAACGCGTTTTGATCTATAACTCAGTTAATATTTTTCCGGCACAAAAATTCTTTAAAAAAATTCCAATTTTCTGCGAAAGAACAAAGTTTCTAGGATGTATCCTGGTGCTTCAAAAAGTTGAAAAAAAAAACAAATATGTCTTAGTTTTTTTGTTGTTTTTCAGTATCCATGAAAACAACAACTATAAGCGAAGCAGACTTTCAATAAGTAAAAAAAAAACAGATTAGCCAATAAATCGATTTATTTGATTAATAAAACTGAAATTCAAGAAAAATATTTGTAGTCAATCTATATATAACGAAGTCACTAGCTGAGTTTTGGCCGATATCTCTGTAACTAATAGACCGACTAAGTTAATTTCTGCAATAGAAAAATTCTGGAAAATTTTTTCGATTTTGTTTTGCAAAAACAAAGTCCCTAGATTATATGAGAGCTTCAGAAACCGACAATCGGTTTAAAAAACGTTTTTTCTGTTTTATATATATATATATATATATATATATATATATAGATATATATATATATATATATATATATATATATATATATAGAGAGAGAGAGAGAGGCTTCACAAATAAGTCATTTTTTAAAGCCCCTAAAATCGGTTTTTTACACATATCTGCGCCATTTATGAATTGATTTTGTTTAATTTCAATACCAAAATTCTCGAAAGGATTTCCAATCTTTTAATATATATGTTATATATGGCAGTTATCGGTGGCCTCCATAAACGCCATTTCAGCCGACGGACGGAGTGACGCACGGTTATCGTCCTATCGACAGCATTTCTTATAAGGATCTAGGAAATATAAACTCTTTTGATCTACGATTAGATTTTACAGTCAACTTGAATACACGTAATCATGTGTTTTTAAGCCTGTAGATTACTTTTTTTAATTGTCTCAAGTTTTCGAGATTGATCTTAATTAAAAAAATTGATGAAGTTGCATCAAATAAAACAACATAACTCGGGAATGAATTATCTGATTGGGGGAAAAAATTATACTTTAAGTTATCTACAAATCATTTCTAAATAATTTTTTAATATGCTTTTCGGAGATATTAAAAATGTGTTGAAAATTTAAAATTTTTAACAATATTTAAAAACTTTGTATTGAGTGATTTGTTGAATATATATATAAATTCTCTTTAGAGACGTATATTTAAAAAACTACATCTTTAACTTTTATTACATTTTTTGGTAGGAAACTTTATCGTTGTACTTTCTATAGAGAAAATTTCTGAGTGGTAATTTTTTTTATTTTAAAATGAAATTCTATTTCAAAAAATCGTAGGAAGTCCTAAACTTTCAAAAATACTAATAAAATGTTTTTTATCTCAAAGCTGTAAATGTTTTAAAAAGTTATCATATTTCATATATATTTGCAACACTTTTCTTATTTTTGTAAACAATTTTATTATTTTTTGTTTTACGACATATTCTCATTTAATTGGGATTTATACATCGATTTTAATTAAAAATTGGCTTGATTTAACAGCTTTAAAATGAAAGAGAAAAATGTGTCACTTGTCGTAGCTTTAGATTTTTTACGATTTTTTTAAAAGCAAAAATTTTAACATTTTGTTAAAAATTTTATTATTATATTTTTTTTTTTTTTTTGATAATTTTTTTGTTTTAATATTTCCGAAGCTATTGAGCAGCTTCAAAAATTATGTATATTTTTTTGGAATTTTAGTGAACCATATTAGGCAAACCGTCCTCAAGATGATGATGCACTTCAAAATTTTCTTATTTATTTTCTAAAGCTCGGGCTAATTAAATAAGTTACTTGTAGTAACTTGTATCTAAATTGACTGAGAAATCCTGCACCGCCAAAAAAAAATTTATTTTGTCGACCTGTATAATAATAAATATATATACATGTATTACAGAATGTCGCCTATGTCAATTGCTGCCGTATTTGTAGCATATCTATGCTTATCGTACGCTGCTCCTTTAACTGAAGATATTGAGACACCTGTTCCCGTTGCCGATGTTAATTATCGTTTGCCTTTAACTATTCTGCCCGTTAACTATAAAATAACTTTAAAGCCTTATCTAAATGAAAGCCATCCCAGGGCTTTTAGTTTTGATGGCGAATGTTATGTTGAGATCCAACCCCAAAATAATACTAAACAAATTCAGTTGCATATTAAAAATTTGAATATCACTTTAAGTGAATACTATAAAAAAGATACACCAGCAATTGTAAAGGCACTTCCTCAGGCGAAACCCCATGAATTGACCGATATTGTCGTTTATAATTTAGATGAAGAATTAAAAGCTAAAGAATCATATATTTTACATTATAAATATATTGGTTATATGGGTGATGATATGCACGGTTTTTACCGCAGTTCTTACGAAACCTCCAAAAATGTTACCAAGTAAGATCGAAAAAAAATTAAATTTACGATATTTCTATTAACATTTAACAATTATAATTATTCTTTCATAGATGGTTGGGTTCTACTCAGTTCGAAACAAATCATGCCCGCCGTGCCTTCCCCTCTTTTGATGAACCTAAATTCAAAGCTACTTATGATCTTTCCTTGACACGTCATCGTAGCTTGAAAACTACTGGTCCCACTCGTCTTATTGCCATTAAACCCGAAGGGTAAGTACTTTTTTTCCTTATCGCTGCCAGTTGTGACACACAACGAATAAATAATCTATATTTTTAATAGTGAATATTTAACTGATGTTTATGCCACCACTCCTAAAATGTCTGCTTATATTTTGGCCTTCATTTTTTCCGAATTCACTGATCGTTTTGATGGTGAGTTTGGTGTTCTTGCCAGACCCGAATATTACTCTCAAACTGAATATGCCTTTGATGCTGGTAAAAGGATACTTAAAGCATTGGACGATTACATGGGCATTCCATATTATTCAATGGGTGATGATAAAATGCATTTGGCTGCTATTCCTGATTTCTCAGCTGGTGCTATGGAAAACTGGGGTCTTTTGACCTACAGAGAGCGTGCCTTACTCTATGATGAAGAACACAGTACTTTAAGTTCGAAACAATATATTGCTGCTGTTGTAGCTCATGAAGAGACTCATATGTGGTATGGTGATTTGGTAACTTGTGATTGGTGGAGTTATACTTGGTTGAATGAAGGTTTTGCTCGCTATTTCCAATACTTTGGTACTCATTTGGTCAGTAAAAATTGTTTTGATTATATTTTCTTTTATTGAACTTTCTCTTCCAAAATTACCTACTTATAGGTTGAAGACTACTTCCAAATGGATAAGCAATTCCCTGTTGATCAAATTCAATCTGTAATGGGTATGGATGCCACCAACGCTACCAATCCCATGAGTGATGAAAATACTCACACTCCTGCTGATTTGGGTCGTATGTTCAACAGTATTTCATATAATAAAGGTGCCAGTTTTATTCGTATGACTAAATATATTTTGGGAGAAGAAACCTTCCAAAAGGCTATGACTGATTATCTCAAGACTCAGTAAGTTATTGCTTTTAGGCAAAATTAACGTAAATTACAAACTTCATTGTCTTATAATTAATTCTAAATATAATATAGCAAGTACCAAAACACCGTTCCTGAGGATCTATTTGTGATTTGGAGAAGATACTGGCCAACTCATATTTCTCAATATGCTGACAAATACTTTAACTCCTTTACTACCCAAGTTGGGTTTCCCGTTGTTACTTTCAATCGTACCGGTGAAACTACTGTTGAAATCAGTCAAAAGCGTTTCTTATTAAAGGATCAAGAAACAGCCAATCCCAATTTGACATACACGGTTCCCATTACCTATACTACAAGTGTTGAAAAAGATTTTGAGAGTGCTAGTCCCAAATTCTTCCTCGAAGAAAAGCCCTTCAACGTTAATATTAACAAAAATGCTACATGGATAATCGGCAACCTTCAAGAAACTGGTTATTATCGTGTCAATTATGACACTAAATCTTGGCATCAAATCCATCATAAGTTATATGCTGAAAACTGGGATGGTATTCATGAATTGAATCGAGCCCAAATTGTTGATGATCTGCTTAATTTGGCTCGCGCTGGTGAGATCGATTACAGTTTGGCCTTTGACGTCCTTGAATATCTTGAAACTGAAACCAACTACTTACCCTGGACCTCCGCCTTTAATGGCTTCAATTATATAGCCATTCGTTTGGGTACCGATACTAAAGATTTTGCTAACTATATCCGCTACCTCACCAACAAGGCCTACAACAAATTGGGCTTCGAAGAAAAGAAAGAAGACACTACTTTAGATATCTACAATCGTGGTAAGATTTTATCATGGCTCTGCAAATACGGTCATGAAAAATGTATTACCGAAGCCAAGTCTTATTTTAATGAAAACTTGAAGGCCAACCCTGTACCCGTCAACATTCGTTCTGCTGTCTATTGTACTGCCATGCGTGAAGGCAACGAACAAGATTTCAACAAACTCTACAACAAATTTAAGACCGAAACTGTTGCCACTGAAGAAACTTTAATTTTGAACTCATTGGGTTGTGTTAAGGATAGGAAACTTGTTGAAAGATTCTTCAATATGATTGTCTCTGATGAAGTACGTCGTCAAGACAAATCTAGCGCTTTAAGCAGTTTGTATTCTGAAAATAATGAAAATGTTGAACCTGTATTTGATTTGGTCGAGAAAAATGTTGAAGCATTAGCGAACTCGTAAGTCTAAAAAATTAATTATTATTAAAGAGAAAGATATTTATAATTTTATATTCTTTTCTTTTAGTATGGGTGATTATTCTTCCGTTGCTTCGGTCGTTTCGAACATTGCTGCTCGTTTTACTACCGATGCTCAATTGCAAAAATTGAAGGCCTTTAATAGCAAACATAACAGTAAGTTTGGCAGTTCTGCCTCTACTTTGGCTAGTGCCGAAAAGACAGTTGAATTCAATTTGGCATGGTCTAAAAATAAATTGGGTTCAATCAAGAGCTTCTTGCAAGAACATGGTAGAAGCAGCGCAGCTATTAACAGCGTCTCTATTGTATCTTTAGTCGTAGTAGCGTTAATTACCATGATCTTCCACTAAAGTTATTATTCGTAGCAGACATTAGGATAATTAAGTCTTTTGTAAGAAAGTTAGAGCCAAAGACTTTTTACCATATTTTTGTTGGTCATTTTTTACGTCTAGAGGAATTGTATCTAACATATTGTTATGTAATATATTATAGTTAATAAATTTTCCAAATTGTATTTTAATAAACAAACACAAAATATAAGAAAACATCTTTTAAATTTTAAATTGTTTGAAACTCTAGTGCATTTGAAAATTAAACAAAACATAATGGAGGGCCTAAATTGAACACCCTCTACCTAGGGTATATTATCTATGGTATAAATTTCAAATGAAAACTCCTGGTTTTTCTTACAAATAAATAAATACTTTATTTTTGAGTTCAGAACCCTCCATATCTCCCAGTAATTATTTTATTTATTTATTTTATTAATTATTTTATTTTATTTATATATAGTGAATATGAATCTGCCAAAAAAATTAAATCGGTTGAACAGTTCCTTAGCTATACAATAATAAATATTCACTTTGTATGGTGGCTACTACCCCTGTAAACCTACCCCACCTATTTTCATATCATAAGGTCGTGTTCGATGAAGTACGTCGGCAAGATAAATCCCGCGCTTTATCCTGTTTGAAAGTAATGAAAATGTATTTGATTTAGCCGATAAAAATGTTAAAGAACTAGCTAACTTCTAAATTTATCAAGGTTAGGTTAGGTTAAAAAGGGCGCCTCTTCACGCCTCCACCCAGAGACCATTCGGTCCATTGTGATCCCTGATGGATGAAGAAAAAGAAAAATCCTAGTAGAATAAAGTACAAGATTGGAAAGAAAGATAGCTAAATATAAAAAATATAAGGAAAGTGTGGAACCTAAGACACATCAATCAACCCTGACTACCTCTAAGTCACTTTATTCCCATTACGAACCCTATAAGGATGCTGAGTTCCCTACTCGCAACCTCTTCTTGTTCGTGCAGAATATGATTCCCAAACTATCTCAGTCTACTTCGCTGAAGCCCTACACAATGACAGAGTATGTGCTCCACTGTCTCTAGCTCCTCCACATCATCGCACGTCCTGCAAAAATCTGACGCGGCAGTGTCTCAATTACTAGTCATATTCCCTATTGCGAGGTGACCAGTAATCATACCACCAATGATCCTTAGATTCCTACGACTCATGCTCAGAAGATGCTTCGAATCTGCCGGTTTAAGACTAGGCCATAACACTATAGATACCCTGAAGTCCATGATTCCATGATTCGCTCTACCTATAGTCCATTCCCTTAAGGCCATGAAATATGACATGAATTGGAATCCTATCCGATACCTCCACAAAAGACCTGTCCAACTCCGAGCCATTACGAGCTAGTTCATTGGCTATCTCATTACCGAGAATATCGCAGTGACCAGAAACTCAACAAAGTCTTATTCTGTAGGCATCCATTAGCCTTCTAAATTCCTTCCTACAATCCAGCACCAACCTGAACCTGATACAGTAACTTGTCATTGCCATCAGTGCTGCCTGACTATCCACGTAGACAGTGTCCCTCTCAATATTCTCCTCCAGTAATTCTAGAATTTCTGCCTCGAAAGCGCTGCAACTATCAGACAATCTAAAAGATCGTTTGATATCTGTTCCCATGAAGTAAACACTCGGCCCTGTGCCTATTTCCATCTTCGAGCCATATGTGAAGATAGCACACCCTTCATAGAGCTTCTCCGCTCCAATCCAGAGGTCCCTACTAAGGATTTTTAGAGTGGTCTCAAAGGAATTTAAAATCAATTAGGAGTACCTTAAAAGAATATACTAAGAACAGCGCCACTATTAATAATTTATCTATGGCATCTTTAGTTATAGTAGCTTTGATTGACATGTTCTTCCGCTAAAAAAAAATGTAACTGAGAGAATTTGGAAAACTAGAGTATTTACTCAATATCAATTGTATTGATATTTAAATCTGGAAAAACACTAGTAAACTCATTGTTATCTAATTGCATTACATATAATTATAATAATAATAAAAGAATAAAAAAATAGAAAATAAAATCTGTTCATGAAATTATTCATATTTTCGTTTATTGTTTATATGTATTAGAAATTTGTAAAATAATTACATGATATATTTCAATAGGTTTTCTGTAAAAATTTATATGATTGCAAACTTCATTAAACTCAATTTAGCTATGTCTGATTACACTAGTCGGCAAAAATGGTCTTTCCTACTTTAAAATAAGAAAAAAAGACGAACTAGAAAACATGAATTTGCTTTAAGTTTTCTTCTTTTATGTTTTCTATCAATTACTGATTTTTTCACGGGTATGTATAACATTTCTCCATTAATAAGGTACGAGTACATTTCACAATAAATCGAGAATCCAAAAGATTCTGACGTAATATAATTTTTTTCGCAACTAATTTCCGAATAACTCCGAAACTCTTGAGTGGGTAAAAAAGTATTGTCAAGATAACTTGAAGTTAATTTTAGTAGTCATCAAATGGATTTTTTAATCTAAATTGGACAGAACGTTCTCGAGCTATATTTGTATGATTAACAATGTCATAAAAAGCAGATTCGAATTAAGTCTAGTTTACTTTTCTGTTAAAGGGTGATTTTTTGCCGACTAGTGTTATCTGAAGAAAATATTTTCCTATAAATACAAGAATTAAGTAAATAAAATTTATCTAAGAACGTTTATCTCAGTTGTAAACTGTATTTATTCCTAATCAGCAAAAAAATCCTTTAAGCTTTGCAAAATAAAATATTGACAAACATTATTAAGACAACAACTTCATGTGATAGTAAATGCGTAATATTCTAAAACTACTAAAACAACAGCTAAATAACATTTAAGAGTAAAATTTTACTCTTTTAATGATTGATATATATGCTAAGATATGATCGGAATTATAAGCCAATTTTTTTTAAATTATCGCTAAAAGTGTAATCTACTCAAAATTTATTGAGGAAAGTGAACACTGACATACTCGTATTAAAGGCGCTAAAATAAAAGGGATGAAACTATGCGCTCACTTATATTTCTTACCAAGAATTCAAGAAAAGAAAAACTAAAAATTCATTTTATATATGAAATTAGAGGCGTCAGAAGCAAAAGAATGAAAATCTGTGATTACTGATATTTTCGATTTTTTATATGAAATGTCTGAAATCTCAATTGATAAAGAAACTAGAGGTCCTAGAGGCGTTAGAACAACAACAATAAAAATATGTGATCACTGATATTTTTAGCCAAAAATCGATTTTTTATATGAAGCGAGGAGTTATAACAAAAAGAACTAAAATCTGTAATCACTTATATTTCTCAACAAAACTAGATTTTTGATATAAACTTCTAAAGGTTCAATTTATAAGGATTTCTTAAAAGTTACTTAAAAATTCACCAATGCAAAGATTTACATTCTGTTAGATCTATTTTATCAATTTGATTGATCTAGATATCTACAAATTCTTGGCTTTTTTCTATAATTCCAAAGGCACAAAGGATCCATTATAATTTCGTTACAAAAGTTCAGCACTTGAAATTAATAGTTATTATTACCATTTTAAAAAACAAAAAACAACATAAAAAGCATTGATAAATTTTTGAGATAATACTTTCAAACACATATATATGAGCATTTCTAAAAATTTAACTTGCTTTTATAGTGTGTTGATATAAAACAAATGTATTTTGTTTATAATCTTTAATTTATCGAGGGCTTATATTCAAAAAAGCTATCTTCAGATTTCAAAAAATATTTTTTTGACGTCAAACGCTTTGTTTATGTGTCCTTTATCAGTGGTATCAATATTGAAAAGAAAAATTTATTATAACTCAATGTTTTTTTTTTCTTGTATTTTTATTTTATTCAATTTAAAAAATGATTGCAAATGGTAAATTTTATTTGGAATACCTTATATATCTGTTATCAATGTTGCTAACGAGTAAGATTATTATAAATAAAGCTTTTACATTTAACTAGTAGTCAGTAAGCCACCAAATATCGACCAATTGAACGGCGAGTTTCGTGTTTAATTTAAAAGTGAAAAGGCGTGTAATAGGTAAAAACAATATATATATATATTATTGAATTAACAAACTAAATAATATATATAATTTATATATATATATATATATATATATATATATATTACAGTATGTCACCTATATCAATTACTAACATATTGCTAGCGTACTTATGCTTTATGTATGCAGCAGCTTTGACTGAAGACGTGGGGACACATGTTCCCCTGACCGAAGTAAATTATCGTTTGCCTTTAACTACCCTACCCATCAATTATAATATAATTCTAAAGCCTTATTTAAATGAAAGCCATCCCAAGGCTTTTAGTTTTGATGGAGAGTGTTACATTGAGATCCAACCACAAAATAATACCAAACAAATTCAGTTGCATATGAAAAATTTAGATATCTCTCTAAGTGAATACTATAGAAAAGATACACCAACAATCAAAAAGGCTCTTCCACAGGCCAAACCCCATGAATTGAGTGATATTGTTGTTTACAATTTAAATGAAGAATTGATAGCTAAGGAATCATATATTTTGCATTATAAATATGTTGGTTATATGGCTGATGATATGCTCGGCTTTTATCGCAGCTCTTATAAGACCTCGAAAAATGTTACCAAGCAAGTAGATTCGAATATAATATGAATTTTTCTTAAAATTTTTAACGCTCATTTTAATTCTATGTAGATGGTTGGGTGCTACTAAGTTCCAAAGACAGCATGCTCGCCGGGTATTTCCCTCTTTCGATGAACCTAAATTAAAGGCTACTTATGATCTTTCCATGACACGTCAGCGTAGTTTAAAATCTACCGGTCCAACTCGCCTTATTGCAATCAAACCTGAAGAGTGAGTACACGTTATCAGTTTTTTTTTTCGACAGCTATAAATTAACTAACTTCATTATAGCGAATATATAATTGATGTTTATGCCACCACTCCTAAAATGCCTGCTTATATGTTGGCCTTCATTGTTTCCGAATTCAATGATCGTTATGATGGTGAGTTCGGTGTTCTTGCCAGACCCGAATACTATTCGCAAACTGAATATGCCTTCGATACTGGTAAGAAGATACTTAAGGCATTGGACGAGTATATGGGCATTCCATATTATTAAATGGGTGATGATAAAATGCATATGGCTGCTATTCCTGATTTCGCAGCTGGTGCTATGGAAAACTGGGGCCTTTTGACTTACAGAGAGCGGGCCTTACTCTATGATGAAGAACATAGTACTTTGAGTTCAAAACAATACATTGCTTCCGCAGTAGCCCACGAACAAGCTCATATGTGGTATGGCGATTTGGTAACTTGTGATTGGTGGAGTTATACGTGGCTGAATGAAGGTTTTGCCCGCTATTTCGAATATTTCGGTACCCATTTGGTTAGTAAAATTTTTAAACAGTAACATATATGTAATTTTATCCAAAATCATTTAAAAATTCGTGTAGGTTGAGGACTATTTTGAAATGGATAAACAATTCCCTGTTGACCAAATCCAATCTGCTATGGCTGTGGATGCCACAAATGCTACAAACCCAATGAGTAATATAGATGCTCGCACTCCTGCAGATTTAGATAGTATGTTAAAAACTATTACATACAACAAAGGTGCCTCCTTCATTCGTATGACTAAACATATTTTGGGAGAAGATATCTTCCAAGTGGCTATGACCGAATATCTAAAGACATAGTAAGTTTATAATTATTTTTAGCATTAGTATAAAGTTTTTAATTACTTGGCTTTTATTCTATACTTTAGTGCGTACCAAAACACCGTTCCTGAGAATCTATTTACAATTTGGAAAAAATATTGGCCACTTAGTGATCAGGAATACGCTGACAGTTATTTCAACTCATTCACCACACAAGTCGGTTATCCCGTTGTCACTTTCAATCGTATTGATGAAACCACTGTACAAATCAATCAAAAACGTTTCTTATTAAAGGATCACGATACAGCCAATCCCAATTTGACATACACAGTTCCCATTACCTACACCACAAACACTGCAAAAGATTTCAATAACCTCTTTCCCAAACATTTCCTTCAAGAACGTACCATCACCGTAACCGTTAGATCAGATGCTACATGGATAATTGGAAACCTTCAACAAATTGGTTACTATCGTGTTAATTATGATACGAAATCTTGGGATCAGATTCGTAGTAAATTATATGCTGAAAATTGGGACGATATTCCTGAACTGAATCGTGCCCAAATTGTAGATGATCTCCTTAATTTGGCTCGTGCTGGTGAAATCGATTACAGTTTAGCTTTCAGTGTTCTGGAATATCTTGAGACCGAAACTAACTACTTACCCTGGACTGCTGCATTTAATGGTTTCAATTATATAGCCACTCGTTTAGGTTCCGATACTACAGACTTTGCTCATTATATCCGTTACCTCACGAACAAGGCCTACAACAAATTGGGCTTCGAAGAAAAGAAAGAAGACACTACTTTAGATATCTACAATCGTGGTAAGATTTTATCATGGCTCTGCAAATACGGTCATGAAAAATGCATTGCCGAAGCCAAGTCTTATTTCAATGAAAACCTGAAGGCGAACCCTGTTCCTGTGAACATTCGTTCTGCTGTTTATTGTACTGTCATGCGTGAAGGCAATGAACAAGATTTCAACAAACTCTACAACAAATTTAAGACCGAAACTGTTGCCACTGAAGAAACTTTAATTTTGAACTCATTGGGTTGTGTTAAGGATAGGAAACTCGTTGAAAGATTCTTCAATATGATTGTCTCTGATGAAGTACGTCGTCAAGACAAATCTAGCGCTTTAAGCAGTTTGTATTCTGAAAATAATGAAAATGTTGAACCTGTATTTGATTTGGTCGAGACAAATGTTGAAGCACTAGCGAACTCGTAAGTCTAAAAACTGAATTATTGTTGGAAAGAAATATATTTATTATTATTATTTTTTTTTTCTTTTAGACTTGGTGGTTATTCATCTGTGGCTTCAGTTGTCTCCAACATTGCAGCTCGTTTTAGTAACGAAGCCCAATTGCAAAAATTGAAGGCTTTTAATACCAAACATAATAGTAAATTTGGCAGTTCTGCCTCTACTTTGGATAGTGCCGTGAAGACAGTAGAATTTAATTTGGATTGGTCTCAAAGGAATTTAAATTCAATCAAGACTAACTTAAAAGAATATACTAAGAACAGCGCTGCTATTAATAACGTATCTGTGGCATCTTTACTCGTAGTTGCTTTAATTACCATGATCTCCCACTAGAAATTGAAACTAAAATAAAAACGGAAAAAGAGTATTTATACAATATGCATATGTTGTATTAACATTTAAATAAAAAGAACTCTAGTAAACATTCTCTGATTTTTTTGATTAGTAAATTTACCATAATGCACATTAGGATAAAAAAAGGGATTAACATTCGTTGAAAAGAAGAAATTTTTATCATATTAAAATTATTGAGAATGTTATATGTGATAATTGAAGAATCGAAAAAAAAAATGATTCAGCACTGTTTGTCAGTCCGTCTGTCCAACCGTTATTAATGTAAACATTCTGATCAAATTATAGGTCACAATTTGCAAAATATCTTAATGAAATTTGACACATAACTTTCTTACCAAGGAGATTTCAAATGAATTTGGTTGAAAACGTCATAAAAATGTTTTCACGAAATATGTTTTTTACGCACTTTCTATTTAATTGGAAATTATGATATCTAATTTTGTGACTATGCTCCCAAATTAGCTTCCACATTAGGCTCCTCATTGAAACGCATTGGACACGTTGTGAAGCTGTTAGAAAAAAAAATTTTTTTTGTTGAACAGGAAAGTCTAGGGCAGAATTGTTTTATTAATATTTTTATTACTTGGAATACTGGCTATAACCTGCGTATGAATTTATGTCCTCCAACCTGTACTTTATATAACTTATACACTTCAAATCTTAAAATTTAAATAGATTTAAATTTAGTTAAAAAATAAATATTATATATATATATATATATATCACATCCCTTATATCATAATATATATGTATATATATATATATATAAATATATATATATATATATATATATATATATATATATATATATATATATATATTATTCTCTACTTACCCAAGACAATCTTTCAAACTTTCAAGGATTTCTTCAATTAGTTTTGATCGACACTGTATACCATAACATTTTTTTGTTTATTTTCCATTACATCATAAATTATCCATATATTAACTAATTGTTAATTAAACAATGACAATTGGTCACTTTAGAATTTTTATTTTTTAACTAAATTTAAATCCATTTAGATTTTAAGATTTGAAGTGTATAAGTTGTATAAAGCATAGGTTGGAGGACATAAATTCATACGCAGGTTATAGCCAGTATTCCAAGTAATAAAAGTATTAATAAAATAATTCTGCCCTCAACTGTCCTATTCAACAAAATTTTTTTATTTTCTAACAGCATCACAACGTATGCAATGCGTTTCAATGAGGAGTCTAATGTGGAAGCTGATTTTGGGCACATATTCACAAAATTAGATATCATAATATCCACTTGAATAGAAAGTGCATAAAAAACATATTTCGTGAAATCATTTTTGTAATGTTTTCAACCAAATTCATTTGAAATCTCCTTGGTAAGAAAGTTATGTGTCAAAAATCATTAAGATATTTTGCAAATTGTGACCTATAATTTGATCAGAATGTTTACATTAATAACGGTTGGACAGACGAACTGAGAAACAGCGATGAATCATTGTTTTTTTAGATTTTTAAAGTGTCACATATAACATTCTCAATAATTTTAATATGATAAAAATTTCTTCATTTCAACGATAGAAATATCCCTTTTTTTATCCTAATGTGCATTATGATAAATTTACTAATCAAGAAAATTAGATAATGTTTACTAGAGTTTTTTTTTATTTAAATGTTAATACACCATTTGCATATTGTATAAATACTCTTTTTCCGTTTTTATTTTAGTTTCAATTTCTAGTGGGAGATCATGGTAATTAAAGCAACTACGAGTAAAGATGCCACAGATACGTTATTAATAGCAGCGCTGTTCTTAGTATATTCTTTTAAGTTAGTCTTGATTGAATTTAAATTCCTTTGAGACCAATCCAAATTAAATTCTACTGTCTTCACGGCACTATCCAAAGTAGAGGCAGAACTGCCAAATTTACTATTATGTTTGGTATTAAAAGCCTTCAATTTTTGCAATTGGGCTTCGTTACTAAAACGAGCTGCAATGTTGGAGACAACTGAAGCCACAGATGAATAACCACCAAGTCTAAAAGAAAAAAAAAAAAAATAATAAATATCTTTCTTTCCAACAATAATTCAGTTTTTAGACTTACGAGTTGGCTAATGCATCAATATTTTTATCGACCAAATCAAATACAGGTTCAACATTTTCATTGTTTTCAGAGAACAAACTAGTTAAAACGCTAGACTTATCTTGAAGACGAACCTCGTTAGATACTATAATATTGAAGAATCTTTCAACGAGTTTGCTATCCTTAACACAACCCAATGAGTTCAAAATCAAAGTTTCTTCAGTGGCAACAGTTTCGGTCTTAAATTTGTTGTAGAGTTTATTGAAATCTTGTTCATTGCCTTCACGCATGGCAGTACAATAAACAGCAGAACGAATGTTCACAGGAACAGGGTTCGCCTTCAGGTTTTCATTGAAATAAGACTTGGCCTTGGTAATGCATTTTTCATAACCGTATTTGCAGAGCCATGATAAAATCTTACCACGATTGTAGATATCTAAAGTAGTGTCTTCTTTCTTTTCTTCGAAGCCCAATTTGTTGTAGGCCTTGTTCGTGAGGTAACGGATATAATGAGCAAAGTCTGTAGTATCGGAACCTAAACGAGTGGCTATATAATTGAAACCATTAAATGCAGCAGTCCAGGGTAAGTAGTTAGTTTCGGTCTCAAGATATTCCATAACACTGAAAGCTAAACTGTAATCGATTTCACCAGCACGAGCCAAATTAAGGAGATCATCCACAATTTGGGCACGATTCAGTTCAGGAATATCGTCCCAATTTTCAGCATATAATTTACTACGAATCTGATCCCAAGATTTCGTATCATAATTAACACGATAGTAACCAATTTGTTGAAGGTTTCCAATTATCCATGTAGCATCTGATCTAACGGTTACGGTGATGGTACGTTCTTGAAGGAAATGTTTGGGAAAGAGGTTATTGAAATCTTTTGCAGTGTTTGTGGTGTAGGTAATGGGAACTGTGTATGTCAAATTGGGATTGGCTGTATCTTGATCCTTTAATAAGAAACGTTTTTGATTGATTTGTACAGTGGTTTCATCAATACGATTGAAAGTGACAACGGGATAACCGACTTGTGTGGTAAATGAGTTGAAAAAACTGTCAGCATATTCCTGATCACTTAGTGGCCAATATTTTTTCCAAATTGTAAATAGATTCTCAGGAACGGTGTTTTGGTACGCACTAAAGTATAGAATAAAAGCCAAGTAATTAAAAACTTTATACTAATGCTAAAAATAATTATAAACTTACTATGTCTTTAGATATTCGGTCATAGCCACTTGGAAGATATCTTCTCCCAAAATATGTTTAGTCATACGTATGAAGGAGGCACCTTTGTTGTATGTAATAGTGCTTAACATACTATCTAAATCTGCTGGATTGCGAGCATCTACTTTACTCATTGGGTTTGTAGCATTTGTGGCATCCACAGCCATAGCAGATTGGATTTGATCAACAGGAAATTGTTTATCCATTTCAAAATAGTCCTCAACCTACACGAATTTTTAAATGATTTTGGATAAAATTACATATATGTTACTGTTTAAAAATTTTACTAACCAAATGGGTACCGAAATATTCGAAATAGCGGGCAAAACCTTCATTCAACCAGGTATAACTCCACCAATCACAAGTTACCAAATCACCATACCACATATGAGCTTGTTCGTGAGCTACTACAGAAGCAATGTATTGTTTTGAACTCAAAGTACTGTGTTCTTCATCATAGAGTAAGGCCCGCTCTCTGTAACTCAAAAGACCCCAGTTTTCCATAGCACCAGCTGCGAAATCAGGAATAGCAGCCATATGCATTTTATCATCACCCATTGAATAATATGGAATTCCCATATACTCGTCCAATGCTTTAAGTATCTCCTTACCAGCATCAAAGGCATATTCTGTTTGCGAATAGTATTCGGGTCTGGCAAGAACACCGAACTCACCATCATAACGATCATTGAATTCGGAAACAATGAAGGCCAACATATAAGCAGGCATTTTAGGAGTGGTTGCATAAACATCAGTTATATATTCGCTATAAAGATGTTAGTTAATTTATAGCTATCGAAAAAAACTGATAACGTGTACTCACTCTTCAGGTTTGATTGCAATAAGGCGAGTTGGACCGGTAGATTTTAAACTACGGTGACGTGTCATGGAAAGATCATAAGTAGCCTTTAATTTAGGTTCATCGAAGGAAGGAAATACCCGGCGAGCATGTTGCCTTTGGAGCTGGGTGGCACCCAACCATCTATATAAAATTAATATGAGCTTTAGGAATTAAAAAAAAAATCATATTATATTCGAATATACTTGCTTGGTAACATTTTTCGAGGTCTTATAAGAGCTGCGATAAAAGCCGAGCATATCATCAGCCATATAACCAACATATTTATAATGCAAAATATATGATTCCTTAGCTATCAATTCTTCATTTAAATTGTAAACAACAATATCACTCAATTCATGGGGTTTGGCCTGTGGAAGAGCCTTTTTGATTGTTGGTGTATCTTTTCTATAGTATTCACTTAGAGAGATATCTAAATTTTTCATATGCAACTGAATTTGTTTGGTATTATTTTGTGGTTGGATCTCAATGTAACACTCTCCATCAAAACTAAAAGCCTTGGGATGGCTTTCATTTAAATAAGGCTTTAGAATTATATTATAAGTGATGGGTAGGATAGTTAAAGGCAAACGATAATTTACTTCGGTCAGGTTAACATGTGTCCCCACGTCTTCAGAAAAAGGAGCGGCATACGTAAGGCATAAGTATGCTAGCCATATGACAGCAATTGATATAGGTGACATACTGTAATATATATTAGTAAATATATATATATATATATATATATATATATATATCATGCATAAAAACGCTAGGCTATATGATTTTTGGTCCCATTGTTTAGGACTAGAACGTTATTAAATTAGGCAATTTAGTTGCGATTTTATTGTTTGTGGTCTTAACCAACTAACATACTAAGAGCTATTATAAATTTTGTTTTAAAACGATTGTAAACTAGTGCGAGCAAAAAAATGCAACTCCAAAAAAAGCAACAAAATTTTTTAAATTTTGATAAAAATAATGATTGAAAAATGCTGAAAACTATAACTCGCATTACCATCAATTACTATCAATATACATAAATTTGAGGTCAGTTTGTAGTTAACAAAGGATATTCATTATATTAAAAAAAATACCCTTTCTACATTCTTTTTAAAAATTCAGGAATATTTTAGAATAACATTATGATGATGGTACTGAAATAATATTGATGTGTAGTTCTAATATGAGGATTCTTAAAAATTGTCTTAGTTACACAATAATAATACTCGATTGAACACATGTGGCCATTTAGAGCTACTACAGCCACCAATCGTTGATTTAATGATATTAATATGTCAACGGGAAACCTTTCTAACATACCACATATTATTTACTAAAATCAAACTAGCAACTTTACTTTTGGAGGCAGGTCATTTATTATTTTAACGAGCAGTGTTTAATGGAAATGACATCCTATTATGACAAATTGAAGTAATTTGACTCTTAAACACATATATTTCGAATTTAGACTAATTAGATAGACATATTTTTTTAAATATTAATTTCCAATAGTAGAAAGGTGCAACAGTCCAATAACCACGAAGGATGAAATTTTAATTATTTGACATAGGAAAAGTGTTAAAATAGGTATAATTCCTGATTGTCTTTCCCTATGTTAGAATTTGTTCCAGAACCAAAATTAAGGAATATTTAAATATAATTGCATTATCGGGCATTAAACAATATCGTATCATTGCGAAAAGAATTATATTTAGCTGTTGATTCCATTACAATAAAGATCGAAACTGGTCGCGTTATTTCGGTACAAAACTCTTATACAATCATAAATTATCAAATTAATCCAAAGTATCATGAATATTTGATCACATTTTCATAGAAAATTTTTGTAAGATTTTAAACTAATAAAAAAATAATTAATAAATCCAAAAATATCAAACTCTATGCAAAATTTTCCAAAAAAAGAAAAATAGCAAAATTTAATAGAAATTGGGATAATTTGAAATAAATTTATATTATCTGCAGATTTCATGTATTTTAGTCTATAGGAAGGAATAACAAATCATGGTACTTCAACAATACTATAGTTTTCAAACTTTTCCAATAACGATTTTTATTAAAATTTAAAAAATCATGTTGATTTCTTTAGAGTTGCACTTTTTTATTGCTCGCTCAAATTTACAACTGCTTTTACTAAACAAAGATCACATCGCGTTGAATTTTTTATGCACGATACTGTATATATATTTTTTTATTTATTAATTCAGGTTAATCCAATAAAATAATTTATAATTTCTTAGTTTCATTATTACACACATTTTCACTTTTAAATTAAACACGAAACTCGCCATACAAAGTGGCCGATATTTGCGGCCTTACTGAGTACTAATTAAATGTAGATGTTTTATTTATAATAATCTCACTTTTTTACAACATTGATAATAGATATATAAGGTATTCCAAATAGAAATTTAACTTTTAATGAAATTAAAATTGTACGAAGAACATAACGAGCGCTGATACTCAATATATACATTCCGGATAATATAAATAAGCCTAAAAATTGATGAAAAAATGTTACATTAGCAAGTAGTAATCGACATGGGCGAGCTCACATAGTTTGTTTAATGCCAAATATAATTTTAAGATTCGCTGCAAAATATTAAGCTGAATAGTTTGTTCAATTAGTTCTGTCGTTCAAATTTTTGATTTTTGATTTTATTGATATTTTTATGGTTTACTGCGTTATTCCCAAATTAATTAAAAAGCATCTTTTGCTCGGTAGTTTTAGCTGACACTGTATATGTATTTTCTGTATTTAAAACTGATGCTACATTTTAGAAGTTTATAAAAATATTTTTGAAAAAACTTTGACTTTGGGGGAAATAAAATCAAAACATAAATAAATGTTTCCTTTTTTTTTTTCTTTTAATCTGCGGCAAAAAGAAAAAACTGCATAATTGATTTTTATTACATTTCACGAGACCGTCTTTTAGATTTTAAATTGAAATTAAAGGTCGTACTCGTACCTATACAATTTTGAATTATCTACCGCGCAAATATATCCACAATTCGTACGATAATTACTTGGTACATTTTTCAAACCGATATGTATGTTGACTATCGAAAAATATAGCAAAAGATTAATGTAGGAGAGATTGGGGTAAAGTAGATTATAGTTTAATCTAGCTTCAATAAAATACCAAACAATAATCTGTTGAATCCTACTATGGAACTGTTACATAGAATGAATTATTGTCTAACGTCTTGCATAAAAATTATAAAATTAATTTGTCTTTTCGTGTTGTTTTTAAGCGTTTTTTCAAATCAACTATTTTTGGGTAAAATGGAAAATGTTTTTGTTAAAGTGGGACATAAAAAAATAAAAAGTTTAAAAAATAAAGTTTAATTTTACTTAGTGTTTATTAAATAGTTTTAAGTGACTTTTGTGCTTTCCAGACCATTTGAATATCAAAATTCAAATATGTGATGAAAAAAACATGGTTACAGCATTATTACTACAACAAAATTATGTACTCATTGTTAATTTTCTTGAATTTTAATAACTCTGTGTTCATGATAACAATGCTTTTGTTTAAATTTTGTTGTTTAAAGTTTACACTCAATAAAAATTTTAATACAGTAAAAATTATACGTTTTTAAATATTTTTACCAGAAACAAAATTTTATTAATATGAAAAATATATTACTTCTACAACCATTGAATATTTGCAGTCTTTTTCCTTGTTCTTAAACCATATTCTGTTTTTAAAGCATATTAATATTATTATTCCCATGACAATAAAATATTTCAAATAAATATAATGAAAAATACGTGTTTTTAATGTTCGTTTTCCAACTTCATTGTAATCCTCATTTAGTTTATATATGAATAAATGTAAATAGACGAGGTTTGTTTATGCTCGGTGTGATTCAAGCAATATAAGATATTGATTAACTTTTTAGTATTAAAAGCTTTAGTTAAAAAATATCTTGCATTTGAACCACATATTGTGGTACAAATGAATATAGTTAATGAACAAATAATATATAAATATATATATATATATATTTTTTACCTTTTTTTCTCTATTATTTCCAATAAAAAATTTATAAAAATAAGTTTTTTTTTAAAACATTTTATTTTAATATATAATAGGATGGAATTATAATATGACAAAATGAAATAATAATATGATAAGATTGGAAAACTATATGATAACATGGGATAATAATAAGATAAAATGGAATAATAATATGACAATGTGGTATAATAATATGATATGATAGAATAGTAATATAATAATCTCAAATAATAATCTGATAGAATGGGATAATGATGAAGTAAGATTGCTGAATTATACATAAAACTAGAATCATAATATGAAAAACAAACCATAAAAACGGACACGATATGACAAAATGGAATCATAATAGTTATTTTTTTATTTTATTTAATTATTTCTTATAATCATTTATATTTTTTGCTGTGATCATATGTTCCAATCATAATCTTAGATTATGTTCATTACAACTATATTTTTTCTCTGCGGTAATAAGTGATTAAAGTAATGGAAAACAATACAGCAATATTTATAAAAATAGGTATTTGGAATATCCCAACTCAAAATGAATTGCTATAATTTTCTTACACTTTAAGTGCTTCAGTTAATAAGCTACATATTTGTACATATTGGTTCTAGGAACTTTTAGTTTTATCGCTATGGAACTTATTGAGTTATTTTCACTTTTCATATGTTCTATTGCTTTTACTAAGGCATCAAACTTTTTATCTGTTTTATTAGATTGTCTTATATATATTCAAATCATTGAATTAAAAACAATAATAAATACATTAATTTAAATAATAAATACATTAATTTAAAATTTGCAAAAAAATGGGTGTAACATTTATAAATATATTTTTGCAACATTACCCCAATTCTATAATTTTATTTTAACTAGGGATTTGAAAAAGTGTTGCAAAGTGTTTTTGGAACAAAACCTATTTGCAACTGAAATATGTGTAAAATAAAGTATTTAATTTTGTATTCACCGACGTATACATACAAATGCGATTGAAACATCAGCACTCAAAAAAAAAACTTTTTTAATATATTTTATTTGCTTGCTTTCGAAGAGATATAATTAGAAATGTAGTGCAATAATGGCAAGCAAACAAAATTTAAAATACGCGAAAAAAGTAACATTTTTTTACCTCATGTGCTATAATACCCCACTTCCTCCTATATTAAATTCAATCATGAATTTTATTATAGGAAAAAGGGGAAAAAAAGCATATGTTAATTTATAAAATTTTTACATTTCGAAAAAAAACTATTATCGTTGCCCCATACTGCTCTAGAACTGGTTTTCCAATTTATTTAAATAAATTTGATGAAGATTAAGTTTGTCTTCAAGTTATATTTTGTATTTTCGATAACTTTTGAGTAGCAAAATTTTTAAAATTTTGCATTAAAAATGGATTTTTATTGCCACTAGTTTCCGAATAACTCCAAAACTATTCAGCATATAAAAAAATGTTAAGATAACTTGAAGATAATTTTAGTCAGCATCTATTGGAATTTTATTTATTTAAATTGGACAAATCGTTCTAAATTTATACTAATGTAATCGCTAAATAAAGGAAAATCTAATTAACTATTACACAGTGCAACAATTTCCAAAAATTTTTTTCACACATGCATCAAGTAATGTCCATACATAATAATACTGCGTACTCAGTTTTTTTCCAGGATGTAAATTTTTCTTTCAAAAATGTACTTCAAAGTTTCGAAATACACACAACTTTAAAAAATATATATATAAAATATTTACTAAAATTATATGAACCCCATATTGATATCAGATGAAAGCCAAGAATCTCTGCTATATTACAAAAAATTTTACCTAAATGTTGCAGCAAAAAGTGTTAAGAAAATATCCTTTGTATAAAGTATATAATTACCTAATAAATATAATATTATAGAGTTAAATTTTCAAAAAGATTTTTTCTTAACTTTTTGTATTACAACGTTTAAATAAAAGATAATATTATATAGCAGGAATTCATTTGACATCCATATTGTGTTGTTATAATCTTTGTAAATATTTTATAATATTCTTAAGAATTGCACATCTTTCGAAACTTTCAAGTCCATTTAAAAGGAAATTTAACACCTTTGGTGAAAAACTGGGTACACAGTTTTACCATGGATGGTCTCTAGTTTTATCCATATAACGATTTTTCACTTGTGAGAATGATTCTTGCTGACACTTATTTGAAAATAAATAGTAGAAGATAACATTTTCAAAGGGATATTTTCTTAAGTTTTTGTATTGGAACATTTAAATAAAAATTACTATTATATTGCAGAGATTCTTAGCTTTCATTTGACACTCATACTGGGTTGATATGATGTTTTTTCTTTTTAATTTTGATTCCTTCCAAACTTTAATGTCCTTTTAAAAGGAAATTTGATGACCTGGGAAAAATGTAGAACACACAGTTTTACTACTTATAGTCTCTAATTTCATACACATATCAACTTTTTCATGTGTGAAAATGACTATCACACGGTGTTATTTTTAATTTGGAATCCCTGGATGTTGAAAATTTTTAAATTACATTGTATGGCTTTAATAAAATTATTATTTCTTTGTTATCAATTTAATTGATTTACAGATCAATAATTTTGTTATAAAAGTTCAACACTTAGCATTCAAATAGAAATACTTACATTCATTATTACTACGAATCAGCGAGAATATTATCGGCAAAATACATTGATAACTTTGTAAGATAATACTTTCAAACACATATGAGCATTTCTCAACATTTATATTATAAAAAAAAAACTAGCTGATATAAAATAAATATATCTTGTTACTTTAGCACATTCATTTTAATTTCTTCGAACAATACAAAATTCATTAAAAGCTAAATTTTGTTAAAATGCCTTATAATCTATTAAGAATAATCACAAAGAGTAGAATCATTATAAATAAAACTATTGCCTTAAAGAAGCATTCAATAGGCCCACAAATTTCAACCACATTGTATGGCGAATTTTGTGTTAACACAAAAGTGAATTATGAAACAAAAAAAAATAAAAAATATATATATATATATATATACATATACCTATTATTTGTATATGTATTTCAGTATGTTAACTATATCAATCATACTTATGCCTTAGCATATGCCGCCCCTTTTACTGGAGATGTGAAAGCATCTGTTTTCGTGACCGACGTCAATTATACTACCTATAGCTATTGTACTCATTCATTACAACATAACTCTAAAGCCTTATTTAAATGAAAATAATCCCAAAGCCTTTAGTCAAATTCAGTTGCATATTAGAAATTTGGATATCTCTCTAAGTGAATATTATAAAATAAACACACCAACATTTAAAAAATCTTCTCCAATGGCCACGCCCCATGAACTGACTGTTATTGTTGCTTACAACTTAGACGAAGAATTAAAAGCTAATATAATGTTTTTACCGCCAGTTTTTACCGCAGTTCTTACAAGTTCTCCAAAAATGTTAGCAATTAAGTACATTTGGAAAAAAGTGAAGACTTTCTTTTACATGTTAATGGTCATATCAATTTTATATAAATGGTTGGGTTCCACTCAGTTTCAAAGAAAGCATATCCGTCGTGCCTTTATCTCTTTTGATGAACTTAAATTCAAAGCAACTTAAGATGTTATCGTAGATTAAAAACTATCGGTCCCACTCGTCTTATTGGCTTCAAACCAATAGCGAATATATAACTGCTTTTATGCAACCATACCTAAAATATGTACTTATATTTTGGCTTTCATTGTTTCCGAATTCAATGATCGTTATGATGGTGAGTTTGGTGTTCTTGCCAGACCTTAATATTACTCTCAAACTGAATATGCCTTTGATACTGGTAAGAAGATACTTAAATCATTGGACGAATACATAGGCATTCCATACTATTCAATGAGTGTTGATAAAATATATTTGCCTGCTATTCCTCATTTCGCAACAGGTGCTATGGAAAACTGGGATCTTTCAACATACAGAGAACGTCTCTTACTCTATAATAAAGAACACAGTAGTTTTAGTTCTAAACAACATATTGCTTCTGCAGTAGCTCACGAACAAGTTCATATGTGGTATGGTGATTTGGTAACTTGTGAGCAAATATTTATCGAAAATTATTTAAAATTTATCTATTTTATAAATTGTAGGTAGAGGAGTACTTCCAAATGGATAAACCACTCCCTGTTGATCAGAATCAATCTATAATTGCTATGGCTGCCACTAATGCTACAAATCCTATGAGTGACAAAGATACCCATACTACAACTGATTTAAATCAATCAACAGTATTTCATACAACAAAGGTGCGACCTTCATTTGTATAACTAAACACATTTTGGGAGAGGAAAACTTTCAAGTAGCCATGATCGAGTATTTAAAGGCATAGTAAGTTTACAATTACACTTAGCATTACTGTTAAGTTATATATGCCATATTTTTTTATTTTTATATTCCTATGGATATATTTTTCATTTGGAAAAAAATAGTGGCCAACACAATATCTTGAATATGCCGAAAATTACATTCACTCATTTACCGAACAGATTGATTATCCCCTTGTCACTTTCAATCGCATCGACGAAACCACTGTACAAATCAATCAAAAGCGTTTCTTATTAAAGGATCAAGATACAGCCAATCCCAATTCGATACACAAAGTTTCAATTACTTACAACACAAGCACTACAAAAGATTTCAATCAGCCGCTTTCCCAAACACTTCCTTCGAGAACGTACCATCACCACAACAGTTAGATCAGATGCTACATGGATAATCGGCAACCTTTAACAAATTTGTTACTATGATGATATGTTATGTTTTTCGAAATAGTATTTGTTTGTTTTTTGTTTGATTTTTTTTATATTTTGTGGAAGAAATACTCGTCATAATAACTTTGATCCCGTACTCTAAATTGGGAGCACGCGGGTTGCCAGTGTTACCGAAAAGCGTTTACGTACCCGAAAATTGGGCATATGATAACAATTTTGAGAGAATAATGTCTTCTTCTTGCCCGAAACAGAATATTTCTTCGGGTAGATTGTGTAAATTGTCAAATAATTAAAAGATAAAAATATAAAATAAAAAGTTTTAACGAAAATAAATAAAAAATTATTTTGTTTTATGTTACTAACAGGAAAGTTTCAGTAAAAAAATGAAAAACATTCAAATATTCTGTTCCCGTACTTTTGTGCGTTGTTGTATTTTTGTGGGTGAAATTTATATACATACATACATATATATATATATATATATATATATATATATATATATATTTATATACATAATCAGTATTTTTTGGTGGTTGTTTTTCTTATGCTAATCTCTTGTTATTTGATCTCATACACATCTCTCATCATCCAATTCGCTGTAATTTATCACTTGTTCTTTTTGTTCTTATTGGTTTTATTACCTATGATTGTTATTATTGAAAAGCAATTAGTTAGTTGATCAGTGGCAATGAAAGAGTATACAAATAAAATAACAATTTGTGAACAAACAAAACATTTTAACAAACAACACTGAAACGTGAATGTTAAAAGAATACAAAACATAAATATTGTGTGAAAAAACAATTTATAATAATAAACGAAAGCCCAACAGTTCTGTAAGTAAATACTTGTAATTATTTTACTCCCCAAATAAACATATATATAAATATATATATCGTTTCGTACAAGGTACGTTTCCAATTGATTAAGTACTGTCGGTTTTTTCAAAATGTCCATTTTTCAAATGTCGAATAGACCGGTTTTTTAAGCGCAAAAAACCGGTTTTAAAAATAACATTTTGTTTTAAAGAAAATGTACTAATAATTATTTGTATGGAAATTTAGTAATAATGTTTTAAATGATTAATATTTATAAAGTCTAAATTCATTTTATGTTTTACGAATATAGTTTAAGGTTAACTTGAAATTAATTCTGTAAGTTCCCGGAAGAAAATCCAGTTTGAAACGAAACAAGTTTGTAAGGGAGAAAAGTAAAAAAGCTCTTCCACATTCCCTTACGAATAGCACGAATGTTTTTATCGCGAGTTTCCAATATATTTTTAACATAAGTGCTGAAAAAGAAGCGAATGTTTTATTTTATCGTAGTAAGACTTATTTCGAAGCGCATAAATGTTTATTTTTTTATTATTATTTTTTTTTTTTTTTACAAAATGCCACATCAGTGACATGCAGGGAAAGCGGTACAAATATTCATAATGGTTTATCTAAAAACTATTACACTTACAACCCTTAAGCTTTGTGGAAGCTACATATCGTATTGATGAAATGAAAATAGATGGTTAGATCCAGGGGAAGCAACAGTTCTCATACAAAGCAAATATTAATTTTCGCATATGTAAAGGAGTCTTAAGAAGCAGTACAAAAAATGTTTATATCAAATTTTTAATAGTAGTAGCCCCTATATAAAGTAAGTATTAGTTATCGAAGTAAAAGGGGTAGCGAATAGCACTGGTCTCAGTTTTTTTATGGTTATTTTCTTTACTTTAATTAAAAACAAGTTGCTTCCCAAAATAATATATTTAATTAATATGTTTTGTTTTTGCTAAGAAATTTAATTTTTAGTTGGTTAACCAATTTTTCGGCATTTTATGAAATGCAACCGTTTTTTTCAAAATTCCAACTATTTAACTATTCAAAAAACGGTTTCTCCAAAAATTCGAATAATCGATCACCCTACTTCACTCACAACATAAAATATTTGAACAAATTTCGCTTTTTCTTAAAGTGTATCAGATTAGAAGCTAAAATTCCAAAATTGTTGTCTACATTAAATAGAATCACATTGAAATAAAACTATGAGAAAACATATTTTTTATTTTAAAAAAGCGGCTTTGGGTTTTGATTTCTATTCTTGAAGAAATATTAATTATAAATTTTTAAATATATCCTTTAGAAATGGGACGCCCAAAGAATTGCAAAGAAAAGTAATTAAAAACCAAATAGTTTCATCCAATATCGTAGCGAAATTGGAAAGTTACTGCGTTGGCTCCAAAAATATGTTTCTAAGAATAATCTGCCTTTAAATTTCCACATTTCGCAGGCAAAACTTAAAAAACCAGTGAATATGGGGAAAATGTTAACCTTATTTAATCGAATCGTAACCCTTTTAAGTCCACGAAAGTAATTCGGAAGAAATTATGTGGCCAGGTGGATACTAATATAAAAATACGTGGAAACTAGAAACAAAAATTCTTAAAGATTAATGTGGCCCGGAAAACATTCAAAAAGTGGATAAATAATAGCCAGACCATAAATTTAAGTCAAATGTTGTTGATAATTGAATATGTGATATTTTGCCAAAACATATTTTGCTAGGGCACATCGTATGGGTAGGACGAAATTAAATATAATTGGTAAAATAATTAGTAGGCGTTTGTGATGCTTTATGGAAATGTAGAGGCGCATCAACAAATTCGGAAAGTTAAAAATTTTATGGACCAAAAAAAAATTACTTGGGTTAAAAAAAATAATCACAATATTAAATAGCATTTCTTTGTACTAAACTTGAATAAAATATATTTTCGTATAATATATGAAGAAATAACTTAGATGCGAACACAATTTTTTTTAAAAGCTTTTTAAAAATCGCGATTTTTATCATAAAGAAAATTTTTAAAATTTTGCTCGAAAACTCTAAAATATGCTACACTAATACCATCAAACTTTGAAAGTATCATAACTTTTATTTGAATACCTCAGTAGGTTTTAATATTGCGTGTAATTTTTACCAAAATTATATATAAACTTCTAGCTTGTTAAAATGTTTATATGTTCAACTTAAAACCTCTAAGACTTTGGCGCCAACCCCCCTCCACCCTCCCTCCTACTCTGCAAGAAATGATTACGCGAATTCTGTATACATTTGAGTCACTTTATGTTTATACAAATGGATTTTAATATGCTATGAAAAATTTGTTCTTGTTTAAGGTCTAAAATCAAACATTTTTGATAATGGGTGATAGAAGAAATAATAAACTTTACATAAAAACTGTGCTGCAAAAAAAAACTTCATAACTATTTGTTCTCCGTTAATTAGTTTGATTGATCTATTGATCAATATAAACTCGGATTTTTCCTACAACTCATTCAAATGTACAACAATTCCATTATAACCAGGTAATTACGAAGTTATGAAAGTGCACCACTTAACTCTAATAAATATTAATTAAACACTAACACTTAGTATTATCACAAATCAGCTAAAATATTATCTGCCATTATAAAAAAGTATAATATTTTCTTTAAGATAATATTTTTTTTTTTTTTTTTGTACTAATACTGCACATAGAGTGATTCCATGCCAAAACGGACAGCAATCGGATTGGACATCTTCGATGTCAATGAATTTCAGTACAGTTTTTAGCTATTGGTAGCTTTCTCAAATCATAAAATTTTAGACACTTGTTGCTTTCCAATAAAAAAAATATGAAAAAAAAGCTAAAAACTTCACAAAGGAGTACTTGTATAATTGCTAGTAATTTCTAAACTATATATGATACATCTTTAGTTTTAGGTTCACATTGAAGGCAAAGATATAACCTTTTAAGGTCAAAATTACAAAATATTAACGTAACCATCAAAAAACGCTATTTTTAAAATTTTTAAAAAATTGTTTAATGTGAACGGAACTCTTCTCATTACGAATGTAAAATTTCAAGGTGGACACTCATTTAGTTTAGAAATTATGAACCAAAATAAAATCTAATTACTAACAACTTCTGAACTATACACAATAAACAGTTAAAATTTGTGCAAATTTAAAGATTAAGATATTTCTTTCGAAATGATATATAGTAAGTTAATTTAATTCGAAAGTTTAAAGATCAAAATTAAACCATTATATCTCCAAAAAGATATTTTTAAAATTCTTAAAAAATATATATATAATGTTAACGCAACTCTTCTTCATACTCATGTTGGTTACTCCTTTAGTTTAGAGTTATGTAACAAAATATAAACTAAAGTCAAATTTTGTATATGAAATATATATATATATATATATATATATATATATATATTAATATGAGCTTATAAAAAAATACTTTGAAATTAATTGTTGTAAATATTTTAAATACGCCTGAACAACGTTTACAAATCGTTCTTTATTACGAAAATTCACGTTCTGTGAGGAATGTGTTTCGTGCCGATTATGTTGACACTTTATGGTCAACATAATCGACCTACTAAACGTACTATTCGGAACACCATCACCCATTTTGAGACTCAGCATTCATTATTGGATAATATTCGACCGAATAGATCACGTCTAGCACGCTGTGAAGAAAATATAGCGGCCGTAGCTGAGAGTGTACACAAAGACCGTGGAGAGTCGATTCGGCGCCGTTTGCAGCAACTCGGACTGACGTATGGAACGACTTGGTGCATTTTACATCGCTCTATGGGTTCTTGAAAAGTTCCAAGAAGATCCGACGTTTTCGAGGCAAATTTTGTTCAGGCCCATTTCTGGCTCAATGGGTATGTAAACAAACAAAATTGCCGCATTTGGGACGGAAAGCAACCTGAAGAGATTCAAGAATCATCGGTCCATATTTCTTTAAAAATTATGTCGGTGCGAACGTAATCGTCAATGGCGACCGTTATCGTGTCCTGATAACCTACTATTTGATGCCTGAAATTGAAGCTCGTGATCTCTAAAGTTTATGAGGACAAACCCGCTTTGATTCAGGCCTTGGAGGAAAACATCACGTGTGTCATACGCCAGTTACCAGTCGAAATGCTCGAACGAGTCATCGAAAATTGGACTCAACGGATGGACCATCTGCCAACATTTGATAGACATAATCTTCAAAAAATAAATTCCAAAGAATGTTCTTCCAAATGATAATAAACATTCCCCATTAAATTTGAATTTTCTGTGTTTTTTTTTTAAGTCGGGAACCTCGAAATGGATCACGGCGTTACTTCGAAAATCAAATAAATACATGCAAATAGCCACTTTTTTCTTAAAAGAAATTATACGGCTTGAAGATAGCCCAAAAAATATGTTCGAATTAATTCTAACATATTTTTAAAAATTAATAACACTGACAAAGGATGCAAAAGCAAAGAATTTGCAGTCAAATAAATATTATTAAATCAGCAGATAGTCCTTATTGAATATAAGTCCTTGATATATTAAATTCCAATATTAAAAGTATTAAAAACATTATTTTATATGTATTGCAGTATGTCGTCTACATATATTGTTACCGTATTGCTAGCATACATATGCCTGGCATATGCTACTCCTTTAACTGACAATAATGAGACACCTGTACCCATGGCCGATGTTAATTATCGTTTACCTCTAACTATACTACCTATCAACTACAATATAACTCTAAAGCCTTATTTAAATGAAAGCCATCCCAGGGCTTTTAGTTTTGATGGGGAGTGTTACATTGAAATTCAGCCACAAAATAATACCAAACAAATTCAGTTGCATATAAAAAATTTGGGTATCTCTCTAAGCGAGTACTATAAAAAAGACACTCCAACAATTAAAAAGGCTCTTCCACAGGCCACACCCCATAAATTAACGGATATTGTGGCGTACAACTTAGATGAAGAACTAAAAACTAACGAATTTTATATTTTACATTATAAATATATTGGTTATATGGCTGATGATATGCTCGGCTTTTATCGCAGCTCTTACAAGACCTCCAAAAATGTTACCAAGTAAGTTGTTTTTATTAAAAAGAATATATATATATATAAGGATTTTTCTTTTTACTCTAATATTAATTTTACGTAGATGGCTTGGTTCCACTCAGTTCCAAAGACATCATGCCCGTCGTGCTTTTCCCTGTTTTGATGAACCTAAATTCAAGGCTACTTATGATCTTTCCATAACACGCCATCGCAGCTTTAAAACTACTGGTCCCACTCGTCTTATCGCAATCAAACCTGAAGGGTAAATACACGTCATCTCTTCTACTAATCACATATCATTTAACCAACTTCTTTATAGCAAATATATAACTGATGTTTATGCCACCACTCCTAAAATGTCTACTTATATTTTGGCCTTCATTGTTTCCGAATTTAATGATCGTTATGATGGTGAGTTCGGTGTTCTTGCCAGACCCGAGTATTATTCTCAAACTGAATACGCCTTTGAGACTGGTAGAAAAATACTTAAGGCATTGGACGAATACACAGGCATTCCTTACTATTCAATGGGTGATGATAAAATACATTTGGCTGCTATTCCTGATTTCTCAGCTGGTGCTATGGAAAATTGGGGTCTTTTGACCTATAGAGAGCGTTCTTTACTCTATGATGAAGAACACAGTTCTTTGAGTTCAAAGCAATATATTACTTCTATTGTGGCTCACGAACTTTCTCATATGTGGTATGGTGATTTGGTAACTTGTGATTGGTGGAGGTTTACCTGGTTGAATGAAGGTTTTGCCTCTTACTTCCAGTATTTTGGTACTCACATGGTATGTACATATATACAAATATTTTTTTCCTTATATCATAAAGATTAAATATATGTATATGTTCTATGATTTTAGGTTGAAAGTTATCTCGAAATGGACAAACAATTTGTGGTCGATTATGTTCAAACTGTCATGGGTATGGATGCCACTAATGCTACCAATCCTATGAGTGTTGAAAATACCAATTCCCCAGCTGATGCAAATCGTATGTTCAACAGCATATCCTACAACAAGGCTTCTACCTTTATACGTATGACTAGATATATTTTGGGAGAAGAAAACTTTAAAAAAGCCATGAACGAATATTTAACAACTCAGTAGATTTTCTTTTTAAATAAAATTTTCAAATTTTAAATTTATGACTTTTATTTTATTTTCTTCTTTAGCAAATACGCCAACACCATGCCGTCTGATTTACTTACCATCTGGAAAAAATACTGGCCCAGTCAATATCTCCAATACGCTGATACTTACTTTTACTCTTACACCATACAAATTGGCTATCCTGTTGTAACCTTTAATCGCATCGGTGAAACTACTGTCGAAATCTCTCAAAAACGTTTCTTATTAAGTAATCATGATGAAGCCAATACCTCATTGACATATACAGTTCCTATTACCTATACCACAAGTGCTGAAAAAGACTTTGAAAATGCAAGTCCCAAATTCTTCCTTCAAGAAAAACCCGTTACCGTCACAGTTAACAAAAAAGCTACATGGATAGTCGGTAATCTTCAAGAAACTGGTTACTATCGTGTTAATTATGATACTAAATCTTGGCACCAGATTTACCGTAAATTATATGCTCAAAATTGGGATGGTATTCATGAATTGAATCGTGCTCAAGTTGTTGATGATCTTCTTAATTTGGCTCGTGCTGGTGAAATCGATTATAGTTTAGCTTTTGATGTTCTGGAATATCTGGAAACCGAAACTAACTATTTGCCATGGACCGCTGCATTCAATGGTTTTAATTATATAGCAATACGTTTGGGTACTGATACTAAAGATTTTGCTCATTATATCCGTTACCTCACTAATAAGGCCTACAACAAATTGGGCTTCGAAGAAAGAAAAGAAGATGGTACTTTGGATATTTACACCCGCTCTAAGATTTTAGCTTGGTCTTGCAAATATAGCAATTCAGAATGTATTTCCAAAGCCAATTCTTACTTTAATGAAAGCTTGAAAGTCAATCCTGTTCCCGTTAACATTCGTTCAGTTGTTTATTGTACTGCCATGCGTGAAGGCAATGAACAAAACTTTAACAAACTCTGCAACAAATTTAAAACCGAAACTATTGCCACCGAAAGAACTTTGATTTTGAACTCATTGGGTTGTGTTAAAGATATCAAACTTGTCGAAAGATTCTTTAATATGGTCATGTCTGATGAAATACGTCGACAAGACAAACCTAGCGCTATAACCAGTTTATTCACTGAAAACAATGAAAATGTTGAACCTGTTTTTGATTTAATCAATAAAAATGTAGAGGCATTAGCTGAATCGTAAGTATTTTATTTATTATAAATATTTATTAAATAATAAATTAATTTTTTTAGCATGGGTGGTTATTCTGCCGTTGCTATTATTGTCTCCAATATTGGTACTCGTTTTACTAACGAAACTCAATTGCAAAAACTAAAGGACTTCAATACCAATCATAGCAATAAATTTGGCAGTTCTGCCTCAGCTTTGGAAAGTGCCGAGAAGACAGTTGAATTTAATTTAGATTGGTCTCAAGAGAAATTAAGATCAATCAAGGACTTCTTGCAAGAACATGGTAAAAGCAGCGCCGCCATTAACAGTGTATCTATTGAATCTTTGTTCACAGCAGCCTTGATTACCCAGCTCTTCCACTAAAGTTTGTTTGTTTTTATAGCAGGATGAGGGATAATAAAATCCTTTATGAGAGAGTTAAATAAAGCCAACGTATTTTTACTATATTTTGTTACTTTTTTGTTAGGTTTTTAGAAATTTTATTTAAAGTATTGTTATCTAAAGTATTATAGTAATTTTTTAAATTTAACGTAATTAAAAAATAAAATAAAATAAAATCTAAACATAAAAAATGTTAAAATCTTTACAAATATGTTGTTAATTTTTGAGAATTCAGAAAAAAAAAATACATTGGGAATTTTCGGTACTATTGCTTTTGTTAATTAAATATCTTCAAATAAAATTTTTATGGTTCATAAGACATGCGTTAAAATGATGTTCAACGGCCTTATATATATGCGTATGGAATTTGGTTATTTTTGGACAGATTTAGTAGAATAATTTATAACCAGCAAAAAAACTAAAAAAGTGCATAAAAATTCATGATTTTAACATTGTGTTTCCATTGGACGAAACTACTTTTTACTGAAAATAACTGCAGAAGTTGAAGTGTTGAAAATGTTCTTTTTTGAAAGCATTTGCTGGATTTTTTTCCTTTTTGTGGGTAGGTGAAACAATATATTGTTGCCATTTTCTGTGTATTGAAATTTGTGTCTCTGAAAAAGTTTTTCTATGGTGGATGGAAATGATAAATTGATGGAGGAATTTTATAGATTTATTTTTTCAAAATACGTTTTTATAATTTTTAAAAGGTATTTATATGAGTTATATAGTACATGCAAACATGTTTTTCAAAGGTTTTATCAAGAGCTTTAAGGTGATATAAAAACCTTTAAAATCTGTTAAGGAACAATAATTTGGCTAGTGGTTGAAACTTTTCTATATCAGAGGTAATCTACTTTGAGCCCCCATATCATGTATGTACTCCTCCTTCCAAACTAAAAATTTTACTCTATGCCTGTGTGAAATTTTATGTAAACCCAAACAGCTGATTAGAAGTTACAGATTTATTTCCAAAAATTTTTGCTTCTGCCCCACTGTGTAATGGGTCCATCGAAACTTCACAGCTAAGTTCAGTCAATTTTTGGTGGGTTATCAAAGATGTGTGTGCTCTAACATTGTTTTGACGGAACACAACACCTTTTCTGTTGGCCAACTTTAGTTGCTCTTTCTTGATTGCTTCATTCAAACGGTCGAGCTGTAATCAGAATTGATAATTTCGCCAAATTGTAGTAGTTCATAATGGATAATTCCCTTCTAATCCTGTTAAAAATTCAACATAACCTTGTTTGACGTCAAACCAGGCCATGATTTGACCATGATCTTTTTCATTTAGTATTCTGATATTTAGCCCATTTTTCATCGGCCGTAATAATCCGCTCCAAAAATTGTTCGATTTCATTGTGTTTCAGCTAGTGGTAATACGGTCTATCAAATTTCTTTGCGATAATTTCAATCATTTTGAAATCAATATAACTTTTTGCAAGAGGGACGAATCAAACAACTGTATCCACTTAAATGTAACTTGAAACGTTATCTTTCAAATACGTATTCGTTTGGGATAATCGAATGAGTGTTACCCGATATATGGATATCAACACCAACCGCGGATATTTTTTTATATTCCCAATATTAAACTAAATCATATAAGTCGTTCGTGAGATACGCGAAATATGTGGTGCAACGTCATTAACTTTCTATAAAACGGTTTATCACAAGAACTAGAGTCAATCTAAAAAAAGTGCTTATACACCAATATCTAAATCTAAATTTTATTTTTCATTAAAAAATTCACTTAAAGTCAAACTTTTACCAAAAAAAAAACTTTTTTTGTACTAAATCGAATTCACTAGGAACGAATTTTCCTGCTAATAGAAACTACAGAGAAAATTACCGATAGCAACTAATTTATGGTCCTTCGAACCGCATACTGATTCATGATGCTGTAAATTCTTTGCAGTTTTTGATGGCAGTTGAAAATTTGTAATTTACCTATTATTTAAGGCCTTTGATTTCTTCTTTTTCGACTTCCTCCCGGGTCAATAAATTATAGCCAAAAATGGATCAATTGTCAGTAAAATATATGTTAATAAAAATTATTTAAAAGTATTGTAGATATGCTTGAAACTAATTTTTTCAATTTTGCTTCCTGAAAATTTTTCTTATTAAAAATAACGGTTTTAATACTATAATCATTTGATTAAATATAGTACATAAGTATATTAAAAGCAATTATTATTTAATTTCGATTTTTTAATATAAAAAAAAAATTTATAAAAAAAAGGACTTTCCCAGAAAACCGATTTCCAACAAAGCCAGAATTTTTGATTAAAAGACCCGATTTTTTACTAAAATCTGACATAAGAACCAATTTTCCACCAGAAACAATATAAAAATTTTTTTAAGATAAACAAATTTTTTTCGAACCGAATTCACTTCACTGCAATCTTATGCCGCAAAATATGCTCCTCTAAATTGCACCAATGCAGGGCAATTATTGATGGCTACTTTTTCAAATTACATACATACTTTTTTAAAGAATTGGAGACTGATTTTTATATGCCTATAATAAATAAACTATAATCTTACTTTTCCTAATTTAAAATTGTCTTTATTAGAATATTCATTTTACTCGCAATCGAGTAAATATTTTAAATTATTCGAGTTACTCGAGTAATAGTTGTAATACTTTTAATTTTTTTCGCTTTTTCAATGTTTATTAAAACATAATACCAGTATTATGTGTTTTCTTAGTATTTTATTAAAAATTAAAACATAAAGAATAGTTTAAAACATCAAAAATATTCTTACATTAATTGAGGTCACTTAAATTACAAGAAAAACTTAAATAATCCTTCTGAAATAAATTTGTATACATTTTTCCCTTTTGTTTTCATAATGTAATTGTCTCTTTATATTTAATAAATTCTTTGAAATAAATAGGCCTAAGAAATCTGACAATTATTTCGGATAAAGAAGTTCAGAGATTCTTAACATAAAGTATAAGTTCACTTGCTGAACTCAATTTTAAGTCCAAATATCTTCTATATAACAAGTTACATATAAGTCATCATCATCATAATCTTTAAATCAGGCTGAGGATCTATTGGTATATCAACTCCATAATTACACATATCGGCTGCACTATCATTGAAGAACCAACAAATGTTTTTCCAAATAAAATTAAAAATCCTCCAATTTGTTTCTTATGAAAAATTTAATACAAAAAGTGAATCTTATGCATTTTTGCTGGACATTTCAGTCATGTTGTTGGCAATTCAGTGCATTTTCTTAATATAGTCGTCAATTAATGGGGTAAAACGACAATACAAGTGATTTTGTTATCAAACGAGGTCCTTTTTAAAAAAGTCTATGTATAAATTTTTACTTTAATTGCTTATAACATCAAAACAAGTCATAGTCATATTATATGTCGAAAATTTCTAATTTTTATTCTAAATAAAAAACCTTATACAGTTTTTTTTCGCAAAATGTTATATTAAAGAGTTATATTGTAGTAAAGATTTTAGTTACTTTTAAGACCTTTTTTAGGACAAAAGTCAAAATCGACTGACCGGTTTACGACCGATCGACAAAATTTTTGCACACAATTTATTTTTGTATCCCCATCTACCAGAAACTGCCGGAGGAGCAAGCAAAATCAATACTTTTGTAAGTCCAATACGAGTACATTTTATGGGTAGTCGTCTACTCTACATGTGTTTTATTGACGACAAATCTTAAATTTTCCTGACGACACCCTCAATGAAAATGTTGTCGATGGACATCTGGACAACTGGGTAGAAAATTTTGCTTAATGCACCAATGTATTTGCACACAACTCTAAAATTTTAGACATTTTGAATTTTTGCACATAACGTTAGACGATAATGTTATAAAACTTATAATCTCACCAAGAATGTTTCAATAAATGATCGCATTGTTTATTAACAAAAAATAATAAAAATGAGAAATTAATAAAACGTTGAAATGACTTAAATTTTTGTTGCAAAATGTAAAGTTTAATTTCTACATTATACAGTTCGTATTTAAAATCTCTGCTGTTCTCTAACAGTGAAAGATTAAATTTGTAACTAAAGGCAAAATATTTTAGTTTAAAAAATAACAATTTTTTATGATTTAACTCACATACATATTAAAGTGATTTTAATAAATATGAGACAGTATTAGTGGGAGTATATCAAATTTGAACAGATTGCTTAGAAACCTGTTCGTTTATTTCAAATATATTATTATTTTCAAGTGTTTAGGAGTATACATATTTGATTACCTGGGTGAACTTTAATCCCAATTTAAGTAATTATCATAAATTATAGGCAAATATATATGTGAAATATTAAATCAAGAGATTAGATAATTATTGACCCACCTAATTTAAAAAGTTGCTACTAATTGTCACGTCTACATGCCTGAAATTAGTTTTAAGAAAAAATTTACGTTATCTTATGATTTTGCACCTTTTTTCAATAAAAATTCTAATTTTTAAGAATTTGGTGCAGATTTTTTTCGCCACTGAACTCTTGATTATTATTTACGATACAACCTGTTCACATGATTTCAGAACAATCAGCTTTTATATGTAATGAAGAAAATAATAGACAATTTTATTTATATATGCCATTTACACCAAACAAAAACTATTAGTTTTTGGCTTCAATCGGTTTTTGATTGAAAAACTACATAAATTTCTTTAGTTTTTCCATACAAATCAAAAACCATTTTTATCTAGTTTCTATTGAAAACCAAATAAAAACTAGTAAAATAAATATTTATGATACTGCCTGTTCAGTTGATTTCATAAAAGTGAGCTTTTGAATATGATGAATAAAATAAAATTGTCAAATTTCTTGTTTGTATTTTAAATTTTGTGTAAAAATTGTTTTTTAATTATTGTTTAAAACATTTTAAACAAGAATAAACTAAATTTGGTTTAAATAAAAATTTATAAAAAATAAAAGTGTCAGTAAAAACCACATTGGGAGAAAACAGGGTATGTAAACGATTTAGTTTTCCAAAAACCAACAAGTTTTTATTTCGGTATAAACGGCATATAATTTATTTAATAGTTTTGTTTATTTAATACAATTTGTGAGTAAATTATTTTTAAAATTTTATAAAAAAAAAAAAAACATTTTTTCCTACAAAAATAATCCAATTTTTTTTGTTTTTTTTTCAATAAAATTTTGTTAAACAAAAAACGTGTCAACAAAAACCAGATAGAGAGAAAAACAGGTATGTAGACGGTATAGTTTTTGAATTTCGGCTTTCACAAGAACTAATTAGTGTAAATGAGATACATATAAACAATTGAGAGCGAAAAAAATTATTTAGTTTTTTTTTGTATACTAGATATAACAAACACACTCGCAACAAAGAGCACAAACAAACCAAATATACTAGCACATTCTAATTTTTACGTCCTCTCTTTGTGTCTGTAGCTGCTATAACCCTTAATAAACTACTTCCCCAACTCGAATTTGCAATAATCTAGAGTTTAATTTTAAAGACTTTAAAATAATTCTAATCGATTTCTAAAATAGTAAATAAACAATTTGATATGATCTGATTAATAAATTTATGAAATATAAATATTTGTTTACTGATTCTCATTATAATAAATTGACATTTCCTAACTTGGATATTTAGAATCATTTATTTATGTTTATAAAATTTTCTTTATACTAAAGAAAAAAAATCTAAATATATTGCAGAATTTGACCTAAATTGAATAACCTTAACCAATGCCAAGGCCAAATGAAATTTGCTTTTCATTTTCTAAGTAGAAAATACAATATTAATACAGATAAAGTCTGTAGCGGTATAGAAAATAGTAATAAAAATTGCTAATAACTAATTGCAGTCTATTAACACTTCTTTGGTTCTGTTAAGTAGAGACAACAAGGTCAATTACCGATTGAGGCTTTTTCATGGTCCTTCGAACAGGATGCTAGTTGACGATGTTTCAAGCATATCTATTAACTCAACATTGACGCGCTATTTTCTCTAACTTGACCCATAAACTAGTTCAAAAAATTGGGATTCTCAAAATGTGCAATCTGGGCCTCTTGTTTTGGTTTTAACGAAACCCAAGTAAATTAGAATTGGTTGAGAAAAAATTTTAATTTTAGTTTGTTTTAAATTATGTTTTGTAGTTTTTGTAAAAAGTTTTTAAATGTAAAAAAAAATTATTTCTTTCAGAGACAATTTGTTTAATTTCTCCAAAACTATTGAACAGATTAAAAATGATCCAGGTGTAACTTGGAGATAATTTAAATTATAATTTTTTGGTATTTTATTAAATCAAATCAGACAATTCTTTCTCGTGATAAAATGCAATATATGGAATAATCTAAGTAATTTTCTATATAACGGCTTATCTCGAGAACTGGAGTCAATTCAAAAAAATGTTATTTATAGGCTTGGCGCTCGGTGATCACGTGTATCTATATTGACTGAGAAATCCTGTGCCGCAGAATAAATATTGCTTTGTGTAATTAATAATACAGATAAACATCGATAAATTTACACATTTTTGAAATATTTTTAAAATTTAAACCCTTCTGGAAATGCATTTTTAAAAAAGCAAAACTTGAAACTATTAATATCTAGTAATTTGATGTAAATTGTATTGATTTTTTTTCTTCATAATAGTTTATATCAGTCTTAAAACGATTTAAAAAAGTTTTAAAAAAATTTCAATACGAAGCATCATTTAGCCCATATATTAAAATAAATTGTTTTATAAACAATAAAATTCCCTTTTTTCTAAATTGATAAGTAGCTACTTTATTATTTTTATATTTGTTTTTATGGAAAAAAAAACTCATATTTCACTCAGTTTATTTAAAAAAAAAACAAATAGCAAACTTTATATTTTATTGACCGACTTGACTGAGTCATTAATCTAATCTTATGTTGATTATATTTACTAAATAAAAAACTGCATATAAAACAACAATATATTTTTAATTTCTTAATTAATTCACTTGGTAAATTTGGTAGTGAAACAACATTTAGTTGACTTAATTGTATCGGAGAGATCGCATGTCTGCTCTCTTTCTCTCTCTCTCTCTCTCGTATCGGTGCAATGGGCCCTGTTAAATTTTTATTAATATTTTGTGTTCTAACGGGTCCTTTAAGTAAATGTTCATTAACCCAAGAATATCGTTTAAGTAAAGATGTCTTACCCGATTTCTATGATATACGTATTAAACCTTATCTGCGTTTGGAAAATAGTGACCAACTGTTCACATTTGATGGAGAAGTCAATATAACATTGCATGCAATTGTAAACAATGTAAAAGAGATAACTCTACACAAAAATCTTATTAACATTTTGGATACTTTACTGTACGATGCAAATGGAAATATTGTGCAAAAGATAAATGATGATGCTATGGTCTATGTGGATAAGACTGATAAGCTTACGATAAATTTATCAAAGGCTTTGGCGACGAATAACAATTATACTTTGTATTTCAAGTATCAGGGTCAGATACGCAATGGCATGGAGGGATTCTATAGAGCTACCTATGATAATGTGAAGTAAGTTATAAAAAAGAAATAGATTTATAATTGATGTTATATAAAAAGTATCGTTTAGTTATGGATATTAAATTAATTAATATAAAAAATGATCAGAAAATGTTAAAAAATTATATTGACCAAAAAGGATATAATTATAATAAAATAATTCTAAACATAACATGATTTTGAGTTAAAAAAATTTTTTTTCTCAAAAATAAATTACACTGGGCAGCAGTGATTCTGAGAATTTTCTAAGCCTATAAATCAGTTTTTTTGTTGACTCTATTCCTCCATGTAAACAGTTAGTCATGTGGAATTATTGCTTCACTTATTGCAACATATCTGGAGAGCAAATTATTTAATTTAGTTTAATAAAATTACAAGTTATATATATCCAAGTTATATTAACATAATATTTTAATCGATTCAATAAATTTGGAAATCCATATTTAAATATGATAAATATTGAGATGGAAGGAATTATAGGGTATAAATTAATTGAATATTGGCGGAAATATTACAGTTTTTCGCACTCTAGATTTTTCTTAATTTTTTTTATAAGACTAGAAGTTTTAATAGAAGAAGCGTTATGGGAAACATCGATACTTGACAATAACTGGACAAATATGTATTTTTACGTTTCTTAAATTTCTTTATTAGCCTTTTATAATCCATGCAATGCAGGGGTAGCTAATAATAAAATAACTGTGTCAAAAAAATTTACACCATTAAAAATTAAAAAAAAAAAATCAAAACCAACCAAAAACATTATTTTTTTTCCTTTTATGATAAAAGTGAATATGTTTGCTTTATCATAAAAGAGAATAATTGGTACTTTTAGTTGTTTTAGATTTTCAAAACGAGTAACATTTTATTAAGCTGGTTTTATGGTAAATTAGATACCTTTACTTAATTGTGATTGAAGTCGATATTAATACATCAATTTTAATAAAATATATTTCGTTTTATTTGTAATACACTAGAGATTATTTTTTATCATTTCAAAGTTTTTAAAAATTTTTTTTAAAAGTAAAAATATTTAAATTTTGTAAGAAAAATATTTCTTCGAAATAAATATGTTTTTAAAATTTTTTTAACTATTGAGTAGATTAAAAAGAATTATATTTTTTTAGTATTTTATTAAATCAATTCTCACAAATCATACTCATTATAGATGGCAATACGTGGTGCAACTTCATTAATACTCAATTTATCATTGTTCGCCATAGGGAGAGGATGCTAAAATTTTAATGTATTTCTGTGTTAACTTAAAATAGTAAACCTATGCCTGAACAATTTTAAATATAAATTCGAAATTTTGCCCTCAAAACATTTGTTAATACAAGTAGTTCTATAACATTCTTTTATTTTTCTTTAAAAAGGAAAATTATTAGAAATTTTCTATAAACAGGGAATTTTTTTTAATATTTAAAAAAGTTACTAACAAATATTTTATTAAACATTTCCCATAAAAGAATATTTCTATACATTTTTTATAACAAAAATATTTAACAAAAATTTTTTTATAAATAAAAAATTTTTTGAAAATATTTAACGAAAATTTTCTATAAATTTAACATTTAGCGAAATTTTTTTAATTGAAAAATCATTGTAAATTAAAAATTTTTTAAAAATAAAATTAATAAAATTTATACATGAATTTGACCAAATTATAATTTATCGCATTATAAATAGAAAATTTAGGGAAATTATAAAATACTGAAATACTCATAAATCAAAAAATGAAAATGATTTGGCAATACTGCTGCATTGTTGAAAACAACGGAATGTATGATACAAAAAACAAGGTAGTTCCATTTAATATTTTCTGACAAGGGATTTATTGAAGTTAATTTTTTTGTAAACATTTAAATAAGCGTTGCCACTTGTGGAAAAAAGGCAAAATATTCCCAAATTTATGTAATGTGTATATCGATAGAATAATTGTTTTATCAAAATTATAAATTTGTTAGAATTAGAAAAAATGCTTCATAATATATTAGTATGTATGTTATTTAATAGCATTTATTTATATCACTAACATGTATGTTCAATGTAATTAACATTATATTATTTATAAAATGTTAAAATTAAAATGTTTCTACGAACGATTATTGATAATGAAAAATTATTTTACCAACTTTGTGCACAAGAAATTTTTTATTATCAATAATCGTTCATAGGAACATACACTACAGTTACATGCCATCTTGGGCAAATTATCCGTGGACGAGATTCATTTAAATCGATTAAGTTTTGAGGCCAATGCCAATTTTTGAAACATGCAAAAAATGCCAAAACTGCAACGTTACAAAGCATTTTCAGAAAAATTATAACATCATTAAATTACTGTTTAAGATGTGATCAACGTAATTCCGTACAATGTCTCGATTATCCACGTCATCTCTTTACTTGCTCAATATGTGCAAGGCGGAAACGTTTTTTTGTATTTGTTTCTATTTTGTATTTGTTTCTAGTTTCAGATTTCCAAATGTTTAGTTTATATTATTTTTGTAGAAATAAATTTTATTTTCTTTTTGGAAGTATAAACAAAAAAGTCAATATGGTAGCACAAACCCCTTTGTTGTCAAATGTTACTTGTAATATGTCGAAAAATATTTTGTAATTAAACTAACTCGTATTTTTTATATCATGACTTTTTTTGTGTATAAAAATGTAGAACGGTGTTGCCATTTTTAAATATAGATCCCCAATTTTGTCCCCAAAATAGTTAAATATAAAACTTAAGATTTTTGTATCATAAAAAAATATTATATTTGTTAATAAAAAGGAACAAAATAAATAAAATAAATAACAAATAAAATTTTAGAAAATTCATTGCAAAAAGATTTATCGAAAATTACTTATAAAAAATATATCCAATAATTTCTTACAAAAAAATTGTCAAAAATGTCTATAAAAGAAAATTTATTTATTTTCAAAATTTCTATAACCTTTATTTCTATATCGATATTTCCTATAAATAGAAAACTTATCGTAAATTGTTTATAAAGATAAAATAAGTGAAAATTTTCTATAAAAAGAATATTTAATTAACAATTTTTACATATGAAATTTATCGTAATTTTTTACAAAAATTAAAATAGAAATTTGTTTTTAAATGAAAAATTATAAAAATTTTATGGACAAAAAAATATCCAAATTTGAACTAAAAACTTATCGAAAATTGTTCAAAATTAGCTCGAATTTTATAAATTATTAAATAAATCCTCATATTTTACAAAAATCCCCAAGTTGGAGAAAAACTCCCTTATCTGGTAACACTGTATCATTCAATGATACTAGTCTCCTGAAGTATATGAGGTCCGATAATTAATATAAATTTACTGAGATATCCTTTGCCACAGAATGCTGCCCTATGTTAATATTCGAACAGATAAACATCGATAAATCAATTTTCGTATATTGATAAATTTTTATTAGAAATAGAAAGTTTCATTCAGCTAAATTAATTATCTTATAAAAATGACAATAAACAAAGATAAGACAATCAATATAATATAAATGTATTATATTTTCGAGATGTTTGTTTTCAGTAGCTCAATATTTATAATACTATAATCTAAAAAATGTGCGATTTCAAATTTTATTGCCTAAATTTAATAAAAAAAAAAAAAATCTTTTTAAAAACCGAAAAATTTTAAGTTGAATATTTATTTAAAATTATCTTAATAATATCGTAAATATATATTTCAGCTGGTATGGCATTACTCAGTTACATAGAATTGATGCTCGCACTGTATTTCCTTGTTTCGATGAGCCCGAATTTAAAGCCATATTCCGTATGCATATTAGTCGTCCCAATAAATACAAATCAGTTTTCAATACTCGACTAGTTAAAACCATAGCCGAGGGGTAAGTTGACATTTAATTTTGTTTTCTCAACTTAACATAACCTTTTTCATTTAATAAATATCTACTTCCAGCACTGATCATTCAATTGATCGTTTCGAAGAAACTCCATTAATGTCCTCATATTTAGTGGCCTTTTTAATAAGTGATTTTGAGTCGTATGGCAATGATGATTTAAAAATTATAATGCATTCTAAATTTAAAGGCAAAACTAATTTTGCCTATGAAGTGGCTGAGAAAGTATTAGTGGCCTATGATAACTATACTCAAATGCCCTATAAGACTCTAGGTAATGCTATAATGCAAAAAGCTGGTGCAAATCAGTTTCCTCATAGTGGTATGGAGAACTGGGGCTTGGTAATATACAAGTAAGTTTAAATTATTAAAAAAAAAATAAGTATCAAACTAAATTATTTAAAATTAATTCTTTTAATAAAGGGATACAGCATTGGCTCAAGAACCTGGCTACACAGATGGTTGGACTGATAAACAATATACCGTCAGTTTGGTATTACATGAAACCGCTCACATGTGGTTTGGCAATAGTGTGACTCATAAATGGTGGAGTTATTTTTGGTTAAATGAAGCTTTTCCTAGTTATTATCAATATTTTTTGGGTCATGAGGTAAATATTTACAATTACTCAGAGTTTAAAGGAGATTTTTTATTTAAAAACTTTTATTTCAGATATATCCTGAATATGAATTTGATAAACAATTTCTTGTTAATGAATTACATTCTATATTTGATCTTGATGCCACTAGCGGAGCACAACCTATGACTAGCCGCGAAGAATCTATTAATACACCTTCAGAAATTTCTAGCAAATTTAGTGATATTGCTTATTCTAAAGGTGCTGCCATAGTGCGCATGTTTAGGAACTTAATGGGTAAAGAAAAGTTTGATATGGCCATAAGAACTTATTTAAAAGAGAAGTAAGTTTTGTATTTCTTTTTTTTTTTTAGAAAATTTGTTAAATTATTTGTCACTTTTAGCCACTTAAAATCCATAGTCCCCGATGATCTTTTTAAACATTTAAAACAACATTGGCCTTCAGGTCATAATATTGATTTGGATGAATTTTTCAAAGATTGGACTGAACAAGTGGGTTATCCCATGGTTATTGTATCCATAAGCCCTACTGGTCGTTTTTCTGTCAGACAACAACGTTTCCTGCTAGATCCTAATGATGGCAGTAATGCTTCCTTAAGATATACCGTACCAATTACATTCAATAATGATATGATGAATGATTATACAAATCTACAACCAAAATTCTATTTAACAAAAGATCAAGATGAAAGATTATTTGCTAATGCTGCTCATCACAAGTGGGTTATAGTAAATACCCAACAATCTAATTATTATAGAGTTTTCTATGAAAACCAGATACTAAAGGAAATTGGTGTTATATTAAAGCAGGACAAACACTCAGGAGTGCATGTCAATAATCGAGCCAGTATAGTTGATGATCTTTTTACTTTTGGACGTATTGGTATGAAAGATTACGATGAAGTTTTTGAATTTATGGAATATTTAGCTACCGAAACAGAATATTTACCCTGGCAAGCAGCTTTTAAAGGTTTTGAGACTATTAGCCAACGTTTAACATTAGCACAACATGACAAATTTAAAGATTATTTGTTTGAACTTCTTAACAAAGTTTATCAAAAATTGGGCTTTGAAAATCCCAATGACAGTGTCTTGGATGTATACAATCGTAATAAAGTAATCAGTTGGCTTTGTAAATATCATCATAAAGATTGCAATGTTGAGGCCCAAAGAATATTTCATAAACATTTGTCAGCTGATACCAAACCATCTACTGACTTAAGAGAAAGCTTATATTGTGCTGCTGTTCGCAATGATCAGAAAGATATTTATGAAAATTTAAAGGAATTATTTTTAAAGGAAACTTTTAACCGTGAAAATGAAAAAATCTTGCGTGCCATGGGTTGTACACGTTACCTTGTGCAACAGCATTATCAATTTGTATTGTCAAACCAGGTTTCTATGGATTTAAAGGCTGTTGCCTTGAAGGGTTTGTATAGCCAAACTCCTGAAAATATAATACCAGTATTACATTTAATGTTAGAAAATGTTGAGCAGCTAAAGGAGGCGTAAGTAAAAAATTGTTTTAATTGTAATTATACGCTGTGCCACCATTTGTGATTGTGGTGTTATGAGATTTGCGGTGATGTTTGCAACAGATAGAAAATAACTTCAGTTCGAGAAATTGATTCTGAGTCGATTTAATGCTGTCCGTTCGTCTGGCTGTCTGTACAGATAAAATTTGTGAACAAAGTGGAGGTGGCAATTCTAACGATATCTTGGTGAAATTTTTTTGAAATAATTTTTTAAATATGGGAACGAAGCCTATTTAAATTGACTATGATTGGTTCAATAAAATTCGGCACAAATAAGTTTTATATAGGTGCATATCCTTATGCAAAATTTCATCAAGATCGGTCTATAATTAGCCATAGCTACCATATAAACCCCTCCACGAAAATCACTTTAACGTTTTCTAAAAAGTTCTAAAGGATCGGTATAAAATTTACATTAGTTCCAATATAAGATCCACTTCCGGAAAAAATTAAAATGCATAAATCCCATATAAATGTTAGTATCAACTTAGTATTTTGGATACGTATGTATATTTTATAGAAATAAAAATAACACTTATTACAACACTCGGCTCAAAAGTAACTTTAATCCACACACACAATGGTATAAGGTATCATAAAGTGGGACTTGACTATTTCTTTATCAATTATTTATTTAATCAATTAATTCATTTATTTCATTCTTTCCAGCTTACAATCATGGCCCAATACTGCTGCTGTCATTAGTGATATTGCCAATTATTTGACCACTCATGAAGAATTAACCCTCCTTAAACAATTTACCCAAGACAAAGGCCATTTATTTGGTACATCTATTAATATTTTGAAAAATTCCATTAAAACAGTTGAAAACAATTTCAAATGGTCTAAAGCTTATTTGATGAAATTGATTAATTATCTTACTTTACGTAATGTGGAATATCGTCTACCTAAACACATTATACCCGATTTTTATGATATTCACATTAAACCTTATCTAAAACAAAAAGATGGCAATAAACAATTTACATTTGATGGTGAAGTTAATATAACACTCCATTCAATTGAAAAGAATTTAAGAAAGATTTTGTTACATAAAGATTATATTGAAATTACGGAAGCCATTCTTTATGATGCTAATGGAAATATTGTTGAAAATATAACTAGTGGTTCTATGCTTTATGAATCTCTGACTGATAAACTTACAGTGTATTTATTAATGCCTTTGGAAGTAAATACATCTTATACTTTGTACTTTAAATATCAGGGTGAAATACGTAGTGGTTTGGAAGGAGTTTTTAGAGCTACTTATGATAATGTCAAGTAAAGTTGAAAAAACTATTTTTCCTAATTTTTTTTTTTTTTTTTTTAATATAAATTTTAATTGTATAATTTGTTTTACTTTCCAGTTGGTATGGTATTACTCAGTTCCAAAGAATTGATGCCCGCACAGCATTCCCTTGTTTTGATGAGCCAGAATTTAAATCCAAATTCCGTATACATATAAGTCGTCCTAATGAATATAAATCTTATTTCAATACTCGTGTAGTAGGAACTACAAATGATGGGTAAGTTGATAGATAGAAACTGGTCGCCAAAGAAATCCTCTAAACAAAAATAGATGAACTAAAGGGAATATGATGTGCTAAACCAAAATATATTTTCAGTTCTTTTCTTATTATTATAATTGAATAATTTGCTCAAAAACGAAGTTTTATGATATATTAAATTCAATGATATATTAATTCAATCTGAAATCATATTTCAATTACAAAAAAAAATAATAATTTTCAATAATTATTCTATTAATGGAAATTCAACCTATTAAAAAAAACTGTATATATTATTATTATTCAAATCATCACTTATTTTTTATTCATTTTTGATTGCTTTATAATAATTGAAACAATATTAGAAATTTTGACTGACCACTTGAATAACACAGGGCAACACTGATTCTTCGGCACGTTTTTGCGCTCGCGTTATAAAAACAGGCAGTAAGTCAATTATTTCAATTGTCTGAGATATCCCGTGACACAGAAAAAAATTCATTTTGTCAACCTGTGTAATTGATACAATTAAAAATGTAATCGGAATAATTTTTATCTTTGATAATTAATTGACCATATTTTTTCTGTGTACACAGAAAAAATTATTTAAAAAGAAAATGTTCAATTAAATTATTAATCAGAAATGTCAAATGCTTTTAATTATTTTAATAATTGAATAATTTACTCAAAAACGCAGTTTTCGAATTCAAATTTTACACAGAAAAATCTAAAATCATATTTCATACTTAGTTATTTTATTAATTGAAATTGAACCTATGGAAAGAATGATATATTAAATTATTCAAATTGTCACTTATTTTTATTTATATTTAATTATTATATTAATTAATATAAGTATTATAATATTAAAAATTATTATATTACTTAATAAAAAATCATCAATTTAAAAAAAAAATACTAAAGGTAACTTCAAATAATTGTGGATAAGATAACTATTTGTTCATAAAATTTTCCATGATATATGGCTTATTTTAATCGTAGTAAACCTGTCTCTAAGACAAAATGACTAAAATCGCGGTTTTAACTTTTTAATAACTTTCAATGAGCAAAAGTTTTCCAATTTTGCCACTAATTAAAAAAATAATATTAATATAACTTGAAGATAATTTTTTACGTCATCTATTTATTAAAGTCTTATTTATCTAATTTAGAGAAATCGGTCCTGAGTTATGCTTATTTAACCAATTAATCAGTACGTGTAAAATTCCATCCAGTTCATATAAAGAATTTCTTTGCCAACCTCAGAGTTATTAAAGACTTTTTACTAATTTTAAATATTTTCTAGTACTGACCGCTCTATAGACCATTTCGAAGAAACTCCCCTCATGTCTACATATTTGGTGGCATTTTTAATAAGTGATTTTGAGGCCCATGGTGATGAAGATTTCAAGTTGATCATGCATTCAAAATTCAATAATAAAACTAATTTTGCTTATGAGGTGGCTTTAAAGACTTTAAAGGCTTATGATATTTATACTCAATTGCCTTATAAGTCTCTGGGCAATTCTATCATGCAAAAGGCTGGTTCTCCAAGTTTTCCTCACAATGGCATGGAAAATTGGGGCTTGGTTATTTACAAGTAAGTTGTAGAAGATAAATTAAAATATAAATTTCAAATAAAAAAGCCATATTTTTTTAAAGGGACTCAGTTTTGTCTCATGAACCTGGTTATACAGATGGCTGGTCTGACAAGGAATATACTGTAACTATTTTAGCTCATGAAACGTCTCATATGTGGTTTGGCAATAGTGTAACATTTAAATGGTGGAGTTATTTCTGGTTAAATGAAGCCTTTGCCCGTTATTATCAGTATTTCTTGGTTCATGAGGTAAATTAAAATTTCGATTTTATTTACTAATTTCAATATTAATTCTTAATTTTTATTTAATTAATTTAGTTATATCCCGAATTCGAATTGGACAAACAGTTCGTTGTTAAGCAAGTCCATCTCATATTTGGTATAGATGCCACAAATAGTACCCAACCCTTGACAAGTCTTGAGGAAACGATAAATACACCTGCTGATCTAAGTTACAAATTTAATGGTATTACTTATGCCAAGGGGGCAGCCATTATACGCATGTTTGCCAATTTAATGGGTAAAGAGAATTTCGATCAAGCCATAAGAGAATATTTAAAGGAAAAGTTAGTTAATATTTTAGAAATATTATTTATTACAAATATATTCATTTTCTTTTTAAATTCTAGCCATTTGAAAAACACAGTTCCTGAAGATTTATTCAAATGTTTAAAAAAATATTGGCCCAAAACACATATGGTTGATTTGGATGAATTCTTTAAAGATTGGACTGAGCAAGTAGGTTATCCTCTAGTCACAGTATCAGCTAGTCCTAGTGGTAGATTTGCTTTAAGACAAAAGAGATTTTTATTAGATCCCAATGATGGTAGTGATGCTTCCTTAAGATACACCATACCCATAACCTTTAACAACGATATGAGAACTAACTATAGCGATTTCTCACCAAGATTCTATTTCAATAAAACTCAAGAAGAAATGACATTTGGTAACACTGCCCATCATAATTGGCTTGTGTTGAATACCCAACAATCCAACTTTTATAGAGTCTTCTACGAATCCGATTTACAAAAACAATTGCGTATAGCATTAGAACAATCCAATCACTCGGGTATACATGTTAATAATCGTGCTAGTATGGTCGATGATCTTTTTACATTTGGACGTGTGGGAATTAAAGGTTATGATGAAATTTTCGAATTTATGGAATATTTGGCTACAGAAACTGAATTTTCACCCTGGTATGCCGCTTTCAAAGGTTTCAATACTGTTTATATGCGTATGACTCTAGAACAACATGAAGAATTTGGTAAATTTTTATATGAAATTCTTGACAAAGTTTACCAAAAGTTAGGTTTTCAAAATCCTAATGATACCGTCCTTGATGTCTACAATCGCAATAGCGTTATTAGCTGGCTTTGTAGATATCATCAAGAAGATTGTAATACTCATGCCAAACATATATTCCACTCACATTTATCTACCAAGACAAAGCCATCTTCTGATTTCCGTGAAACTTTATATTGCGCTGCCGTGCGTAATGATGAATCTGATATTTATGGACATTTGAAAGAAATGTTCAAGAAAGAAAAATTAATTAATGAAAAGGAAAAAATTCTGCGAGCCATGGGTTGTACACGTCACAATGTTGAGGCACACTATGCCTTTATATTGTCAAATAGTGTGCCCCAAAATCTAAAAACCACAGCTTTAAATGGTGTATATAGTCAGACACCAGAAAATATAATGACTGTATTTAAATTAATTACCGAAAATGTGGAAGAGTTAGCCGAAGCGTAAGTAAAATTAATGACTGATTAACAATACAACAAAACTATATTTGTCTTTTTTTTATTTTGTACATATATACCTTAAGTTTACAAAACTGGTCTACCACTGCTAACGTGATCAGTGATATTTCCAACTATTTAACTACTCAAGAACAACTAAATATATTGGAACGTTTTACCGTTGAAAAAGGTCATCTCTTTGGTACATCTGTTAAAAATTTAGAAAATGCCATTAAATTAACTGAGAGCAATCTTAAATGGGCCAGTTCACATTTATGTAAATTGTTTAATTATCTCAGTCAACGCAAAAACAGTGCCACCGCCATTAGTACAGCCGTATTCATCATCCCTCTTTCGTTGTTAACATTGCAAATGTTTTTGTAAATTAAACTGTATTGATAAAATGAATATTTTATTTAAAAAATAAATAAAAAAAAAGAAATGTCAATTCAACTAGAAACGCAAGACATGAAAAATAAATATAATTTAAATGAAATAGTGTATGTAACCATGTGCTATAAAAATATTTCGACTAACGTAATATAATTATGTAAATATATAAAATAAAATTGTATTGTAAATGTAAAAAAGTGCCATATTTATAAATAAAATAATTAAAGTATTAAGAATAATGGTTTAATGTTGTTATTGAAGACATGAGATATCACTTATGATGTTTTGGTGGCAAAATAATATAAAAGAATTTCTTAATTGGAAAATTTATTGAAAATTTCATGAAAAAATAAAATTTTGTTAAAATATCCCATATAAAGTAAATTTATCAAAAATTTCCTATAAAAAGGAAATTTAATGAAAAATAAAATAAAATTTCCCTTCAAAAAAATTTTTTTAATTTTATATAAAAAGAAAATTTATTGAAAATTTTCTGTTATAAGAAAATTTATTGAAAATTTTCTGTTATAAGAAAATTTATTGAAAATTTTCTATTATAAAAAAATTTATCGCAAATTTCCTATAAAAAGAAAAATTTTAAAAAATTATCAAAAAGAAAACCTTGCGAAACTCTTCTATAAAAACAAAATTTATCGAAAATTTTCACAAAAAAAAAAAAAAAAAAAATTAGCGGGCATTTTCTATAAAATGAAAATTTAACAAATATTTTTTTTATAAAAACAAAATGTATTGAAAATCTAACAAGAAAATTCGAAAATTTATCAAAAATTTCCTACAAAAATAAAATTTATAGAAAAATTCCTATAAAAAGAAAATTCATCGAAAATTTCCTATAAAAGGAAAATTTATCGAAAATTTCATATAAAGAGAGATAATTTCCTATAAAAAGAAAATGTATCGAAAACTTCCCATAAAAAGAAAATTTATCGCAAACTGCCTATAAAATGAAAATTTATCAAGAATTTCCTACAAAAAGAAAATTTATCGAAAATTTATCGAAAATTTCCTACAAAAATATAATTTATAGAAAAATTCCTATAAAATTTATCGAAAATTTCATATAAAAACATAATTTATCGAAAATTTCCTATAAAAGGAAAATATATCGAAAATTTCCTATAAAAAAAGATAATTTCCTATAAAAAGAAAATGTATCGAAAATTTATTGAAAACTTCCCATAAAAAGAAGGTTTATCGAAAACTTTCTCTAAAATGAAAATTTATCAAAAATTTCCTACAAAAGAAAATTATCGAAAATTTCAAACAAAAAGAAAAACTATCGAAAATTTCAAACAAAAAGAAAATTTATCATAAATTTCCTAAAAAAAAAAAATAAAATCCATCAAAAATTTCCTATAAAAAGAAAATTTATCAAAATTTCCTAAAAAAGAAAATTTATCAAATTTTCTTATAAAAAGAAAATTTATAGAAAATTTTCTATAAAAATAAAATTTATCAAAAATTTCCTAAAAAAGAAAATTTAACGAAAATTTCCTACGAAAAAAAATTTTCGAAAATTTCTACAAAAAAAATTTATCCAATATATTTCCTATAAAAATAAAATTTATCAAAAATTTCCTACAAAAAGAAAATTTATAGAAATTTTGTTATAAAAAGAATATTCATTAAAAATTTTTTATAAGAAAATATATAAAAGAAAATTTATCAAAACTTTCCTATAAAAAGATTATTCATTGAAAATTTAGTTTAAAAAAAATTTATATATTCTCAGTTCAGAAAAAGTCACTTAGACAATACATTTGGCGGTACAAATCCCAAAGCAGATGTTAATACAAGGGATAATAGTGACCACAGAGTAAATTTTAATGAATATTCTATAAGACTGGAAATACAGTGATTCGGCAACACTTATTTTTTATATATGTCTCAATACCCCGTATTTGAAATATTATTATAATTAAATTATTTATTATTTCCAACTATTTCAACACATTCATTTATTAAATCAACTCCTTTATATTGACTTAAAATTACATTCCGGTTCTCTCTAAAGCCGTAACCATGCGACTGTCTTTTATATTATCAATTCTTTTGTTAACTATATCCCTAACTTTAATAACCTTTAAATCTCCACCTAAATACAGATTAAATAAAAATTTAAAGCCCCATAAATACGATATTCTTATCCAACCTTATTTACTACTAAAAGATGGCGATAAACAATTTTCTTTTGAAGGTGAAGTGAATATAACATTAAAGGCCACAAAAGATGATATTAAACGAGTTATTATACATAAAAAGGAAATTACTGTTAAAACTATAACATTATATGATAGTTACCAAAATCAGGTCCAAAGTTTTAAGCAAAAAGAAATGGTTTATTTTGAGGAAACTGATCAATTGGTCTTGAAATTGTTGCGACCTTTGCTATTGAAAAGAAATTATTTTTTAAATATCAAATACTCGGGAAGAATACGCAATGAATCTTATGGACTTTTTAGATTTTCTTATGATAGTGGTAAGAGGTAAGTTAAATTAAAAGAAAGACAAAATAATTTATGAACTAATATTTCTTTGTTTTAAAAGCTGGCAAGCTTTAACATTACTACAGCCCCTTGGCGCTCGTTTGGTATTACCTTGTTTTGATGAACCGGAATTTAAAGCTAATTATCGCTTGAGAATAATAAGACCTATAAATTATAAAAGTTATTTTAACACTCAGCTGTTAAACATAGTTAAGAAAGGGTGGGTATATCAACAAATAAGTTTGAAATATTTAAAAACCTATATTTTGAACAGCAAAAACTTTGAAATGGATACTTTTGCTTACACCCCCTTAATGTCCTCATATTTATTGGCTTTTATGATTACCAATTTTGTATCATATGGTAATAATGATATACAAATAATTACCCCAATTGATAAGAAGAATGAGACCCACTTTTCCTATAAAGTGGCAAAAGATGTATTAAAATTTGATAATATATATTTCCAAAGGCCCTATAAACAATTGGGAAATTCGTTAATGCAAATAACATTTTCGAATAAATATAAATATTTAGCTCTAGAAAATTGGGGTCTTATAGTATTTCGGTAAACTGTTTCAATTGGTCAATCATCGAAAAGTTTTTTCAATCAAATTTCTTTTATATAGAGATTCTGTAATACTTCAAGTTCCTGATTATTCAGATGGTTTGAGGGACAAGCAAAAATGTATTAGCACCATGATACATGAAATGACCCATATGTGGTTTGGTAATAGTGTAACACTAAAATGGTGGAGCCATTTTTGGTTAAATGAAGCCTTTGCTAGGTATTATGAAATTATTGTAGGCGATATGGTAAATTTCTGGTCTAAAAATAGTTTGTGAAAGAGATTTTAATGTTTCTTCTGTTTTTAGTTATATAACTCCTATAAATTTGAACAACAATTTGTGGTTAATAAATTACATTTAGTACTAGATATTGACTGTAAATATGATAGTGGGCCTATGACCAGTAAGGAGGACACTATAAATACTCCTAAAGAAATTGGTTCTAAATTGAATCGTATCACCTATGAGAAAGGAGCTGCGGTATTACGTATGTTTAGTAATGCAATGGGTAGAGATAATTTCAATTTGGCCATAAGAGAGTATCTTAAAGAGAAGTAAGTTATTTTCAAAAATGCACACATTTAACAAAAAATACTTCGTATAAAAAAAAATTCTATAAAAAGAAAATTTTTCTAAGATTTTCTATAAAAAGAAAATTTATCTAAAATTTTCTATAAAAAGAAAATTTATCTAAAATTTTCTATAAAAAGAAAATTTATCTAAAATTTTCTATAAAAAGAAAATTTATCTAAAATTTTCTATAAAAAGAAAATTTATCTAAAATTTTCTATAAAAAGAAAATTTATCGAAAATTTACTATAAAAAAAAAATTTATCTAAAATTTTCTATAAAAAGAAAGTTTATCCAAAATTTTCTATAAAAAGAAAATTTATCTAAAATTTTTCGAAAATTTATCGAAAATTTTCTATAAAAAGAAAATTTATCGAAAATTTTCTATAAAAAGAATTTATCGAAAATTTTCTATAAAAAGAAAATTTATCGAAAATTTTCTATAAAAAGAAAATTATTGAAAATTTTATATATAAAGAAAATTTATCGAAAATTTTCTATAAAAAGAAAATTTATCGAAAATTTTCAATAAAAGGAAAATTTATCGAAAATTTTCAATAAAAGGAAAATTTATCGAAAAATTTCAATAAAAGGAAAATTTATTGAAAATTTTCTATAAAAAGAAAATTTATCGAAAATTTTCTAAAAAACAAAATTTATCAATAATTCTATAAGAAAATTTATCAAAAATTTTCTGTAAAAAGAAAATTTATCGAAAATTTTCTATAAAAAGAAAATTTATCGAAAATTTTCTATAAAAAGAAAATTTATCGAAAATTTTCTATAAAAAGAAAATTTATCGAAAATTTTCTATAAAAAGAAAATTTATCGAAAATTTTCTATAAAAAGAAAATTTATCGAAAATTTTCTATAAAAAGAAAATTTATCGAAAATTTTCTATAAAAAGAAAATTTATCGAAAATTTTCTATAAAAAGAAAATTTATCGAAAATTTTCTATATAAAAAGAAAATTTATCCAAAATTTTTTATAAAAAGAAAATTTATCGAAAATTTTCAATAAAAAAAAATATCGAAAATATTCTATAAAAACAAAATTTATCGAAAATATTCTATAAAAAGAAAATTTATTGAAAATATTCTATAAAAAGAAAATTTATTGAAAATTTTCTATAAAAAGAAAATTTATTGAAAATTTTCTATAAAAAGAAAATTTATCGAAAATTTTCTACAAAAAGAAAATTTATCGAAAATTTTCTATAAAAATAAAATTTATCGATAATTTACTATAAGAAGAAAATTTATCGAAAATTTTCTATAAAAAGAAAATTTATAGAAAATATTCTATAAAAAGAAAATTTATCGAGAATTTTCTATAAAAAGAAAATTTATTGAAAATTTTCTATAAAAAGAAAATTTATTGAAAATTTTCTATAAAAAGAAAATTTATTGAAAATTTTCTATAAAAAGAAAATTTATTGAAAATTTTCTATAAAAAGAAAATTTATTGAAAATTTTCTATAAAAAGAAAATTTATCGAAAATTTTCTATAAAAAGAAAATTTATCGAAATTTTTCTATAAAAAGAAAATTTATCGAAAATTTTCTATAAAAAGAAAATTTATCGAAAATTTTCTATAAAAAGAAAATTTATCGAAAATTTTCTATAAAAAGAAAATTTATCGAAAATTTTCTATAAAAAGAAAATTTACCCAAAAATTTTCTATAAAAAGAAAATTAATCGAAAATTTTCTATAAAAAGAAAATTTACCCAAAAATTTTCTATAAAAAGAAAATTTATCGAAAATTTTCTATAAAAAGAAAATTTATCGAAAATTTTCTATAAAAAGAAAATTTATCGAAAATTTTCTATAAAAAGAAAATTTATCGAAAATTTTCTATAAAAAGAAAATTTATCGAAAATTTTCTATAAAAAGAAAATTTATCGAAAATTTTCTATAAAAAGAAAATTTACCGAAAATTTTCTATAAAAAGAAAATTTACCGAAAATTTTCTATAAAAAGAAAATTTACCGAAAATTTTCTATAAAAAGAAAATTTATCGAAAATTTTCAAAAAAAAAAATTTATCGGAAATTTTCTATAAAAAGGAACTTATCGAAAATTTTTTATAAAAAGAAAATTTATCGGAAATTTATCGAAAATTTTCAATAGAAAGAAAATTTATCGAAAATTTTCAATAAAAAGAAAACATCGAAAATTTTCTGTAAAAAGAACATTTATCGAAATTTTTCTATAAGAAAATTTATCGAAAATTTCTATATATAAATATATATAATATAAAATTTATCAAAAATAAAAATAAAAAATATTTTTATAGCAAATTTCTTACAAATAAATATTTTTGCAAATTTCATATAAATATAAAATTTCCTATAAGAGGAAATTTTTTCTTTTTTTGTATATTTATAAAAAGAAAATTTATGGAAAGTTTTATATAAAAAGAAAATTTTATAATCTTAATTTTTTATCTCTGCTAGTCATCTCAGGAATTCCGAACCAGAATACCTCTTCAAGCATTTACGAAATCATTGGCCCCGCGACCACAAAGTAAATTTAAAACAATTTTTTCAAGATTGGACGGACCAACCGGGATATGCTATACTCATAATAACCACAAATACCCAGGGTGAATATTTACTAAAACAGCAACGTTGTTTAGCAAATACTAAAGAACAAACAGATGCAACCCTAACCTACACCATACCCATAACCTTTACCACCGATCAGCAAAGAAATTTTGAAAATCTAACCCCAAAATTCTATTTTAATAAAGCTCTTTCAAACATAACATTTGGTAATATAAATAATCAAGAGTGGCTGATATTAAATTTACAACAATCAAATTATTGTCGTGTATTCTATGCCCCCACATTGTTGGAAAAATTACGCAAGGCTTTTATGACGGAAAACTTTTCAGGCATACATGTCATTAATCGTGCCAGTTTAATAGATGACCTTTTTACTTTCACCCATATGGGTCTAATGGATTATACGAAAATATTTAATTTTCTAGAATACTTGACTAAAGAAACTGAATATTTACCTTGGCGAGCAGCTTTCAAAGGATTTGGTTTTATAAGTAAAAGATTGAATGTTATGCAGCATAAAAAATTTAAAATTTTTTTATTTAAAATTCTGGATTTGGTTTATCAAAATGTGGGTTTTGAAAATTCCCATGATTCAGTTTTTGATGTCTATAAACGCAATTATATAATACAATGGCTTTGTAAATATCATCATAATGATTGTAATAATCGAGCCAAAGTTATATTTTACTCTTGTTTATCGGCTAATATTAAACCGAAACCAGATTTTCGAGAAACTTTATATTGTGCTGCTTGTCGTTATGATGCAAAAAGGGATATTTATGGGAATTTATCACAAATGTTTAAGTTTAGCAATTTGCATAGTGAAAAAGAAAAGCTTTTAAGAGCCATGTCTTGCACTCGTTATAATGTCCATAACCATTTTAATTTTATTTTGTCCAAAAATGTTCCATCGAATATGAAATCTATAGGCTTGAGTAATATGTTTGATCAAACATTTGAAAATATAATGCCGGTATTTAAATTAATAGTGGAAAATATTGAACAATTAACTAAAGCGTAAGTATGAAAATTATTTGAAATAAATAGTATTTATTCTTAAATTATTTTTAATAAAATTTCTTGTAAATAGTTTACTAAACTGGAAAGCTACTGCTTCAATCATATGTGATATTTCTGGATACTTGACTTCTGAAGAGCAATTGATTATGCTTCAAGATTTTGTTGAAAATAAAGGTTATAAATTTGGAAATTATTTTAATATTGTTAAAAATTGTGTTAAATCAGTAGAAAAAAATTTAAAATGGAATTATAAGCATTTGGGAAATATGTTTAATTAAATGTTTAAACGTTTATTGTAAATAACAAAGAAACTGTGCTAAAAAAAATAATTTTAATTGCAAAATTTTGTCCTTTAAGAAGAAATATGAAAAATTGCAAATTGCAAAGAAATCATAGAAAATCTTCCCAATTTTTATTTTAGTTGGAAACATCGAGACCAAATTTTTCCTCCATACAAACGAGGTTGCCTCAATGTACAATACTTATTTAGTAACAAAGAACCATTTATGCTTTTCTCTTTTTTTATACAAGATCGAAAGATATAATAAAATCTCAGATGCTTTCGGTACTTTACTAAACGTTTTTAACAACATTCCTTAAACAAAAATTTAAACCGTATATTTTTAGGTTTTGAACTCTAGTTAAATTTCCATGTTCTTATATGCCTGAACAAACATTTTGTTGTTGCTATTAATGTGAGATATTTTGCAAAACAGCATGTGCTACTAGAGAAAAGTGCTCGTACTCACATTGTAATGTTATTTTCTTGTACAATAATTAGAGAAACAAGAAAGGAAAGAGAGTGATGAAGAAATATTGGTAGTAACGTGGTGTCTATACTAGACAATTTTTTTTATCAAGAAAACTTATAGAAGGTGACCTCGGTTCAACAGCTGGTTATTGTTTTTGGTTGTTACAGCTGTCAAATTGCATATGTAAAAACATTAATCAATTCGCTTTATTGTAGCCTTTGCACAACTGCTGTCACCTTTCATAAGTTCGTAATATAGATTGATTATTGCACAGTGATTTCCAGGGTATTGTGTTTGTCTTGATAAAAATTTGTCTAGTATAGACACTAAGTAATATAGATTGAATATTGCACAGTGATTTCCAGGATATCAGCATAAGTTTTAATCGTTTTGTGCTGAACACTGCTCATAGAGCAGGTGTTAAGGTTTCAGAATATTGTTTGCTAGGGTGCGTAATTAATGCACAAACGGCGCTGTAATAGGCCAAACTTTGAAAGCTTGTTTCTTTTACAAATATGAACTATTAAATATTTTTACATATCTGAATTGTAAAAATATTTGGTTTAAAAAGTTAATTTTAATTTTTTACTTTAATTAGTTTTTCATTTTATTTTATTTTTTTATATTTTATTTATTTATTATTTTTTTGAGTTTTTGACCTATAAAAAATTAAAAACCTTTTATAAAAAAATTCCTGATAATTTTCTAAATAATAATAATAATAATAAGAATAATAAAGAGAAAAAAAATAATTTAAAATTTATCTGAATTTGTTGTTGCAAAAAAATAAATGAAACTTTTGAAATAAATCTCGAAATTGTATTGGCTAAAAGTTTTGGAAATAAATTTTGAATCAGCTCGTGAGACCAATTTTGTGAAAATACCCACATTTTTAATGATACAGTTTTTCATTATTAGAAATATATAGTAAAATTAAATATATGTGTGTATATATATATATATATATATATATATATATATATATATATATATATATATATATATTGCGATTTTGATTTCTTTATAAATCATTTTATAACTTGTGCAAAAATTATTACGATTTGCACCCAAATTTATGAAATACGTTCCTGTAAATATAATTTGCTTTTCTTTTTTTTTTTTTTTTGCATTTTAACAAAAGTCTGCAATAAATTGTTGAATAATAGAATATTTTACACATAATTTTAAATAGGATGTAATTCTCTTTAAAATGGTATATAGCATGTCTATGTTATTCTTTCAATTTGTCGAATAAATAAATTTGAATTAAGCAATATTCAATCTTCCATTTTTGGTGATTCAGTGCACTGCTGACTGTGAAAAATCCGGAACAAAATGCTTTCAAGCCATTTTCTGAGTATTGCTTAACAGTCCATCTAGACGTAACATAATATGTAAGATTTTTCTATCAGAGAGTATCAAATTCGCTCTCTTAGAGAATTATTTCATGTGAAGACTCAAATATTAGTATTATAAGATGTATTATGAGACTATTGTGATGAGATTTCTCTACACAACTATCCTATAAGATGAACTGTCAAAAAATACATGTGTGCATGTGTATTTTGGAAATTACTAAAACAACAATGTTTTTTGTAAAATTGTTTCCTTTAAATGATTGTTTTACATTTCAAAAAAAAAAAAAAATTATAAAAATTGTGCTAAAAAGTGCGGATTTCTTTTACTCTGTGACGGATTGAAAACAATGATATCTTATAGAATTTATTGGAATACGCGTAACATAATATAAACAAAATTACGGCGTTATCTCACATATTATACCAGCGCGAATCTCAGTGGTAGACCTGGGGTAATTTAAGTTTATTCGATAAATTGAAAATGCAAAAGACACATATTATATATTATTTTAAAGAGAATTGTGGCTTCTTTAAAATGAAATATAAAATTATATACTATTTAATAATTTATAGAAGACTTTTGTTAAAATAAAATAAACACATTATTTAATTCTGTTTAAATACATATTATTTGATAAATCTTAGTCCGAATATTTATGAAATAATTATAGGTATTAAGATAATTTTTGCAGAATTTATGAAAAATTCGAAAAGATAAATTTCAAAAAAGTCTAAATAATTTTTCCATATATTTTTAACCATAGATTAATAACTAGATATTTATGTGTGTATTTATGTTTAGTTCGAAGTGCCTCTCACATAAACTTCTAGTTGTATTCTATGTTTTCAACATTAATAATTTGATTATTGAAAATTTTAATTTTTTTACAAACTATGCTCGTGTGACTAAATTTTCCAATAATTTATTACAATTTGATAAAAAAAAATTAACAATTCCATTTTCCATGGTAAATATCTATTAAACCATTAGAGATGTTGTAGTGCATATGATAAGCGTGTTTTGTCTTTGTCTTTAAAATATTTAAAAACGGTTCATATTTGGAAAATTGACAAGCTGCGATATGTCTTTCAAACTCGAAGTAATCAAATTTGATCCATTGTAGCGCCATTTGTGCTCCTCTATCGACGCTATAATTTCTTAAAAAGATCGGTTCAGTATTTGAAATTTAATGAATTTTAAGACATGTATACCCCATTTATTTATCATAATATTATTTTAATATTATAATTTTTCTCCCATCAAACCACTGCACACTCTCATTTTTCAACAACAAAAATGTTGTAATATCCTTAAAATCACAACACTCTCTTGAATACAAACACTAATAAGGGTGATAATTTTTTATTAACACAAAAAACATGTTGTCCATTAGTTTTAAGTTTGTTCGCTTGTTTGTTTCTTGTGTCCTGTGAGTTACAGTGACTGTGTGTATGTGTATGTGCCCGAAGTCCCTAAACACTTTTTAGATATAAAAGGCTTAAAATGGTCAAAGGATTTTCTTTATAATTCTAGGCTTGTGAACTAAGGTCAAGTTGTGCAGTGTGTGTGTAATAATTTGTTAAATAAAATCAACAAAAAAAGATTTGTGTGTTTGAGGACAAAAAGGAGAAAAGAAGGACTCGCCGGAGAAACACAACATGTTAACAGCTTTTGGTTTAGATGCTGATGGTAGATTTGTAATTTGCTTCCTACTTGTGCTCATACTGCAACTTAACAATATAAAAGTCTCGGGAGACAATGCCGTGGTAACAACAGATAATGGTTATTAGTTTTATAACAATTTTTTTATTGGATTTAATTAAAAGAACATCTAATTTTAAAGATATTTCCCATATTGGTGATGATTGTCAAGTGACGCCTGTTATACATGTTCTACAATATCCAGGATGTGTACCCAAACCTATACCATCATTTGCCTGTGTTGGACGTTGTGCTAGTTATATACAGGTGATTTACACATATATTTTTTTATATGTGCTTCTCTAATACCTTGAATTTTTCCAGGTTTCCGGTAGTAAAATTTGGCAAATGGAACGTTCTTGCATGTGCTGTCAAGAGTCTGGTGAGCGTGAAGCTGCCGTCTCATTATTTTGTCCCAAGGCTAAACATGGTGAACGTAAATTTAAAAAGGTTTTAACTAAAGCTCCTTTGGAGTGCATGTGCCGTCCCTGTACCTCCATTGAGGAGTCTGGTATTGTACCTCAAGAAATTGCTGGCTATTCAGATGAGGGTCCTTTAAATAATCACTTCCGTCGTATTGCTTTGCAGTAAATTTAGTGAAAGATATTTATCACTGTTATACGAAAAATTGCCTTAATTTCAACTTCGGTTTGGGGATGAGTTTAAATTAAAAATTCATATTTTTTTTTAAATATACAGAAAAAACAACTGTAGAATAATAGTTAAAACTAAATAAAAAAATATATATATTTGTATTAGTTTTGATTAAATGATGCTCTTTTATTAAGGTTCTATAAAAAAAAACACAGTTAACATGCTCCTGTAAACAATGCGTTATTTATGTTTTTTGTTTTATTTTAACAAAATTCCTCATTAATTTACAGATTAATAAAATATTTTCTATATTACTTTAAAGAAGACACAAATCTCTTTAAAATGATATATAATTTGTCTATTTTGTATTTTGAACGTGTAAAAAAACGTGCAACCAGCATTAAGAAAATTGTTTTTTGTTTTGTCTTTTAAGTTACCCCTTCCATAGTAATATACCATTGAAAAGAAATTATTTGGCCGCGCAATATTTATAACGCCATCACAAATTACGGCAAAACGCCTAAGGAACCTCCTCCGAAAACTGCCTTCGATCCAGACTTTAGCGCCGGATGACGGAATTCGCGAATTGAACTCCTATTCACTATCCAAATTGAGTTTTGTCTGGTACTCCCCCAGGTATCTACATAGAATATTCCAAATTTCAAATTAAGAGCATGTAGTTAATGCAAAGCCTTGAATACCCGTAACGCGGTACAATTATGCGACGCCTATAATTTTAAGCGAATACGAAAACTTTCGAAGGCAAAAACAAAAAGTACAGCCTGATCTTTCTTACCCCAGGTCTACAACTGAGATTAACGTTGATATAATATATGAGATAACGTCGGCAGAGGAGAGTAACCATTTTGTTTATATTATGCTAAATCTTAAATAAGGTATACACGTATTCTAATAAATCCTATAAGATATCATTATTTTCAATCAGTCACTGAGTAAACATGTCCTTTTTATTTAAGCAATTCGCAATTTTTTAACACAATTTTTATAAAAATATTTTTTTAAATGTAAACTAATCATTAAAAGAAAACAATTTTACAAAAAACATTATTTTTTTTTTTAGTAATTCCAAAAATATACATGCACACACACAAACAAACCTTCGTATGTGTGTATTTTTTTGACAGTTCATCTTATAAGATGGTTGTTTAGAGAAATCTCATCACAACAGTCTCATAATACATCTTATAATACTAATATTTGAAATAATTCTCTCAGAGAGCGAATTTGACAATCTCTGACACAAAAATCTTACATATTATGTTACGTCTAGACGGGCTGTTAACCGACAACGACGCAGTAGATGTTTATCTACACAGAGCTGCTTTGCGACTGCCAGAAAATTGTTAAAATATTCAGGGCTGCCAGATACTCTTTTCGGCCAACTCCAAAATTTAAAAAATATTTTTCCAAAAAAATACCCACCCAATAAGAAAGACGTTTTATAATTCAAAATAATTACTTTTTGTACAACATATTTTATTAATATTAACACATTAATGACCAAGGTAATATCCAACAGATATTTGTGCAAAATATTAGTCTTAAATCCAGGACAATTTGATTTAACAAAATTTGTAAGAAAACACTCATATATTTTAAAAATAAAGCAACTTATTACCAAAAAGTCAAATTGGAAAATACCAAAAATTAAGAAATTGCAAAATTATCAAAGAGTGAAAATTCACAACCAACTTTCTGATATTGTCAGTAATATATCCCCCAAATTGTTATTTTAAATCGCTCTTTTGACATTTATTTAAATAAAAAAGAAAAACACTGCAACTCTTTAAACTTCAAAAATAACAGCCGATAGTTCAACTGTACTCAATCAGGTACCGTGGATATTAATGAGTTAAGATGCCTCCTGAAGTTCTTACTTAAGTTGTTACTACATTTATATCGAAGTTTGGTTTTTGTACGAATATTAAATGCTATTTGAACAAATTCTTTACAATAACATGTAAGTTAAATTTTAAATTATATACTTTAGTTAAAAATTCCATTTATATTACCTAGTGTCTACATTAGGCAAATTTATATCAAAACAAACGTCAAAATCAGTGCGAATATATACAAGGTAATCTTAGTTAAACAGTTGATTATTTTTTTGGTTGTCACAGTTATGAAAATGCATATATAAAAAACAATAATGAATACGTCATATTGTTGTTTTTGTGCAACTGTTGCCACCTTCCACAAATTCGTGTTAAGTTTGACGTTTGTCTTGATAAAAAAATCTCTAATGTAGACACTATGTTAACTAAACAAAAGATGCAATTACAACAAAATTTCCCCGAAAAATTTCTCAAAATGTTTTTAATATCCAAATTCTCAAATCCTCAAACGAAAATTTTCATCTTTTTCTGCAACAATTTTCCGCCAAATGCTCTATTTATTCAATTCGAAAAAAGTTTCGAAATCAACAATATTTTTTTACAGACCCGAAAAGTTAAACTTTTCTAAAAGTCTAATATTTCAGACCAACTTTAAAAACATTAAAATTTTGATTTTATTTTTTCTGTTTTTCGAGTTGATATAATAAAAAATGTTTCTTTCATTCTCTTTTATCAAGCTACGCCAAGACAAAGTTGTTAGCACTCGAACTCTGAGATCTTTGTCTTGACGCTGCAATAATGCTGACAAATTCTTTATAGTTGTTTTAATAAAAATTTGTCTAGTATAGAGTCAGCGTAAAAAATAAAGTAAACATGTTTTTTTTTTGTCCCTTTATATTTATAAAGTAAGTATAACTAAATCGGTGTAAAATGCCAAAAAAGAAATGGTGTTAGTTTAGAAGTCAAAATGTTATATTCGACTTGGCCGAATCTATACACCCACCATCTCCAACTTTTTGTACCACGAAAAAGTATAATTTGGAGTTACGACGGACACCCTGATTTTCCATTATTTGGCCCACAACTTTTTTTTATGAGCCGATTTTTCTCATTTTATCCTTCTTTCAAGATAAACACACAGACGATCAAAGGAACAGATATTGCTAGATTGTCTTAAATTTTGATTAGGACCAGAATATCTTAAATGATTGTTTCGACATGTTACACATGGAATGACAAACCGAATATAACCCTTTTTTTGATGATGTGTCATGTTAGAATAAATAAAGGTCAGTCACATATAAAACAAAAGAAAATGTAAAAAGTCAAAGCAAAACTTCAAAAATAGAAAAATAAAAATTTTTGTGAACAATTTCAAAATCTTTGAATTTTGTTAAAAAAAAATATTGTGATTTATAGTAAATGTGAATTTTGTTGTATTTAGATATAAATGTTCCTGACGATAAACGTTCGCAAAATTTTCCAAATGTGTACTGCTCCCTTTCAGGAAAGGTTTTTTCAACCGTTTGACTTAACAGGGTTTAAAAGTGACAACTCTACCTAATAATTCTACCTGGTTGCATCAAGATGGTGTATATAAAAAACGGCTTCATGGGGTAATCAAAGATAGTACAGTGCATATAAAACAGTGATAAAAAATAACTATGATAATACAGTTATCCATAAAACCTCATAGTGATAATGCTGTTGTCAATGGAACTAACATATGATAATGCAGTTATTGTTACAGAGGTCAAAGATACAAGTTGACCGGCTCAAAGTCATTTCTCAAAACAAGCCGACGAAATTTTAAAATTTTCATTGAAAATCATTGCAAAGAGTAGTGAATACTATGGCTGTTATTGTTTTTAAAATTTATTTTATTTTGCGTCGCCGACCAAGAGTGTCGCGCCGCCACCGCAAATTTTGCATCGGCTTGTTTATCTGACAGCGGTATATATCGTTTGCGAGACTACGGTCGATAATGCCATTTTTAAAATAACGGTTTTTGTTGTAAGCTTTTCACTTCCCCCAATGTAGTAGATTTTAAAAATTCATGTGTATGGTGGAAATTTCTCTATACTCATCACGTGGTAAGTTTTTTTTCCTCTCAAGGATTTTTTTTCTCGAATTTTTTTCTTTCTATGTGCAGTGAGTTTCTCAAATTCTCTACACTAGGGTGTTATGCACTGTGGTGAGATTTTTTTCCTCTCAGGGATTTTTTCTCTCACTCTCTACTCCAAAATCTTTTTTCTTTTCACGAACATCACTATCCGGCATATTTTTACACACACAATCATTTTACTGGTTACATTTTTTATCTTCCTTCCGTCTTCTGCTATAGGATACGGTTAAGTGGCAATTGCTGTTCATGTTACCATGATTGGTAACTGTTGGAAGTGTGCCCTTTTCCACTGTGTAACTAGATACTATTGAAATTTACACTCAACAAAAAATTTACACTTTAGTAATTTGCAGAAAATAGTAAAATAAAAATTATAAATTTGTTTAACAGGTAAGAATTACAGACATATGTACATATATGCTTCTTTCTAACTTATATTTTTTTAGTTCCGGTATTTATTCTTAAAATAAACTTACTTTTTAAATTTCTATATACTCTATGTTTTCTAAAAATAGCCCGAATTTGTTTATTTTAATTTATATTATCGATTTCTGTTGTTAATTCGCAGCTCTGCTAAAAATGTCGCCGACGTCAAGGAAAATTATGAAAAAATTCTAAAAAAATTAATGCTAATGTTTAAATTTAAACAACTTATTGAACTTAATAAAGGTTTTACATTAAATTTACCAAAATCGGCGGCTATATTTTAGTCATGTTAAGCCGAAATTTTCACGTCGGCGACGGCTTTTAAAAATAATCGGCGGATCGACTCAGCCACCTGTAGACCCAGCGCCGCAGGTCTATGAATTCTTGTGACACTTGTAGTGAAATTCTTTGTAAATAAAACACTTTTTAAAAACAACAGGGTTGCCGTTGTGGAACATTAAAAATTATTCACATAATTTTTGTCGAATTTTAAGTAGCTATTTCAAATTTATACAAAACTCAATTTATAGCTCTTTAAATTAAATGGCGTAACAATTATTTTCAATTTTGTTAAATAAGTACCTTATTTATTTGAAAATTATAAAGTTCACTTTGCTCTTTGACAGTTCCATTTTTATACAACCATGCGTTTGTTTGTATAGTTTTTTTTGCACACAAATATTTTTGATGCTTTTTTTTCTTCATTTGTTTATCAATCGTGAATGAAAACGGACGTGTAGATAAGGCTAACTGAAACAACCAAAACACAGTTCGATTAAACTGAAAAAACACAAACGAATAATAAGAAAATAAACAAATCAACCAACGACGGCTTGTGATATTAAATAAAATATCTTTTGTTAATGTAAATATTTTAAAGCAGAGCTTTTTGTTAGCTGCTGCAAGCGGGTGATTTTCGTCGTGCAATACAAATCGTTAACGTTGTGGTCGTAGTCGTCGCTGCTTTTGTCTTATTGTTAGTCGTTTATGTTTTTTGTGTATAGTTTTTTGTTGTTATAATTTTTCTGTAGCCGGAGTTCATGTGAATGTGACATTTACTTATAAATCAAGAAATTACAAAAACAAGAAAAAAATTATAATATAAAAAATAGAATTTTAGTTTAAAATGCATATATTGTTGTTGTAATTACATATTCTTGGTACATATATTTTATGTTATTGTATAAAAATTTTGTGGTATTGTTATAAAGGTGGTGGTGACGCTCCTAGCGCCTTGTGTTGTTTATCAGTGCTAGAAAAGTTTACATCTGTATGATAAAGTTTTTTAATATTGTCTACTGTTGCTAAAATGCCGCCACCGTGCTACATATAAAATTGTAGGCAGTTGGTAAAATTGTCGCACCTTTTGTTGTAAAATGTATCAACAAATGTTGCAAGAAATTAAATTCCAATCAAATATAAAACTCACAAAATAATGAAAATTAAATATAAACATTATACAAATTTTGGCCGTATTTTCCGGTAACTTGCCTGGTTCTTTATTAAATATAATAAATTCCTAGTTGGAAACTATTAAGGAATATAAGCAGCAGAAGAAAAAACGAAGAAGAACGAAAACGAAGAAAAATGTGCCAACAACTTTACCTGCCTCCATTACAACAGCAAGAACAAAATACGCTATCAATATCACCAACCACCACTGTAGTCCAACAAAAACTGGTTCGTCGTTTCCACAGACATCAAGAACATCAATGTTGTCGTCGTCACCATGCACAGACATTACACAAATCCCCACACAATATTTCGTCGAGTGACCAACATTGTTTCCATCACCTACGCATGCTTTTATTGAGGAATAGCTGTAATATGATAGTACCTATACGTAGACCGTATCAATTGTCATTTATGTTGGGCAATTGTTTGTTACTACTATTTATGGCAAATTGTGTAAATTTTGTCCAGTCACACAATTGTCAACATCTTCATCCTAAGGCTCATGAGGTAAGTTTAATATTTGTGTTGTGTTTTAAGAATTGCTACACATATGAAGGGCAAATTTAAAAAGAAATAATATCTAGCTACTACTTTTTAAGAAATTAACAGTAAAAGGCTAACTAGAGTTGCTAAGTGATTGATATGTGAATTGAAAAAAGACTTCAAAATTATTTTAATGTAAAACTTGAAAATTTTGTAATTCAAATATTTTAAAATAATTATGAAAAAAGTCCTATTTCAATATAAATTAAAATCTTATATATATATATATATATATATATATATATATATATATATATATATATATATATATATATATTAAGGCAAATTTGTAAATGTTTTTATTAAAAGTATTGGGGATTGAAATTGTTACCTTTGAGGTTAGAGGTTATCCTATATTTATAGCGTACACAAATTGTAAAATGTCACTTACCATTTTGGAACCAATATGTATCTGAAATTATATAAAAAAATATTTAAAGACAGACACTATAAATTACAAATTTTATAACATTGTTAATATATAACATTGTTAATTTATGTACATTATTAATTCTTACTGGTTTCTTTTGTTTCATCACACTAATTTTAAAGCGCCAACAATATCAATATTAATAAGTCATAAACAAAAATAATATTGTCCCAGTCAGCATAACATTTTTTTTAATTGGAAGATTTTGCTACAATTCAATTTGAAATTAAATAAAAAAAATTCAAGTCAACAAAAGGAAAAAGACAAATTTTATCCTTGTGGTAGATATAGATTATAAATTTAAATAAAAAAATGTCCATCACATCATAGAATAATAAGTAGATAGTTATGTGAGAGGCAAAAACCCCAATTCATTTATCAAAAACCTAATTCACGCTATAACAAAATACATGTGTCACATATATTTTGTTTTTGTGATTTGAAAAAAAGAGTATTTTTTTAATTTAGTTTGAATACCTCTCACATAATCTTCTAGTTGTATTCTATGCACCACGTCCAGTGATATAATATATGACTATTTTTAAAAATCTTAAAAGGTTTTTTAAAAAAAACTTTATTTTGTTAAATTGTAGATATTTTTTATGATATTTATGTATTAAAACAATAAATTACGAAACTATATTTCAATAGATAAAAAAAAGAGCAGAAATAACTTGATGTATGAGAGAGTTACTGACCATTGTGGCCTTCTCTATCAATATTTTCTTTTCCGACTAACAAAGCAATGTACTTTTTAATTAAAGCGCTACTTAAACTTGACGATTCAAAAGTTTTATTAAGAATGATTAAAAAACAAGAATTCAGCGCAAAATCAATGCTTAACTTAACTAGATACATAAAAGCAAAAAGATAGTAACAGAAACTTAAGGAAATATGCAGAATTAAATTTTAGGGATAATCTCCTACAAAACTGAAATAGTTTCCGAAAATGTATTCGCCAAGAAAAATAATATATAATAAGTAAAAGCAAAGATTGAGTACTATATGAGTTATGTTAATTACTCAAAGCTGTGTTTTTGTTTGGGAATCTATTATTAATCCAGCAAAAAGTAGAAAATAACAAACTTTGAAAAAAATTATTTATAGATTAAAAATATTTAATCTTTCCAAAATCTCAAAAAACTTCCAAAGCCTCAATAAACTTCAAAAATAATATATGGAAATCTTTAAATATGTCAACACTGACTACGTCTTAGATATGACATAACTAGATACATTTTACCTTTATTAGGCATTTTCTTTTAATTCTTTTCTTTCGTCTCTCAATAGTTGCTATATAATGGAGATATCGTTCTACATCTTGACTTGACATTGGTACCAAAATATTTAAATCTTTCTTTTCCTCAAAAGATTATCATATTTCGGAGATATATGGTTTCTTTAAAAGTTTTCTATGCATACAATCTTTTGGCTAAACTGGGGGAAGGACCATTTTTTATTAGAATTTTAACAATGATTTTGATCAAATTTGCTGCCAAAGCGAATTTAAAAACTTTATTATTTTTAAAACGTGCTGCACAGAAAAAATATTGTTAATTAAAGGTTTTACCAATGATAAATATTATTATATATTTTTTAATTGTATCAATTGTTCATAACGCTCAAAATTCAATTTTTTTAATATTATACAGTCTATTAAACGATTTATCAAAGATAAAAACTATTCCAGTTACTTTTTTAATTGTATCAATTATTGAATTGATCAAAATTTTAAATTTTATAGTATTTTTTACTAAAAATAAAACAATTTATTAGCTTACAATTATTTTTCTTATTGTATCAATTAATAAATTAATCAAATATAAATAAAAATAACTGATAATTTAAATAATTGAATGTATAATTTTTTTCATAGGTTGGATTTTAATGAATAAAATAATTTGATTTTGAGTATTTTATTTAATATTTGTTATAAAAATATTTGAAATCATTAATTCTGATTAATAATTTAAATAAAATTTTTTCGGAAATATTTTTTTCTGTGTACTAAAAATAAAGCAATTTATCGGCTTCCAATTATTTTTCTTATTTATTTAATAAAGTAATCAAACAAAAATTAATAAAAGTGATAATTTGAATAATTTAATATAAAATTTTGTTAATATATTGAATTTCAATAAATAAAATAATTGAATAAGAATTTTTCGTTATTGTACACAGAAAAAATATGATCAATTAAACGACTTCTCAAAAACTTAATTTGTTTTAATAACTTTATTAATTGTATTAATTATTCGAGTGATCAAAATTTAAATTTTCTAATATTTATATTCAAAAATAAAGCCACTTATCAGATTTCAATTAGTTTTCTACTTGTATTAATTAATAGGATAATTAAAAATAAATAAAAATAAAATGATCACTTGAGTAATTGAATATATATTTATTTTTAATAGTTTGAATTTCAATTAAGAAATTATTTGAATATGTATCATTCGTAATGGAAAATGGATTTTAGATTTTTATATGTAAAATTTGAATTAATTTGTTGAAATATTTCGATTTATAGAAATTTATTTAATTATACAAATCATTTTAGAATTTTAGTTAATAAACTAACGGAATTTTTTTCGAATATGTATTTTTCTGTGTAGAATTTTAATTTAATATATTACAATACTTCGTTTTTGAGCAAATTATTTTTTATAAAAATGTATAAAAATATATAAAAGAAATTCAAAATTTCTGATTAAGAATTTAATTGAAAGTTTTCTTTTTTTTTTAATTTTTTCTCTGATACTATATGATGGTTGTGGTTTTTGCTGTTGATCACCAAGCCCAAAGTGTCAAGTCAAATTTAAATGACGCCGTTTGGATAATGGTTTACAAAAAGAAACTTAGCGTCTATGCACCATCCTTAACCTACTTTTATACATTTTTAATTTAATTTTTTTTTTCTTAAGCTAATTTTTATTGCTTTGTAATTTTCGTGATGCATAGTCATTTATGCTATGCAAATTCCGCTTCAGAGTATCTTTTTGCTTTTTTCTTTTCCGCGGAAGAGTGTACGTTATAAGGGGAACAATACTTTTTAATGACCATTTAAATTATTAAAACTTGAATTATTTTTTTTAGTTTTCAAAGTAAAAAACATTTGATTGAATTTTATTGTTAATTTTTACTGGAGTACATTTTTGAAATTATGCGTTAATTTACATCTTGACACTGGAAATTCCAATGAATAATCCTTTAATCGAAAGAACCAATTCTATTGATAACATTCAAAAACAAATGAAATGAAATTTCTTCGCATCCTGTCAATAATTTATATTAAAGAAACAGTTTTATTAAAAAATCAAAATCCTTTGAATGAAATGGTTTTAAGGAACATTTTTTAAATTGACAGTGAATTAAGCATAAGTGAAAAAATTCAAGCATTGCTTTAAAATTAAACACAACGATCAAGAGAATTGGATCATAATAAAATATGTATGTATATCAGCTTTCATAAAAATTTTAAATTTATCAAAACTTTACAAAAAATTCTTCCTTACACAAATGTGATTAATATAAATTTTATCTTTAATAAAATTCTCAAATAGATACTTTGAAAATTGGGAATATGGCACTTTAAATTAATGGAAACTCTGCAGTAACATTAAAATTAAATTACATAAGCGTTTTATTTAAAATTTCTTAGACCTTTTAATTGCACATAAGTCTTTGAAGCTTAAGAAAAAAAGAAAAAAAAATAATAAAGCAACCACAAATTAAAAATTCCAAGATTTAGTTAATGTTTGAAAAGAATATATTCCCAACAAATACTTTACAAATTTAAATCAATTTAAGGCTATTAATTTTAACAATTCTAAAAAAACAATTATGTACGAGTATATACACATTTATTTAATTTCATTAACAACAAAAATGATAATTATATACTTTTATTGTGGGCAAAATAAAACAATCTTGAAGCAGAATGTAACATAAAACCATTAATATTTGAAATAATCCATCCATTTTTTAAAAGATTATATGGTTATTTTATGTGTGAAGGCATCATAATTGATGTCATTAGAGTATCATCATTATTGCTAAATTTTCTTTGGGTTTATCTTTAATTTTAGAATTATTTAGTTTGGTTTGTACAATTTTGTAATTTTATGACGACAGCAACTACGACGTGTTTGAATTTTTATTTGAATTTTTTTCTTTTTTTTATAATTGTGCCCGGCTGTATGTTGTTCTTGTTGTTAGTGATTTTTTAGTATTATATCTGTTTTAGTATAAGTATTTCTTTTTTTATATAACATTCACATTACAACAATTGTTGTTTCGTTATTGTTGTTGCTGCTGGCAAGGAGTGTTATGAATTAACTTAGTTACTGTAAGTCATCAAAATCCAAAAACCTACCGATCAACTTGGGGAATAAAAACCTGTTTCTGTTTTATATCTTTTTTCTTTCTAACTTACTCGTATACGAGATTTGCAGTACGTGAGTGAACATTGTACATTTTATTATTTATATTTGCTGATTTAAGTACAAGTAATTAATTTTCAGAAAACTAAAAAAATTATATATAATTTTATACGATTTTGCTTTTACATGTACTTATTTTATTTTTGCCAATAAACCGCAAAGAAATATAGTTTTTTTTTTTTTTGAACTGGCAAAAATTAATCAATGCAAAATATATTTCATACCCGCAAAAAAAAAAGATAAAAATAAAGTCATTGAAAAACTATTAATGTTTTTTTTTCTCTTCTTTTGTAAAGGTCTTTAGAGTTAAGAATATAAATAAAATTGGAGAATTATAGCGCTATTTAAATAATAAAATCTGTTATTTTGAAAAATAAAAATGCATTTGAATTTAAGATTTAACCCTTTAGTGCACAATTTTTTATTTTTCTGTAAAAAAAAAAAAATGTATATATTCAAGGCAAGAATTATGTGATATTTAGAAAATAATAATAATTTTATTTTCCATAATTTTTGATAGATTTTTTCATCAGTGCGCATTTGTATGTAGTTTTTTGCTGATGTTTGTAACGCAACGAAAAAGTTATCCAACACCACCCTTAAAGTATACCAATCGACTCAGAATCACTTTTTAAATCGATCTAGTGATGTCCGCCCGTAAACCTTGTGCACAAAGTCGCAATTTTAAAGATAATTATTTTATGATACATTTATGACGAAGCCTATTGAAATTGGTTATGATCGGTCCATTATTTCACCTAGCCCCCATACAAATGTCCTCCCGGAATATAGTTTAAACACTCAAAAATTCGGCGCAAACAAGATCTGTACAAGTTTCAATATTTGTACCAAATTTGAAGATCGGTCCACAATTCACCATAGCTCCCATATAAATCCTATTTCGGAATCACTTTAACGTGCATAAATTCCATACAAATGTTAGTACTAAGTTAATATTCGACATAAATAAGTTTTATGTAAGTAGAAACAACATTGCCAAATTTTATGAGAATCGGTCTCATATAAATCCACTTCCAGGAATCTCCTTAAAATGCATAAAATCATCTATATGTTAGTATCAGCGCAGTATTCAGTATTTGTATATTTTATTTTACATTTAATAAAATTGGCCACAGGTGTAACATAAGCCCCTTCCCGAATTTTTATGCTCGTACACAATGGTATAAGGTATCATATAGTCTGTCTGGACCGACTATATCTTTCTTTCTCGTTTTTTCTTTTTTCCAAATCATAGCATTTTTAATAATATTATAACTAATCACACTAATTAGCATATCTTTATGTTAGAAACATACGCAAAAGAATATATAATACATTTACTCGGTAATCGGACCTTACTATTTGGAAATCCAAAATAATTTTGGTATTACTGTTGATACACTAAATATTCGCCTGTAATCATTTGCTGAGTTAAATTTAAAACTTTCACAGCATTTATAGCTTCTGAATTAAATTTTTGTAAAGTGGCACTTGAAACCAATGGACGAATATAATCATATCCAATGATACACAAAATTTTTAAAAAAGTGGGTACATAATTCTTTAGAATAGGTATATTTTTACATTACATATGTTATTGAAGAAATTTTGTATATTTTCTTTCACTAGTTAAAGACACAAGCATCACATGATGTGATCAATATTTTTAAAGTTTACCTTGATCAATTGTACCTATATTTTTTTAATTATTAATTGTATTGAATTCGGCACAACAATGAAATTTGTAAATCGAAATAACAATCATAAAAATTTTTTGTCGAAATATTAAGTAATAAATTAAATATTACCTCCTAATAAAAATGACTAATTTTATAGGATTAACTTTTCCTATATTTGATGCCAATATTGTTCGATTACAATATAATAACAGTGAGAAGTGATTGATTCATGTGTACATCATGGCGCACTAAATGGTTAATAAAATGTATAAATATTATAAAAATTTTTAAAAATTTAAATAAAATCTCACACATAATTATTAAAAATTATCGTTGTAAATAAAGGCAAAAAAATTGTGTATTCTAATTAATTTTCGGTAACAAATATTTTTGATAGCTTCACAAAAGTTGGAGTTCTTTAATTAAAGAATAATTTTTAAAGAGTGGATATTATATTTAACAAATGTTTTTTCTTAACTTTTTGCTCATTACTGATAATCGATCTTTAAGTAATTAACTAAGTATTTAACAAATAAGGATTTATATTATTTAACAATATAAATGACCTTAGCGGAAATTAGTAGCTACATTTCTCACGCAATTAGTAGTTATTTTTTGTATATCCTGCTGGAAAATATGACTGACTGACTGCTGTGGACTCTCCTTTATCTCATTAATTAAAGTAGTTTCAAGCAATAAAAACTATACTTTTATTTATACAAAAGAAAAACATAAAATAAACAATTTAATAGATATTTTACACATTTTTTTTTTCGTCAAATATAAAAACAAATATAAATAAAAAAAAATCTCTTTTTTGTATCACTATACACTTTCATTAACTGTATATTTGATGTGATTTTTATATCCTCATTGTGAATGAATTTTTCTTTGAAATGACTTTCATAATTAAATAAAACCTGTTGCATCGTTTAAACTGAGACAATAAACATTTTGTTATTTTATTTTATTTTATTTTACATTTTTAAAATGAAATCATTGGATTTAAAACATTTTCTTGATAAAACAAAATGAAAATCGAATAAAAATAATTGTTAAAACTGAATTTATTTTAATAAAGCATATATACAAAAAATAATCATGCAAAATGTGATTATTTGACCTGCAGGTTGTGTATTACAAGGTAGTGTTTTATATTTGAAATAAAATTACGATTAAATATTTAATTTTAATAGAAATAATTAACAAAAAATTGTAAAACAAAAAAATATCTGTGATTGATTTTAATATCTATCAAGGTAATAAAAAAATTATATTTTTATTAATAGATTTAAAACAAACGTTATCGAGTTCAAATTATAATTCATTTCACAGAATTACTTAGTAAACAAAAGCATTGAATAAAATTAATTTTATAAGCCATTTTTTTTAAATAAATATTATATAATTTAAAAAGTGTTTTTGCATTGTAATAAAAAATGTTTTGTAATGAATAAAGAAACAATTACTGCAGTTCATTAAACACAAATTTATTTGAAAAGCCAGTTTTTTCATGTCCCCTTTCCATTATCAATTTTTTCCTGCATTTTTCATTAATGTTTGATAACAAAATAATTTGTTTCTTTTTTATCTAAAACGTAATAAAAACTTTCGTTATCAATAAAAGCTCTAACAAAAAAGTGATTTTTTTAGAATATTTTATTTTTTACCTAGGCAAATCAAATATATCATTTTATATACATCAGACATTTACGCTATCTCTTAAATTATTTCTTAAAATTTAGCATCTAAATGAATATTAAATAGAATGTTTCTTAAAAAAATATGATTTTAAATAGAAAGTTGTACTACCAGTTTATGTATACAAATAAATAAATTGAAATCAAACATTCATTTTTTATAGAATAGGTAAATAAAAAATAAAAATAATCTACAAGATTAATTGATATAAGGACTGCGCACAAAAAATTTAATGCATACAATTCAGTTTATAAAAATGAAATAAATGTGTCAAATTCTTTGAACTTATTATTTTCTTTAAAGGCTGCTTGTTATATTTAAGTTTAAATTAAAAAAAAATCTGTTTGTTTCTTCGATTTTACATATTTTGGGAATACCCAGAGCTTTATTATGTTTTCGGTTCCTTTTTTGCTGAAATGGGTTCACTTATTTTTAAACTATTTAATTTTTTAGTTAGCTTTAAGTAATCTTTAAATATTTTTACTATGACTCAATATATAAAGTGGATTTTGTCGTCGGCTGAGGTAACTTAGTCGCCTCCAGGGTCTACTTACGGATCCACAAACCTTAAGTAATAAGACGTTTGATTTACCCTTTCTGGGGGTTAGAATAATATTTTCTTTATTGAATGCGTCAAGAATATTTCAAATACAAAATATATAGACATTACGAGAGAATAATTTTGATAACTTCAGTTCGGACACCATCGACTTAATAATAAATAGTCGTCTTCAATCGTTTCTTCTTCAACTAGGCTTATTTCGGCTCTCCCTTCTTCAACAAGGCTTATTTTGGTTCTCCGGCTTATATTAAGATCGATTGACTCTATGGCTTATATTAAGATCGTTTCGCTAGTAGAATCGGCTTTGAGCTTTCGGCTTCGACACTCTCGGCTGTCAAACTGATTCGAGTTTACGGCAGGATCGGTTTCTGGTTCAGGTGGCAGCGTCGGGTCCGAAGATTTTTGGCTCGGTAGTAGAATTAAGATCGGCGTCGTACGTTCGCCTTCGACACTCTCAGCTGTCAGTCGGTATTCGGCAGGATCTGTTTCTGGTTCAGGTACCGGCTTCGGGAATCGAAGATCGTAACTACCATGCAAATCTACGGTTTAATATTCTACTAAGCAAACGAACAGCAGGAAGCCACTCGTGAGAACGAACAGCCTGAAGCCACTCGTGAGAACGAACAACCGAAGTCACTCGTGAGGACGAATAACCGTAGTCACTCGTGAGGACGAACAACGGAAATCACTCGTGTAAAATTTATTTAGGGACCTAACCGAAGTTGAGCGCACAAAAAACGACTAAATTTTACTTTCGCAAAATCTATTCGGCTCTCCGATTATATAAAATAATCTTTGAGACTTCTATGGCGAATTCTTGTCTTGTTTGAATCGCCCCGACTGTAACCAAACTTTGTTTACTTACACTTAGTCATGTATCAACTAAATGAGAATTATATTGCTTGTTGGCTATCAAGCAACATCAACTGCAAAGCTAAAGCAGTTGTTATACATTTGTGTGGGTGTGTATGTAGTATTTACTAATATTAGTATGAAAGAGGAAAATAATTAAAAATAAAATGTTAGTAATTTCATAAATTAATATATTAAGAAATACGTACGTGAAAATAGTAGTATTAAGTGTACTATTTCCACGTTACAAATACATTTAAAATTGATAGAGTTCTGGACAGTTTAGTGGACTGGCCTCCTTTGGTAAATAACCATTTATTTGTTGTAACACTCAGTTACTCTTTTATAATAATAATAAGAAAAGAGATAAGGATAAACAAATTAGAATTCGTTATATTTTTTAGTGATTTTCTGACGGCACTAAACTATTAAAGAGTAGAACAAATTTTCATAGAATTGAATACATAATTTATTATTGTTATTTGTTAATTTTTTTATTTGGATTTAAATTCCATCCATTAAATTTTTAATAACAAATTATTTCTACTAATGTCATAATTAACAATAACAGTTTTTCTTTTTATTTAGATTTATTTGGAAAAATATAGAATATGTTTAATTAATTAATTTTTTTATTATATATATATATATATATATATATATATATATATATATATATATATATATATATATATATATATATATATATTTTTTTTGGAAAATTTATTACTATTTTTTGGAATACATAATAGTTTTTATAATTACTTTTTTATAAATGAAAATTTGTAGTTTGCATGAAAAATACATGCACTTTTTGCCACTTGAATTGTCCACCTAACATAACCTAACTTTTATTCTTAATATCTTTTAAACCACTTACAAAAATGATTATTAAAATACGTTAATTTGAAAAAACATAGAAAATAACTAGAAGTCCAAATCATTTAATTTTTAACAGCTGAGTCAAAAATTAAATGACGACGGAGCTAAGGTGAAAGGAAATTTTTTTTGGGGGTGTCCTATTCAAGTGCCGCAAATTTCAAAGCATTTTTCACTTAATTAACAATAACACAAACTAGCTTTTTTTTTGGAATGAGATAATGGAAAGTCCACAGTAGTCAGTCAGTCACATTTCCCAGCAGGGTATAAAAAATAACTTCTAATTGCGTGAGCAATGTAGCTACTAATTTCCGCTAAGATCATTTATATTGATATTATAAATCCTTATTTGTTAAATGCTTGGTTAATTACTTAAAGGCCGATTAGTAGTAATGAGCAAAAAGTTAAGAAAAATATTTGTTAAATATCATATCCACTGTTTAAAAAATTTTCTTTAATTAAAGAACTCCAACTTTTATGAAGATATCAAAAACATTGTCAATTTGTTACCGAAATTTAATTAGAATGTAAAATTGTTTTTTTTTTATATACAGCGACAATTTTTAACAATTATCTGTGATAATATTCGTAATAATCGATTAAACGGAGCAAGGACTTTGGTTGCCATGTAATGAATTAAGAAGCTAATATAATGGCTCTTCACTACTTAGACTTTAGCTGAATGATCCATTATTTTAACACGGTGATGACATTAGAGCCATTTTAGAAAGTCATTACTGAGATGTCACTACAAGAACTAAATACTTCCAAGCTATTCCATAACTCATTAATTTTAAAGTATCACAAATATTGTTTATTTTGTTTCTTAAAAATTATCAAAAATGGGTTTGTAAAGCTTTTTAAATGATTTTTGCAGGAATGAAAGATTAATATTTATTTTATACATTACATAAGAAATAATAGTAAAAATATTATGCTAATATGCCTCTTTGTGCAATTAAAAAAAATCGTTTAAAAAATTTACTTTTTTCATAAAATTCTTTTTTGGCCGGGCGGGAAGCAATTTAATGTCAAATCGATCTGAATATATTTTATGATTAAATATCGTCAATAAATTAAAAAAAAAAAAACTTGTTGGAAATTTTTTTATTAATCAATAAAAATAAGACTTTTTTTAAAATTTACCATTTCATGCCAATGCTGGAAGTAGAGTGGAAACGTAAATCAATTTAAAATTTCTTTATTAACCATATATGAGGCCTTTCGAAATATGTCAAGAAAAACATTTTATATTAAAAAACAACTTTGAGAAAAAAGTGAAAGAATAGTACTATATTTTTGTATAAAAATAGCCATTTTTTATACTAATTTCAGTTTGCTGACTTTGAACATTTTTCACGTCTAGACGATAATAGGGAATTTTTTAGTTAAATAAAGGAATAATTAACAATTTTTTTCGCAAATATTTATTTATTTTTTAATTGAATATAATTTTCATAATAATAAAATATATAAATAACAACAATAATAACAACATTAATAATAATAATTATAATAATCGGCAAAAATTGTTTACACAAAAATATATTTTTATTAAATAAAAGAGTTGTAGAAATAGAATAAAAAAAAAAAAAATGCGAACATTTTCTCATAAAAATAATTCTTATCGAGAACGTCTCGTAAATTAATTATTTCGAAAGAGTAGATTTCATTCAAAAATAAAACATCGGTCCAGTTGTGGGTGGATTTTATTTGTTTAATAATTGTTGAATAGACTCTTATGATTTTGAGAGAAGGTAACATATTCCGAGGGGAATTTTATTCACGATAAATGTGATTATTATTTAAGTCGAATGAAAAGATTAACTAGTTAAATATTGATTGTGGAGCATTCGACTAGAGTATATCGGTTACAAAGCTAATCGTTTAAAGTTCAACACCCAAAAAAAAAAAGATCATCTTAAATTTAAAGGAGTTAAATGTGCAAATATATACATACATACATGCATACATACATACATTCAAACATACATATGTTGCTTAATAAAAAACATGTTTCATGTAATATGTTATATATCGTATCGTTAAAAACTTATACATTCCAAAAATATGCATCCCAATTCTTTGTGCAACAGAATTTTATATTATTTACATACTGATAATGAAATTTGTGGTTAAGGAATTTATATTTTGAATTCTTTTGAAGTGTTAAATGACTACATTTGTCATTTATCTTTATTATAAGATTATCTTTAATAAATGTTCATTTAATTCATTTAAGTTTTATTATTATTTTTTTTTTTTTTTTCTTAAAAGAGTATTACATTCTTTTTTTCAGCCTCTTTACCTCTTATACTCCCTGCCACAAAGGTCTTTCAAAATTTATTTACTTGTAAACATTTGTACGAGTATTTATTGTTATTTAACAGATTTATTATTTTTATCTTTAATTCATAAGTTTGTATGTAGTGTGTATGTTTATTTGCTGCTATCATTGTGTTTTATTATATTTTAAAATTTTTGCCATCTTGATTACTCTGAACTCTTGATTTTTTTTATTTTTTATAATAATAATGCAAACAAACTGAAGAAAAAATAAAACGAAAAATATTTGTCTTTCATCCAAGTAACTGAAATTGAAACTCAAATTGTCTACATATTTTTTTAACTATTATAACTTTTTTTTTGCATTTCAGTTACTGTGTTCATGTTAGTGTATTCAAAAACCGAAATCGGAAACCGATTAACCGGTTTTGGCATTTTATAAAACCGACCGGTTTCGAATACTTTTTGTTTTCAAATAATTCAACAGGCCGGGTTTTTTCAGTCGTTTAACCGGTTTTTTATGAAATTTTCTTTTTTTATATATTTACTAAATCAACACATATTTCCTATTTTTATATTTTTATAATCTTATTTAGAGCCTGATGCATTAAAACAAGGAAATTGTTTGAAAATAAAATTTGTATGAAAACTAAAATTTTTTTGAGTAGTTTTCATACAAATTTTATTTTAAACAATTCGCTTGTTGTATTGAATTAGGCCCATTTTTATTTAAAAGTATTTATCATTTACAATATGATTTAACAAAGTTTTAAGTTAAGTTTTTTAAAATTTCTAATTTGAGACTTAAGTAACTGAGAGTTGTATACTTTTTAGTTGATTAAAACAATTTTTTATTAACAAAATCTAGGTAAAAAGTCAATTTTAGTTTTATCGTTTGCCACAAAAAATCTTTCCCTCTCCCAAAATAAGGCGAATTTCACTAAATAGATACATAGTAGGTAGAATTGGATCAGAAGAAGCATTATTAGAATTCAATAAAAAAAATATAAAATTTGAGCATGATCATCTAGCTGCAAAAGGGCGATATGACTTTTTATTTTTATATTACTTGTCATTACAAATGACATCTATTGTAAATGTACTTTTTTTAGTAAAAATAAACTATATAAAACAAAATAAACATTTTTTAAAGTATTTGTATTTTTAATAAAAACCGTTTAACCTTTTTTTTAAGTAAAACTATATTCGAAACCGGTTTTTATAAAGCTATTTTTCGAATAACTCGGAAACCAGTTTTTTGAATACACTAGTTCATGTGGATGGATGCAAATGCAAATCAGAATCTAGATGATGTTCTTTTTAAATTGATAGTGGGTTGTAGAGAAATTCAATTAACAGAGAGATGGAAATTAAAACCATGACAATATACGAATATAAGATATTTATTGTATCAAAAATACAAAACAAAGATATATATCTATTAAGTGTAAATATTAAGGCGACACAATTCCTATGGGAGGGAAAAAAGTGTTTCTGTTATCCTCTTAAAATAAACATTGGTATGTTATATAGTATTTCTCAAAATATTTTGCTTTTACTGATAACCTTTCGTGAGCTGAAAGGTTTCTTTTTAAAAAAAATGTCTTTTTTAGTCATTTGAAAATTTTTGAGTTTTCTCCTAAAGAAACGCATACAAAATACGTTTCATTGGTATATAAAACATATCCAAGAGTGAGCTCAATAAATATTTATATATTTCACAAAATTGTTATTCTTAATAAAAAATTCAAACTTTTAAATTTTTACTTGTTTTAAGATATAAGTTTTTGGTATCTGATTAATTTTCATTTCAATATTCTTTTACTTTCGCAGCTTATCAGACAGTCAATCTGATTGAAATTTTACATAGACATAACACAGTAGATATTTGGCTAGTGGAGAAGCACAGGTCCCGGCTACTCAAAATTAACTCGAAAATACCTCAGCTCTGACCATGTGAAATTTTAATTAGATATCTCCAACGATTCACAACCCAGTAAAAACTTTTTCATTCTCGGTAATGGCAACTACTTATTAAAGTAGTTTCTTGGTAATGAGACGTCATTATTATTTACCTACTCTATATTACATAAATAAGTACTCAATAGTATAATAGCGCAGCAATATTTCGATTACATGAATCAGTTGGCTAAAGCGCTGGATTTACAACCAGAAGGTTGAGCCCCATTCTGATGCTGTTATTTTTTTTTTAACAAAATGTCTAAAAAGATATTTTATATTAAAAAAGGTTTTTGTCACTTGGAAAATTAAATTCGATATGGTATAGTGAGTAAAACGTTATTCATTAAATCATTCATTATCACATTGTTTAACGCTTTATAATCAATTAACATTTTCAGTACATTAAATTATAATATTTCTTAATTCTTTTTGTATTTTTTTTTACATTCACACCCCATTGGAAAAGCTAATTCGAATACACAGAATTCAGTGACAGCCGTTTTTCGAAGTTAGCGCTTGTATTCGCGATATTTGGGTTTAAACTTAATTATGTAAGTGGCACAAATAATAGATAATTAGAAATAAAAGGGACATTATTTACGTATAATAAACATTAAATCGATTGAATATAAACTAAACCAATTTTTAATGCATTCATATTTTTGTTTGAAAAATTTCTCATTGGTAACACTACTATAATTCCGTAATTAACATACGGAATTATAGTAAATTTTTTTTTTTTTTTTTTTGGTTAAAAGTTTTCGAATATATTTGAGGATAAAAATGCATGATTCTATACTTCAATATAATCTTAATTTTTTATTTTATTAAAATTTAACAACTAAATCATTAAATTTAAGTAAAAAAAACTTAATCGTCCTAACCTCTCTTTTAGCCTTTCAAAGTGAAATATCTCAAAAATGAGTGCTAACTTTTAAAAATGGTTAACGCCATTAAACTCAGCGACATCGATTTAGTTTTAGCCAATGGGCGTCTATCTTGTTAAAAAAATAAGTCCCATTTTCGACCACAGTGTTATTACAAAACAAATCAATTAATAATTACAATTAAGAAGAGAGTAAAAATTAGCTTATATTTTATTGAAAAAAAACTAATATTTTTTAATATAAATTTGAAAAATTTTTAATTATTCCATTCATAAATTTCCATAAATTTAAAATGAATATGAAATATCTGGAATGCGAATGATAAATTTTTCTTAAGTTCTTTAATTAGAGCAAATGCTTCGTAATATCTTAATTGGCTGTAAAAATATCATCTCGTAATACATTTGTGCTAACTACTAGATAAAAACATTTTTTTTTAAATTTCCTTAATCCATAATAGTGTTAAATTACTTTAAACATTTATATCTCACATGTATTTTGTTACAAACAAGATAAATTCATATGTAGCATCTTTTAATGGTAAGTTTATGTAAGATGGTGATACTCTCACAAGTCCATTCAGTTGTGTAAAACTAAATAGCACGAAAGTTAAAATTCTCTAAAATAAAATAAATTATCCCACATTTTTTATAAATCGAAAATTTTCATAAAAAGGAAAGTTTAACGAAATTTTTTTATTAAAACAAATTAAAAAAAATGTTTTATAGAAATTAATTAAAAAAAAAAAAATGTTTTATAAGAAGTAAATTTAACAAAGTTTTTAATAATTTTTTTTTTAAGAAATTTTCTGTAAAAGAATTTTTTTCTTTTTAACAAAAATTTGTTATAAAAAGAAAATTTGTTAAAAATTTAGCGAAAATTTTCTATAAAGAAGATTTAAGAATAATTTTGTATAAATCAAGTTTTAACAAAAATTTTCTATAAATCAAAATTTAACGAAAATATTCTATAAAAAGAAATTTTAACAATAATTTTCTATAAAAACAAGTTTTAATGAAAATCTATATATAAATGAATTGTGTTTGTTTGTATCTTATAGACAGCTATTTGATTTTTCGATATGAGCAGCAGAAGTGGTATCACCCATGCAAAGAAAATATTAATTATCTCATAACTAAACAAAACTATTCCCTCAAAACTTTTACAATTTTGAGGAATTAACTATCTTATTATCTTTTATAATTGAGTTGAAAATTGAAAGGATAGAACCAGGGGGAGTAGTATCCTCCATACAACAAAAAAGTAAGATATTCGATATTTAGTTTTTTCTTTTTTTACAGCAAAAGTCTTACAATTTTGTAGGAATAACTTTCTCATCAATCTACATATTTTAGGATGACAGGTAGGACCAAGGCTGTAGTAGCCTCAAAGTAAATATTAGTAATCGCATGAAAAATAAGTTTTAACGAAAATTTTCTATACAAAGAAAATTTAACGAAATTTTTTTTTATAAAATTTAAATATAAAGGAAATTTCTTATAAAAATTGTTTTTATATTTTTTTAATGATATTTTAGCGAAAAATTTTTATAAAAAGAAACTAACGAAAATTTGCTATAAAAATATAATTTAACTAAACTTTCTATAAAAGTAAAATTATAATGAATTTTTCTATTAAAATAAAATTTACTTAATCTTTTCTATAAAAAGAAATTTTCTTAAATATTTTCTATTAAAAGAAAATTTAACGAAATTTTCTATAAAAAGAAATCTTAACGAAATTTAAGGTAAAAGAAATTTTAATAAAATTTTCTGTAACAACAACAAACATTTCTATTAAACAAACATTTTCTATTAAAATTAAATTTAACAAAAATTTTCTTTAAAAAATTAATTTAACAAAAATTTTTGTTAAAAATTAAATTTAACATAAATTAATTGTCTCTAAAAGGAAATTTTCACGAAAATGTTTATAAAAAGAAAATTTAACGAACTTTTTTTTATAAAAACAAAGTTTAACACAAATTTTATGTAAAAGGAAAGTTTAACGAAATTTTTCTATATAAAGTAAATTTAATGAAAATTGTTTATAAAAAAATGAAAATCGTTTATAAAAAATTAATGAAGATTTTTTATAAAAACATTTTACGAAAATTTTCTATAAAAATTAGTTATACAAAATTTCTATAAAATCATATTTTAGCAAAAATTTCTATGAAAAGAAAACTTACATAATTTTTTTTAAAAAGAAAATTTACGAAATTTTTTTAAAACGGAAATTTAACAAAATTTTCTATAAAAAGAATGAAATTTGCTGTAAAAAATAAGTAACACATTTTCTATTAAAATTAAATTTAACAAAAATGTTCTATCAGAATTAAACTATATTTTCTATAAAAACTTAATTTAACAAAAATTTTCTTACAGAACTTAAATTTAAAAGAAGTTTTCATAAAAAAATTTTTTGAAAAGAAAATTTCTTATAGACAGTAACGAAAATTTTTTATAAAAAATAAATTTAACGAAAATTTTTTATAAAAAATAAATTTAACGAAAATTTTTTATAAAAAATAAATTTAACGAAAATTTTTTATAAAAAATAAATTTAACGAAAATTTTTTATAATGAGAAAAATAAATGAAAATTTTTATAAAAAAATTACACGAAAATTTTTACGAAAAATAAATTAAAAAAATGATATTTTAGCGAAAATTTTCTATAAAAAGGTAATTCACGATTTTTTTAAAGAAAATTTACTAATTTGAAAAAAAGCGAATTATCGATTAAAAAAAAAAGAAAATTTAATTAAAATTTCTTAAAAACAAATTATGAAAATTTTCTATATAAAGAAAATTTATCGTAAATTTTTTATAAAATGAAAATTTATCGTAAATTTTCTATAAAAAGAAAATTTATCGTAAATTTTCTATAAGAAGAAAATTTATCGTAAATTTTCTATAAGAAGAAAATTTATCGTAAATTTTATATAAGAAGAAAATTTATCGTAAATTTTCTATAAGAAGAAAATTTATCGTAAATGTTCTATAAAAAGAAATTTTATCGTAAATTTTCTATAAAAAGAAATTTTATGTTATATATATTTTTTTTTAATTTTAACGAAAATATAAAATAATTTTTATTATAAATTCAGTGTCCTTAGTAATTGCATTAACTGAAATCACGGCAACAATAAAAGAAATATGTTTTGTGATTAATTGTAATGGGTTTTACGTAAAGTGTCTTCATATTGATTGATTAATTACATTAACATTCATAATTAATGATTTAAAATAAACAATTAAATGCAATAGAAATAACAATTTCTATCTTTAAAGTGTTAACATACATATATGTGTGTAATTGTGCTATTTATATTAACAAGGCTATTCTGCATAACTATGCCAAAAGTTGTATTTATAAATACAACTAAATTTTTTATCATTAAGAAAACTATCCAACTAATTAAATTGAAAATGCTTTTAAAACAACAACAGCAACAACAGCAAATAAATAAAAATATTAATTGTCATAATTTAGTCATACACGTTGGATGTCCGTCAACAAAACGCACATAAAATAAAATTAGTAACAAATTTGTTTCACTCAAATGAAAGATGATGCAGTTGTTGTTAAAAAAATTTATATATTATTGCTGTTTGTTGCTGCTTTTGTATGAAGTAACACTAACCAACAGCCCAACTTAAAATGAGGTAACATTATTGTCAAATAATAATATCGTAATAATATTTTATTTCCATAAACATTTATACACAATCGTCGTAATACAAAAAAAAAGTAAAATAAAATAAAAAAAAAACAATCCATATAAATGAAAGTTTAACTGTGACGAACTAAAGACTTTAAACTAAACTGCTGAACATAATAAAACTGAGTGAAGTCAACTAAGTTAACTAAAGCGTTATAAAGCTAAAGAAACACAAAAAAGCTTATCAGCATCAGCAACAAAAACTAAAATGAGGCGGTGTTGAACTTGTGCTCTAAACAATAAAATTGAAACTTAAATATTATAAAAACATACTACCAACTAGATACCATGCGGTCATATCAATATACACCGCAACACTTTATACCTCACAAATACGAAACAAAAAACAGCTGACGGTATTTCAAGTTTTTCTACTATTATTAAATTGTTTTTCTAGTATTTATTGTATGTAGTTTAGTAACTATTGACGGCGTCAGCAGCAGCAACAGTAAGCGTAACAACAACACCGATAAAACAAAGTAAACTTGGCAGCATATTTTAGCAGCAGCTGCATTTAAATTTTGAATATTAAATTAGTATCGAACTCAAATGAAAACGAAAGTGAAAGCATTGTTTGTTTTCAGTGTGTTGATCGGTTATTGGTCAAATATTTAAAGGAGGAAATTCTTGAATTGGATTTTGCTCTTTAGTTTAATTTAATATTGCACTCTATATTGCTAACTAATTGACCATATTGTCACTTAGAGACTTAACGAAAAATTAAAACTTAAAAAAAATTAAAAACTAAAACGCGAAGAAAAATCTTAATTTGTTTGTAGAAGTCATCAAAGCATCTTATTTTAGAACTCATTATTATAAAACAACTGATTTTACAACAACAAATAATGTTTATCATTATTTGGAACTTTTGCGCCAATCGAAGAATTTTGGAGAATTTTACGAATCGAAATAGGTATTAAACATATTAAAACTATATCTATTTAACTATAATTTAATTATATTATTTGTGAAAATTCCTTTTTTGATTAAAAGCCGAGCTGGATTGTTTTGTAAAAGCTTAAGGAGCTTAAAAACGTAAATTTTTCTGTATATAAGGCATTCCTTTGGTTCATATCTCAACCATTCAGGGACCAATTTTTATAATTTTCAATAGTGATTTTGAAGTTTTCCTGACATCCTCAATAGTAGATAGGACACAACCATATACTTTATCGAGATCCACATGATTGTAGGTGAAGTTTCAAGACTTTGCAAGACTTCAAAAAACTTAATAATTAAAATATAAATCAAATTTCTCATTCTGGGAACGCTAATTTCTGTATACATTAACTAAATAAAATGTGTAGTTAATCTGAACCACATTAGAAAATATTTTAAACATATTTTCAATATATTTGTCCAAAAGTGTCCAAATTGAAAATAACTTTTTGGCATGAAGCACATATATCTTTCCTTTTGACTTTTTAGAAAGCAATAGTCGCGACTACCGGTCACATGAAATACATCAACCAAGTCCACTTTTCGTAATGGACTTGGCAATATATTATTGAAACTGGTTACCTTGGGCTGTACATGTATAGTATTTCGGGCAGAGCTACACGAATTGGGAAACTTGTTTCAAAATTATCGACTTCTTACTTTTATGTGGACTTTTCGACTGAATTATGACGACATACATACATCAGACAAGTCCTGGTACCGATCTAACTCCCGAATGTGTTCGAAAAAATAGTCCACTATTACCACTTATGGTATAGTTAGATTCCTTTCTTCATTAAGAGTACATGTTGGTTTCATTGTAACCAAATTGTAGTGAGTGGTTTAGATGATAAAAAAGTCGCGATTTCGATGTGCCTGATAGGAGCAGGCCCAAAAAATTTGAATATGAAGAATTGGAGGCTTTGCCCGATTAAAACTCGTGTTAAACGAAAGAAATGCATGCAAAATCAGGTAGCAACAAATTCCAGCTCTTTAATTCACACAAAAGTAAGGAAATTGATGTCACACGAATTGAAGACAAGTGTTGTCGAAAGGCGATTTTGCATGTCTGAAATTCTACTTCAGCTCCACGAAATTAAGTCGTTTCTGCATCGAATTATTACGGGCAATGACAAGTAAATCTGTTATGATAATCCAAAGCGCTCTAATCATAAAACACACGAATATTTCATTGTGGCAAGTTATTGCTCTCCGTTTGGTAGGATCAGAGAACGATAATGGAATATCTGTACTGAACACAATTGATCCGGTTTAAGACATCATATTTTCATCATAAGAATGCTCGACCTCATGTTATGCGACCAGTTAAATACTATTTGGAAGATAGTATATGTATAGCTCATACATCGTCCCTTATGACCACTATTTGTTTTGTTCGATTCAGAATGCCTTAACTGGAATACCCCTCAATTCAGAACAAGGTATCGAAGATTGGCTTGATAAATTTCTTACTTCAAAAGACGAGATAGAATCCTTATATTCCTTGGAAGATGGTAAAAATTCCTAGCTTCCGATGGAAAATACTTTAAATAAAATTTGCAATTTTTGACAGACTTAAAAGTCATTATAATATTGTTCTTAGCAATATCCTACGAATAGGGAGCGGTAGTAACTTATAGATTCGAGCAAATTATATAAACCCTAGAACGATTTTTGATAAAATTTTGACGATACCTAAATGAGATAAATGAGCGACTAATTCGGTTATTCAGGAGAAGGCAATCAAAGAATACACTGACGACACTAAAACCAAGGGGAATACTTTCGACAAATTAAAATCAAACAATTGTTGGATTAAATTAAAACCAATAATTTAGAGTAAAATATGCCGATTAATCGAATAATTGGAATAAAAAAATGTTTCAGAAATTTCCTTTCCTAATTAGTTTGAAAGATGTTTTAAATTTTATTATTTATTTATTTATTTTTATAATTATAATACAATTACAAATTATATTATAATTCTAACCGAGCGGAGTAACGAAGACTATAAAGTATAATGTCGTTTGTCAATCACAAAAATTAAATCAAATATATATAAACGTCATTTTAAAAAACTATAATTTAAAATGTAAATCATTTGTAATTTTTAATTTGGGTTTGGAGGAGATAAAGAAAAAAATTCATCTTTTTATATTAAATTTTTCGTAAAAAACAAATTCGAAGTTTTTGAACTTGATTTGAAAAATATGTTGTTGTACTACAAATGACAGTGCAGTCGATAGTTGGTGTACCGATAGAGCCTGATGATGGCTTGGATGAAACTTACGATATAGAAGGGATTTAGACTTAAAGTTTAGTTTAAAAATTTAGTAAATTTATACTTTATATCAAGAATCGTTGAACTTCTTTAAAGTAAACTCCTTGTTTTTTTTTTCATAAACATGCCATCAGATTTTATTTAAACATTTTACGGGTAAAATGTTAAGGCATAGTTTATTCCAATAACTCGAGTAACTTCAAAACTTTACTCGATTAATCGAAAGTTATTTGATTAATCGAATAATGAAAAAGTCGAGTAAAATAAATACCCTAGTATAGAATTCGTGGAAATGAACTACTGATGATCGCACAAGAAACGGCTAATCTAGAATTTAGCGTATTCAATTTCCGCAAGAAAATCCGGTCTGTTTTTACTATAACGGGCATATGAACTTTACTCTATATTTTTAAATTATTTTAATTATAATTTAATAATTTGTAATGTATCGTAATAAATGAATATCATTTTAGTGAATTCATTACTTGCAACCTCTGAACATCAGTTGTTTGATTGGTCGTTAAGTTCGCTCGTCGTTGCATGTGTTGTGTGCTTAGCTCTGCTAACAAATAAACAATTGTAACAAAATAAATAATAAAACAAGCAAAAAAAAAACAGTTAGGTGGAAATTTTGTATTAAAGTTTATTAAAACGCAATCAAACGAACATGCAATATGGAAATACCATTAATATTTTTTAAATTTTATTTATATTTGTTTATTAATGATTTGTAGTTAAACGTGTTTTACACACATTTTAACTTACTGACTGATTGGCAGTATGACTCACTGAATTTGTGGATGAAAGCAGCAGTACATCACTTGCACTTTTTTTGCACATTGAAAATTGGAACGTGACAACAAACATATTTGTCAAATTAGAGTTAGTATGTGCAGTTGTGGTATGACAATCCTTATTAGGTGAGGGAAACAAAGATAATCCTTTAAGCTTTCTATGCTAGTGGAATGCTGATTCAGAAGGTAAGCATTTCACAGAAGGAGAGGGTACATTTAAAAGTACATAAATAAAATCAGTCAGTTGGATGAGCTACTTTAATCTTTAAAGAATAACCCCAAAAACTTCTAAAAAAGTAAAAAAAGATTTAGAAGTTACTTTTAGAATGTGCTGAAAAAGAGTTGCAGAAGCAATGATTTTAAGCCATGTCATTGGAAGAACGTTCCTCTTTATGATTCGTATTAATTGCTTATAAAGTTGTGTTCTTAAAGTTATTTCTGTTATTTTAGGATGTGAAATTGATTAAAGTTGATACAAGATATGAAAACAAAAGAATGAAATCCTATTGTTTAGAATGAACACAAATATTTTGTTTTTTTACTAAGAAAAGATTATTCTTAACTTTTTGTAAAATTCATTAAAAAGTTCCACTTTTGAAGTAGTGGAAATGTCATTCCTTTAGAACTATTCTTCTCTTTTTTTGTTCTGGGAACGTACTATAGGACCTGTAAAATGTAATAAATTTCAGATCGTTAATTGACTTATTGACGGTGCGAAAGCTCAATTTATAGACTATAAGTATGGAATTATATCAACATAGAATACGTTTCTGAAAAAGACTGTTTTCTGTGGGGCAACATACCTTATTAGGTTAGAAAACCTAGCGTCGTTAACGGTCATAAATGTTGTTTTTGCGACAACGCAAAGAGCTTCATCCAGCTCGAAGGACCATAAAACTAAGTTGCAATGTAAAGATTCAAGGTCACCGAAAGGTGGACGAAGAAAATGTGAATTTTTCAGACTATAGGACCGCTGACAAAATAGTACTATTTTCAGGGTAAAATTCCGACAACTCTGGAAGAAAAATGGCTAATCTGAAGAGACAAAAAGTAAAAAAGTTAATAAGATAAAAAGGGGACATAAAATGGTGGATTTATTTATTTTATTTTTTATTTATTATTATTTTTATTTTTTTGTAATGGCCAATCAAAAGTTCGTATTGACGAAGTTTCAACAACATCCTTATCAGGAATTCTACATCACAGATGTTGTGGGAAATATAGTTGATAAAAATTTTGTAAAAAAATAAAATCTGCGAAAAACTTTTTAGTCTGGGAAGCCATTTGTAATATGCAGGCAAATTAACTACTATTCATACAAAATGGCTGCATTAACATGAAAATATTTTTTCTGGCATAATCTCTATTCTTGTCATTACTGCAAAAAAAAACTATCGTATGGTATCAAATAAATGTGTGTTGTTATGATGTACCAAAGGAGACTAACCTACCATGCTGTCCAAAACTCTATCTATTTGAAGTATAAATAAATAAATAAATGCCAGAAAAGATTAAATATTTTATTTAACAAAAATATATTTTAAATTTAAAACTTGAATATAACAACCCTTAATAAAAACAGCACTTCAAAAAGATTAACCCATTGGTTCAATTGTTTTAAAAATATGCAAAATCATATTTTTTTCCTGGGCACCAAATGAACCAAACTGTTAGTTATTTATTCGTTTCAGACAATTTTGGGAATTTTGGCATCAATTTGTTACTGCATATTTTTGCGTATTTTGATCATAACAGCATATTTTTGCATATTTTGATCATAACAGCATATTTTTGCATATGTTGGTCTTGACTGCACATTATTTTAGAACATATTTTAACAATTTAAATCGCATATTTTATACTTAGGCACATAATTTTACATATATTTCACTAAATATTACAATTTCACATTAAGATAAAAATTTTACATATTTTGCACTTAATAGAATTATTTACGTAATTTGCCATTAGTGAAATATGTTTCTAATCTCATATAGGTTTTTCAATCCGATACCCTAATAATTTTCATCTTATAAATAGATAGAAATTTTTTAATTCCTATCAATTTCTTTGATACAATAAATTTGCTTCGAATGTTTTTAAATGCAAAAAGAAAATATTTTTAGCGATTGATAATAAAAATTAAGAAAATTTAAGCATCAGTAGTAGATAATTAAAATTTTTTCCAGAAAAAAATATACTTTAAAAGCATATCGTTTAATTTTAATGGCATATTTTCTGACTTTAAGAGCATTTTTTATGCGCTTAAAACACTTTTTTAAGCATATTTTTGGTTGCCTGGTTATAAGCAAGGCAACTAAAAGTATGCAAAATGATATTTTTTCTTGAGCTTCAAATGAACCAAACTGTTAGTTATTTATCCATTTGAGACAATTTTAATAATTGTATCGATTTGTTGTAGCATATTTTTTTGCATATATTTTGTTTTATTTAAATGGCATATTTTTCCATATTTTATACTAAAGAGCATAATTTTTCATATTACACTGAAGGGCATAATTTTGCTTATTTTACACTTAAATAATACTTTTCTACAGAATTTTTTTTTTTAATTTTCTGATCCAATGTATTAGCTTTGAGTGTTTTTAGTGTAAAAGGAAAATATTTTTTAGCATGAATAGTAGCTAATTTAAAATTAAACAAAAAAAAAAAAAAAAATTAAATATTTTATTTTAAATTTAAGGGCATATTTTTCGATTTTAAGAGATTTTTTTATGCATAAAAACACTTTTTAGAGAATATTTTTGGTTGCCTGGTTATAAGCAAAGTTATATGCACTATTTTCTTCGTGTACACTCCTTATTTTTCTTAACAGTGTTTTTAAGATTTAGTTTATTTAAATATTTTCTTCTTTCTCACAAGTTTTATTTGAAATTTGATATATCAATTGCAAATAATATTACACAATTAATTAAACATTAAACACTGACAAATAAAAGTTATTTTTAAAGTCTTGTAAAATAAATGAATTACTTGAATATATAATTGCCAATTTATTTAGCAAAATTATAAAAAAAAAGATTTTTACAATTGAATAATAATAGTTTTACAAAAAAAAAAAAAAAAAAAAAAAAAAAAAAAACACAATTAAATCTACTTAGAAAATTGTAACATTGTAAAACACCTGCATAAAGTTGTAAATTTATTTTTACTGTTTTTTTTTTTTTTTTTAACTTAATAGTCAAACAATCCACATTACTCATCTAAGTTGTTTGATCAATTAAAAAAATAACAATAATTAGATTTGACATTAAGGTGTTACAATTTTATAGTGCACATTTGAGTGAAATATGTTTAAGTGAGTTTAAAGTGTAAACAAATTCTTTATAAAATGTTTGTTGCTCTTAAAAAAAAAAAAAAAAACAAAGTAAAATCTGACTACAAATGTTTATTTGACAAGAAACAAATTAAAATTTTGTTAAATTATTATTTTTTCCATATTATTATTTTGTTCATTCACTGACAAGACAATTTAAAGAAATTAGCACCCTCTTTTTAAATCAAATAATCGTTAGTGTCGTATATGTTTGAGTACTTACTTATGGAGATGTGTTCAAAAAAAAAAAAACCCATTTGTGGTTTTTGGCTCGCATTCACAATTGCTCAAATGTGTAGAGAATTGTATACAAGTCTACTATTAACAATTTCATATTTATAAACCTTTTTTTGTATGTGGTATTATGAAATATTTATGTCTGTATTGTATCGCCTGTAGAGCATAACTAAACGTAAGTTAGATACTTTTTTTACATCCATAAATATGTATATTTTTTATTATTATTATTTTTTTTTTTTAACACAAAATCATAAAATAATTTGACCCATTATCTGGCTTGCTGCTCATGTAATGATATTTTATAATTTTTTGTTTTTACCTTTAGTTATTTTGTAAGAAATTTGATTAAGAAAACAAAAAATTATTTATTATGTATTTATTATTAGTGTATAAGTACATTTCAATTACTATTTCTTTTTATACTCTATATTATGAAATAATTGAATAAATATTTGGTTTGTTGTATATTTTTGCAAGAGTATAATAATTATAATTAAATTAAAAAATAAATTTTAATAAATTTTTAATAAATGATCGGTTATCAAAAAGGATATTTTTTTTTTTCGATAAAAGAAACAAAAATATTGGAAGATATTAAAAATATATTTTTCTTTAATACAAAAAATATGTACATGGGGCATTAATCCTCTTTTTAGGTTTACCTTTATGAAACCGACCTTAAATCTCAAATATTTTTTTAGTACTGATTTTTTAAAATAACTTTTAATGTAATATGTTAACTTGCTGGAGTAAGACAACAAATATTTAAGACCTGAAATGGTTCCATATGGTACCGGCAATTACTAAAATTTAAAAAAAAATCAAAAAAATTTTTGAAAATAACAAGTTTTTCGTTTCTTTTGATTGTTGTAATTGCAGATTTTAACATATGTGTCCAATTCCTCTAATGTAAACTACTAACACTTGTAGGCCAACTTATGTTCAATCAGTCTGTCGTTGACCAGTGTTGAATTATATTGTAGACAAGTGGTGAAACCAAAATTTATCAACATTTTAATTTTTTGCAATTTTTCGATTGTGCTGTTTCGAATACTGCAAAATAAGGAATGGATGTTTATAATTATGAATTGTTTGAGATACATCTCGTTAATGTGATCTCAACAGCAGCGCTATAAGGGGTGCCCAAACTTGGGTAGAAAAAACGTGAATGGCTCTACACTTAGAGCGTAATTTCAATGAAGCTAAAGTATCGTGTTAAAATCATTGTGGATCGATAAAATATTAATTTGTAAAAATGTTATAACTTTAAAATCGTTCTGAAATTTTGCGTACTTTATGTTGTCATTTTTTTACCTTCTATGTGAAATTATATTTATAATAAGTACACCTATTCTGTTTTAGTTAAGCGAAAAATGGGTTTTAACAAAAACAATTGCATAAAAAGTATTCATGACCTGAGATCGCGGTGTCTTTAATATTTCATAAATCGTCGAGGCACGCCTAAAGTGTGCTGTTATTATAATTTATACCGGAATCAAGTGGCACTCGAAAATAATTACGCGTTATTTTATATAACAAAAATATATGTACACTTTGTGTTTTACTCGATGTTCTAAGGCAGGTTAAATCAGAATTATGTCCACTATTATAAAACGTATCGATCCTCCTTCGTGTAGGTTAGATATGTGTATTTATTTTTGATATAGGACTTAAAATGGAATTTTTACAATTTTTTAAAAAATTTTGATTTTTAATTACCGCAACATAAACAGTAATTTCTTTTCCATTAATATCATTTTAAAAAATTTTTTGGTTGTCAGATATTAAAAATGTATCAAAAAAATTTTATAAAATTAAAAAACAAAAAAATCTATACATACTTTGTTTTTTAAAAATTTTTTAATGAAATGTTAAAAAACCACTATGATCTATATTATCCTCAATCGTATCGTATCACTTTTAATTTGTACTTTAGAAGAATTTAGAATTTTTGGAATTTTTTTATATTTTTGTCTTAAACCTCCTTAACACTGACGCCGTTCACGAAAAGTCATTCACTTCTACAAAATATCGACGCTATTAAAAACAATTTCAAATTTTTTCGAACCCCAAAAGTAAACGAATCTGAATAAATTCCCATATCTCTCAAGCCTGGAAAAAATTAGCATTTTTCGATTAAAAAATTTTTGCTTTTTAATTTTTTTATTATTATTAATTTTTTTTTTTTTTTTGATAAGAAAGCTACGCTGTTAACCAGTGAAATATTCGTTTCTAAAAATGAACAAAATTTTAAAGAATACATTTTCATATAAAAAATGTGTCTTTTAATATATGCTAAAATTTGTTTTTTTTTTTATTTTTTAAAAGGGCAATAAGAAAATTTAAACTGCCTTTTTTTATTTTTTATTTGGTAAGAAAAATTTATCTTTTTACACATAATTTTGATAAAATTTAAAAATAATAACAATAGAGTAATTCATGTCACAATTTATCGTCTTGCGAAAATGCGAAGTTTATTTTTTCCTAAAAATGAGTACGTAAATGTGAGTACGTCAACTCTTGCAAAATTTTGCATTTTCGCACTTTGCAAGACTAAAATTTGTGACACAAATTGCACTAATATAAATTAGAAAATTCAGAAAAATTACTTTATTTGTTATCAAAAGAACATCATGATCTCGTTATTTAATTATAATTTTTATTAAAATTTGTATTAATGTTACGTCTTTTTGCTTTCAGAAAGTGCAAATTCAAAAAACGTAACCTGTATAATATAAATAAAATTAAAAACGAATAAAAGAATTCTTCAAGAATAAATTAGGCGATATTTACGAATGTAATAATTCGAGAGTTTGTAGGACAATTAATTAAAAGTTATCCAAAGTGATGTTACGTTACTTTGGATATTCGGTGACAACGAAATCCTTTAGATGTTTTCATAATTAATGTACATATTAAAAAATGGATTAAAATTGAAGATGGCCAAACTATAAAACTTTCAAATATTAATATAAAAAAATTAAAAGCTACCTACACATAGGACTTTTCGTCAGCGCATCGACTATGTATATCTATTTTTGATCCTTAGTAGAGAAGTGGAAATAAAGATGTCCATGTCTGTCCGTATTTTTAGAGTTTTTGAAAACCATTTGTAAGATACGGACCTTGTTCTCTTGGTTGCATCAAAAGTTCTCTACGGTTGACTGTGGGAAATGTTAGAATATAGATTGATCATAAATAAGTTAAAATTTTAAAAATTTATAAAACAAACAAAGGCCATATTTATCGAGTTTTTGAAAACAACCTTTTACCTACGTACTATATTGAATTTAAAGTTCTCTGCATTGAATATAAAAATATCGATGTCATGTTGCACTGTGCACGAGCTGTTCGTAAATATTTTTTAAATAAATTTCAAATTTGATAAAACTTGCATTGTGATAATGCTTAGAATATTATTATTGAATATTATTTGTTAATATTGAAAAATTCTAATTTCCAAAATATTGACCAAATGTAAAACATTTGAAATAAAATATGTTTGAAAATAAAACTTCAACATTTTAAAAAGTGTTTTTATCTTAAATTTTTGGTGAAAAATATGCTATTATTTTATTATTATTATTATTGTTATTATTATTATTATTATTATTATTATATTTTAATTTTTGTACAGATATTTTGGAAAAAACATTAAATTTTAATGGACTGCACATTTTGCGCTCCGATTAACACTGCAGTTAATTTAACGAATTTTAAATTCATTTTGTGTAAGATTCTTAACGTTTAATTTCCAAATTTTTAAAAGTACAGCCAGGGATAGGAAAACATTAAAAAAATTAATTTGTTAATGGTTGCTGATTTATTAAAGAAAATGTATAAATTTTTTTATGCAAAATATTATTTTTTTTTTATTAAAAAAATATTGCTTAAAAATTATTTTATTTTCATTAAAATTAAAAATCTCCCCACTGTGCGTCGGCTTAAAATTGACTAAAAATATTATTCAAAATTAAAAAAAAAAAAATAATAATAATTACTTTTAGATCATTTTTTTTTTAACTCCTTATTATTCATTATTTTATTATACCCAAAAATTTACCACAAAAATATTATAGAAGGAGGGTATCGTGCTGTTCACTATTAACTTATTCATTATTATCGTCAAATTGCTTTAATTTAATTCCGTATACAATTTGATTAAAAAAGTTTGTACATTAAAGTCAAATTGCAAATAACTCTAGACAAGAAATTCAATAAAAAAAAAATAAGTAGGAAAAAATTCACAACTTATTATTTTAATGTTTATCATGTTGTGGGTATTAAATTGTGCGATTTTTTTGTTTATAACTATTAGTTGATATTTATTTTTGTTTATATTTCTAGGTTATTCATGGTGTACGTATCGAAACAGTTGAGACAACAACAACGAATTCACTTGAAAATGCGCCGGAGCAGCAGCAACAGTACTTGTTTAACAATGATATTGATGCGCTGACGCATCATCATTCGAGACGGAAAAAACGCAGCACGGTTGAGAGACCATTACGTATTTCTTTAGTCTATGATGATTCCGTTCTGGGGTGAGTATTATTACAATTTTGTATTACAGTTACAAAAAAAAAAAAAAAAAAAAAAATGAGTTAGATTATAATTTCATATTGCAAAATTATTTATATGTTGTAGGCGAATTGTAACACGAATCTAGATTATTTAACATGAAAAAAAACCTTGATTTGTTTTTTTTTTTTTTTTTTTTTTTTTTTTTCTTTAAACATACAAAAGTTTATTTTCATTGCTTAAAAATAAATAAATCACCTTTATAATTTTTTGAAGTATGATTTTTTAATATTTACTATAATTCTGCAAATTCATCGTGTTCATTAATGTGTTTTCTTTAATTTGTACGTTTCGCTTAATAAAAATTATAAACTTTTTCTGTTTGAATTTTTAGTATTTTTTTTAATAACAAAAAAATACACTAATGTAATTTTTTATAGAGAAATGTATAATTTTTTGTTTTGGGTTATTCATTAAAAATTATTTATTAGATTTGACTTTAATTTTTAACTTTTTTGCTATTCCTAACAGTGTTGCCAGATGAGGTCATTTGAGGATTTTATTCAAATGGGAATATTTTTTAATGTGTATTTTTCATAAATTTTCAATTTAAAAAATTTCGATAATTTTTTAATTTATAGAAAATATTGGTTAAATTTATAATAAAATCGCGATGAACTTTAAATTTATAGAAAATTTCGATAATTTTTTTTTTTTATTTGTATGATTTTTTTTTAAATTTTGTTTTCCAATTTTTTACGGAAATTTTCGATAAATTTTCTTTTCATCGAAATTTTTGATAAATTTGAGGATTTTAGTCAAATGGGAATATTTTTTAATGTGTATTTTTCATAAATTTTCAATTTAAAAAATTTCGATAATTTTTTAATTTATAGAAAATATTGGTTAAATTTATAATAAAATCGCGATGAACTTTAAATTTATAGAAAATTTCGATAATTTTTTTTTTTATTTGTATGATTTTTTTTTAAATTTTGTTTTCCAATTTTTTACGGGAAATTTTCGATAAATTTTCTTTTCATCGAAATTTTTGATAAATTTTATTTTTATTAAATATTTTAGATTTTATTTTATTTTTTTATTTTCATTAAAAATTTTGATAAATTATCCATTTTTTAGACGTTTTTCGTAAAGTTTTATTTTTCTTTAGAAAATTTTCTATAATCTAATTTTTCTTTAAAGGATTTTCAATAAATTTTATTTTTACAGGAAATTTTTGATAGATTTTACAGAAATTTTTCAATAATTTTTTTTTTTTTTTTTCATGGAACATTTTTGATAAATTTTCTTTTTCACAGAAAATTTTCGATAAATTTTCTTTTTACAGAAGAAGATTTCTTTTTACAGAAAATTTTCAATAAATTTTCTTTTTACAGAAAATTTTTGAACTCTTTTTATAGAAAATTTTTGGATGATTTTTTTTTTTTTAAGAAATTTTTGGAAAATTTTTTTTATAAAAAATTTTCGATAAGATCTAGAGATTATTTTCTATTTATAGAGAATTTTTAATACATTAACAAAAATAATATATTTTATGACAAAAAAGAAAAACTAATTTATATTCAAATATTTTGGGGCCATTTTTGGGGTTCGTTATTTAAAAATGCAGATTTTTGGGGACATGGAGTTTCAATTTTGTGACGTGAAGCAAAACAGATTTCTAAATATTTTAATAAAGAATTTGGAAGATTTCAAAATAGCATTCAAAACAAAATAATCTATCTTTTTTTTATTCGTTATACAAAAAACTTTCTTGTGGTCACTTCTGGAACTTACAAAATGTTTCTATTGAAGTTAATTTATTCCACGAAATTACGTTTAACTTATATTCAGCCCACTGTCAGCAATTAAGCAAGAATTTATTAAGAATAAATATAAAATAGAAGAAAATGTATAAAGAAAACAAACATGAATACTTATTTGCTGAATGATCATTGTATCCATTGACTACTTGTCTCCAAGGTCATCTAATCAAATGCAACAAGTTTATAGCAATCGTTATTAATTACAGCATCGTTGAAAATAAAAATCATATAAATATTTATACATTTCTATACTTTTTATAATGTTCTAACAATAACAACAGTTGCATGTTTTAATAAAATATTAAATAAATTCCAAAAAAAAAAAGAATACTACACAAACCAATTGTTAGACCATGAAAATTTATTCAAAAAACAAGTAATTCTATGAATAATATTAAAAGTGTATTTGCAGTATTTGTTAATAATAAATAAAAGCGAAACAACTAATTATCGCTTTTAAGTCTGACTTCCTACATTTAGAATTTTTTATATTATATTTTTAATATATATTAAATAATTTTTTACTCTTTAATATCTTTACTGTTAAGTCTTTTAATTAAAGCAGCGAGTTTATTATTAACAATAATAATTATTCTATTTTTTTCTATTACAGTCTGGACACTGATAAATTCATACTCATAAATGTAAGTAATTATAGTGTAAATTCATGATATTAATAAATTGTGTAAGGGGAGTTTTCTAAAAATTTAAATATCTGCGCTTAAACAAGTTACAGGTGCAATTTTAGAATGATCAAATTGAATTTTTAAAATTACTTTTGTCAAAATTACTTTGTCAAAAAGAATTTAGAAATTCCTAGAAACGCTAAGAACCTTCTCTCTCAAAAGTCTTAGCATCAACAAAAAAAAAAAAAAAAAAATACAGATATATAGTAGAGTTGGCATTTAAAGTTTATTACGTTCTTAATAATTTTATGGAACACTTTCATAGCATCGATGAAAGCTTTCTTTTCCATAAACTATTTAATTAAATTTTCTCCCTAAATCATGCAACACATTAGATCCGTCATATTCATAGTCGTCAGGGGCCAAAGTCTATACATCATTTTTACATACATATACAGGAACGTCAACAAAAAATCACAACTAAAAGCGCAAAAAACAACAAAACACGATGTGCTGTCCAAAAAACCTATCGCTGACCATGTTGATAAAGCTAACATGTGCTGAGTTATTTGAAAGTACTTCACACTTGCCGGAAATCAATCATCTACTCCCGGAGCCTGGAAAATATCAGTAATTATACCAAAGAGTTTGGCAGATGCGAAAATAAACAAGTCTCCTAGAATAACTCATCATTTTCATTATTTTCCCGCGGGCCACAAACATATTTGAATTCTTTAATTATACAAATGCCAAATAAGTAAAAAAAAAAAATTACAGAGTCGACAAGAAAATAAATATATTCTCATAATTTTTAAATAAAAAATGAATATTTATTTCAAACAAAAGCTACTATGCATTCTATTCAAAGTATTGTATTGGCTTCTTAACCAAGAAAAAAAAGTCAACCCAACTTTTGATACCTTTTTCTAAAGTGTAGCGTATTTTATCTACGGCATTCTGAATCAAAAGAACAAATAATAAGCAGAAAGGGCAATATCTGGGCTATACAGCGAGTGGGGAAAAATTTCCCAATTACCTTTTTCAAATAGTTTTTAACTGGTCGCGCCAAGCATTGTCATGATGTTAAATTATGCACTCCTGTATGGTCGCATATTCTGGCCCTTCCACGTTCAAAGCTCTTTTTATACGGCATTTTATACGTGATTGTTCTTCCGATACCATTAAATAAAGAGCATTACTTATTAAATCGCCTTTCAACGTATTTTGTCTTCAGTTCGTGTGAAGTGCTTTTAAAACATGGAAATTGTTGCTTGATCTATTACCAATAAAAAAAAACAAATTTTTATAATATATTAGACTCCTTCGCAAACCCTCCAAAATATTATTACGGAGCCCTAGGGAACCCTTGTCCTAGAATACCAGATTTGTAGCAAAGTCGCAAATGTTGCGCCAATTCCTAAAGACAAAACTGAAAATAATCGATGGATATCATTTTATCTAAGCTTTCGAAAGTCATGGAGAGTATGGTGAACTATCATCTTGTTAAAGCCCTACAATTTACTAAGCAACCGGCAGAACGGTATTTTTGCTAGTCTTCCAAGCGGAAAAATTTTGTTATGGTTCCTTATACCCTTTTGGCAAAAGTAAAGTGCTGGTTGCTTTCTGATATTTCTAAGGTATTTGATAGATTGTGTTATGGTCTACTTCTACTAGTAGACCATACTACTACACTACTCTCACCTCATATCGAGCTTTCCCAAAGATCAAACGAGTCATACATTAGGGGCATACACCTAAGCCAGCACATCGGCTTGTTGCACGCTCTCTAGTCGAAGGAATAAGCAACTATGTATAATTTATAGGAAATTTTCTGAAATATTTCCATTCCACATCTCGGATATTAATTAGGTCTGGTAACGTATAATCGCAAAATGTGTTCTATCGATTCGGTGTCATCCCAACACGCTCTAAATTCATTGCTGCTTGACACTTCAATGTTGTTTAAGCGTGACGCCTCAAGTGTTTTCGTTATTATGCTCTCAGTGTTCTACGACTTTTGTTCTCCCACCAAATCAAATGGTTTTAGAATTGTCAAGTTTATTTCTAGCTTTATTTGCCTGATCATTCCCCTCCTCCTTTTTTCCAACCACTTCATAGTGACTGAGTGGCATGATTTATGGTCCGTGTTGATCCATTCCCCATCATCAGTGGCTCAGAATAGTTTTCAATCGGCCAAAACTTTTGTATCGATAAATAATACCCAGGATAATTTTGTAAACAGGTTCCCAGTTTATCAATTCAAGTGTAGCTTCCACTAGAACCGGTTCCTGTTTTTTATTTAAATAACAAAAACATTTATTTTTTATAATAACTAAAAGTTTTTTAATGTTTATTTTATTTTTTACTTAAATAACAATAAAATTACAATTATTATTCATTCGGCTGGAAAATAGCCTACAAATATTCCATATTTAGTTTTATATTGTCTAAGTCCCGATGTTCTACTTTCCATTGACTTCGAATGCTAGATATGAGCAGATCTGGCGTTGCCAGTAATATATTAAAGAGATCGTCATTTGTAGAATTTTGTGATGTTTTTCTGGTATTGTGCTCTCTATAAAATCTGTAATCCTTATTCTTTTTTTCCTGGACTTTCTCTGATAGATCTCCAAATGGTACCAAAATAAGCTTAATGACATCTTCTCCATGATAAATAATTTTGTGAACTGTTCCAGACATATTTCTCCATGGATATTTGGTTGTATATATGCGTGCAGTTTCCCTCGCATAATCACCAAATTTTCTAACATCAATTTGTTCATTGCACACAAGTACATCGATAATTGTTTTAAATCTTGAGATAAGATTTATATCATCACCTGTTATTTCAGATGCTCTTTCGGATTCTGAAAATAACCTATACTATACGTTATACTATGTTCCTAGGTAGCATAAATAAATAGAATAAAAAAGTGCTAAAAATGCTAAAAATAAGTAAAATACGCTAAAAAAAATTAGTAATAAAATAATAATTATATAATATCACAACTTATTTGCCTTGATGTATTTAAAATTCAAATTTGACTAAAATATAATACATTTACTACAGAAAACACCGCAGGTATAAACCGTACAGTGACACTTTTCTTAAAGACTATTATCCTAACTAACATAACAAAAAATGCAGCTAATTATCGATAGTTTGCGAGTAATGATAATTTACTTCTGATCAAATTTGCAAAAATTATATTTTTATAAAATAACATAAAATATTTGTCTTTAACAGCGTGCCATGTCCACAACTATCAATATTTTGATCTAATTTTTTGGCCACCTTAGTTTCAATATGTTTACTATTGAATGGCATTAAAATTTTGGAAAGTGATGTTAACAAACACTGGACTTTTGGCCATGAAATTAATTTCTGAGCCACCGTGCGCTATCCAGAATAGCACAACTATTTGTTGTCGATTGGACGGTGGATAGCACGATGTATCACAGAAAAAAAATGTTCTTTGAACGTAAGTCCATGTATGAAATAAATATCATATAAAAAGTTTTTATTATAACTACAGAATGCACTGCATAAATAGGAGTTCTATTCTAAAACTGCATTAAAGCATAAATCGCAAAGAACAAATTAAAAATTTAATATCCAGAGCAACCAAAAATATTCAAAATCATATTTTTTTTGATCTTCAAATGAACCAAACTGTTAGTTATTTAATAGTTTCAGACAATTTTAAGAATTTTGGCATCGATTTATTACAGCATATTTTTGTCATAACAGCAAATTTTTGTGTATTTTGGACTTAGCAGCATACTTTGTCATATTTTCATATAAAATCCTTATTATAGAGCATTTTTTAGCAGTTTAAATGGCATATTTTTGCGTATTTTATATATAAGAGCATAATTTTGCATATTTTACACTTAAAGGCAAAATTTTGCTTATTTTGTATTCAATAGAATTTTTTACATATTTTGCCATTAGTGAAATTTTCTTTTTACTGTCACATACGTAAAAACCGATTTTAATAATTTTCATCTTATAAATTGATAGACATTTTGTAATTTCCTGATAAAATGTATTAGATTTGAGTGTTTTTAAGTGCAAAAAGAAAATATTTTTAGTAATTGTTATTAAAAATCAAGTTATTTTTAGTATGAGTAGTAGATTATTAAAAATTTTGCCAAAAAAAATTATATTTTAAGAACATATTTTTTAATTTTAATAACAATCTATATTTTATTTAAGTAAATGCAATTAGCAAACAAAAACTACAATATAACAATATGAACATACAAAATCAAAATAACAACTTGATTAATTCCCACCATGCATACACTTACTCTTTAATATCTTTATTTAGACATTTTCATTAGACTCTTCAACAAAATTTTATCTAAATCTAAAAACTTTAATTATTCACGTTTTTATTTCTTTCATATGCCAACAAAAGGATACAGTACTACCGGAGGCAATACAATTTTGGGAGCAAGCTTTAATGGTGCGGCAAACAAAGGGTGTTATAAGGCTTAACAGGTATTGCCAAAAAAAAAAAATACTATTTTTATCCAAGAAATTTAATTTCATTGATTTATAATCATAGTATTACTTTTATTTTACCTAATAATTTATGAGATTAATTATTTCGTAGGAAATGCAATAGTACCAAGGTTTTTGTTAAGAATGGTTTGACGCATTGTATAGATAATTGCAAATCAATAACCATGTGTGGTGAGGTACAAGTGCCCGAAGGACATTTGGATGTAAGTTAATTGGTCACGTTTAAGTTTAAGATAAGATACACACATATGTGTATATAAATATAACAAAATAATTAATTAAATTTCTTTTACTAATAAGGTTTGCCGTATTTGCAATGCTACTGGGCAAAATTGTCGTGTAGAAGAGTCTACACAAGCTGGCGAGGGTATTGAAGATGCTGACTTTGTTTTCTATGTTTCTGCCAGACAAACAGAACGTTGTCACAAAGGTTTGACAGTGGCTTACGCCGCTCATTGCCAACAGGAGGCTACCTTCGATCGTCCCATTGCGGGGCATGCGAATTTATGTCCCAATAGTATAAGCACGAAACCTCAGGAATTACAAACACTTATATCAACTGTTAAACATGAAATATTACATGCTTTGGGTTTTTCAGTAAGTTTATTTGCTTTCTTTCGTGATGATGAAGGTAAACCCAGAACACCGAGAATACCCGATACGGGTAAACCGCATTTAAATGAAATGTAAGTTTATTCCTCCTTATTTAATAAAAATGAATTTGAATAATATATAATTTAACATTTTCTTTTGTAAAGCCTTCAAATTCATCAATGGAGTAATGAGACTATACGTAAAGTGGTCAGAGATAATTGGTCGGTACGCAATGGTCATGTACGCAAAGAAATCGATATGATGGTAACACCCAGAGTAGTAGCAGAAGTACGTAAACATTTCAATTGTGATCTTTTAGAAGGGGCCGAATTAGAGGATCAAGGTGGAGAGGGTACTGCTTTGACTCACTGGGAGAAACGTATTTTAGAGGTATTTTCATTTTTTTTTCCTAAAGGAAATTAATTAATTTATTTACTTTAATTTATTTTTTAGAATGAGGCTATGACTGGTACTCATACCCAGTCTCCTGTTTTCTCACGTATTACTTTAGCTTTAATGGAAGATTCGGGATGGTATCGCGCCAACTATAGCATGGCTAGTCCCTTGTCTTGGGGTCGTGGTCTGGGCTGTAATTTTGTTATGCGAAGCTGTAAAGATTGGATACAACTGAATAATGCCAAGTAGGTTTTTTTAAGTTCTTTGTTTGATTAACTCACAATTATTGAAATTTTTTTAGGGGCCGCTCTATACATCCCTTTTGCTCAAAAGTAAAACAAGATCCTCTACAAACAGAATGTACTGATGACCGTAATTCGGTGGCATTGTGTAACTTAATTAGACATAGTTATAGATTACCAGAACAGTATCAGGTAAGTAAATTAAAATAAGAAATAATTAAAAAAAAAGAAAAAATATAATAAATAATAATAACAATAATAATAATAAAATTAATAATAATAATAATAATAATAATAATAATAATAATAATAATTATAATAACAATAATAATCTGATTATTGAAACTCTTTATTTATACTTAAAATAAAATTTTTACTTCAAATTTTATTTCTACTAAAACTCAAATTTTTACTAAAGATTTTATTTTTACCAAACAAAACACATTTCCAACAAAAATTTAATTTTCTCTAAACTGATTTTCACCAAAACAATAATTTTTTTACTAAAAATTTATATAATTTAAAATTTATGTACACTTTTTTTTCATGAAAAAAAAAACAATTTTTTCAAAAACAAGTGAATTTCTCACTAAAAAATTCAATTTTTTCCAAAAAAAAAAAAGAGTAAATTTTTCACTAAAAAATTAATTTTTCTCTGAAAATTAAATCTTTCAATAAAAATGAGACTTTTTACAAAAATTTAATTTTTCCCCAAAAATTAAATTAAATTTTTCATCTAAACGAAAACCGATGATTCACTTAGTTTTTATCATAAAACAAATTTTTTACTAAAAATTTTCTTTATAATTTCAGTTAAAAATCAAAATTTTTACTTAAAGTTTAATTTTTCTCTAAAAATAAAAATTTAATTTTTCACTAAAAATTAAATTTTTCGTTAGAAATTCAATTTTTTACTTAAAGTTCAATTTTTTGCTGAAAATAAAAATATTTCACTAAATTTAGAAATTAAATTTTTATAATAAATTTTTCATTTAAAATTTAATTTTGAAACTTGTGATTATAAATCTACAGAATTTTGATAGTATAAACAACATAAAAGACGGTGATGAAGTTTTCTATGGAGGATCTGTTTCGTTGGCAGATCATTGTCCCTATATACAAGAATTTACTTGGCGCAATAATAACATTACAATACGAGGATCACACTGTCATTTTGTGGAAAATAATCCCAGTAAGTCCCCAATAACACAAATTTTTAAAAATAATAATACAAAATTATCAAAATCTTCCTTATTATAGAACCAGCTAAAAACTATGCTCTCGAAAGTTATGGTCAAGGATCAAAATGTTTCGTTCATGGCGATGTCATGTGGGAAGAACGTACTTGCCATCATACACGTGAATGGCAACACTGGGGTTCTGGCTGCTATAAATACAACTGCAGTGATGGACGCCTGCATATACAAGTAGCAAATTATACTTATACGTGCTATTTTCCGGGACAGAGACTTTCCATAAGTATTTCAGCGAATGGATGGCTGCATAGAGGTGCTCTCATTTGTCCATCCTGTGAAGAACTGTGCGGTGAATATTTTGGAGCCCGAGATGAACAATGTCGTTTAAGAGAGGAGGCACCACCTTTAAATAAATATCCACAAGATCATTTACGCTGCGGAGCTTGGAGTGTACAGGTTGCATTCCAACAATATTTGCCATTAACTCTTGCTGTGTTATGTCTGCTCATGCAACAAAGAATTATAAATGCAATACGACAACGATAGGTGTAGATACAATGAAGAATACAATGTGGTATATATTATAAATATATGTATGTAGGAATAGAAAATGTATATAGATTTTAGTCTAGCCTAACTAGTTAAATATTGTTATTATATTTTTGACTAAACTTTTATTTTCGAGTAGATAAACACCAACTGTGCTGTGGTTCTCAAACTATTTTACATGTAATTGCACTGCGTTGCATGTAATGAAACAACTTTTGAGATTTATTTAGTAAAAAACCCTCAAAAAAGGCAGCTGCTTTTAAAGCGTATTACATTCTTCTATGAAGGTATGAATTTCAACAATGGCAAAAAAGTATTCATATTTTGTAGGCGCATTTTTAAATAAGCTCAATATTTGTAATTTATTTTAAGAAAACATAAATTATTCAAAAGGTTTTTTTTTTTTTTTGTTTTTCATTTATTTATGTACACTCTTGTCTATTTGTTTAATAAATTTAAAGTTTAGTTGTTTAAGTAATTATACTATATACATTTATTCGCAAAATAATAATAAATGGAATCTGCCAATTCAATTCCTTATTAATCTCATTTAAACAGCTCTCGTTTACATTCCTTATAATTTTATTTGCATATCTATAATATTTTAATTAATAACTTCGTCCTCTATAAGTGATTAATAAATAAACAATATTTAAATTTTATTTTATAAAACCAACAATATTTATGTATATTTTTATGATGTATTTAATAGAAAATGTGTATGTATCTTTATATACAATTATTATTATTGTAATAATGATAAAAAATAAAAACAAATTATAGTTTAAAAACAATAAAAAGAAGAAATAAACAAATACTTATTTTGAAATGCATTTTTAATTTAATTGCGTCGAAAAAGTATTGAGAAGAAATTAGATTTAATAGTCATTATATATTTAGTTATTTTCATTTAATGGACCAACTAAAAGCCAAAATTATAATTTTTATGTAAAAAAGGAGGTTAATAGAAGGTTTAAAAAATTCTCTAAATTCTATAGTTTTAGAAATAACGAATTTCAAACAATTTTGTTGTCAAGTATGTCTATATCGGGACAAAAATCCATATTCATCATACTGCCAAATTGTGTGAAAATTTACATAACTTCTTTAAATAATTTTAGTCAGTATAAATTTCACAAAAACATTTAAGTCGCGTGAAAACAGAAATCAATAGAACAGAGTTAAATTTCTATAAAAGGTATTTTAAGTTTTTATGTTTATCCTTAATAGATAACCTTTACTTAGGTGAATCTGCCAGATCCCGGTTCACAAAAAGCTGGACATTCTGAAAAAAAATTTGGATTTTGGAAAAAAACATAGATGTAGTTTTTTTTTAACATAACATGAAAAAACTGTTTTTGCCCTTTGTTAGGAATATGATATTTTAAAATACAATGTATGGTCGGAGCGCTGAAAAAAATCCTATGTGAATTTTCCGAAATTTTTTTGTATGGCTTTCAAAAAAATAATAAATTATTTTTTTTTTTTTCTCTTGAAAAGATGTTCAAAAACATATAGAACATATAAACCGACGATATTTAACTTTAAATTCATCATTAAAATTATTGAGTTTTAATTATATTTTTTAGTTTCAAACTTTTTGAAGTTTGTCAGCAATTTTAAAAACATACATTTTGCTTAAAATAGGGAAAAATATTTCGATCGATTTTTATATTTTTAAAGGCATTTACAGAATTAAACTGCACTCAAACATCTTTTTTATGCGAATGATGCGTTCCAAAAAATATCGCATAAAAGAAAATCGCATTAAAAAACTGAATTTTCATACAAAAGTGGTAGATACGTTCGTTCCATTTAATTAAAAATCCGCGGAAAATAAATCCGTTTATTTATATGAAACAATTATAATTTTTGAACAATAATAACCTATAAAAACATAAAAAAGGGAATCAAAAGTAATATAGTTGTTTATTCAACATAACTTTCAAATCAGACAAAAATTTTACAATTATTAAAATCATTGTTTGACAAATTTTCCAAACCAAACATATCTGATGATAATAATTTTCATCAGTAGAAATAATATAATATAATAAAAAAGAAAAATATTTTATTTTGTCAATTCGCAACAATTTATTTTTTTTTTAATTTCGGACTTATTTTTATCTTTCACTAGACTTTTATTAATTTTATATTTTGAAAAAAATCTACATCTTTCGGTTTTCCCGAGTAGCAAAAGAAATAGGTTCTTTTTTTGTATATTTTTGATTTGATTTTTATATATATTTCTTCTTAAGAAAAGTCCTAGGTGTAGAAAAAACAATTAGAGTGTTTTGTTTTTCTGAAGAAAATCTACATATAGGGCTTTTGCAACTTCGAAAGCCGTTAAGGTAATGGAAAACGGTTTGGTGGGTGGATGTACGACTAATAATGCTACGAGATGTGATAATTAAACAAAAATTCAAACAATTAAACATAGGACTCTTCGCCAGAACAACATACTGAGACCCTACTGTAAGTCGAAAAATTGTCAAGGCACAGATTTTTCAACAAGTTTTTTTGAATGCTTTAACTTCCAATCCATATAAAGAGATCATAAAATAATTTTGTCCACTTAAATTTTAATTTTGAACCACAGTGCTCTTCAAATTTTCAAGTGGTGCCAAGTTAATATTTTATTGTATAACAGCAGGTTTATGTCTTCGCTACAAATGAGTAGCGGTGCTGGCCAAAGCTATTATAAATCTTTTCCTAAATTATACATATGCTCACTAATGTAATCTATTACAACTGTTGTTATAAATACAATTGTAAATTAAGTTTATCGTATTCGATTGTATTTAAATTAGATTTAATTATATTTTGAAAAATATATGCAATTAACTCACCGATTATTCGAATTCTTGTTTTGCACTCTGCATTACATTTTAGTTGTTATTTCACTAAATTTAATTTCTTTCTATTACACACACATACATTTTAACATTAATTTTCTTATTTTTAGTTATTTTATTTCTATTTCCTGTTTAATAAACACTTTTTATCTTTATTTTATTTATCTCTTAGAAACATCTAAAAACTCTACTTTATTTCATATTCATTCATTTTTTTATTTAATAAATAAAAATGGCTACAAACAATTAGAATTAGGCTTTAGGAATTCTTACAGTGTGTCATATAATATATCATACAAAATTGGAAAGTACAAATAAATTATGAAATGTTTAAATCTTGAATCAGGGAAAATATAATTAAGAAATTTAAAACGAAAATAGGGCTGAAGAGATATCTGTTCGTAATATACTATAAAATTTTGGATATTATTTTAAGAAATTAAAACCACTTTAAAAAAATTGAAGTAGAATGTTATTGTCAAGGTTCACAATATTTCGATCATGGTGATACCTAGGGGGAAGAAAGCACATGTAATTATATACGCGAATGAAAACATTGGGATTCTGAATGCTATAGATACAACTGCAGTGATGATTGACTGCATATTTAAGAGACGGAAAAAACAAAGTACTTTAACGGCTTAAAGGAACGATAAAATATTAAGCTTTGTGTTTGCGAATAAAATAATATTTCAGTTCACAAATCAGATTTATGATATACTTATGTATGTGTAATTTTAATTTGCTCATAGATCAGCATTTTTCTTATAACTTAATTAATGTATATTTTAAACATATCATATTTTATACAGGACAACGTTGATTCTGCGGCACGAGATTTCTTAGCCAAACAAATTATGAATTGACTCTAGTACTCGAGATATACGGTTATATTGAAAATTAATGAGTTTAATTCAAATATTACAACTAATCTCGAGAACATTATTCTTACTTTAATTACCTCTAAATTGTAAGTACATATTTCTTTAAAAGTTTCGCAGGTTAAAAAAAATGTGTCAAAAAATTTAATAATTAAAATAAATAAATAAATAAAATATATTAAATTAAAACAACAACAATTTAAAGTAACAAATTAAAAAAAATAGTTAAAAATTGAAAAGGACCTAAAATGTTACTTTTCTTTTTTATCATAAAACAGGATATTCATTTCAACAAAACTTAGGTAAACAGTTTTTTTACCATTACCTTTTATTTGATTTGGTTGTTTTATTGAAAAATGAAAAGTTTTCAAATGATTAGGCGATTTTTTTAACTAACAAAACTACAATAAAGTTTGCTGAAATATTAGCACTTTTTATCTATTAAAAAACTCTTTAAACTTCTCGGAAATCTCACAAGAAATTTACAAAAAAAAACTAAATTAAACAAAATACAAATTTTACGCGAAGCACGTAATATTTCGCAATTCATTTTCTAATTATAATATAAAACAATAAGGTTTTCACGATAGGTTGTTTATCAGGTTATGTCATTATACACTTATATTACAAACAACAAAATACATTATTTATTTAGTTTTATTAGTTCACAACTCCACAAATAAAAAGTTAATGGACATAATTTATAAACAGGGGTATTGGTTAAACAGAGTTGGTTATTTTTTTATGGATTTTGCTGTTTATAATATAACCACATAATCGCATAACCTGATATCCAACGTAACGTGAACCACCTTAATGAACTTTTGAACTTATGGCATTAATTATTATAAAAATTATAAACCGCTGACTAAATTATTTAAAATTTAGAAGCTTTTATTGACTTTTAATATATTTACATACATTTTAACAACTTTTCGTGTTCATTTTTACTAAATATTATAAAAAAACTTATTATTTTTCACACAAATTATTGCAGTGTCATTTGCAATAATTTGCAGATTTAAAACAAAATACAATATTACTTATAGTTATTTCCTTATATTTTTTGTTTGCATTTTTTTTCTTACGTCAAACTCATAGTGTAATAAGAAAGTGACCCCGTAAGCCCAGCTGATTTACAGTTTTTTCATGAACAAACTGTCCAATTGTTTTTATATTCGTATGTGATATTTTTTTCACTTTTTTTTACTCTTCTTTCCATTTTTGTTTATAGAATTTTGATATTATGTGCAGTGATTTTATATTCTTCTTACCCCAAGGTCTACAACTGAGATTAACCTAGTGTCTACATTAGGCAAATTTTTATCAAAACAAACGTCAAAATCAGTGCGAATATGTATAAGGTAACCTTAGTTAAACAGCTGATTATTATTTTGGTTGTTACAGTTGTCAAACTGCATATATAAAAAACAATAATGAATACGCCATATTGTTGTTTTTGTGCAACTGATCCACAAATTCACGTTTTGTCTTGATAAAAAATCTCTAATGTAAACACTATGTAACGCTGATATAATATGTGGGATAACGCCGGCAGAGGAGAGTAACCATTTTGTTTATATTATGTTAAATCTTAAATAAGGAGTACACATATTCTATAAATCCTATAAGATATAATTATTTTTAATCAGTCACAGAGTAAACATGTCCTTTTTATTTAAGCAATACACACTTTTTTAGCACAATTTTTATAAAAATGTTTTTAACATGTAAAACAAACACTAAAAGGAAACAATTTTACAAAAAAACATTGTTTTTTTTCAGTAATTTCCAGAATACACATGCACACACACAAACAAACTAACGTATAAGTGTATTTTTTAGACAGTTCATCTTATAAGATGGTTGTGTAGAGAAATATCATCACAACAGTCTCATAATACATCTTATAATACTAATATTTGAATCTACACGTGAAATAATTCTCTCAGAGAGCGTATTTGACACTCTCTGACACAAAAATCTTACATATTATTTACGTCTAGACGGGCTGTTATAATATTAATATTTTAATCGACACGCGGTGATGCCAACTGCTGGAAACACAAACGCTCAGAAATTACAGAAAAATGTGCTAAAAAGGGCTAAATTAAAAATACAAAGGTTTTGTGAAAAATCGCAAAAAGGGGCTAAAATTAAAACTACGTCTCAAAATAATTGTAGCAAACAGGTAAATTAAATTATTGGTTATAGAGTTTTTGCTACTATATACCTGGATCCAAAATTTTTCAGTTCCTTAAAAAATTTGCAAATCAAACATTTTGTTTTCAAAAAATTAGATTTCCTTACAATTTGTTAAAATTTCTTAAAAAATTGACACTAGACTTTACTGTTCGACAAAATATTTTTAGAACTTAGTGGAAATATTAAGATGTGAAATATTTGTCAAAATAAATTAACTGATACTGAGCAAAATCAATATTACGCCGTTAAAAATAACTTAGTCAAACAAAACGCGATTGTAATATGCAAGAAATAGGAAAAATTAAAAAAGCGCTAAAAGGGCTAAACGAAAAAAAGCACTAGATTTACGCGTTTTTTAGTTTCGGGCTAAAAAAAAATATTTCGCGTTTTGGACTACTAAAAATTGGCTAAAAATGGGAGACAATTCTTTCAGAGAGCGAATTTGACACTCTCTAACAAAAAAATCTATTACACTAACAAAATAAAAGCAATTATTATACCCTACACCACCATAGGTGGTTAGGGTTTTATGCGTCTGTGCTGATTTTTGTAACGTACAGAAAAAATTATCCAACACCCACCTTAAAGTATAACAAACGACTCATAATCACTTTTTGAGTCGATCTAACAATGTCCGTCCGTGTGGCTGGCTGGACGGATGTCCATGTAAACCTTGTGCACAAAGTAAAGGTCGCAATTTTGAAGAAAATTCAATGAAATTTGGCACGTAGGACTTTCATGACACAGGGACAAAGTCTATTGAAATTAGTTATGATCGGTTCATTATTTCACGAAGCCCCCATACAAATGTCCTCCCGGAATAGGGGTAACGATTATAAAAGCCTTAAGTATAGCAATATTTTAATGAAATTTAGTGTAAAAAAGTTTTATATAAGTACCAATCTTTGTGCCAAATTTCATGAAGATCGGTCCATAATTGACCATAGCTCCCATATAAAACCCTCTTCCGAAAATCACTTTAACGTGCATAAATCACATACACATGTGTTAGTATTAAGTTTATATTCGACACAAATAAGTTTTATATATGTAAGTAGAAACCACAGTATCAAATTTTATAAGGATCGCTCCATAATTTACCATAGCTCTTATATAAACCCACTTTCAAGAATCACCCTAAAGTGCATAAATTCATATAAATGTTAGCCATTTTTTTCTGCCACAACTATTTTACATTTCTTAAACTGAATGAATATCACTTGCACTTTAATTTTAATTTCTTATAGAATTTTAAGACTTTTATCACTAATTTATTAATAGATTTTTTTTTCAATGTATTTATCACATTAAATTTATTTACTAATTAACACTCATGATTTAGATATTTTATAAAAATTTAATATGACCGAGACAAAAAGCGGTAATAAACTAATTGATTATTTTTATTTGTCATGTTTAATTGCATTTACACATATTGTTGTTATTGTCGTTGCATTTGATACATAGAGAATGAGTGCGTAGTATGTGGGAGAGCGCAAAAAACTAATGAGACGATTACGGTTATGTTTTGGTTTCTTTTGTGTAAACAAATAAAAAAAAAACGTGATAGCAATAAAAGGAATTGTAAACAATGTTGTTGTATGACTATAAAAGTAAACAATGAATAAATAAGTAATTGAAGTGGGAGTAAATAATTAAGTGATAATTATTTAGTGAGGTAGCTTTTATAATTACAATTTGTAAAAAAAAATTATAGTAATTGATATATTAATGATAGTTATTTAATATAGGTCAATATTTTAAGAAAAATAGACAAATTAATACTTTATTAAAGGTAAATTAAATAAAAAAATGTTTTGTAATCCTGTGATAAATCATTTTGTATTTTTTAATGATTTCAATTGATTTTTTTTTATCATATTTACCTTTCCATTTATAATTTAGATACTTGTGATCATAATAAATTACTTTTTTTCGAATTATCTATATTTTTTACAGATTTCTGAAGTTGTACCACATAGTGCCACATATTTCGAGAACGATTTGTCTAAGTTGGTTCAATAAAATGTCAAAAAAATTCTTTAGAAATTATAGTTCTGTTCCACTACTTGTCAAATTTACAGGTTTCAGTCAGAAATTGTCTGAAAAACAACAAGATATAAGGAAATTTTGAGTACGGGAACACTTTCCTGTAAATTCTTATTAAAAGCTGCAAATTTGACATGTACTGGAACAGAGCATATTAGCCACGCACTACATACATAATTTTTTAATGTGCTTTGGAGATATTAAAAAATATATGTGAAAGAAAATAAAAATTTACCCAAAATTAATTTTTTATTTTTATTATTTCAAATGAACGAAAAAATTCAAAACTAAAAAAAATATATTTTTTCTCTTTTATCATAAAGAAGTATACATATGTTAAAAATTAAGCGATCCATATATTGTTAAAACCGACACATAAATGTATACTTTTTCACAATTTTATTCATTAAAAAATAAGGTTTTTCTTTTGTTTTTTGTATTATTTTAATTTTCTTTCCATAATTTTGGACAAAATTTATTGATCGGTACCAATAAAAATATAACTTTTTTTATTTGCAATATATGCAACTTTTGATAGATGTCGAAACGAAGCAATGTTGATAATTTTATATTTTGTACGGTTTTTTTTTAATAAAAAAATTAAGAAATTGTATTTTTTCACAAATTATTGAGCAGATTAAAAAATATTATAGGCATGAGTTGGTTACAATTTAAATTATAAATTTTAAGTATTTTACTAAATTTATTTAGACAATTCGTTTTCGAGATATGTTGCACTATGTGATAAAACATCATTAATTTTCTCTATAACCATTTATTTCGAAAACTAGAGTCAATTTAAAAAAAATGAGATTTAGGTTTAGAACTCCTTGATCTTGTATCTCAATTTTTTGAGAAATCCCCTAGAATTTATGTTGTCCTGTTTAATCTATTTCCATATTTTAATAAAAACACTTTTAAATTTTATTCTTTTTTTCATTATAATTTTTATATTTAGTTTAAATTTATTATTTTTATAAAACATTATTTATATTGTTGTAAAAAATTCCACAATTTAAACTGTTTGCACTAAAAACAAATATAATATATCAATAATAAGAGTTTCCCTAAATTTATAAACATAATAAAAGCAAAAAAAAAAAAAAAATATTTAAAATAAAAATTATTTAAACAAACATACTAAATACAGAAATACACACAAGTTAAGCATTCAAAACATCCAAAATTTATAAATTAATATTCGATTATTTATTAAATATTTGGAAAAAAATATTAAATATAATTTATATACAAATTTCATTATGCAAAGAACCAAATTTTTAAATATTATAATTGTAAAAATAAGTTAAATTAACATTTATTATAATATATATACACACAAATACATACTTATAATTAATTATACAATACAAAAATATCTAAATATTATACACATTTATAGGATTTAATAATTATATTTATTAGTTTTTTTTTTAATAATTCATTCATAATTCAGTCACTTATAGATATTTTAAATACAATATTTACAAAGTTGTTAATTAAAAAAAAAAAATATGTGTGAGTTTAGAAGTTAAAAAATTTTAAGGAAATTTTATAATTATGAAAGTTTTTTATAGAAAAATATTATTTAAATTTTGTATATAATTTAATATAGTTATTTTACAGATTTATTTTGATATAAACTTTATTTGAATTTTTTTCAGGTTATGATTTATTTATAAATTTAAGGAATTTATTGTTTAAATAAAATTTGTTATTTTATAATAATTTTCTTTTTAATTTTTTAACAGATTTATCGGAATTATTTTGAAATATTCCTTTTAATAAAATTTTCATTTTAAATTTTTTGAGGTTATGCTTATTTATTTTGAAATTTAGGCAATTTATTGTTTAAATAAAATTGTTATTGTATACCAGTTCAATTAGGTTTATTTTCTTTTAGTTTTTAAATACATTTATTTTAAAATAATTTTTTATTTAATTTTCATTTTATTTATTTTTTTTTTGAGGTTATAATTTTTTTATTTTGAAATTTAAATAATTTATTGTTTAAATAAAATTTTTCAACTCATAATAACTTTAATTGGTTTTATTTTCTTTATTAATTTTCTTGAAATATTTTGTTATTTATTTAACATTTTTTTCAAATCATTAAAATAATTACAAATTTTGATTTATTTGTTTAGTTTTTATAACTATTGGGAACATTAAAAATTTCCTTAAAATTTCACAACTTTTGTTTTAATTTTTTATAAATATTTTACTTTATAAATAGTTTTTTTAACTTACTTTTATAAATGCGCATGCGCAAAATTTAATATTTTTGTTTGATAAATACATATAACAGGTAATTGCTTAATAAAAATATAAAATAATAAAAATAAGTTAATTTAATATATGCAAAATAAAATTTCATAAGATTGCCTACTTAGTAACTAATCATGATGAAAAAGAATAAATCGAATGTCATGGAAATATATGCCAGCTTCCATTTCAAAATTTATTTAAGTTATTCCTTTTCTTCTTTCAGTTCGGGTTTCCTCGATTACTACTAGTGTCTCCAAGATTTCGGTAATATATAGTTTTTAATCGAATACAAAGTTTTGGCATACCAATGAACACCATTTTGCAATTGAGCGGTATTTGACTGACTTTTAGCATTGGAGTTAGCAAAAAATCTTTCCTTAAGAGCTGACCAAACACGCATAGGAGCCAAACTCCAATGAGCCAAAGATTGGCTATTAACTATGGCATAACAGGAAGCAGCCACTGAATTAACCACTATAGTACCCTCACGAGTCAAAGGAGCCACTACACCTTTTCTCAGAACAGCTTTAAGATCTACTACTTTTTGGGGCCTTAAAAGACTAGTATGATCAAAAACAAATACTTGATCTCCTTCTTCCACACGATCAGCAAATACATAATCAGCCAATTGTTTATCAGAGTTCCAAACCATAACTAAATGGGCTGGGGTAACAGTTAATTGGGCTCCCGTATCAGTAGTTAATTGTACAAATTCTTGCGCTAAATCCAAATTACGATCCATGAATAAAATGATCTCACTATAAATTGCTTCACCCTTTTCATTCATGCTAAGAACTTGATCTCCTATAACAAGATCACTCATAGTTTTACGTTCACCACTTTGTAATAAAACCGTACTGTCTTTGGTAAAACAACCACTATCATGAGGGGTATGAGAAGAATCTGCAAAGAAATAAGAAAAAGAAAATTAATGATATTAAATTTTTTGTTTTTAAATTAAAGAAAGAGAGAGAGATTAAAATTGCAAATAAAAAAGTCAAGCAAGTCAAGTCACTAGTTTTAAAAATCCCTGATTGAAAGGAACCAAGAAAAAGGTTCATATGCTTAAAATGAATACCTGTTTTTAAGCCTGTTTAGGGTTAAGCCTATATTCTAATCTAATTTGGCGTTAATAATACCTTACCACAAAATTTCTCTCCGTTGTTTTATTTATTTCTCCTATATATTGGATTAAAACAAACCCTCCTCTATGTTGAGTCAAAAAGGTGTTCACAGTTGTGTTCATCTTGTTTACAACCTCTTTAGCCATTTTTTTCTTTCTTTCATTTATTATTATTATTTTTTGCTATAGGGTGGCATCTGCCAAACAGAGTATCAATAACATTTTTTTATTGTTTAAACATCAAAAGATCATTTTGGGTTTTTGGTTTAGCCAAAATTGATCTTGTTTTTTCAAGAGATTATTTTGTGTTATTGTAGTGTGTGTGTGTGCGTCTCTTTTTCTATAAAATACATAAGACTCGAGCCAAAATAGATTAATGTAATTTTTATCCCCTTAAATAAACAAAGAACTAAATATAATCTTTTGAAGGGTTTTTTTTCTGTAACACTTCACAGAGATCAGTTTCAGCATAAAATTTACCTGTTAATGCGAAAATGTTTATAGGAATTTTGAAATTTTTGAATTTCACGAAAAAAAGGTAATGTTTCATAATATTGAGCAAAAGGGCGTTTTTTTATTTTTTTTAAAGATACTCTAATTAAATTTTATATAAATTATAAGAAAATTTTCCCGCAATTTTCTAGGGACCACCTAGAAAGTAATGAAATTTAATAATGTATAGTAATGAAATTTAAGCATAGTTTATTGATAATTAAAGGAAATTTAAAACATTATTTGATAACTCCTCTTTTTTGGGAAAAAAGAAAACTAGAAAAATTATTGATTAGGTGAAAATATAAAAACATGATTTTTCTATAATTATACACTGCCTGCCACTTGAATAAGGAATCACATTTTTTTAACTTTAATTAAGTATATCTCCTAAACTAAAGTTCAGAAAAAAATAATTTTTTGCTCAACCAAATTTCAAAGTGTTCGCTTTAGTTTTCTGAAGAAATAAAACATATACATATTTTGTTATACTAAAATTATGCATTTATTTAAAGACATGTATTTCTGTGGCACTATTTCGTATATCACTTGAATAAGGAATATTTTAAAACTAAGCAAAATGTTATTTAATTTTAAATTTTAAGTTATAAAAATGTAAGTTATTATCTTCTAGCATTCAATTAGTAATGAGTACTGCCACTATTTTTAGAAATAAACTCAAAAATGCGATTTGGCATCGACTTGTATAATGACTCTAAGTAATTTGGCGAAATTGAACTCCATGCTTCCGTTATTGCATCCTTTAAGGATTCTATCGTCTCAAATTGTTTTCCTTCTTCATAAATTTTTCTTGCAAGCCAACCCCAGACATTTTCCATTGGATTCAAGTCTGGTGAATATGGGGGCCAATCCAAAAGTTGAACACTTTGTTAATTAATCCATTGTTTTACTGCTCTGGCAGTATGAATCGGAGCGTTGTCGTGTTGGTACGTTCAAGGTATGGGTCCAAAGAAATCATTAAATTTTGGAAATGCTTCCTCCAGAATGTTTTTGTAAGTCATTGCAGTCATTTTGTTGGATACAAAAACCAATTCTATGGTACCATAATACGAAATGGCACCAAATACCATTATTCTGTCCTCTCGGCTGTGTCTGCGGCTCAAAAATAATTCCTCCTTATTTAGGTCATGGAAGTAATAGTTATATCCATCGGGACCAGCAATATTAAACTGTTTTTCATCGGAAAATACAGCTTTAAACCATTTGTCGGACCATATCATTGTATTTTTGTCAAACTGTAGATGTTGTGATTTGCGTTTTTCATTAAGTGGTGTTTTTTTTTGCAGTTTTCGTTGGACTATGTATGGGCACGTCTTTAAAAATACGGTGCACTGTTCTTAGACTGGCACTGACTCCACTTTTTTCACGTATTTTTGATACCGACATGGCAGAATTTGATGCAATTCTAAGAATTTTTCGTCTTTCTTCTGGAGTTGTTGCCATTTTCTTCCGCCCTCTAATGTTTTTCCCATATCTTTCCACGTTATTTAAATAATTGTACACAACTGTCTTTCTTCTATTAATGTTTGGCTATTTGGACCGCATTCTGACCCAGAGATTTCAAAATCAGAATTTTTTCTTTTTCAGAGTTATTAAGAGCCCTACCACGGCCCATTTTGAATAAAAACTATTTAAAAACTATCAAATTAAAAATTCTCTAGCCGTTTATATTGAAAGAAATTCACATCATAGCCTTTCTGATTAATATTAAAAGAATTCCTTATTCAAGTGACACACGAAAAAGTAACACAAAAATACATGTCTTTAAAAAAAGGCATAATTTTAGTATAACAAAATATGTATATTTTTTATTTCTTCAGGAAACTAAAAACGCTTTAAAATTTTTTTTGCGCAAAAAATTATTTTTTTCTGAACTTTAGTTTAGGAGATATACTTAATTGAAGTTAAAAAAATGTGATTCCTTATTCAAGTGGCAGGCAGTGTATAAACTAAGGAAAAATGGCTTATTTTTATCCTAAAGAAGCTTAAATGATTACCTTTTGAAATTAGAGGTGTGTTTAAAATTTTAACTATTTTATTACATTTCTTAAATTTTATTATTTATGAAATTCTTAATGAAATTTAAAATATGATTTCCATTTAAATTTGTCACACAAACACTTTCTTATTTTAAATCAAACTGAGCTAAAGTTTAAGCGCCTCAAATTAGTTTTTTCCATAAAAAACACAAAATTCTTTAAATATTTTTCCATAAAAAAACAAAAAGAAAAAAAGGAGTTTTTTAAAAAAGACCACAAACTGTGTGCTTTATTATAATTAGTGTCATAAAGAAAGCAGCCAGCATTCATATAAAAGAATGAAATTTTCCTAAGAAAATTTTCATAACAAAACTATTTAAAGAATTTAAGGTTAGCAACAATAAAAAATCTATTTAAATTACATTGACTACCTTAAGGTGTTTTTTTTTTTTTTTTTTTTTTGGTTACACTCTTTCAAAAGGTATAATGACATGATAATACTTTTGTATACATTTTACACACATACGTTTAAAAAAATATATAAGAAGAAATATTTCAGTTTAACCTCTTGTTGAGTTTTATATACATATGTACTTAACCTAATATAACTGATTGAATTTTTTTTTTTTTTCAATGTTGTTGCCATAAACACATTTGGCTTTTTTTTCTTTATTTTTTTTTTTTCGAAATGGTTAAGAAACCATTTAAATCTATATATATAAATTTAGTTAAAAAAAAGACTGGTTCTTTATGAGGAAGGGGGAAAAAATATTTGTAATTTTCACTAATCGGTCAAGATACATGATACCAAATTGGTGTGAAATACATGTCGGTTTAAAACAAAAACAACTATTATTATAACAATAATAACAACAAAAACGAAATACCTAACCTAACAAGATTGTGTTTTATTTTTCAGCACAAAAATGATCAAAAACAAGAGAGAAAAAAAGAGCAGCTCATAGTTTTGAATGTAAGGAAAAAAGTAGAAAGAAACAAATACACTTAAGCCTGAAGAAACGCTTTTTAAACTAAGAATATTAAAATTTTAAAATATTTGAAATTATACAAAAATTTTGAGGTTAAATTGAATTTTAATATATCAAAATTTTTCTAAAAGTTTTTTATATTTAAAATTTTTATTTTATATAAAATTTAAATAAATATTTTAATTTTAAAGTATTCAAAAATAGACTATTTTTTTTTTAAATTAATTTTACAGAGAAACTAAAAATAAAAAAATTGAGGTTAAATTTAAATTTTTATAATAATTATTTTAAAGCAATTTTAATATTTAAAACTTTGTTTTATATAAAATTTAAATAACCATTTTATTTTTAAAGAATTCAAAAATAAAACACCTAAGCCTGAAGAAACGCTTTTTAAACTAAGAATATTAAAATCTTAAAATATTTGAAATCATACCAAAAATTTTGAGGTTAAATTGAATTTTAATATATCAAAATTTTTCTAAAAGTTTTTTATATTTAAAATCTTTATTTTATATAAAATTTAAATAAATATTTTAATTTTAAAGTATTCAAAAATAGACTATTTTTTTTAAATTAATTTTACAGAAAAACTAAAAATAAAAAAAATTGAGGTTAAATTGTAATTTAACCTCAATTTTTATATTTAAAGCTTTGTTTTATATTAAATTTAAATAACTATTTTATTTTTAAAGAATTCAAAAATAAAACTCATAAAATAGTTAAATAATTTTAAACAAAAACTTAAACAAATTTAAATTTTTCTAAACAAATTTTTATATTTAAAATTTTTATTGTATATATAAAATGCGTAAATATTTTTTTTAATTACAATTTTATACTTTAAAAATAAGAATAATTTATTTTAATTAATTTAAAACAAAAATATTAATTTCACAAATTTTGAGGTTAATTTGAAATTTGTATACGAGTACGTATATCATTTTTTCGAACATTTTTATATTTTAGTTTTTTTTTTTAATTTTTAAATAAATATTTTATTTTCAAAGATTTCTAAAGTTAATCTATTTTATTTTAGTTTAGACAAAAAAAGTTTAAAAATTTTTGAGGTTAAATTGAAATTATTTTTTTTCTAAACAAGATTTTTTTTATATTTTAAAGTTTTATTCTATATAAAAAGTATATAAAAATTTTATAATTTTTTTTTTATAATTTCATGCTTTAAAAATCTTAATAATTAATTTTAATAAAAAAAAAAAACCAATTTAACAAAAAATAAAGTATTTATCATTTCGAAATTTCAGTTAACATCTTTGAAAAGGAAAACATTCCATTTTAATTAATTTTATACAAAAACCAAGATTAAAAAATGTTGAAATTAAATTGATTTTTTTCTTACTAATTTATTAAAAAAAAATACTTAAACATATTGTTTTAAGTAATTGTTGGTTTATTATCTTAAAATAACAACCATTTTATTTTAACTAATTTTAAATAAAAACCAATTTTAAGGTTAAATTGAATTTTTTCAGTACAAAATTTGTTGAACAATTCGTATCTTACTTTAATAATTTAATAAAAAACTATTTAAACATTTTCTTTTTTGTAAATTCAAGTTTTTTCATTAAAAATAGTAAAGCGTTAAATAAAAATCTAATTTAAAATATGTTAAAGTCAAATTGAAATTATTGTAAAATTATTTTTAATTCACTTTTTATAAAAAGCTATTTAAACATTTAATTTTTGAATGTTTTAAAAATAAAACAATTTTATTATGAATTACTAAAAAAAACAATAAAAAATTATTGGAAATAATTTTAACTTTTAAAGCTTATAACTTATAATAAACTGAACCGATTTAATTGATATATACTTTGAGCACATCTTTAAATAAATACCTTTCAAGCTATATATATTTCGTTACAATATCAAATATTGAAAGAACAATAAAGGCTTCACAAACAAATCACCTTATCTATTAATATTACAAATAATAATAAACTACAAAACATAACCTCAATTTTTCATCCAAATTCCTTTGAAAAACAACACTTTTAAACTAGGCCTTAGTTTAATGTTTATGAGTTTACATGTTTTTTTTTTTTTTTTTTCTTAAATGTATGTAGATCTATTGGGTTGGCTGTTAAGACTTGAAGGGTCATAAATTAATAAACCATTAAAGTGGTTAAAAAATTATCGTTAATTTTATCTCGCTTTGACGCTGACGACTAAACTGATAAATTATTACAAAACAGAAGACAACAACTAACCAGCCAAGAAGAAATCCAAAAGCAAACGGCCGGTAAAACATTTAACCATTTGGTAAAAGCCACACATACAGTTTTAACAGCCAGTCAGACCAAACAGCCATCTACTCTACTCTGTAAGGCTTTCATTCATTCAAAGTACAAATGTGTATGATCCGTTTTGGGAAAGTGTGACTTGGATCAAAACACAAGTGAGTAAATGACGTACTGATAGGTTTGAATGAACATGAACATGGTATTAATGTGGTGGCTTGACAACATTTCAAAATTAAATTGAAAAAAAAAAACAGAAACAAATTTTTTTTTTTTTTTTGTTGGGTAGAAGGTAATTTGTTATTTTCAACAAAATATTTAGGGATTTTTATTTAAAAAGGGTTTTATTTTATTATTATTTTTTTAATAGCAGGTCATTAAATGGTTGTCATTGTAAACATAAAAGTAAATTTTAATATTGACTGACTGCTAAAAAGTAGTCGTTTAACTGTCACTTTTTCTTTTTATTAATTTTTTTTTTTTTGTTTTAAAATTTTTTTTTTTTTTAAATAATTTAGTTTTTCTTTAAATTTATTTTAAAATTATTTTCTCTCAGTGTATTTTTTAACAAATTGATAAATTGTTTTTTAAATAAACATTAAATCACTTAGTTGCAATAAATATTAACCAATGTAATAATATATCATGTGCTTAAAAAAATGTTTATTTTCCTTTCCTTGTAATATCTGTCATTAAAACATAAAAAAAAAATTAAAAAAAACTCAACCTTAAGATCATGATGTTGAAGAAAACGAAGAGGTCTGTAAAAAGTGTTCATATTTCACACATTCCTGGCGAGTTAAAGTGTGTTAAAAAAAAATTATACACAGAATATTTAAATCTGGCTTCATATTACAAGGTCTTCTTAACTTATTTTTAATAATAATAATAATAATAATAAAAAAAGAAAGCAAAGAAATAGCGGCATCTTTTTAATCTGTGTTTTGTTGTCATTTTATTTATGCTATTCTCACCACTTTCCAAACCACTCTCCCAGCACTTGAGTTTCATAACATGAACTCACACTTACACACACACACGCACACAAAAAGCCGCAAAAATTACAAACAGAATAAACAAAAAAGAGAATGTATCAACATATTTTGACTTTTATGTGACATCAGAAACCACCGACAATGACAATTTGTAAATTATTGATCCTTACTAGAGCACAAAAGCAATAAAATTAAAAGAAGAAAAAAAAATCTAAAACAACAACATGTAAAGGACATGTGGTTAAACATGGATATATAAAGAATGCTGATATACCCATGTTAATTTAAAAAGTGTTTGTGTAATGTTATTTCTTATTGTTTGTGTGTTTTTTTTTTGTGTTTTTGATGTTTAATGTGTGGTCCTTGTTTTGAAAACAAGATCCTGCTGTGTTATAGGCCACAATTATTTAATTGAAAATCCTGTAAGCGTCTATTATAGATTTTTTATTTATAACAAGGCTATAATATATTTTTTTTTAGATTTTTTTTTGTAAACCAAAAGTAGCTGCCTTTTAATTTATCGTTAAGATCTTTTTAAAAAGATTTATTGTTATATGATATTTTTTTTCTATCTCTCTCTCTCTCTCTCTCTTACCAAAAGAGCGGCTAAAGTAGTCAAAAAAACATTTTTTTAAAGAAAGTATTCAGACTGTTTAATTTTTCTTTTGTATTTTTTTATTTCATTTTTCTTTAATCAATTTTTGACTATAAGTCTTGATTTTTTTTTTTTTATTTTAGAAGTAAGAAAATAAGAAACAAAAACAATTTCCAATTTCCCTTTATATTTAATTTGGCTCTCAATTGGCTCATATGAAAGAATATTTTTAAAAGAAACCATTTCTAATTTTAAAATGCTAAAAATGGGGCCGCCACGGGTTTTAAAGTGCAATTTTTTTTAAATGCAAGCGTTCAGACTATGCAATTTTTCTTTCAAAATTGTTTCAGGAATGTTTGCGTTTATTGTCTTGATTTCATTTTTGTTTTGATGTAGAAAAAATAAAAGCAATTTCGAAGTGAAACATTTCCTTTAAGAAGTTACAAACAAAGCCATCATAAGATTAAAAGAGCAACATTTTTAAATGCAAGCGTTTAGACTGAGCAATTTTTCTTTCGATAGTTTTATTTAGTTTTTTTTTATTATTTTTATTATTATTATTATTATTATTATTATTATTATTATTATTATTATTATTTTTGTTTCAGCGATTTTTTCTTTTATTTCATTGTTTAAAAAGGAGGAAAAGAAGCAACAAAAATAATTTCGTAGTACTGGTTAGTTTGTATCCCTTTATATTTTTTTCCTCTCAATTGTCTAGTGTGAATGCACTTTTTTTAAAAGAAAAAAAAAATGACTCAAAAAAGCAGCTGCCAAATAATTTAAAAATATTTTTTTTTTTAATGCAAGCGTTCAGACAATTTTTGAGTATGAAATTGTATTTCGTTCGTTCAGACTAGGTAATTTTAATTTTAAGCAATATTAATTATTCATTATTATATTTTTAGAAATTAGAAAAAAAAAATTTACATTTCCTTTTCGTCTTAACTGTCACGCTTTTGAAGCTTAAAATTCTAACCTAAATCTTTAAAATGAATACTTAGTTTGAAAATGAATTGCACGATGATTTAAAGAATAAGTTTTTCTGTTTTCATGAGTTCAGACTGGCAATATTACAGTTTCAATAAATTTTATTGCTTTATATTTCCCTTTTCTTCTAAAATGGCGCAGTGTGAATACTCGATTTTTCAAGCTAAAAATTTAACCTACATATTGATTATGAATCCTTTAATCTGTTAGTTTTATTTTGTATTTTTTTTTCAAATATTTCTTTGATTGATGGTTTTGTTTAAATAAAATCCTATAAAAAAATATTGAACATTTATCTGTGTGTATGTGTGTGTGTTAAATATTTTGATATATGAACAGTTATTGGTCGTTGTAAATTATAATATTTTTGAATTAGTTTTTTCTGGTTTTCTGAGTTTAATTTTGATTTGATGCTGATAGAAAACCGTTAAATTTGTTATAAATTTTGTTAAAGCAAAAAAAAAAATTTAAAATATGATTTTTTGAAGATTGAGATCTTAAAAAACCAGGCTAATATAATAGATAGATTTAAAAATTTTCTTGTGTTTTGTTAATTTTTATATAAGTATTGGAAAAACATTTATATGGCGTAAATCTATAAAATGTCTAAAACGCTAGCATATTATGTAATGGAAATACATTTTATGTAATGGATTTAAATCTTAAATATGTAATTTATGAAGAAATCGTTTTTATCGACTATTTTTAGAAAAAATATTTTTATTAAAATATTTGAAAATTACATATAGCTACATATAGCTAATTTTGTAATGAAAGAAATTTATATTTAGGATTTAAAATTTAAATACTTAATTGAGATTTTTTTAATTATAAAGTAATTTTTCTCTTTTCTTTTTTTTTTTTTTTTGTAATTTATTGTTTACCAATTTTGTCATATAAAATTTTGTGTGTGAGCAACATTCTCCTATTCCAAATTTTAAACATATTTAAAAGAAATTCACTAATATAATTTGTTTGCTATTGAAAATAACCTAAATCAGTGTAATAGAAACAAAAGTTATAAAACAATACCTAAAGCAATCTCCAAAAAAATTATCTTCTTTTTATCTAAATGTTTTTTAACAAAAGAAAGCTGCTTTTCAATGAAAGAAAAAAATAGTTATAAGAAAAAAAGCTTGAAATAACCCAGCAAAAACTTTTTGGTTTTCGGTAATAACAACTACTTATTAAAGTAGTCTCTTGGCAATGAGGCGTCATTATTATTTGCTTACTCTGTATTACATTAATAAGTACTCAATAGTATAATAGCACAGTAATACTGCAATCACGTGTATGAGTTGGCTAGAGCGCCGGATTAACAACCAGAAGGTTGTTGATTCAACCCCATTCTGAAGCTGTTAGTTTTTTATAAAAAAATGTCTAAAAAGATATTTTAAACTAAATAGAGTTTTTGTCGCTTAGGATGCTATGTGCGAGATAGTGTACTGAGTAAGACTTTAGTCAGTAAAAACAAATGGTTAGTGTGTGTCCAAGTTCGAGTCTCACTGACGGCAAAATTTTTTTGTTTTCGTTTAGGTACATATTTTTGAGTACCCCTAGAGTCAAAAAATAATTACATGAATTTGTGGACAAGTCGAACAAAAATAACTAGTTATTCAGACAAAAAATAAGTAGTTTATTTTTGTTTCCAATTATACCTACTAGATTACCAGGAAAGCAAAGTTTTTGCTGGGAAGTTTGAAATATTATTGAAAATTTTATTTAAATTATATTTTTGTATTAGTTTAATTATTTTTCTTTAAAGATTTTATTCCTTAAACTTTCCTTATACAAAATCTTTTATTTCAACAAATGGTGGCTTCTTTTCTTTAAACAAAATTTCTCATGTTATTGTTGTTGTTGTTGCTAGTTTAAAACTGGCTTTTCTTGTTGTTAATGTAGTAGCTGTTGTTGTTATTGTTGGAAATTAATTTTTAATGTGTTTTAGTTGGTGATGGTGGAACCACGCGAGTTATAGTTAGTTGCCTTGTTCTTGTTTTTATTATTCTTCCTGATGAAATTGAAATAAGAACCCAGTAAAATAAAAGAAAACAATTTTGGCAACTAAACAAAACCCCACAAAAAAAGAAATAATTCAATTTATTAAAGTTAAAATTAATTAGAAAATGTATTAAAATTTTTCTATAAATTCTTATTAATTATTACCTCTTAGGTAACCTTCCCTACCTCTTACTTTTCTTCAAGCTTGGTTTAGCCCAGCAGCAGCATCATCCTCTATTCCTACCAGTAGTATTTAAGTAGGTACCAGTAACAAAAAAAAAGTAAATGATGCTCTAGCAGTATATAAATAGTAGTTTAAGAAACAGGTATTTTGTTTTTCCTTTTTTTTTTATAAATAAACTATATATATTTACTATATATAATACATATTTCTTAATGAAACATGTTGATACAACATATATATATTATATATATATATTCCAAGCTGCCTTCTAAGTTGCTGAACTCTTCAAAAATAAAATAAGAAGTAACAACAACATCAACAACAACAAAAAAAAAAACATGGTGGCTGCCAGGTTAAGGTGGGATTTTTATGAAGTATGTTTGGTTTAAATGTATGTATAAGAATTCTTCTTGTTTTTAAGGTTCCGGTTTTTTTTGCCATTTTTGCTACGGTTTAAAGATTTTTTGGCCCAAAACAACCTTTTGGTCTTTTAGATGATTCGTGAGTTTGAAGGAAAAAAAAAAAAAAGAAACTGATATTGAACCAAGATGTGTTCAACATGATTGTATTTTTTTTTGTTCGTTTTTGTTAATACTATTAACATTAACTACCATTTGCTACCACAACGAAAAAGAGCTTCCAGTCAATATTAAGCTTAACAAAAATTTCTGAGTTTTTTTTAAGATATTTCTGAGACTTGTTTTGGTTGTCTTAAAAACTTCTTAGGAATTTGTGTCGTATTATAGCTTGTTTTTTTTCTGATTTTATCCAGTTGCTTCTTTAATTAAAACAAATACACTTTAAAATATTTTAGGAGAGATGTTTTCTACAAAAGTTAATCATTGGATTTCTTAGACAATTTATATACAAGTGATCAAAGTATTAATCAGTTTTTACGTATTAACTCTAAATTTCTAACAAAATTTAAAAATTTGTCTTTTTCCAAAAATTTTAAGAAACAAAACAAAAAAATATTCTTAAACAAAAAATATATTTTTCCTTTTGAATTAAAAAAAAAAAATAATAATAATAATTTGCTTATAAAAATGCGTGTTTTTTTGTTTGATTTTTTATGAAAATATTTGAACTCCTATTGAAAAGTTTTTGTATCATTTTTTAAAGAAAATTTTGTAAAGAATTTTGATTTTTTTTTATCAGAATGTGCATTTTTTTAATTAAATTTTTTGAGCTTTTTATTAAAAATTGTTGAATGTCTTTTTATAAAAATGTTGAATTTTTTTTTATAATTTTTGTTTTGATTTTAAGAAAAAAATTTTTTCTAATTTTTTATACAAATTTTTGTTTTTGTAATAAAGAAATTATAAGCTTTTTTATAAAAATATTTGGATTTATCTATAAAATTTTTTATAAAAATATTTGGATTTATCTATAAAATTTTTTGAATTTATTTTACAAAAATTTTTGGTTTTCTTTAGTAAACTTAAATCTTTTTAGTTTAATTTCATTTATTAATATTTTTTGGTTTTTTTTCGTAAAAATTTTATATTTTTTAAATTTCTTTTTAAATTTTTTAATTTCTTTTATACTCTTTTATAAGAAAATGTTGTTTTTGGATTTTTAATCTTTTATTAAAATTAAAAATTATTATTTTTTTATACCAATTTTTTTATAAAAATGTGAATTTCTATAAAAAAAATATTTGAATTGTAACAAAATATTTTTTATTTATTTTTAAATTTCAAAAAAAAACAAAAAAAATTTTTTTTTAATTTTTTATACAAGATATTGATTTTTTATAAAAATTTTGAATATTTCGTATAAGAAATTAGATTTTTTTCAATATTGTTACAAAAAAAAAATTATAATTTATATAAAAATTATAATATTAATTATATAATGATATATTTTTTTTAATAAAAATTTTGAAATTTAATTTTTTTATTATCAAATAATAATAATTTAATAAATTCTTTTATAAAAAAAATTATAAATATTTTTAAATATTTTATATAATATTTTTAATTTTTTTATACAACATTTGGATTTTTTTTCAAAAATCTTTCAAAAACTTCAAATTAATTAAAATTTAATTATTTATTAACCATTTAAAAAAAAATAAATTTAAGAAAAAATTAAAAAAAAACATTTCCAAAATAATAAACTAAAGTATTATAAAAAATTTTGATTTTTGTTATAAAAAGTTTTAAATTTTTAAAAAATAATTAAATTTTATTTTTAATCTTTAATGTTTCTTTTAAAAATTGCAATGTAAAACTTTTATAAAACTTTCAAATCAATTAAATTTAAATTTATTTCTTTAAAAAGATATATTTTATTCCTTTTTCTTTGAGTATAAAATACTGGTTATCTGTTTTTTTTTTTCAAAAATATTTTATGTTTTATGAGAGTCATGAGAAACTCATTGGGTGTCGTATCATCAATTCGTTTAATTTGACAGGCGCAAACCTAAACATGTCAAAACAACATACCCACAAAATATTATAACAGCCAGACATAACAGATACCTATACACACACACATATATATATAAACATACACACATTCAAACTGTGCAACAATTTTGTGGTTGGATTTTGTTGCAATTGTTTGTAGTCTTTGGTCAATATGTAAAGGAACTTGTTTAAAAAAATAAAATAAAAATCTTAAACTCTCCACTAGCCTTAACTAACTAAATGCACTAAATGACGAGCTGTCTGTTGTTGTTTTGTTCAGTGAGCTGTTACTGCCAACAAAATGAAAAGTTGTACAAAAATATCTAGCTAGCTGGTTATCTGTCTCGGTGTCTGTCTGTTCCTCCATCTGTCTGTCTTTTTTGTTAACAAAGTTAGCTACAGCAGAAGCAGCATCAGTAGTGCGTGTTTAAAAACAGATTTTTGACCATTTCTAATTCGATTTGATTTGGGTAGACACACTAACACTTAAATCTACTACACGCACACAAATCTAATTTATAAAAATAAAACAAAAAACACCTAAATACTAAAGAAAGTTTGAAATAAATTGCCTACGCTTGTCATGTTTTTTTTTTTTTTTTTTTTAGCAGCTACAGTCAGCCAGCTAACAGCCATCAGGAAAATAATACAAATAATACCAAGAATCACAAGCTATTTCTGGCCAAAGTCATAATTGACGTTAAACATGCAAAATTAAAACTCGTTAGTGTCAATTCCTAAGAAAATTCACAAGTTTTTTTTCTACATTTTCCTAAAGCTGTCAATAATTTTCTGTTGTAAGTGGTCATTGTTATCTTTGTTTTTGTGTTTGCAATTTTGTGTTAAAATTATAAGTAGAAAAAAAAATAAAATAAAATAAATTATTAAAATTACAACTTACCCGATTTAACTGAACAATGAATATGAGCTCTGGTTTCATAGTAGACCCAATCGAAACCAGCCTCCACAGCCAAACGTGCCAACATACCATATTTACTACGATCACGATCTGAGGTGGTAATATCAACAGCTCTGCCCTCGTAATGTAAAGAATTGGCATCATGTAAATATTCTTCATCCCAACTTTCGGTAACACGTAATCTTACACCCGGCCATTGATTCATAACCGATATGGCCAAAGTATTAAGTTTTTCTTTGCAGCGCTAAAATGAAAATAAAAAAAAAATAATTAAATTAATTTACATTTTTTTTATATTAAAAAAAATTTTAAAATAAATTCATTAATATTTTTAAATAAATTATTTTTTGTTATTGTGTTAGTGTTTAAAAAAAATAAAGATGCTCTTTTATTTTCTCTTTTTTAGTAAATTGTGTGTCATAGTAGTGGTAAAATATGTAGAGGGTTCATCTTCTTTTTTTATGGCTGCTTGTTTGTTGTTGTTTTTATTATGTAGTATATATTTTTGTTATTATTATTATTGTTGTTGTATGTGTTTCATATATTTAACTCCCTCACTCTTCCGTTGGCTAAAACAGAAATTAATGTTTCTGTATTTTAAAGGAAATAGGCGTGGTAAAAAAAAATTGGATTGATTAGTTATTTTGAAATTCATTTGATTCATTTAGAAAATGAATCGAAATTACAGAGATTAAATGAATAGAAAATCGAATTAAAGAAATGAAAATATAAGATAATTAATTTACTTCAATAATAATAATAATAATAATAAATAAATAAATAATTAAATTGAAAAAGATAATTAGAAATTAAAAATATAATAAAAATGAAAAAGATCAAAAATAATTTTTTGAAAATATTCTTTTTGAAAAAAAAAAAAATAATAATAATTAAAAATAAGTAAGAAAGACATAGTTGGTCAAGTCCGATCATATGATACCCCACACCATACCCCACGAATACAGAATATTACGTTAATACTAACATTTATATGAATTTATGCACTTTAGGGTGACTCCCGAAAGTGAGCTTATATGGGAGCTATGGTAAATTAGGGAACGATCCTCATAAAATTTGTCACTGTGATTTCTACTTAAATAAAACTTATTTGTGTCGAATATAAACTTAATACTAACATTCGTATGGGATTCATTTACGTTAAAGTGAATTTAGGAAGACTGTTTTATATGGGAGCTATGGTGAATTATTATACAAAACTTCTTTATACCGAATTTTATTTAAATATTGCTACATTTAAGGCATTTATGATCGTTAAACCACTATTCCGGGAGGACATTGGTATGGTGCTAGGTGAAATAATAGGTCGATCATAACCAAATTCAACAGGCTTAGTCCTTGCGTAAAAAAAATCATATGTACTAAATTTCATCAAACTGTCTTCAAAATTGCGACCTGTACTTTGATCACAAGCTTTACATTAATAGCCAGCCAGCCGCCTAGACCAACGGACATCGTTATATCGACTCAGAAAGTGATTTTGAGTCGAATGGTATACTTTAAGGTGGAAGTCCAAAGATTTTTTTCTGTGCCTTACAACTTCTGCACAAACACATAATACGCCAAACAACTATGGTGGTGTAAGGTGAAAACATAAGAAAAAGACCGTCTTTTTTGGTTTCACAATAATTACCATTACCTCTGCTATTTAAGGACCGATTGTGAAAATTTTCAATAACATTCTGGAAAGCCTTATCTTTTGATATATCTAAGTTATCAGAGGACTCTTTATAAATTATACTAAGTTGCAAATGAGCAAAAAATAAAGTTAAACAAAATTTAATTAAAAGACCAAAAACTTTCAAACTTTTAAACTTTTCCTAACTTCCAGAAACTGCTGAAGTAACAAAATATTCATTCACTTTATTTTTAGCCGCCACAGGAAAAGATTAATTAAGAACTTTTTTAAAAAAAAAACAAAAATTTTAATGCTAAGTGCACAATTTTCAAACAAAATTTTGTTATTTTAACAAAACACAGACACACACGCACACACACTCTACAAATAATATTTACTTTTGCCCAAAACAAAACGAAAGACTCAAACAACCAACCTGAAACTCTTTGAACCTGTTGCGCTTATTTAATGAGCAAATAAAACCTTTACTTAAAACAACAAACTAAAAATCCTTTTTTTTTCAAAATATTAAAAAAGAAAAAATTTCAATCCCTTTTTAAAAATTCCTAAGATTACTTAAACATTATTGACAGACTTATTTGCATTTGGTAAACAAAAAAAAAAATAAAATAAATAAATAATAAAGAGAAGAATTTTTAATTCTTGCTTGGTCAAAGTAAAGAAATCAAAAAGTAAATATTTAATAAAGACGAGAAATTTTCTATTGGAATGAAATTTTTTGAAATAAATAAATTTATTTAAAAGGTCAGAAAGGATTTTTTTTAACAGCCGCCATTTGTTTTATAAAAATTTCTAAAAATAAAATTTCTAGGAATTTTTTTCTATTTTAAAATTTTATTCAAAATTTCAACCACAGAAGCGCAATTGCTTACCACAAAATCAATTATTAACGGCCTTGGTTTTGGCTATAAAAAAATTTTCTGTTTTTCTGAAAGAATTTATAAAACTAAACATCCTTGGGTGCGACGAATTGCAGCACATATTAGATTTGCTTACAATTTGTGTACAAACATTACAACCTATTTGTTGCTTTAAACACAGGCAAATACTTACTTTGAATGCTAAAATATGTTAGTTTAACAGACTGGCAGTTAAGCGTAAAATTGATTTCACCAAACAACATCAAATAGTGACCAAAACATGGTGGTTTTATTTAGGTTTTTTTCTTCTACTCTTCAAAAAAATTTGTCATACTTGGCACAATGATTTCTTTCTTTTTCTTTTTTTTTCTTACAGAATAGAAAGAAATTTTTAGTTTTTGAAATGATTGAAAAATAAGAATTGTTTTATGTTACAAATAAGCGCTTTAATAGCCATAAGAAATTGTTTGTTTTTTAAACAATTAAAGCAGTTTTATTTATAGATTTTTTTTTTTGTAAATGTTTGGGTCTTAAGTCTTTTGTTTTATTATGGATTTTTATTTTGTAACCCCCGCCCTATACATTACATTATATATTTACTTTTTATAGGTTTTTATGTTTATTTACAAATATTTTTGTTGTTTTTTTGTGTAATATGCTAATTTTGTTGTAAACGTAAATGTTGAGAACTAAGTTTACTTTATTAAAAGGCTTAAAACTTGAAGTATGTATGCTGAAGTATAAGAAATAGAGACTTTATTTGCTTTTGATTTATGCATGAATTCCAACAATGTTAAGTAAACACTTTAAAATGTTGTTAACAGAACATTATGGAAATCCTGGCCACACTAATGATGATGATCTTTACTTAATAAAGCTTCTTTCCCCATAAATAGTTTTATATTTGATTATTTCATCACCTCAACAACTTCTTCACACATTTTTTTTTTAACTAAACATTTAACACTCATAATTAAGGGGCTTTTATCCTCTTTTATTTTCTCTGGCATACTCTTTGATGGTTAAATAAATATTTATTATAAAATTTACCTCTTTGAGTTGGTAATTTGAGTTTAGTAAATAAGTAAAATAATGTGATGATTCCCTAATACAAATCAGAGCCTCAACTTAACAGCTTTTGTTGTCTCAACTCAATGTTTAAATATTATTTAAATTGGTCATTCTGAGTTATAAAAGAACATTAACAAAAAAACTAAAGAAAGGCTAAATGCCGACGGGTGCGTAAAATAAACAACAATTTTTTTTTCTTCTTACTATTTTTTGTATGCTGTTGTTATTATTATTATTGTCATTGCTAATGTTGAATTTTGTTGATTAAATATAAAAAATTTCAAGTATTGAAATGTAAAGTAATGAATACTATTTATATTTTTATAATATAACAAAAAAATAATAATAATAATATGATGCCAGAAGTAAGTAATACCACCACCAAAGACGTTAAATGAAAAATAATGTATTTGTTCAGAAAATCATTCATGTACAGCAATGGTTTATTTAACAAAGATGTACAAAATGTTGTTAAATAATTATCATTTTAAGAAAACAAAACAGTAAAGATGATATTTGTTAAACAAATAATTTACTTTAAAGTTTTTTTTTTTTAAGTAAATAATATTAAATAGCAATACAATTTGTAATAAAGACTTAAGATTAAAATAATTAAAATAGTTTTTAAATCTATGAAAAAAAATAATTAATTAACAAAAATTAAAAATTCGAAAAAAGAAAACAAATTATTTTTTCAAAAATTAAAATAAAATATTTGTTTGAAATTTAAATACTTGAAACTACCCAGCAAAAACTTTTTGGTTTTCGGTAATAACAACTACTTATTAAAGTAGTTAATTGGTAATGAGGCATCATTATTATTTGCCTACTCTGTATTACATTAATAAGTACTCAATAGTATAATAGCGCAGTAATACTGCAATCACGTGGATGAGTTGGCTAGAGCGCTGGATTAACAACCAGAAGGTTGTTGGTTCAACCCCATTCTGAAGCTTTTAGTTTTTTTATAACAAAATGTCTAAAAAGATATTTTAAACTAAATAGAGTTTTTGTCGATTAGGATTCTATGTGCGAGATGGTGTACTGAGTAAGACGTTAGTCAGTTAAAAGGAATGGTTAGTGTGTGTCTAAGTTCGGGTCTCACTGACGGCAAAATTTTTTTGTTTTCGTTTAGGTACATATTTGTGAGTACCCCTAGAGTCAAGAAATAACTACATGAATTTGTGGACAATTCGAACAAAAATAACTAGTTATTCAGGCAAAAAATAAGTAGTTTATTTTTGTTTCCAATTATACCTGCTAGCTTACCAGGAAAGCAAAGTTTTTGCTGGGTAGCTTTATTCGCAAGCTTAAGTTCAAAGATTTAATATAAAATTAATAAAATTATAATTTTTTACAAAATATAGAGCCAAACCACAAAAGCTAAAAACTCGATTTTAAATTCATAAAATCGGTTATTATTTTCAATTTCTTATCATAGAACATTTTCCAAACTAAATTTTAAAATTTCATTTTGAATTAAAAAAAGGTTTTTGTTTGTTATTGTTTTGAAAGCTTATGAATATTTTTCATAATTTTTCGAAATTTCTTTTTATTATTAATTAATTAATGTAATTAATTTATGAATTTTAAAAAGCTTTTAAAACAGTTTTTTAAATATTTCTTAAGGTAATTAGAAAACATAACTCCTATTTTAAAATAAAATTGATTTTAACGAAAATTAAATTTTAAATTTCTCTTGGGTTTAGGCTGATAAATTTTTAAAATTCTTACAAATTCAAAAAAAATGTTTATATAATCTTTTGAAAAAATTAAAAAAATATATATTATTACTTTAAGAAAATTAATAGGAAATATTTCTATTTTATAGATAACATATTAAATCTAATATTGAATAAAATTTTGAAAATCTTTTGTAAAAATACTATTTTGAAGAATTTTAAAAATATATACACTGCCTGCCACTTGAATAAGGAATCACATTTTTTAACTTTAATTAAGTATATCTCCTAAACGAAAGTACAGAAAAAAATAATTTTTTGCGCAACCAAATTTCAAAGTGTTGGCTTTAGTTTCCAGAAGAAATAAAAAATATACATATTTTGTTATACTAAAATTATGCATTTATTTAAAGACATGTATTTCTGTGGTACCTTTTCGTGTGTCACTTGAATAAGGAATATTTTAAAACTAAGCAAACTGTAATTTATTTTTAAATTTTAGGCTATAAAAATGTAAGTTGTTATCTTCTAGCATTCAATTAGTAATGAGTACTGCCACCATTTTTAGAAATAACCTCAAAAATGCGATTTGGCATCGACTTGTATAATGATTCTAAGTAATTTAGCGAAATTGAACTCCATGCTTCCGTTATTGCATCCTTTAAGAATTCTATCGTCTCAAATGGTTTTCCTCCTTCATAAACTTTTCTTGCAAGTCAACCCCAGACATTTTCCATTGGATTCAGGTCTGGTGAATATGGGGGCCAATCCAAAAGTTGAACACTTTGTTGATTAATCCATTGCGTTACTGCTCTGGCGGTATGAATCGGAGCGTTGTCGTGTTGGTACGTTCAAGGTATTTGTCCAAAGAAATCATTAAATTTTGGAAATGCTTCCTCCAGAATGTTTTTGTAAGTCGTTGCAGTCATTTTGTTGGATACAAAAACTAATTCTATGGTACCATAATACGAAATGGCACCAAATACCATTATTCCGTCCTCTCGGCTGTGTCTGCGGCTCAAAAATAATTCCTCCTTATTTAGGTCATGGAGGTAATAGTTATACCCGTCGGGACCATCAATATTAAAATTTTTTTCATCGGAAAATACAGCTTTAAACCATTTTTTGAACCATGTCATTGTATTTTTGGCAACTGCAGACGTTGTGATTTGCGTTTTTCATTAAGTGGTGTTTTTTTTTTGCAGTTTTCGTCGGACTATGTATGGGCACGACTTTAAAAATACGGTGCACTGTTCTTAGACTGGCACTGACTCCACTTTTTTCACATATTTTTGATACCGATATGGCAGAATTTGATGCAATTCTAAGAATCTTTCGTCTTTCTTTTGGAGTTGTTGCCATTTTCTTCCGCCTTTTCATGTTTTTTCCATATCTTTCCACGTTATGTAAATAATTGTACACAACTGTCTTTCCTTTATTAATGTTTTTGGCTATTTGGACCGGATTCTGACCCAGAGATTTCAAAATCAGAATTTTTTCTTTTTCAGAGTTATTAAGAGCCTTACCACGGCCCATTTTGAATAAAAACTATTTAAAAACTATCAAATTAAAAATTCTCTAGCCGTTTATATTGAAAGAAATTCACATCATAGCCTTTCTGATTAATATTAAAAGAATTCCTTATTCAAGTGACACACGAAAAAGTAACACAAAAATACATGTCTTTAAATAAATGCATAATTTTAGTATAACAAAATATGTATATTTTTTATTTCTTCATGCAAACTAAAACGAACACTTTGAAATTTGGTTGCGCAAAAAATTATTTTTTTCTATACTTTCGTTTAGGAGATATACTTAATTAAAGTTAAAAAAATGTGATTCCTTATTCAAGTGGCAGGCAGTGTATACATGTTTTTATTCATTTTTTTTTTTTCAAATTACTAAAAATTATTTTTTTTATAAAAAGCCTTTTTGAAAACTAACATTTCAAAATAAACAACAAATGAAAAACTTTTTCATTTGAGCCTAAAATTTAAAAGAATTTTTAAATATTAAAAAATCAGGAAAAAAATTGCATTTTTTTAATCTAAAAAAATAACATTCCTTTAATGCAAAAAAAAAAAAGAATTAAATTCTTTAATTTAATAGATTACAGGTTAAAATATAAAATTAATTACATCTTTTAGCACTCTTTGTAAAAATAGAATTTTGAAGAATTTTTAAAAACCAAAAAAATTGTTACGTAATACAAAGTAACATGATTTTCTTAAAAGTATAAAAAGATATTTTTCTGTAAAAATTAACAAGTGAAATTCACTTTATGTAAAAGCTAACATTTCAAAATAAATAACAAATGCAAAAACTTTAAATTTGATCCTAAAAAATTTTTTAAAATTTAAATACAAAAAAAAAAAAAAAATAAGACAAAAATTTCATAGCGTTTTTTTTTCAATAATTTATAAAAATAACAATTGAAAATCACTTTGTTTTGCAGATAATAAGTAAAAATATAAAATAAAAAACAAAATTTAAAATTCTTTTCAAAAATAAAATTTTGAAAAATTTTTTAAAAATCATAAAAATATTGTTATTAACAAAAAAAAAAATAGATTTCCTTAAGTAGTTAAAAAAATGGTAGCTGTAGCTGTAAACATCTGAGAATAGCTTTTATTAATAGCCTACATTTCAAAATAAATAAAAAATTAAGAATTTTTTAAATTGAGTCAAAAATAGAATTTTAAAGAATTTTTAAAAATAAAAAAAAAATTAAAATTTTGAAAAAAAAAACAATAACATTCTTTTAAGATAAAAAATTTAAGTTCACTTTTAATAGTCCATAAGTTGAAACATAATATAAAATAAAATAAAAATTTGTAAATTTTTGGTAAAAATAGAATTTTGATTTTTTTTAATCATAAAAATTTTTATAACAATAACGGAAAAGGAATTTTATAAAAAATATAAAAAATGAGTTGCTATGGATTTAAATATTTTGAAATAGCTTTATATAATAGCTTACTTTTTAAGCTAAATGTAGAAATAATAGTTTTTAGCCGAAATATATTTTTAAGATTTTCAAAATTTATATCAAACAAAAAATAATAAAAATAAAAAAATATTTTTTATGAAATTTTAAAAAATATTACTCCTTAATTATAATTATAATCCTTTAAGATAATTTAAAATTACTGGATTTAATACACCATAAAGTAGAGTAAATATGGAGTAAAAATTTTTAAATTCTAATCAAAAATAAAAAAAAAAAATAAAATATGACTCATTTATAAAATAAAATATAAAATAAAAAATAGAAAATAAAAAATATATAAACTTTATTTTAAAATAGAATTTTAAGGAGTTTTAAAAAAAAGAGAAAATATGTTGGTAACAAAACTAAGAAGGTAATTTAAAAAAATAATAAAGAATAATAGTTATTATTACAATAAACATGTGAAATTAATTTTATATTGAAGTCAAAATAATTACAAATAAATTCTAAACAACTAAAACAATTTTTTTTAAGAAAAAAAACCTATAAAATAATTTTTATTGTTATTATTTTTTTTTTTTATTACTAAAGATTAATAAATTTTTTTTATACTTTTCATAATTCAAAAGTTTCATTAATTTAGCTATTATCTATATTATTTAAAAAATCTTGCTTTAAGATTTCCCAGCTTAATGATTTTCTAGCTTAATTATATAAAAAAAAATAATAATAATGAAATTAAATGAAACTATTTTACTGACTAATTTGAATGTTTGTTTTTAAAACTTTTAAGAAAAAAAAAAAAAAGTAAAAAAGTCATCAGCACTTAAATTAAACTATAATTCATTATAGTCTTGGCTTAGTTTTACTGTGTTATTATGGTCATCATCATTAAATATTTGTTGGCAAGGAGCAAAATTTTTTTTACATTTAAATAAATTGAAAGAAATCTTAAAGAAAAATTACAAAAAAGAAACAAAAATCAACAACTATAAAAATTTTATGTAGTTAAATTAAAATGTTGTTTGTTTTAATAAAACGACAAACATTATGAGTATTTTTTATAAATTTATGTTGTATAAAATTTACAAAAAAAAAAAAAGAAAAAAAACACTTCAAAATAATGTAAACCACTTGAAGTGCAATTCAAAACATTACAGTTCAAAATACAAACTCCATAGAGTGTAGTACAGTGTATGTAAAATTGTACTCCTTAAACGTTAACAGTTTTTTTTTGATCATTCACAATAAGGCAGGAAACTAATAAAACAGCAACAACAACAACAACAACATTAACATTACACAAATAAATTTGTGTTTGTTCATAAGACACTTGTATATTCGAATTCGTGTGCTATTAACACACGCCAATGTACTATGTATAATCATAAGCAAGCATTTAACATTTAGCTGCATTGCAGCATACAACAACAATAATTTCTTTTCCATGCCACACACATACCAAGCGGCATTTTTACAAAGCCATAGTGCTGAGTGATCGCTTAAAATCTAACAAATTGATGATGCCCCGGGTGGAAAAAAAAACAAAAAAAATTTAATTTGTCTAATAAGTGTTGTTAAAAAACACAAAACATTAACAAAAAAAAAAAATAATGAACTAAATTAAGTAAATCTCCTGTAAAGTTTAGAGAACACCCATATTTTTGTTTCCATAAGGAATAGCAACAACATAAAGGGGAGGGAGAGAGTCAAGCTTACTCTGGTTAACAATTTGTTTGTGTTAATTATGTGTAATTTAAAGACTTTGATGATACATTTACGTCTACTTAATTATGTAGAAATATATATTGGAACATAAATTTGTATCTTTAAACCAAAAAAAAAAAAATGATATCGACAACCAGATATTGATCTAAATTAGTTTTCGTTTTATTATCTTTTAAAAAGTTTGTGATTTTTATAAAAATCCTACGAATTGGGGTAAGTTTTTTTTTTTTAATAAAGACCAGTTTTTTGTGGCCTTTTTTAACAAACCAGGGAGTTAAAATTATCAACTTCCGTAATTGTAAGTTTTCGCTTCCGTTGTTAAAAGCATAACAGCTACAAAAAAAAAAAAAAAACAAAATCAAAACAAATTTGTTTTTGTTAAAAGGATATTAAGTATCTGATTACTTAACAGATTATTTAACTTATTTTTTTGCTAGTCAAAAAATCGTAATTAAATGAATTAATAAAGTTTAGCAGCATTTACCCCTTACACAACAAAAAAAAAATAATAATAAGACACCAAAACTTAACCCTACAAGAAAAAACTGAAAAGCACTTGATTTAAACCTTAAAAAAACTTAAGCAATTCACCCTTTTTTGAAAATTAAAAAACAAACTTAAACTGTGATTTACTTTTTTGGTGGTGCAAGTAATTCTATACTACTTAGTTTTAGTTTTTTTTTTCTTTCTTGTTTAATAAATTGTGTCATTTTTTTTCAATTTAAAATTAAGAGCGCTGAATTTAATTTGAGGTTCTTGTGGTTATTTAAAAATAATAAACAAAATAAATAAAAATTTTAAATTCATCATTTTTATTTGTTATTACTACTATTAGGTCAAGTGTAAATAAACAATATAAAAATATCAATCAGTTGTAAACTAAACATTAAAGATTATTTTTATAAAAAAAAACCCATAAAATGTCAGCAGTTTCTAAAAATTGTTTATTATTTTTACTTTATTCTTTATTAGAATTTATAAGCAAAAGCTAAATCTTTATAAGCAGTTTTTTAAGATTTATAAAAAAGATGGCAAAATCAAATACAAATCTAAACAAAGAATTCTTAAAAAAATAATATAAAACTCTTTAAAGGAAAGAAAATCAATAAGACAAAAATGAAGTCATCAAGAATAATAAACAATTTTAAAACTTAATAAAAAAAGCTTTTGAAAGCTTGATAAATTCTAGGAAAAAGTTTTATATGAAAGCTTATATTATAAAGTTTATTTGAAATAAAAAGCTTTTGATTTTTAAAAGATTTTTATTGTTATAAATTTACATCAAACATTTCCAAAAATAAGTTTAAATTTAGTTACAGTTGAAGAAATGATCTCATGATTTATAGAGTCAATTTGAAATAAAAAGTTTTTAATTCTAAGCAAAATATATTTTTAAGTAATTTTTTTTTAAATTATTTTATATTACAAACAAAACTACACTTAAAAGCTTTTATGTTAAAGTTTAAATAAAATAAAAATCTTGTCTTTTTAAACAAAAATCTAATTTTAAGAAATTTTACAAAATTTTAATAAATTAGAAATAAATTTAAAAAAAATATAACTAGTTTAAGTAAATAATAAAATAATGTTTTATTTAAAAGCTGTTTGTATTAAGGTTAAAATAAAATAGAAAACCTTTTCATTTTAAGCAAAAATCTAATTTTAAGATTTTTTTAAATTTTAATAAATTATAATAAAATCTTCAAAATAGTCTTAAAAATTTAAAAAGAAATATTACTAATTTAAACACATCTTAAAATAAAGCTTTATTTAAGAGCTTTTGTGTTAAAAATCTTAAAAAATGCAGCTTTCGTAAGATATTCATTAGAAAAGAGCTTCATGTTAAGACGTTTATTTTAAAGTCATTATAAAAATTATTATTTTTTTTTTTTTATTTTAAGCAAAAATAGATTTTTAAAGAATATTTTAAATTAGAAAAACATTTTAAGATTTTATTAAAAAAGAGCTTTATTTTAAAGCTTTTATTCTTAAGTAACAACAAAATACATTAACTAAAACTAAAAGAATTAGATACAAATTTCAAGACTATTTTAATAAAAAAAAATACAACTTTCTTAAGATATTTATTAAAAAGAATTTTATTACAAAGCTTTCATGTTTAAATTAATATTAATAAATTTCTTTGAATTTTAACTAAAAACGGGTTTTTGAAAAATTTTTCACATTAGAAATTTGCGCAAAAAATATTTCGTTTAGGAGATATACTTAATTAAAGTTAAAAAAAATGTGATTCCTTATTCAAGTGGCAGACAGTGTAAAATCAAATCTTAAGGAATTTTTAAAAATTTAACAAATTAAGAATTTATGAAAAATTTTCTTTAAAAATATCAAAAAATATGATTTATCTAGGATAGACTTTTAGATAAAGCTTTATTGAAAAGCTTTTATTTTTTAGCTTAATATCAAATTAGTAACTTTTGAATCAAAATGAAAATCTATTTTTAAGGAATTTGAAATTAAAAACAAGAACTACATACAAAATGGTGACAATATGGAAATCTCAAAAATATGATTCCTTAAGATAGATATTTATATAAAGATTTTATTTTCATTTTAAATCAAAATGAATTATTTTTAATTTTGGTTGAAAAAATAAATTTTTAAGGAATTTTCAAAAAACAAATTAAAATAAAAATTTGTGATTTATTTTTTTTTTAAGATTTTATTAGTTTTAAATTTAGAAATAGTTTTATATTAATTTTGGACATTCTTTCAAAAAAAGAAAAAACATTCTTTTTAGAAAAATTATTAGAAATAGTTGTATCTGATATAAAACTTAATATTAATACGAAATAAAAAAATCTTCTAATTTTAAACAAGAAATTTGAAAATTGTTTAAAAAATTAAAAAAAAAAATGCGATTTCTTTAAATAATAACTTGGATAAATTTAATTTATAACTAAAATCTTGAAGTCATTATAAAACAAAATGTTTTTAATTCTAATTAAAAATGGATTTTTAGGGATTTTTTTTTAATTTATTATTTTTTTTTTTTTATCGAAATAAGTTAAGATCTTTAAAAATATTTTCATTATTATAATTTATCATTTATTTGTTATTTGTTTAAATTTCTTTTTATTTTTAATTAATGGCCTTATATTAAAACAATGACAATTTAAATTTGTTACCCCCAAAACAATTCATAATAAATGATGTTTGCATAACAAAAACAAAATTCATTTCAAAACGATACAATATTTGCATAAACGTTTAAATTCTCAAAAAACAAAAAAAAAAAAAAAGGATCAAAATCTTTAAAATGTGCAATAAAATAATGATCAACACCATAATGACAACGATTTATGATGCGGCCATAAAACGGATTTTTTTCTGTTATTTCGTTTCAAACCTAAACTAAATGAATGTTAGTGGATATGAAAAATATGAGCATAAATTTTACACTTCTAGGGAATTCTGGCTTTTACAAATTTTAAACTGCAACAGAGAAAAGGAAAAAAAAATAATAATAATGATGCAGGTAATATTTATTTATAACCCAAACAATTTGTTAATGAATATTTGTATAATAAATCATGAATGAGAATGGAGTAAGCAACGAGTGAATGAAGAATGTTTTTAAAAGAATTTTTTTCGGATTAATCTACAAATGCTTATAAAGCATAAAGCTGGTCTTAAGAATGAATATGGAAACAAAAAAGTCTTAAATTTCATAAATTACATTGAATATGATGTATATTCAATGTAATACGATATTTAAACTGTTATAAAACTAATTTTCATTGTTTTGAAGGGAGTTTCAATCAAAATTCTAAACATATATATATATATATTGTAAAAGAATTATGAAATGCCTTAACAAATTATTATTATAATAAAATATGCTTTTTTTTTGGATTTTGTTTTTCTTAAAAAAAAAATAAGATGTTAAATCATATGTAGAGATATTTAACTTATGATAAGCTTAAATGTTTGATGATGTCACTCTTAATTTGTCTATAAATGCCTTGACATCCTTTGCCATAATTTCAAAACATAAATGAAAAAATAATATAAACCCTCATATATAAATCATTTAACGTGGGAACTGAGTTAAGTTGCTACAATTCCAGTTTTCCCTAAAAGTTTACACATCATCTTATTAAAAATCTTATAAAAATAAACACAAAATCTTTGTTAAAAAAAAAAATAAATAAATAAACACCAAAAATGTTTAATAATCTCTAAACAATGGGAAAGCTGTAGCAATAATAAAAACAAAAATTTCAAATTAAAAGTATGTGGCTAATAAAAAAAAAAAAAAAAAAATATACAATTTATCATCACTAGTCCATCAACCATCAATATCAATTTATTTATATGAAAATAAATTAAGCGCAAAAAAAGCGTAACAAAATAAAAAAAGAATCTAAACAAATTGCTCAGATTTGCATAAATGTCTTTTCATTCCCTTATCTTAGAGGGGCATCAAACATATGAAATATTTTCTAACACTCATGAGTTTTGTTGTTGCTATTTTTAAAAGGATATATTTTGATGGATTTATTTGAATTTTTTTATTACAAATTTGATACTTTTTTTCTAAAGCTTTTTTTTTTAAAGCGTCTAATTTAAGTATTACCGACAAGCGGCTCTTAAATAAACTCAAAACTTTTATGATCAATTTCATATTGGCTAGTAAAACTTAATGCAAATATAATAAAACTATAAAGAAAAAAAGTTAATAATAAACAGAGCATTCAAAAAAAAAATGAGAAACTAAACTTTAAACGTATCATATTGCATACCTATAAATCGTTAACCCATTAAGGGATCAATTTTATTGAAATATATAAAGAGATTTATTAATTTAAAGCTTTAAAGATGATTGTGGTAAAAAGCTTTTTATAAAAAGGTAATAAATTTGAGAAGAATCATATTTATGAAACTTTTTTTCAAAAGCTATTTTGTTCAAGAAAATTCTTATATGAGAAAGTTATATTAAAAAGCTTTTAATTCAAAAGTTTATAAATTTACTTTTTTAAGTAAAAAAATATTTTGATTTTAATGAGCTGTTTAATTTATTTTAAAAGTTTTGGTAAAGTTTTTATGTTAAAGAGAAAGTTTATTGTAAGAATTTTATATTAAAAAGCTTTTTTTTTTAATTACATAAATTTGAAAATAATCATATTTATTAAATAGGTGTTTAAAATCAAGTTTATTTCAAGAGAAATTTAATTTATTTTAAAGGCGTTTAAATTATTTATAAACTTTTGTAAAGTTTTTGTATTAAATAGAAAGTTTACTATAAGAAATTTGTATTAAAAAGTTTTTTGCAATTAAGCTTTTTAAAAAAGAAAATTAAATCAATTAAAGAAAATTTATTTATTTTTTCTTAAGCTCTTTATTATTATAAAAAAAGTTGTATTAAATAGCTTTATGAAAATAACTTTTAAGAGAAAAATTATTTATTTTAAAGTCATTTAATTACTTTTGAAACTATTGTAAAATACTTTTAAAAGAAATACATTTATTATCAAAAAAAAAAAAAAAAAAAAAAACTATTAAGAAGCTTCTTTTAAAACCAATATAAAAAAGTTTTTTTCTATTAAGTCTTTTAAAACCTTTTTTCGCAATTAATATACGAATTTGGGAAACCTTTTGCAACTTTTTATACAAAAAATTCTTTTATAAAATAAAAATTTTAAACTTTGAACCGTTTTAATAAAGCTTTATTTTTTAAAAACTAATAAAAAGCTTCCTATAAACTAAACACAAGATAGCTTTTATGAAATAAGTGTTTTAATAACTTATCTTATTTAATAAAATAGTTTTTTAAAACCGCTTTTATAAAATAATCATTATTAAAGTCTTATTTTAAATATAGTATGTTTTTTGACAAGAGTTTTATAAAAATCTTTTTTATAAAATAAAAATTTTAAAAAGCTTTTTTTTAACTTTTTTTAAGTATTTTCAGAAAGCTTTTATGAAATAAATACTGCTAAAAGTTTTTTAGTTTTACATGAGTTTTTGAAAAGTTTTCATAAAAAGCTTTTTCTAATAGTTGGTTTTAAGTTCTGAAAGCTTTAATTTAAAAGCTTTTTATAACAAACCTTTATATTTAATAAATAACAACCATAGCTTGCTTTGAAAATTTATTAAAAATTCAAATTAATTAATTTCCAAATCGCCTCCCCTCAAAGGTTTAATTTCCACCAAACTAGGTAGACTTACATATGTCTGCCAAAATAAGCAAAAACATCTTGTATATATTCTTTAAAATTTTCAGCACATACCACCAAGTCATTGTAGCAAATTTAATTTGCAGCTATAACAATCGCGCCTTAAACAGCAAAAAAATAATAAATAAAATTTTAATCACACATCAGGGATTATGGCGCTTATCGTTTCAATTTCAAATGAAAGGCCATAATAAAAAAAAAAATAAATAAATAAAGAAACATATAGAGGATTTAAAAATTCAAAGCAACAAAAAAGTTAATAGATCTTTATTAATGTCATTAAATGACGCCTTCTGGCATTTGAAGATCAGTTGAGGATCACTCACAAAAGATGAGTAATAAAAAAAAAAAAATAGTAATAAGAAAATTGAATTTTTTATAACTAACACAATTAATTAAAGGAATCTCAAAAAGATGATAAAGGTTAAAAGATTTTGTCCTCACATATAAAAGATAAAATAAACAAATTCCTAAAAAGATTCAACGAGTTAAGGACAACAAACATTCAAGAGAAGGTGCAATAGCTATTCATTCATTCATTTTTATTCATGTTTTGTTGTATGTTTATAATTAATAATAATCAAGCTTCTTTAACCAAATAAAAAAAGGGCTCTCACACAAAACCTAAAGATCCCCCGAAAAAAGCGCCAACAAGCGTCAAAAAAATATTGTTCAAAATGATGGCCATTGGGTAAACGTTATGATGAACTAAGTGCTGCCCATTAAGGTAGAGATTAAAAATTATAACAAAAAAAAAAAAAAAAAAAAAAAAAAAAATACAACACAAATCTGTTGGTTATTGTGTGATTTTTAATAACCCCAACATGTTGTGGTCTAAAACATCCGTCAACACAACCAACCAGACTTTTTTTTAACAAACAGCATCAAAACAATATAACAAACATACAAGTTCAAATAACCAGTGTATAAAAATCAAAATTAAATAAGATTAAAATACTTGTATCCCCCCAAAAAGTTAAAAAAAAAGAAAGAATAAAAAGAAAAATGACAACATGCAATCTAAAGCAGATAATACTACCAAAACAAACAACAACTACAATAAAAAAAACCAAAAAACAAGCTGAGAATGAAAAAAATAAACTGAACTTTGAAAGAAAACAAGCTTGAAATGCATATGAGCTAAAGCAAGCATAAAAGCTAAAATTAAAGCTAAACAGATGATATTAAAAAAATTGGTGGTTTGATGTGTGTTGTAGCTTTTTTAATCTGTTAAATCAAACAAAATAAAATTCCTAAGAACTTGAAAAGACTTTATGTCAAAAAAGAAATTGGTTTAAAAAGTTTTTTGCTTTTTTTGGATCTAATAAATAGAGAGAATTTATTATAAAAAATCCACATCACTCATCATTTTAAATAATCATAATAATATGACAAATTTCAATTAGGAAGCTGACAAAAAAATAAAGTTCTTTTTGATCTACTTTGAAGTTTTGAAAAAGGTTTATAACAAAAAAAAGCTTAAGTTGGAAATAAAAGCTCTCTACAAATATCTTTTGAAAATTAATTTGATTAATTTATTTTAAATTAAAAAAAAATAAAATAAAATAAAAAACAGAGTTAGTATGTTTTTTGTATTTTACAAAATATAAAAAATTAAAGCTGGAGCTTTAAGCATTTAGGTTTATAAAGAAATTTGTTTAGTAATATTATAAGTTTTTATGAAACTTTTATAAAAATAAAATTTATACTAAAATTTTTTTCTAATGATTAATAAAATTAAAGCTAGAACTTTGAACTTTTAGTTTATTGACGAATATTATGTCATAATATTATAATTTAAATATAAATTAATAAAATAAAACTTAAGATGATAAAATTTTTATTATAAATTTTTTATATGATAATTTTATGTTATTTAAAATATTTTTTAAAAATTTCTAAATATATATATCCTATAATAGAAAATATTTTGTTGAAATTATATATAAAAAATAAAAAAAAACATTTAGCTTAATTGAAAGAGTATCGAAATTTTCAGCGATTTTTTTTTAGTTACAAATTAAAAATTCCAATTTGATTTATTTTTTTAAATCTACAATTCAGTTGCTAAAATATGAAAAAAAAAAATAGTAAGAAATTTTAAAATTTTGGTTAATTAAAGAAAACTATTTGAAAATATATAAAAATAAATTCATATTAATTAGACTTTGTTATAGAATTTAAAAAAATTTTTTTTAAATCATAAAAATTTTCAAATCTTTTTTTAAAGCATTTAAAATAAAAAAAATTATATGTTAAAAATTTTTTAAAGCAAATGCTAATTTTTTTTATTTTAAATAATACTCTGAATGTTTGTTTTAAATTATAGCAAAAAGGTTTGCTTAAGTCAAAAATTAAAAAAAAAATTAACTTGGAGATTCATTTTAACCTCTTTTATTTTATTAATAAAATATAAAATAGCAAAGTCTAAGTCTTAAAAATCTTCAAATTTAATAAAACTCTTTTTTAAGATTATAAAATTATTTTTTTTCTGTTTTTAATGCATTCTTACAAAATTTAATTATTAAAAGAAATTACTACAAATGCCAAAATTTTTTGTAAATATAAATCTAAAAATTTTTAAAAATTTGTTTAAGCTCTTAGGTCCTTTTATATATTTAATTATTTTATTAATAATATAAAAAATAGTGAAGTTTAATTTTAGCTTTTTTAAATTAAATAGAAAGTCTTATGAAATTTAAAAATGATTAGTTTCCCAAAACTAAAATTTTTGTTTTTTTTTTTGAAAATCCAAAAATTTTTCATAATTTTCTTTTTTGTATTAATTATTAAAAATTTAATTTTTTAATTTTTGTTAAAAGATTTTAAACTAGATGTTTAATTTTGTTTGTAAAATAATACTAAATATTTGCTTTAAAATATTAAAAACAAAATTAATGAATTTATAATTTTTGATTTTTTTTTAAATTGAAGAAAATTATTTTCTTTTTTTTAATTAAATATAGGCTTTTATAAAAAAATTTTTTAATAACAAAAGATAATCTTGAAAGAATGATTTTTTTAAATTTATTAAATACAAAATAAAAAAATTTTAACAATTTTTTTTTTTAATTTAAATTAAAAAAAACTGAACTTTTTTAGACTACATTTTATTCTTAATGAATTTGAAATTAATTTATTTTCTAAAAATATTTCCAAATTCCTTAAAATATCCTTTATCGAAAATATATTCCAAAAATTCCTTTAAAATATCCTTTATCTATGTAATATTTTCTTTTTTACTTTTTTTCTTTCAAAATTTATTTGATTTTTATATTTCACATAAAAATTTCGTTTGTTGCGCTGTTTTAACTATTTTCAAAACAATTTCTCCTTTAACAAAAAACCAATGTCAAATGGTAGTTGTACAATAAACAAAGTCAGTAGTCAGCAGTAGTTACAACAAAAGCAGTTAAACAATTTTTTTTCAAAAACAAAATCCTTGACGTTAAAGTGTGTGAATGTCCTTGCTAGCAAAAATAAGAACAAAACACACATATATTTCAAAATATGCCCAGATAATTAAAGGTTACAAAATATTTTTCATGTAAGTGACCCTGAAAATTGGCGACCTCGAATTGTAGTTAATGAAACGAAACTAAACGCGATTTGTTACACATTTTGCTACTATTTTAGGTGTTCTTATACAGCTGACTTAAGACCTTGGCCTTTATAGGTCAAAGGAGACAAAAACGTAGATTCTTTATTAAAAAGAAAAAAAAAACATAACGTAAAAGTAAATTATTAGTTCTAATATAACCTTGACTATATCAAGTCAGTATTTATAGTTTTGGCGCATTTCAAACAAAAATGTTTTTTATTTAAACTGTTAACCGTTTCACACTGTTTTCAAGGTTTTTGGCAACCTGTTTAAATACTACTGTTTTTCAGAATTTGTTTAAACAAAAATCCTTTTCAATTCAAATTGAAGTTTAGTGTGGAGGTCAAGAGAATTTAAAAGAGACACGCGTCTGTTGGTTATCATTTTTTTCTATTCTATGACAAAGTCATAAATATGCTTATTGTCAAATATTTTTACAGTTTGTCTATAATTTACAGCTGTTTATAAAATATTGGCTATTAATATTTTAATTATTATGAGCAATTTTTCAAAACAAAATTTACAATTTTACAAAAGAAAAAAAGTAAAATCAAAAGAATTATAATGGGCAAATGTTAATAAATAATCGCAAAACAAATGTTTACAATTGTTTTATTACTGTTGATTTAAGCTAAAAGAGATTAACTGCCATAATTGTAAAATAACTTGTAAATAAATTGTAAAATAAAATAAAATAAATTTTTAAAAGCATTTCTTTCTTATAAATTTTTCATAAATCATTTTTTATACTTTTCTTTATAATTTGGATTAAAGGTATTTAAGTCATTTTGCCTTGCAGTTAGCAGTTTCGTATTGACTATTTAACGCTTTAACTTTCCTACCTGGTTTTGTCAAAAGTGATAAGATAAGCTTTTTTAAAGTTTTTTTTTTGCTTAAACACTGAAAGAAATTTGAAAGTGAAATTTAAGCAAATTGAAATTCAAATGCCTTAAAAAATATTTTTAATAAAAATTTGACTTAAAAAGATTCTAAAAATTCTAAAGAAAACTTTTTTAATATCTTAAAATTTTTACATTTTTTATTTTTATAATAAAATACAAAACTTTTTTAAAATTTATAAAATAAAATTTGTTCTAAAAACCTTTGACAAATATCAAATTTTATAATAAAATCAAAAAAATTAAATTTGTTCCGATTATGTAAAATTGAATTTTAAAATTTATGATTTTTTTTAATTAAAATTATTTCTTCTATTAAGCTTTGATTTATAATTTTTCCCTAAGAGTTTTTTCTTTTTTGTTTACATTTTTATGATATTATTTTTTTTTTAGTTTTTATAATTTTTTTGTTCAGTGTATGTCATTGGTTTGTAATTATTTAGTAGTTCATAAAAAAACATCTGTAATGTTTGCTAATAACCGGTAAAATTCATTTTATAGTTGTATTCCATAGAAAAACAGTTGTAAAACGTTTAATTTTTACAAGTTATTTTATCACGCGCTATAAAAAAATATGAACTTTTTTGCAGTTTAAAAGAAAAAAAAACTATAAAAAAATAAATAAAAATTGTAGGAAATAAAAGGGAAAAGATTTTCATTAATAAATTTTAAGTTAAACTTTTTTAAGCTAAAGATTAAATTAAGTTTAATTTAAAAAAAATATATTTAAGATTAGCTTAGCTTAACTAAAGTTTATAAATATTTAAAAATTTTGATTTGATAGCTTTTTTATATTTAAACTAGGTTTAACTATAGTTGAATGATTATAATACAGTTTAAGCTATTAAAGTAGATTTTAGCTGTTTATAATTTTTATTCATTACTTTTAATTAAGTTTAACTGGAAGTTATTTTAATTCCACTTTTTCGCTTTGAAGTTTTAGAATGAAGTTGTAGAACTGTCTGTTATAAAAACTTAGTTTAACTGAAGCTTAGTTTAAGGAATTTTAAATATTTGAGTACTTGTGATAAATATTTAACTGATATATAATTCCTGATTACTGAAAAATAATACATTTTATTTGAAATCCCAATTTTCAATAAGATTTCATTTAGGGTTCTTTTTAACATAGTTTAACTAAAGATTAAAAGCGGTAATTCTTATAAAACTTGTAGAAGTTTAATAAGTTTATTAAGTTTATTATTATTGTGACAAATTTTTAACTCATATTTAAAACAAATTACTGCTCTTTTGTTTGACAATTAAATATTTAATAAGATTTCATTCGATTTTTGTTTTACTAAATATTATAAAAGAGTAATAAGTTAAAACTTTTTTAAACAAAACTTTACTAAACTAAAAAATTTCGTTAATGTTGATAAAGCTTAAAATATTTGAGTTCTTGTGATAAATATTTAACTGATATTTAAATCAAGTTTAATATAATAAATTTATATAAGATTATATGAAATTAAAATTTTTAATACAATTTCATTACATTTTCTTTTAAACATAGTTTAACTAAAGACTCTGTTCTTATGAAAATTAAAAAAGTTAAAAAAATATTAATGTTTTTCTTAAAAAAATTAACAGATTAATTCATTTTAATACTAAAATATCAATTACAAACTTTACTAAACGTAGTTTAAACGTAGTGTAACTAATCTTTAATATCTTCATAATATGTAAATCTAGTTTAAAAATAGTTTTTTTTAATAAATCAAAAATTTTAATTTTATGGCATTTCCCTTAAAAATAATATTTAATTATTATTTTTTTTTTAATTTTCTTCTTCTTATTATTATTATTATTATTATTATTATTATTATTATTATTATTAATTTATTAAAACTATAAACAATTGTTTAAGTTAAACAAATACTTAAACAAAAACAAATATCTCCTTATAAACACACATTTAAACATTCCCATAAGATATAAATTGCAATTGGATCAAACTGCTTATAAAAAAATGATCATTGTTTAGATTAAAAGTTTATTGCACCGTTTAAATAAAAACAAATTTAGATCTGATACACACATAGACTTACAAACTTAGCAAATGAATCATGGCGACAAACAGCAAATATTGCAACAACTATAATAATATTTATAGTGAAAATAATAAATAAGTTTATTTTTGCTGCTTATTATTGTTTATCAATTATATTAGCAAATAATTAAGATCGATAAAAGCAAACAAACTAAACGATTACAAAATGTTTATATTATATTAACATACAGGAGGGGAAACTTGATTAAACTTAATCAAAAAATGAATAAAATTTTTCTAAGAAAAGTTAACAACTATTTTTTTTCCTGTGTACTGAAGCACTTAACTTTAACTATTTATGGTTAATCCCTAATAATTTTTTTTTATTTGTCATTTTCCTTCATTGAGTTTATGTTAAAATATGCGATAAGATAATAAATAAAAATTCCTTAACAAATTTCAAGTACTTACCCTGGTCATAACATGATCAGCACCGGTACCCTCTTCATCCTTAAATATAATATCTTGATTGTTATTAAATTCCAATTTTTTAAATTTAGCCGAATTACTTTTGATGGCACCTTCGCTAATACCCGAAGCTCCCAATGACTGTTCGGACATATTTGGTACATGCTGTTTAAATACTAAAGGAGTCAATTTACGTTTTGGTCGGGGACCACCAATACCTCGTCCAGGACCACAACCAGCAGCCGTAGAAAAAAGATTTAAAACCAGCAGGAAGGTACATAAACGTTTAAGGGTTAAATTTAATGTCTTAGAGGTTAATTTTGAGGATGTTATTGCTGAAGCTATTGAAGAATTATTTTCCATTTTAGTATTGTCCATTTGGGGGTTATAGCTTTTGGATTGCTGGTTAGCTGTGTTTGCTGCAGTTGGTGTAACTGAAGAGTTGAGGCAGATGTGACAATTTTTGCAAGTAAAAGCGCTAGTGCCTTCTAGGCAGGGTACTCGTAATTCAAATTCCATTTTGTTCAAATTTTTATTAAATGTTATGTTTCAAGAATATCGATAAAATCTCCGAGATTTTAGAAAATTAGTTTTTTTCTTCCTTTAATTTAAAAACACTTATTTTGACATTATTTTAATTTAGCCACATTAATTTCATAATTATTTTGTTATAATTTCCTTTTTCATATATCTATATATTTGCTTTCAATAAGATTTTTTCTTTTAATTAAAAAAAAAATTTATTCCTATTTTTATTTAACTTTTTTAAAATCTCAATTTTATTTTATAATTTTTTTTTCACTAATTTTCTTATTAAAATTTCTTAACGTGCTTTCAAAAAATTGCTCTTTGAATTTTAAAGAAACAAAATATTTTGTTTAAATTTCTAAAAACTGTTATTTTTTTATTTGTTAAGACTTTTGAACACGCTCAGAACGACCGTTGCGCTCGCTTACTGATTGACAAATGACATTGCTAAACGAGGGTGCTTTCAAGAACCCCGTACGCAACGATTTTTCGTTTAAATTGTTGCTGTAATTTGTTTCGGTTTATCCTACTCTGCTTGCTATTACTGTTATCTGCTTAAATATTTTCATACCATACTTAAAAATTTACACACACAGATACACCCGTAACAACATCAAAATTTACCTTCTCTACTCTAGACCACTCAAAAGAAATGAATTCTCTAAAAAATATGTTCAATCATTTAAATATGCATACACACATCTAGAAAAAAAAACCCATAATAGTTCATTCAGTCACAATTGCAGATTCATTCAATCTTCAATCATGCCTAATGTGTAACTCTCTTAGAAAACACTCAGCACAGCAAACACTAATACTCTTACAAATAAGAGTTCATTTCTGTTTACATTCCATCTAAAGCTGCATAAAATGAACTCAGTTGCAACAGAATTTACTCTTTTTTCTCCTTTATTAAAGCAATAGCCCAGAAAGAGACAACTAGCTCTCATTAACTCACACATACTATATTATTAATACTCAATATTTTACCTTTACAAAAACAATCTAAATAAAAAGACAATAAATCGATTAAACTCTCTTTCCTTTAAAGGTGTTTGGTATCTGTTTAAGTTTATTGGTATTGGTCAAAAATGATCAAAATTTTGGTAGTAGAGAAGTATTAGTTAACTCTTCTTTCATATAAATATCATTTAGTTTTCGGTATTTTTGCTTACATCTTCTTTTATTTTTTTTTTTTTTTTTCTTTTAATTTTGAGGTTTTTGCCAATTCGAGATTTTTTATATTAAATTTCATTTAACTGTTTTTTAGTTGCTATCAATTTCAAATTACTCATAATATTTGTTACATTGTCACATATTACCTTGTTTCTTAGGTCGATTTTTTTTCGGCACTAAATTCTCAAGTGAATGAACGCTGAACGTTTTGAAAGAACATCTTGTTTATGTGTTAAACAATTAACGGTTTATTTTTATTTGACATAATTTTTTTGTTTATATACAAATTATTTTCTGTGTTTTAAATACACTTGAGAAAATTTATGAAATTAACATAAATTAACATTTTGACACTTTTTTAGAAAAGAATTTTTAAGTTTATTTGTTGATGAAATGAAAAACAATTTAACTGATTTTTTTCTCGAAAAAAATGTGTAGAATAAGTTAAAATATGCATAAAAATGTGTTTAATCATTTAATAAAACTTTTACCTTTAAGTATCTGATCGAATTGATTTTCAATCTTAATTAAACAAGGAGGAGGTTACAATCCTTCTGAAATCAATTTTTAATATTCTGTGAAAAAATAATCCGAAATCTGTTTAAAATACCTATCTGCTATAAAGCTAATATAGAGAATTTATGCACTTCAGTGTGGAAAGTGGGGCTTATGTGGGAGCTATGGTTAATTATGGATCGATTCTTAAAAAATTTGGCACTGTGATTTTTACTAATGTATGGGGGCTAGGAGAAATAATGGATTGATCACAAGGTTTACTTGAACAGACAACCAGGCGACAAGATGGACGGATTGGCATCGCTTAATCAAGTCAGAATGTGATTCCGGTATACCTGAAGATTATCTCTTTGCGTTACAAACATCAGTACAAACTAGGGTATCCAATTATTTGGGTTTTCATAGTAATCGGTTAACTCAACAAATAATTATTCTAGGTTAAAGTTGATCGATTAATAATAGATTAATAGCAAATTATTCGATTAACCGAATAGTCTTAGTAATATATGTAAGTAAAACATATAAATAACCCTAATTATAGGATTTAATCTATTGAAATACTTTTTTAGAAACATAATATAGATCTAATTCCTTCAAAAGTTATCAGTTCTTTCGCCTATTTGTATGAAAAAATTTTTAACCTAATGCTACAAAATATTCTCCTAATATATTAAAAATAACAAATTTTCAAAATTTATAACTCCAGAAAATTAAATTTCGGTTAATCTGTTATTCATTTTATTCATTATTCGAAAATAGACAATTTCAAATTATTCGAACAGTTAATCGACCAAAATTATTCAGATAATCGAATGACGATTAATCGATTGGATACTCTAGTACGAAAATGAATACATACAGAGCAAAATTAAGATTTTCGTAAAACTCTATGAATGTTATAAAATAATATTTTATTAAAATTTGGATATTTCAGACATTTCCCATCGTAATTTAGATTTTAGGGCATTATTGGAAAGTTTATATGCAATACTATTGATATATGAGTCGTTATCAAAAATTTTTAAAACTGGCTGAAACTTACTTTAATCTTTAATAAGTTTTGTGGTAATACTATTTTAAACAAACGGGTTACAGATCTGAACTCACAAGACTTGAAACTAATAAAGTGCAAAATTTTACCACCATATTGGACTGTTGCACTTTTCTACTATTGAAAATTAATATTTAAGGAAATATGTCTATCTAGATAGTCTAAATTCGAAATATATGTGTTTAGAGTCAAATTAATTCAAGTTATAGTAATAGGATCTCATTACCATTAAACAGTACTCGTTAAAATAATAATTAACCGCCTCCAAAGCTAAATTTTGCTGGTTTGATTTTAGTAAATAATATGTGGTGTGTTAGAAGAGTTTCCCATTACCATATTAATATCATTAAATCAACGATTGGTGGCCGCAGTATCTTTAAATGACCACATGTGTTCATTCGAGTAATATCAAATATCTACTGTTCCATGACTTTTATTAATTTTTTCATGCATGATCATTTAAATATTGTGTATCTAAGACAATTTTTAAGAATCCTCATACTAGATTTACACATAAATATTATTTCAGTACCTTCATCATAATGTTATTCTAAAATACTCTTGAATCACAACAAAATTGGCTAATTTAATAACGTTATAGCCCTAATCAATGTGATCAAAAATCATTTAGCCTAGCGTTGCATTTTTTATGCTCGATACTGTATATCTATTCTTTCTAAAGTTCAGAGATGTGCTTCAATTGGCATTAGGTGTGCCGTGAGAAGTACACCTCAGGCAGTACTGGACATCATTCTCCACCTTCTTCTAATTGAGGAGTTCGTGAGATAAATGGCTGTAGGGAATTTATTTAGACTGAAGGAATTGGGATTAGTAGGGAGTTTTACAGCGGGGCATGTTAGCATACTTAATGAAGTCAAATTTGATTGGATTATGTCGGTACTACAATTGACTTCGGGTCTACTTCCGTTAACTAAATCCCTAGTAAGTGCTATCTTCACAGATGGCTCGAAGATGGAAATAGGCTCAGTAACGGGTAACTACTTCATGGGAATGGATATGAAATGGTCGTTTAGATTGCCTGATAGTTGCAGCGTTTTTTAGGCAGAAATTCTAGGCATTTCCAAGGCCCTAGGATTACTGGAGGAAAATGTTGAGAGGTACACTGAGGTAACTATCTATGCGGATAGTCAGGCAGCACTACTGGCAATGACAAGTTATTGTGTTAATGGATGCCTACAGAATAAGACTCTGTTGGGTTCCTGGTCACTGCGATATTCTCGGCAATGAAATAGCCGATGAGCTAGCTCGTAAGGGCTCGGAACTAGACAGGTCTCTTGTGGAGGTATCGATTAGGATTCCGATTGGGTCATATTTCATGGCCATACGGGAATGGACTTTAGGAAGGACTGCAAGGTATCTAGAGCGTTATGGCCTAGTCTTAAACCAGCAAATTCGAAGCATCTTCCAGGCATGAATCGTAGGAATCTAAGGGTAATTGTTGGTATAATTACTGGTCACCTCGAAATAGGAAATATGACCAGTAAGTGGGACACTGGCACTTCGGACTTTTGTATGACGTGCGATGATATGGAGGCATTAGAGACAGTGAAGCACATACTCTGTCATTGTGTAGAGCTTCAGCATTTTATACTGAAGTAGTTTGGAAGCCATATTCTACACGAACTAGAGGAGGTTACGGGTAAAGGACTCAATAATCTTATAGAGTGCGTAATGGGGATATAGTGGCTTAAAGGTAATCAGAATTGATTGATGGGTCTTAGATTCCACACTTTTCTTTTATTTCGTTATCTTTCTTTCTATTCTAGTGCCTTATTCTACTAATGTCTTTCTCTTTCTTCTTCTATTAGCTTTTCTCTGGGATCACAATGGATCGGATGGTCTCTAGGTGGAGGAGTGAAGACGCCGCCCCTTTTTAACCTAACCTAACCAATTGTATATCTATATATTTTCCTTGACATTTTGAACCTCTATGGTAATACAAATGTCCGGATATTATGTCAATGTTTTCTGAATCTGTTGATAAATTTTACATCGTATACATAATGAATCGAACATTTATCTTAAATTAATTTAAGCGAGAAGGTAAGCGCAAAATTTATATTCTATTAAAAATTAGGGCTTAATTTTATAAAACACTTCCCCTCACTTTGAAAGAAATTTTCTTATAAATTGCTTTTAAAAAATTTGTACAGAAAATTTTCAAATTGAGCTTAAGCGATTTGCAAAATAAGGGGGTTAATTTTTATCCAAAATATCTTGATGTTGTAATCCCACTTGTATTGTTTTTGAAGTTTGTGAAATCAAATTAAAATCAAATTTACACAAAATTATTCATCGAAAATGATAAACATTATTTTTCCACAAAAACTAAAGATATGAAAATAATGTCGTTGAAAATTTTGTAATTTTATGTTAAAAAAAAAAACTCTTATTTCAAATGAACAACATTTGGTCAATATTTTAGAATATTCCACTATGCCTCTGCTCTATCATAAAATAAAAATTTTATAAATACTCAAAATGTTGCAAAAAATACTTATGATCAGCTCATATTTCAATATTTCCTACAGTTCACTGGTGCAATTTGGAAGATAATTATTTGCATTACGTAATAGATGTGGTTGCAGCCTTGCTAATGAGATTCCGGTTAGAGGACCACTATCTGTAATAGGTAATTGCAGAGTTTGACGTCTATGAATACCAGTAAAATTAAATACGTATTTTTATGTTCCGCAACATTTCTGAACTAATTTTAACCAAAAAAGTGAGGGTATTCCACCTTTTAAAACATTTAAGTAAAGATTTAAAAATGTAATTCTAACTTAAAGCGACAGAGTAATAAAATAAACCTTTTAAAAAACTCTTATTAATTATATAATTTTATAACTTTAATTTAAATATTCAATTCCTGTAAGTTCCATTAAATTCTTTAATTTAACATTTTTTCCTCATATAGCATTCTTTATCATTTCATTAAAACATTTAAAAAAAAATAGTTTTGAATTACCTTTTATAGTCCTATTTTCTTCCATTTCGTAAACAACTAATTGATTAAAGTGTTATTAAATTTATCTTCATTTACGCCTTAATAAAATTAATACGAAACCTTCTCACTAACCCATTTATATTTTTAAATGATTTTTCAAACAAAAGGAAAACCCGAAAATAAAATTTATAACCATTTTTTATTTTATTTTTTGTTGGAATGCCATTTCATTCATGCCCCCATGACTTTGTCATACATACAACAGGTGCGTGTTTGACTGGCTGGGCTAGCGGTTTGACTGCTATCTGTATTGTCTTTTTTTAACTTACTCACTTTTATTTAAATTAATTCTGTTAATAGTTAAAACTGAAATTGAATATTTGTTAGAGTTTATGATATGTTTAAATATTTAATAAGGTGTAGTGTAAGTCTACATATAACAAATTTTTTAGATAAATACAAGTACGAGTAAATATTTATGTATATGATGCTGAGTACACTTAAAGAAAATTTTCAAATAAATACTTATGTAAACATTGCTGGCGTTTTTTAAATAAATAATTGAATTTTATTTTTTCTTCCTTCACCTTATTGTGAATAAAGTCGAGATTTATGCATCGATTTTAATGGAACATAGTTCGTTTTACTTGTAATATATCCGGCTTTATGATAAAGGAAAAAAGTCAGCATCTTTTGACGTTTTCTATTTTTTAAGATTTTTTGAAAAACAATTTTTATACTCTACACCACCATAGGTGGTTGGGGTATTATGCGTTTGTGCTAATGTTTATAACGCACAGAAAAAATCATCAGAATCACTTTTTGAGTCGATCTAACGATGTCTGTCCGTCCGTCTGGCTGGCTGTCCATGTAAACAAAGTGCAGGTAGCAATTTTGAAGATAATTCAATGAAATTTTGTACGTAGGACTTTCATGACACAAGGAGGAAGCCTATTGAAATTGGTCCTGATCGGTCCATTATTTCACCTAGCCCCATAACGATCATAAATGCCTTAAATATAGCAAAATTTTAATAAAATTAATAAGGGCTTGACCGACTATATCTTTCTTATTTATTTTATTTTTTATTTATTTATTTTTTTGTTTATTTATTTTTTGATACATCTTTTTAATATCTTCCAAACTATTGATTCGATATAAAAAATGAAGTAGGTGTAATTTGGACATAATTTGAATTATAATTTTTTGATATTTTTTTTTTTTTAACCAAATCAAGGAGTTTATTATCAAGATATATTAAAGTATGTGTGCTACAACCTCATTCATTTTCTTCTTTAAATTTATACCATGAACTAAAGTAAAAAAGTGATTTATAGACAGAGAACTTTAAAATTAAATGAACTTAGAAATCTTCCGTTTTAAATAAAACATTTTGTGTAGTTTCAAAAATAATTAATCTCATTTAAAATTCTTACACAGATTGCATTCAATATATTTTGCATAAATAATTATTTTTAATGGAATGTACATTTTTTGCTCCCTTTACCCCCGCTCTTAAATTAATATAAAAATTTCAAATATTATCTATAGATGTAAACAAAATTTTACATTTGTCTTTGTATCCGACAGATGCAATTATATCATAACAAAGACTTGTAATACCACCGAAAGGATACGTATGAGTGATTCACTATTATGACCTTCATAATAGCAGCAAGTTTTTAACATTATTATTCGTTTGTTTTCCGAGTTATTAATAAAAATGTTATGCTATAGAAGAATTGTTCATTCAAAATATTTTTATTTATCTATTTCTCAACGAGTGTTCTATTATTATTTTTTAAATTTATTAATCTTAAAAATAAATTTATAGAATTTTGAGGCAGAATCGAAATTTTTTGGAAATAAATCTGTAACTTCTGATCGGCCGGTTGGATTTTTATGAAATTTGGTATAGGCATAGCAGAGGAGTGTAAAATGTTAAGTTTGGAAGGGGGCACAACAAACCCCTCAGGGGCGGAGCTAAGGGAGCTCAAAAGTTAGGTACCTCTGACATAAAAAAAAATTTAATCGCTTGCCAAATTTTTGTTTCTCGTCCGATTTCAAATATTTTTATATTATATTTTTATATTTATATGTTCTATTTATCTCTTATACTTTTCGAGTTATTTGCGTTTGAATTTTTAAGCACCATAATTTTGCATGTCCTTGGTCCAGTTTTTTTCATATATATCCTAGTATTTCCGACCGATTTTATTAGTTTTTTTTTTCTTAACTAGTTAAAGAATAAAATTATCTATTGAATAAAAAAAATTAAAGTCGATACCTTTACCGAGTCCTAAAATAAACGATTTTGAATTTGAAAATTGCAAAAAAGACGATTTTTTGTGTTTTTTTAGCCGAAAAAGTATCTGCACTCTTTTTTATCTAAAATAAAACTTTCTTTAGCAACATATAATAATTTTGCACTTTTCTGAAAGGTAACTTTACAGACTTAAGATAAAAAACCAGCCCAATAACTCAATTGGTCATGGTACACACCCTCCCGAATTCGACCTATTTTATATGAAAGTTTTGATTTTAGACCATATTTTCTCAAATTCCAAAGCATGAATCGACAAGCGGTATATATTTTAAGAATCTTCAATATGTTGTTAAAAGTTTTAAATCAAAATCTACGGAACTTCGGAAAAATGTGGATTCTATAGCCATAAATGTAAAAAATCCCATTTTTAGGAATTTTGAATAGTTTTTTTGGGAATTCAGGTAAACCCTACCCCTGATTGAAATTTGGTTAAAGCGCTTTTATTTACATTAATAATATCCACATTTCTTGCAAATTTCATTAAGATATCATTATAAACAAATATGTTATTACAATTAAAAAATTTGCATTTTCTCCAAAAACCCCAAATTGGGCCTTTTGTTTGGTTTATTTCTAAATAGCGAAAGAAATTTTAAAAATATGTATTCCAAATTAAGCTTATCCTTTAGCATATATAATTTCCGATCTTTTGTAAAAAGATTCAAGTCAATATCATGCCTTATTTCAGAAATATGCGCGTTTAAACTTTTATATTTCCAATTTATTGTATATATGAATATATTTTTACAAACTTGCAACTTTTGCCTTTAGCTTTGCGTGAATAATTACTTAGAAAATTATGAATATTTCTGTATACTTTTAATAATATCTATACAGAAAATATTTTTATAAAAATAATTAATAAAATTTTTTTATTTTTAATAGCGTTGCCACATTTCCCAAATTTAAGTAAATCTTTATCATTTTCTAGGCATTCATATATTTCTATTAATGAATTTAAAATAACAAAACAAACAAAAAATGTCTATTTTAATTTAATAGGATTAGGTTTGATTTATTGCGTTTACGATTTTCTTACTTTCATATGCGAATATCTGAGGATGTAAAAAATTTACATAAATTTGTCTTTGTGACGAACGTAAGAAAGGATATAATTATATTGTCACGAAGCTTCATAATGTTACGAAAAAGATATATGGGATTTATTTCTGAGAAAACTTTTATCATAAATTTCGTTTGGTTTCCGAGTTTTTAATAAAAATATAAATGCATATTACAATTTTTCATAAAAAATACTTATTTTAATTTTTTTTTTTATTAAAAAAAGTTGTGTATAACAGAAGAATATAATATCAAATAATATATCATTCACTGGTGTGATTTCCGTCCTTATGTTTTTCTTAGAAACTCACATTCTAGAGTTCTATTAAGACTTTTTATATTTATTAATATTTACAATAGATATATTTTGGGTCGAAGATTATACTGTACTTTTCGATCCTCATTCTTCTATATAAAATAATCACTAAACATAAATTTTAGTGGAATTGAACAATCTGCAAATAGATTTAGCTCATACTGATCAATATTATGGAAAATATTCTCTAAATTGCTGTTGCAAAATTGTGTTCATTTATTACCAAAGATTAAAAAGACAAAAATTTCTCATTGTGTGGAGAATCAAAGAATTTGGATTAAAAAAAAAAATGTAATATTTTTTCTTTATTATTTTTTTTTCAGTGTATTTTGAAATTATAAACACAAAAATAAATTTTGAAATGTTGGAATTATGAATGTATGTAGAAAATACATGTGTATTAGGGTGGCCTTCTCGGAGAATAGCCTAAAAACGAAGGAATATCAAGTTTTAGACTAATTGGAAATATTTAGAGGTGGCTCAAAACGATCAAAATCTAATTTTTGTGAACTTAGACCTTGAATATCTTGCGTAGATCACACATGATTATTGGTAAATTTTGGTATCATGTATAAGACACCAAGATGAAACTTTTCGTTGATATCTTATTTCCCTGAGGTATATTTGGTTAAAAATTACGTATTTTACTTTAAATTTATTACACCAACTTCTTCGTTACTGGTAAGTATTTTTTTCGCCATTACAGAAAGGTAACTAATTCAAAAAGATATAACCCAAGTTAACATCTATTGTGGTAATTTTTTAATTGTTAAGCAAAGTAGAAAAAGAACAAAAAAATAGTAATTTTAATTTATAATATTTCGATCACTTTGAGCCACCTCTAAATTTTTTTCATTCAGTCTGAAACTTTGTATTTCTTACTTTTTAGCTAATCCGCAATCTTGCGATGTTTGCAAATTTCTAGCGGATGAGACCGAGAATTTGTATACCATCACAAAAAAGGGCCACCCTAATATGTATATAAGTATATGTGTTTGTATGTAGAAATATGTACGATTATTAATGTTTGAACTTTTCAATAATGAGCGGTGTGAGAACAAACATTATGCTTAAATCGACAACAACAGCAAAGAAAACAATTTTTCTTAAAATACGAAGATAAACGGGAAAGTGCGTTTAAAAATCTAGAAAAAAAAGTTGCAGTCGAAAATTGCCCTTATTGTCTTTGTTTGGCGGCAGCAAATTAGAGATTGCGGACTATAGTTAGATACCAGCAGAATAAAACACATAAACAACATTATTTGACTAAACATTTGAAAATGAATAACATTAATAATTCAGCTACAAATGTCCTAACATCTCACAACAACAAAAATTAATATAATTACAAGATCACGAAGCAAACATTCAAGAAATCAATAACAAGATTTAAAACTTTAAACTGGACTTAATCACAAACAAGGATTTGAAATATAATTCAAACAAATTGATACTTAATATGGATAAATTCAATCTTTTAAAAAACATTATATAACAGTTATTATATTCTTGCTATTATTTTGAACCAACTTCTCAGTTTGCCTCCGATTAATAAAAGCAGAAAAAATATTTTCAGTCAAAATATCAACATCATCATAATGAGAAAATACTTAAATATATGAATAGAAAAATCAAAAAAAAGCCAGTAACTAAATAAAATTAACAAAAAAAAAAACCTCTTACTATCAAACATACACACATTAAAGTACATACATATGGACATAAATACATATATAAATATATCGAAATCTATTTTGTAAGCATAAAATCATGTATACATATGTGATCATCATCTTCATTTCTTCCATCATTATCATCATCATCAACATCACATTTATGTTTGGACGCCACTTTAAGTGTTCTCTCACACTTAAAACGAGACTCATTAAACGCCATTGCAAATGTATATGTATATATATTAGTATTTGTGTGTATGTGGGGCGGAGCTGCCCAAAGGCACACTTTTGTGAATGAATACAACACACACATATATGTATACACGCACTAACTTACACACTTACTTAAAGATTTAACGTTATTAGAGGTTTTTTTTATAAAACAATATGGGAGAGTATTTATTTTCTATATACCTATATGAGTATAAAATATCGGAAGCAACGGGCAACATCTTCAGCGGTATCATCTTTTGGGGAGAATAAATATATTTCGATTTTTTTTATATAAAAATATAACTATAGTATAGACAACCACAGACCAAATCAAACCAAACCAGGCCATTAACCATGTGTGTAAGATTAATATGAATTAATATGATCAGAAGTTAAAAGGGATGAAGTTTAAAAGAAAATTTGGAATAAAATAAGAATAAAATAAAAATAAAAATAATGATAATAATTTAATTTCCTAAGTTTATTCATGTATTCATTTCTGCTAATATCTAATACAAACAAAACTCATTTTTGGTAACGCCAAACAGGGACAATAGGGGAAATTGCCGATTATTTTGGTCCTTCAGCCCGGATTCAACCACATCTACAATCTTAGTGCTCATTATAAACTGTTTCAAGCGTTTGCTGCTTCAAAACTCACTTTTAGTAACCACAAGAAAGAGGAAACAAGGTCAATTCTTGATTTTTTTTCGTGGTCCTTCGAACCGGATGCAACCTCTTAACTTTCGATTATCTACTTTATCAGCCAACGCCGATTTAATCAGCTCACACCGGCCTAAAATTAGTCGTCATCATTTTTAAATTTTCACTGAAATTCAATGCAAGAAGTAGTAATGCGGTGTCTCCATCTATTCTTGTTTATAAAATTTATTTTATTATGTGCCGCCGCCATCGATTAAAGAGTATCACGCCGTAGCCGCCGAATTTTTCTCTGATCTATAACCCAAATAATTGCTGTTGCAAAATTTAGTCTTGGTAACGCCAAATGGAGACAAGATCAATTATTAATTTTTTTATGGTCCTTCGAACCGGATACAACCAACACTTTAAAGGCCGGTCATTTGCAGCTTAATTGTAATTACCTGCTCCTTTAAACTTTAAAGTAAAATGCACACGATCAAAAACATCGCAAAATTTTGCGCAAATTGTTTTAATACTATAAACTCTTTTAAAGCTCTGTTTATAATGTACTCATCGTACTTTATTTATTCACAATATATCCAACTAAAATACACATACTACATCGGAAAAAAAGAAATATATATTTAACTTGTATTATAGTTAAGTTCCCATAATAAAATGTGAAAAAAATCATCATGGATGCCGCTACAGACAAAAAAAAGAACCAAAGCAGCAACAACATCAAAAATGAAAACAATTTTAAAGTCCTAAATAAGCATAAATAAATGGCAGCCGATTAAATATAGAATGAACGAATCGAACGAAAGCTTGATATAGCTTTAATAGTAATCAACAATGAAAGAAAAAAAGAAAAAAAATTATCATAATAATGATGATCATCATCATGATTAGCAGCATCTGCATCATTACAAAACTGATGTGCGTTTTGTTGAGTTTTGCTTCTGACGCCAGTTATAAAGTAAAATTCATTTTATTGATTCGATATTCTTCATTTTCATTCCTTTTCTCTTGTTTTTTTTTTAATTTTTTTCATTTTTACTCATTTTGTATTCCTTATGAGTGTTTGTAGCTTAACAAAATATTTTAAATATGTTCATTTTTTTTTGCAGCAGCTTCTTGATGAAGTTTTAGGGAGCTTTTTCCAGCTGGATTTTTTTTTTTTTAATAAAGTACTGTGTTGCTGGTTTGAAGAGCATAAATAATTATTATGAAATAATGTTATTGTGTTTGTATTAGTATCAAAAAAATGGTATGTTTTGTTATATATGTAAGCTGAAATGTTTTATCATAAATTGAACTTGTTTTAATCACTCTGTATTTCATTTTGTTTTGAAATACTTTAAATGAGCAGAGTGATTTGATTAATATCAATAAGTATTTCCGTTTACAGTGAGTGCGAAAAGTCAATGTTTAATTAAATTATCTTAAAATTCTTTTTTTACACCAAAACTGCTTTTTCTTAAACTTTTAGAAGGATTCAAAAATCAGCCTATGGTTTTGGAATAAGTTTAAAAGAGAATATTTTTTTTTTATTAATTTTTCCAAATAAAACATGCGTAGGAAATTGATGCACACTTTAAGGCATATAACTATTACTGTATACATCTATTTCTCTGTCCAGAACTCCATCTATTTGAAGAGTATTGGCAATTAATAAAAAAGTATTTAAAGTATTTATGGAAGATATTTTAGAAAAGATTTATCATTTTATTAAAAACAAGTGATTTTTTTTGTAATTTAAAATTAAAATTTTCAAACTTAAATATATAAATATATATAAATAATATAATATAATATATATATATATATATATATATATATATATATATATATATATATATATAGTTTTTATTATATGAACAAACTCATCTCTATTTCTCACAGTATGGATTAGTTCACCTAATGTTTTTCAATCATAACATTTGCTTTATTCCATTGCCTCTTTTTCCTTCTATATAATTTAATTAAAAATATCCTGAAATTCCAAATATATTGTCACAGAAAAAAATATTTTCTAAAAATATTAATAAGAAATCAAAAATGAATTCAATTGCTTTTATAATTTAATAAATTTCAAAAAACAAAAGTTTTTATAATATATGTATGTATTATATTCAAATTCTGAGAAAAATATAAAATTATATTACAATAAGGTAAAATTAATATTCAATTATGCCCTAGAATTTTCAAATTGCCGCCTATAACTTTAGCCTGTATTATAAAATGTATATTATCCTAACAAGTACCAAATGCGCTATAACTCCAAAAGTGATGACGGCACATACAATTTTACAATCTATAAATATTATAATGGCATTAAACTCTTGCGATGTTTAATAAGCCAGATAAACTAATTTTTGCAGATTTATAACCAGAATATTTGAATAGCTTGTAAAAATGACAACACGAAGCTATATGCATTAATTCGATTCCCCTCATCTAATTGTGAGGTTTTCTTCTAATATTACTGAACTTGTCAACATTTAAAAATATAATTTTTACAATCAAAATATTTGCAACTCAAAACCAATTTTTAACAATCACATATTTGTTTAAAATAATATTTTTTATTTTATTTAAATCAAAAAATATTTACTAACCACAAATTATTGAAAAACTGGTTTAAATACAACAAGTAAAAATGTAATTCTTAAAAACTTAAAATATCAAAAATATATTAAATGTTCATTAATAGGTTATATAGACATGTTTTTTTATAATTTCCGTACAGCTCTTAAGACTGCACAGAAAAAATAAAAATTTATTTAAATTACGAAATTGCTTATATTAATTAAAATTTTAATTGATTTTGTTCCAATCATCAAACTCAAAATATTAATTAATTGATTTTTTATAAAATTTCAATTAATTTTTCAAATCAAATCAATAATATTTATTATTGAATTTTTGCTTAAAAATAACTTAAATATTAATTGACTAAATTAACGAAGTCCATGTCCACTATAGTATCACGATAAAAAAATTTATGAAGACCCCTAAAACTACTTTTAACATTCATGTTCTCTTTCCAACCAGAAATTGAATATCACTTTTCTAGTACATTTAGCCAAAAAATTTATAGTTCTTTTTTTTTGAAATAGGAAATTCGGTCCATAGTAATACTTCTTAGTAACTGCAAAAGGGTATTAGCTCAAAATTACCAAAATTTTGAAACGTATTTTGGGGAAAAAAACTCGAAACTTATTTTGTTTTTACTTTTGGGAACTGAAGATGCATTTTAAATATTTTTTAACTTTTTCCGCATTCAACAGAATCTTTGACAAGTCTTCCTACATCGAAATAGTGACACTCTAACTCATATGGTTATGGGATGGTTTGTATAGCAATATTTAAATATGACATATTCCATCATCCCTCTACAAATAGAAAGTTTATCTGCAGAAAGAACAATCATTACGAAAAATTTAAAAAAAAAATATATATATATATATTGATATAACTCACCATTAGGACGCATGTAAAATTATAATAATATGATTTAATTAAATGGATATCGAGATCCAGAAATAATTTCCTCAGAACCTACCAATCTAAGCAATAAAATAAATATTATGAAAATTTAATTTGGATGTTGAACATTACTTCTGATTATCTTTTTCTACACACTAAAATTTCTTTTCATAAGCATCTAAATGAAAAAAGAAATAGCTATTATTCTATTATATGATTTACCCCTGAACTTTTTCATAAAACATGGATATCTGTCGCCTGCCATCAAAATATACATATATTTTTTTTTATTTGTAGACTTTTCAAATTTTCAGCCGTCTTTTTTGTTTTTGATTTTTGTGTTTGCTTTTATTATTATTTTTTATTCGAGAAAAAATTATGATTAATACAAATATGTTTTTAATTAAATTAAAATTTAATATCAAATAGTTAATTAATTAAAAAAAATATTTATTATTGTATTATATTATTATGTTTGCTATATTTTTAATATAGTTAATAGTAATAAATAGCATATCTCTGTTCATCCAATTTTACGAAGAGCTCTTCGCCATTTCGGAATGCTTTATTATCGCTATTACATTTGGCAATCATTTTTTTTAAAGTTTTTTTTAATAAAATCTAGCTCATTTTATTTGTAACATATCCATTCGATTTTTAGAAAAGATGTTTAATTCTGAAAAAAATATTACTTCAATTAGAAAAAGAGAATAAAAAGTCTTGCAAACGTTTTGAAAATTTGAATTTTGAACATTATACCATTGCAAATAATAATTTTGCTATAAGTATTTTTACTTTATGAAGAAAATGTAATTAATAACTTTAGAAAATACCGAAAAGTAAATACAAAATATAAATATGAACCCAGTTCCGAGTAATTTGACCACTACTATATAACTCCTATTTTTAATGTTAATAAAAATATTGATTCAATTAGAAAAAGAAAAAAAATTTTGCAAAAGTTTTGTACACTTTAATTTCTCTAATGTTAAATTATTCTATTTTTCAAACCTGTTCTGAACAAATTTCTCTATAGATCAAAGTAATAATATTTCGCATTTTGAAAGGATTCTTTCCCTGAAATATTAAAAATACATTTCATAATTTTATATAAATTATTTTTATTCAGTTCCAGTTCCGTTGAAATAATGGATTGGTGGGTGAACGTATGACTAATAATAATACAAGATACGATAATAAAAAAAAATTCAAAAAATTACACATACGACTCTTCGTCAGCACACCGACGATATGACTAACAAACTAAACCTTAAACTAGTAAATGAGTCTATAGATATTCTTGGAAAAAAACTTTATTAATTACAAGAAGAAACAAAACTACTAACATTGTATAATAGTGGTTTTTATAGTTATTTTTGGTAACAACATGAATTTTCTCAGCATTTAATTGTAAGGGAATTGCTTTTTTTAATCATCGATAAAAATAAACCGGAAATACTGACAAAATAAAACAAAAGAATCTGGCCAGGTATAATCTACACATTTACGATTGGATAGTGGAAAATAATAGCACTTATTTTTTTATATACAACTATACGCCAATGACTAACAGAATAAACGCCATCTTTTTTAATAAAAAGAGAGAAAATAATTAAAAAATCTCAATTATTAAATATTTTAGATATTTTTATTAATTCAAAAATTGTCACTAAAATATTTTATTGTTATTTATTTTTATTTTATTAATTTTATTTTTTTAATTTAATTTAATTTTTTAATATTAATCTATTTTTAATTAATTAAGATTTTTTTAATTGATTTAATTTAATTTTAATTTATATATTTATTTATTTATATTTTAATTAATTTAAAATTGTTCAAATTAATTGCATTTTTTAACCTAATTAATTTTTATTTCTAATTAAATTAAAATTAATTTCTAATTTTTTCCTGAATTTTCTTTCACTTATAAAGTTTGTGTCTTAAGACTTTTTAATTAAAAAAAAAAACAATTATGTTTGTTTCTTAAGTCTTCGATTGTTTATTTCTCTTTGAGAGCAACAATAACAAACACGTATGTAACTTAAGTCTTTACAAAGCATATGTAAACAAACAAGCATGTGTCTTAAGTCTTTTGATTTTTTCATATAAATTCTCAATAAAAATAATATTTATTAATAAAAATTGTTAAATATTAATGATTAATGATTTTTACATAAAAAATTGTCACTTATTTTATTGTTTTAAATATTCAAAAAAAAAAGAAAAATTCTTTTCTTTTCCTTTAACTTTAACCAATACTTTGACCACAAACATTTGCAAATACATTTACAAATACAAATTTATTATTTTTTTTCTTTTTTTTTTGCCAAATCACTGTTTGTTGTAGGTGGATTAATTGGCAACATACAATACTATAAATATCAAAATAATATACAAACAACAAATATCTACATAAAACCATTAACATTCAAAACACACAGCTATACAAATTAAACTATGACTTCTACAATTACAATTACTGACACCACCACCAGCATCACTAAAACTATTAGACTAAAACTATTAGAAGTAAATTGCATTCATCTGTTAGATTCTTAAGAACTATCCAGCCGAAAGAAGTAATAGCAACAACAATAAAATAAATTACTAAACAGAAGGTAGTATGAGTAGCTGATCAATGAACAAATGATTTTTTGCGGTTTAAAAGAAACAAAAAGAATGAAAGAAGAAAAACAAAAAAAAGGAAAAGAAATCTTTTGTTTGAGGCAACAGTTACAGTAGATATACAGTAGAGAGACTTGTAGCGTACACAGGCTGATATGAAGGGCATATTTTTTTGTGTGTATATAAGTATTTCTATGTAGACTGTGTTTGCCAATAAGCACAACATGCGGTCTAAACAACTGCACCAGCCAGCCATGTTACTGCAGCCTTTTCTAGTACATGTTTAAACTCGTTGGTATAATAAATGTGAATGTGTGTTGGGAAAATTATAAAAGAAAACCTTAAAAAGTGCTAACTAGTATGAACACCAAGTATTTTGAGAACAATAGCGATTTGCTGCAGTTTAAATAATTTCCTTACTTAGAACCTAGTAATGGCCTTTACCACATACATCAGTACTAAATTGCTCACATACATGCATATACTTTACCAAATGTATTTGTAGTTGTACATGTTATGGTTTATTATTACTTGCAGTTTTTCTTGTTGTTTTTTTTTTACTTAATAGTTGTTGTACTTAGTACTGCTGCATGTTGTGCATTTTAAGACTTGTTGTTCTCTTTGCAATACTCAATAATACCGACAATTGTAGCTGGGATCAAAAGCCCTTTTTTGACAAATGTCCTCCAATAGCTGTCGTTGTAATGTTTAAATAACTTTACATAAAAATCTGTTCAACATTTTCCCAGTTTGTCTGTTGCTGTGTTTAAGTGTCAGTTTATCTGACGTTTAGTCTGTCTCTGTAACTATCTTAAAAACATATCAAATTTTTTGTTATTTTTCTACTCTTTTTTTAGTGACTTTTTTGTTGAAGTTATTGTTGTTGCTATTTGGTATATATTTGTGCGGTCGCTGTTATTTAAATAGTCTTTTGTGATAATTTGTAAATGTTTATGTTTCGGTATGCCCCTGGTATTATTGTTGTTAAATGCAGTGGACAACAAATAAAATCACAAGACACTCACGCTCACTCACTCACACGCACCAACCAGATCTCTTAAATAGTCTTCACTCGCTCTCTGGTAACTGTCGTAGTTAGTCAAGAAGTAAATTTTCTTTGACACATTTTTTTTTATTGTTCATAGTGTATTCCTGTTGTTTGTTGTGTATGTTTAATACTCCTTTATACGCCTCTATTGTTCCTTTATATTTCCTTTCTTTTTTCAATTTGTTTTATTTTATTTATATATGTTTTTTTTTTTTTTCTTTTAGTTGTCATTGTTATTTGGTTTTTAGTACCGTTTTATTTTTGTGTACGTTCTTTGGACGACAGACACATCTTTTTGATGTTTCGACAAATTCTTTGGAATTCTCCTTTTTGAAGTTGTGCTACTGTGACACTATCGATTCCCCAATGACAATTTAGTAAAATTTACGAGACTTAAATGGAAGAGAGATAATAATACTAATAAAAAAAGGATCCTTTTAAACATTAAATATTTCACCCAAAGAAAAAAAATGTTATGTTACAAACAACGGATTTGTTGTCTGTAGAATATAGTATATATTTTATGATTTAGGTTAGAAAAAATACAACGGATGTTTAATTAAGTGTATTAAGTGTATAATCGTTATCAAATAAACACATAATTGTGGTTATCAAAAATAAATAAATAAATTAGATTTGCTTACAAGGAAAAAAGGGTATTTTGAAAAATACCCAAAATTAAAAAAGTAAATACGATTTGTAGTAGGTAGTTTATAAAAAAAGAAGGAAATATAGCAATATTGTTTAAATTTAAATTGTTTGTTTCAAATCATGATACAATAAATAATAAGTTACAATTATTAGAGAGAATATTCCCAAATTTATTTTCCCTGAAAAGACAGTCAAAAGAAAATGTAAAAAAATTAAAACAAACTTCAAAAAAAAATATTATAAAATTAAACCTACATGTTAAATTTTTTAAATATCGCGAAAAAGAAATGCTGCCTTTCAAAAAATATTTATTCCACTTTTGAAATGTAAACACAATATTTTTTATATTTTTTTCTATTTTATATTTTTCAATTATTTGACTTTACAAGACATGAAAATGAAAACTCTCGCAAATAATTTTACCTGGTTTAGTTTAATAATGATTTCAAAAAAAGAATACAAAGAATGGAAGGCTTGTTAAAGAAAACCTAATTCTGTTTTCAAAAAAATAAACTGACTTTAAGATGGTGTTAGTCAAATTTTATTTATATGTATTAGTGCTGAAACCACTTTCCAAAGAAGACAAAGAATGGAAGGCTTGTTGAAAAAAAACCTAACTTTAAGCCTGTGGCAGTAAAATTTTATTTATATAAGTATTAGTGCTGAAACCACATTCGCCACACATGATAAGCACACAAAGTTGCTCAAAAGAATATTTAAAAACTATTAAATTTATAAATTTTCATCTTTTGATGTGGATTACACAAATATAAGTATAATTGCATTTTTTGGCTTTTTGTTGATGCATATAGAAATAATTTAAGATTATTTAAATTCTGTTTAATTTTTAAAATCAAAAGTAGCAACTTTGTTTTTTCAATTAAAATTTCAATATAGAAAAAAGAAATGTCAAAAATATTAAAAAATATATTTTTCGGTTATTGGAAAATATTCCTTCAATCGTAAAGAAAAAATTTGTTTATTTTGTATTGTTTTTCTCTCTCATAAGTGCATTGAATTTACACAGAACTTGTATATGAGGAGAGAGCAATGTTGTTTTAGGAAATTGAGCCAGTTTCTTTTCTTTGTATTCTTTATTTTCAAATATAAATTTAAAATATCCCCAGCAAAAACAATATGGAAATTCTTTTAAAGGATTAACATTTTCACTTCTTTAAAAATAGAACTAATTGTATATTTAAAGTTAATTCTATAAAAGTTAAAGTTAATTCTATAAAAGTAATAAAAAAAACTCTTAGTAAAAAGGGTTAAGTATTTCTGTGAAAAACTCAAAAGTATTTTTAATATTTCTAATAATGTTAAATTTAAAATTTTATATAAGTAAATATAAATATTAACTTATATTTACAAAAACACACATTATTGAAATGACATATCGAGCATTAGCCTCGAAAATATCGTAAGTGCTGTACACTACACTTCACAGAAGAAACATTTTTGTGATTGTTTGCACATCTTAATATATATGGAAAATGGTACATGATACGTCAATAAAATTTTGATGGATAACGTAAATGAATGAATTTTTCCCGAAAAATCGAATTTCGAAAATGTTGTCAGTTAAAAGCCGTTGTTTTCAGCATTAATAACATCCTTCTAATAACATAAGTACTTTATTTCAATTCATTGCTCTTGAACCCTTATTTTTGGATAACTTCATAGTTTGTCGGGGCAAAAACTTCTAAAATCAATTTACAGAATTTAAAATAATATAATTAGCGTAAAATTTTTGGGATTTTTAAGGTCTATATATAGTTTATTATCACAACTATTTTACCAAATAGTTACAATACAAATAATGGTAAGATATACATGATTTTTTAATTTTCCTCAAAAAGATAAAAAGTAAAAATATGCCCAAAGGCAGCCCTGATCGTTATGTCGTGATGTCCAACTTTGACCTTTGAATAATAAAACTTTATACATATTATATTATAAAGGTAATACACTGCCTGCCAATTGAATAAGGAATCACATTTTTTTAACTTTAATATCTCCTAAACTAAAGTTCAGAAAAAAATAATTTTTTGCGCAACCAAATTTCAAAGTGTTGGCTTTAGTTTCCTGAAGAAATAAAAAATATACATATTTTGTTATACTAAAATTATGCATTTATTTAAAGACATGTATTTTTCGTGTGTCACTTGAATAAGGAATATTTTAAAACTAAGCAAACTGTAATTTATTTTTAAATTTTAGGTTATAAAAATGTAAGTTATTATCTTCCAGCATTCAATTAGTAATGAGTACTGCCACCGTTTTTAGAAATAACCTCAAAAATGCGATTTGGCATCGACTTGTATAATGACTCTAAGTAATTTAGCGAAATTGAACTCCATGCTTCCGTTATTGCATCCTTTAAGGATTCTATCGTCTCAAATTGTTTTCCTCCTTCATAGACTTTTCTTGCAAGCCAACCCCAGACATTTTCCATTGGATTCAGGTCTGGTGAATAAGGGGGCCAATCCAAAAGTTAAATACCTTGTTGATTAATCCATTGTGTTACTGCTCTGGCGATATGAATCGGAGCGTTGTCGTGTTGCTACGTCCAAGGTATGGATCGAAAGAAATCATTAAATTTTGGAAATGCTTCCTCCAGAATGTTTTTGTAAGTCGTTGCAGTCATTTTGTTAGATACAAAAACCAATTCTATGGTACCATAATACGAAATGGCACCCCATACAATTATTATTAATTCCTCCTTATTTAGGTCATGGAAGTAATAGTTATACCCGTCAGGACCATCAATATTAAATTTTTTTCATCGGAAAATACAACTTTTTGCAGTTTTCGTCGGACTATGTATTTGCACGACTTTAAAATACGGTGCACTGTTCTTAGACTGGCACTGACTCCACTTTTTTCACGTATTTTTGATACCGACATGGCAGAATTTGATGCAATTCTAAGAATTTTTCGTCTTTCTTTTAGAGTTGTTGCCATTTTCTTCCGCCCTTTCATGATTTTCCATATCTTTCACGTTATTTAAATAATTGTACACAACTTTATTTCCTCTACTAATGTTTTTGGCTATTTGGACCGGATTCTGACCCTGAGATTTCAAAATCAGAATTTTTTCTTTTTCAAAGTTATTAAGAGTCTTACCACGTCCCATTTTGAATAAAAACTATTAAAAAACTATCAAATTAAAAATTCTCTAGCCGTTTATATTGAAATTCAAATCATAGCCTTCCTGATTAATATTAAAAGAATTCCTTATTCAAGATACACACGAAAAAGTACCACAGAAATACATGTCTTTAAATAAATGCATAATTTTAGTATAACAAAATATATATATTTTTTATTTCTTCAGGAAACTAAAGCCAACGCTGGAATTTGGTTGCGCAAAAAATTATTTTTTTTCTGAACTTTAGTTTAGGAGATATACTTAATTAAATTTAAAAAAATGTGATTCCTTATTCAAGTGGCAGGCAGTGTATCTTTGTCTTTAATATGAAGCTAAAAGCAAAGATCTATCATTAGCACTTAAAGGAATACACCTTTGTAAAGTTTTACACATTTTTCGTTTTTCAAAACGTTATATTTTTGGACCAGAAAGTGCCCTGAGTCTAAAAGTTTATAATTTAAGAAATACTTTCAATATCTAATGTCATTGAAATTGGGGATGTCAATTCCGAAAATTGCCGTGTTTTGTCCGTTTTGATATGGAATACCTGATTTTTCAAAGGGTTTTTTTTCTAAAATGATTACACGCTGTTACAGTGAAAAATCACTCGAGAAATGACATAGTTTAGTTTATAGGCCTTCTTGAGGACATCATAAATCAATTTTAAAAATCTGCAATATATTCTCAAAATTTCGAGTTATTTGGAAAAAACTGTTTTTGGGTAGGTTGTTCTTGTTATTCTTTTCTTTATATGTATTTCCTTTTTAAAGTTATTTGGAAAGTAGAAGAAATAGACTTTTCAACCGTATGCATTTGCTTTGATTTTGTCAAACATTAAAAGCAAATTTTCCAACTTCTAGAAAAAATAAAATTTTTCCACAATTTTTCGAGTTTAACTGCGATTTACCACAATTTTTTCTATGAAAAGCCTATGCAAAGATGCAATAATTTTTAAGGGCATCTTTGTTATGAACATAACCAAATATAATATTTTTAAATTGGACAAAAACTGTAGAACTTATTCGATTTTATCTGTAATAACTTACTAAAACTTTCCGTAAATTTTTAATTTTTTTTTTTATCCTCAAAAAGAAAAACCAAATAAAAAATATAAAAAGATATTTTGTCTTAAAATATATGAAGAATTTTAAATAAAGTTTAGAAAATTCTTAATGTCTTTTTGAGTTTTTAAGCAGTTTTGTATATATTATTCTAAACAAAATAGCATTTCAAGCTTCGTAAACAAATATTTGCAGTCTTTTAGAAAAAAATCAAAAAAATTTACATCAAATTCAAAATTTCGAAAAAGAAAAGTAAAATAAAGTTAAAAATGGTGAATAATTCATTATATAAAATACGGTAATATAGTTAAAAAGCTACGCACTTCTGATTTCAAAATCAATTTAAAAATCTTAAATTACTCAAAATGTATGAAGCTACGAGATCTATAGTGCATATAGAAATTTAGAGGGAGTTTCGAAAATTTTTAAAATTGTTTTGTGATGTTCTCAAGAAGACTTACAATTAGAGAATGCATTCCGGGATTTCCAGTGGCGGGATTCCCGAAAAATTTGCAAATTTTCATATCACGCTTTCATAGTAATTTCGTCCAGTATTCCTGGGAAATTTTAATAGTACTTAAATGGAAGAAAACTGCGTGAACATTAAGAAGAAATTATATATTTTATTAATTTTAAAGAAAATTTAACTAAAAATCCTGCTATAAACTTTATCTTAATGACAATTTTATTAGTAGGTTTAATGTACAGTTCATTAGATGATTTAAAAGAGATGATTCCATGGTATGAATTCAATTAAACCTCTTAATGAAATGTCAGGACTAAAAACCAGCAAGTGAAAAAATAAAACTGCTTCAAAGAATCTTATATATTTTAAATATACATATATAATTTATAATTTGTAAGTAGAATTTATCTCATAGAAATTAGACAAAACATTAGGAAAGTTAAGAAAAAAAAGTAAGTAGTGAATCCGACAATTCATTCATTATTCATGTAATTTTCAACTGGAAAACTTTAGAAAATATTCTCTGTTTTGTATGAGAACGCCTGATCGAATCTATAATAAGGGTTGTTGTAAGGGTTGTTGCAAAGAAATTTAATTGACAACAGACTGAAGATTAGGTTGGTTGCACCTAAAATTATGAAAAACTTCATCATTTATAAGATCTTGGCAAAATTTCCTACGATAATTCTAATAGGATGCTAGTTAATCTTAATTTTTTCCAAACCAATATTAATAACATATATAGTTTATTAAACGATAGCTAAGGACAAAATACTATACTTATATTTTATAATTCTTTTAAAATAGTTGGGATAAAAATATTTTAATAAAATGTATTTTTTTCGTCCACTTAAACTTTTTTTGGAAAATTTACGAACTACGGGTTTATTTATTAGATTATCGTTTACTAATATATTATTAATATTAAAGACGAAAAATTTCATAAAAATATCCACAACATAAATGACTTACAATTTAGGTACGTTTAAATGTTGGACGCTATAAATAATTTAATACCGCTAGATTTCACAAAATTTTTAATAAATTTACTGAATTTTTAATAAATGTTTGAATAATAACTACTAGTGAATGGTATGAAAAATTAATAATCGATTTTCGATTTTTCGATTAAACATTTTAATTTAGATTTTTGCAGTCGATTAATCGAACCCCATAATCGATTTTTTAATAGATTATTATTTGTAAAATTAGTAAAAAAAATGAATTAAAATTAAATTAGGTTATGTTTTAAAGGATCCTCAAACGTTTAAATATGTATATATTGTATGTCGATATGTTTAACAACTAAACCTGAACCAAACATTTTGAGGTATGACTATTCGAAGATCAAAAGATAATAGAAAGAATCGATATATTTATTATTAACCTACTTCACTCTAATAACGTAACTAAATGTCTTAAATTTAGCACCATAGAATTCAAATACATGTATTTCGTAAAAACATAGGAAGTAAATTAATCATTTCACTTAATATGCAGTGATATAAAATATTAAATATAGAACTGACACTGAAACCGAGTCTGGAATATTTTCCGCAAGGCGGGACATTTGTTTCGGAAGATATGGACTATCAATTTTAATTTTATTACCATTAAATGCGATTAGGCACGGAATTCGTAAGTTCCGAAGTCGTTATGTCTACTAAGACTGCAGTCAATCACTATCTTTACTTCTCAGCCTAGTCTTGGTAACAGGGTTGAGAAAATAATGACTTGTTTTGTTGAGGATTAGGAACATACTTTATATTAATGTCCGGCACTGCGGGAACAAATGCAGATTTTATATAACTGTTCTTCCATTATAATTACCAATTATTTCTTGAATCGTATTTTTATTGATTATTTTATTTTTTGAAAAATTGTCCCATTTATTTTTTAAAAAGTTCAAAATTTTGCTTTGCAATACTTGCAATTTATTTTTACAAAAAAGTAATTCACTGTGCAATGTTGATTTTTCGATAAATCGAAGCCAAAAAGTCGATTTCAGTATAAAGTTAGCTGGTAAGAATCTACTGCAAAATAATCGTTTTTTGACAAAGAGAATCGATTTTAGACCATAATCGAAATCGATTTTCCAGTCACTAATATCTATATATGTCTGAGTAAATATTTTGTCTGTTTTTTAATTTCTGGTATATCTTTTAAATAAGAATAACATTATTGTTTCGATATCCACAAAACTAATTCAAGACGTATCTGTCTATTCATTCGAATTGATTAATCAGTAGATTAAGCAATTGATCAAATTTTCTTTTCTCAGTACATTTACAATACGTTTTAAAATCTGCTAATGCTAATTCTATTTGGGTCTCAGTTGTTCAACTAATGTGAGTAATGATAATTATAGTTTTTAATCCGGTATCCTGGAAATCCCGGGAAATCAAAAAGTCAGGGAAATTGCTATCCCTACCTGCAACCCACATTAGATTGTTTTCCGAGTGAAAATAAAAAGTGTCAATTTGTAGCAGCGTGTTATAAATTTGAATTTAAACTTAGAATTCAAACCTGTATCTACAATTGAAACAAGTTGTCATATCATATTTCAAATGTTTAACACTGTGTATGCAGGATATGTGGCGTTTGGACACACATTGAAGAATTGTAAGGTTGGAACACCAAGGAATAGGTCTTAACCAATCAAATTTGTAACCAGTTGAGCGATATATTTTGGAAATTACAATATTCTATCTTATGAAATGAAGTATAATTATTTGTTTGAACTAAATTGCCTAAAAAAGGGCACAAAATCAATATTTTTCATTCCAAGCTTTAAAATGTTCCTTAATACTGCCTTTTAAAACATCTGGCTCCTTTATTCTCGTACCAAAACTCACTACCAACGCTGAAGGTGTTCTTAACAATATTTAAGAATTTTTTTACATTTTTTTTATTTTTATAATTAAAAACTTTGTCTTGACCACGATAACAATTCAACTCCCCATTCACTTAACAAAGCGGCAATATAATAAATTATAAATATTTCTTTTAGTTTTTCTCCAACTGCAAACTTATTACACAACAATGTATGTTAGTTGCAAATAAATACTTAAAGTATTAAATATTTATGATATAAATTTTGTGATATACAACAATATTGCAAAGTCATTCCCCCAACAAAAAAAGAACATGTTTTACTACCCAAATACACATACTCTATCCCCAGCACTTCATCTCCTTCATTATGATGGTGTTTTTGGGCACCACAAGTCATCTAAACTGAGATTTTTCTCTTTTTTTTATTTATAGACATCTTCTCGTGGTTTCGTCACGAATTTTTTAAATCATCTTCAAGATGATGTTTGTGATGATACTTTAGTTTGACTGGCTGACTTCATGTGCCAAAGATATATATATGTACGAGTATACAAATGTTTGAAGAGACTTAAAGGAGCATTTGGTAAGTAAGTTGAAGTAGTAGTGTCCAGTGTCTCATCATCGTCATGATGATCATCATTAAAAGTTGTTAAGGCCATTGTCTAGTCAGATTATAGAGAGGGTTAATATTTGCTTAATAATTTCAAGTTGACAGCCAACAATAAGTGGCGCTTATAACGCTTACATACTTGCACAAACTAACACATGTAGACTGTTTTATATCAAAGAGTTACAAATAAAAGACAGACAAACATACGGACATCATTAAGTGAATATTATGGTAGTAATAAGAAAGAGGCTTAAATACAAAAAAAAAAAAAAAAAAAAAACAGAACGAAAAAACGATATTGTAGCCATCCACTTGTTTGTTTTATTTTTATTGATTTCTTGAATTTCTCAGCTGAAAAAATGATGATGATTTTCAAAAAAAAAAAATCTTTAAAAAAAAAGTGTACTGAAATCGAAACAAAACACTGAAAACTGGCTCATAAAGTATATTTATACCACTAAAGGTATCATTTTTATTATAGTATATGCAACAATAACAACAATAACAAATTAAAAATAATAAAAAAAAAACAAAGCAATATTAATGTATTGGTTTTAAATAGTGTGAGAAAATTCGTTGCTGGTTGAAAAACAACTCGAGAGTCTGGCAAGAATTTTAAAGAGTTCGATAATCGGTAATATCTGTTAATCTAGTTTTTTTTTATTCATCTTTTTTTTTTTGTTTTGTTTTGTTTCCCCAGCACTAGAGATCAGCATACAACAAACACACACTTAACTTGCAACATTCAATAACAATAATACATATTTACACTGGAAAAATATATATTTTGATACACATAAGTGATTAAAACTGAGAATTTTTGTAGGTAGAAAAATTTCTCAAAGTTTTTCAAACTAAAATTTTAACCACTAACATGGTGGAATTTAATACGTCGACTATTAACATATGATGTGGACAATCTTTCGCAATCAAAGCTCTAAATTCTAAAATAATTAAGTCAAAATGATTGTATACGTTCCCTGACTCAGCTAGAATACTACCAGTAGTGCTACCATTGGGCGATTTTAGTCGCCAATTGCACCTTTTTCAAGCACCTGGCCACTTTTTTAAAATAAAACTAAATGGCGACTTTTTAAGACTATATGCTAAATGACGAGAAAGTAAGTTATTTGAAATATCTCAACCCATCAACACGTTACTTCCAACGAAGAAATTAATTATTTTGAGATTATTTCACAATATAGTGAGGTAAAAAAAAGATCCCGAAGAATTTATAAATGAACTGAAACTGTTAAAGTTTATTAGTTATAAAATATTTAAAATATCAAATGCCGAATCTTTTTTGACCAGATTGGGAAATTAAAAAATAAATTTGATGAATACTTATATCCTAATTTATATTTCTATTTTGACTTCTAAATTATCACTAATGAAAAATAAATTGTCCAACAGAGTTAAAGTCAACTGATATCGTAAATTACCATTGTGACCACAACCGTAGAGCATAAGTTGAAGATGGCACAGCCTATGCATTAAGAATATTGCTCCATTCTGACCTCAGTTGAACCAGAACCTTTATTTTCCACATCAGAATTCTTCTCATTGTCTGCTAATACGAAATTCATGCGGTAACCTGTAACCACGAAACTTATGGCAGCTGTCAACATAACGTTATGTTCCTTGATCGATAGTAAACTCGTCTCCTTATGTATGTAATTTGGGAAGGTGATTTGTTTGCAGTCTTTGACAGTTCTTAAGACAACATTTTGATAGCTTTGTTTATTTCTCCACTGGGTATCACTCATCAAAGGAATCAGCATAGTTGACTAAAGATCGATCAATCGATTTGCATAACTGCCGGTTTACGCTTTTAAATCCTTATTTCTAGTTCACAATTTATACGTTATTGCAGTTGCATGAGTTAAGGAGGTAAACAGGCTGTCAAAGGTGACATCCAGAATCTTCGGGTAGTTCCTTGTAGGAATTCGTACTCTACAAGGACGCCAAACTCGAGTTTTACCTTCTTGAAGCTGAAGAGGTGTGGGAAGTTTAGAGAGCTGATTGCTAAACAGGACTGGAAACAAGATTCTGCTTTGAGGAACTCCCTGTTTAACTCTACGAGGCTTTGATTTTTGTTTTTATCCCTAAATACCACGAACTACTGAAGACCACTTAGATAATTTACGATCCATCTCTTCAAGTTATTGCGCATTGCAGGATGTCCTGAGAGTATCAAAAGCCTTAGGCAAATCCAGCGCCACGAGGATCGGCGTACGCTGATTTAAAGCTTGTGAGTTCCGAGTTATTATGACGTTGGTGCGCTGGCCTTCGCAGTTGGTGATAGGAACGATGTCTTCCCAGGTTTTGAAATTTGATCACTCAACCCATTTTCCAAACACCAAGTTTACGATCCATTTCTTTATTGTGAAAAAGTGTGGCATGGCTGACAGCGTCAGAAGCCTCAGACAATTCTAACGAGGAAGGTCCTTTCATAAGGCCTCTGATGATTTAAGCCCTATGAGGTTCGAGTGGTTTTGGTGGTTAATGCTGTTGGTCGGGTTGGAGAGAGACCTGACTGTCGACCACTTACCAACTCCTGTGCTCAAGCTGCAGTTCTACATCGCTTGCGCTTATTCACGTTTACCAGCCTGCTGATATAACTCTTCAGCTGTGCGATCCTAGGTCATCGGAGTTGGTGCTGCGGATCTCATCACGTTAGGGGTTACCGTTAAATCTCTGAGGTGGCGGTCAGTGGCATAGAAAACTACTATAAGTCCAACTTGCTTTAAAAAAGCCTAACTCAGTTGTCAAAAAATTTTAACTCTTTATATGTATCAGTAGAATTTTTTTAGAACTAATTTATACGTGAGAAGAGAATTTTTTTTTACTGAGCGAATTAAAAGAGTTCGACTTCTAGTTGTTTTCTATGGTCAGTGGATTCTATAAAGCTGTGTCAACCACCACCTAAAAATATACCAAATGACTCAGAATCACTTTAAAAGTCAATCTATCGATATCCGTCCGTCGGTCTGGCAGGCTGGGTGACTATTTAAACCTTGGGCACAAAGTACAGGTCGTAATGAAAATGATAATTCAATGAAACTCGCTATGTGTGCGAGCGATTATTGCAATTTTCTTCCGCTCTAGTAGCAGTAGTCTGTTGTTCTCTTAAACAGTTTTTTATTGAAATTGCGTCAAGGTCTCTGTTAAAAAGAGTTGACAGAAAATAGTCTCTGTTAAACAGAGAATTTTTCTAATTAAAAAATTGTCTTTATTCAACAGATTTTCTTCCTAGATGGAAAAATTACTCCGTAAAACATATATTTTTTCCTAGACGGAAAATTGTCTGTTAAACAGAGACATTTTCTACAGAAAAAATTTCTCTTATAGACAAAGAATTTTTCTTAACAACAAAATATCTTTGTTGGCAGGAAACAGATAAATTTATCCAATTACTTATCTAGACATAAAAATGTTTATGTTTAATCGAGACTTATAATAGTAAAACAATATACTCTTACCTCCTAATTTCTCCCAGTGCTGGAACATTGTTTGAAGCAGCCTTTTGTGTTGTATTTAATTCTTTGACTATCTGTCTTGTTAGACTTTCATTCGTTTCTTTCATACGTACCATCGCTTGATGTTGTTGTTGTTTCTGTTCTTGTATGTTGTTGTACATTTCTGTGTAGGCACTACCACTATCAACATACAACCAACCATCCACCACCATTCATTGATTCATTGATGTGTGTTTGTTCACTTTTTATTTTTTTCAGCTTATCATTATTGTTATTGTTGCAGTTGTTGTGTGTGCTATAATATCTCTCCTCGTTCACGCGCGTTAAACGCCAGTTCAACAATTTTTATGCTGTCAGCGAACGCGTGCCTGTATTTGTGTGGTCTTGGATCTCATGAATAACATGGAAGGAATGATGACGACGACAACGAAGGTTTATGTGCTGCTGCGATCAGTTTGCAATTCTTATTGTGTGTAGAAGGTAGGCATGAATGTTCGAGTATGTACTCCTGTGTGTACATATTTGCAATGTGCAGGGTGAACCACTTAGGAAGGTTCAGCTATAAAAATGGAAAGATGTTATGACAATTTTACAGGAGGTTTGATAATCGATTAAAAGCTTTGAATACACTTTAAGTTGTTTTTAAATTGAATAACATCTTCTCTAATTAATATAACAATTAAATTTTGATCTTTACCATTAGACTACTATTTTAGACTACATTCCCTAATACTTTCGAGTCTCTAACTTTAAAATATGTGTTAATACCCTTTTATTATTTTTGTCTTGATTTTTTGAACTGCATTAATTGTTTTTCAAAATGTATCATACCGACTGTAGTTCCCCTTCATTTCATGTACTTTATTTTTTTGCTTGATATCTTTAAAGTTGTTTCCCATGTGTTGGGCTTCCTTGTAATGTGGTTGAGATTGTTTCTTTTTTTCTACCATTTTATTTCATTGCATTTTTTTCCTGAAATCGAATTCACACATCTCACGCGTTTGACCAACAGTCAGACAGACAGAAAAATATTTCTTTTTTTCATCTGCATTCAGTACTAAAGAAATCGAAGTTATAGTCAGTTAAGTTTGTCTGATATTGGTGTTTTCGTTGTTGCTGTTCTTGTTGTTTCTTTGCCGGCTCATTTGTAGATGTTAGCCGCTGATTTCTCTTGTGTTCTGCACAGTGTTCAGTCTTGTTCTTCACGTAACTACATACATAAACTGACAGACAAAAAGACGGACGAAAGGACGGACATAAAAACATACCCGTTCTCGAACGTATTTGTTCATTCTGGTTATTGTGGTTAGTGCTTAATGCCCTTGTTGGTATTTAATTTTAATTTTTTGTTTCGGTTTTATTGAATTTTTTATACACCTTTTTGTTGTTGTTGTTGTGTTCATATATATTTAGTGTTGCTTTAATGGATTTAAACATGCGACCCAGCCTTGGGAAGAAGCCTAGAGTGTGTGTGACTTTAATTCGGATTTTGACTGTTGTCTGCCGCAGGATCAGCCAGTAAAACAGTGAGTGAGTGTATCAGTGGTACAATACTTTTCTTTTTTTTTTATTTGCTCAGTTTTTGCAATATGAGTCAGGAACACATAAAATGTATAATGTTTGGTTTTCTGTTGTGAAATTTTCTAAATAATCTGTAATTTAAATACTTGAGAATGAGTTTTATTAATGAATTACACAAATTTAATTTCAATTTGTTGGCAGCGGAAAAAATTGTTTTTTTATATTAAACGCAAAAGAATTTTTAGTTGGTGATTAAAATTTAAAATTTTTCAAGATGAGAATTACAGGCTGGTGAAACATTTAGGTTTAATTTCAAATTTAGCACAAGAAATTTTTTTCATAAAAAAGCACACAAAAGCTTTGTAAAATGTTAGCTTTTGATCAAAGCCTTTATAACAAATTGAGAAATTTAAAAGAACTTTTTAAAAGTTGTCTTTATTCTATGACTCTAAATATTTTATTAAAATATTAGATTAAATTTTTACTTTCACAATAATTCGAAATTGTAACTCAAAAGATTAGTTTTGTTTAAATCCTATTATGAGGTAAATATGCTCGTCAGAACTATTCGTTAAGTTTAAAAAGAAGAAACTTTTTTATTTTTTTTATTATTTACAAGATCTTTCATTAAAAAGTTCTCTCTATTCTATACTAGAAAATTTAATTAAAGTAACTTAAACAACTTTTAACTCTCATTGTAATTTGAAATTCAATTTATCGAAAATTTGCTTAAAAAGAAAATTTATCGTAATTTTTTTATAAAAGAGAGAGCTTAGCGAAAAATTTCTGCAAAAATAAAATTACCAAAAATTTTCAATGAAAAGAATATTTAACAAAAATTTTTTATCAGAAGAAAATTTATCAAAAATTTCCTATCAAAAGAAAATTTATTGAAAATTAAACAAAAAAAAATATCGAAAATTGCCCATAGAAGGAAAATTTAACGAACATTTTCTATAAAAAGAAAAATTCTCGAACATTTATTATGAAAAGAAAATTTATCGAAAATTTGCTATAAAAAGAAAATTTGTCGATAATTTCTAATGAAATCAAAAGAAATTTTTAACAAAATTTATCACAACTTTTATGTAAAAAAAATTATCGAAAATTTCATATAAAAAAAATTTATCAAAAATTTCCGCTAAAAAGAAAATTTATCGATAATTTTCTATAAAAAGAAAATTTATAGAAAGTTTTCTATAAAAAGAAAATTTATAGAAAGTTTTCTATAAAAAGAAAATTTATCAAAAAATTTCTATGAAAAAAAAAATTTATCAAAAAAGAAAATTCATCGAATATTTTCTATAAAAAGAAAATTTATCGAAAGTTTTCTATAGAAAGAAAATTTATCGAAAGTTCTATAAAAAGAAAATTTATCGAAAATTTTCAATAAAAAGAAAATTTATCGAAAATTTTCAATAAAAAGAAAATTTTTCGAAAATTTTCTATAAAAAGAAAATGTATCGAAAGTTTTCTATAAAAAGAAAATTTATCGAAAGTTTTCTATAAAAAGAAAATTTATCGAAAGTTTTCTATAAAAAGAAAATTTATCGAAAATTTTCTATAAAAAGAAAATTTATCGGAAGTTTTCAATAAAACAAAATTTATCGAAAGTTTTCTATAAAAATTTATCGAAAATTTTCTATAAGAAGATAATTTATCGAAAATTTTCTATAAAAAAAATTTCTATAAGAAAATTTATTGAAAATTTTCTAATAAAAGAAAATTTATCGAAAATTTATCGAAAATTTATCGAAAATTTTCTAATAAAAGAAAATTTGTCAAAAATTTCCAATGAAAAGAAAATTTATTGAAAATTTTCTAATAAAAGAAAATTTATCGAAAATTTATCGAAAATTTATCGAAAATTTTCTAATAAAAGAAAATTTGTCAAAAATTTCCAATAAAAAGAAAATTTATTGAAAATTAAAAAATATATATAGAAAAAAAAAATAAAAAGAAAATGTATCGAACATTTTCTATAAAAGAAAATTTATCGAAAACCGTATAAGTGAAAAATTATCGATAATTTCAACGTTTTGTATAAATCAAAAATTTATTGTAAAAAGTTTATCAGAAATATCGCTTAAATAGAAATTACATCGAAACTTTCCTATAAATCCCCAATTTGATAAGAAATTCTCTTTTGGTTTTTGGACTGGTCATGCATTCTGAAGATCAATTTAGTATTTAGATTCTAGTAAGATCTTAAAATGTATGTCAAATATAAACAGCTAACTTTTTTTAAACCAATATCTCTAAAATTATTTTAATTTTGCTCACCTCGTGATTACAAGTGCTCAAAAAATCATAAATATACATAAATATATTCACATTTACTTAAACATCTCATCATAACTATTCTAGATAACGATAATGCTGATGATCATGATCATCATAACGTTGTACAACCACTTAAACTTTTGTTTAAAAACAACATCCTTAACAGCAGCAACATCTTTAAGATATGAAAAATAAGCATACACCTCAGATGAGTGGAATTTATTCCCATGTCATTTGTATTTATCCAAATCTGTGCATGCATCACTGGACCCCGAACGCCTTTGTGATGGTGATCACAGTCTCAGCAATAGCAGCAGCCACGATAAAGTATATGCAGAAGACGTCAAGCAAGGACTAGATATTAATAATGATGGCGATGGTGATGGAGAAGAGGTTAAGGCAAGAAAAATGTATATCGAGAACAGAGAACTTGTTTTACTTTGTATTCTATGCATACTAATGATAATGGTGATGAGGATGATGACCAAACCCTAACAATTCATCTCTTTCCTAGCCATCATGTAAGTAAAGCTAAATACTAAAATCATTAAATATTTGGCTTCTTGACTAAATAAACTAAGTACGAGTATGTATGTTTAAGTTGTAAAGAGTGTTTGGGGTACTTGAAAATCTTAAGGCAAAAAAAGAAGAGTTGCTGCGGCTGCTTAACTAAAAAAGAAGACAAAAAGAAGTTCGAGTAACACAAATAAAAAAAAAAAACATTCAACAACAATTCATTTGTAAGTAACTCGATATACTTATTGGTTTCTAATGCATTTTTCAGCTTGTTTGTTTGCATTGTGGTAATGCTAGAGCTAAATGTTGTTATGGCTGCTTGACTAAATGTTGTTACGGCAAGCTTTTTATTCGTTCATTTGTTTATTCATTTGTTTGTCTGGCTATATGGCTGAACGGCTGGCTGACTGCCTTCTTAGTCATAGTCTAGAGTAGTGAGCGGTGTGATCTGAACTGATCTGCAGTAGTGGTATTAACTTTATTGCTTTGTAGTTATTGTAGTTGTTATACCATCTTTTGTACATATTATTGCTGTCGTTCGTTGTCTTTGCTGTTGCCAATGTTTGCTGTTTTGCTGTTTTCTTGTCCCATCATGGATGTTGATGATGCTTAAAGTTTAATATTGGTGGCAGGCAACAACATCTCATTAGGCATTTTTAATTTGACAATGCGCACAATTTATGTGGGAATGAGTTAGTTTCTCGATATGTATCCACACGTTGAAATGTTTTTTTCTTTTTTTTTCTCCGTGAATTTTTTCTTTTTCTCTTCTCTCTTTCTCACTAGTTTTAATGTCAACTGTTTTGCATATTTAATTATATACGACTTTAGATATCAGTTTAGTTCATTTCACTTCATTTCAAGTGTTATTTTTATGTTTATTTCCTTTTTTTTATTCTGGGTGTGTTGGTGACATCGTAACAAGGCAAATGTTTGTTTATTTTCTCTACCCCTACACAGGAAATTCATTATAATTAAACTTTGAAATATTGATATTTAATGATGCAACAAAAACAAAAGACTTAAGAAGCGAACACCAAAATTATAGGCAATTCATTTTAAGGCAATTATATTTTAAAACAATGACATGTTTGTATGTGTATAAATATAATGGTAAAGTTGTATTGTGTTATACTTTAAAACATTTTTTTCTCATTTTCTAATATTCTCATTTAATAATATTTTTATTTTCTAAAAATTTTGCGGGAAATTTCAAAAATTTCGTACATATATATATTATATACATTATAGGCAGCTAAACCACTAAATCGATTTTCTTGAAATTTACGCAGTATCATCCTGTTAACCCCAGGATTAAAATAGGCTATTATTTTTCGTAGGAGCAGGGGGAGTGGTACCCCCCCCCCCACACAAAGCAAATATTAATTATCGCATAATATAAAAAATATTTCCGCAAAAGTCTTAATATTTTGAAGAAAATTAATTGAAAATTTATAAAAAGAAAATTTATTGAAAATTTTCTATAAACAGAAAAATTATAGAAAATTTTCAATAAAAAAAACTTCTTTAAAAACAAAATTTATTGAAAATTTTCTAGAAAATTTATTGAAAATTTTTCTATAAAAAGATTTGTTGAATAAAAAGATTTATTTTAAACTTTTCTATAGATTTATGGAAAATTTCTCTATAAAAAGATTTAACGAAAAATTTTCTATAAAAAAAAAAAAAAAAAAATTCTATAAGAATAAAATTTATTTTAATTTAAAAAATTTTTGTATTTTAAAATTTATTTAAAAGGAAAAATTATCGAAAATTTTCTATAAATGAAAATCTATCGAAAATTTTCCTTAAAAAGAAAGTTGGTCGAAATTTCCTATAAAAAGAAAATTTATCGAAAATTTATGTTCAGTGGGCAGCTGCCAAATCAATAGGAAGCAGACTACTTGCGTCCAATTTGGTCTCTTTGTGAAAAATAAAGATATATTGGAAAATTTTCTATAAAAAGATTTATCGAAAATTGCCTATAAAAAGAAAATTTATCGAAAACTTCCTATAAAAAGAAAATTTATCGAAAATTTCCTATAAAAAGAAAATTTTTCCAAAATTTCCTATAAAAAGAAAATTTTTGGAAAATTTCCTATGAAAAAAAAAACATTTATAGAAAATTTTTTATGAAAAGAAAATTTATCGAAAATTTCCTTTAAAAAGAAAATTTATCGAAAATTTTCTATAAAAAAAATTTCTCGAAATTTTCCTATAAAAGGAAAATTTATCAAAAATTTGCTATAAAAAGATTATTCGCCATTATTTTCCTATAAAAAAATTTTACTTCCTATAAGAATAAAATTTATTAATAATTTTCTATAGTAAGAAAATTTATCAATAATTTCCTATTAAGGAAAATTTATCGAAACTTTCTTATAAGTAGAAATTTCTTCGAAAATTTCCTATAAAAAAACTATGTAAAATTTTGTAAAATTTCCAATGAAAAGAAAATTTATCTAAAATTTTCTATAAAAAGAAAATTTATTGCAAATTTTCTATAAAATATTTATCGCAAATTTTCTATAAATATATTTATCGAAATATTCGGAAATTTCATTTAAGTCGAAAATTTAACAACAATTCTGTGTAAATAAAAATTTTTTATGTAAATAAAAAAATTTCCTAAAAAAAGATTTCAAATTTTGTAGAAGTTGAAAGTTTAAAATGTGATCCTTCCCATCGTTTTTTCCCAAATACGTAAAACATTTTCTTTTTATATTTGTTTTTTTTTTTTATTATTTTATATATTTATATATTTTTAACACAATTTAATAATATTCCATAATTTGATAATGCTATAATATAAATAAAGATTTATTATTATTTGTTTTTTTATTTTTATTTTATTTTTTGTTTCAATTTATTACATTTTTTCTTTCTTTGATGGTAACTAATGATTAGCAGTTTTACATGATAATTATAATTTGTTTCATTTTCTTTAATTCCATCTCATAATATATTTCTAAATATTTTTTTAATTTTTGTAGAATTTTGTTTTTCATTAAGGAATTGTTTTTTTCTTTTAATAAGATTTCTTTTTAGACAATTTTTTTAAATGTTTTTTTTTTTAATAAATTTATTTAATTTTGTTTTAATTAAATAAATTCTTTACTCATTGTGCTTAAGTATTCTTTTTAATTTTTTATTCTTTTCCATAAATCAATGCAATTTGTTAATTTTCTATATATGTATTTTTTTAGTTACAGTTTTCTGTTTTTTTTTTTTTTTATTGTATATAATTAAATTTTCTTTTGATATATTTTGTTTTAAATAATTTATTTCAATTGTTTTTTTTTTCTAGTTTCATATTTATTTGTTATTTTTCATATTTTGTTAATAAACCTATTTTGTAATTGAGTTGTTAGATTTGATTTCTGATTTGTTTTGTTATTTTTTTAGATATAATAATTTGTATTGTTTTATATTTTTATAATCTTTACAGATATAATTAAAATTTGGGAGTTCTAGTCTATTTTGAATTTTTCTTTTTTTAAATTTGTAACTTTTTAACTAATTTTAGTATTTTTCATTTATTAATAATTTGTTTAGGTTTCTAAAATATTAAATTTTTTTATTAATAATGAAAATGAAACACACATTATTTTAACTTTCGTCATTCTTTTTGTTTAACGCAACAATTGTAATTTGTTTTTTATTACACAATTTATAAAAAATATAAATATAAAATAGATCGGTAGTATAGTTTGTAAATAGTTAGCTGTTTTATTTTTTATTTAATTATATTGTTTATTTTTTAATTTTAATAATTTTATAATTTTTTTGTTTTGTTCCTTCAATTTAGATTTTGTTGTGTTTTTAAGTAGATGAGCCTGTAATTAGTGATGTTTACGGTCTATATGGATGATTAAATATTAAAAAAAAAACTACTCAACTTCTGGCAAAAAAAAAAAAAAAAAAAAAAAATAAATAAAATTTTTATTTTTTAAGGAAAGTAAAAAAATTAAATAAAATACTACCATAATACTTAAAAGCAATTCTTAAAAAAAATATAATTTTTGTAGAATTTATAAAAAATTGTCAAGTAGTTTATTTCTACGATATGATGTCCTATTTTATTTCTTATTTGAAAGGAAAAAGCATAAAGGTATAACAGTCTATTCATATTTTCTGTTTGTCAAGTCTGTTTTTTTTTTTTTTTTTTTGTAGAACATAAGTTAGTTGCCAAGTTAGTGAAAATTATTATTAGTATTTTGTTTATTGTTATTGCTTTTTATACATTTTTTTTTTTTATTTTTATTTTATTTATTTTTTCTTCTAAAAATCTAACAAATTTTGGCCTTTTAAATATATTTGTATTTTGCCACTATTTTTTTTTTTTATAACACAATTTTAAACATTTATTATTTTTTTTATTATTAAATATTTTATTGTTCTAATTTTATGTTTTGTTTTTATATATTTTTTTTTAATTTATTAAATATGCTTTGACTGTTAACTATTTGTATTGTTAAGATTTTAGAACAAATTACGCAAATTATATTTTAAAAGTTCTGTTTATATTCAAATTTTTAAATTAATTAAAATAATAATAATAATAATAATAATAATAATAATAATAGATGGATTTTATTTTAGGTTTATAATGAATTTAAGGTTAACTTCAATTGAAATAACGTTAAATATTTAAATGAATAATCGTTTATTTTTTTATACGAGTAACTGTAATGCATTAAGTCGTTTTAAGTTTTATAGAAATTTTTAAATAAATTTACTATTTACAGAAAATTTTCTGTTAAAAGAAAAAGAAATACATTTTCTTTTTATAAACAATTTTCTTTTTATAGAAACTTTTCTATAAAATTTTATTTTATAGGAAATATTTTTACATTTTTCTTTATATAGGAAATTTTCATAAAATTTTCTTTTTGTATGAAATTTTTATTGAACTACTTTTTTTAGAAAATGTTCAAGAAATTTTTTCATAATATGTATTTTATACAAAATATTTTCTTTATTAAAAAAAAAAATCATCAATTTTCATTTTGCGGAAAGATTTCAATAAGCTTTATTTTATAGTATACCAGCTGAATGCCCCTACGTTGCATGGAATATAAAAGTTGAATAAAAATATGTTAGAAAATGTAAAAATACAGCTTTGTCCAGTTATTTCTAAAAAAAAGTTGTTTTATAATATTAATATGGATATTTGATTTTCTTTTTATAGAAAATTTTTAATAAATTTTCTGGGATATTTTTCATGTTTCCTTTTTATAAGAAAATTTACATAAATTTTCTTTTTTATAGAAAATTGTTGATTCATTTTTTAAAGAAATTTTCAATTTTTTTCTTTTTGTGGGAAATTTCCATTACATTTTTTATAGCAAATTTTTAATAAGTTTTCATTTAGAGGTATTTTAAGAAAAAAATATCTTTTTATAGGAAATTATAGCTTTTCTTTTTATAGGAAATATTGATAAATTTTATATATTCACGAAATAATTTTCTTTTTTACGAAATTTTCGTAAAATTTTCTTTTTATAGTAAATTTTCTTTAAATTTTCTTTTTGTAAAAATTTTCTATAAATTTTGTTTTTATTTGAAAGAAATTTTCTATAAATTTTCTTTTTATACAAAATTTCCATAAATTTTCTTTTTATACAAAATTTTCAATTTTTTTTATGTAGAAAATTTTCAATAAATTTTCTTTTTATAGGAAATTTTCCATACATTTTGCTATTTAAAAAACTTTTTTATAAATTTTATTTTTATAGGAAACTTTCGAAAAATTTTCCTTTTATTGGAAATTTTACATAATTTTTTATAGGAAATATTCGAAAAAATTTATAATTAGAAGAAAGTCGATAAATTTTCCTTTATAGGAAATTATCGATAATTTTTTTTTTTTATTATAGGAAGTAAAATTTCCGTTAATTTTCTATTTACAGAAAATTTTCAATAAAATGAAAAAAATGACCCCAAATTTTTAATAAAAATTTCTTTTAAAAGAAAATTTTCCATAAATTCTTTTTTTGTATAGAAAATATGCAATAATTTTTCTTTTAAATAAATTTTTAATTAAAAATTTCTTTTAACAGGATAAATTCTTTTTTTTTTTTATATAGAAAACTTTTCAAAAATTTTCTTTTTTTTTAACGTCAAAAAAAAATTCAAAAAATTATCATTTTATAACATTTGTGGACAAAATGCGGAGTTTTTGGGCCATCGAGTTTTAGTCTGGGGATATTATTAAAAATTCTGGCAACAAACGTAAATATCTTCTAAAATTCTTACAAATTACTTAAAATATAGTTTTTAACTTAAATTCATTATATTTTAGCCTTTTAATTTTGAATTACATTTATTTTCAAATTTAAAATATTATTTGCTAAATATGTAATAAACAATAGTTCTACTTTCATTTGCATAATATTTATTTTTTAAAGTCCAAAAATTATTTCATTTTAATTCTTAAAAAATTTAGTTTAGATTTGAATAGGACTTATGAAATGGAGCTGCAAAATGTTTTTTTTTTCTTTTTTTTTTTTTTGTTTTTTTAAGGAAAAAATTTTCCGTTTTTTATTAATTTTTTTCTGGGTGCAAGTTTTTGTAAATATTTTTTTATTTGTGATTGTTTTGTGGTTTTAGTTTTGCTTTCTTTTTTATTATTATTACTTTAACGGTATTATTTTGATCACATTTTCTTAAATATTTTTTGTTTTGTTCAAATGTTAATCACATATCAAATCACTCTTTTACAGTAACGTATACAAAAATATAAAATATCTCATTTTGTGTATTTGGGAGGGAGGAGGTGGTTCGTTAATATATATTTTTTTTATTTTGTTTTTTAGGTTTTTATTATTATTATTATTTTTAATTCAAACGTTCATTTCTGAAGCGAAATTAGAATAAATAGAATTTAGTTCTTAAGGGTTAAATAAAATTTAAATAATTAAAAAATGTGTAGAACATCATTTGTAATTGTAGTCAAGAAATTTAGAAAAAAATTTTTTTTTTATTTTAAGATAGAAAATTAAAAATTATTTTGTTCACTAAAAATTTAGATAACTAATTGTTACCAGTTATTGTATCACTACTAATTATTATATGAAAGAATGCACAGTGGGGCAGAATCGAAATTTTTTGGAAATAAATCTGTAACTTCTGATCGGCTGGTTGGATTTTCATAAAATTTGGTATAGGCGTAGGAGAGGAGTGTACAATGTTATGTTTGGAAGGGGGGCACAACAATCCCCCCAGGGGCGGAGCTAAGGGGGCTCAAAATTAGGTACCTCTGACAAAAAAATTTTAATCACTTGCACAATTTTTGTTTCAGGTCCGATTTCAAATATTTTTATATATTGTTGTAGGCCCTGATAAGACCTATAAAAGACATGCTTACATGTCCTATTTATCTCTTATAGTTTTCGAGTTATTTGTGTTTAAATTTTTAAGCACCATAATTTCTTGGTCCAGTTTTTTTCATATATATCCTAGTATTTCCGACCGTTTTTATTAGTTTTTTTCTTAACTAGTTAAAGAACAAAATTATCTATTGAATAAAAAAAATTGAAGTCGATATCTTTACCGAGTCCAAAAATAAACGATTTTGAATTTTAAAATTGCAAAAAATACGATTTTTTGTATTTTTTTAGCCGAAAAAGTATCTACACTCTTTTTTATCTAAAATAAAATTTTCTTTAGCAACATATAATAATTTTGCACTTTTCTGAAAGGTAACTTCACAGAGATGACTTTAGTATAAAAAACAAGCCAAATAACTCAATTGGTCATGGTACACACCCTCCCGAATACGACCCATTTTATATGAAAGTTTTAATTTTAGACCATATTTTCTCAAATCCGAAAGCACGAATCGACAAGCGGAATAAAAAATCCCATTTATTTGAAATCGGACCTGAAACAAAAATTTTGCAAGCGATTAAAAATTTTTTATGTCAGAGGTACCTAACTTTGAGCCCCCTTAGCTCCGCCCCTGGGGGATTGTTGTGCCCCCCTTCCAAACATAACATTGTATAATCCTCTGCTACGCCTATACCAAATTTCATGAAAATCCAACCGGCCGATCAGAAGTTACAGATTTATTTCCAAAAAATTTCGATTCTGCCCCACTGTGGAATGTTGATAATGAACAGAAGCGTTCGATCTTTAATTATAAGTTTTACATAGACAGACAAAGGACGGGCATCATTAAATCGACTCAGCTAGATTCTAAGCCGATTGGTATATATATATACTTAAATACGTACATTAGACTATTGTTTTTTGGCATTACAAACATCAGATTAAGGAAAAGGATATATCAAAAAATTGGCACAGCCAAATGTAGATGTATAACATGGCATTTTAAATGTATTCTATTATAATTTTAGTTTTCTAAAACTTTCTTTAAAAATTTAACATTTTTAATTTAAATTTAATTTAAATTTAAAAATTTTAAGGATTGAATTTCTTGACTACAATTAAAAATATTTGCCTATAGAATTTCAGCTCCATTTTTTTTTACAATAACGAAATTAAATTAATTAAAAGTTTACTTATAAGTTTGATTTTGTATATATTTTTTATGTTTTAAATTAGTAGGTATATAATATAAGATTATAATACTTGGTTTCATATCATTTCATGATTCGCTGTTTCTATATTATAATGTTAACAAACAGGGTGTTGAGAATATATTTTTTTCTGCACACAATTTCAATGCAATTTCTCGGTTTAAAAATAAAACCCCTGTCAAAATAACAATTATAATAATTTATTTTTTATAGCATTAATAATAACAATTATTTTATTAATATTAATATTAATATTATTTATTATTGTTTTAATATTATTATACTGTCATCACATATATTTGTGTTTTTTATTTAAATAATTTTAAGTTTTTTTAATAATTTTATTTAATATTAATTATATTTTAGTTTAAGTTTTAACTAAACATCAATTGCTACAAAATTTAGACACATAAATTTTTAAAGAATTTTGTTTTTTAATAAATTGTGAAATACATTTATAATTTTTTTATTAGCTTTATTGTACTTATTATAATTTTATTAATTTTTTTTATTTCATAATTTTTATTTTTATTTTTTTGATTTTTATAATTCAAATTTTGGTTTATAATTTAAAATTTGGTGTTTATTTACTTTTTATTGCAATTTAGTTTTTATTTCTTATTTTTTATTTTTGTTTTCTTTTTTTATTTATTCTTTTTTTTAATGAATTCTTGATTGTTGTACTCTATAAAGCTTTTAGAAAAATTTGGATAGACTCAAAATAAAATTGGCGTTTAATTGTATAAGAGTGTTTGTTGCAAATAAAATTATGACTTTTTTCAATTGATATAAAATTTATAATTAGACGCACTCAAAATTTTGGTTTTAATTAATATAAACTACTTGTCTGACATGTAAGAAAATTAATATTTTAAGATCAAAATTGTTAAATCAAATCTTTAAGACTCTAACAGAAATTATGCAAAAAAATTACAGTTCTTTACAAACTGTCAAAACATTAAAATTGAAGTCTTTAATATGTAATAATACAAATCACAAGTAGTTTATTTTATTTTAATTTTTTTTTTTACAAACAATTTATAAATTCTTTATTATTTGGTGAGTATTTGATTAATTTTATTACTTTTACTATTTATTTTAAGCATGTTATGGTTGTTTAAAAAATATTTTGGTTGTTTGACAGAAAACATTTAAATGTAAATATTCTATTCATAGAAAATGTTAAACAAAAACGAAATTACTAAATTTTATAGTTTTATCTAAATATTTCAATGTTTCATTTTAGAGTAATTCCTTTTTTTATTTTATTTATTTACAAAATGTTCTACTGTTCTCGGTATCGGTGTCTTGGTAAAAATTTCAGTCATTGTGTTTTTATACTTATTTATTTTTAACAAACTGTTCTCAGTGTTTAAAATAATACTTTTGCAAAATATGTTATTTATTGTTGTGTAAGAAAATTTGTTTGTTTTTTTTTTCATAAAATATTTTGTAGATTTAATTTGGTTTTTATTATTATATTTTATAAAATAATAGTTTTATTTTATAAATTATCGCTGTTAGTGTTTTCAATGTTTTCTATATGTTGAATTTAATATTTTCATGGTGGTTTTAGTTACATAGTTTGCGTTTTTTTAGAATTTTTAATTTATTATTATTTTTTTTATTTTATTTTTTTGAATACCTATAAAGCATTTGTTTCACATAGAATTTATTATAAATTTATTTGTTACTTATTGAATGTGTTTATTTATGTATTTTATTATTTTTATTATAATTAATAATTTGTCTCCAAATAGAGAAAGGAACTTAAAATGTATGTATATAGAAAAAATAAAGTTTAATTAAAATAGAAAAAATATATATATTGTATATAAATAAAACTTTGCCAATTTTTGTAATATGACTTATATTTTTGTCTGACTTATAGGTTCTCGGGAACTGTATAACAGAAACGATATTTAGTTAAATATTATATATATTGCTAAATATTCCTCCCTTGAAAGATTTTTGAGTATAAGAAATTTTTCCAAATGAACTTATTTAGTTGATCAACAAATATTAACACCTTTTTTAAATTTTAAGTATATCTAAAAATGTGTTATGGTTTATCAAATGCTACCATAAGCATTGCAACAGAGGTCGTAAATATTTCTGAAATCTTCGCATTTTATTTTTTAGGAATTAAATTATAAGGGCTTATGAAGTGAATCCATTTATTTGCTCGTAACTGTAAATTCTTTACTGAAAATATAAATTCGTATATTTTTTTTAATATTTGGAATTGTTTTTAATTGGAAAATGTTCACCAGTTTGTAAAAATTAGGGGGAAAATATTAAAAAAAAAAAATATTTTTATCCAATTCATTAGTTTTTATAGCTTTTAAAAACGAGGGCGAAACAATAAGCCCGTAAATAAACCACTAATATGGTTGAAAAGTATAAAATTATTCTTCTACTTACATTAGAAATTTTCAAAACTCGTATGTTAAATTTTACGCACGTTATATCATTTCTTGAGTAATTTTTCACTATAGCAGAGTGTAATTATTTAAAATAAACTTATTAGTGTCAGATCTTGCATCGCTATTAAATTTTATTTAAGCATGATTAAAAAGTTCTCGAGAGAGTTCATCATATGGAAGTAATGATCAATAGTCAATTAATTACAAATTAATTAACAAATCTTACATGAACAGACACTTTTAAATCTTTAAGGTGTACGTTAGACAAACATTTTTGGACGTTACAAACATCATTACAAACGCATAGTACTATCCCCACAGTAGAATATAAAAAATAACTAGAATATAAAAAAATCAAAGCATTTTTAAGTGCTAACGAAGATAAGCCCAGGGAAATTTTCATTTATGCACGCTTAAGTGCATCTCAGCGGGAACTAGGTTCAATTATGGATTGGTAGAGTATTTTAGGTATACAAAAAATTTACTTGTGCAAAGTAATTTATTAACTTTACAAACCTATTCCGGGAAAATAATAGTATCGGCCTCGTTCAATCGCTTCAGCTTATAATTCTAACCACATTGTTATACTTTGTTAGCAGTACAAAAATCGCCACAAACGGATAATACCCTTCTCCACTATTCTTTCAAAAAAATATTATATTTCACCTTTCCTTCTATGAAAAATGCTTCCAAAAAGCCTTAGCTTTCTTTTCTAAAGAATTGATCAATAATTCTTGTTTCCATTCGTATGAAATCTAAGTATTTCTAAACAATACTCATTATTATCAGAAATTTTGAAACATAAGACTTAAAGAGCTCAAAATCATTTTGTCTTATTTTAATTGTGTCTAGAGGAGGTAAGGACTGTTCACGAAAAAATTAATGCATACAATTTTCTTTCTGAAAACGAAACCAATGGGCGAATCTTTTTGAATATTTGTTTTTATTTATAGATTTTTTATTTTTGATATTTAAAATCAGGGACAGTAGCTATTACAACTTTTATTTTATGATTTTACTTTTTCAAACAGAAATAAAAAATAATTATAAATAAAAAATCCCAAAACGGAAAAAATCACCAAAACAAAAAATGGCCAAAATAATAAAAAATACCGCCACAGTAAAAAATATCCAAAAAGGAAAACAGAATAGAGTTATTACAGTTGCTTAGAGTTTGCTTTAAAAATTTTAGGTGAGAAAAGGAGTTGAATTATTTAACTCCCTTTAACCATTTTTTTATGTTTACATATTTTAGTTTTCAAGAATTTTAACGATTTTTCGCAGTTTTTTTTAAGCAGGATCTATTTTATTTTAAGCAGTGTAAAAAATATTTAAAAAAATGGTTGAAATGTATTTATTTACTTTAAAATTGGTTCAGTAATTGATTAGCTACAATCCTTAAACATGTGTACTAAGATTTTTTATTAGATTGTTAATAAGCAGGATGATTTTCTGGAAAATATTTTATAGAAAAAATAATTTTTTTCTAAATATCTAGTTTTACTCTATACATTCTCTAGACATCAATATAATGAATGAATCGTTTTCCGCGACACGCCTGCATTCCTAGCAATTGTTTTATATGGTCGATATGGGTTTTCTTTATAATTTTAAATTATGCGTTTGCGTGATTTTTCAATTTTAAGAAAAAATAATCATTCTATTACAACAACATTTTGCACAAAGTTACTAAGAATAATTATAAATGTAATCAAGTTAACGGCACTATTTTTTCAGGTATGATAAAACTTATAAGCCTAAAAGCGAGCACAAATTTTAGCATGCGCACTCCTTAGTTGTCATTTTTTACTAACTCTTTAAATAGTATTGCAACATTATCTCCATTATATAAGGCGACTCATTTAGGAGTAAGTGCTTCTCTACTCGCTTCTTTTGGCAGTGCCCTCAATGACACACACATATGAAATGAAAACGATTTTTACATATAATGGGGAGCACTTCTGTCTGCAAAAAATATATAAGTTATGTTGGAATGACTCTTTAGTATTTGTTTTTCCCGAAGGTTACTTTACTGAGTTTATTTGTTACTAGGGTATCCAATTATTCGGGTTTTCATATAAATCGGATAATTCAATCGGTTAATAACCGAATAGTTTTATTAATACATGTAAAATAAATAACTAATCATAGTATTTCATTTACTGAAATAGTTTTTAGAAACTATTAAATTCTTTTACAAAAGGTTTCATCTTATTGGTTATTTCGCCCATTTGTATGAAAAAAATTAATTTTTTGATCTAATGCTACAAAATATTCTCCTAATTCGGATTTATTTAATAAATCAGTCTTTTTAATGTCATTCAAGTCAAAATTAATATTGGAATTTTTCAAAATTTCTATTGTCACAAGTTTAAGTATTTATGAAGTTATAATCATGTCATATTTTATTAAAAATTCTATCTCAAAAAAAAAAAAAAAAATAGTTTAGCATAGGCTTGTCATTAGAAGATGTTCTCTTTTTTGGTAGCTATTGACTGAGAAGGAAGTAATGTTCACGATTTCATGCAAAATTTCAATGAATATTAAAATTCCTTTTAAACGGCGCAAGAAAATAATTTTTAATTTTTATATAAAGAAACATATTTTTTAATACCAAAAATTATGCATGACATTAGTTTTCATTTGTTTAAAACAGTTCTTTTTATACCCTTCACCACAGGTGCAAATTATAAGTTTGTTATTCCGTTTGTAATTTCTACAATATTCATCTAAGACGCCTAAAAGTGTATATATTATTGATATGGAAGTCGATATAACGATGTCCGTCTGTGTCTTGAAATTAGTTTTTAGAAAACCCCAGATATCGGATATATATGTTTTATACATAATTTTTTATTTATTTAATGGCTGTTTTGTATATAGTTCTTGTTTTTATGGGCACTGAAAAACAACAACAATAAGCTGTTTCATATTTGTATTTTTTTTTCAACTTTTTGAAACTAAAAGCTGACCCTTCGTTCTTTCACCGAAAATTCGGACTTTTTTCAGAATTTTTTGCGATGAAGCAGTGAACTCAATCGTTCCATTAGTATCCGAGATATCGGCCAAAACACGTTTTTAGACTTTTGAAGCCCTTTATAAGCTGCAGAAATCGTTTTTAAAGTCTATACATTTTAAAATACATTTTTTTCAATTAATGTTGTCTTCACTTTGTTCTTAGTTATTTGTTTCATTAACTTTAATTAATAATAAATTTTTCGTATAACATCCCAAAACGGATGAAGGATATATAAGATTCGGGACAGCCGAATTAGCACTGCAACTTGTTAGTAACAAGTATTTTCAAAAATAACAACCGAATGTCAATGTTTTTTGCAGAACAATTCATTTGAATCTCTTTTTAGTAATATTTTTGGATCTGTTTGTATTACTTTTTAAGCAAAAGAAAACGTACACACTTATTGAAACTGGAAGTAATGAAAAAGTACTTCCCTAAAAATTTAAAAAGAAATGAAGTTGACACAAATTTATCTTAAAAATAAAAAATTTTCTAAATTTGTAACTCCAGAAAACTAAATTTTGGTTAATCGGTTATTCGACAGAAATTATTCGGTTTTTCTTTATTCAAAAATAAACAATTTTATATTGTTCGAACTAACTGCACTAACGATGTCTAAGTGAATTCTTTTTTATTAAAATGATCAGTTGGACTTAAAACAGAGTGCGTTTTTGCATAACGTGGATTGAACATTGATCATTATACCTCACCTGAGTCCATGCAAAAGTCTAACCAATGTGTTTCTCCAGGCGAACCTACGCCGAAGTATGCCAATTTTTTGAATCAATTTATGAATGTCTGTTAAACAAAAAGTTCATGAAGAAAATTATTTTCATCAGAACATATGTGTGGTGGGCAAAAATTCATACATTTTGTATAAACTACCAAATTTGAAATTATTAAAGAAATGATTATTTTGAAAAGTCACAGACTTACAGATTCATCCTCGTTTTTAATGCTTTCAAAGGTTGACTATCACCCTGTTGTCAATCTAAACATTGTTAGAAGTTTTAATTTAAAAAAATGTAAAGAAAATAATAATTACTCTGACTTCACAATATAAACATGTTCGTTAATTATAAATTTTGTATAAAACTTCTAAAAATATCTTAAAGAGATTTTTAGGTCTTCTATTAAACCTAAACTGTATCGAATGACTAGTTCCAAAACATGATTATTTAATTCAAAATTTAAAAATGCCTAGAAATTTAAAAATTCTTCAATGATAAAAAATACCTATTTTTTTTTAATTTTTAAATACTGCAAGGTTTAATGACTAAATATAATTTTCATTGGAATATAAATTTTCTATAAAAAGAAAAAAAATCATTTAACATAATAAAAAAAATCGAAAGAAATTGGCAATTTTTGCAACTATACTATAAAAAATTTGTTGATATACTAACTAAATCAAATAAAAAAATCTTTGAGTAATATATAAAAATTATATATATGTATATGAATTATAATTAATATATAAGAGGATAACTACTACATTATAATTGGACATTTAATATATATAAAAAAATAATTAGTAACTTTAACTTTTTTATTAAGAAAAATTAATTTCGGAGTTTTTGCTGCTTAAAAGAAAAAATAATTTTGTTTCTTTGTGTGTAATTTATCTTATATATGTTTTTTAATATTTTTTTTTTTAATACATACAAAAATCTTTAATTGTTCAATAAAAAATATCTAGTAATTATAGAAAAATGTTAAAATATATTTATAGAAAAATAGTTATAAAACAAAATTAAATTGGTTATTCCTAGGAAAAAAAAACAAATATACGGGCATGTTCTAGAAATCGAAATGAATTGAAATTGAAATCGAACGAGATTTTTAGTTCAATTTTTTACAAAATGACCGTGGTTTTTCCTGGCTTTAAAAGTTGTTTTTGTAGAATTAACTAGTACTCAAAGAATGAAGTATATAAAAAGGAATATTTTTATGAACTTTCGTTACAGGGTCGTTTTTAAAATTTGTTCGATTTTAAATTCACTTCGTTTTGATTTTTAGAATATGTTCGATATTTTATATTTTAAATAACATAAATATAAATATTAAGCATATTTAAAATTAAATTTTTTCAATTGTCAATTTGTTAAAAACAAAAAAAGGGATAAAGTAGTTGCTAAAGAAAAGCAAGTACAAGAAAAATAATTATTTATGTTATTAAGCATATTTTCATATAATCATTTTTATATATATTTTAAAATATTTATGTATATTTTCTTAAATTTGTTTGTTTCAATAAATTTTTAAAAATATGTGTTACCTATAATTTTTTACTTTTCTTTTTTTTATTTAATTATAATTTGTTGTTTTAACTTATTGTTTATTCAAGTTTATTATGAAATAAATCTAATACAGTTTCTTTTTATTTTTAACTTAAATCAAAAAAATTAAACAAATGCCTACCTTTTTTCTTACTGTGTACTTTACATTTTTCCTTTCATGTAAATATGTTGTAACATGCTTAATGAGTCGCCTCCTGTTGTTATTGTTTCATTTTTAGGTGTGTGTTGTAGCTACTGGCATTTGACAATAGGGACATTCTGTTACGGAAGTAGCACATGAATCGCATAGAATGAAATGATTACATGGTTCTAGTGTAACTGTGCGATTATTTTCTTCACATTTCATACATTTTTTAGCATTTTCTAAATATAAAACTTTTTCAACATCTTCCAAATCTGTGCGTAATTTTGACTGCAAAAAAAAGTAGAAAATATATTTTTTTAATTGAAAGTTTAAAAAATTATTAAAATTATTTTTTATTACAAGTAATTAACTTTTTTTTATTACCTGTAGTTGTTTTAATTTTTGTATTGATAAATTTCTTAGTTCTGATGATAAATTCATTTGTATTTGTGCAGCTTCATAACGTTCTTTCCATTCTAATGCTTCCTGCTTAGCAGAGTTGAACTAAAAGAAGAATTTGTTTTATTTTATTTATTTAATGTATGAAGAATTAAATAAATATAATTGGAATTAAAATGTTAAGGATTCTAAAAAAAAGTTTAAGGCAAAGTTATCCACTTTGTTAACTGTTAACTATTCTACAGTATACAAATTTCAATGCTGAGGAATTTTGTGCTAAGAATTTTAATGTATTGAAAACTATTTTATGGAAACATTTTTATATTAAAAATTTTGTTGATAACAAATTTTTATGGTGAATTTTTTAATGATTTTAATAGTATCGATGTTTTATTTTGTTTTTATTGCAAAAAAAATTTATAGTTAAAATTGAAGAGGTGAAAATTAAGTGGTGAAAATTTTAGTAGTTAAAATCTTTGTGGTGAACAATTTTTCTGATAAAAAATTATGAACATTTTTTTATAAAACATTTTGTGGTGAAAATTTTAGCTCTAAATATTTTAGTGGTGAAAAGTTTTAGTGCTAAAAAATTTTTATAGTAAAGTACATTTTTCTGAAAAATTTATTGGTGAAAACTTCTTATTAAAATTTTAGTGGTAAAAATGATAATGTTGAAAATTGAGAGGTGAAATATTTCAATGGCGAAAATTTTAATTTTAAGTTAATTGTGATAATTTTAGTGGTGAAAACTTTAAGTGAAAACTTTTGGGGTGAAGAATTTTGGTGTTAAAATTTTATTGGTGAAAATTTAAGTGGTGAATAATTTAGTTTTGGTGGCGAAAATTTTTTCTGATAAAAATTTTGTTTTTTTATGAAAAAATTTTTGTATTAAAAATTTTGGTGGTGAAAACTTCTAAGTGGTGAATAATTTTAGTGTTGAAAATTTTAGCGGTGAAAACTTTTACCACAACAATTTTTTTCTAATAAAAAATGTGAGTGGAGCAACATTTTTTTATATAACATTTTTGCGGTAAAAATATTAACGGTGAAAAAAATTTGTTTTTGGTAAAAATTTTTAAGGCGAAAATATTTAAACTTTTGTGGTCAAACCTTTGGAGAAAATGTTTGTGGGGAAAAAATTTAGTAGTGAAATTATTTTTGTATTTAAAAATTTGTGTATAAATATTTTCGTGAAAAATATTTGTTGTAAACAATTTTATTGGTGAACATTTTTGGTGATTTTCTGATGAAAAATTTAGGCAGTAAAACAAATTTTAGTTGTGAAAATGTTACTGACAAAAATTAAGAAGTTAACATTTTTGTGGTAAAAACTCCATATTTTCTATATTTATATATTCACATATAACCACAACTGCCACAAGGTTAATTATTTTACTTCCTTTTTTATACAATATAGTACTTAAATTCCCAATTCCTTTTTTCATTTAAACTTACCTTACGTGTTATATCTTCCATACTTCTGGTCAATTTCAATAATTGTGCCTTTGTTGTCATCAATTCCAAAGTCATGCGATTAACATCACCATTATTTTGTGTATGCAACGATTGCAACGAAAATGCATTTTTATTTGTTGTCAAACTATTGCCCACTGAACCACTGTTCAAATCATCGGTTAAATTATTAAATTCGGATAAACGTACCGAAGGACTAATTGAGAGACCATCATTAAAACCAGGCGAAATGATATGAGAGGGAAAAAAGAAATTATTACTACAATCATTTTGATTGGCTGCTGTAAGGGAATTGCTAAGTTTATTTGAATTGGAACCGCCGCCGCCATAATTGAAAGCGTCAACATTAAATAGATTAGAGTGATTTGTAGGACTATAGGGAATGTTGACAGCAAAACCACCAGAATTAAAATCTATAAATTAAAAATATTAAAATATCAAATAATTCCCAAACTCTTATAATAGAAAATAAAAACTTACCACCTATAGAATTATTAAGAGCAGAATTCGGAATGTTTATGGGTGCTGAGGAACGTGTCATTAAACTGCTATTAGCTAAACTGGCCGATAAAGCATTATCACGTTGCTCATCTATGGAACAGGCTTTAGTGAGAAAGAGATTATTAATATTAAGTAAAAATGTTTATTTAAGTAGTTAAAGAAATGAAACATATTTCTCTATAAATTCCAATTAACCATAATTTTTTAAATTAAGAAAAAGTAAAATTCAAACTCCCTTTTTTGGTTTTCCTTTTTATGAATTTCAAATTCTTTGATTTGTTTAAAACATTCATTGCAATTTATCCACAACCATATAAATATAAAACAAATAAATCAATCCAAATCGCTATAAAAACACACATACATTTCTTTTATTTTGTTTGGTTTATTGTTTTTGGTTTTATATACTCACAAATTCTTTCCATTGGCAAGAAGTTTAAATATTTGCTCTGATTAGCGGATTTCTCCAAATTAACCAACATATTATTGGTGGAATCATTACCATCAATATTCAATAACTACAAAAAACAACATGGTAAAATAATGAGATAAACATGTAAATGATAAAAAGTTTTGGAAAAAGTATATAGAAGAAAAGCAGCAAAATTAAACTACAAATACGATTAAAATATAATGTTCACATGTAAATATTTCTTGTTTTTTTTATTATTTAAGTTCATTAAAATATTTTTTGGTTGAGTAGAGTAAGTGTTGTAAGTGTAAATGAAGTTTTTTTTTATTAGTTAACGAACATTTTAGAATGAAGTAAGGTAAAAGGTGAAATAAGGTATTTGATGTTATGTATGGTAAGTGTGAACTAATAGTATTATGAATATTTATAATTTTAGTCAAAAAGCATTTATGTAGTTTTATACGAATATGAAGAATTTTGTTTGTGATATGCGTAAACTGTTTATAATTTTGTTATTATTTTTAAGAAATTATTTTCAAATTATCTTAAAATTATTTTATATTTTTTTATCCGCTCAATAGTTTCAGAATTATTTGGAAATTAGTGGCAAAAAAAAACATATTTTTCATGCAAAATTGGAAACATTTTTTTTAAGAGTTATTAAAGATTAAAAAATAGCATTAAAAAATTTGATAGAATAACTGAAACGTCAAATTCCATATAGTACACTTATTTTTATCTAAGGGGGGATTTCTCTGCGGACCAGTGCTATTATTATTTTTCTGAAAAATGTTTACCTTTTTTGAAAATGTTCTGAAAATTGGTACTAATATGGAAAATTTATTGTTTGCTAGCTTTTTCCGGTGCACTTCGCTACCCTTTTGATGAGATAACTAATGGTGGCTACTACTCCCCCCGGACCTATCCGCCCTATTTAAAATTTGATATAAAAATTATTTCAATAATTTTTTAAGACTTTCACTGCAGTACTTCTTTAGATATGCGAAAATTAATATTTGCCTTATATGGGGACTACCGTCCTATTTTCATTTCATCAATGCAATATGATAAGAAGGTAATTCGCACAAAATGTTAAATTTAGATATGCCATTAATAATATTTGATTTATATGGGAGGTCCACTCCCCCTGCTCATATCGAAAAAAAAATAATATTTGAATTTAGATATACAGATTGATACTGTGAAAATTTTAAGCAAATCGGTTCAACCATTCGATAGCTTTAAAAAAGTAGGTGTGGCATTCGATCAAGATCCAACATAGCGTATAACACTAAAGTACAAGCACTGCCGTCAAATTTCATATAAATATCTTCACGTGCAACATTGAAAAAATTGTTTTTTTTTTTAAGTAGACGTAAAATGAGGGCGTCACATCTAATCGAAATCCAACATAGCCTGTAACTACCTGTGGCACTGGTACTACATGTGTGCAAAATTTCGTAAAAATCACCGTTTAGACAAACTTGTAATATATATTATATATTACATTAGGCGACGTCTGTAGCCGACAAAATAGCGAATTCACGCATTATGATTCCCTAGTTTCAAAGAAGAAAAAATACAGTAGTTAGAATTAGGATGCCATGCCTTGTTAAGTCAATACAGCACTCGTCCGACTCCCTTCGGGGTCCACGGACTATAAGATCCCAATTATTGATTTCAAGAAAGTGTCCTTCCTTGGCGATAATCGCAGAAAGTGATAAATGGGAGGAACCCAATAAACTGTATGAATGCTACGCGGTCTTTGCTGACAGGTCCAAGATTTAGGTACCGGTGCTGCAGTCTTTAAATTCAGCCTATCGATAAAGCCACCGATAACCTACATTTATAGATTAGCTAAGGAATGAGGTTTGAGAAGAACCAACAACGCCCTCAGGTTGTCAAGGACTTTATGGCCCGAGTTTAACACAGCAGGAATGGAACTATTGCTAGGCATGAAGAAGAGAAGTCTCAGGATTATAATAGGGGTTATTACAGGTCATTGCTTTGCCGAAATACTCTAGGCTGCGCGCGAATGTAAATGAACCAGAAAAGATTGAGCACATTATCTGCCACTAACCGCGTTTACAAAACTCGGTAGGCAATTTGACGCAGAATGTTGAATTCCAGAATGTTGCCTGTTAGCTGAGGGAAACGGGGCAAATAGGCTGTAAAAGCATTAGTAAGTAGGTTTGATATAGGAATTCAAGGGATGAAGGGATTCACAAAGGACCCATGCAGATCTTCGAGTTGAAATGTGCCAAAAATCCGCTTTTTTATATTTCTATGTAGAAAGACAATCAAACGTTACGTATTAATGATCTGAATACGAACAGATTTTTAAAATTCATCTTCAGCTTCCTACCCGAGATTGAAAATCTCAAATCTGGTACATTTTGGACAAAAAAAGCTTTGAGTTTTTTTTTGGCGAAATAGATTTACAAATTTTCGTAATTTTGAGCTTGTTATGGGATAAACATATTAAAATTTTTGGTCATGGGATTTTGTTGATCCAGAGGGCTTTCTAATGCATTCTTGTTAAAAAATTTTTGGAAATTACTTTATGATGGAACATAATTACCACAAAATAACTTTTCAATATTTTACTAATAAAAGGAACAAAAATACATTTTTCTACTAAAGGCCAGAAGGGCCTTATTTCCCCTACTACCAATCGGCCAAAAAGATCTAGATATCTCAGAAGTAAGTGTTTATCATGGACCACCTACTGAAACTTTCCTTAAGCGCCCAACTTTCTATGGCATTCGACAAAAGGAATATGAACATTCATCTGTGCTTCATCTGTCATTTCGTTCTAAAAATCCCTCTATGTGGGCCTAGCTGAGATAGAAACTAATTGCATTCAAGGTCTCGATCGCGGCCTAACTGTCTAGAAAAAATTCGATGGTTGATGCTTCAGAAACCAGGGTCCTAATTTATGTAGCAACTACATTTATAGCATATAGTCGGTGCGCTGATGAAGAGTCCTATGTGTTTTTTACTACTTTTCAGGAGAACCAAAAAAAATCGTTTTATTTTATAAATTCGCAACCTTTTTTCGTTTCTGATTATTGCATTTTTCGTTAAGATATTTGAAAATTTTATGCTTTGAAAGAAGATCGATATTTTTTGTTTATTGTTTCCGACATTGTGGACGAAGTTATCATTGGTGCTGATTTCATGATTAGTCATGGCATTACTTCGGACAGGGGACAAAAAGTTATGATTTGTCGAAATGTGTAGGTACCCCTTGATGTCGGATATGAAAATAGGACTCAAGTAAGAAAGCTAGTTAGCATCGAGTTTGAAACACGGCAATGCGGACGCGCTGTCAAGACGGAACTGCAACATGGAATGTAAGCGTTGTACAAAAGCCGAGGAAAAGGAATGTGTCATCGATGTTTGACTAATACATATAGATTCCAGTGAAGATTGGTCAGTAACGCAAAGAAATGACCCCATACTGGCGAAAATAATATAGGCAAATGAAGAAAGTAGAAGGCCAGCCCGCAATGAAATGTCCGCCGAAAGTCCACTGATGAAATCATATTGGGCCCAATGGAATAGTCTACAGTTGTTAAATGGCTGCTTATACCATAAAAAAGTGACAAATCTGATTGTAGTACCATCCTCTAAAATAAACGAAGTAATCGAAAAGTTCCATGACGGTCCCAGTGGTGGTCATCTCGGTGTTATAAAAACCTTAGAAAAGTTTAAACAACATTTTTATTGGGTTGTCAGCAAGTAGTAGCCGATTGGGTAGCCAATTGTCAATGACAATACATAACAGCCTGTATGGCAAAAAGAACTTAAAAAATCTACACAGGATTTTTTGTATAAGAAACTTTTAATTTTTTTTTTTTTTTTGTTTTTAAAAAATCCTTTGTGAAGTAAAAAACACGACGTTTTTTTCTCAAGGAAATAAACACGTAGGACTTTTTGTAACTTCGAAACACGTTGAGATAATGGAAAACGATTTGGTGGGTGAACGTATGACTAATAGTGGCCATACAAGATGCGATAGTAAAACAAATTCAAAAAATTACGTTACCACACCGACGATATATGTATCTCCGTCAGGGATACTGTAGGTTTATCAGGTCTTCAGAAACAAATCCCAAGCCAGTTCCCGTTTCAGCTTTCGATTCGTCAATGAGCACTGATATTGAAAAATTTGTATTTATTTGAAAATTTTAACTTTTCTTAAAATTTTCTATAATCGAATTGTATGTCAAATAATCCACTAATTTTATACTTTCAATATACTTGCCCTGCTCTGGAAGCTGATTTGATATTTTGCCAACAATTGAAATTTGAATGGAAGTAAATCTATCAAGCTTAAAGTCGGTATTAGAGACGAAACGATATTTTTAATTCTAAAATACTAAAAAATTTACTTAAATGCTAAAATATTTCCTTAACATTTAATAAGTATATTAGTAATATTTTCTAAAAATATTCAAATAATTGTTATATATATTTTCTAAAAATATCCATATATTTGTTAGAGTAAATTTGTTAGTGCTGTGTTTCTATAACTTTATCTACATAAGTTAAGTATTTTAAAAGTTTCTGTGTTTTTTTAATAATGACAAATATAAACAGTAGTAATGGATAAGTGTTTTAGGGAAAGTAAGTGAGGTTAAGAAAAGCGAGGAGAATTTGTTTTTTTTTTTAAATTTTGGTTTTTTTTTTTATTTATTTGTTCAAATTATGAAAAAATACCTACATTTTCGCCAATTGTCATTAATCCTGTTTTGTTGTTTGTTGCATCCTTAGTTTTGATATCAGGCAAAGCATTTGATATTAAATCACTTAGAGCTAAATTTGTTGTAATCGCATCTAAATCACGCGGCTTCTCCTCAGTGACAATATAGGCTATTTATTTTTGTTTTTATACATATTTTTTTATATCATTAATTTTTTTTTTTTTTTTTTTTTTTTGACCAGGAAAATGTTGAATTTTGAGTTACCAATTGAGTTTATTTTTTGTGAGATAATGATGATTTCATTTATATATATATATTTGATTGAAATTATTATTGTTATTTTTTTTTTTTTGATTTTGAACACGTATGGCAATTATGATGCAGGATAAATAAAAGAGTGAAAAACGATAAAGCACAAATCAATTTTTTTTTGCTTGATATTTTGATTTTGTTACTACCAATTAGTAAATATAGATTTTTTTTAAACTTTGCAAAAGAAATGATAAATAAATGTTAAATGAGAAGAAGAAAAGGGCAAAGGAATTTTCCAGTAAAAAGAGAACTTTTATAAAACCTATGTAACAAGTTAAAAAATGCTTTCAGAGCACTGGTACAGTGTTAGATGTATTGAATACCATGTATGTAATTTCAAATATCAAATATTTACTTATTTTTCTATAAAAGTTCTCATTTGCCATGAAAAAACCCATACATCAAATTAATGGAAACTAAAGAAATAAATAAAAACTAAAAGGAAAAAAATAATGAAAAAAATTTGTTCTATAATTCAAAATCTTTTCATGAGCTCTTTTAAAATTCTCAAAACTAAAAAATTTGAAAACCCAAAATACTAAAATTTTGATGAAAATGCCGAAAAAATCCTATTTTTATAAAGTTTTTTAGGGAAGTTTTTAATATCATTAAAGTAAATTTTCAATAATAAAATGGTTGTGGAAAAAAGCACACCAATTGGAAAAATATTGTATATATAATAAATATATATAAAGTATACATACGAACACACATACATACATATGTATGCATGTATGTATAAATAGAATAGTTTTACATTACAGATAAAGTATTATAACCATAGAGATTGTGTATAAACTAAAAAAGTAAGAGTAAAAAAACTTACGTTCAACATGAGCAAATGCACAAAATACACTACGTGGACAGTAACCAGCCTGTTGAACATCATTGCACTTGGTAGACTTGTAGATTTCCGGATGAAATTGTTGTTCCGTACGAGTATGGCAATATTGACAATTATCGCCAGCTTCACAATTACTAGGTTCACCCCATTCTTCACCGTGCTTAACATTGGGACAAGGTGTTGACCTAAAGGAAAGAGGATCATTATAATAAGTTTTAAAAATGTTTTTCTTTATTTATTTATTTACCTGTATTTGACTTTACGTGGACTACGTCGCTTATCTTTGCTATTATGATATTGTGGACAAGCGTAACCTTGTCTGCACAATCTGGGAGGCCTTTTACAAGGTTCCGTTTTATAATTAGCCAATACATAATTGGTATCCTGCCATTTCGGATCTTCATTCATTAGATTTCTTTCTTTGTCTAATGCATTTTGAGCATTTGCTCCATCTAGTGTTAATTCGGCATTTTGTAATGCCTCTAATTCCTTGATATCATAAACAGGTGGTCTTTGATCTTGGGCACCATGAGCAAAGGCGCAATGATGCCCATTTTTAACGCAATAACCACGACTATCGGTATCATGAACGCACATGCATGTCTTGTAGTAGCGCAAATGATAACGTCTCTCTGTATCGCCTGCGGTGCGATGCAAAAATGGACAACTAGAATGGATGAAAAATTTTAATAATATAATGCTTTTAGAAGATATTTTCAACATATTTGTATTAGACAATATAAAGCTAAACTTAAACTGGATTCTTCATAACATACAAATAACGAAAAAGGTATACAAGGTCAAGGTCAGCTAGATATACTAAAAACTCCAAAAGCACTACGCTAGATAAATACTTAGTTTTACAGCAACTAAAAATTATTTGAGTTGTAATCAAACATAACACCAATTTAAATTAAACAAAATTGGGAAAGAAATTCGTTTACGCAGCTCTATTGCCCTATATCGTCAATAATCCGAATTTCATCAAAATAGGAAATTTCAACAAAAATTCAATATTTCATCAAAAATCCGAAATTTGAGCAAAAATTTTAATTTTAAGCAAAATTTCGAAATTTGATTTAAAATTCAATTTTTTTCGATTAACTTTTAAATTTTCTTATTATAAATACTTTAATAAATAACGAAATTACAGAATAGGTCTCAACATTTATCACCATAAATCGAAAATTATACAAAAAAAAATTACAAATTTCATCATTAATCCAAAAATTTTACAAAAATTGGAAATTTCACCAAAAATTTTAAATTTCATCAAGAATCCAAAATTTTTCCTAAAATTCGAAATTTCACTAAAAATTCGAAATTTCGCAAAAAATTTTAAATTTCAAGAAAACAATTCTGGTTACACTTAACTAAACATACATTCTCAACAATATGGCAGCATTTTGTTTTGCTTGTTTTGTTGTGATACAAAAGAAAACGAATCGCGTAACAAAAGAAAATTACAAAAAAGAAGCCAATTGGAAAGAGACGGAAAATCCAATTGTGTATATTTGGGGTAAATAGGATGCGGCTAATAAAGAGAAAGAAAAACAGAGAAACAATAATAACAACACATTGAATGAAATCAAACAAAATAGAAAAAAGGAAACCGAAAAAAACAAGAGAAAAACAATACAAACAAAAAAAAAAATAAATGCGTAAAAGTGAGGAAAGCTGAAAAAATCTTTGCAAAATAAACTAAACTAAAAAAACGATACACCATTTTCAAAACAATAACACAATTAAAACTTTTGTAAAAATTTTAAACAAGTCAACTATAAACAATAAATCACTTGATGAACACTGTACTGAGTTGAAATACTTTTAATAAAAATAAAAATGGACCCCACTACATTTTGCTTTTGTAAACCAACATTAATCAAATATAAGCCCAAACACACACACATCCACAAAAATTCTCCAATACAACATTTTTTTCCAACCAGACTTGCTTTTTTTCTTTACTTTCTTCCTTAACATTCACTTCGTCTTTTCATAATACGCAATTTCCTGCCGCTTGAAATCTTATTTTTCATTCTAAAATTTTTCTTAAGTTACACTTACTCGTCTCCATCGGGGCATATTCCTGTAGTTTCATCATATTTTGTACAATAATTATCAGCACTATAATTAAATGTACCATCTCGCTTTCGTATGGGTCTGCGGCGTCTTTGATTTTGAAAATGCCAATTGAAGCATACAAACGGACGGTGCTGATTGCATTTGTGTTGCAGAAAGGATTGGCACTGTTCTACGCGAAACTCCTTCAAATATCTAATTGTCCGGACATGAAATAGAAACAAACAATTAGTTTAATACAAATTTATTAAAATTTTATTATTTATTTACGTATAATGATTAGGTTTTTCCTGTTGTGTGGACAGCAAAAGTTTATTCGTCTCAATCGCCATCTTGTCACTTAATAATGAATGATGTACAAAACGTATCAGAGAAAACTATTTAGTAATGTCAACTCAGCGCTTTTAATATTGTATTGTATTTTTTTTATTTTTTACGCACATTATTTTTTTAATTAATTAATTAATTGGTGCTCATTGAGCTTCCTTACTCACTTAAAATAGTAAATATTTCCTATACTGTTTATCACATTGCAAACATTTAGGTATCAATTGAAAGCCCTTTATGAAAAGAAAATTATTCCTTTAACATAATTATTTCAATATTTTGCCATTTCTTCTGCATAGTATTTTTTTTTTTGTTTCATAGACGGCCTTCGACCAGGAGGAAAAGTTTTTTCCTCTACGGTATGTCCAAAAGTTGCTTCGCTTACATAATTTCTTTTGATGGAAAATAAAAAACGGACCTGAATCATAACATTAAATTTAAGCCAATTAATTAAAAAAAAAATCATTAAAAATATAAATGCTTGACAAGTGTAAAATTGGCAATATCTCAGCAATAATACTGCCTAATATTTAATCCAAATTCACACTAGGCGGCATGCCGTACCGACGCATTGTTTAACACTAGACAAGTCGCCTATTAACTTGGACTAACAGTGGAATACGAATGATTCTTACGTAGTGTCTATATTAAACAATTTTTTATCAAGGCAAAAGTCAAAATCAACGTGAACTTATACAAAGTGGAAACAGTTGCACAAAAATAAAAAAAATCGAATTAATTAATGTTTTTTTATGTTTGCCGTTTGACAACTTTAACAACCAAAATTATTAATCCGCCGTTTAACTTAGGTTAACTTTTTTAGATTTCGACGTTTGGCTTGGTAAAAATTTGTCTAGTATTGACACAACATTAGAATACAGTGCAAAATAAATATACTACCGATTGTAGTTCCAATGCGATATAACGGAAAAATTTTTTGCTTATAAAGATCCAAACTATATTAATCAATATTTTCGTTACATATTTATAGTAATATCGCATTTAAAAAAAATTGCAAAAATAATGCTTTTTAAAAATTTACTTATTCGCCATATTTCACGGCATGTTTTCTTTTTAGAATATTGTTATTTTATTTTTGATTATTTATCTCCTTTTTTACTGTATTTCTTTTTAGTGGAGTTAATATTAAATTATTAAAAATTAATTAATTAATTAATTAACGCTTTTTAAAAAATCACGTTTTTTCTTGTTTTCGGTGTTTTTTTGAAACAAAAAAGTTGACAACGCTAAAATGATATATCCAAAACAGAGAATCAATGTTGCCATATTGAACGCTGACGAAAAAAGCGATAAAACGCTTAGTTATTTAACAACAGGTTTAAGTTTTCGTAGGAACTCATAATATTTATAAATTCTGCGTCCTTTTATGTGTCCATATAAGGACTTTACTTCTTTTTAAAATAGTACCAATTTTAAAATAAAAATACTAATTAAAAATATGAATTTGAAAGAATGAAATTTTCCGATTTAAAAGAAAACCATCTGAACTTTTTAAAATTTCACCTTATATAGGAGGTTTGTCGACTACGACTATTTTTTGTTTCCGAGTTTACATTGGTCGTTCGACTATTTGCACAAAAGTCCGTTGATGTTTTACCTCTTATGGGATGTCGATGGTAAAGAGGTCGAAATACGCCCATTTTTGGTTTCCGAGTTTACTTCGGTCCTTGAACTATCTGTTCAAAGTTTTGATGTACATGCTTTTTTGTAAAAGATATTGGCCGAAAAGTATAAAAGTATGGATTTACGCCGGACAACATGTTTTTCCAGTAATTGTCCATAACTTTTTTGTTTATGAACCGATTTTAATGATATTCAATACCAAACAAATATTTGAGCCAAATTTCGGCCCCTAGAACGATGGACGAACATCGTTAGATTGTCTTAGATTTCCATAGATGATTATTTTGACAAGTTACAGATGGAATAACAAACCCAATATACCCCCATCTTTTTTTAGTGGTGGGTACACGTAGAGAAAAAATATAGTTACAGCATGATCACTTGATGTTCTCATTGTTAATTTTATTGAATTTTAATAACTCTGTGTTCATGATAACAATAATTTTGATTCAATTTTATCATTTAGTGTTAACACTCAATAAGAATTTTAATATGATTGACTGCAAAAATTATATGATTTTAAATATTTATACCAAAAACAAAATTTTGTTAATATGAAACATGTCATTATTTGCAGTCTTTTTCCTTGTTCTTAAATCATATTCTGTTTTTAAACCATATTAATATTATTATTCCTATAACAATAAAATGTTACAAATAAGTATAATACTTATCCTTTTCACAAACTTAGTGGAAAACGTCAATACTTGTTTGTTTTTAAATATATATGTTTTTTTAATATTTCTTTTCTAACTTCAATTTAATTCTCATTTAGTTCATATATGAATAAATATAAATATACAAGGTTTGGTTGAAACAAATGAAAATAATTAATAATATGTAAATATATATATATATATATATATATATATATATATATATAATTCATGAATAAAAAATTTATAAAAGCAACAAAATATAAAAAGATGGAATAATAATATGACAAAATGAAGTAATCATATGATGATATTAAATAACTATGATAACAGGGCTAATAATATGATAAAATTTAATGAAAATATAAAAATGTGGTATAACAATATAATAAGATTGTTGAATTGTATGTAAAACTATAATCATAACATGAAAAAACAAGCTATAAAATCGGATACAATATGACAAAGTATATATATAAGAAATTAATTCCTAAGAGAATTAATTCAATTTAATGTTAAGCCTAAATTAAGCCCACGAATTATTTTCTGTGGAATGATTTCAAAGAATGCTAAATTCTGAATTAAATTTTTATGAAAATTAACTCTTTCGAAGCTCTGGTATCAATATTGTACCGACTTTCAAAAAATGAACCCATTTCTAAAAAAAAGTGGAAAAGGAACCATTTTTCTATATAATTTATAATATGAAAAACAAACATATAAAATTAAATAAAAGAACTAAATCCTAAAAAACAAATAATTTTCACAAAAAAAAAAAAAAAAAAAAAATCATATAAGAAACAAATTTAAAGTAAAAATATTAATTGTTTAAAAGAAATCGTAAAAAAATCAAATTAAAGAAAAAACAAACTATATTTAAAAAGAAAATACTAATTTAAAAATGTACAAACTTTCTAAAAAATAAGAATTCAAAACAAAAAATCTTTTTAAAAAAGTAAAAAAGATATAAAAAATTACATATTTTTTAAATAATGAAATAGTACAATATATTAGTTATTTATATTTTTCAATATTTTGTTTGTCTTTTACATTAAAAAATTCCAAAGCAAGTAAAAATGGTAAAAACTAGAGAACAAACGAGCTAATATGTCTGCTTCTTGAAAAAGTGTAAGAAAAATAAAAGGTAAAAATACCAAATAAAAATACCTATTTTTTAAAAAAACAGTACTATTTTTCAAATATTCTTTAAAAAAATACAAAAATTTGAGATAATATTATAAATTTTATAAAAAGTAATGCAATTTATTAAAAATCAGCAACATTCAATAAAAAATTATTTTAGAAATAAATATTTTATCGCCAAAAATATTGATAGTTTGGAGCTTATTTACGCGATTCCCAAAGAAATTCGTATAAAAAATGTTTTTGTTATTAAAAAATTTTGTAAAAAAAAATATAACTTTTATAAAATAGTTATTTATGTATGCCTATTCAAGAGCTTGTAATTGCTACCTTAATATTTGCAGTCAGATAAATAATATACAAAATATTTACGATTTTAAATGAGTTAGGAGATCAACGATTTCCAAAACGTCAACTTTTTAATAAATTTGAAAATTTTAAATAATTTTCTTAATTTTTTATTCGATTATTTAAAATTGTTTATTCGATTATTTAAAATTGATTCATTATTCCCAATTTGTATGTGTTTACATACCAAAATGTCAAAAATTCATATCAGCTGTTCGGTCAAATGTCCAACACAGCTGAGTAGCCATTTTTGTCGTTGTTGTAGGCAGAAGAGAAAAAAAATCGCTGAATAAATGGAAAATTACAACAATTTAAAAAAGATATGATACTAATAAAGTAAACATTGATCAAATTACAATTTCAGTGAATAAATTAACACACATTTAGAAAATGGCCGAGCACCTAACAAGCGATTTAGGTAAGAAATCTGGTAGCAAGAAAAAAAAAATCGATTGTTTCGTTGAACGTTTATTTTGTCTGATGTTCAGGTCGTGGCCAAGAAGATTATAATAGTACAACTATGATGGAACAAGATTCAGGTAATGTAGATAGTAAAGAAGGTATTAAACACTATTCCAGATGTAGTAGTGCTGGCAGTATACATACACCTAATTCATCACCTCATAATACAGGTAAGTTTGTTAATAAATTTAATTAACATATACATAGCTGGAATTTAATTGTGTTGTTTTTTAAAGATGATGACGATGATAGCGGTGATAATTGTAGTGGTCGTGGTGGTTCTTCTGCCACCTCTACTTTAAGCTATAAGGAACGAAGACGTGAGGCTCACACCCAGGCCGAACAAAAAAGACGTGATGCCATTAAGAAAGGCTATGATAGTTTGCAAGAATTGGTACCTACTTGTCAGCAAAATGATTCGGCTTCAGGTTATAAATTGAGTAAAGCGCTGATATTGCAGAAATCTATTGATTATATTGGTTATTTAAATCAACAAAAGAAAAAGCAAGAAGAAGATAGTGCAGCTTTGCAAAAAGAAGTAATTGCTTTGCGTATTATACAAAATAGTTATGAGCATATGTTGCAACATCAACAGGCTAATCCGGGTCCAGAAGAGGCACGTTTAACAGATGAGGCCAAATTTCAAGTGGTGAGTTTATGAGGACAACTTTGAACTAAAAGAATAAAAAATGTTAAAAATTTTGAAATTATAAGCATATTAGGGTCGATCGCAACAATCTTGGTAATAAATCTGTATATCCTGACGGATTGAATTAAAATGTATGGGAGAGTTGTAGAGGAGAACCTAAGCTTTCAGAAAAATCAACTTGCACTTACCCTGTAGTAATACGAGATAAGCTACAACTCGAGTATGAAAAAGTTTCAATAAATCGTCACTTCTACAAATCAAGTCCATATAACTTAATTCAATTCGTCTAGTAGTTTAGGAGATACAGATTTATTACCAAATTTTTGCGATTAATTAATTTTTTTTCAGTTTCAAGCTGTAATGGATGAAATGTTTGAAACCTTTCAACACATCCCCATGGACAATTTCAAACAGTTGACCACAGGCGTTATACCCTGGTTGGAGGAACATTGCAAGCCTCATATATTAAGAAATATCTTAAGTCGTACTTTGCAACAAATGCAAGTTAATCAAGCTCAAGAATTACAGCAACAACAGCAACAAAGTATGAGTATAGATCAACAGGATAGTGATGGTTTTAGTTGATCTATAAGAATTTATTATATTTTTTAAGAAATTATTGTTGTATATATAAAACGATAAAAACAAATACGATTTTAAGAAGGAATTTGTCAGCATACTACATTATTTTTTTTTTTTGCTGTTATCATTTTATTGATAATGCTATAAAAAAGGAAAAAAATACATTTAATATTTAAGCATATAATCACTAACTAAATTACTTTCTAAATATTTGGTCTAAACAGGTATTTTATTAAAAATTAATAATTTCCTTTTATCTTAATAATTTTAAATATTTTTGTCATTTGTTAGTAAAAAAAAAATTAAATAGATTGTATACGTTCCAGCCATAAATCATAACCCAACATTATATTCAATTTATTTTGGGGTTGTGCTAATTGTTTTTTTAATTTCTTCATTAATTGAGAATGTTGTAAAAGTTTTAATAAATCCCATAATTTACATAAAGTAAAGAATTTGTAACCTAGCTGTTCACTAGGAAAATTTTCTAGTAAATTTTGTTTGATTTGTTCTAAAATTTGCTGGTAAATTGTGGGATTAATAATGTGTTGGGATTCATGTTGTAATTTTAATATTCCATTTTGCAAGGCATAAACCAAACCCTCAAAGAAATTTTCATTTTTTACGGAGAATAATATGACAGATATTTGTTGCAACATTTCGGGTAATTCTATAAGAAATTCATGGGACCTTATGAAACATTTACTGGCTAATTTACGTACTTTTTCTGCGTTGTGCTGCAATAACGACCACATCAATTGTCGGTAGTTGTAAACAGGATTGTGGTGTTCCATTACGCCTTTGTAAATATATTCTACTTTATGCAAAAATTCTAAAAATAATATTATAGATCTGGTAGAGGATTTTTCTGCTAAACAATAGTTTAGTATAAAAACAGAAGCTTTTGGCAGTTTACGATTAATTTCACTATATGTTACTTCACTGGGTTCCCACAGTAGAGGATTTTCAAATTCATTGGCTTGTTTTTGTCCCACGATTTTGGGAACCAAGGCTCCAAATAATTGTAGAGCTGCATTACAAACCGTCCATTCTGGATTATCTATTTGCTTAATAGCAGCCATCATAATTTCATTATAATACTTTGACATGGCTTCACGTAATTCAGTATCTCTTACTAAAACACACAGGAAATGTAGATATAAAGCCTCCAAACGATCACAATTTAGGTCAGATGTTAGAGTTTCCTTACAATTAGCGGGAGGATTTAAAAGATTTTCTACGGCTCTTTTTAAAATGGATCTACCACGATGTTCTTCATTTTTTAATATATGCAAAAACATTATAGAAAATCCGGCTCCACGACGAGTGGTGCTAACATTAGATTCTTTCACTTGATACAATTGCTCCAAACATGAGTGTAATAAATTAAACTCAGCTGTATTTTCGCTTAAGTGTGATGTTATGGCTTTGGTTAATTTACCTATAGCTACACCAGCAGCTTCTATGGCTCCTTTGTGGCGACATTTTGTTAGAACCATAACATTGACCTGTAAACATCTTGCCAAAAAAGTGCAGCTTTGTTCAGCTAGACTTTTACTCTTCACCTCATAACAGGCCATAGAGGAAGCCAAGTCACAGCAGGCCTTTAAAGTCAACCAAAAGGACATAAGTAGATATTTGCGACACAAATCATGATCTTGAGCTTCATAAGCACTTTGGCTCACCAACATCTCCAGACTTTTATCCATGTCTTCAAATGAAGCAGCTGCTACAATTTCCTCTAAATTCTCCACAACAGCTACATTTAGCTTTTTGATTACCAGTCTCTGTATATCTTCCACAAGTTTTAATATATTAAGAAATTCATCAACACATAATTCTGGTCTATATTCTGTCAACTCATAAAGAACATTGAGTTGGCCAAATAAATGGCCACCTTGAGTTTTACACGCCATTAGAGGATCTTTAACAAAATTTTCTAGATTCTCATGTAGGTTTGTAAGAAAAATATTTAAAAATTCTTTTAAAGTTTCCGCATCTTGGCAATTTTGTACGGCTACTCGGGCATATAAAAAGCTTAGATTACATTCATCCACATCTGTTAAACTGCAAGCTCTTTGAGTTAAATCCAAAGCTAAATTTACTACCACTTCTTGAGGTTTTATGGCTTTCAATAAAGCAACAATTAAGTCTAGGGCATCATCAAAACCCAAAGGATCATTTAATAGTTCAATTAAACGCATGGCCATGCGTTCATTGTCAAATACGTTGTGTTCTTTTAAAAATAAACCCAATTGTTGGTTTTGTGTTACACAACAGTTTTTGGAATTTTTCGTTACTGTTTCCGTATATAAGGATTTCAATAAAATTTCCAATAATTTTAGGCAAAAAATTTTAGGTTGATAAATTTCACTGGCTATACCTTCATCAATATCGTTTTGTAAATGCACAAAGAATTTTAAAATACTTGAACCCAAGGAGGAAGTCTGTTCGGTGTTCAGACATAACTTGCAAAATGTCTTGGCTATGTAGTTTATAATGTTGGGCATTTTTCCTAAAATGGTATTACGAAATTGAGCATTATCAACAGAGCTATGAGTCCTTAGGAAAGCCTCTACAAATTCCATGCAATCTTCTATGGCAAAATTGGCGAAATTATCCACTATGAACTTAAATATCAACAATTGGCACTCTATATCGTATTGAAAGCAATTGGTTAACAACTCGGTGCTTAATTTGAAAAAATGCAATTTGGATAAGTGGAAAACTTGTTTGGAAAACATGCTGAATATCAATATCAGACGATAACTATGCTCATTGTCCATTAGATAATCTGAGGAATTGTCTATGAATAAAGCAATTTCGGGTTTTTGTTGTAACATTTCAAATAGTTCATCCTTTTGTTGTATGCGCGTAAACCATTGGGCATAAAAATTCTGTATTTCTTTCTTATTACCCAAAGTTAAAATATTAACAGCCATTTCCAATAAATCTAGAGATTTTTGAGCACTCAAAGCTTTAACCACATATTGGCTGGGTGCCAATAGATTTTTATAATTTAAAGTAGATCTTAATCCCAAAAAGAAGTCCTCCTTTGCATGATTAGATTTTAATAAGAATTCCTCTAAAGAATGTTTGTTTAATATACATCCCAAAACAAATAATTTATTGCGGTTTGTCCAGGGCCAGTAATTTACTACGCTTTGAAAATATTGCAAAGACACATCTCTATTTAAGCAAATGAAATGCATCATATTCATGCACTCATCTCTCATACCCATTTGATTGGAATGCAAACAAAAGTATAAATGATCCAAAGATACTTCCAAATTAAAATTTAATTTTGGAAACTTTTTGCTTAATAAATTTATAGCTTTTAGAATAGACATCAAACAAACATGATTAACATCTACTGCTGAAATAAAAGCCTTTAACAATTTCTCCAAAACATCTTCAGGAGTTAATACCAAGGTCTGATTTGTTAGCAAAATATATTGCAGCAATATAAAATTCTTTTCATCTAAAGCTAAGTGCTGCTTTAAGTTATTCTCGATGAAATCCCCATAAAAACGATCTTCTAAATTGTTTTTCTGTAACAATTGATAGTAACAGCGAAATGCCACATTCACTACTACTTGGTTATATTGTATATTGGTTCTAGCATCCGTGTGACAGAGTTCCTTGTCAATAACCGCCTTAATATGCAAAAGCAAATGATCAATATTTTTTTGGCTATCAATACAATTTTGTAAATGCTAAAAATTAAAATGATAGGTAATTAAATTCTCTATTAATAAGTCTTTTTAACAATTAAATTTTACTTGTATATGTTTCACACATTCCTGGGTATTTGTTATTTGCTCCTTTTCTATGGGCAATTCTTCCACTTTCAAAATATTTTTAGTCATTTTTGCAGTGTTTTGTTAATTTATTTATTTAAAAAAATTCAAATTTAAAAAAAAAAAATTAAAAATTAAACTTTAAATTATGTTGACCACTTTTGAGCAGTTATTTAAAGGATTTATATTTCAACAAATCCAATTATTTTTGATTTTTTCTTATGTTTTATATACAGTCTACATTTTTCACGTTTTTTCAATGGGTGGTTTTTTTGTTATTGTTTTGTTGTCAAAAATGTAAATAATGCAATAGAGTTGCCAATCTTTAAGAAATAGCAACAGAGTGCGAAAAGAACAGAAACATTGAGATCACCCGAACTATTGATTTTTATTATGATTGAAGTAATGTAAAAAATATTGTCCGCTCGTTCTTAGTTTTCAAGTTATAAGCATTTAAAAATTCGATACGTTTTTCTAAATATCTTTATTAATATTTGAGTACTTAATATACCTTTTTAATGATATAAAACATGACTATGACATGGAACTTAAAAATTTTTGAATATTCAAAAAAGCTTATTCAGCGAAGTTGGTATTCGACATACCTAGAGGATAATGCCCTTAACGTCGAATCTGTACTACACAAATTTTTATCAAGATTTGTCTGGTATAGAAAATAATATAATTTTAGAATTATATTATTTTATACAAATAATATATTACTTTGTTATAAATAAAATGAAAATAAAATAGACGTCAAAATCAGGGGAAATCTACACAAGGTAACCTCAGTTCAACAGCTGATTATTCATTTTGGTTGTTACAGATGTCATGAAGATCAGTAAAAGACATTTTGTTTCCTTTAAAGGCTTTTTTTATTTTCCAAAAATTTTTAGAGGCCGAGGACAAATTATAAATAAATTTAACCATTATTCATTTCGGCCTTTATTAAGGTGGAAATCAATTAGTTTATTTAATTGCTTTAAAATAATTTTCAATTAATTTTTATAATTAAAATCCCTACATTGAAAAAAATAAATTCAATGATTGAAGTATCTCGAATTAAATTCTTTGTTTTTTTACGAATTCATTGTTCAACGTACGAATTCATTATTTCAAAGAAAATATTCATCGAAATTCAATGAAATATTCAACGGCACTTGAAACCATTTGTCAATTTTTTCCGCAATAAAATAAATAAATCAGTTCTGTGACTCAATGTATTAGTTCATTGATTTAGAGAATACGTTTATATTTTTAATAATAAAAGAAAATTTTCGTTAAATTTAATGAACTTGTACGTTGATTTAGAAGAACAAAAAGAAACAAAACTTAAAATACAGTATACATAAAAACAGTGATTCAACGTACATTTCGTTAATTCAACGTACTAATACTTTGATTTAAGAAAGAAGAAGCTTAACTCAACTTATGTTAAATTCATTATTTTCTAACGGGAATTATAGTGAAAGAAAAAGAAAACAACTCAGTTTGTACTTATTTAACAAGGATTTTCCTATTTTGTAGTGTTGTGTTAATAATAAAAACAAAAATAATAAGTCAATAATTAAGATGTAAATATATGAGAAAACTTGGATAATGTGATTGTACCAACCAAAAATTGTGAAACTGAAACATTTAAGGGAAATACAGATTAAAAAACATACATATTCAGACAGGAGAAATCGGGCACCAGTAATGAATACAGCGTATTAGAAGAAATGTGTCTGACATATTGAAAAAAAAACTTGACTAAGTTTTGTGCAATTGGAATTTTAAGACACAAATGTTAACTATTACTAATAACATATGTATGCATTTTTTACAAAACTTTTTAAAATCGGAAGAGAAATAAATTTTGAGCATTTAAAAAATGTCAATTATCATAATTTGTAAAAAGTATAATATTTTTTATTTAAAATATAATGTTTTATTAAAAGCAAAATTTCAGTTATTCAAAAATTGATAATTCTTTTCAAAAAATACAAAACTTGAAAAATATATACCATACTTCAAAAATCATTATCAAAAAAAAAAAAAAAAAAAAAAAAAGAAAAAAAACTTAAGCAGTACCAACTTTTACAAAGAAGTACAATTTTGGAAAAATATCCTTTTTAAAACAGGATAATCCCAATTTTCAAACCCTTTTTATAAAAAACAAAAATTTTCAAAAAACAATTTTTTGAATAAATATAAATAATAATATTAAAAAATGTGCGAAAAACAGCTTTTTAAAAAAATATAATATTTTTCCATTTATTTGAACAGTGTTTGAAAAAAAAAAAAAAAATATATTAAATTTCGATGATGAAATGAATTTCTTCTGAAGCAACAAAAAAAGTCGATTTCATCTTTTTCGATAAGTCGATTTTTCGAAAGTCTATTTGAAACAGGAACGAAAAATTCATTACTAAAGCAAAAAGTGCCGCAAACTTCCACGACTACGTACGTATTTAGTAGATTTTCTTTAACAATTATAATTTGAAATCTTTTTATTTCTATATTGGAAAGCATTCAGATAATTTAGAACTTTTTTTCATTGAAAAAATGTTCCTCATGTACAGAAATTCTAATTCGATACCTACATTTTTACCATTTTAAAATGTAAATCACAATTTTTTTTTCAAAACAAATATTTTATAAAAAGAAAATTTATCGAAAATTTCATACAAAAAGAAAATTTATCGAAAATTTTCTTTAAAAATAAAATTTATCTAAAATTTTCTATTATAGAACATTTCGAATATTCGAGAATTTCGTATAAAATGAAAATTTTTATCAAATGGAAATTTATTGAAAATGTCTTATTTATCAAAAGAAAATTTATCGAAAATTTTATAAAAAAGTAAATTTTTCGAAAATTTTCTATAAAAAGAAAGATAAATTTTATTGAAACTTCTTATAAAACTAAAACATTCAAAAATGTTCAATAAAAATAAAGTTAATGAAAATTTTCTATAAAAGAAAATTTATCGAAATTTTCCATACAAAATTTTTTATTGAAAATTTTATTAATTTCGTATAAGAAAATTTATTAAAAATTTTCTACAAAAAGAAAACATCAAAAATTTTCTACATAAAGGAAATTTATCAAAAATTTTTTATAAAAAGAAAATTTATCGAAAATGTTCTATCAAAATAGTATTTCGAAATTGGTAAAACTCCTATATTTTGTAAAAATGTCCAAATCACTCTCAATAAAAATTTGTCCCCCAAACAAAATTTGGAATATCCCATTTGAGGACATTCCCTTATCTGGCAATACAGCTGTCAACTGTTTCTGTGTCTCAATCTCAGATTTGAGCTTCATTTGATAATTACACATTTTCCAAACCTGATCTGGAGCAACAACAACATACCGCTGACCATAGAATACAACTAGAAGTTTATGTGAGAGGCACTTCGAACTTCAAAAAAATTACTCTTTTTTTTTAAACACAAAAATAATATATATGTCACCACATGTATTATGTTCTTGCATGAAGGTTTTTGACAAATGAATCAGGTTTTTTTCTCTCACATAAATATCTACTTATCAATATATGCCGCTAACGGGTAGTCTTATAAATGTAACCTAGTCTACACGTAGACATTTTTGTGTCCGCAATTGTAAAATTCCATCTCTCTCTTTGAAATGTTTTATTATTACTCTACGTCTACACGAAGAAATTTTTATTTCCTAACAAGAAATAATGGGCTGTTACAGCCCATCTACACGTAACGTGTTAGTATCATAAGTATTATGAGATTGCTATAATGAGATTTCTCTACACAACTATCTTATAAAATGATCTGTTAGAAAAATACGCATATACGAAAGATTTTTTGCATGTGTATTTTGGAAATTACTATGTTTTTTTCGTAAAATTGTTTTCTTTTAATGATTGTTTTACATTTTAAGAAAAAATGATTATAAAAATTGTGCTGAAAAGATCGCATTTTTAAGATAAAAAGGACATGTTTACTCTGTGACTGATTGAAAATATTGATATAGAATTTATTAGAATACACGTACCGCTTATTTAAGAATATAAACAAATACTCTCTTCTTCTTAATCTCAGTTGTAGACCTGGAGTTACGGGTAGTCTTCATTACTTAGTGCCTATATTAGACAAATTTTTATCAAGACAAACATCAAAATCAGTGTGAATTTATACAAGGCAACCTCAGTTATACCGCTGATTATGTTTGGTTTCTACAGCTGTCAAACTGCATATATAAAAAACATTAACGAATTCGCCATATTGATATTTTTATGCAACTGTTGCCACGTTTCATAAATTTGCGATAATTTTGACGTTTGTCTTGATAAAAAATTGTCTAAAATAGACACTATGTTAGAAATCAGATATCATATTAAAATTTTCTGCTGAAATTTAAATGTTTTCATTATGGCGTACATGCATTCATGTTAATTTCTTGTTTTCTCATTGTTTTGCTGTTGCATTCCACGCTTTCTTTTTTGTGTTAGTAAAAAAAGCATTATGTTTTAACATGGTTTGTTAACATTTACTTTAACGATTGTGTTTCAACATCAAAAAATTAAAATTAACATCAAGTTGAACGGTCTACATTTACTGTTAATGTTAATGTTAATTGCTTTACCTAGTATCTACATTAGGCAAATTTTTATAAAAACAAACGTCAAAATCAGTGCGAATATATACAAGGTAACCTTAACGAAACAGTTGATTGTTACAGTTGTCAAACTGCATATATAAAAACAATAATGAATACGCCATATTGTTGTCTTTGTGCAATTCTTGAAACATTCCACAATTTCGCTTTAAGTTTGACCTTTGTCTTGATAAAAAAATCTCTAATGTAGACATTATGTTATGTTAGGCAAGAACAGCGAGTAACAGCCCGTCTAGACGTAACATAATATGTAAGATTTTTATGTCAGAGAGTGTCAAATTCGCTCTCTGAGAGAATTATTGCTTAAATAAAAAGGACATGTTTACTCTGTAACTGATTGAAAATAATAATATCTTATAGGATTAATCTCACATATTATATCAGCGTTAATCTCAGTGAGATTAACAGTCCGTCTAGACGTAACATAATATGTAAGATTTTTGAGTCAGAGAGTGTCAAATTCGCTCTCTGAGAGAATCATTTCACGTGTAGATTCAAATATTAGTATACAAAAAACATTGTTTTTTTAGTAAGTTCCAAAATATATAAGCACACACACATACAAACTTCCGTGTGTGTTTATTTTTTTTTGACAGTTCATCTTATAAGATGGTTGTGTAGAGAAATCTCATCACAACAGTCTCATAATACATCTTATAATACTAATATTTGAATCTACACGTGAAATAATTCTCTCAGAGGGCGAATTTGACGCTCTCTGACAGAAAAATCTTACATATTATGTTACGTCTAGACGGGCTGTAAACGCGGAACAAAAAGGAGAAGAAAAAGAAGAGTTTATTGAAAAAACAAAAATTCCGGTTCTGCTTGGTGGGGTAAAAAAAGTCGTCATCATCATTCATAAACGCCCTTTGGTTCTTTTCTTCTTCTATTGACACTGTGGCAAACATAACTAAGTTGAACTCTCGAATAGAATATAGATAAAGAATCGGTAGAGACCGGTAAGTGGTAAAGAAGAAAAAAAAAAAAAAATAATTCATCACCTCCAGTGAAAAAGAAAATCTTTCTAAAAAGAAGTAATTAAATAAATTAAAAAAGACTGTTATTTTGGAATTAAAATTATAGAGAAAACAATTTTTAAGAAAATAATAATTGTGAAATAATTTCTTTTTCTGTTTTTTTTTTTTTATTTCATTTTAAGGTAAAAAGAAAAATACTACGTTGCGTTTTTTTTCTTTCTTTTCGTTAAGGTCACTGGAATCTGTTAAAATATAACTCAAAGACTGAGCCAATAAAAAAATGGGTCTATTATATGGTTTGGGTATAAGAATTATGAACTTTATAGTCATATTTCTAATAGTCATATTATTACCGGGTCTGCCGCCACGTACGACTTTCCCCTTCAAAGAATTTGAGTATGTATTTATGGTTTTTGCTTTATCTAGTATATTTTAATAATTTTCTTATAGAGTGACTGCTCCCAAAACCTTAAGTGGCGCATTGGAACCCAATTATCATTTAGATGGTGCCGATCGTTTATTAGAGGGTCGTGTTTATGGACCTGAATGTTTGATTGCACGTAAAAATGACATTTACATGGGAATTCATGGCGGTGAAGTCATTAAAATGAATGCTGGACATGTAACACATGTTACAAAAATTGGACAACCTTGCGGTAAGTGGTTTTTCCTTTTAACTATTGTAAAATTGCCTTTATAATGAATGTTTGAAAAATTATTGATTTTTAGAGGATATCACTGAAGAATCCCGCTGTGGTCGTCCCTTAGGCTTGGCTTTCGACAGCCAGGGCAACAATTTATTAATTGCTGATGCTTACTATGGCTTGTGGCAAGTTGATCTCACTTCGAATAAAAAGAAACTACTGGTTTCTCCCCAACAAGAATTGCCCGGCAAGGACAATATTAATCGTAGAGCTAAAACTTTCAATTCTGTCACTGTTGACAAACAGGGTAACATTTATTGGACTGACTCTTCTTCAGATTTTACCATACAAGATTTGGTATTCACTACTTTTGCTAATCCCTCGGGACGGTGAGTAGACATGATTTGTTTCTTATGTATTATAGTTGGGTATTAAGTTCATTATTATGTATATAGTATTCGCTTGAAAACATTTTTTCTATTCCTTTTTGTTAAGTGCTTTCTTTGTATCTTTTATTTTATATGTTTCGCTTTTACAAAGTTTTTTGTTGAAAATATAATAGTGTTGTTTAATTAATCATAACCCTTACATTAACTGGAAATAATTTTATACCTAAACTAGTATAAATGTCTACTCCTGTTTTTTGACCATAAAGTAATGAAAAATTCTGGAAAATAACTAACATCTTAACAGAAAAACATACTGTTTTAAAAGTGATAGTTTGTTTACTTCAAACTATTCAAAATATTTTTAATAACCATTAACTACCAATATATTATAATTATTTACCTCTATCCATCAAAATATCAAAATTTTTCAATAACATTATTAATATTCTAGTTTATTGTTTACAATTTTATTTTTATTTATACACACACATATAAAATTAACATTTATTTACCTTTATCCATTGTCTGCATTATCATAATCACTATTGTTATCTTAAATTTTCATTAATTTGTTTTTTTCCATATTCTTATTGCTTTTTTAAAATTCTTTATTATTAGCAGTTACGTGGCAATAAGATTATTTTTCATATTTGATCTAAAAAGCACAAAAAGATATATAACATTTTTTTCTTAGCTGTTTTTATATTCAAATAATTGCTTTTGAAGATCTTTAATTCTTAATTTTTTTATATTCTTACCTTTTATTTTTTATTCTAAACTATTGAGAAACTTAAAAATATGTTTGCACATCTGGTATATGTATTTATGTTTGTTAAACAACCATACATATACATGCTAAAATGCTATGACTAATTAGTTACTTACATATGTATGCATTATTTTAGAACAACAATTATGAACTTTTAAAAGTGAAATTGTATTTTGCTGTTGTTTTAACAGATGCTTTGTTTAATCTTAGTATATTTTTAATCATTTATTGGTTATACTGTATATAAAATAGAATATGAATTGGTTTTGTTCATACGTATAAGGTATAATATAAATAGCATTTGATTGATAATTTTAAAAATGGCAATAAATAATTGTTGTAAAGTTCGTTACTTATCAATCAATATTTAATGACATAGGAAGGCGTACAGTTCAATGTACTTAAAGGAGAAAAATACTCGTATATACAATTGATACTAATATGCTATATTTATATTTACTATATATATACTAGTATATATATATACTATATTATATTTACCAAAAATTCGGAAATAGTTAAAAATTTTTATATGATTTAAAAAAAAGCAACTTTTTACTATTATTATTGACTTTATTGAAACCTTTAATAAAATAATTACATTGTTATGAGAATTTACTTAAAAGTATTACAACAATTAAAATCTAAATAATTAAATAAGGAAACTACTAATATCACAGTGTTAAGGAAAAGTTGTCAAAAAAAAAAACCTTGTACATACTTAAACGTTATAAGAAATTTTAAAAACAACCATCAATTATAACTCTAAGTAAAAAAGAGTCTTAGTGATTGTTTAGCAAATTTCTTATTATTTCATATGTAGACGTTCTGCATTTTTCATTAAATGACAGAGTCAGTTCCCTTGCAAATGAATTAAACATTTTATGCTTAAAGTTTCTATGCAGTAGATTATCTGGGGTGTAGGTTATGAATTATTTTCAGATTTTTATTTTGTATTATCTGTAATTTTCTTGTGTAAGTTTTAGCAGCTTTATTAAACCAGACTTGGTATCCGTAGGTCATAATTGGTCGAAGACACATTTTGTAAGTAAGGATCTTGATTTTTAAATTAAGTTTAGATCTTCTGTTAAGTAAGGGATAAAGAGCACGGCCACATTTGATTGCTTTATCACAAATATACTGTATGTGTTGTTTAAATGATAGTTTTTTATCTAAGATAATACCTAGATATTTGATACTATCCTGCAGAGGAATAAAAACTCCCCTAGAATATAAATGTTTTGTAGGAATACGTTTCTGTGATCTATTATATGGAAATATAATAGCTTGTGTTTTACTAACATTAACTTTTATCTTCCATTTATCAAAGTATTTATTGGTAGATTTTAAACTATCTTCCATTTTTTTGATTATTGCGTTTGACACCTTACCGCAGCAAATAAAAGCACTGTCGTCAGCGTAAAAAGCTACTTCTTGATTCTTGCGAATAGTAAAATCGGAAATATATATTGAATAAAGAGTAGGTGATAATACCGATCCTTGCGGCAGACCCGCAGGGATTTGTCTATCACTAGATAGCGTGTTATCTATAGATACAGTAAATGAGCGCTGATCTAAAAAACTCTTTATTATCTTTTGCAAGTACGTTGGATAATTGAAGGAATTTAGTTTAAAAACCAGGCCTTCATGCCATATTGAATCGAAGGCTTTTTCATTGTCAAGAAAAATAACTCCAGTTCTCTTACGATTTCTTTTGTTTGTTTCAATAAAATTAACGACTCTTTTTAGTTGATGTACTGTGGAGTGCTCCTTGCGGAATCCAAACTGTTGAGGGTTAATAATATTATTTTGGTTGGAAAAATTTAAAATTCTCTTATTAATTATTTTTTCAAATACTTTATCCAATAGGCTTAGGATGCTGATTGGTCTATAGCTAGACGGTAATTTAGGATCCTTTCCAGGCTTAGGAATTGGGATAACTTTTGCTTTCTTAAAAATAGTTGGAAAATAGCCTTCTATTAAACAAGAGTTGAAAAGTTTACATAGAGTTTCAAAAAAGCAACTTATTTTATAAATCTGAGAGGTTAAAATCGAAAATGCAAAAAATTACTAAAAATTTGAAATTTCAGCATAAAATTTTAAAATATCGAAAAAAGTATTAAAACATAAAGTTTTTAAAAACATTTTTTTTCTTTTTTCTTTTAACTAAACGTTAAAAAATCCTTCGCTATAGGATTTTTGATCGCATTGATTAGGACTATAACGTTAATAAATTAGTCACTTTTGTTGTGATTTTATTCTTTGTGGTGTTAACCAACTATTGTTATTTTGTTCCAAAGTGTTATACATAGGAATAGTTATTATAAACTTAGTTAAAACGGTCGTAAATTAATGCGAGCAAAAAAAAAAAAAAAAAATCAACAGCATTTTTTAAATTTTGATAAAAGTAATAAAGTAATGATTGAAAAATTCTGAAAACTATAACTTGATTGCACTACCATCAATTACTACCAATATGCATATTTTTGAGGCCATTTTAGCTACAAAGGATATTCATGATATTAAAAAAACACTTTTTCTATTCGGAATATTTTAGAATAATAATATGATGACGGTACTGAAATAATATTGATGTGTAGTTGTAATATGAGGACTCTTAAAAAGTATCTTAGATACACGATATTGAAACGATCATGCATGAAAAAATATATAAAAGTTATGGAACAGTAGATATTTGATATTACTCGAATGAACATATGTAGCCATTTAAAGCTACTAAGCCCAGCTATCGTTGATTTAATGGTATTAATATGGTAATGGTATTCTAACTCATCACATACTATTTAATAAATCAAACTAGCAAATTTACTTTTGGAGGCAGGTCATTTATTATTTCAACGAGTACTGTTTAATGGAAATGAGATCTTATTACGACCACTTGAATTAATTTGACTCTAAACGCATATATTTCGCATTTATACTGTCTAGATAGACATATTTCCTTAAATATTAATTTCCAATATTAGAAAAATGCAACAGTCCAATAACCACGAAGGATGAAATTTTAATTATTTAACATAGGAAGAGTGTCAAATTATAATTCCAACATAATTGTCTTTCCATGTGTTAGAATTTGTTCCAAAACCAAAAACCAACGTTAACGAGAATTAAACAATATCGTATCATTGTGAAAAAATTGTATTTAGCTGTTGATTACACAATAATGATCGAAACTTTTCGCAAAGCTCTTATACAGTTATTAATTATCAAATTAAGCGAAACTATCATGAATATTTGATAGATTTTTCATAGAGAACTTTTGTAAGATTTGAAACTAATAAATAAATAATAATTCTAAAAATATCAATTCGTATGGAAAATTTTCCAAAATAGTTAAGTAAAATAGCAAAATTTAATAGAAAGTGGGATTACTTGCTAATAATTATATTGTCTTTATCATTTTACTTAATAATAATATAGTCTCCAAACTTTTCCAATAACGATTTTTATCAAAATTTAAAAATGCATATATTATCCGAAATTCAGTAAAAATTCAGACAGATATTCGAAATTTCATAAAAATTTCGAAATTTTACAAAAGTCTGAAATTTCAGCAAAAATACGAAAACACAAAACCTCATAAAAGTTCGAAATTACATGTAGAAATTCGAAAATTTTAACTTTCACCTAAATTAGAAATATCGCCAAAAATTGGAAATTTCACCAAAAATTTTAAATTTCACAATAAGGGTGAGGATAATTTTTGAAAAATGTTACACAACAATAGTAATGAAAACGATATAAGTTTCTTCAAGTAATCGAAATTCACTCACAACTCGAAATTCAGCAATGAATGGAAAATCCACGGATTTACTTAACAAAATAATAATATAAAAGTATGATAACAAAATTTTATAAAAAAATCTATGAAAATTTCATTAAAAAACTTTGATTTCACAAATGTTGAAATTTCAATAAACTTGAAATTAAAAAGAAAAAACAAAAAACTAAATTTCACTACATTACTCATAAAAAATTCATTAAATAAAAAATTTCACTAAAAATAACGAATTTTTACCAAATAATCTAAATTCACCAAAAAAATCGAAATTGTACAAAATAATTTCAATTTAGTATTAAATAAAAAGTCGAAAAATCAATCAATTTGTATTTCCTAAAGGAACAAGAAATTTTAATTAAAAAAAATCAAATTATATGTGCAAATTGTAAAAAAAAAAAAAATAAAATTTCAATAATTTCACCAAAACTTGAAATTTAAAAAAAAATTTTATAAATAAAATAATTGAATAATTAAATAATAATTAAATAATAATTAAATAATTTAATTTAAATTCTTTAAAAATTTTGATGTTAAACAATATTCTAATTTTTATATAGTATATAAAAAAAGCAGGCTAAGCTAAAAAATTTTTTTCATTATATTAAAGTTCAAAAGTAAAAATGTGGTTGTATATTTTGCACAATTTTCGCTAATATATTTTAAAAATTTCTTTATTTTTTATCATTTTGTCATATTTTGTATTTAACATTTTCATTTCCTTTTTTTAATAAACTACATACTAACATTTTAATAATAATATAAATAACGCATCTATCTTGTAAATAATAAAAATATACGCACCGATAGCTTGATAATAACGCTTGCCCCACATATAATTTTGTGTTATGGTTTTCGTTTTTGTCTGTTTTAATGAAAAAGTGAAAGCAAAAATCAGCAATAAAACAAAAAATCCACTTATATTCCAGTCTCTTCAAATATGATCGTGTTAAGAACGAGAGCAAATTATTATTGGACGAATTGTTTTTTCCCAACGGTGTTGCATTGAGTCCCGAGGAAGATTTCATTGTTGTAGCTGAAACCGGAGGTTTGCGTTTGACCAAATACTGGCTAAAGGGTAGCAGTGCTGGCAAGAGTGAGGTATTTGTTGAGGGATTACCTGGACATCCTGATAATTTGACACCTGATTCTGATGGTATTTGGGTGCCTTTGGTAATGGCTGCTGATAGTGAACATCCCAGTGGTTTTACCATGTTCTCGCGTTTCCCCAGCATTCGTTTGTTTTTGTCACGCATGTTGGCCTTGTTGGAATTGCCTTTCAAACTGATTAACAATGCTTATCCCAATAAGATTGCTCAACGTTTTATACACTTTATTGGTCATGGTGAAAGTATTCAATTGTTGTCGCCTAAACGTTCTACAATTGTGCGTGTTGATTGGAATGGTCATATTGTGGGTTCTCTACATGGTTTCGACAAAAGTGTGGGTTCGGTGTCGCATGTTTTGGAATTCAATGATAATCTTTTGTTGGGTTCACCCTTTAATCGTTTCTTGGCTCGTGTTAAAAACCCTAAACCTGCTAAACAACCCACAGTTAAAATTGGCAATGTCCGTTATGAAGGTGCTGGCATGGAACCTGTGGTAAAGCCACCAACTGAGTCGACGACTGCTAAACCCAAGATGACAACCACCACTACAGCTAAGCCCATAACTACTACTACTACAACAACGACCACACCAAAGCCTACCACCACAACTACAACAACACCCAAACCTACCACTACAAGTACAGCTAAGCCAACAACCACAACAACAAAAACTACACCAAAACCTACCACCACCACACCAAAGCCAACAACTACCATACCAAAATCTACCACTACCACCACACCAAAACCTACCACAACCACCACTAAGGCCCCCACTACTAGAAAACCTTCGGCTAGCAGTACCCGTGTGCCACCCAAAAATCCTGCTCCAGTAGAAGAAAACATTCCCAGTGATATTCCTGCTCCCAAACAGGAAAAAATGAAAGTAATTAATAAACATGGCGATCATGTGGAACTTTAAATTCTCTAAGCCATTTCTCATCAAAGCATTTATTAACATCAACATCTGCATCGTCGATAACAAGCCCATTCCATCTATCATCTTTATCTTAAAATGGGTTTTAAGCTGAGCTTTTTCACATACTCTTAACGATAACGACGACAACGAAAGCTGAAAGCTTATGACTAAATATTTAAACAAACACTTAATAAAAAGCTCAACAAAATAAACATGAACTTGGTAAAATTTCAAAGTTTCTGTTCATTGAAAATGTTCTTAAGCTATTGAGGACATAGCGTTAGAGAGTTAATCCCTCAAAATAACATAAGCGTAATAGAGTCACTAACATCAGGTTGATAAATTTTTAAACTAAAAACAATTTATTATTTAAACATATTATTGTCAATTTTTTGGGTTACGGTCACTAAAAGGTAAAAAAGTAAACATTCCAAATTTTATTAAGGTATTTTTTGTGCTGCTTTTTTTTTTTGTAATAAATTAATTTCTATAGATTATTTTTCTTTTGTAAAAATGTATTAAATACATTAATAGAAAAAAATAGATCTTATTTTTTACTTTCAAATAAAAAAATCATAAAACCATTTTTCTAGTGTTTTATTTCTATTAACTTAATGAACAACAACCACTTTTTTTTTATTAAATAATTTTATTGAGTTTTAGGACGACTAGGTGGCTCTGTAGTTTCAGTCCATTCCCATTCTTGATAGTGAACACATTTTCCATGTTTATCCGAATACAATTCGGATGCTCCACAACGTCTTAGCTTTGCTGGTTTACCTTGTTCCTCGCATTCCCAATACGATGTAGGATCCCAGAAATTTCTAAAGAATTTTTTAACTTCACCAGCGGTGGCACAGCCAGGTTCACCACTATGTTCGCTGTAATTCTTTTTTGAAACTCCTTTTGAAGACATTAGCTAGAAAATAAAGAAAAATTTTAATAAGAAAAAATTTAGTGATAATATCTTACAATGAATCCTTGCTACATTCAACAATGATTATTTGAAATGAATTGTATGTAAATATTTTCATTTTCAAACATCAATAAAGAAATATTTCCAATCATCTCACGACTATTTTAAACATGTGTACTTAGTATTAGTCATCTACTAGGAAAATAAACAAATTACAAAAGAGTATTCTTGAAATAGAAGCGTCAGTTTAATTAATAAAAATTTACTTTGTGCACCAAGTAACAAGGTTGTGGACGCAGGTTTATTTTAATATAGATATTTTACAATTTTAAAAAAGTAAATAGGTACAAATTTAAAAATTAAAAATTGAATAATAAAAACAGAAGAAAGTTATTAAGTAAAGATAAATTTAAATATAAAATAAACCTTAAATAATCTCACAAAAATATACATTGTGTTAAAACATTCTTAAAATTATTTTCCATAGAATACAACTAGAAGTTTATGTGAGAGGCACATCGAACTAAATTTCCAAAAAAATTACCAATATTTTTTTTCAAAACATAATGTATGTGACTACATGTATTTTGTTGTTGCATGAATTAGGTTTTTGACATTTGAATCACTTTTTTTCTCACATAAATATCTACTTATTAATCTATGCTATTTTCCTTCTCCAAAATCTTACACAACTAGATGCTCTGTATAGAGCACACACATATTTTAAATGACATCGTTGTGTTTTTGACAGATGACATAAAATTTAGAAAATATCAATTATATAAACTAATTGTCAGAGCGTGCTTCTAGACATTTTCTTTTTGGTATATCAATTGTGGGGTTGGCAAAAAAATAATTTCAAAGTAGTGTAGGATAGAGGAAAGAAGTATTTCTTGAAATTTTAAATTTAGTCCAAAGTTGTATTTTGCAAATCGCCTTGTTATTTGTTTTTCATACTCTTACTGCCTGTTTCTGTAAATGCGAACGAAGGCTTCGTTCGACTTATAGTATGTAAAACAAACTTTTGTTCACATTTAGAGAAACAGGTAGTTAATATCTCAGATTTAAATTGTGTAATAACGAGAATTTAACTAGATGGTGACAAGTTATATAGTATTAGTGGCTGGTAAATCGATTTCGATTATATCCAAAATCGATTCTGGTTGTCGAAAAATGATTATTTTGTGGTCGATTCTAAGCAACCAACTTTATACTGAAATCGACTTTTCGCCTCGATTAATCAAAAAATCAATTTTGCACAATAAAAAAATTGGAAAATTTTCAAAATTTTGAAATTTTGGAAAAATTAAATATTGGGAAAATTTAAAAAATCAGTAAAAAAAAAATATAATATAATATCAGTAATTTTTTTCTGAAGCCCATATTTGAGAGTCCCAACAGAGGAAATTAATCTTCCTTTTTTTTTTATATATATGTATGTTGAATAGCGTTTGAAGCTCTGAAGGAACATTGTGACAAGTAGACCGAGCAACGGAGCGTCAGATTTGTATAGGTTTGAGGATGTCGATGAACTTGAGACGGTGTAACACATAACACACATTAGGAGATGTATTCAGTTGCAGGCTTGAAAACATAATATTGTTCGTCATTGGAATTAGTTAGTTAACAGTTGTTCGCTAAGAATGCTTGGTCTATCGCTACTTTCTTCTTAATCTACTTAATCCTTTTAGTCCTACTACATCTTATAATTCTATCCGTAAACTCTTCTTTAAGTTTATACTTTTCTTTCCCTTATTTCCACTATCCGGAGAAACTCTTTTTGCTCACCCTTTCAAAGCCTATTTATCTAATTCCATGCCGCGTAAAAGAACTTGATACGATAATCATTAAAGGTCCATCTAACCCAGGAACTGAAGGAAAACTATCATAGATAATGCTGTGGATTCACTGATTTGATTCTGAGATATTTGCAAATGGAGCCCGATTTCAGTAAAACTGAAAAAAAACTGTGCAGTTTTAAAGAACAAGTTTAATTGCCATATTTGGACAAGCCACACGAGGTTCATTAATTGTCAGTTCATCTACAGAAAGTCACTGAAATGAGTTCGAAATAAGAAAGCAGTAGTCACTGTTAGCCTTTCAAAGTGTGATCAACCAGGCAAATATTGAACCCTACCGAAGCACTTCAAACTAAACTGTGTATAGTACACCATCACTTGTTTGCGGAAAGTCTTACAAGAATTAACGAAAATCAGCTGCTAAAACCGGATCCTTCTTCAGTTCGATAATGTTAGATTTAGTACATCGGCTGAAAAAATGTTAATATTATTATTCGTTGTTTAACACTCTATTGGAACCCAATCCCTTTATTGTATTCTCCCGTATCAAAATGTATTGGTATAAAAATAAATGTTTTTTTTTAGGTATTTGTAACAAAGTGTAAAAACTACTATAAAAGTCATGTGAAGAACGCTTGAATACAACAAAGTATTTTTTTCCGAAACATTAAATGCACTCCTCGTAAAATGAAAAATTAATATAAATTATGAGAGAATGTTTCACAGAACATTTATACCACCAGAAATGAATGAAGACTGAAGACATCCTGCCGCTGTCTTATAATAGTCCAGAAATTATGATTTGTTTCTGAAAAACAGAGACAACAGGAGCAATTAGCCAGCATTTTATTTAGTGGACCCTTTTCAGATGGTAGCAAAAAATGTTTACTGACTCATTGTAACTCGTATAATGATTGTGTGTGCGCAAAACTTCGTAGTAGTGGAGGTGGTGATTATCATTTAATTGCCCATAATAAATAGTCATTAAACAATAAAGAAACTTTTGGTGCCCTAATGTAGTTCGGTAAAGTAACTAGTTCGGAAATGGTATCAAAAACTGGCAGGTAACGATTAAAATTTATGTTTATGATCCTTCGTTTGGCGACGCCGTAACCACTTCTTCAGCCTTTACAATTATAAGTCTTCTATCTTGCTCCAAATGTCTGGTGATGCAAACTGAAAATTTTAAAATTGCACAAAGTGTTGGATGGGCTCGATGTTCAGATTTCGATAAAGTCCAAATGGGAAACACACCACAACTGCTGATGAAGTTGCTGTTTTATTACAGGTAAAAATTCAAGTAATAGTCCATTCAACGGACACTACTACAAACACATTCCTCGCGAAACACTTATTAGACAGCGGTCATAAGACTAAGTTTTTTATTGTATGTCTTAAAGCCACAATTTGTATCTAGTCTCTCATCTCACAGTAATTGGTTTCACAACGAAATCATATCGAACTTGCTTGTATATTTCAAGAACATTTAACAATCGAATGTACTTTTAATAACAGCCATGGTCAGTTGAAAACCAGATTTATTTATTGGACTAAAGAATAAGTAAATTTATTGGACTAAGCTTGAAAAATATAATATAATTCAAATTTTGCTTTTTTTACGAGATCTTTATCTGCCATTAAGAACAAGGAAAAGAAATAGTATATCACAATTGAAACAAAAATCTTTATATCAATGACATGTTAAAAGTTTATTGACCTGACACATTTTGGTTTCTTTCACACAATCCCCTAAAATACATATTAGCAAAATTCGAAATAATTTTTTTTCCAACCCAATAAAATAACACACTTGATCCAAGATTTGAATGTTAAGGCCATAGATATTTATGTATTTGTTTGCAAATCAAAAACATTGGCGAAATGTTCCATGGAAATTTTGTTTATAAATGAGACAAATAGACGAACAAAATGATCTTTAGCCTTGGGCAAACAAATATTTTAAAAATTTATTATTTTTTTTTAATATAATCAGTCACAAGATTTCTTTTTATATTAAACAATATTTTTTTTGCGAATTTTAAGTAATTTGAGATAATTTTGTATTTTTGTTTGTTATAAATTTTGAATATTTTACAGTTATTTTTACTTTACTCACATCACAGCATTGTTAACTATTTTTGTTAAGGTAGTACCTATTCGTATAACACTTGTAATTTTAACTTAACTAGAAAAGCTTTTCCCTAATACTAAAGCAAATTATAATAACTTTTTTTGTATTTGATGTTATGACATAAAAAACAATTAATTTTGTTATTTAACTTTGCATTAATTTTAATCAATAATTTCAGTTTGTTTTCAATTGTTGAGAACACTGAATCATTTAGTTTTGTTGCTTAAACAATATTCACCTTTAATTATTATTAGCTTTTTAATTATTATTATTTTTTTTTAATTTATATTTTTATGAAATATACAAAAATTTCTTGACTTATATTTCACTCGTCTGCACCACACGAATTTGTTTCTTTATAAAAATTTTAATTTCATTGACAAGTTTAGTTTAATTTCTTTGTCGCTAAGAAATGTTCTTTTTAGTTTTTTTATCTTTCGCGTAATTTATAAAATATTTTGTTTTTTGAAATTACCATACAAACGTCTTGACAATGTCTGGGCGAATAAAAACTATTTTGTCCGTTTGTAAAATTGTGAAAAAATATTAATGTTTAAAATTGTCTTGTTAAATCTGTATTCTCGCCGTTTTTAGCCCCTACCTCTGCTCTTTTGTCCCTTGTCCATATCAGAGGCGCACAATGCTATAAACAGTAATAATTATTTTGAAATCTATATGTAAAAACAAATGTATAAAAATTGTCTATCATTAACAATCACATGAAAATGGTCTAAACACTGAGGTAAGTATGAGTATGTGATGTGCTGTTACCAAAGTATTTGTCTATCTGAGGTGGTTTGTGTATTTAAGATTAATTTACAGTGTTGACAAAATTTATGCGTACAAATAATGTTAACATTCTTAAATATTAAACTTTAGCGAAATCTTGTGTTTTTAAAGAATATACAGAGAACATTTGTGTTTCAGTTGATATATCACTTGATATTGATCTCACGATAAAAACTCCTGCCTAATCATCTTCTTAAATGTGGGCTCTTTTTTCTTATGTAAATATTATTTTTAAAATGAAAAAAAAAAAAAAAATCAATCGGCCTCAATCCGCCATCCTCTTGCCTCGGTTGCCATATTAGTAGTATATTAGTAGTACTGTCAGCTTTAGTAAGAAAAAATATAATCTTCAACACTAAGATTACCTAACAGTTTTTTTTTTGACGATAAATATCACTACTATGTATCTACATACTTGGCTCACTCCCATGGCATGATTGTCACTTTTTTGTGTGCAAAAAAAAAAAAAAAAAATGGCACCTCGTAGTCGCGAAGGTAGTGATTGTCATTTTACTGACCCTTTGGTGTGTAGAAAAAAGTGCCATTTCGTAGACGTAATGGTGGTAATTGACTTCCTCCAAGGACATTCCCATATTAAAATAACGAGTCACAAGTAAATAAAGTAACTAGCTGTGTCCTAATGCAGTCGGTAAAGGAACAGCCACCAAAAACTACTACAATCATTATACGGTTCGAAGGATCATACAGAATTTTGTTTTTGGAAATTTCCTTTGTTTGGGGCACCAGCAGGATGAAGTATATATTTTGTGCATTAACATCCTTTATTGTATTTATGGTTGTTTTTCCTACTTGGGTTTCGTTGAAAATAAAACATAGATATTGGAAATTGTTTATTGAGTTTCAATTTCCCTAATAGATATTAAAAATTAGTTGCTTCTGTCAAAAATATGGGAGCAAAGGACCATATTGAAGTGACAGATTTTCATTCGTTCAATAAAAAGAAAACGCCAATTCCATAGAAATTGTCCTACCAACTTTCGAAAGTTTTGTTAAATCTTCTATTTCTAAAAATATGTTTATGAAAGTTTAGAAATCATATCTTCTAAAATTCCTTTTGCTATTCTGTTTCAAATTCAGGTGCTGTACTAAAGAATAAAATTAAGTTGGAATAAAATCAAGTTTGTTATGGAGTTATTCGCTCCTTTTTTAAAACTCCCGTTGTTATTTTATTTCTCAAGTCCTAAAAGTGGTTTGTTATACTACTAAAATCCGACAAAATGTTTTTGGGCGAAGCGTCTGATGTTAAACAAAATCTGATACCTTCTTAAGGTACGTTCAGACTAGTCAAATATTTGACCAAAATGACGTAACCACTATATAAAGTATTTCCTAAATTCTCTTTTTAATGGGAAATAATTTTTTATTTTCATTAACCATAGCTGACATTTTATCGAATTTTGTTTGACGCTGTTTTCCCTTACAAAACATTCGCAAGATCAAACAACGGCAAACAATATTTTTATAAATGAAATATTTGCCAAACGTGAACATAGCTTTAGACAATTAACCGAATGTCTGCGCATTGTCGGCAATAAATTAATATTCTTTAATTTTCTTTCGAAATTCTTCTGAAAACTCTGATGAGACAAACTTACGAATAGTGTGATGTTTTGTCCCATAATCACTCGAATGTCTGTGTATTTGTCATTCCGAAATATATGAAAAAAATCTGATCAGACAAACTTCAGACTGGTCTGCAAATTTTTGGATTTCTTTAGATTTTATCCAGAAATTCCGCAAAAATTCTGATCTGCTTTTTGTATTTAAATGGGATTTTTATACTACAAATCTTCACATTGCACAAACTAGTTCTGAGGGTAAGAATTTCGAATAAAAATCATTGGTCGCAACGTTAAATTAGAACGAGTACAGCCAATTTTCAAACATTCTGGAACTAGTTGTAGAACTAATACTAATACATAGGCAAGAAAATTCACATAAATACCTGAATCATATGACACACATTTTGATCCTCAGACATGGTGGTATGATTTTTGTGCATCCACTCATACCATTTCGTACTGTTTTCGACTTCGCATGTGAAATCGTTAGCTTGTGTAGAAAGTTTTTGTTGGTAGTAGAACCAACTAAACTCACAATTTGTGTTTCATGTAAATAAATAAACTTTTTGAAAACAGTTCTTTATTTTAGATCTCAAACATACTGATAAATCCATCTGCCATCTTTTTAAACAATTCTTCAAGAGATGCTTCACAGAAGTAGATAATTATAAATATCTAAACTAGTGTAGGAAAGCTAATTGAATTTGTATTTGTTGAGATACAAATTTTGGTTTTAGGATGCAAACCATATAAGGTAGGAAACCCGGGCGGTAACTAATGCAGTTCAACATTGTTTTTCCGTACCGAAAATTATGAAAGAGGACATCATTTATAATATCTTGATTGAATTTTAACTTCCTACGATGATTGAAATAGGATGCTAAACAACAATTTTTTCCCACCAACATTAATGAATATACATCAAACAAAAGCTAAAAAAAAAAATAATGTACCCATATTTTGTAATTGTTTAAATGTGTGGTTCTTTCATAGTAATGGTAACATCCTATTTATACATTTGTGATATTTTTCAAAATCTAGACTAGATTGTGTCAAATAAAGATTTGACATACTTCCCAAACGTTGTTGACAATTTTCCCATGGTATACGATTACTGCCCTCTAAATATTTGTATAAAATGGAGGATAAATTATTAAATCTTCTATATTAAAAGGATATATTTTATTCCAGCCCTAAGGATCACATTTTCCTCTTTGACCTGCTACAACACGAAAATAATATATTTAAAAAAAAAAAATCGATTTAAACTCAGCTTCCTGGGAACGCTTTACGTAAGCTCCTTAAGAATAATTATTTAGGTATTACATTCCAAGTTTAAGCCCTGCTTTTTTTTCATTAGAGTAAAGTATGTTTTCTGGAGTTCTTAATATTAGATCTGTAACGAACTTACACATCAATCATATCATTTTGTCACATCAAGAAAATTAGCGAAAATAAGATCAGAAAAGCTGTCCTCGAATCCCAGATAAAATTATTTACTAAGTTATCTTCTTATAAAGATCAGCAAATCTAAGTAAAGAAGTCAAAATTTGTTCTTTAAATAATTTATCATTTATAAAAATAAATTGAAATGCAGACTGTAAAATTAGAAATTATTTAAAAGTTTTTAAATTCTTCTGTACGCTTACTTTTCCCTATTCACTGTACATGCTCTTAAAATTATATCTGTATCTATATAACCCTGATAATGAAAAAATATTTTTCTAAACTTTACATATGTATAAATTATAACTCATTATAGTTTTCTAAACAACAAAAAGAGAGATACACAGATATAAATATTATTTTATTTTATCTTATGTTCACTTATTTTATTTATTTACTTGATATTAAAAATGTGTTAAAATGAAAAAATTTTGCAAAATTTACTCTTGTCACCTGGAAGAGAGTAAAAGAAAGTGAGAGAAAGAAAGCAATCATTAGGGAGCCAGAGAGAAAGTGGAAAATATGATTATTATGATGATCATATTTTGACCATTTCATTCAAATGAATTGGAATTGGACATGATTTTATCAGGAGAAAAAAAAATAATAATAATAAACATACTCACAGGTGGTTTAAAAGATTTTTCTCTTATGGATGAACAAGTGCCAGTAGCGGGAAAAATATTATATTATTTTTCTCAATAACAAAATTATTTTCTTTGTTCATATTGTGATTTGTGTGAGTATGCAAGGCAATATGAAGAACAATAAAATTTATTGTTATATTTTGTATAATATAGTAGTGTAAGCAGTGGAGAGGTACTTACCGTAAATTAAAATATTCATTAGAAAATACCCAAAATATTGCAGATTTTTACTTGTCAGTTTTGTGATGATCTTAAACCTTATGAAATGATTTATGTATAAAACATCTTTTAATTTTTTAAACGTTTGCTTTAATTAACGAACTTGTTTTAAGTACTATGTGTTATGTAAAGTGTTTTAATAATTTGAATTTAGAAAAGCTGAGAATCAAGTGATTTTATATTTATGCTTTATGCTTGTAATAATAAAGCTACTCCACCCAAAATCCACTTTGAAGGACGTTCACGGGATTTTAGATTGAAAGTCCAAACATAAGTATTGCCACGAGATCTATAATAACGTATATATTTTTAGCTACAATCTAATAAATTCTTTAGTAATCAAGTTTACCTAGTCTTATACAAAGGACATTCATAAATGCGATGAAGATCCTGTTTTTCTTGTACAATAGACTTAATGCAAATAACCGGCATGGAACAAAGTAATTCCTTAGGATGTAAAGGTACAATGGAGTTTAATTGACAATCCCAACTAGCGCCATCCAAATAGAGACCATGTATAAAAGCTCCTTCCAAGGGAGGTAGACTAAAATGAAAGATTTAAAATAAAACATGTATATTTTATTAATAGTAAACTTACGTCACACTATCTACATCTTTTTTGGTAACATTACATGCCAAACACATACGATCCAAAGGCAAATCATGTTTTCTTGCACTCTCTTGCATAATGGCTGTTAAAAAACTCTGGGGATTGAAGAGTCCCCCTAACCAAATTGTACAAGGCAATTTGAAATCATTAAGCCATAATGACAACTCCTTAATGCGATGTAACAGATCAGCAAACCAACTTTGTAAGCCTAACATACTGGGATAAGCTAAATTTGTCCAAGACTCTGGAACATGATCATAAAAGAGAGCATGATCTAAGTGTTCCATTTCTAAGGTAATGGTAAGTTCACCTTTAAGACCTAATAACAATTCACGTAAAGATCGTTTAATTTCTCTTATTAAATTATTCATGCGTTCACATTCTTGCAGGGCCACCACCACAAAAGGAGTTTTACGTTCTACACGATTCAGCAAAGCTTTGATATTAAATTCTACTTGCAATTTATCTAGAAAATCATCAGCCATTATTTTAACCAATTCTTCACGAGGAGCTCCGCAAGAAGTACTTAATTCCGATTGTCTAGGTTGGAGTTCGAATACGGTTTTAAGTAGCTGTTCGGAGGCATTTGTTAGAAAGCCAATTTCCGCATTAGGATGTAAACCATATAATATTGGTGACTCGGCTGGTAACATTTCGTCAATATAACTGTGATAACCCTGGAAATCCAAATTTGGTGGGGAAGGAAATCCGGGACTTAATTCCATATCACCATCTACCAAATCCTGTTGCAACAATTCTTCTAAATAAGTCTGACACAATCTACGATCCCAATCATCGGTTATATGGCCACCATACATGATTTCTCCAAAGAGATAGCGCAAATCTTCCCATGGTATACGATTACTGCCCTCTAAATAGTTGTGTAAAACGGAGGCAGAAATTGTTAAATCTCCTATGTTGAATGGATAAACTTTATTCCAGCCTAAAGGACCAAATTTGCGCCTTTGGCCTGCTACAGCATGAAAATAACATAAAGCAAATAAAATTGATTTAAACTCGGCTTCTTGGGTACAAGTTTCTAAAGCTTCTTGGGAAAAATTATCCCAAGCTTTGTGCATATTAGCTGCCATGCCTGAGGGTGGCTCATTTACTATTTTCAACGATGACTCTAAAATTCCTTGTGGTATAATGTGGTACTGAGGATCTGGTGCTGGTTCTGCACTAATAAATAATCTAAATTTAGAGTCCGTAAGACTTTCACTATCCGACGTTATACGCTCTATCATCTTTTCTAAAGTCGGCAGCCAATTAGCCACTAGATGAATATTTTGTAAAACAACCCATTGTTGCCCAGTATTTAAAGCTTTAGAAATGGCTTGTTCTGCCACAATTTCTTGGCCTTGACCTAATGAAATATTTATAAGATTTTCGTTGGTAGTACTAAAACCCAATTGTAAGCCCAGCCTTTCAACATCATATATGGGATCAACTCCGGGACAAAGTATAAAAAATATGGGAGTAGCAGCCGTAACTTCGCTAAAAACATCTGCAAATTGAAAGGTTTTAACCTGAGCATACTCCTGTCCCATAGTATGTTCTACAAATAAACGTATAGCGTTAGTAACACGATCCGGTCTTAAAGCTCTCATAATACACAACTTTTGCAAAGGAGTGCGATGTTTCCACTCTCCCGGAAACTGTTCACGTTCTGGCACATCGCTGGTGGAGAACTTGCGCCAACGTTTAGGATAATTTTCTATATCTTTATCTATGCCATAAAAGTTGTCCATTAAAGCCAATGACTTTATGCCACTCCAGGCTATGCGTCCCACAAAATCCACCGGCGATAAAGTGTTGGGATCATGAGGAAAACGTAGCAAAAAATCTATTTCTTCCAAAGAAATTTGTTCAGTAGCAGCCAGTATACGCAAAGTCATGTGTGCCGTAAAAGTTAATTTGTCATCTTCGAAAAGCCCTCTCAACGCATAATAAAATGTTTGATAAGTTATGGAAGCCACCAAAGAGTTAACACGCTTTTCATATTGTCTATGTTGGGGAGCCACTACAACGGCTTGTTTGAAAACATGCATAAATGATTTGAGTGAGAACCTGTATATGGGACTTATGCGACTCAAATCCGAGAGTACAAAATATAATATGGCAGCACGTTTTGCTGCTGCTCTATAAATATTGCGGGCTTCATCGATTTGCATGGTTGTAACACGAGCCTCATTCACCTTTATTTCTATTTCATCTACCGTGTGCTTTGTCGATTCTAGATTGGCCACTAATTCATAATCATCCAACACATTTTCTCCTGCCGAAGCTAAACGTGATAATAGATCATCTTCTAATTCCTTAAGGGATATTTTAAATTTATTTTGTTGTATGGTTAGTCCTGTTTTCATTTCTTCCAAATCGGGTCTTTCAATTTTAACAACTTCCGCCAAGAGTTGTTCCTCTAGACCATCTTGCGTAACAGTGAAATTTATGAGCGTGGTTTGAGCTTGCATTTCTGGTTTGTAATGTGGATTTGCTAGTTTGGTGTGAAGTATTAAACGAAACAGTGGATTAAAGTCTAATTCTTTATCACCGATTCTTATAAAACGACCTCGTTTGATTAAAGCTCGACTGAGTAGAGGTTCTAGAACAGTGTCTACAGTTTCTTCGATTTGTTCTAGAAGAACAGTGTCTCCATTGGACATGGCTTTTTCCAAAGCTTCTAGGAAGTTTTTTTGTGTAAGACGTATGATGATTAGGGAGTCTCCAAAACGATTTTTAATCCATTTGATTCCTTGCCTTAATTAAAGAAAAGAAGGAATAAAGAAAAATAATTAAAAAGAAGAGATTGTGAAAAAAACTAAATAAAAATTAGATAAAGAAACGAAAAGGAAAATTGAAATTGGTATTGGATAAACAATGAAGTATAAACGGACAGAAAAATTCAGAAATAAGTAAGCAAACTTACAATTGTGGATCAATCATTAGCGGCCAACGTGTTGAGTGTACTAAAATAGTGGCATTTTCAGTAGACATACGATCCATTGGCAAACCTTCATTATTCCATGTAGCTATCTGGGCATCATCGGTGAATAACGACAAATGATCCACGCAATCTGTGTGTGGAATTGGAGGCTGAAAATAAAATATGTATTTATTATAAATATAAATACATATTGAATAGCAGTTCTTGATCAGTTCTGTTCTAGTTCAGTTCTAGTACAGTTCTAGTTCAGTCCCAAAACTGGATTACAACTCTCATGTATGGTTACAATTTTTTATTTTTTAGGAGCTTATCGAATGCATACAGCAGAGAGCCAAGGTGTTTAATGGTGGCAATTGGATATCGAAAGCTATTGATTCTTTGGAGATTTGGCATGGTCAATAATCTATTATTGCCTTGGGATGTATTCTGCTGATATTAGGGAAATTAGTCCTGATATCCATTTATTTCATCCAGAATATCACATCCATTTATGATCGATTGATAAGAGGATCACATGAAACATTATTGGAAAAATTATTTCCTTTGCTGCATTATTCGTATGCGACAAATATTTTCTGCTCAGTTCTTTCATTTTATTTGTAATTAAGGAAGAATCAAGTAGAGTAAAGTGTAGATAATGTTTAAGTTTGAATCCATTAATCCATTCATACGATTGAATCTAGTTTAATGAAATATATCATTCTCTCGGATGAAATGGAAGTAGTCAAAGTCTATTCTATTCTTTTCTGCTCGCTAAAATTTTCAGCTGTTTAAAAAGTCGAGATTTTTCTTATCTTTGCTATGTACGTCAAACTGAAGATCTTAGTGCTTATTTCATGCATTTTTAATTCTAATAGCTTAAAAAAAGAAATATGATACGAGTTTTAAATTATTTAACATGCCTGTAAAATCTAAAATTAAGCCCTTTAGCTTAAGGAATTTAATTTACGAAATAAATTCACAAAAACAAACTACAAAAAATCAGAAGTTTTTTTTTCTATATTATCTCCATACAAACATTTTTGCAAAAGTTCTTAACTATTACATTTAAGTATTCATGTATGTATTATATACTCACTTCAATTTTACGAAAGTTTGACATCCACATTTTCTGTTGCAATTCTTCGCGATAACAACGTGTAAAGCAACCAGCATACGACAGAAAAGAGGAAATTAGCAGGATATCACCAGGTAGTGTCGAACTCTTAGACTGTAGACTTTTGGCAGCACCAACAACAGCCAGAGAAGAGAGAAAAGGAAAGGGAGAGACAGAAAAAAATGGGAAAATAACATTAAGAATGAGTAAGGTAGAAGTAAAAAAGGAAATGTGTAGCATAATAACGAGAAACGGAAATCGAAAAATGAAAGTCAATTTTTTTCATCATCAGCATCATCATCCTCAAAAGGATTAAAACAAGAACATGTAACACATTCATGGGATATTGATAGCAATTCGTATTAAGAGTTTTTCCTCTTTATGGCTAAAACAAAATGAGTAAAACGAAGCAGAAAAAAAAACTGAAATGAATGTAATAAAGGAGAAGGGCAATTATTTGTAGCACAGACGATAAATTGGTCAAACGTTATGTGTTATGTCTACATGTGCTCAAGTATGATTATGGCTACTTGTGGCCACCATCATCTATATTTATATATTGGCTCATAATTGATATGAAGTGTAAAAAGATGAAGAAACTCTAAAAAGGACTATATATTTTTTTATTCTTTCCTCTTTTTACGTCTTTAAACTATATTGATGTTTAATCAGGAAGCTAGTGGTTGATGTTTGCATTTTTGTTCCTTCTACGTGTACAAGTATCACGTAGTTACTGGTATATACCCTGGATTGTTGTTAAATAATATACGAGCATTTCTACTTTTCATAACGTTGGAATTTTTCAATTGAAAAGCTGTTTGATTTTATTACAACATAAATGTGAAACCCTATTTATGCGAATTTTTATATGAGTTCATACTCATACATAAATATAAATATTAATAATCGCTTTTGTTTCGATTGCTGCTTTATAGGGGACAGGGAATTATATGGGGTTGAAATATAAATTATTGAAGTTTACTAGATATTGAATGATATGAAGTGTTTGTGGGTTTTGCGAAAAATATTGTGGTTTTTTATTGATTTTTAGATCATTGAAATAATTTTTTGAAATTTTTATGTGTAATTCAGGGAAATATGAATGTTGTGGTCAATATAATTTTTGAAATTGAAACCATCAGAATTATTAAATATGTATGAAAATTACTGTTCTAAATTTTCTTTAGATTAATTAATTTTATAATATTGTGTTAAATTAAAACTTTTAGGATTTTCCCCATTAATATAATATTGCAAAAATTATTTTTAAATTGTTCTCCTTACTTCTGAACCGATTCCTTCCATCTTATGTTTTCATTGGCTAAACCATTGATCAAACGATGCGCTAAATCGATAGTGAATGTAGTTTTATCAGCTTCACGTTGACATTTTTGCTTTTCAAGTACAGCATCTTCAAATTCAGCTTGAATCTCGCTAAGTTTGCGTTCCAAATCATTAATTTTCACCTTAAGATACTCAAGACGTTCTCTGGCAGCGATCAACTCATTTTGAGAATCTTTTAGAGCCTGTTGTTTGGGCCCAACAATAAGGAATACCTGATGATAACGATGAATATTGATAACCCAAGCACAGAGTCCGGCAGCTGCCACCGATTTTTGTACAATTTTGTCGGGTTTGAATTCGGGATCCTGGAAAGGGAAACCTTTTTTAAAATTTTCTATAAAAGTTAAATTTATCGAAAATTGTCTATAAAAGGAAAACATTGACAATTTTTAATAAAACCAAAATTCAACGAAGGTTTCCTATAAAAACAAAATTCAACGAAAATTTTATATAAAAGGAAAATTTAACGAGTTTTCTTAATAAGAAAATTCAACGAAAAATTTTTATAAAAAGAAACTTTAACGAATATTTTTTACGAAAAGTAAATGTAACGAGATTTTCTACGAAAAGAAAATGTAACGAGATTATCTATGAAAAGAAAATTTAACAAAAATTTTATATAAAAAGAAAATTTAAGAAAATTTTCTGCAAGAAATTTCAACAAAAATTTTCTATACAAATTAAATTCAACGAAAATTTTTTTAAAAACACTATTTAACGAAAAATTTCTATAAAAGGAAATTTTAGCGAAAAATTTTTATAAAATTTTCTATAAAAAGAAAATTCAACGAAAATTTTCTATAAAAAGAAAATTCAACGAAAATTTTATTAAAAAGACAATTTAACGAAAAAATTCTGTAAAAAGACAATTTAACGAAAATATTATGCAAAAAGAAAATGTAGCGACAAATTTCTATAAAAATTAAATTTATCGAAAATTTTCTATAAAAAGAAAATATTGTGAAGATTTTCTATGAAAAGAAAATTTTACGAATATTTTTTGCGAAAAGAAAATGTAACGAGATTTTCTACGAAAAGAAAATCTAACGATATTATCTATGAAAAGAAAATTTAACGAAAATTTTTATAAAAAGAAACTTTAACGAATATTTTTTACGAAAAGTAAATGTAACGAGATTTTCTACGAAAAGAAAATGTAACGAGATTATCTATGAAAAGAAAATTTAACGAAAATTTTATATAAAAAGAAAATTTAAGAAAATTTTCTGCAAGAAATTTCAACAAAAATTTTCTATACAAATTAAATTCAACGAAAATTTTTTTAAAAACACTATTTAACGAAAAATTTCTATAAAAGGAAATTTTAGCGAAAAATTTTTATAAAATTTTCTATAAAAAGAAAATTCAACGAAAATTTTCTATAAAAAGAAAATTCAACGAAAATTTTCTATAAAAAGAAAATTCAACGAAAATTTTATTAAAAAGACAATTTAACGAAAAATTTCTGTAAAAAGACAATTTAACGAAAATATTATGCAAAAAGAAAATGTAGCGACAAATTTCTATAAAAATTAAATTTATCGAAAATTTTCTATAAAAAGAAAATATTGTGAAGATTTTCTATGAAAAGAAAATTTTACGAATATTTTTTACGAAAAGAAAATGTAACGAGATTTTCTACGAAAAGAAAATCTAACGATATTATCTATGAAAAGAAAATTTAACGAAAATTTTATATAAAAAGAAAATTTAAGAAAATTTTCTATAAGAAAATTCAACAAAAATTTTCTATACAAATTAAATTCAACGAAAATTTTCTTAAAAATACAATTTAACGAAAAATTTCTATAAAAGGAAATTTTAGCGAAAAATTTCTATACAATTTTCTATAAAAAGAAAATTCAATGAAAATTTTCTATAAAAAGAAAATTCAACGAAAATTTTCTTAAAAAGACAATTTAACGAAAAATTTCTGAAAAAAGATAATTTAACGAAAAATTCCTATAGAAAGACAATTTAACGAAAAATTTTTATAAAAGACAATTTAACTAAAAATTTTTTAAAAAAGAAAATTTCGTATAAATTTTCAATAAAAAGGAAATTTAGCGAAAATTTTCTGTAAAAAGGAAATTTAGCAAAAAGTTTCTATAAAAAGAAAATTTAGCAAAAATTTTCCATCAAAAGAAAATTTAGCGAAAAATAAAAAGAAAATTTCGCATACATTTTCTATAAAAAGGAAATTTAGCGAAAATTTTCTATAAAAAGGAAAATTAGCAAAAATTTTCTATAAAAAGAAAATTTAGCGAAAATTTTCTATAAAAACAAAATTTAGCGAAATTTTTCTAAAAAAGAAAATGAAGCGAAAGTTTTCTATAAAAAGAAAATGTAGTGAAAATTTTCTACAAAAAGAAAATTTAGCGAAACTTTTCTATAAAATTAAAAAAAATTTTCTATAAAAAATTTACCGAAAATATTTTTTAAAGAGAAAATTTACTGAAAATTTTCTATAAAGAGAAAATTTGATCGAAAACTTTCTAAAAAAATAAAATTTTGCGAAAATATTTTATAAAATGTCGTGGACTCTTTTTTTTTTATCGAAAGTTTTGTTTAAAACGAAAATTCATGGAAAAATGAAATGACGGAAATAAATTAAAGTAAGAAAGAAATAAGAGCGAAGATCGTTACAAATCTCACATTCTTACCTTTAAATACTCCTGCAAAACATCAATTATATTCGGTTGAATATTATCCTTATTATAATTTACCAAATCATTTAAAAACTGATCCACACGTACCATCATCAGCTTGGCTGCCTTCCAACTACGATCACGTGGTATCTTACCATTAACTGCAAATAAAACCATCACTGCAGCACATACATTGACTACAGCTTTGGGAGGCGAACCAAATGATTTTAACTCTGTTAAATTATTTTTATTCAACGTATTTAAAGCAGCTTGAGCTGCCACCAAAGCTGGCTCAGCTTTACGTAAATCATCTTCACATAATTTGGTTTTGAGAGAAACATCTTCCTCTATAATACGCACACGTTTCTCTTCTTCAGAAGCAATATGTTTCTCATTTTTCACTTTCTCACTTTCGGCACTCACAATCAATATGAGTTTATCGGCAGCAGCATTTTTTGCATTTAATTCAATTTCCTGTACAGCCAATTGATTCTGAAAATTAAAAGGGGGGATTGGTGTTGGAGAGGTAGTGAATTTTTGTTTTCCATTCAATCTATTGAGAGATTTATTGATTTAGTGCTATTTTCAAACAGAGGGTGCCTTAAGCTTTAGTGGTCAATATTTAATAAAAACAAGCTATTGTTTAGATTTCATGTTAGTTTGGTTTAAAACAAATAAACTGTTGTGTAAATGTAGAATGTTTAATTTTGGTTAAAGCAACTATAGTTTATGTAAGTTATTTGTGCAAGTGGAACGAATTTTAAGAAACCCTAAGCGCAAATGTATTTTTGGAATATACTGTATTTATTTGGATTTATTGGTTATAGAGTTGTGATGTTTTCCAATATAATAAATTTATATTTAACGTATCTTAAGCCAATATTCAAACTCCTGAAAATATTAAAAGTAAATAACTTAATCTCTTAAATTTCTTACAAACATTTGCTTTTGGCCTTTTTATTTTACAACTTTTCCAGCTAAATTTTCTTATTTTTCTGATTTGTTCATTGCAGTGTAGCGTAAAATCGCTAGCCTGGCATCAATGTTGTAACGCTGATTATTACGTTTAAATTTGTCAATCGTTGTACAATAATGTTTCGTTTTAAATTCAATTACTGTGGAATATTGGAAACATTTTCTCGTTTCATGAACATTAATAAAGTGTAGTGCATGAGGTTAATGAAAAGCCAAACTGGGTGACAAACGAAGGGCATTAAATATTGCAACATTTTTCATTATAAACATTCGATATCGAAGTAAAAATTGAAGCAGAAAATTTATTTCGATCTCAATTCATTTACACAGACACCAGCAAAAAAAACTTTTATACAAGCACACACACACATTCACATGCAACACATGCATATACAAAAGGTTAAAGGGAAAATATTAAAAAAAAAAGAAAAATGAAATTAAAAAACAAGATTTAAAAGAATTTACGAATCACATTTTGGTTGGATTCAACGTTTCAATTACGCGCACTAATTGAATGTCGTTCGAAGGTGTGTGTATAATGTTTCTCTACTCTACATTGGAAACTGATACACAATGTGTGATAGTGAAGTTAAAAGTAAATGTGCCAAATATGTGTTTTTATATGTGAATTTGTGTGTAGTTGATTCTATGTTTGTGCGAGGAACTTGCAACAAACTCATAAATTAAGAAGAGTCAGTGGCCACGGTACTTTTTTTCTCTTTATGTGTGTGAGTGTAATAGATGAAATTTTTTGAGTTGAATATGTTGAATGCAAGTGGGTGTCATTTTTAGTGAATCGAATATTGAACCTTTTTCGAAATTTTTAAATTAAAGAACCAAATTGGTAAGTGACAATAAACATTTGGTGGCAAGTCGCCGATTTGGCAAACGATCATCACCTACTAATTGCATAACTATTTTATAACTTGCGCAATATCCCAAACAATGGCCAGAGGCCCGTTATATGACGTAAAAACATACTTGTAATGCTTCGCGTGGGAACATTTTAAAGAATTTGGATATTATGTAATTATCGACGCCACACATGAGGAAATAATGATTTCGAATGAGACTTTACTTGTGTTGGAAATCTCAGTCCGCAAGCTCAACGAACTCGGCAAAACGTTGAAACGAAGCGTACGACGTGATACACGCAAATGGAGCGCTGACATCGGCAGATCTTTGGAAAAATATAATATATATATATATCAACATGCTGTCTAACTACTAACTAACGTCCATACTACTCAAGTTACATGTGAAGGTAATTCAGATGTAGATGATCCCGAAATATCTTCTGTCAGATAACAAAGTTATTCGACAGTCTCAGAGCCAATAAGTCACTAAGACATTGCCGGAATTCAGTTGGGAAAATTGAGTTTATCCGATGAATTGATAATCGTGAGAAGGATCTCCAACAGATTGACATCTGCATTTGGATAGGTCAAGAGCAATTGAGGTACAAAAAATCCCCTATTGACCATATAAAAACACTCTCCATATTTTTACAGTGCTCTGTAAAAATGCGTTCACCACTTTATCTTTATTTTATAGATGTCGATAAAAACCATCTTTATGCTAAGTTAGAGAGTGATTTGGAACTCACTAAGACCTAAAAGAAGTACTACTCAAAATCATAATTCTTATCAGAACTCCAGCTGACGAATTTTTAACGTGCAGTTATATCAAACTAGCATACTTTTAAACATAAGAAGTAAAGGTTGTGATAACAAGTTCGAGAAAGAACCGAAGCTCCTAGGGAACAAAATGATCAAAGTTATTTCTTCCATACCGTAGTCTAACATACGAGTATTAGTCCACCGAGAGCCAAAGAATTTAGCTCGCCGGATTGTTCAATAGTTATTATAAGTAGTGACTAAGAACTAAAGCATTTACATATATTTATATGTATAATATAATCCTAATTAGATGATTAAGAACCAAAGCATTTATCTCACCAGATTGCATTTAGTAGTATATTTTCCAACATCAATTGCATTAGTTCTATAAATTAAAATTTTACGTACATTTTCTCAATTTTAAAACACAACAGAATTTTATTTACTTTCAGATCTGAAGCGATTTAGAATTACAGGCCAGGGTCAAATTTAAGTACAAAGTGCGTAAAAAACATTTTTAAAAATCACAGAATTTGTTGAATTTAATAAATAAAATATTATTTTCAGAAATTAAGATTCTCAAAATAAATGTGATCAATAAAAAACACCGTAGCATTAAGTAATTTTACTAAAACCTCTGAGGAAGTATTTATTTATGGGAAGTATTGTTCTAGCCGACTGAGTGCCAAAATTTTTATCTTGCCGGATTGTAGCCGATCGAAAGCAAAAGCATTTATCACTTCGAATAAATTTGTATTTTATAGCCGAAACTATCAGTTACCTGGATCAGAGCCCATTCAATTCTAGTAAGGTTATTTAGAGCTGAAAAATTTCTATGTATCATCGTTTTGTATCCAATTAGTTAGTCTACCGAGAGCCACAGAATTTTGCACTCATAGTAAATCACAGTTACCCGATGGAAAGCAGAAGTATTTATCTCGTCTGATTGCAATTAGTATTTATTGTAGCTTAATAAATAATAGCCTTGGTGACTTTGAGCTGAAGAATTCATCTCATCAGAATTATCGTTAGTTATTTGAGGTAGTTAGTAACGTAAAGTGTTCCGTTGCTAGTAAATGCCTATACAAAGCCTGATCGTCTTATAAAGAAATAAGGGAACAGTCAAAAGGTAGCTAATCTGAAAAACCTTAATCAACTTGTCCTTTCAAATGTTAAGTCCACTTTCCTATATGGTCCCTCGTGATTTAAAGTAGTTTAAGATATAAAAATTTCGAAAAATTTTTGTTCAACAACCATGGCTTTAGGAGAAACAATCTATAATCACAGAAACAAAAAAGGCAAAAGAGTCGATAAAATGTCCATGCTCTAAGCAGGCAATTGAAAAATATCACAAAAAATGTTTGCCTTGCGGATAGCGAAGAAAGGGACGCTGATACGAAGAGGAGGAATATTGATGCAGACATATTCTTCATCGGGAAAAAATGGAGTGAAGTTAGAGCGCTTTGAAGATAATTAAAATGACAATGAAACAAGTATCGGCAACGTTTTGTTTAAAGCAGATTTGAAGATGAAGTATTGTAAACTTTGCTCGATTATTGTGTCAAACACAGGAAGTGCAGAATCATTGAGAGTAGATCAAGCAACAGCATTTAAATTTGAAAAAACAAGGAAATTGTGGCATTCACACGAACTGCAAACAAAAGACGTCGAAAGAAATTTTTGATGCCTGAAATTCGAAGTCGTTTCTGCAGACCTTTATGGAACGCAATTTATGCGACTGAAGAAAGGATTTAAAATAGAAATAGAAGAGAGCTTAATTGTTTATTATGACAAAGCTTGGCCCCACATTGTGCGAACAGTTAAAAGCTATTTGGAAAATAGTGGGAGGGAAGATTTGACCCACCTGTCTTATTGCTTCCCCTGACTACTGTTTGTTTCGTATGGATTGAGGATACTTTAGCTGAAATTTGTTTCACTTCAAAACAAGGTATACAAAATTGGTTAGATTCATTTCTTTCCTTAAAAGATGAGAAGTGGTTTTGGGATGGAATCAAAAAATTGGGAAAAGTCGTAGCTGCGTTTATTATATCCTTATTTTGAAGTAATCATTAATTTTTCATTACAAATAGATTCAGTGATACACAGTCTGCTTTTTTAACATTAATATACCCTGGTCTGTGGGACCAGTTATTCAAATGCTTCCTTCATTTTATTATTCCTTCAAATCTTCAATTCAGGGCGGTGACTAAGTTCTTGATGCACACAACGCAACAATTGGTCTTTCATACCGTAGCGGGTACATGAAGGTTTAATTTTTTTCGATAATTAATGGATGAGATACATATATTATAATTAATGGACGATCGAATAACATGAGTGGTAAATTGACGTTCTTCGAATGCCGAGATACTGAAAAATAGTTCTTTCTAATTTCATCAAATGTTGAGCTCTTCATAACGCAATATATGCAAATTTAAATAAGTGATAAGTATCTCATAAGAATATCTCAACTCAATTTTTTAAATTATTCGATAACCGAGTTCCCACACAAAATTCCCAACACTAAAACAAAAGTATTTTCTGCATCATGCATTTAAACTTTGGCATTTTTGTGTGCATTTTATTTTATGCATGTTCATTTATATGAACTGCTGCTGCACACATACATATGTACATATATCTATAAGTATTTATGAATTCAGTAGTTTTTTTTTCTCACCTTTAGTGTATCGACTTGACGTGCACATTCTGCCAATTTTGCCATGCCGCTCTGTAAACGTTGTATACGGTTTGTATGTTCACCACTCCTATCTACCAACAATTTGCGGTATAGAAATATATATTCGAGAAATGTTTTCGGTGTCGTATAATTATAACGTTTTTCGTTTTGCAAATAAATCTTTGAAATCTGATTCACCGTGCCATGTACGTAGGCCATAAAGCAACCGATAGGATTAATAAGTTCACGCTGCAAGCGATGTCATAGTAAAATTAAATTAATGTTCATTTGTAATTATTTTTTTACAAGTTCGCTGGCAGCTACTACTATACAAGATGTATGAATGTTGTTATACTTACGGGTAATATTTGTGTGTTAATTTCACTTAAAAATGTTTGTGATACTGACTCAAGAGCTGTCTTGGGCCATTCATGAAACCAGTCAATGCAAGTGTGACTGAGAATGGCGGGAAATTTACGAGCACGTACACGTAACGTTTGACCCACAGGCGAAAAACAAAGTATTAAACGTAGTAAACGTCTTACTTTTTCAACAAAAAATCTCCAACAATTTTCTTTGGTGTCCAAAGAGCCGCTTTGTTTAACCTCGTTGCGTATGCCATTTACTATGGTATCTAATTCGTCATCACTAAATAGTTCTGGTATTTCACCAGCAGCTAGTAAATCATTGATTAGCATGAGTAGTGACTCATGGGGTATTTGGGCATCTGACATTAGAAATACTGAGGCCATATTTTTTAAGCCTACCTTCATATACAGAGCTGCAATTTCCTCTTTCATGTCTTGTAGAGAAAATCCTCGTTTTATTTGTATTTGAAAAACACTAAAGGAAGATATAAATGAAGCCAAACGGGCCAAGGTTTGTTTACCTGAACCGCCCACTCCCACCAGCAGGGCATTGTTGCGAGGACTCTCCAAAATTCGATTGATACTGTAATATGAGATATTGGTTTATAAAGTGTTTAAGATTTAAGATTGACATTATTTACCGACAAACATGTTTCATGGCATCTTCAAATAACACCAAATTCATATAACCAATCACTTCATTATAATTACCCTGGGCCTCCATCAACAGCTGATATAAACAATCATAACTCTTTAAAGACATATACTTTTGATCTGCCAACGATTGAGCAAAATGACAATAGATTAAAGGATCTGAGAAAACATATTCCTCATCAAAATCTTCTATATCCTTTTTAAATATATCTCGTATAGAACTACGAAATGCTTTGATATCGTAAGGATCCACTAAACGATCGTTATATACACGAAAAGCTTCATGTACATATAGACGTATAAGATCAGCTGGTTTATTACAAATTGTGCCACCGAAATTACGTGTACAAACCATATTATTTGTAGTCACATTAGAAGCACCTATGCTATTCATGAGACCCTGATAGATGTGAGTTAAATCACGCATATTAAAGATATAATGGAATTTAACGGCTGTAGGTAGGAAAGCACATTCCATGCGTTTGTGCAAGGCTATACCCACTTTAACTAATACCTGGCCTATGGATTTTATTTCTTTGCTAAAATTGTTGGCCGGATTTTCTAAATGTGCACTTAATATGCTGCCAAAAACATATTGTAGAGTATATTCACTAGGAGAAGCTACAGAGAAGACACAAAAATGACGTTGCAAACGGGGATCTATGGTGAAGGAGCCTGCGGTAGGATTCATGCAGGAAGCAAATTGACAATGACGTATGTTTTTCAATTGCAAACATTGACGGTCATACCTTTAAAATAAAAGAAATATATAGATTTATAATATTACCACAAATCTCCCCTACCTACCATTGTTTGTAATCCATGAACTGACGCATTATAGTATGAGGTTGCACTGTGCCATAGGCATCCACTTCTGGCATATTTAAATCATTTATAAAATATATCAAACGTCTCTTAGCTCCCGAGGGAGCATATGAACTACCCGATTTCTTCTCCAAAGGACGATCAAGTATTTTTTGAAATATTTCCGAGGAAGTATAAAAATTAAAGTGTGTTGTTTGAATCGAGGTGGAAATTAACGATTTCATTTTGGGAGTAGCTTGAGACAAACGTCTTATATTGGAAATTTGTTGAGCATTACCCAAGTTATCTATTGAAGTATACAAATTAAAGTGTGTAGTTTGAACCGAGGTGGAAGTCAAAGTGTTAATTTTGATAGCAGCTTGTTGTGGGCCACCCAAGCTATCCATTGAATGCTGACCATTTTTATACAAAGAGAAGAGCTCACGAAATATGGCTCCCTTACCACAACCCGAATTTCCCACAAGCATGCAGGGTAAATTACGGTTTACCAAAAGTTCTAGGAAATATACCAAACGTGTACTTTCAACAGTGGGTATTAATATACTATGAATGGGCAAATGAGATTCGGGTATACTTGGCATTTGTTTTCGACTAGCCAATTCTGACCATCGACAGAATTTCTCGGTCCTTACATCTAAATAATAGTCATATATAGTGCCTTGAGAGGGTAGCTTAATATCTTTAAATTCCGTTGTCCACCATTTATGAAATTCACGGTGCCAATCGATTATGTGGTCTTGATAAAGAGCCGAACCAAAGCCCCACATAACAGCATAAACAAATATCAATTCAATGTATAATTCCAAGGAATCAGGAGCTACTCCACTATGATGTAAACTATGAGGATTAATTACATTTGAAGTGGGCGCAGAATCGTGTTCAGTATGGCTATCGAGCAGACATTCTAGAAGATTACAAGACATTTGTATGACCGCCATATCAGAGATGGGTATAATACGGCGAAAATCTCGATGTCTTTGTAAAAGTTTGGGAAAATACTTTTCAAAGAGAGCCATTAAAATACCCCGTTCTATCATGTCCGATCGAGTTTCCAGCCAGGAGGAAACGTAGCTGACAATTGGAGGGAGAGAAGAAAAAAATATAATACACATTAGGGTGAATCCATTTGGATGGAGAGGCAATAAGGTATCGATGCTCTGAACTCATATGAAAACTTAATTAAATTTTATGCTCCTTAGTTATCGATGAACTACTGGATTGACTTAACTGGATTGACTTAACAACGCACTTAGGGTTATGCTCACGATCTTGTAATATCTGCTACTGGATGCGAAGACATGACTACATATACTAGATAGTATGCAGCATGCCCTCAAGGGGGTTCATTATAAACTCGTCGAAAACTATTATCGTATCTTTCACTAGATGTAAAACTTTGAGACTTAAAGAGCTGGTATTTAACACCTTGAATGAGGTGAAATACTTGGGGAACATTCCCGAAAAGGCGTTAACTTGGAATAGCCATATGTTCTATATTAATAATAAGACGATAAAAATTCTCTGTGCTTGTCAACGAATTTTTGGTAAAACGTATGATCTGAAACCGAAAATGAGTTACTGGTCATTTATTATCATAATCAGACCAATACTGTACAATGGCGCTTTGGCACTATGAGATCTTTATACGATAAGATTTATCGTAATTGTGCTTTAATAACTGGGGCCATGAGGACCTATTATACTATGGCCCTGGGGGTATTTAGCACATTATTCCATTACACATTTTAGTAAAGGAGGAAACATGTAAAAGTGTAATAACTTTATGGCTGATGATTAGGTAGGACATTTTCGAATTTTAAATCTATTTAAAAGCGAACCTTCTACTAGGGTCAATGATACCCTCTCCTATATTGCGGATGAGTTTCGATGTCCTCAAACCTGAACGGAATCACTGGTCAAACCAAGGATGGTAAAATATAAACTTTGATCAAATTTGCTTTTTTATATAACCAACACTCAGAGGATATTCCAATGAATGCAGTACATTGTGTTAATATTAGGACTTATAGGTATTAGTAGGGGGATAGAGGTAATATTGTTTATATACGTTTATTTTAAATTGATTGACGTTGTATTCTGCTGGGAAGATAATGAAGTACATTCTACATACAGTTGTACGACTAATATTCCAGTCGATGACGACTATGATCTATGCGATAAACGTGTGAGGTAGCTGAATGCAAGTCCACTGGGCATAATGTTATTTATCTCCAAAGAACATCTGTGAATGTACCTGTAAAACAAAGATAAGTAGTCTATGTTTCGATGTTGTTTAAGGATACTAATGAACTTGGAAATATTTTCATCCAAAATGAGGTTTACTGCTGTCTCATGAATGTAATCTACTAATTCCGAACTGGATTTTGCTACACCGACCTAAATATGAGAACTATATTAAATTTTTTGTCGTACGTAGGTGGTATATATGGAAAGAAGATTAAATGTGGAAAAATATGTCTGACAATACCTTAAAGACCCAAATAATTTAAGTGATTCCTTCGTAATTTCGAAAAAATGACGATTCCATCGGACGTCGCGCTATTCTTTTATATTTACGTCATCCATATGCAGGCGTAATGTAGGAGTCTTTTGTGTGTTAGGTCGAATATCCCGTGCCGATATTGAAGACAGATCACGATTAACAGAATATTGGTTCTAGAAGGATGAATCTCGGAAGATCCCGGTCTATGAAAATGAATACGAGTGACAAATCGGATAGTCAAGATGGGTATTATTCGATGTTCCCCATTACTGTGTACCTTCTGAACAAGCTACGTATAACACTCCTTCACTATATCGGGTATCATGAGGAACATGCTGACAATGAAAGGGCTGATTACCGGAGTCTATCCTCCGCGAAGTATACTAAGGAGAAAATATGACCGTCGATTTCATCTGAGTTCATTAGACAATGGGAAATCACACCTGGACTCAGACAAGCTAAGCGACCTATTACGCTTTCCAGGAGTAAGTACTAAAAGTTACTGTTGTTGTATAAAATCAATCTTGGGGTAGTACTAACGAGATTCTTATCCGGACACTGCGACCGGCTTATGATATTTTGGCAAAAGTTCAAACATAGATTTGTAGATTTTGCGAATTACACTTAGAATTTGCGTAGAACACGTAGATTTTGCGTAGAACACTTACTGTGTGACTGTCAACTCCCTAGGTCTTTTCAGTTATCTAGGGGCTATCTTAATGGTTCCAAATGAAGTTCGTGGTCTATTACCGTCTAGGGTAATAAAATTATTCGAAAACTTAACCTGTTGTGGTGAAGATATTGGGTGCACAAACGATCCGATGGGTTAGAGCCATTTTGTATCTTAATCTTAAATAATTTACAAGTTGGAACATAATGAAAAAATATTGTTTTTTCCATTTTTTTATTTTTTTTATTTCAGCCAAAGGAATAAATAATATGAAAACTTGATATCATAAAAAAGGTCTTTTATTTAATCCTAACTTCGTATTTTCAAATTCGAACTTTTGGAAACGTATTTTCCTTCTTATAAAACGTTTCTATTTGAGGAATATCAGAATACGCATAAGATTTTTTAACGATATATAATATTTTATATTTCTACACACTTCTTAGCATAAAATTTTTAAATATCTAAATCTTAATTCCTTTCATTGTTTCTTAAAAAAGTCGTTTAATACCAGCTCTTTAAGTTTAAATGTTTTAATGGCAATTTCGTTTAAATTAATCACAAAAGGATAATGCTAGAACAAAAATTTTGAGAGACGATATATTAAAATAAACTAGGTTTTAATTTATGCTAGGAACATCGATACTTTTAATTTTGGGGCCACACTAATTATTGTTTCCTAAAAAACTTATCTAAAGAAAAATTACTTACGGAGACCATCCCAAATCTAAAGGATTTATGTATAAAATCCCAGCTCTCGAAACGGTGGCCGGTGTAGCTGCTTTTAAATGACCCACCTCAAATAAAAGACGCATTTCTTTCTTTAAGGAAATACGTTCATTATTGGCCAATGTTAATATTTTATTATCATCCATCAAAGTATTTAAACTTTCAATCCACATGGGATCTATATCACCATCCAATACAATCCATTTGGGATTCGTACTTGTCATGTTGGCCTGTTCTCTCATAATGGAAGAAAATAAACCATCTTTCCACTCTCTTGTAGTAGGATTTACTATGCCAAAGAGTTCATCATTAGTTAAGGCTTTAGGATTTAAAATAGTGCAAACAGGTTTTAATTTCTGTATGCGATAGGTTTCTCGTAAAGTCTGCCAAATTTTGGTCTTTCCTGTACCAGCATTACCCACTATAAACACAGAATGACGCACATCCAAAAGTTCTTGTAATTGTACCACCTTCATAAGAAAACCCTCCTCTGGCTGCAGCTTAATATCATTGACTGCACGACGTATGGTTTTTTCAAAATCAAATACTCTTTTACGGGGCACATCTAAAGCTGGAAAGAGATCTCCTATTAAACCCATAAATATGGATATATCTTCGGTAATAATTTTGGGTATATTAAAATCCCGTAATGCTCTCATTAAAACTTGATCTTCGGGCCGACTATGGTCGTCTCTCTTTAAAGTGCCCGCTACCACTAATACCGATTTAATAGCTCTCAAACCCCAATCATAATGATCTTGCTTGGATAGCAATTCCTTGCACAAGGTGTATAAAGTAATAAATTTTCTAGCTAATAAGCGAGCATCTTGGAAACCCTCCGCCATCAGCATTATTTCACAAATCAAAGCGAAATCAGGAACTATCATGGCACAAGGACGAAATAAACTTTTAAGATTTTCAGGCAATTCTGTGCGACCAGCATAACCAGGATTCATGGTAATAAAAATGCCAACCGATGCAACCAAAGGTATTATTTCGCCCATGAATACAAATGATGTTTTGTGCATCTGCAAAAAGACAAATAAAACCAAAATAAAACTTAAATCTTTACTGTCATCAACAGCATCAGAACAAATAATCTTTGGCTAGTCGTTGCAATACAAAAGCAATCAATTCATTGCTTAAAGTTCTCGCACACAAACTCACTGTTTCCATATGCACTTACAGACAGTTGAATAATAAAAAATATAAAAGGGAGGGAAAAAACAATTTTCCTCAATTTCATTTTTAATTAACAGTTTTAAAAACATGTTGAACATTATTCAACTCACTGGTACATGCATACATACATACAAATATACATACATGCATACATACATACAGCCCACTTACTTACCTTTATCGCCTCTTGTATGGTCTTAACTTGCACCGCAACCACAGACAGTACTTCCACTGAGATGCGATTGAATTCATCAAAGCAACCCCATGCACCTGTCTGTGCAAGACCTTTGTAAATATTACCGCAGGATTTATAGTCCATTTGCTCAGAACAATTGAATACATAAACCATTACGCCCAATGCACGTCCTAGATCTTTTGTGGTTTCGGTTTTTCCAGTCCCGGCTGGTCCAGCCGGTGCGCCACCCATAACAAGATGCAATGACTTATAGTGTCGTACAGTTGTCATTGTAGTTATCATCAGCGTTGATTTCGGTGTTTTTTATTTTTTTTTTGTTAGTTGTTATTTTGTAATGATGGCGAAAAACGCATGTTGTTGTAGAGTTCGTAGCGATAAAAAAATAAAAGAAATTTAAATGGTATGTAACACAGTTAGCCTAAGTAATACACCATTTCCTTTATCGATTTCTAAACACTTTTAGACGTAATATTAGCATGTTATTACTTGGTAATGAATTATTTGCACCGTTTGCCCTTCTTAGGAATTCCCATTGTATTTTAGGGAATTTCCCTATAAGCAAAATAATACGAAAGTGAATCAAATTCGTATTGCTTAGAAGAAAAAATTTATTACCGCAATAATAATATTCGCATTACGGAAGTTGCCCCCAACGGGAGAAATTGTGCATCACAGGCAATACATCTAAGCAATAAGAAAACAATAAGCCTCGAAGAAAAATAGTCAATATTGCAAGATAATCATCTAGGTGAAAAAAAGAAGATACCACCAGATAATCTTATGGAAGATGTAATAAATATGTAGAAAAATGTTCGCTTAATAAAAATCTTGAAATAATATAATAAAGAAAACTTTTACATCTTGTTAAGCCTGCATGCACGTAAATCTTAACATTATAAATTTTATACAATTTTTTACATTTTAATTTTTTAAAAATTTTTCCAAGAAAATGTATTTTCGAGAAGCCGGATAAGAAGTGACATAAATAGATAAAACATTTGTTTTTATGCTTTTTTTTCAGAAAATGTTACACAACCATAGGTGGTTGGGGCTGGCTGACTGTCATTCAATGAAATTTGGCACGTAGGACATTCATGATATACCTAGCCCCCATACAAATGTCTTCCCGGAATAGGGGTTTAACGATCATAAATGCCTTAAATATAGCAATAATTTAATGAAATTTCGTGTAAAGAAATTTTTGCCAAATTTCATGAAGATCGGTCCATAACTGAACCATAGCTCTCATATAAAACCCTCTTCCTAAAATCACTTTAACGTGCATAAATCACACACACATATTAGTTTCAAGTTTATATTCGACACAAATAAGTTTTATATAAGTAGAAATCACAGTGACAAATTTTATGAGGACAGCTCCATAATTTACCATAGCTCCCATATAAGCCCACTTTCGGGAATCACCCTTAAGTGCATAAATTCATATGTTAGTATTAAAGTAATATTCTGTATTCGTATATTTTATTTTACACTTATTAAACGTATCTGTCCACAATTGTTCACATGTCTAATATAGGACCCTCCACGAGTTTTGATGGACTTACACAATTGTGTGTTGTATCATATTGTCGCGCTTGACCGACTATATCTTTCTTACTTGATTTCTAATACTTTTCTGGGCAAAAATCTACACAGGCTTAAATCAAAGTAGAGATATTTTTGTCCAGAATAAACAATTTTAAAATTCGGATAATAGCGGATAAACAATTCAAGGTCGATTTTGACCAAGAAAAGTATTTTTTGTTTAAATTTAAAAACGCGGATAAAATAAATCTTGGTGCATTTTTGCCCAAAAAAGTATTACAAATGAATTCTAATTCAATTTTTAATAAAAATTTTGTTAAAATTTTCAAATAGGGCTAAAAATGGATAAAATAATTCTAATTGAATTTCTTTCCTAGAAACGTGTTAGAAATAAATTTTAATTAGATTTTTAACTATTCTTTTTATAAAAATGTTGATAATACTGGAAAAAGATTTTTAGGTGGATATTTTCACAGAATAGTGTTTAAATATAGAAGTCGGATAAATCTGGATAATACAGTTTGATATCGATTTTTGGCCAGAAAAGTGCTAAAACAAATATATTAGATTTTTACTCAATTTTTTTCCAGAGCAGACGATTCTTAAAATTCTGATAAAACACATTTATTTGGATTTTACCTAGAAAATTTTAGAAATAAAATCGAATAAAATCTTTAAGTATTTTTACCCAAAATAATCCGAATTTTATCAAATTCTGATAAAAAATTTATTGGGATTTTTACCCAGAGAAGAGTTAACCAAAATTTTAATTAAATTTTTAACTATTTTTGCAAAACAAAATAAAAAAAAAAATGATTTAAAAATTTGGATAATACTGGATAAAAAATTTCTAAGTTGCTTTTTGTCAAGAAAACAGCTAGAAAAAGATGTGTTAGATTTTTACTAATTTTCTTTCAGAGCAGATAATTTTTAAAATTAACATAAAACTACTTTTGACAAAAAAAAAAAAAAAAAAAAACAAAAATGATTAAAAAAAATCGGATAAAAGCAGATAAAACAAATCTAGGTGAAATAAAAGTGTTTAAGTCAATTTTCATTAGTTTTTTTTATAGTTTTCGCCAAGATCAGAATTCTAATACTTTATAATCTTTTGAATAATTTTCAACAAGAATAGTTATTTCCTAAAAACGCATATACATAATAGAATAAATCAATTTTAAATTTGAAATAAATGTTAAAAACTAGTTCTGGTTGATTTTCTGACCGAAAAAGTATTAGAAATAAATTTTAATTGATTTTAACTATTTTCGACAAGAAAAAAAAAACAATTAAAAAAACAAGAGTTTTTAATCAATTTTAATGTGATTTTTACCTGTTTTCTCCAAATAAAATTATTTATGAAAAGTCGGATAAAAGCGGATAACACAGTTCTAAGTTGATTGTGGCCAAGAAAGGTATTATAAAAACAGTATTCGATTTAAAATTATTTTCTCCGAAAAGGAAAATTTTTGAAATTCGTGTAAAACAGCTTTAGATTGATTTTTATCCAAAAAAAGTAATCGAAATAAATTTAAACAATATTTTTAAAAATTTTCGGTCATAAAAGGCGTACAAGATTAGAGTCCGCACAAAAAGTAGAAATTCTTCTATAAATAATCTTACTTTACAAGTCAACTTCAAAACAATTTCTTTTATGATTATAGGGAAGAATATATTCTACTTTATATTGGAAATGGTGTATCCTTCTTTTTTTCACACTCCCTACAAATCCCCTTATAAATACCTGTGTTAGTGTAATATAACAACGATCCGTTAATGGTGTTATAACTAAACGTGATGTATTGCCCAAATACTCATAGGCATAACGAAATTCAGCATCACAAATATTAGCAAAACAATCAGCTTCCATTTCTAAATCACCACTAGCATCACCCACTAAAGAATCATCATCCCAACGGTGACGTAACTGACTTTGCCATTGAAACGCCAAAGAGCTATCAACACGAGCCTGTATTATTTTACCCACTACATCGCGGGAATGAACATCTATAGTACACATGGTCATTATTTTTTGGCGATCTCCAGGTGAAAGTTCTCCCAGCAGTAAATTAATTAACGAGTTCAATTGTATTATTTGACGTTTATGTAATTCTTTCATAGCAGCTTCATAGCCTTCTTCCATCCAAGCAAAAGCACGATTGACATCTGCTGTCCAGCAAATTTGACTGCAACATAAAGCCACTTGGGCTGGCCAATCATTAAGCCATTTGTCACGCGATTTATCCAAATAAACATTTAAAGCTCTTTTGAAGAGTTCATGCAAAGTGCTGCGCATTTCATTAATGAGATCATTAAGCCATATTTCTACTCTACCTGAACATAAAATACCCTCTGGAGAGGTAAACTGAACAAATTCATCATTTTCCTTAGAAAACATTCCCAAAGCTTTTTTAGTAGCGGGATCGTAAGATAAACGCAATATTGAATCAAAAAGTTTAATAAAATGGCGATCTATTACTAAAGGACTGTTGCCATTTGATAATATATCCAATAAATCAGCTGATGATATAAAATAGAAACGGGGAAAGGCTAAACGTTTAGTTTCCAAATACTCGTTCAAAGCTTTCTCACATATAGCTAAACGTTTTTGCAACAAATTAAGTTGGGAAAATACATGCTTATGCTCTTCTACTATTACAATAGCTATACGCACATTGCAAACTTCCTCCAAGAGTTGGGTAAAATCTTGATCAATTTCTTCAAAAAATTGAGCTTCCTTGGGCAATTGAGCTCTTATATCTGAAGAACCAATAAAAATACATTCCAAATAAACCCATTTTCTTTGCACCTCAAACCAATTGTTTATAAAAACATCCACACTGCTTAAAATACGCTGCCAGTGTATAAGTTTATCTAGCAGATATTCTACATGTTTGGAAGTAGCTATATTTTGTATTTGCATTTGATTATCATCTAAGGTTTCTATTAAACCCTCAGATACTTTCAATAATTTTATTTCGGGTCTTTGTTGATGAATTTCGGTATCAAATTTTATATCTGACCAGGTTACTTTGATTTCATCTAGAATTTTGGTTACACTCATTTCTTTAATGGCACGATCGACAGTATTTTTTATTTCTTCTTCATGTTTGTGCAGTTCTAGTTTTAGAAGATCTTCCAGGGTGGTGGATTGATTGAGTTTAAAAGTTAGCTGGAAATAGATAAGAGATATTTGATATTTTTTTTATACATATATGTCATGATAGAGAAAATCGTGCAGTTTTAACCGAAAGTATTAAAAACCGATATTATTTTTTGTTTAAGATTCTATTTATCACTAGGGCTATCAAAAATATGCTCTTAAAGTGTATTTTATGCGTATAAAAAATGCTTTTAAAATCGGAAAATATGGACTTAAAATTAAAAAAATGCTCTTAAAATATTATTTTTTCTGGCTAAATTCAAAATTACCTAATATTTATGTTAAAAATGATTTGATTTTTATTAGCAATTGCTAAAAATCATTCAAATTTAAGTTTCTATCAATTTATATGATGAAAAATATTAGGGAATCGGATTTGAAAACCATATGACAATTGCTTAAATATCAACTTTTTTTAGGTATTGGTTGGAAATGTTAAAAGGTTACGTAGTGGACGGGCTAAGGATGAGAAACATGTCTTCAAACCTATAGCTTAGATATCATCTGGACCCGGGAATTTAATCACATTGTGTTCAGATAGGACCTTCCTGACCGCTCATGTTCTAAAGAATATAGAATTAAGCATATTCCATATAGGCAATTCTGAAACGAATGAAACAAACAGTAGTCAGAATGGGCCATACTTGGGCATTCTACGCACTGTGTAGGAAGAAAAAAATCCAGTTTTGGAGATATTGGACTGATATTTAATGTTCTGTTGTAGATAAGGCCGTAAACATTTCCACTAAAAATAGTGTTTTTAAAATTGAAACTTGATGAAACTTTTTATTTCTAATCCATTAAAAATAGAATTTCCAAAAATAATCATTTTTAATATTAGGATTTAATATTGATTTTTTAACCTAAAAAAAATTATAATAAAAAAATTTTGATACATTTATTATTATATGCCGAAAAATATCATATCAATATTTGCAGTATCTACTGCGATATATTCAGTTAAAGTTTACATACTTTTTAACAAAAATTTGAAATAAAATTAAAATACTTTTAAAAGCAGCAACTTTGAAAATCTATAGTGTTTATTTTCGTATGTGTTTTATTTTGTATGTGTATGTATGTAGTTCAAAACTTCCCATACACTATTTTGCAAATAGTTTTTAACTGGTCGCGTAACATGAGGCCGAGCATTGTCATGATGGAAAATTATGGTATCATGTATGGTCGCAAATTCCGGCTGTTGGATTAATTGCATTCGGTGTAAGATTCCCGTGATCGTTTACTCGGCTTTAACATTTTATACACCTTTCTTTTCCCTCCAAATACCAAATGCAGAAAATTAACTTATCGGTAAGGATATTCGATTCTGGTATCGATATTTCTTGTTATCCGAACTGTATATGATACTTTTTGCGTAATTATTCGATGCAGTATACGATTTTGTTTTGGGGCATTGTAGCGTTCAATCTGCATTTCAGGCACGTGAAATCAACTTTTGAAATATATTGATTTAGTTCGTGTGGCATTAAATTTCCCTGCTTTTGGATAAATCCAAATATTTTGAAACGTTTGAAAATTGTTACATGATCTATTCTCAATTATACTGTAAGCAATTATGGCATTTGGTATGAGTCTTGATCGAGAAAAGCCTCCAATTCTTCATATACTTTCTCGACTGGTCTTTTAAATCCACAAACCGTTTACGACAAGTTGCCTTAGCTAAAGCATGATCTTCATAAATTTTAATCAAATTTCGATGGATTTTCGCAGCGGATTTCTTCACAAAATAATAATGATGTAAAACCAAAACAGGAGCAAATACTCCTCTTTTGTTGCGAAACTCTTCCTATTTAAAGAAGAAAGCTTTCTTTCATGTAACATAGTTTAAAGAATGGACCGCTTGGAAAAACTACTATTAACGCAATTTAGTTTAGAACGATACAAATTAATGAATACACTCAATAAAATATTTTGTTTTCTCTTTTATTTTATCTTTAAATATTCTCCATCTTATGTTTTAAAAATTAAAGAAAATTGTTTTATATCTTTATACATATACGTATATATTTACTTGTTAAATAATTTACATTTATTTAATTGGTCTGGTCGCAACATTTGTAGATGTACATATAAAAATTTCTCAATAATTTTTAAATTTTTAAACAAGAGTCGTCCCATGAACAACACCATTTATATTCCTTATTTAAGTTATTTATGTTTATTTAATAATACGACAACAATAAGGCCCGACAAACAAACATGTGCACGCACATTCTTTTTTTAACAAAAATAATAATAATAAATATAAATAAATGTACGGACAAATGAGAGAAATTCAGAAATATACATATGTGACCCAATTTAAATAAAAAATTACAAATTTATTTCATAACAGACGCATCATTTTGCAAAATTGATGACAGAGGTCGTTCGTTTGGTCAGTTGGTTAGTTAGACTTACGAATATAATGAAATGAATAAAAGCAAAAAAAAAACAATTTCAATTTATATAATACTAAAAGTCCTTAAAGCAAACAAATGAAAACATTGTAAATTTAAGTTAAAGTATGTATAAGAAATAACTTGGTCATAAAATAACTAGTGTAAGTTATTATTAATTTATTATTTTATATATTGAAATATATTTAAGCCACTCTAACATCTTTTTTTTGTAAGCTTATTTTTTCAGATTTATTTAGAAACTAGAGTCCGAAAAATGTTTTTCTTGCAAAATTGAAGTTTGTTTTTTCTTAAAAATTCTTTTGAGAAGTGAAAACGCTAAAACTGTCGCTGTTTTTTACCTTTAGCCCAAAGCAGGTAGAGCTACGAATAAAATAAGCCATGATGTATCATCAAAATTGATGCACAAATCTTGACTTTATTCACAGTTAAGTGAATAAAATTAAGTTGAAATACACACAAATATTTTTTTTCTTTTTTAAACAAAAATAGATGGATTAGATGCAATTTGACGTTCTGCACAATAATTTGCTTTCACTTTTTTTTTCTATCACGTACTGATTTTTTTTTATGGGCATGATTAATATGACCACCTTATTCAGCGGTTATACTTGTAATACTCGAGAACGGTTTGTCTAATTTAGATAAATAAAACTCCAATAGATGCCGATTAAAATTATCTTCAAGTTATCTTAACATTATTTTCTTATCTGCAGGTCAAATTCCATTTAGACTGCTTTTTTTTGAAGGAGAATGAAAAAAATGTTTTTTGTTAACCAGTGGTATTGATAATATTTTTAATATTTGTTGGTTTAAAATAAGAAACAAATTAAGTGACAAAAAATTTGTTCAAAAAAATTGCTAAACGTTTCGTATATACACTTTTTATGTACATACTGGCACAAATGGCCACATTGTTGTACCTTTGAATATTTTAGTAAATAGCAACAAATAATGACAATTTTTATATTTAAATGCAGTGAAGGATAAATATAGAATGCATTAAAATAAAGATTAAGAAAAAGGTTTAAAAACATTTTCAAAAATTTCTTAAATCTTTGCCACTGAAAATGACCATAGTCGGTTTATTTTCTTTTTCCAAAATTAATTAAATTGCCCAACGGAAAAATATCCTCTTAGTGTAGACTTCAAAGAAAATTATGTTGAAAAATAAATAAATTGAAAAAAAAAACTGTCTTTTATATTAACCGAGTTATTGATTCGTATCTAAAATATGGAGTAATTTATGTAACCCACTGTATGTTGTTATGCAAGTATGTGTTTGTATGTAAAACAGACAATGTGTACGTGTCAGCACTTACATGCAATGAGTTAAATATGAATTGTCTCTACGTAAGTAAATAAATATATACATATGTTTGAATGTGTATGTGTTTGAGAGTGATAAATATAAAGTTACTAACTAACGCATATTATTTTATCAAACAAGCATATAAATACAATAAATACAAACGAGGACAATCTAAAAAGTATACCTTATATATGAAATGCCACACTCATGTATCCTATTGCTCTTACCGATTATGATGTGGCACCTAGAGTGGAGGATTTACGATCTAATCCATGGACATCTACTACCTCTTGAAGTCGACATCAATTTTCTTAATGTCTCACAGTTTTGGTCCGTACAGCAATTTTAATTAGTTGCCGAATTTGTTGACACAAAATCTCAACTTCTAGACCACCTCATCCTATAATAGAAGACATCCCACTGATACCATCAAATATAGAGTATTACGTTGGTGCAATGATATTCGGCTTTGGTGTGAATTTTTTTGATTGACAATAAAATTGTCTAATTCGTTTCTTCACATGTACAATAAGTTGACTAACTTTTATTTATAACTTATTCCGTTCATCTTTTATTTAAAAATATGTATGTTGCATTTTATTTAAACGCATAAGGTTTTGAACCTGAGCAACCAAGAGTTTTTTTTAGAGACATAATCTTTAAACTTGTTAACAAAATGTTTGAATGATATATTGCTGCCGGTTTCTTGGGTGTTAAACATTTTATAAAGAGTTGGTCTGTTGGTTGTCTTCAGTTTTAACGGATTTTTTGTTTTTTTTACCCTTCACGGTTAAGTGTTTTGAAGAAGTTCTTGAAAATGTGAAGTTTTATGATAATTTACAAGTGGTGAAAAGGAGACATTTTATTTTCAGCTATAAGAAGTCCATGGCTGTTTATCACATTAAATAAACCGTTGATTTTATTATTCAATTATATGTTATCTTTTTCTTAAAAATCGGGAATTGTATTTCGTTTTAGATTCCATTTATTTTAACTTTCAATTGAGTTTTAAAAAAAAAATATCGTTCCTGCTATTTCGATACAATATATTATACATTTTCTCTTCAGTTGGCAAAAGAGAGAACCCATGTTAATAAAATATGCTTCTTTTCCCGCATACATAACATCCGCAAATATTATAAATACTCCTTAAATTTATTTTCTAAATCCGTTTCTGTATTTTTTGGTTTTCATTTGCTCAGGATCCAAAACATCTAATGTTTAGAATATGATTGAATTGCTCAACATACGAAAGTCACCACTGAAAATCTTTTTGAATTCAGCAAATGTTAACTTGTGTTATTTATTATCAATTGGCAAAATATCGAAATATATCACCCGTGTATAGTTTCTGTAGGAGTTGTTTGGGTGAAGAAATCCATTTGTTTTATGAACGTCCCGATCAACAAAAACGTAGACTGAAATTTCTCAGCATGCAACTACTTCAGGAACTGGTCTGTCTCAAATACGTCTTGCGTGAAAAATCTGATTATATTTGATATAATATGATTTTTTTTGGCGTCTACAATCTTGTCACTGCATCTTCAGAGATTTATAGTTTGGACCCCATGACCTTAAACTGATGGCATCCTTTTTTTTTTGAAATGTTCGACTGCTTTAAAGTTGAGGTTCAAGCTTGCTAGATTTTTATTAGGTGAAGTTAAAAATCGAGTAAAATCCAAAGTAATCTTAAAAAATTTCTTTGACAGAATATAAAATTTTCGAAAAAAATGCTAAACTTGTCCTCCTAAAAAATATTTATTTACATTCTAATAACCAATACAACTATAATGTGAGTTATATACACATGTAAAATAAGTACTAAAGTATTAGTTTTTTTTTTGGACTACAGACAATATTCCTCATATGTAAATATGCATATTCTTGCATATGTAACAATGTTTGTTAAATAAATTTGTAAAGTAATACTAATTTGTAAATTTCATATACATATGTATATGCATAAATTTACTAAAAATATATTACGTAAATACACATACACCTATATAAATCTATTTAAAAAAAAAGAAAAAAAAATATTACCTAAAGTTACTTACACATGTTAATGTACTTATTAGATTTATATACACACTAACGTATTCATTTTACTCAACTTTTTCATTATTCGATAAATCAAATAACTCGAAATTAATCGACTGACCAAGTAAAGTTTTTAAATTACTCGAGTTATTCGAATAATTTATACCTTAACATTATGCTTATCAAAAAATAAATTTGTTGTCTTAGAGTTTTAATAAAAAAGAAAACAAAAGCAATTTTAAAACCTTATTTTAATGATATATAAAACTTCTTTAAAACATCAAAAGTTCGTCTACATTAATTGAGATCACTTAATTTACAAGAAAGGGTTAAATTCCCTTTCTGAAATAATATTTCAAGAATATAATATGTAATTAAAATTTGAATCTATTTTTCTCTTTGGTTTTTTTTAAAGTCATTATTTCTCTATATTTATTTGACACTTCAGTAGGCCTATGAGTATCACCTAAACTTGTTAATGCCAGATATCGTTGTCCGTAAAACTAGTAAATAAAACTCTGATAGTATATTTATGAAATAAAAAAAATCGAATTTACTTTAGATAAAGAAATTTAGCAATACTTAATATAAATTATGCTTAACTACATTTTAAATCCATTTCCCTTCCATATATCAAGTTTAATCTAATTTGTCATCATTATTCCCACTAAACCAGGCTCAGAATCTATTGGCACATCAATTCGAACTTCCATCTATCGACCGCACTGCCATTTGTAGAACTACAATATGTTTTTCCAAATCAAGTTCAAAATCTTACAATTTATTTCTTTCAGGAATAAGAATGTAAAAAATTTAATATAAAATTTTTTATATTGAATATAAAAAATAATTTTTTTAATCTCCTCCAAACTCAAATTACAAATAACAAATTATTTAGATTTCACATTATAATCTTTTAAAATTACACTAATATATTTATAATTATTCGGTACTTTTCACTGATTAAAATTTGATTAATGCAATTTGAAATCGTGGTGTCATTTGGCAACATACTCGTACAAAAATCTTTGGATTTTAAACATTCTATACAACAATTGTTTTGCAACAGTTATTTTCAAGCTAAATTAAAAAAGAAGATAAAAAAATAAAATTAAAAATGTTTTTAAAAGTAGCTAAGAAAGTAATTTTTTGATATTTTGATATAATTCACTCGAACAAATTTTTATTTGAAATTATTGATTTTAATTTAATCGATTAATCGAACAAACATTATTCAAGTGAATACCCTAATACATATACTGTGTTTCCATGTGGTGTACGTACATATCTGTGTGGATACTTTCCCAGCGATAAAATGTCAAGGCCTCCATATTGCAGGCCTTCTAGTAGGTCTATTCACACCTCTTTTTAAGATGCAGTAGCTTATGCTAACCAGCCTTATATTGTAAGGCCTTCAGGAATACCTCACCCTTCCGACTTCACTTCTCTTATAAGCAGTTATATATTTCGTTTTGAACAACAACAATTCTATGTATAAAAAATACAGCGTCTCAATTTCCTTCTCTTAGAAGGAAAGAAAGATTACAATATTTTTTGTTTTAAAAAATATTGTAAAAACATTCAGAAACCATTACAAAAACAATATCAAAACAGAAATTTCAAAATGTAATGATGGGAAAACAAGGAATTGTGTCCAAGCCAGACAATGATGTCCTAACTGACCTCAATTTCTTATGTAACAAAAAAAGAATAAGAAAACCCGCTTTTTGTTTCTTAGATGTTTATTCCAGAATGTCCAAGCAGCGAATGATCGAAAACATAAGCTGCCTTCACTTATACTATAAATTTTACAAAGTAATAAGATGACTCAATTGAAAATTACATAAGAGATTATTGTAAAGATTGTAAGATATTATCTTAAGCTATAAAAATAACGAATAACTTTTGCTCAAAGCTTTAATAAAAGGTACAGAAAAAAAAGAGTTAAGAGTTGTTTAACATAAATAAGTAAATAAAATGACTCAATTCTTATGAGAGAACTAAAATAACGAGTAGGAATGAAAAACAGTTACAAACAAGAACAAGTAATATGAACTATAAAAACAAGTACAGTAAATAACAAAAGTAACAAAATAAAATTATATGTAAATTATAATAAAATGAAATGATAAATGTAAAAATAAACTAATGAAATAATCTCTTTTACAAAAAAATAATAAAAATTATTTAGTTTTGTTTAATTCTTTGTTTGAGTAGGTTGCGGTTTTTTAAAGGTATGTTTACACTAGTCAAATATTTGATCAAAATGAAGTAACCACTCTTTTGACCTAACCTTTCTTTTTTAATGGGAAAACATTTTTTACTTATCACTAATCATAGCTGACATTTTATAGAATTTTGTTTGACGCTGTTTTCCCTTACAAAACATTTGCAAGATCGAACAACGGCAAATAATATTTTTGTAAAACTAGTGGTCACATAATTTTGATCAAATATTTGCCAAATGTGAACATAGCTTAGCTAATTTTATGTTTTATTTATAGTTTTTATTTTATCCCAGTAAACCAAATGTTGTCATAACGATATCGAAACTATAACACCTAGGTGATGAAAATTATAACTAGTCATAATCGTTTTCGAATATAAAACGGTAGGATTTACGAACTAAAGTGTACCTTTCCTTATGATATCGCTTTTCCATAAAATTATGATATCTTTTTCGGTATCGTAATTTCCAAAAATAAAGATAGTAAAATCGCCATGGTACACATTTTGTTCTGAATGCTATTTAATAACAAAAAGTATGTCTTTGCATTTATATATACTAAATATAAAATATATAAAAATCATTGTACATGACATATTTTTATGCAAAAATTATCAATAATAATATTTGCAAGCATGATTTTTCCTTACGGATATATTTTTGCAATTATGTACCTAAAAAGTTTGGTTTCAATACTAGAAAGCTCTTAACAAATGATTTTTTTTCATATTTGATTTTTAGCTTATTTTTGTTTTTTGAAAATTTTTTAATTTTTATATTTTTATTTTAAAGTTTTTTTTTCAAATGTTTATGTTCTTTTATTTTATTGGAAAAAAAAATATTTCGAAATATCGATATCATAATAATATCGTTTTCTGTAATGTTATAATCAGCAGCTTATAAGGTATCGTTTTTTAATGTTAAAAAGTTCTGAAAAAAATAAAAATTAACAAAAAACTTAAATTTTTTTCAGGAGAGTTAAAAATTAAAAAAAATAAAATAAACAATTTCTAAGAAAATATAAATTTTTGAATAAATTGTCTTATCTCGACTTAAGATGTTTTGTCAAAAGTTTAGATATGTTTTTTAATACTCAATTTTTTTAAGTTTTAAACTTTTTGCAATAATTTAAAATAAAAAATTGTTATTTTATATAAACAGAAAAATATTTTATTCAAGAAGGGCCTTATCGGGTCATGATCGGCCTTGCTCTCAATGATATCGCCTGCAAAAAATACATGAACATGGAATGTAGAGGGAAACTCTTATGGCTATAAAAAAGGCCTTCTAGAAGAGCTCTTTACCCCTTCTTTTTACCACTGGTTTATGTGCATATATATTTATTTTGCATCTGTGTGTTAGTCTGTTTGCAACAACAATAAATAATTGTAAATTATTATATATTATCATTTAATTATAATTCCAATTCAATTTTTGTGAAAATTATATTCAATTTAAATAAGAGTATTTTTATAAAAGTTGAAAAGCATAATCCAATACAAGGGAAAAAAAGTTTAAAAATAAAATTCTTGTTTTTTTTGTAAAGGCATATTTTTATGTGGTTAAATTACTTTTCTTTCTTTCAATTATTTGTTTAAATATATGTGTATGTATGTGTTTGATTTGTTGTATTAATTATAATTGTAATAAATTAAATAATAATTACTTTAAATGTAATTGAAACTTAACAGATGAAATGAAAACAATTTTATTGTTACATCAAATATACGATTTACGGCAACTAAATTGATACCGATTTAAAATTTTCTATTTATTTTTAATTATTGATTAATTTTCTTAAAGTGTTTTCTGTGAAATTTCAATTATTTTGTTTTATATAACTTAAGAAATTTAAAACCCTTTTAATTGTAATTTATATTGTTAATGTTATTATTTTCATTATGTTTGTTAGTTAATATTTGTTATATGTTAAAAAATATTAACTAAGTATATACTTAGTTGTAAAATAAATAGAAAATCCATGTTTAATGCTAAATTTAAACTCTTCTGAGTTTTTTTCTATTAAACAAAGAAAATTAATCTCCTTATTTTGTAAATTGCTTCACCACACTTTGAAAAATTTTCCATACAAATTTTTGAAAAGCAAAACAATTTATATGAACAATGTTTTAAAGTAAGATGAAGTGTTTTACAAAATTAGGCCTTAACTTTTTTATTTTTCTTTCATTGTAATTAAATCAATTGACTTGAAGACGTTGACAATTTTAAGTTTGTCCCATACATCTAATTATAATGTTTTTGAATTTATTTTAAGCCTTAGATAAAAAAATATTTAAATTTTTTGCACATTTATACGAGTATGAATGGCTAAATTTATTTTAACTTACCAAATAATCCAATTTGTATCGTTTGTTTAACTGAAAAAAGAAGAAAGGAAGAAGATTTTTAAAACTCATTCAATATTTTTTATACATATTTTTTTTTCCAAATTATATAAATCTATTAAAAAATATAGTGCTGAATTAAAAATTTAAAAAAAAAAATAATTATTATTTATTACAGTTTTATATGATACGATAACTTTGTGAATCAGTAGTATTTTAAATGTTTTTTAAATGTATTGTAAAATATTATGATTTTTGAAAAACGTTCTCATATATTTTTTCTTGTAAAAAATCAAATTTTTGTAAAAAAAAACGAATTTTTAGTAAAGAATTAAATTTTTAGTGAAAAATCTAATTATTAATAAAAAAAACCTAATTTTTAATGAAAAATTTTACTTTTAGTGAAATATCGAATTTTTGATGAAGTAATGAATTTTTAGTGAAAAATCTAATTTGTAATGAAAAATCTAATTTCTGGTGAAAAATCTAATTTTTAGTGAAATATCGAATTTTTTGATGAGAAAACGAATTTTTAGTGATTTTTTTTGAAAAAATTCGGATTTTTAGTAAAATATCGAATTTTTAGTGAAAAATATAGTTTTTGGTGAAAAAGCAAAATTTTAGTAAAAACCTAATTTTTAATGAAAAATTTTAATTTTAGTTAAAAATCGAATTTTTGGTGAAAAAACGAATTTTGGTGAAAAAACGAATTTTTAGTGAAAAAATCTGATTTCTAGTGAAAAAATCTAATTTTTAATGAAAAATCTAACTTTTAGTGAAATATCGAATTTTTTGAGAAAAAAACAAATTTTTTGTTTTTTTTTGGTAAAATATCGAAAAATCTAATTTTTAGTAAATAATCTAATTTTTAATGAAAAATTTTACTTTTAGTGAAATATCGAATTTTTGGTGAAAAAACTAATTTTTAGTGAAAATTCTTTTTTTGTGAAAATTCGTATTTTTGATAAAATATCGAATTTTCTAGTGCGATATCGAATTTTTGGTGAAAAAACGAATTTTTTGTGAAAAAATATAACTTTTAATGAGAAATCTAATTTTTATAGAAATGTTGAATATAAGAAAAATGGAATTTTAGTGAAAATTTTGATTTTTAGTGAAAAATCATATTTGTAGTGAATATAAGAAGTTTTAGTGAAAAATTGGATTTTTAATGAAAAATCTAATTTTTGGTGAAAAATCGAATTTTGAGTGAAAAATATAATTTTTAGTGATTAGTGTATTCAAAACCCGAAACCGGAAACCGGTTAACCGGTTTTTGCTTTTTAAAAAACCGACCGGTTTCGAATAAGTTTTGTTTTCGAACTATTCGATAGGCTGGTTTTTCATGAAATGTTCTTTCTTTTATTTTTATTTTTTATTATAGCAACCCATTTTCCCATTTTTAACATTCGCTCAGGGAACCTTATTTAGGGACCGATTCATTACAACAATCAAATTGTTTGAAAATAAAATTTTTAGAAAATTACTAATTTTTTCAAGTGTTTTTGAGTAATTTTCTTACAAATTTGTAAACAATTATCTTGTACTGAATAAATTTCTAAATTATTTAAAAGTATTTCTCATTTATTTACATTATTATCTGATAAAGCTTTAAGTATATTTTTTTTTTTTAGAATTTCTAAATACTGAGAACTGAAATTTTTATATTTTTTAATTGATTTAAATAAATTTTTATTAACAAAACCTAGGTAAAGTCAATTTTAATTTTGACGTCTGTCTTAAGCAGGGCAACCAAAAATATGGTCTAAAACAGGGTTCAATGCGCATAGAAAAATCTCTTAAAACCGGAAAATATACCCTTAAAAGTAAAAAAAAGATATTCTCTTAAAATATTATTATTATTTTTTTTTTATAAATTTTAAACTATTCATGCTATTTTTATTAGTAGTTACTAAAAATATTTTCTTTTTGCACTTTCAAATATTTAAAGCTAATTTATAGCATGAGGAAATTACAACATTTCTAACAATTTATAGGAAGCAAATTATTAGATAATCACATCTGAAAAACGTATGTGACAGTAAATCAAAAATTTCATTAATAACAAATTATGTAAAAAATTAAATTGGGTGAAACATAAGCAAATTTTTTTCTTAAGTCCACAATATGTAAAATTATGCTCTTTAATGTAATATATGCAAAGTAATGCTCTTAAGTATAAAATATGCTAAAATATGACATTTAAATTGCTGAAAAATGCTCTAAAATAACGATTTTCTATGAAAATATAACAAACCCAAAATATGCTGTTAGATTAAAAATATGTTACAACAAATCGGTGCCAAATTTCTTAAAATTACCTGAAACGGATAAATAATTAACAGTTTGGTTCATTAGAAGCCCAGAAAAAGTAAGAAAAATTTCTCTCACACAAAATAAAGTAAACTTCAGTAAATAGTTCAAAAAATAAACATTTTGAGCATAATCTTCTATCTGCAGAAGAACAATATGACTTTATTTTTATATTATTTGTCATTGCAAATGACATGTTATACAATGCTATACGTGTACTTTCCTTAGTAAAAATAATAAATATATAAATAAACATATATAATATAAAATATTTATATTTTTAGAAAAAAGGTTAACCGGTTTTTTTTAAGTAAAATCGGTTAAAAATTTATTTTTAAAAAAGCAATTTTTCGAATAATTCGAAAACCGGTTTTGCAAAAATGTGGGTTTTTTAAAAACAATATTAGTGATATATTGAATTTTTGGTGAAAAATCGAATTTGTAGTAAAAAATCGTATTTGTAGTGAAAAATCAAATAAAAAAAAAAATCAAATCGAATTTTTAATAAAATTTTGGATTTTTAGTAAAAGATCAAAATTTTAGTGAACAATTGGAATTTATTTGAAAAATCATAGTTTTAGCTAATATTTGGATTTCTAAATATCGGATATTCAATGAATATTCACAGAAAAAAATATTCGAACAGTTTTTTCAATAAACCTGTTATTTTTTTTGTATTATACTAAAATTTAATTATATTAATATTTGACTAATTTAACTTTTTAATTGTTTATAATTTTTATTTTTTAAAAACTGTCAACTCTTAAAAATTTAAAATAAAAATTAAAATATTTTGTAAATTTATTGTACACATTTTTATAGAACAGAAAAAAATTAAAAAAAATTGCATCATATTTCGTCGACAATTTTGTAAATTTTTGTGAGAAGGAAAATTTTTAGATACTAGAGATGAGAATTTTTGTAAATTATTCGGTAAGAATAAGTTTATAACGTTTGGTGAGATTTTTACTAATTCTGGTGTTATTGAAGTTGTTTCCGACCTTGATTTATAAAGTTGCATTAAACCATTAATGTTATACGGTGTATCCGGCTACGCTTTTGAAGAAAAGGTAAATGTGCTTTTTTAAAGATTTTTTTTCAAAAACATTATGTTACATGTAGATCGTAAAAGATGCATATACTCCACAGGAAATCAAAACCTTGCTGGAGTGTTCCGAAGAGATGATCGTTTCTGTCTGGTGATGAGCTTGCAGATATACATTTCAGTTTACATGGATTCAATACATTAGTTTAAGTACATTACCAACATTACATAAAATACATAATTTTTTTTTGAATATATTACACAGATTTTTATATTTGCAATATAAATATTGTTTGTATATTTATATATGTACTTATTTTTGCAATAAATATTTTGGCTAAGGCTTTTAAATGTTTATTCTTTTTTTATTTTTTGGCTTAATCAGTTAATTTGTTAATGGATTCAATAAATACCTTAATTAATTTTAAGTAAAATTTCAAAAATAAATATACTTGTTTTGATTAAAAAAATCAATTATTTTCACTTAGTTAATAAGAAAAATCAAACAAAATTTTAATTGATGTAAGCAATTTCATAATTAAAATCGATTTTTATTTTTTAATGTGTTTGTTTGAATTTTTATGCGAAAATTTTTGTAAAAAAATTTAAGAAATAAGAAATAAATATTTTTTTTAAATCAAAAAGCCTTAATTAAACATAGTTTTCACAATGTTATAATAGCTCCAATTCCAATGCTTGTCAAATTAACAGGTTTTACCCGGAAATATCCAGAAAAACAATAAAATACAAAAAATACGTTGCGTTTAGGTCTTAATTTAACCTAAATGGATAAGACTCCACGAATGCTGAAGAAGTGTGTAGCGTCACAGAAAATATGTATTTCATTCTGCTGGTATCTAATTATAGTCCACAAACTCTGCTTTGGCAACGCCAAATAGAGGCAAAAAAGGCAATACACGATTGCAAACTTGTTTAGAACGGGAACGATTTCCTGTAAATTCTGAAAAAATATGCAACGTTGACAAATACTGGACTAAGGTTATTGAAATTTCCATATTAATTTTCAAAAAATGTGCAATATTGTTATACGAAATAAATCAAATCAAATAAAATATACAAACTTTGTGAATTGGGTATATAAATTTAAACACTACTAATATTTTAAGAGTTTGATTTTGTTTTTTCGAAGGTTTGACAAAGAAGTCCTTAAACGTACATCCGAATTCTATTGTTATATTCTTGATGATTTCTCACCATATCTATTTCAAGCTATAAAACATGTGTCCATCCAGTTAGACTTAGTGGTGCGGAATTAACAGTTACGTCTCTAATTTATCTCTGGCATGTTGTCAGGGTTCTAACGGCACTCCCAAATATTTAATTGTTTGTCAAACTTCACTTCGTACAATGGATTTATGGACTTATCTTGTAGAAAAAGAGTTCTTACAGCTTCATAAAAAAAGATATATCTACCATAATTTTTACGTAACTTGAACTCCTATTAAAAAAATAAATCTTGGATTGAATCTCTTTTAAAAAATAACCACTTTTCTAAATAATAAAACTACATTTAAATTTTTTCTAGCCATGTGGTTATCTTTCCTTATTAGTTTATAATTTAAAAAATATTTTAAATTAAAATTTGGCACATGAAGTCATGAGTGGTGTTAATGAGTTTTTTTATTTGAAGAGTTCACGTATGGCATTATGTACGCCACGACTTTACACGATGGCAAGGATCCATTATGACCAATTTTCGTAGACTCTGTGATACAGATCTGAATGAATCCGTGAGTTTTACTGATTTTAAGTATTGATATAGACCAGCTACTTTCGAAAACTTCGCCATATTTTGGTCCACTTCCGCGATAGATAGCCATACCCTCAAATCGTTTAGGCAGAATGTCCGTTACGTCGATCTTTGTGTGGCACATAGGACTGTCCTGCAGAAACGAGATGTCGTTCCATGTACACGTTCATATCTTTCAACTCGGGTCAAAAGAAATGAGTTATTGATTTTTATGGTTTTATTCTTGTCCACGACAAGGAATCGATGATACACACAACTTACGTAATATTAAATTTCAATTATTAATAGTAAATGTATATAAAACTCTATATTTTTACTTGCTCCTAAATGTATGCACTGATATTTATACATACGTGTATTTTAACTACACATGCAAAAGTAAGTATATTCTATTCAAATTAAGTCATCAAAATGATTTGTTAATTACCTTTTGTATTTATACACATGTTAAATACTGCACTCTCACGCACAAACACACAATCTATTTTAATTATTTGTCTTTTATGGCCGCGTATTTGTTGGCTTTTATAATATTTGTTGTTCTTGTCGTTGATGTTCTATGACACATTTAACTTTTCAAACATCTCATCATTGTCATCATCAACATACACAACATTTGTTCTTCTTAATATCATCTTATAAACGCTTTGTAATACGCTACTCTAAGTTAGTTTTTGTTTTTTCTAACTATGTACTTGCATTTGTATATGTACTTAGGCTTGTAATTATATTATCAACATTTATAAATGGCCCATTATAAGAGCTCATCTCGGGATTTTCATCAAGACATTATGTGTCACCTAACATACACATACACATATATATATATATATATATCCATACAACAGTCAGACAGACAAACTTTCAGTCACAGCTTATAAATAGACAACACTACAGGCATATGGAGAGACAAATGGAAGGACAGACAGATAATCAGACGGACATTTAACCAGTCATATGTAACTAATGTGCGCTCAAGTGGAGTCGAGTTGAGACAAGTCAATCAGATGTATTTCATAAGATTAGTTGGATTGTGTGTACTTTTGTTGTGAATAATATTGCACAATTTATGTGTAATGGCAGGCAAAGAGACGAAGAGAGAGAGAGAGGGAAAGAGTACAATATAAATTGTTAAGAATTTGAATGTGGTTTGTTGATCCAGCTGTAATTGTGTTTGTAGTAATTGTGGTTATTGCAATTGTTTTGTAGAAAAAGAGAATAATTCAATTAAATTGTTAAGTAAGAATTTAAAGCATACTTTTAGGATTTAAAGCATGGTTTTTTTTCTACAAAAATATCCCTATAAAATCAATTGAAAATTGGACTAAGGATTTACCGCCTTACACTATGCAACAGTATTTTGGGGGGAAGAATCATTCCATTTGCAATTGATAGCCCTTAATGAAGTATTTTCCGCTGATAGGTAAAATTTTTGTTTTATGACCATTAAGCCATCCATCAATTATTTTCTCATAAATATTTTGAGTATTTAATGGGAAATATTTTATTATAACTTTCAATTCATTTATCTCTAGTCCGTTTTTAAGTAATGACATAAAAGTCGATTAAAACTTGCGTTTAATGGGTTCTAAAGATATTTTCATCGTCGGATTTTACTAGGGTTCTCAAAAGGTAAAAAGTGCAACCGACTTATCATGTGTTCTTAAAAAAAAAAGAAAATTATAAATTTTTTCTAAATTTCTTAAATAAACGTCTTAAACTAGGCAATTAAATATAACATAAAATCAAAAGTTTTGCTGAAATCATTAACAAAATTTATAGTAATTTGTTTTTAATTTGTTTTTTTTTTTTTGATAAATGCCACACCGGATAAACTTCAAAATTTCGGTGTAGAATATTTCTGTAAAATATATTAACCCATTAAACTCAACTTTTAATCGATTTTTACACCATTTCTTCAAGACAGACTCGAAATGATCCCTTATAGTGAGTTGAAAGTTCCAATAAAGTATTCTCCGTTAACTGCTTTAACTATTTACTTTGATGTAAAAATGAAAAGTTTAAAAGGTCATAAAACAAAAATTTTGCATATCTGCGAAAAATCCTATGGTGGGTTTATTACACTCATCAAGTGCTATCAACTGCAGATGGAATGATTCCGCCCCACGCGATAATCCTCAATTTGTCGAATAGTGTTATTCATAAAAAAGATTAACCTATGATAGGGGTAATTTAACATGAAGAATCTTTTTAAACCAAATAATAGAATATCAATAAAATAATGATGTGTTCTCGTATCTTTCCGATCAAGTCTTCATAATCATTATAAATTAGTAAAAATACTATTTCTACATACTACCTAAATCTTGTAGAAGTAAGTTTGAAAATATTTGTATTCATATTCAAATTTAATTCAATTTTAAAATTTACTTGGATTTGATGGACCAACGATTTTTTCTTAGGTATTGTGCAGTTGTATAAGTGTTTTGCAATAGTGATGTAGTTAAAAATACAATAGGTATGTGCTTTAAGGGGTTTTGCAAATATCAGCCATATTTTATTTTCTATGCTCATTTGATAATACATAAGGTGTGCGTTCAAATAAAATATAACATCTTGTTTTTTATAAAAGATGAAAAGATGCAGATGTTTTTGATATATAATTTTATATAGAAGTTTCTATAACTAGAATTTAACCTGCTACTGCGTTAGCGGACTTGCGGGACACCTACAGAGACCAGATATAAACTTCATAGTTGCATTATTTAGAAAATACAAAATGTAATACCAAGAGTGGAAAAATCCTTAAAATTAAACTAACTCCTAACTTCCATGGGAACAACTTTAATATTGTAATCAAGAAAGATATTTAAAATTAATGAGAATGAATTACGAAAATTTTGTGTTAAGTTTTATTCGAACGCACACTTTATCACCTACATAAGTACGTAGCTATTGCTATTGTTTAACAACTCTTGCTTGTATGGTGTTCTAAACACTCTCTAACACATAAACAAATGTAATATACGCATAAATACGTAGTAATACATCTATAGATAAAAGTTCAAAAAAAGGTTAATCGTAACCCAGTGCAATGTTTACTATGGTTAAAGTCTTAAGTGAGATGATGTTAACACTATAAATGTGGAAAAGAACGATCATTTTTGTTTTGCGACATGACTCTTTAACAAACGATCGCACATTGGGTTATTTTATATCAAAGTGAAAATTTTTAACGCCCATTTGACTCGGAGGTGTAATTTATTAATATTTTAGATAATTTAGATATTTAATTTAATTATTTTAGATAATTTATAGGGTGGTCGACGCGGTTTTCGAACCGGTTTCAAAATCCTTTTTTTCAGCTTAAGTACTGTAGGGGTTTTTTTTAATTATCATTTTTCGCATGTAGAATAAACAAGTTTTTTTTTTTAGCACAAAAAACCAGTTTTGAAAATAATATTTTATTATGGTTTAAATATAAATATAGTTATTGGTTAAATTGATTAAGTAATAATTATGTTGAATGGAATATGCATAACAATGTAATTAGTTTTTTCTCTTGTAACACCTGTAACATTTTAGAAACAATTTAAAAACGCAGAAATAAAAATAAAAGTGAACTTCAATTACGAAATTGCTTATATTAATTAAATTTTTGTTTGATTTTCTCCAATCAATAAATAATAATATTAATTAACTAGAATAATTGATTTTGGCTTAAACTTTAATTATTTTTTTAATCAAATTAATTAAAATTATGATTAAATATTTGCCCAAAATCAGCTAAAAATTTTACTGTTTCATTTCTACAATTAATTAAATCCCTCCTTCAATAAAAAGGCATGGATTTAAATAAAATTATTTATTGAATTATTATAAATATTTGCGTAATATATATAAGTAAAATAAAACGAAAAAAAAATATTGAAACTCCAAATTTGATTGAGGGATAATCACGTATAAGTCAGATTTTTGTAATTTTTGACCTCGAGTATCTCATGTAACCATAGGTCATGTTTCGTTTTCCACCATTAATGTAAGGTGCTATACACTTATTTAACTAGGTTTTACAATAATGCATGTATGTAGTGTATGTATAATGTAAAAATCTTTGTAATATAACTCAATATAATGATTATAAAATGTGTACTCTTAATAATACATTCAAAGTATGAAATGTTTATACTTATATTTAATTCCCGAAATCTATTGAAATCACTTTTTAGAAAGCCCCAGTTATCGGATATATATGTTTTATACATTAAATAATAGGGAATATTCCTTAGAATGGCGCTAATAAAAATCAACAAAATAGGTCCATTAATGGCCGAGATTTCGCCAAAAAACTAAAAAGGCCTCTAAAATCGTATTTATTTTCGACAAATATGATTCTAGAGGACCCTATATAAGCTAACGACATCGTTTTTGTAGAGAAAATTCGGAATCTTTCTTTGGAATGTTTTTGGTGAAGAGATGAACAAAATCGGTTCATTAGTAACTGATATCGGTCAAAATGTATTTTTGGACTTTGTGAGGCTTCTATATAAGATTCGAAATTCGACTTTGTACAAATCCGTTGTAAATATTTTTCTAAAATTTCGGTTTTTTGAATTAACCGTATCTGTCCATGAACAACAAAGTTGTAGGCATAAGTCTGAAAAAAAATTATTAAAAATATACACACAAAAACATATATAAAAAGCATTGCAATGAATTTCAATGTTGCTGATGTTTTTTGTATAAGCAAGCAGTAGTTGTTTGTTGTATATACATGCACACAATCATTCTTTTTTAATGTATGTTTGGACGCTTTTAGTTGAAAATAGAAGTATTGCAATGTCGCAGTTGGTTTTTGTATAAGCATGTACCTACATGCAAACTTATGTATATGAATTTAGTAGTCATCAGAAGCTATCAGTGTTGTTCTTGTTTTTTTTTTAATGAAGCATCTTTTATAGTTTAATTTTGTGTTTACATTTTTGTAGTTTGAGAAAACGTAGATTATTTTTGTAAGTATAAATGTGAAAATATGACAGCATACTTTAAGGCGTAAATTTTATTATTTGTCGGTATGTGGTGAAGGGTATAAAAGATTCGGCACAGTCGAATAAAACGCTTTAACTTGTTTTTTTTAATATTTTTAAGTTTTATATTTGTGTAGCTCCTTGATATTTTACGTGAATGATCTAAAATTTTTTATTTTATTTTTTAACAAATTTATTATTTTTAAAACAAATCTTAGAAATACAAGACTCATTAAGTAGGCTTTAAAGAGTTTCGGATTTTTTTTTGAAATTCCTTATATATTTTCTTGTATTTAAAACTGAAGCTGCATTTCAGTAGTTTAAAAAAATAAAATAATGTTTGGAAAAAAAAAAAACAAGTTTGAGGCAACGGTTAGCATCTAATTAGCTATTTAATGCGATATTTAGTTTTGTGAAATTCGAACTCTTAAAATTGGACTTTCTGCCGGCAAACTGTTAAAGGGATCCCTCTGTGCATTATTCTAAATGATAAAAATTAACTTCTGCAGCTGCTTTTCAACACTATAATTTATCAAAAATGCAATTTTTATTAAAATATATATATATATATATATATATATATATATATATATTTATTTTATTCTGAATTAGTAATTACTATATTTAAAAAAATGAAAATTGGAATTCGTTTTTAATCCTGAAGGTTGCCTATTTTGATAATAATAGTAATAAATCCAGATCTTTTAAACTGGACCGAGCTTGATGAAACTTGAGACATTGATAGAGGAGTCAGGTTTTCAGAATTTTGTCGGCTGGAATGTGTAGCTGAAGCTATTTTTTGTAATATGGTCAAATTCTCCACAATTCTCTAAATTAAGCTAAGGAAATATTTTTTTAATTATCCCAATTCGACAATTAGAAAAATTGCAATTTTTTGCCACAAAAATAACTTTGAATATTTCATTTTTTTTAATTTTGTTAAATTAAATATTTTTTGATGTTTTCTGAAAGACTGAACTTTAAGAAAGGATGTAAATGTAATTTTGAAATATTTCTGAATGTGCACTTTACATCCAGTAGTGGTCGAAAATGATAAATTTTTTAATAAAAGCCTGTGAAAAATTTTGATTATTGATTTTGGTACTTTTGTGAATTAGTTAAGATAATATGGCGTGTTTTCAAAGGTTTTGTAAAATATTGTGACAGTTCACCCTTAAATTTAGAAAAACGAGGCTATTTTCCTAAAATATCTATATTTTCAATAATAACAATTTTTAATATAAAAAATATGTAGTAAAATTCTTTATTTTTATTGGAGCTTTAATTTTCTGAAATTCTCATTAATAACTTTATAATGTGTGCAAAAATTAGTTTGATACAAGTACCTGTAATAGGCTATAAAAAATATAGATCGAATTGTTAAACTATTTTATTATCTATAGAACTTTATAAATTGTAAGTTATAAAGTTCTTTAGATTTAAAGAAAATTTATTTCCACTGACTTTAATTAATGTTATTTCAAAGAGAATATTTTAAATTAAAGATATTTATCTTTTTCTATCAATTAATATTGCAGTAATAAAATTATAAAATTATTTAAACATTCTGCACTTGTTTTCGATTAAAACTTTAATATTACATTTTCCAATTATACGGCCAAAAAACTTTTTCTCCCACCATTTTAATGTTCACTTGGAATAAAGAAGACTTAATTTTTTTACTTTATGACCAGAATGTTTTCAACTCTTTTACTTTACATGTCCGTGTAGTTGTGTGCAGGTAAATAAAGTATGTAGCTTATGGCATCAAATACAATGGCTACGTGTGTTTATAATCATTTGCATCGTGTTGAGATTTTATAAACATGTTGTCGAAAGTTTTCTGTTTTTTTGATATTAAACTTTACTTTGTAATGTTAATTTAAGTAATTGTTTTGTGATTTTAGCCTTCGGAATATTGAGAAAATTACTAAAGAAATTTTAATTTATTAAAGAAATAATAAGAATTTAAGAGAAAATAATGTTTAAACAGCAGGAATAGATGACTGGAAGATGAATAAATTGGATGAATAAATTTTAAATGCATTTAAAGGAAATAATAAACAAATTTTTAAAGAAATATTTAATATTCCCGGGACGTGTCATATAATATTAATAAAACCGTATAGTTTACATTGTTCTTTTTTATATTTTATACCATTTTTTTATTCCATTTGATACATTTTTCTTGGTTTATAACCAATTAACCCAAATAATCTTTATACAAAATAACGCGACTTAAGTTACAAGATAACAGTGTACACCAAATATTTCATATATTTAATGGCCAACAAAATGTAACCCAAAAAACCCAATTCAAATATTCAATTTGATATTGCAACATTCCACAAAGATACATTTAAACATATATATGTAAATACATACGTATGTATATATTTAAGTATGTATGTATGCATGTATGTGTGTATGTATGCATGTATATATGTATATATGTATGTATATATGAATGTATGTATGTATGATCAAAAACCTTTAAACTACAAGTAATCATTCATACCTTTGTTACATGCATCAATTCCATCCAATGCCGTTCGGTAATTGCTGGGTTTTGCAATTCTGTAATGGTACGCAACGATGCAACTAATTCCCTCAACACCCCCACAATGTACAAATAGGGAGTCCATTCGCGAATACTCTTGTCAAGAGTGCGTAAGTCGCGCGTAAATTGTTTGCACTCGTTTTCGATGTCATCGGTGTCAATGTGCAGCCATGGAGATGAGCGCCAATCATCAATACAAGATTCGATGACATGAACAAAATCCCACAGTTGCTAGCAAATAAAACAAATATTTAAAATGGAAGTAAAAAAAATAAATGAAAATGGAATTGAATTAAATAAAGGAAATAAAATAGAATTTATTAAATATCAAGAAAAAATAAGAAATCTACAAGTGCTTATAAATCGTTAAATAGAGAGACTTATAATTTTATTCAAAAATCGTTTTTTTTTTTAAAGATAAATTTAAAAATTTTAAAATCGCTTAAAAATCATTAATCAGAGGGTTCAGAGCAAACATTTTTAAAATTTGTGATCACTTATATTTTTGTTAAAAAATCGATTTTTTTTTGGGAGAAAATTTAAAAAATTGTAAAAACTCTTATAAATCGTTAACCGGAGGGTTTAGAATAAAAGTAATGAAAATCTGCGATCACTTACATTTTTCTTAAAAAATCGGTTTATTAAAAAAAAAAAAAAAATTTTAAATTATCATATTTATTACAATTTTTTGTTATCTATTTTATCTATTTATTTTCAAAAATCGTTTTTCGTAATAATGTAGAAAAAATCTGCGATCACTTCTATTTTTTCTCAAAAATGTATTTTTACATAAGATCACATTTATCACAAATTTTTCTCCTAAAAACATTTTTTTTTAGGAAAAATATGAAAAATTCTAAAATCATTTATACATGATTAACCTGAGGTTTGTGAATAAAAGAACTGAATATGATGACTCATATTTATCTTCAAAAATCGATTTTTTTTCGTAATAATATAGAAAAAATCTGCGATCACTTATATTTTTTTACATAAGAATCGATCTGCGATTACTTAAAGTTTTCTTCAAAATTGCATTTTTTTAAGGAAAAGCATAACAAATATAAAAACGTTTAACCAGAAGTTTTAGAGCAAAAATAAAAAAAATCTGTGATCACTTATATATTTCCTCGAAAATCGATTTTATTAAGGAAAAATAAAAGAAAAATCTAAAAACGATTATAAATCGTTTATATAAATCTTTGATCAGTTATATTTGTCTTCAAAAATAGATTTTTCTTAAGAAAAATATGTAAAACTTCTAAAATCGTTTAGAAAATCATTTAAAAATTGTTAATCAGAGGATTTAGAAAAAAAAAAAATGAAAATCTGTGATCACTTCAAAATTAAATAAATCCTTAAACAGACGGTTTAGAGCAAAAATAAGGGAAATTATTGATAACTTATAATTTTCTTCAAAAGTAGATATTTTCTTAAAGAAAAGTTATAAAAAATTCTCAAATTGCTTATAGAACATTAGCCAGAGGATTTAGAGCAAAAGTAATGAAAATATGAAATCTCTTATATATTTTTTTTCAAAAAGAGATTTTTTTAAATCTATGATCACTTATATTTTTTTTTCTAAAATTGATTTTTCTTAAGGAAAATTTTAAAATGTCTAAAGTCTCTCATAAATTGTTAGTCAGAGGGTTTAGAGCAAAAATAAGGAAAATCTGTTATCACTTATATTTTTCTTCAAAAATTCAATTTTTGAGAAAAAAAAGCTGTACATATTTTCTTTTTCTTTTTTTAATTTCTTATAAAACTATGAGGCTTTAATAAAAGATTTATCTTCTCGCATACAATATTTTAAATCCTTCTTCATCCAGCTATAGTTAAACTTCGAAGAAAAACTATAAAAAACAAAAAATAGATGGCATTCAATTGATAAGAATGCAAGAGTTTTTTAATAAAAATAAAAATCATTGCATTCAATTTAAACTAAATATTGTTTAAACTTACTTTGACGCGTCTTACTTCAGCGGCACACAGACGCAAAGTGCCATCATCTGGTGCTGCAATGCCAAGCAGTTGGGAGCAATATTTTATGCGTTCATGTTGTGCCGTGAAGCATTCCATTTTCAAACAAACTTCATCGCAGAGACTATAAACTTCAAAGCAAGGCGTTTGAAAAAACTATAAAATAAAATAAATTGTGAAAAAAGCAAAAATAGTATTTTAATAAATTTAATTTCTCTCTACATTCTTTATTTAAGTTTTATTATTTATTCTTTATCGCTCACACACACTCACCTTCATTTTTCGGAATTTCTTTACAAACGTTTGTAAATGACACGTATAGAGCATGATTATAGCTGAAACTCTTTGTTGCTGATGTCTTTTTGTATCCTGCAGAGCTTCGGCTTTTGTAATGGCCTGTGCCTTTAAATGTTGCCACTGTACTGGCAACTGATCAATGTTGCGCACTAATTGTCCATCGTATTGTACATTGTAGGTTTTTAGCAGTTGCATCATTTCCTTGAGTGGCTTAAATAGATTATCAGCATAAGCTTCGCGTTGTTTAATTTGTGCCATAACTTCGAGCACTTGCAGCAAAGTGCGGAAATCATTATGTGCAACTTGAAGTTGTAGTAATTCAAAGCCGTTTTTAATGAATTTGTTAAATTTCTGTAAGAGTAAAAAAAAAAAAAAAATAAGATAAAGAAGGAGAGTAAGTTAAAGTTTACTTATTAAGGCATAAACTATCCGTATATGTTGATTAAGAGGTTTATTAAGGAATTAAGTAGGAAATTTTTCTTAACAAATAAGTTTTATGAGAGAAAGTGCAGGAAGTTTAAAGGTTTATAAATTGTAAGGATTACCACTATTTAATTAGGTAAATAGTTAGTAAACGAGGTAGTTAATATGAAGCTATAGCAAGGTGTTTTATTAGACTACAGTTTATCTAAAGCATTTTAAACAATTTTTGTTGTTAAAATGTTGATTTTAGGAGATGAATATTTGAGTTTTTTTCTTAAATTAATTAATTTAAAATAAAATCTCGTGTCACGGTGTTTGTAATTTAACTCCTCCGAAATTTTGTATGTGTATTTGTTAGGTATGAGAATAGGGCGTAAAATAGGCCACAAGGGCTAAAAGCCCCCCTCCTTAAATCTTCTCAACTAATAAACCGATTTTCTTGAAATTTGGCAAGCAAATAGTGTAACATCTGAAAGGAACTATGGCCTATAATTTTTATTATTTAGGGCAGGAAATAGTGGAAAAGATTCCCCTCCCTATATCTTCTTAACTTATCAACCGATTTTTCTGAAATTTGGCAGGCAAATAGTGTAGCATCTGGAAAGAACTATAGCCTATAATTTTTATTATTTAGGACGGGAAATAGGTCATGAAGGGTAAAAGCTCCCTCTCCCTATATCTTCTTAAGTAGTCAACCGGTTTTCTTAAAATTTGTCATGCAAACACTGTAACACGTGAAAGGAATTTAAAGATGCACATTTTTTGGAAATTTCATGCCCACCCATCCCCAAACACTTACAATACATTTGTCATTTTTAAATTAAGAACCAAAATATTCACTAGAAATAAGTTACTCGTTTGTTATTATTGAAAATATAGTTTTTTTATAATAAATTTTTAAGGAATCTTATATTTTTTATTACTTACTTCCAGGGTAGTTTCCACATAACGCAAGAGTCTTTTTTTTAAATATTGTGACCATTTACAGGTCAAATTCAGTAATGAGTATTTTAAGGGTTTAATATCGATCGATAACCAACCATTAATATTATGGAAATCAGGTAATTGTTCAATGACAACGTGCAGTTCATTATAGCGTTCAATCTGGAAAAAAGATAAATAAGAAATTTAAAATTGGTAATAAGAGTTCATAGCAATTTTGTAAAATTTAGTAGCTTCTAAATGTGATAATATTTGACCTGAGCTCTTTTTAAGAAAAAAAAAAAAAAAAAAAAAAGAAATGGTTTGGAGTAAAAATAATGCAAATTTGTATTCACTTAAATTTTTTCTCAGAAATCGTTTTTTTTTTAGGAAAAATATAAAAAATCGAAATTACCTTATAAATCGTTAACTAGAGGGTTTAGAACCTAAATAATGTACATAAAATTTGTATTAAAAAATCAATATTGTACTCTTCTACTTTATTCTAGAATTCTATACGCAGAGAAAAAACATGGTTACAACTACAACAATATTATGTTCTCAATGTTAATTTTCTTGAATTTTAATAACTCTCTGTTCATGATAACAACAATGTTTTTGTTTAAATTTTGTCATTTAATGTTTCCACTCAATAAAAATTTTAATATGGTTGACTATAAAAATTATATGTTTTTAAATATTTTTATCAGAAACAAAAATTTATTAATATGAAAAATATCATTACTTCTACAACCACTAAATAATTGCAGTCTTTTTCCCTGTTCTTAAACCCTATTTTGTTTTCAAACCTTATTAATATTATTATTCCCATGACAATAAAATGCTACAAATAAATATAAAACTTATTCTTTTCACAAACATAGTGGAAAAATTTAATACTTGTTTGTTGTTAAATATTCCAACTTCATTGTATTTCTCATTTAGTTTATATATGAATAAAGATAAATAGAATTAAAAATGGTATCATAATAATTATATTACTTATAATAATTTAAATTTTTCGCTGTGATCATATATTCCAATATGTTGCTCTTAGGTTATGGTCACTACAACTATATTTTTTCTCTGCGTGTAGTGGGTAGGCCTCTGAAATTGCTCACTTAGGGTATGTAATTTTATATTTTGTTTTTAAATATATATTGTCTTTAAAAATCTCTAAAGGAAATGTGGGATATCTTTATATATATATATATATATATATATATATTTATATAAGACGTTTTAATATTTAAGAAATTATTCATTCCAGTGTGGCTGATTGAGAAGATTTAGGAAATATGTTTTCCCCATATCGGAATAAATTTTAACAATTTGAAAAATCTGATTTCAGAATTGAAATTGGCATAAAAATTAGATATGAGTGCTAATTTTCATGACTCCTTCTAATTTTTTTTCCATTTTACTATGGGCTGGATTTATTATCTGAATAACCAATAGAAAAGTTATGTAAACGAAAGTTGTGGAGGAGGACATAAGCTTTTAGAAAAATTATCTGATAATCAATTTGACTTTATTTTGTTTTCGCAAAGATTTTGTTAATGTAAGAGCACGTCCTTTTTCAAATTCCTATACTTGTTTCCAAAATAGCATATAAATATATTTGATTTTTGTTACCTTAATTCTTCTAGTCGTAATAAATTTTCGAAGTCAATAATTTTAGTGTCCTAAATTTGTGTAGTTTTATGTGAGAACTTATAGTTATTTTTACAAATTTTAGAGATAATCAGTAGTGAAATTTAAAATCTATGAAATATTACATTCCACGTCCTGCATTGAACGAAAATGCAAAATTTGCAAAAGAAATTTTTAAAAATTTAAAAGTAGTTTTGTTAATCCAATGTATTATACAATTTACCTATAATAAATAAATTAACCCTTTTGTCCAAGAATGTAGACGGGTAAGCATATTTTATGAAAACAGTAGAATTTCCGAATTATATTTCTTTAAGTACACAAAACCATAAACCGATTTTCTTGTATAAATTTATGTTTAATTAAAGTATTAAAAAAATCGAACTTTCTCTATTCTAAAATTCATTTATATATCTTAAGCAAGTAATTTGCTATAAATTTTCAAATCAAATATAAGTATATATGATAAATTCTCTTTTTCCATTTACCTTTAAGAAACCAACCTTAAACTTAAAATATTTTTTAATTTCGATTTCTTAAAATAACTTTTCATGTAATTATATTGACAACACTTGGTGGAGTAAAACATCAAAAATTCAAGACCTGAAGTGGTTCCATGTGGTACCGGCAAGCACTCAAATATAACAAATTTAAAAAAAGTGTTTGAAAATTACAAGTTCTTTCTCTTTTGTTTGATTTCTATGATCCCGGGTTTTAGCATATGTAGCCCAATTGCTCTAATATAAACTACAAACAATTGAAAAAACTTATATTCAATCAATCGCTGACCAGTGTTAAGTTATATTGTGGACAAGTGCTGGAGCCAAAATTTAAAAAAATTATTTTTTTTTCAGATTTTTGATAAGAAAATTTGCGTCTCTTTTTTTGCACACACATAGCGTAATTTCAATAACGCTAAAGTATCGCGTGATCAAAGGTTTCCATATTACATTTAAAAATCGATCTAAAATTTTGCGTACTTTGTGTTAGCATTTTCATACATTTTATGTGAAATTATATTTATAACTTTATAACTTTAGTACTAAGTTTTAGTTAAGCGAAAAATGGGTTTCAACAAAAAATTGCATAAAAAGTATTCATGACCTGATATCGTGGTATCCTTAATATTTCATAAATCGTCGAGGCACACTCAAACCTCTAACTGAAATCGATAAAAATATATATAAATCTGCAGCAGTTATCGGGATCAAGTGGCACTCAAAAGTAATTACGCGTTTGAATTTAGTGCAACTTTTAACGTTTTTAGAAAATTTATCTTATAGTTCTATAATTAATATTTGTAACTTTAATTTATTAACATCATTTAAAGATTTTTTGTGGTTAGATGTGAAAAATACATCAGTGAATTAAATTCAATTAAAAAAATATTAAAAATCTAAGTACGCTTTGTTTTTTATTCGACATTATAAAGGTAAGTTAAATCAGAATTATGGTCCCGCTTAATTTCACTATTATAAAATGTATCGATTCTAATTTAGTTTGTATTTTGTATATCCGTATGTTATATACAAGGACCGAAAGTTCATGTAAATGCACGTTTTTTGCCTTTACTTCTTGAATAGAGTAAACTAAATATCTTTGCGAATTAGGGAATTTGCCTTAAAATGGTATAGATTTTTTTTATTTTGTTGAAAATGCATGTTTTTGCATATTTTGCCATAAATGCATATTTTCAATCATATTTAGTGCAATATTCCAATTTAATTTTTTTTGGGCAGAAGAAAATAATTCTGTAGACTTTTGATAAAACGACTTAAGTCAACATTTCAAAATTTTAACATTTAAATTTATTTATTAAAAATACCATGGACAAATTAATATGTGGTAAGCTATTACTCCAAAACTAACAATTGCAGAAGGACGTTGATTATTGTAAAAGGTGCATCATCAGAAGGTTCCATATTTATTTCATATTAAGATGTGAAATTACACAGAATAAATAATTTCGTTTCAGAGAAGTATTGTCCTAAAATATTCGACAAAACAATATCAAGGAAAAAATTTTTTGGTATATCAGCCCTTGAATAACCTAAAAGATAGAGATAAATACAGACTTTCAGGGTCAAATTTCCATTCATTTATATGAAGGCGCAGAACAAGTTCATTTAATATAGATTTATGTATATGAAACATTTGTTTTGGTTGTTATACGTTTTAGTAAAACATCGAGAATCGATTAATTCTTTTTTAAAAAAGCTGCCAATGAGATTATTCTGTCTAAGAGCACAATAAGCTGTATAGAGCTACCCTTAATATCATTTTAGAAAAATCTTTCTATCATTAAGACCACAGCCATTGAAAGAAGTGTTGCCAATATAATTACAATTTTAGATTCAAACGAAGAAACAATAAAATCTTTCCACATCATTAAAAAATGCATCCATCACATTTGTTGATGTCGAACGGTAATTTTCTATCTAAGATCTTTACTGTATATTTATTTTTTATTTAGGTACTGTCTGAAATAGTATAACACTATGCTCATTAATAATTTTTTGATAGTTATGAGGTCAGTAAAATTTTACTAGCTCATAGGGTTAGCAACAATTTTGACAAATGAATTTAAATTTTTTAAGTTTTAAAATTTATAGAAAAATTTTAATTGAACAAAATATTTGCAAAAATAATACATATTTTAAAATCTTTTAACATTTCAAACACATTACGTTCTTTAAAATTCTTCATATTCATACATTTTTTTTTGTTTTTTAATAATAAAATTTAAATTTGTCAATAGTTTTCGATTTTAATTTCATATAGCAGAAATGAAAATTATTCTCACCATAGAAAAAATATTTTTTATAGTAAAACTTTTCCACAGTTTCACACATGTCCTTAATATGATACTGAATTAAAATTTTATGTTTTTGTTTTTTTTCATGAAAGATAAGAAATAAGTACATATTTTATTTGTTTTTAGGGCATATTTTAAAATTTTTAGTGCGTTTTTAAGCGCATAAAACACACTTTTTAAATGCATGAATTTCTACCCTTGGTTATATATGTGTATTTTTTTCTTATATCGGACTTAAAATGAAATTTTTACAATATTTATACCCTATACTACCTTAGGTGGTTGGGGTATTATGCGTTTATGCTGATGTTTGTAACGCATTGAAAAAGTTATCCAACACCCACCTTAAGGTATATCAATCGACTCAGAATCACTTTTTAAATCGATCTAACGATGTCCGTCCGTCCGTCTGGCTGAACGGCTGGCTGACTGTCCATGTAAAGATAAATTTAATGAAATTTGGCAAGTGAGACTTTTATGATACAAAACGAAGCCTATTGAAATTGATTGTGATTGGCCTATTATTTCACTCAGCCCCATGCAAATGTCACCCGGAATATAGTTTAAACACTGAAAAATGGCTTAAAAATAAGAATATTTTTATGAAATTCGATGCAGTTCTGTACAAGTATCAATCTTTGTGCTAAATTTTATGAAGATCGGCCCACAATTGACCATAGCTTCCAATATAAACTCCTCTTCCGAAAATCACTTTAACGTGCATAAAACGAGAAATGTTAAGAAATCACTATGATCGCGTATCACTTTTAATTTGTATTTTAGACATATTGTGGTAATTTTTTATAATATTGGTGAAAATAGAATTTTTTCAATTTTTTAAACTTTTTGTCTTAAACCTCCATAAGACTGACACCGTTCGCGAAAAATCATTCACGCGAACAGATTTGTGTTTCATTAAAGCCAGTTAGTATTGGTAAAAAATAGCGTTTATGTGCCATTAAAAAATCGTATTTTTTTGAACCCCAAAAGTAAATGAATTTGAAGAAATCTCCATATATTCTTTTTAAAAATGATAAGTATAAAATTATAATTATTGGATTTATATAGCTTGTTAAACAGAGTAAATGTAGCAGCTAAAAAAAAAATTGCTAAAAAAATGCACTATGTTCTTGGATTTTTATCTGTGTGTATATGATATAAACACTAATATTTGTGCAGAATTAGGGATTCAAGAAAACTGAATCTTTATGTCTGGTTTGAGGCCGCTATCTTTGTCCTATGTCGCATAAATATGATTTTGAGTAATGGCTCGGGTTATATTGAATAGGACTCGTTCATTTACAAGTAAAACCCTAATAATATTTCATCGCATGATTTCAATGGCAACTTCAGATAGAAACAGGGTGAGATAACTATACCCTCAATATCCTCTCCTTTAATTTTTATTACGACATCAGCTGTGTTGCACATTGTGCCATCCTATTGGAACCCCATGTCGTTGAAATCTGTTTTATGTAATTTTGGCCGAAAGATATTAGTTATCACCAGGGTAACCAAAATTATGTTATTAAGTGTAATATAAGCAAAATTATGCTCTGGAGTATAAATTATGCACTTTAAATTGCTAAAATATGCTCTAAGATAAGGATTTTTTATGAAATTATGACAAAATATGCTACTAAGGCCAAATTTTCAAAAATATGCTGTAATGACCAAAATATACAAAAATATAAAATCGATGCCGAAATTCTTAAAATTATATGAAATGGATAAAAAACTAACAGTTTAATTTATTTGAAGCCCAAGCAAAAATATATATTTGGTTGCCCTTTTTATCATCGATAAAGCTTCTTGTTGACGGTGATAGCTGTACCTAACTCATTTTCGAAAAAGTACTGATCGATGCCATTCACCTATTGAATTGTTTTTAACCCGTCAATTTAGTCAATTTAGTTTGTTATGCGAGATACATTTAAAAAGTCGCTTTAATCGAGGATCCATTTCTTAGCCCCAGTTTAAGCCAATCAGCTCACCTAACTTTCAACGCAAAATTCGATATGCTGATGTCTGTGAAACACTACGTTCTTGTGTGGAGCACAAAATTTACTGTCTCGGTTCTCTTGGTCTCTCTAATGGATAGTACAGATCCTGCGGTTTATTGTTTTGTAGGCTAATTGTCGACTGAACCAGTTGAGAGCAAATTGGTCACCAAGTGTGGGCAATAATTCCAACGCAAAATAATAGTTCGAATTTTTCGGAGCCCCTTTTTTCAATATGATTAGAAATAAAAATCATTCAAATTATTAAATTCAAATGTTATTACTGTTTTATAGACTACTAGCACTATTATATTAGATTTTTTCTGGAAGCCACTTCCCTTTACGCCCATTTTTGTTATAATATTGTTTTCTTTATTTCACTTGATCTTATGTCTAAACTACTCAACCAATTGAAAGGAATCATGGCACATATGTATTTCAATAAGGAAGTACAAACTGGATGCCACGCCCACTTTTTTAAGAAAGGATTGCTTTGCTTCGAAAAATCATATTTTTTACGCGAAGTAAATAACGAAACTTGCTCAAAATTTGACAGTAGTCTATTAACAGGTGGTACTTGATGGGAATAGTGTTGAATTTCATATAACTACGAGGGAAGTTCGAAAAGTCACGGACTTATTGATCCGCTCTCGTATCATTTAAATCGGCTGAATAATATGACTTTCAATCTTGTCATGAAAAATGAGCGTAAAAAGGGAGTGGCATTTAATAAAAATCTTTCATAATATCTAAAAGAAGATTTGGACTCTATAAAACAATAAGTACCCATAAATACATTAAAATTTACAGATTTAAAGTTTTCTATTTATAAAATTAAAAAAAAGTGCTCTAAAGTGCTCGAAGTTTAAAAGTCCATAAAATCGAAATTCGAACTAACTTTGTAAAACCTTTTGTAGATTTAATTTCAAGGTATACGTTCATTTCGCTTTGGAATCATTGAAGCAATATTTGATGAATCAGAATTTGTTGCATAGTGTAATAAAAACACATTTACATAAAAAATCTCCACCATCACCACCACCTAAAAATTTAATTTAATTCAAATTGTTCAAGTCATTTGGCAAACTTTTGGTTCGCCTTTAAATTGTTTATTATTTAATTTATGGTCAACAATATTTTACTATTATTTGTGACCAAAAACGTTTGGTGTTCACTTAAGACAAAAGGCAGAAAATAAAACTATGGCTTAAAGGACTTGAATAGCACACAAATGAGTAAATAAATAATACAGCGGGAAAAACAGAAAGTCCTGCAGCCTATTGGGCCTTTTAAAGGCAATAACTTTCCTTGCAATTGATATACAATTTAGTCTTTTTTAAAATAGTGCAAAACTTTTTTAAAATTATTTATTCAAATAAGAAAAAGACTTTAATATGTGATTATTTATATTTTTCACTAAAAATTAAAATTTCGTTAGGAATTATGATTAAAAATAACTAAATAATGCTGTAGTTTCTTTATGATTTCTTTAATGCAGGATATATATATAAATAATTAAATACATACATGTATATATACATTCATACATACATACAAACATACCTACATACATACACATGATCAACTAAATAATTTCCTTAAAGTGGACTACAACAAAGTCTAAGTACGACAACTTTGACTACAACTACTATTGCTGTTGTTGATTGGTATTAAAGACCAATATAGCCTTCTAAATTCTAACCAAAAATACAAAATGAAAAAAAATCCAATTCCAAAAAAATACAAAAAATAATACAAAAATTCAAAAATATTACGAATTTAAATTGACCATTTGACTGGGCCACAATGATATATGAACCAATTTCTTTAAGTTTAATAGGCTAAAACCACAAAACTTTAACCTCAACCGCAAATATTTTATGTTTATTAATGTACGTGTGTGTGTGTGTTCATATAAGATATAAATTGTAAGCAAAAAGGAATAGCAACAACTTAAAAAATTTTTTCTTGTGTTTTTTGGGTTTAGTTTAGATTTTATTGTTTTTCTTTTGACCAACTAAAAGACACAATTAAATATACGAAATTCAATCTGAACCTAAAAAAGGAAAAAAACAAATTGTTAAATAAATAAATAAGAAATATTTATATTTTTAGTAAACAGAAAAGTGATTGGGTTTGATGTGAATTTTAAAGTACGCTAATTTACATATTTACTAAAGTGTATTGCAGTGGAATCAGATAATAAATTTTTGGACAAATATTTGTATATATATATATATATATATATATATATATATATATATATATATATATATATATATATATATATATATAATAACGAATATATTTTAAGTGTCTGAGGGTGGATGGGCGTGCTTTTACAATTTCTGCTTTATTTTACACCCTAAATGTTAAAATTTATAGCCTTTAGTTCATTCAAGACTTGAAACTATCATCGGATAATTAATTAAGAAAACGTGGGGGAGATTTTACCCGTTTTGCCCTATTTTACGCCCTAAATATTGGAATTTACAAAAAATGTATATATTTAAGTTCCTTTCACATGTTACGGTGTCCGCATGCCAAATTTTAAGAAAACCGGTTGATTAGTTGAGAAGACATAGGGAGAGGGAGCTTTTACCCCTCTTGCTTTTACCTCTTAAATAGTAAAAATTGTAGGCTATAGTTCCTTTCAAATGTTACACTATTTGCCTGTCAAATTTCAAGAAAATCTGTTTATTAGTTAAGAAGGTATAGTGAGGGGGAGCTTTTACCCCTTGTGGCCTATTTTACGCCCCTAGCGATATGAAATATACTTTACGACTTATTCTCATACCTAACAAATACACATACAAAATTTCATTTCAAAGTTCAATTACAAACACCGTGACACGGGAATTATATATATATATATATATATATATATATATATATATATATGAATCTTACATATAAGCCTCAAAAAAACGATCGACTCAAGTTATTAAACTCTCTTCTACTCTAATGCCTATCATACACTTCTCTCAATTCAAATCAGTGTCATTGTTGTTATATCTTTGCAAAACCAAACTGTAATGATATAAAAGAGTGAGTTTTTTCCACTTTTAAGTGACAGATTTGTAAGCGAGGAGTAATTAACAAAATAGAAAAGAGTGCATCGTGATGCATGTATGAATCAACCATTTTTTTGTTATAATATTTTAATCCAATAATACTGGCATCAAATATTAACAATTCCTAAAATGTATTCAATATTTTTGTGACAGGCAACAGTTTAGAGTATGAGGAAATATATTGCTCTCTGATAAATATATGAATCAACAAAATTATTTTTGAAAAAATTTTATTAAAAATTTTGAAAAATAAAATTATTATTTTTACTCAACTCTTATATGAATTTTGCATAAAAAATTTTTTATGCTCAAAAATGCGTATTGAAGGATTAATACTTTAAATTGCTTTGTTTAGTTTTCATTTTAGTAAATAATTTGAAATGCTTTTTAAAAGGTGTTTTCATTTTGTTTCTATATCGTTTTTATTTTTAGCAAATGCATATTTTTATGTAAAATTAATTATATAACTTGCTTTATTAAGCTCATTTCATTATTCTTTTATTTTGGATATTTAATATCAGGGAATGGAAATGTTATGACTTTTGTCATAAAAGTCTGAGGATTATATTATCATTTTTATATTTTTTAAGGGAAAATAACAGTTATTTTATTATTTTTATTTTTTCAATCTGAAATAAAACTTTTTTTGTGATTTCAGAAATTGGCCAAAACGGAAAAAACCGCCAAAACGAAAAAACCATGTCTAAATTAAAAAAAGAAAAAATTTCAAAAACGAGAAAACACCAAAATAAAAAAAAAAACGTCGGAACGAAGGAAAATCGCCAAACGAAAAAAAACCGCCAAAGTGGAAAATTAACCAAAACGAAGAAAGAGACTAAAATAATACAAAATTACTAAAAACATAAAGTTGCTAAAAAAAACCAGTACAAAAAATACATTAAAAAATAATAATAATAATAATAATAATAATAAATCCAGAAAGGAAAAAATCACCATAACGCCAAAAAAGGCCGCCAAAAAAAGATAAAGTTAAAAGATCGCCAAAATGAAAAAAAACGCTAAAACAACACCAAAATCACCAAAACAAAAAAACTTTAGAACGAAACAAAATCATAAAAGTAAAATAGTTAACATAAAATAGCCGAAATGAAAGATATGTATTACAGTTACTCAGAGTTTTGGTCGCTTTAAAGAATTTTGGGAGAGAAAAAATGTTTATTATTATTATTTTTTTGTTTTTAGAAAAACTAAAATCTATAACATTTTGAAATTAGAAAAATAATACGTGAAATGCTTATATAGATCACAATTGATGTAGCATTTGATTAGACAATTTTTAAACGTTTCTACTAAAATTTTCTATGAAAAATATAAAATACCAAAAACAAGTAAATAAAACTAAACTTTTTTATTTCAATACGATAGGGGTAGCGGCGCAACCGAGGTATTATCTAGTAATAATAATAATATTTATACCAATCATTGTATATATAAATTGTCTGCTTCAAACTTATTTGTGATTATTTCTTGATATCACAGTAGGACCGAACGCAAAAAAATTTAAAAAAAAAATGTTTGACGAAATAAACAATTTAGTTATTTTACCCTGGATGCTTGGCTAGAGACCACTACAATTGTTTTGTTTAATAAGGTATATCGACATTATGTATATTCATATTTCTTACTTCAAAAATGAAAAAAATATAGGAATTTTGATTAAAAGAAAAAATTATTTTACACTCAAAAATGTATAAAAAATGTCAAGCTTATGCTATCAAAATAATTTTTGGAACATGAAAAAAGTGTTGTCTTGTTAATTCTCTGAATTTAAAATAAAGTTATAAAATATTATCTTAATATGTTTTTTGTAAATTTAAAAAATATGATTCCGGAAATTGCACTATTTCGATAAAATATGCCTTCTGTCTACATTTTTGTCCCAGCGGGAAGCAGTTTAATATTAAATCAGTCTATGTATATGTTATTATTAAAACTAGTCTTTGATTTGAAAAAGATCATAAGAGACTTTTTTTTACATCGATGAACTTGAAATTTCGTTAAAAATTTCTACATTTTCGACTAATGCAGGACGTAGGATACAACTCTCAACAAATCGAAATTTCTTTTCAAATAATTTTTAAAGCTTCGTCTTTTGGTATAAACTAAGAAGCAAAAGTGAACACTTTTAATGAAACCTTGACTATAAAAATAATAAAAAAAGAATGTGAAAAGATCCAAGCATTTTTAAAGAATAGGCGATTTAGAATATCTAGAAACAGAGATGCATGAACAAATTTGAAGATTACTAATATTGGGGAAAATTAAATTCCCCCAAAAAAATCTATTAGTATCAATAACTGCAATGCCAGAGTTTGGACTCTATCCCTATATCTTAAGAAAAATGGCGCTATTGCGACAAAAAACCCAAAGAACTAAAACTAGTCATCAGAAAAAATTTAGTGAATCTTATAAATTTTCAAAATGCTATAAATCCTGAACCATGGAAAACTGTCTAAAACGCAAACATATTTTTGCTGAGTATAACAATGGATTTCATTTGAAATAAAAACTGCCTCCCAGCATTACTAGGCTAAGAAAATTATGAAACGAAAGGATGGTTTACTAATGATTTAGGCAAGTTCCCAATACTTAAGTGTTGCATTATGTGTAAAAAAATGTCCTTGAACTATACAGTAAAATTTTACCAGTTTATGGGAATATAATGTTGAAGACATTGCATTACAGCATAATATTATTCCCAAACACAAGTCTGAACACAAGTCCTTACTTATGTATACTAGTCCAAAATCCGTTTAAAACATGGAGTTGCATGTTATAGAATGATCCGCAAAAAGCTCAGATTGAAACTCATTTACTCAAAATGAAATTGGGAAGCGTGGAACAAAAGCTAGGGATAATAAAGATAACATGCAATAAAATTACTTTTAGCCATTGTAAATATTTTTTAGAGACTATTATACTTCACATTATGGATTTAACACGCGATATGAAATGCATAGGTTATTTTTAAAAATTATTTTTTGAATTTTTTCTTAGATGGAGCAATACTGAACACTTTTTTATTTTAACAATATCTTAATTTTTTTAGCAGTAACTAAATTAGTTGTAAATAATTTTTAAATTTACTATTTTAAACAAAATCCAGGCAAATTTACGCTATTAATAATTTTTGTGTTACTTCACTATTTGAGAAAATAGAGCCTCAAAAAGCAAATAGTAACAAGAAAAGTGTTCATTTCTGCTCCATAGTGTATGTAAAAAAATACTTTTTGAGTTAATGAAATTTCGAGAAAATATTAATAGAATTAAACGACATAAAAATATAATTTTCATAATTATTTAAAAAGTGTTGACTTTGATAATTTCCCACAGCTAGAGGAATTGAGATAATCCAAAAAATCTTTTAAAAAATTTTAAAATATTTTGGGAATTACAGGATATTAAAAAAAAAAAAAATAATAATAATAATAATAATAATCATATACTACGGAAATTATTTGTTATTTGTAAAAATTTTAAATCAAATTAATTTGTAGAGGTTTCAAATTCTTAATACTTTTTCTTGCTGAAGGTGATCAACTCTGACACTCTGTAGCTCATCCCATATTACAACAGAGTGACTACAAGTTAATTTTTTACAAGTTTCTTATACATTTTAATTCGATTCGGCCAGTAGTTTAGGAGATACAGATATATCACAATTTGTTTGCTATTTCTTATTAATCTTACGTACTGCTGAACAATAAAAAAAAAAAACTGTTGATATCTGATATTTAAACTCAGTGCAGGCTATAATGAGTCAAAGTTGGCTATGAAATATGTATGAAAGTTAATAACTTTGATAATTGAGTGATTTTCATAAAACTGAGAAATTTTCATAAAATATTTTTTGATTTTTGACAAAAAAGCTTTAGTCTAATTTTAAATTTTCTTAAGTCAGCTAATGACACTTTTTGCAAAATCAAGAAATATTGAAGAAAAGTAAACCTTTCATAAACAATATTTCAAAGATATTAATCCTAAGAAGACGACGATTAGTGTAAATAATGCATCTTTAAAAAAACTGAAATTTCAACTTACTGGGACTTAAGATATTTTGTCAAAAGTTTATAAATACAACTTACAAAATTGTTATAAAGTGCGAAGAGTATTTCTATATATTTATTTTATTTTCTATGGTTCAATGACTTTGACTCATATCAAGAGTTACATAAAAATTTTTTGCCTCCGAAACTTCGTTGTTTAAAAAAAATTTTCTTTAATTTTCAACGTACAAGTTCATTGATTTAACTTATTAATATTTTGTATTAATTAACATGTTCGTTGGCTGCCGATATTTTCCATGGTTCAATGACTTTGACTCATATCAAGAATTACATAAAAATTATTTAAAATTTGCCTCCGAAAATTCGTTGTTTAAACGAATTTTCCTTTTAATTTTCAACGCACAAGTTCATTGATTCAACTTATTAGTATTTTTTTTATTAATTAACACGTTCGTTGGCTAAAACTATTAATTTCAATGAACGGTTACGTTGATTTAAAGAACCAGTAAATTTACCATAAATTGGTGAACTATTTGCTGGATTTAAAGTACTTGTTCTTTGAATTATGTTTCAAAATATTAGTACTTTGAATCAACGAATTGTAGTTTAAATTAAAGTTTATATAATATAAATAATATTTTCTCTTTTTTTTTCTATTTATTATTCTAATTGAACGTACAAATTCATTGAACTAACGCTCAAGATCTTTAAATCAATGAATGTTTTCAACGTAGCTTTCATATAAAATTTCTATTAATATTTTCCTTAAATTCACGAATTTGTATATGAAATCAAAAATCTCTTGTAAAAAAGAACAATAAATTTCATTCAATGTATTTTATTTGTTGAAATTACTTTTTTTCAGTGTAACTACACTTTTTTATGAATTAAACTAAAACAGTACACATATGTTGATACAAATACATATTTGTTAGAATCATATTTTTTTTCTCTCTATTTTATTATTACTATTTTGCTGTTTTATAGTAGTTCCATTAGCCTCATTAAATATATAGACAGATGGATTATTTTACTGGTTAAATGATGTGATGCCAACTTCTCTTCTTACAAATGCATTCAACTGTTGGCAACTTATAGTTTTCAAAATTGTGGCCTCTTTAAGTAGTGCTAAGTGTTCATAAGTTGAAATAAAGCTTAAACGAAGTTGTAGGGATTGCTGAAGTAATAACTACTACAATAAGATGTACATATGTATGTCGTTGTTGAGTATTGTAATACAATCAATTTTTGTAAGAGAACAAATGTAAAATAAATGTACAAGTGCCAAGTAGCAGTCGTTTGGCCTTAAACGTTTCAACATTTATCAAATGTTATTGGTCCCGTGGGTACAACTTGTGTGATTGTGGTCGCATATATAACTTTGACTATATGATGTATGTTTGGATGTATAAGTGTTAGTCTTTTTAACAAGTACATATACATATAAACTTTGTATATGTTTGCATATTTATTTACAGTGAGTACATGTGTTTACTAGTAAATGTATGTAATTTCTTTAATATATGATACTTTGGTTATTATTGTTGTTGAAATTTCTTGCAATATGTGGCTGATTCATATAAAAATGCCAAAACTGACCACAAGTATAGTGGCAAATTATACACTTGCATACTTATTTAACAAACATACGCACACACATTTACAGATGAAACACAAATACCACCACATAATAACAAATAAATAAAGGGAAATATTAATACTTTTGCTAACAGTGAATAGCAAAGATGGTCAGTAAAATTTATACATTTATCTTCTATATAAGAAAGGGTCTTATGGGAACTATTAATTATAATTGATAATTATAGTCAAAATTCTGATTTTATATCTACAAGAAATTTATTTGTGGCTAATTGTAAGTTTATATCAATATTTGTATTCAGTGTTGGCAATTTATACATTTTCGGTCTAATTTTATTACTATTTTTGACCTTTTTATTTAGGCTTTTATTTTGTATCTTAAAATATAAATCATTTTAAAACTTTTTCAGATCAAAAACTATTTTCAATACAAAAAGCACTAGAAACTTCTGAATGAAACAGTTAATTTTAAAAAGCGAAATATGTAATACTAAAAAACAAAGTTGGAATATAGAAATGGGTAAATTTAAAGATGTTTGAGAATTTTTCAATCAGGATTAAAAACAAGTCAAAAAGGTTTTCAGTTAAATAAATCTTTAAATGTGCAAGTTGTTGCGAAATAATAACTACTCATTTTCATTTCTTGTATGTTTGCATACTCAAGAAGTCTCAATTATGGTTATGATTGTAATGAACGTCAGATTATAGGATCAAATGATGTGACTATTTTTGATCGCCAAGAATTTGCAAAACTGTATATGAGAGTTATGAAGTATTACGTGATTTCTGTATGAGGGCTAGTTGAAAAAAATATATACATTTCAACTTTTTTTAATAGACTTTAGCTTTGGGTCATAAAGCCATAAAAGGCAAGAAACCGACCTTAAACTTAAATTTTTTTAATTTAGATTTTTTTAATTAACTTTTGATGCAATTATGTTGAAAACACTTGGTGTAAAACAACAAAAATTCAAGACCTGAAGTGGTTTCACTCAGTCATAAAAAATATATAAATATATATATATATTACTGTAATCGCAGATTTAATGTAAACTACAAACACTTGAAGAAATAGTCCAACTTATATTCAATCAATGTTTTGCTGATCAGTGTTAAATTATATTGTGGACAAGTGGTGGAAACAACATTTAAAAAATTTTAATTTTTTGCAATTTTTCTATTAGAAAATTTACGCCCTTTTGAGTAAAATAAAGAATGGTAGTTTATTACCCCTGTAATAATGAATCGTTTGAGATATATCTCGTTAATGTGCTCTCAATAGCAGCGCTAAAGGGGGTGGCCAAATTTGGGGAAAAAGTGAATGGCTCTAAGAGGTGCTTTTTTCGCGAAGCACATACACAGGTTTTTAAATTACATTATAAAATCGTTGTGGCGCGATATTATATTAATTTGCAAAAGTGTTATAACTCTTTAAAATCGATCTAAAATTTTGCGTACTTTGTGTTAGCATTTTTTTTAGCTTTTATGTGAAATTATATTTATAATAAGTACATCTATTCCGTTTTAGTTAAGTGAAAAATGGGTTTCAAAAAAAAAAAAAATTCATAAAAACTATTCATGACCTGAGATCGCGGTGTTCTTAATATTTCATAAATCGTCGATGCACACCTAAGCCGCTAATTGAAATCGGTGAAAATGTATACCAATCTGTAGGTGTTATTATAGCTTATATAGGGATCAAGTGGAACTCAAAACTAATTACGCGTTTGAATTTAATGCAACTTTAACTTCTTTGGGTTTTACTAATATATTAATCCTTAAAATCGGTTCATATATAAAAAATAGGGATCGCTTATTTTCAAACTCGAATTATTTTTGAAAAAATTTATAAAAAAATGATTGTGATATTCTGCAACTTTATCGAAAATGCTTTCTCGAGAATATGTGGTGAAGAAGTCAAATATATTGAAAATTTCGATTGCACAACATCTTCAATAAACAAAGAAACAGCAGAATCAAGTGACGATGAACAACTCCATCAATTCCTGAAAGAAATAAATATGCCATGTATTTTTGTTTACTTAAAAGGTGAACATAAAAATTTTATCAAAGATTCACATAAAATATAATTATGTCTTGTATTCTTTAGCTGCACAAGTGACATTTAAGAGTTTGCCCTATTTAAGTATAGACGACTTAAGGGAGGCTGTACCACTGTTACGCCTGCGAACGGAGTACAGAACGAAACTTTTTGATTGGATAAAGAGGTAAATATATAACTATATTTTATTTAATAATATTTGTATAATTTTTGTAATAATACTTTAATTAAATGTGACAACAAATTAAAAAGCATTTTTTTTATTTAATTTATTTTAAATAAGGATGGGTTCAAAAACAGGTGGTATGAATTCAATACAGATTCATTTTCAAGTCCATACCAATGCGGTATCAAGTTCAATCACAGTCGTGTTCATTTCGACACAAATTTAGTTTCAATTTGATACCATTGCGTTAACAAATTTGCTTTGCATATTTTAACACGCTGTTTTCAAATTTAATACATACGAGTCTGATACACTATTATCACTGAACGGTATAATTTTTAATTATGTTCAATCATTATTTCATTATTGATCATTATTTCTCCTGGTATACGAACATTGTCCTGAAGGCATAACTTTCTTTGATGATGTGGTTATTAATACTTCAAATTTTCGAGTTGAAATCTATTTTGTAATGATTGAGTAATGAAAAAAATGAATACCTCAGCACATTATCAGCATTTTTATTTATAAAAAGATCAAATGCTAAATAAATAATACCAAATGGTGCATGTAGGTAGCATGTAACTAGTAGTACGAACAAATACCTTATTATTTTTCCGCGCACTTTATTCACTATCATTTACTTCAAATATTATTACTACAAAGTTAAGTATTTGTTCTCTGTTAAATTAAGTATTATATAGTTAGTATCATAATGTATTTATAAAATGACCTCACATCTTCAAAGACAACCATTGTTCGTATTTTGTTTGTGCAAAATCATCGCATAAAATATCAAAATGCTACGGACAAAAAATGAGTAGTAAATGAAGAAGAAGAGTAAAAGATCGCGGTATAAAATATTATATTGGAATACAGAAACAATTTGACAGCTTTGCATAGTACGAACATGAAAAAAATGTAAATCAACATGGATCACTATCTTATTACTCTATGGTTAGTATGAAAAATCGTCTTAGCCGATAAAAACTGCTGGAAAATGAGAAGGCGATGAGCTGATGATATCGGCGGCATGGCTCGTGAAAATTCAACGAATTAGCGGCTAAACGCCGTTTGCGCCGATAAGCCGAAGCCAAAAGACGTCGAAAGGCGGTTTTACATTACATTGAATTGTTGCGGGCAATAAAAAGTGAAACCATTACATCAAAGCGTAATAACCATAACGCCAAGATAATGCTTTGCCTTTGGTGAGATCAGAAGTGTGTCATTTATTATGAGTGATAATTACGGGAGACCGTTATCGAACACAATTGATTTAAAAATTATTTGCAAAATAGTGGATGGGAACTTCTTACATTGACTTCTAAGACTACTATTTGTTTCATTCGATTCAGAACAAGACATCAAAAATTAGCTTGATTCATTACTGGCCTCAAAAAATGAGAAGTGGTTTTGTGATTGCTTCCATAAATTGATAAAAAGATGTGAGAATGTGAAAAGATCGTAGCTTGCCATAGACAACACTTTAAATAAAATACATTTTAGACTGTAACTTTATCTAAAAAAAAATGATTTTTAAAAATGATCAAAGATTTAACGAGGAAAAAGAGAAAAAATAATTAAAATTTGAGTGTTTCAAAATTCAATTCTGCCTTCTTCGATTTTTTTTCTAAGATAACTCCTTATTGTTTTAAATTCACACACAATACCTTTTTGTCCTTCACTATTTCCGTTTGCATATAAACTCTCATCCTTTTCATATTTCCTGCTATCTAAGGAAATATGTATGTATATGTGCGTGTAAAGGAGTGAGTAAGAGTATTGCAATGTTTAAATGTGACCACATGTGTGACCAAAATAGCTTTTGAGACAATCAAGCTTGCAAAAAATACAAATTCTAACAAAAAGAAATAAGAACAAAAATAAGAAAATGAGAAGAAATATTTAACTCAGGTCAAGCATTCGAAAAAAAAAAAATACTGAAATTAGATGCATATTGTTTATGTCTCTTAGAATTTGTACTCATAGACTTGTGTATATGTAGTTGTATATATACTCATGTGTGTATGTGGTCTACAATTTGTAATTTCCATTTCCTCTTGCTTTTACTCAGATGGTAAAGAACAAAAAAACGAAGACTTATAGAATAGAAACAAAAGACAGGGCAGCAGAAAGAAGGAGCAACATTATTTATGAGGAGCATAAACATTTTATGAGAATTTTAACCATAAATAACTGTGTAAAACATTTTTAGGCAAGTGCCAACAAAAATTATTGTTTTGAACTAAACTGATTTGATTTGACTTGGCTTAATCTTACTGACCATTTTTTGCTACTCGAGGATAAATTAATAGTTGAGTCAGCAGTTTTGCAACAATGATAGCAATGAGAAAAAGAAGGTAGTAAAGGAAATAAAAAAGGAGCAGTAGATAAAATAGTGTAAAATATAAGTGTTGCACTAAAGACTATAACTAAACTAATAACATAAAAGATATATGTGTTAGTTAGGCTTTTCCGCAATTTTGTATTCCTTAATATTTTTAGACTGTAGTAAACTTTTGTAATTCGTTTTAACCACTTCAAAACTTTTTTCTTTGTTATCCCAAAACCCTAGTAATCAACACTCTTATTTAATCTATGGCATTTTATGGTTTTCATTAACCAAATAATAAAAAAGCAAGTGGAAGTGTTATATACAGCTGGGCCGAATCTTTTATACCCTTCATAAAATCTGCAACAATATTATGTTCTCATTGTTAATTTTCTTGAATTTTAATAACTCTGTGTTCATGATAACAATGCTTTTGTTTCAGTTTTGCCATTTAATGCTTACACTCAGTAAAAATTTTAATATGGTTGACTGCAAAATTATATGTTTTTAAATATTTTTACCAGAAACAAAATTTAATTAAAATGAAAAATATTATTAATTATACAGCCATTAAATATTTGCAGTCTTTTTCCTTGTTCTTAAACCATATTCCATTTTTAAACCATATTAGTATTATTATTCCAATAAAATATTTCAAATAAATATAATACTTATCCTTTCCACAAAATTAGTGGAAAAATTCAATACTTGTTTGTTTTAAAATATATTTTGTTTTTAATGTTTGTATTCCAACTACATTATAATTCTCATTTAGTTTATATATGAATAAATACAAATAGACAAGTTTTGGTTATACTCGGTGTGATTCAAGCAACATAAGATATTGAATAACCACCATTAAAGGATTTCGTTAAAAAAGAAATATCTTGCATTTGAACCACATATGGTGATACAAATGAATATAATTATTTAAAAAATATTTTGTAAATATACTATATAATACTTTTTTAATTTAATTTATTAACACGTTTTATTTTAATATATGATAGGATGGAATAATAATATGATAAAATAAAATAATAATATGATAAGATTGGATAGCTACATGATAACATATGAATAATGACATAATAATATTGAAAAATGGAATCATAATATGACAATGAGGTATAATAATATAATAAGATAGAATAATAATATAATAACGTCAAATCATAATCTGATATAATGCGATAATGATGTAACAAGATTGTTCAATTTTATGTAACTAGAATCATAGAATAAAAAAACAAATCATAAAATTGGTCGCAATATGACAAAATGGAATCATGATAATTATTACTTACAATAATTTCTATTTTTCGCTGTGATCATATGTTTTCTTAGATTATGGTCACTACAACTATATTTTTTCTCTGCGTGTACCTGTGTTGAAGAGCTGAATAAAGAAGAGATATGCAAATTGCTTTTTTCGAATAAGATACTTTAGAATTAGATATTTTAAACTTGAATTAGCTATTTTAAAATTTTTAGAATTTTTAAGAATTTGTAACTTAGGAGCTCTATGACACAATTCCACCAAACATGGCATATCTTACTATCTACATTTAAAAAGCTAAAATACAATTACAGTTAAGTGATAATATTTTTAGAATAATACTCAGATTTACTTGCCAAACTTACTTTTTCACCAAAAATATGACCATATTAGAACAAAATTTAATTGAACTCTACGAGATTATGAACCATGGATTGAAGATTTGTTATCTGGAACACTTCCACTACATTATCTATACCCATAGAAATTTTGTTGAAAAACAATTATATATTATTCTCATATATGTGAACAGTATAAAAATCAATTTAAAATACTATATGTTGAATATATTTAAAACTCAATAATGTTGAAAAATTATATATTTTTTTGTTCACAAATTACGTAAAACTTATTTTTGAATTCAGAATTTCAAAATGCTATGTGGCCTAGGGGGTAAGAATTCAAAGCTAGCAGTATTAAAGTGTTCGCATGAGTTCGAATCCTGGCGAATAGAAACTAATAAATTTCAAAGAAGCATTTTTAATTAATTAAAATTTTAAAAATTGTAACTTTTGTTTGAAAATAAATTATAAACCAATTTGGCCAAGGATCGAACTCAGGATCTAAAGTCCTTTAGTCACAAACCTAAGCGGTATGTATATCACCTCATATAAAAAGCCTAAAACACAACTCAAATCTAAAATATACTTTTTTATAAAAAAAACACATAAAAATGTGCCTAGAAATTCTTGTCAAACTAAAAATTTTTTTAATGATGAAAATTCTTATATTTTTTTTAAAGAAATTTACAAGGAGTCTCGGAGATACGAACTCAAGCTTGTCTTGTTTGTAGTCTAGAACACTTCCTTCAGGCTATTCAAACTCACAACTTTCTAATAGAAAAACATTTATATATTATTGTGTGTGAAATATAAAATATTATTAAATTTGGCAAATAAACTTGGAAAAATTTTTGAGGCTGCTCTAGAAATTCATTTATAACTTTATCATTCTTAAACATATTTTGCAGAATTTCAATACCAAGATTTTCGAGACTATATGCCACATATGTGTTGAAAGAGAAATTTATTTATTGGTCTATGGTCTTCAAAAAATTCATTTCAACATACAGACGAACAGGCAGACAGACATATATTCTCAAAAGTTATTTTTAGTTATAACAATCACGAATATTTTTAAATTTGAGGCCCTGAGGCCCTTTATATATATTTAAAGACTTTCATTGAAAATGACAAACTTATATATACTCTTCATTTCATGTGAAGGGTACAGAAAGAAATCAAAATAAACTAAAGTAACATGTATTAACATCTGTAAAAATTCCTTACCTCACGTTTAAATGTTTCCATTACACAATATTCTTTATTTATAGTAAAATCCTTTTTTTGTTGATTTCCTTCATTTTGTTGTTGTTTTGTTGCTGTCACTGTTAGTTGCTTTAAATGTTGATTCAAAACACTTGAATATTTCTCACACCATAAATGTTTATACGCCTCGAATTGTAGAGCATATAATTTAGCAGCATTTAACGTTTCGTTGACAATTTTTCTGATGACAATATTTAGTTGCTTTATTTCCAAGTCTTGTGGTAAAAGGAATTAAAATGAAAAATAAAAGAAAAAGGTAGAAATAATTATGCTAATGTTAAAATGAAAGAAAGCTAAGTAGAAATTTTAGTATGTGTAAGAACTTAATCTGAAAGATGTTCAAGTATTTAACTTGACTTGTGCTTAAGTGCACAAACAAATTGCATTTATTGTTTTGTAAGAAGTTGTTTTATCTCAAGTATATATGTGATTTAGAGACAATGTAAGGAATAGTTTAAAAGGGAAGCTATTTAATAAGGTTTCAGTGAATTTTATAAAATAAAATTTCTGAAAGTCTGCCGCTGTACCTGCTTTATAGTGTATTTAATTTGAATTACTATTTTAACAAAATTTTAAAGATTTAACAATACCGATCTTATAAAATTTTAAGGATAGAGTTTGTTAGGAAATTTGGAAAAGTGAATGAAAATTTTTTTAATCAAAGATTCTAATTATTTCTTTTCAGAAAAGAATCAGAAAAAAAAAAAAAAAAAAAAACAAGGATATCTCTGTTTTAGGAATTTTTTTATTGATATTATAAGTGGTTAATGTTTAAACTTCTGGTACATTATTATCCCTAGAAACTGATTTTTTGGAATTAAAAAAATTTGTCTACAGCTCCCTGCCAGCGATTGTTTTCACGCTGGATTTTATGAAATTATTTTGAAGCATTTTGGTTACGTTTTTTTTGTTTTACAATATTTTACTTAATACTTTTACTTAATATTTTACACATAGAAGCAGCAAGATAATAATTCTTTTGACTGAAAAATTTCCCATGATGTAAAGCGTGATCCGTTTCGAGGTTCCCTACTTTTTTAAAGAAAAAAAAAAAAAAAAAAAAAAAATACAGGAAATTCAAATTTAATGGGGAATGTTTATTATCATTTGAAAGAACATACTTTGGCATTTATTTTTTGAAGATTATATCTATCAAATGTTGGCCGCTGCTACGTCGCAGATGGTCCATCCGTTGAGTCCAATTTTCGATGACTCGTTCGAGGATTTCGAATGGTAACTGGCGAATGACACGCGTGATGTTTTCCCCCAAGGCCTAAATCGAAGCGGGTTTGTCCGCATAAACTTTAGACTTTACATATCACCACAGGAAAAAGTCTAACCGTGTGATATCACACGGTCTTGGTGGCCAATCGACCGGCCCAAAACGTGAAATTGTGTGTTCACCGAAGTGTTCTCTCAATAAATCCATTGATTGATGCGATGTGTGTGTGCGATGTGCGCTTCAATTTCAGGCATCAAAAGGTCGGTTATCATGGCACGATAACGGTCGTCATTGACGGCTACTTTTTAAAGAAATATGGACCGATGATTCCACCGGCCCACATACCACACCAAACCGTTGTTTGAAGTGGCAGTTCTTGAATCTCTTCGGGTTGCTCTTCGTCCCAAATGCGGCAATTTTGTTTGCTTACATACTCATTGAGCCAGAAATGGGCCTCATCGCTGAACAAAATTTGCCTCGAAAACGTCGGATCTTCTTAGAACTTTTCAAGAGCCCATAGAGCGAAGCGATGTCGCTTGGGAAGGTCGAGCGGCTTCAGTTGTTGCACAAACTGTATTTTGTACGCTTTTAATTTAAGATCTCGATGTAAAATGCGCCAAGTCGTTCCATACGTCAGTCCGAGTTGCTGCGAACGGCGCCGAATCGACTCTCCACGGTCTTCGTGTATACTTTCAGCTACGACCGCTATATTTTCTTCACAGCCTGCTGGACGTGGTCTATTCGGTCGAATATTATCCAATAATGAATGCTGGGTCTCAAAATGGGTGATGGTGTTGCGAATAGTACGCTCAGTAGGCCAATTATGCTGACCATAAGTTGAGCGAAGTGCACGAAACACATTTCTCACAGAACGCGAATTATAAAGTTGAACGATTTGTAAACATTGTTCAGGTGTAAGTCTTTCCAATATGAAATGCCAAACAATACTACACAAAGATAACATGACAGCATGACACGACTCACACGTGATCTGTCAAAAAAAAGGCTATTGAAAAAAGTATCTCTACTCGAGTCACCCTTTACTAAAAACTTTTCTTATGGACGAACATTTTTGTGAAAATTAAATTTTTACCCCCTTATTCAAAATGATGAACTGTATGCTTGTTAACAACGAGTGGCTAACTTTTTCTTATGGAATTTTTTACACAAAAACTTAGCCACTAGTTAGCAAGCATACATTTTTAATTTTGAATACGGCTGTTAATATAGTTATTTCTTCCAACAAGCTTAAAATTATAAATTCTTTGAAATATTTTTTTAACGTTTTATTTATATATTGAATTTGCCTTTTCTAAGGTCTCACAATATATATTTAAATCTTAAACCTAAATAATAAAGACTAATTGATCTCTAACGAGAGCATAGCTAGTTGAATAATTGGTTCTGAGACAAAATCACAAATTATTCCAAAGTGGATAGTATAAACAGTAGTCATTTTATAACGTTTCAAAAATGACAAATAGCACTTCAGACCACCCTTTAAATCAGTAGCACTTCTTCGTTAGTAGGCAATAAATAATACTATAAAAATTGAATTTAGTATTTTCAGTACTTTACTAATGAATGAAGGAGTCTATTATACTTTTTCATTGTAAACAGACTCCAACCTACCTAAAAAAAAAACTATTATTATTTATTATTTTTTTTTTTTTTTTGCAAAAATCCTTTGTTGTTTAAATTAGTCTGAGTCTGTGTAAAATATGTTCACGTAGGTACTTTTCTAAAAATAAAACATTGTTATAGAATGATTTATCCAAAACTGCAAAATTACGTTAAAAATGTATTCATACTACAAAAGAGGCTAATATTTTTCTCAAAATTTGTTTTATCAAACTGCTAAAGTAGATTCTCACCAACAATAGAATTTTTATATTTTATTGAATCCTTATAAAACAGAAATGTTATTATGAATAACAAATTTTCAAAATTTCTTCTTAACCTTCAATAAAAACTTTTATAAACTGTTCAAAACTATTATGAATAAGACTGTAAATCTATAATACGAGTATGAATTTATTATAAGACCGTTTATAATTGAAGTAAAGGCAGGAAATCAGATACTTTTTCAATTTATTTTTTTAAGATTCTAACAAAAATTAGGCTCCAATTATTTTTTTAATCAACTAAATAGTTGAAAAAATTACATAATCAGAAAAAAAGATGTAAGTAATTTTTAAGTATTTTTAAATAAAAAATATATACACAGGCCGAAATTAGTATTGGCACAGTACATAAATTATTATAAAATCGGTCACTGCACTCAAAGTTCTTCAGTTGGAAATGTGAGTATTAGGTATTTGATACATCCGTGTGGAAGTTTATTAATGGTCATTAAAATTTTGCGCCAAAGCAAAGCATTTGCAAGAAAATTTCAAAATTTGAACTATTTTCTAATATTTTAAAGAAAAGACACAGGAAAGTAAAAATGCATATATAAATTTTATTGTAACTATTCAAAATTTATAAAAATAACAATAAATTAATCTTTATTGTGGCGAAGTTATAATTGTAATTAAATTAGAGTTTCAGTTATTTATTGATCAATTAGTTCAATAAATGTATGTACTGTTAAAATAAATTTAACAGTTTTGATAGGTACAACCAAATTGTATTCACATTTTAGTAATAAATATTAATGAATACAATCAACATTTCTTTGGTGAGAATAATTATATAAATTTAAATAAATATTCTTTAACAGTAATTAAAAATAAATTATAATAACAGAAAATAAAATTCGATATTCCCAACCAATAAAAGAAGTACATATATTTAATCATTTTCTTTTTGACATTTTCAAAAAATTAAATAAAAATTATTTTTAATGAAAAAGTTCATTAAAATAAAGTTCATTAAAATAAATAAAAATACAGACTCGCTTTATTTATGGCATTATTAAAGGGTGGTGTTTCATTGTCTAAAAAATTCTTTACTTTTCCACAGAATAATAGAACATACGTAGCATAATATTGAATGTTCCAGACAAATTTCCAATTGCAGCAAAACCTTATCAATTTCAGTAAAGAATTATCGGTAGAAAAAATACCACTAGTGTTGAAGTAAGAGAAATTCTTTCTTGAAATTCTCAACTTCATTTAAAAGAATTACATTTCAAAGTTTTGCTCAGTACATAGTTTTGAGTTCAGACAACATTACACAATATAAAGGAGAAATAAGATTACTTAGAGAAGCTAATACCTTGATGGTGAACCACTTAAACATTATCCACAACAAAGGCATGCAGGAGTGACTTTGTGCAAGAAATTTTTCATCCAAAATCAATTATCGAGTTAGTGAAATTTTTTTTGATTTAATTTTTTGATTAACTTTTTACATGTGTAATTCCTATCTCCATCTTCTTTATTATTTTAATGTAATTAAAGAATATGAGAGTAAAGCAACAAAGTATGGAGAAGATTTTAGGAAAAAAATGGAAATTAAAAGTATTCTATGGGCATGTAATGAAAGTTCATAAAAATATTCCTTTTTATTTACTTCGTTCTTTGAGTACTAGTTACTTGTACAAGAATAATTCCTAAAGCTAGGAAAAACTATGGACATTTTGCAAAAAAATTAATTAAAAATCTAGTTCGATTCCAATGTCACTTCATTTCGATTTCTAAAACATGCCCGTATGTCATTGGTTATATCATAACCAAGCAAAAACTTTTTGGTTTTCGGTAATGGCAACTACTTATTAAAGTAGTTTCTTGGTAATGAGGCGTCATTATTATTTGCCTACTCTGTATTACATTAATAAGTACTCAATAGTATAATAGCACGGTAATACTGCAATCACGTGGATGAGTTTCCTAGAGCGCCGGATTAACAACCAGAAGGTTGTTGGTTCAACCCCATTCTGAAGCTGTTAGCTTTTTATAACAAAATGTCTAAAAAGATATTTTAAACTAAATAGAGTTTTTGTCGCTTAGGATGCTATGTGCGAGATGGTGTACTGAGTAAGACGTTAGCCAGTAAAAACGAATGGTTAGTGTGTGTCCAAGTTCGAGTCTCACTGACGGCAAAGTTTTTTTGTTTATTATTTTATTTTTATTTTCGTTTAGGTACATATTTTTGAGTATCCCTAGAGTCAAAAATTAACTACATGAATTTGTGGACAAGTCGAACAAAAATAACTAGTTATTCAGGCAAAAAATAAGTAGTTTATTTTTGTTTCCAATTATACCTGCTAGCTTACCAGGAAAGCAAAGTTTTTGCTGGGAAGAAGTAATTAAAAAAAAATCTCTCCAAAACAGCCAAAAAATTCATTCAATTTTTCGTGTTCTTATAGGAAAAACTGTAGTGATACAAATAACATAATCATATGGATATTCATTGCTTTGCAAAAATCAAGTTCTAATCAAGTTCTAATCAAGATAAATATTTCACCATGGCCACTAATATATTGAAGCAAGTCAAGAGATTGCAGATATGTTAATTTATAGCCTTTTATATCTCCTTGTACAATTAAATTTTTATATTTTATATTATTTTTCCATGCATTTTATTTAAAAAGAAATAAATAACAAAAAAAAAAAAAATCTTCAGTTGTTCTCACCGAATTACTTTTTTAAAATTGAAATTGTTGTACCTACATATACATAATACTGTTCTAAATTTTCAATTATCTCACCCAATATTTCCTTTGTGGGTTCCAATAATTATGTCATAAGCAAATGAAATAATCGATCTCCGAAATCGATTTCTAAGATAGTACGTGTAACCGACCGAATTCGATTGGCAATAAATTCGGTTGCCACAACTAATCTGTTTTGTCTGTGTAGTTTTCCTGCCCTATAGTGCATAAAATTAAAATCTACATAACGACTGAAAGTGAAGTAAGATGTGCTTTATCCGAAATTACATTACAATTAATATTTTTTTAAATCTTTGTTTATGCACACAGAAAAGAGATTGGCTATAAAACGGTTCTGATTACAAAATTTTAATATATAATTATAATTTTAATAAAAATTGATTTCTCAGTTCTGAAAAGTTATAAATATATTATTATTATTATTATTATTGCATTTAGAATTACTAAAACACCATTGTAACAGAATTGAGGTTTTTGAAAGTATTAATATGCCGTTTATACCAAAACAAAAACTAATTGGATTTTGAAAAACGAAATTTCAAAAACTACATCGTTTACATACCTTCTTCCCTTTCTTCCCAATGTAGTTTTTGTTGGCATTCATATTTCTTGGATATTTTTTATTTCTGCTCGTTTTGCTATTTTTTTCAATCAGAGAATACATAGTTTCAATATTAAAACATATGTTAACAATTTTTAATAAATTTATTTATTTATTGTAATAATTTCATAAAAAAAAAAACAAATAATTTTAAATTTTATTTTTCTCTTTATATATAAAAGCTACGGTTCTAAAATTTGCTAAACAGATTGTATCATAAATAGTTATTTTAGTGGTTTTTATTTAGTTTTCAGTAAAAACTAGTTAAAAATGTTCTTTAATTTGTATGAAAAAACCAAACAAATTTACCTAGTTTTTTATTCAAAAACCAAATAAAGCCAAAAACTACTAGTTTTTGTTTGGTGTAAATGGCATATAAGTAAGTTATATCAATCGATTTGGAGTTTATTAAAATTTATTTCTACAATTTGGAAGAAGCAACTGATTTTAATTTATTACTTCATATATGTCTCCCATATGCTGGTGATTATAACGAAATCGATTGCGAGGTAGAAATAAATTTTCTCTTTGATATTCATAAAAAATAAAAATAATTCATACATTTTAAAACAAATTATAGAACGCATTGAAGATTTTGTTTTGAATATAACACTTTTGTTGACGGTACGTATATTTCCTGTCCTGAGGCTGTCAGATATTAATACATGGATAGATCTGTGTAATTTTTTTCCCTTAGGTTAATTTTTGTTTCATATGTGGGTTTTTAAATTTTTTAGGCTTCAAGACAAAAGCTTTTAGTGTCAACAACACTAAAAACATCAATTGTCTACTACCAAAGAGAGAGTACAAGATAATTCCTGCATCAGTAATTGTGTGACTATAATTCTTTTAACCGATTTAAGGTGAGCAAAGCAGTAAAAATCAATCCAGATGTTGGCAAGAAATTGATTTACTTATGTGAATGTATTTTTCTTTCTTAATTTTGCAAACGTTAAATTCTTATGTATTTTGTTTGTTTGTTTGTTTTATGTGCATTTTAAAATTTTAAAAATTCAATTCACAGTAGTGTCTCCTTCTTTTTAAATAAACTTTTGCGAGAAGCAAATATATTCAGTTAACACAACTGACTTATATGATAGTTCCTGCAACTGACCAAATTCGATTGGCAATAAATTCGGTTGTCCCAACGAATTTTTTTTCTCTGTGTATATATGTATTTGTCTTTTGTATAACATTAAAAATATTTTATCACATTAATATTTCACCCGTATTCACAAACAAATTTTAAATTTAATATAAATTTTAAAGTTTGTATGAAAAGTTCGTTTTAAAAAGCATTTTAAATTTAAAAGTAGTTTATGAATACGGGTGTAATTGTTTATGAACTTTAAAAGATTCATGTTTTTATATTTAATAAATAATTTTTTTTTAAATAAATACTTATTGAGTTTTAAATACTTTTCATATATACTATACTAACAGTTAAAATGTACCTAGAGGTCCGCGAAAAAATCAAAATTTCTAAAAGTGCCCATGTGGTATGAAGAGTTGGGAACCCCTGACTTAAATCATATGTAGATTCTCTCTTTGAGCTCCCTATTTGCCCTAATTTTATAATAATTGTGTGAAGTTGAAAAGAGAAATTTCTAATTTTGTTGCTTGCAAAAAAAACTGCCGTATATTCGCTATACCAGGATCTAGTGCCCCTTCTGAAAGGAAAGAATAATAACACTGATGTTGTTATTAATGTTTTAAATTAGTTGAAAAAGTAAGCTTTTAATTAAAATCTGTTAATTCAGATACATGTTAGTATTAATTATTCAGTCTAAAAATCACTTTTTTTAATCAATTCTGTTTCTCACAATAAATCGCTATTGATAAAATCAATGAGGTAACACCATATGTTGAAGCATACCTTAAAAACGACTTGGATTTGTTTCAATAAAATATCAAATTATGACAATTTAAGAAAATTATTTGTAAGCCTTGTACATCATAATAGGTTAAGTTAGATGGGTAGTTGTAATTGTAAACTATATAGCTCACTTAAGTCCTATTGGTCCCGTTGTATTACCCTAATAGATCATGTGAGTCTGTTATCACATGTCCGAGAATAGGTTCGAATCGAACCAACCTGACGCACGAATAAACGATATGATCCATCTGATATCAATTGCAGAGAGATTAGATAATCCGTGCATATGTGGACTACCAAATTCAGCAGTCCTTATATTCCTAAGAGCAGAACAGTGACCAAAACAATGTTCTACTGTCTCTTCTTCCTCCTCGTTAAAGCAACTTCTACAATAGTCGTTAAAAGGGAGTCCTAGTCTCCTAGCGTGTGCTCCAACAATCCAGTGCCCTGCAATAATGGCTACAAGTGTGCGTAGCTGACGCCTTGGTAATTCCAGAATAAAAATCGATCATTCTTGATCGTATTTGGGGCGCGGATTCGTTTGTCCATCTTTGTTGAGCTATTCTCGACAAGTACTGCAGAACCATTGATCTGCAAGATGACAGCGGTATACCAACCAGTTAGTCCGTTTCTTCACTTTGAAGAAGGGAACAGTTCTGGCTAATTCATCCGCAATAATATTTCCCGGGGTACCTGAGTGATCCCTTACCCAGATAAACTCTAGGTTTAAATGTATCGCCATCTCATTTAAAGATATACGGTATTCATGTAACTGGATGTCGAATAGACACCCGAAATAAACTTAATCGCCGGTTGACTGTCGGCACAAATTTGAATATCCTCTTCGAATACTCTATAGTACATTAGCCAAGTTACTGCTCTCCTAATGACAATGATCTCCGCTTGAAGAGCAGTGCAGTGATCCAGCAATTTAAAGGAGATGTTCCTCCTATATGCGGGAGTAAAGACACCTCCCCAACATCTTTGGAAGTTTTGTATCTATCAGTGTAAACCTCAATCGATTCTACTTTTATAGCTGAGATTGAAACTGAAAAGCTTCTGTCCAGAAAGGGTTTGGGAATACAATAAACAATATTGTCAGTGATGTCATACAAAATTCCCAAAATTACATCATAATAACATGTATCCAAATAGATAAAAATATTTCGTATCGCAGAAAAACATTTTCTCAGTCTGTGTTATTCGAATTTGAGCTTACTTTTTCCACCATTTCAAAACATTAATAGTAAAAGTAAAATAGTTCCAAAAACTTTTATAGTTTTTGCCCTTGAGTTAGAATGCCCAAAGTTAAAAAAAAAGTTATATGTTGTCGAAATCCTTCACATAATAAATAATATATTTATGAATTCATATTTTAAATTCTTTTTTCTATATACTAAGAATTAAGACCCTATTTTGTTTTCTTTTTTTTCTATTACTATTATTATTATTAAAATAGTTTTAAAGATTTATTATTTTTTTTAGTTCAAAAAATAATATATGTAAATTTTAAAGGCGTCTGCATTTTTAGAATGAATAACATATGAATGTATTTATATTTAAATTTTAATTTGTTTTTTTTTATATGAATGATTCAATTCCTAATTTGTTTTTTTTTTTCATTATTTTTTTAAAATTAAAATATTGAATTAATTTGTTAACTAAAAGCTCTTCAAGTTTATTTAAATCAGTAAAAAATATTACTATATAAAAATATGCTTAATTTAATAAATAATAAGTATTCATATATTTTTATCAACATACAATAAGTACTTATAGTACAAGCCTCTATATCTACTTTATTTGTTTCAACGAATAATAGCAAAATAAATATGTTACTCTTCTTCGCTCTTTATTTATTCACACCTAATCTACTAAAGAGAATAACAATACCAAATAATAACAAAAACACAAAAATACTCATCAATACGCACTCAAATTCGCAGACAAAGAAATTTGTTTGGTTTCAGTGTAACTGTGCAGATGTTTAACTCACATGTTTCACATAATTTCTGCGGCGTATGAGTAATTTTTAAGTAATCAAATATTAAGTATACGCTCTGTAATATTATGAAATTTAACTTTTTAAAAAATTTATCTCGTCAGTAAAAAAGCTGTCTTATAATAAACAAGTATTTTTTTTATTTTTTCTTCGTTACGTTTAATCCAATTAACGCCATCCGTAAAAATAAACCAAAACTCAAAATCAATTCCTATTTGTCAAATGCATGTATTCTAATTGAAACCACTTTTTTTCAACCCAAGTTTTCCATATGGGAAAAAATAGTATGCCATTAATTTGTCTTATGAAACAAAAAGGAAAACACAAAATAAAGTTGTTACGAAATGTTAAAAGAAATAATACCTTTTGCGGTTGACGTTGTAAATTTTTTATTTGTTATCATAGTTGTGGATTCTCTTTTACCTTCCACCTTTTTTTCAACAAAATCTTTATGCTTTTTAATTTTAGTTTTTTGTTCATGTTGCTCTTGCTCTTGCTTTTGGTAGTGTGAATTGTTGTAGTCATGATTTAGTTTAGTTTTATTTAAAGTTTTATGCTCCAAGTAAATATCGTTACATTCATCATCTGACGACAGCGTTGTATTATGTTCACGAAATATTCGTGGCATTTTATTGTAGGCTGTGCTGATGTCTTGCAATAGTTGTTCGACAATTTGTTGAAAATTATTTTCCTTATTTGACTCGAATGTTGGCTGAAAGCTTATTTGTATGCCCACCAATTCTAGTTTTACTTCAAAAAGAGGAGATTTTATGTTGCTGATATTGGTAATGGTAGAAGGTAGAGTATCTTCTAGGATGGATTTCGAGAAGAAGGAGGAAAGTGGGCGTTTTATTAATTTACTTGGTGAAGACTGCCGTAGTAGTTGTAGACTATTAGTTGTGGGTAAAATTTGTAATTTATGCTGCTCGTGTTCGTCGTGAATATGTTGATTATGGCTTTGCTTGCTTTTAAGTAGTTGGGGTAAAAAGTGTTTGGTGTTTGTTGTGGCTCCTTTAAATGTTACCACTGCTGTTGCTGATGAGCATGACTCTTCCACAAAAAGTGTCGTTGAATGTGTTTTTGTTGATGTTTCCATTGATTTCATGTTTTTGAAGGGCTTGGGGTAAAATGTCCTGGTTTTAGTTTCCGTTACTGTTGCCTTAGTCAACTTTGTTGCTGTTAGTGTTGTTGTTGCTGTTGTTCCATTTTCTTTAGCTGTATTTGCTGCTGATTTCACTGACGTTACTGCGATTGTAGACATTTCATTGTACAAATACTCTAGGCTGCAACCGTGTGTGACGAGCCGTATAAACGTTGTGTGCATTAAGTTGAATTAAGTTGAATTTTTGGAGTGCATGTTGCATGCAATTGCAGAAAATACCACAAAATGTTACTAACTGTGTGTATATGTGTTATTTTTTTATTTTTGTAGTTTTTTTTTATTTGTTTGTCTTCTTGTGTCTTTGTATTCATTTCAAAATATTGTAGAATATTACAATGACAATGTCTCCATATGACGATGATGCGAATGAGTATGAAAATGACTGCAACTATGTTCATAATGATGATAATGATAATAATGATGTTGATGATGACGATGACAATGTTGTTGTAGGTATCATTTATAGCAATTCGCTATGTCATCGTTTGCCGGTTAAATGAGGTGCATTGATACTTAAATTTATTGCTTTGCATATTTGAGCAGAAGGAGAGAGGGAATCTATAAAATGTCTTGGGTTTTTAGTGGGAAAATAAAATTGAAGGTTTAAAGTCTTTATTTCACACAAAATATCTTTATAATTGAAATGGAAATTTTGATTTACCTAAGTTAAGGCAAAAAGGGTGAAAGGCTTTTAAAATAATTGTTTTTTTGATCACGCAGGAGAGATTTATGTGTGGTAATATTTAATTAATATTTTTAACTAAAAATCTGAAATCACAGAAAAATTTAGGTTTTGAAGAGTAAATTTTTTTTAGGTTACTTCGTTATACCCTACACCGCCATAGGTAGTTGGTGTTTATCGCTAATGCTGTTAGCTGTTATGTACAGGAAACATGATGACCCTCCCGAAAGAATACCTTTTGTCTCTGAATATCATTCTGAGGTGGTTTAACAATGTCCGTCCATCTGGCTGTCCATATAAAAGGTTTTCGCAAGGTGCAAATCACAATATTGAAGATAATTCAATGGAATTTGTCACATGTGATTTTTTTGATATAAGAATCGAGTCTATCATAACCAATTCCAATAGGCTTGATTCTTGTATCAAAAAATTCATATGCAACCAGTTTCATTGAATAATCTTCAATAGCCATTATATCACCTAGCCCCTATATAAATACATATATCACAATTTAAATGAAATTCTATTTGAAAAAATCTCCGCAGTTAATCGCCTAACGTCACAAGTGTGTCTCTGTACTTTCGCGTTCAAAACGCCACCCACATACATTTTCTTTTGACATCCATTGTTTGCATTGTTGATAAAATTTTTGATAAGTATTGTTCAGACACGAATGGTTAAATCAAAATATGACATGTTCGTGCATGCAACAACATGTTTTCTTTAATGCCTTTTGTGTGAAGGCGTTAAAAATAAATGGCTCTTCATTTCTATACATTTAATAAAGCAAAAACAAATATTTAAATAATGGGAGTGTGAAATTTTATAAAATTTCAAAACAAACAAATTCATTTAAATGAAATTAAGCTGAAATGTAAATTATTAAAAGGGCCAATCTTAAAAAAAAATAATAAATAAATAAATAAACAAATAAAATAACAATTAAAGACACATTGTTGACTATAAAAAAATGACTTTAATACTTTGTTATTGTTGTTAATAAAGTTTGTTAAATAAATTATTTAAAATATTTGTGATAACCTGATTTTCATGGCTAGCTTTACTTCTTGATAAATTAAGTCATCAATGGATTTTAAATACACTAAATATTTGGAACGTTGATAATCGGGGAATAAGCGCAGAAACTGGAAGATAATAAAATATTATTTATTTATTATAATTACTTTTTATTTAATTTACCTCTAATATATTTTTATCCTGCCCATCCTTTTCTTGTTTTTCATAATTGAAAAATAAATAGAAATTTTCAATTAACAAACGATTTAGTAATAATTTAGTTTCTTCACATTGTAAAACCCGTGTTCTTAACCGTTCCTGTTGGTGTTTTAACTCTAAAAGATTTTTTCCATAAAGACTACGTTGATGTAAAGGTTCACGACTCCAACGTCTGACACTGTCCAGTATAGTTTGTATATTTTTTCTGGATTCTTGCAGACGTAGGTGCAATGTTTGAGTTTTCTCATAGATATCATTGATTAGTTCCGAATCTGAAAGATAGGAAATAGTGAAAAAAAAAATACTTCAAATGTGAAATCATATGATTACAAATTTCATAAAAATAAACATTTGCAACTGAAAAATAACTTTTTGCAAAAACATTTCTTTTGTTGGAAATATTATTTTAAATACCCAGGAAAAATTTGAGAACATATTCAAAACCTATTTTGATTCATTTCAAAAAATGTGAAAAAGTGTTAATAATTAAGACATTATTTTTAAATATTTTGAACTAAAATCTATGAAAATAAATTTTTATATTTATGCATAAACATTTTTCTGTGTAAGTTAACGGAATGTTTTCTTTTTAATTATTTAATAAAAAACAATTAAATAACTAGAAAAGCCAATAATGAAGTAAATTTCAAAATCATCTCAGTTCCGAATGTTTTGACCACTACAATATAAATTTCAGTTTTCAGTTTTTCATTTCGTGTTCGGTTTTCTTTTTAAAGGACTTTAAAGTTTTTAAGGATGCACGAGCTTAATTTTTTTATTATGCAACTTTCTAATTGCATTACATTGGATTACATTTTGTTAAAGTAATCAAAATTAAAGTTGCAATAAATGTCCTTCAAATATTTAATCCTTTAATATCCTTGAAAGTTTCTAAAAAATAATTTCCAAAATAATATTTGTCAAAGACACCAATATCCAGTTTCAAGTACCAAAGTTCTATGGTTTTAACTTTAATACTTTAATAAATACAACTATTTAAAAATTATTCCTACGAATAAAAGTACAAATGAAATTTTCAGTTTAATGAAATTTAGAGCATGCAAAATGAACATAGCCGTTTTCGAAGCCAATGTATTTAAAATTTAAGTAATTTTTACCTTAAGCGTAGTATGACAACATTATTTGGAAGACTTTAAAATATATTTGCAAGCTTAAATGGCGAAAACTTGAGAATTTCTATTTATTTAATTTTAAATTCATTACTTGTAATCTACGAAAGGTCTATGATTTTTATATTATATATAATTTTATTTTGTGAATATCTAACATGAAAAAAGGTGTAGTCAGTCAATCGCGACCATGTGATACCCTACACCATTATCTACGCATGGTAAACTGGCATATAGTGATTTTTTAGGGTAGATTATATATGGGAACTAATCTTACTTTTGGACCGATCCTCTAGAAATTTGGTAGTGCGATTTATAGCTATATAAATTTTAATTTTTGCAAATAAAATCTCAAACTAAATCAAACCAAAGATATGTGATCAATTAAGAGATATTGATCAATTGAAGGCCGATTTTTTCGAATTTTGATAGGCTGTTTTAGACTTAAATAAGAAATAATCATGCCAAATTTTATTTTGAAAATAATATTTTTATGACACGTTTAAATAATATCTTGAAACGAGCCTCATTTGGGAACTATGGTCAATTAAACAACCAAACTCTTGAAATTTGATAGTATTCCTAATGCAGATAAAAATTCTATGTACCTTGAACTTCATATAAATATTTACACATTCAAGGCAATTTTGAACACTTAAGCATATTTACGGGTACAATAATGGACCGATTTCAACCATTTTCTATAAGCTTCGTCTTTAAGTCTAAAAAACGACTGTGCCAATTATCAAAAATAAAAATAAATAATATTTAAAATTACAGCATATGTTTCGAAAAAAAAAAACAAATTACATAAACACCGACAGGACATTTTTAAAATTTTATAAATTTTTTGATTTTGAAGCTAAAAGGACAAAATGTGGGATTCAGAAATTTCATTATGATATTTTTAAAATTAATATAATTTCAGAATAATTTGTTAGAAAACCTCAAGGATATTTTAGAATAAAGTATTTGAAGGACATTTTTGTCATTATAAAGGAACGAAGGGTAAAAACAAAAAATTTTATTGGAATTTCTAAATCACATTCTACCATTTGATATTTGTATCGGAATTGTTGAACAACTAACAGATTTTAAAATAACTCATAAAAAAATTATTGTTTTTAAAATTTCATTGTCCTTTTAAGAGGATATTCGAACACAAAATGAAAGACTGAGTATGCAGTCCTATCATGGTTCATGTGTTGAAAAATGTTGTTGTACGGTGTAATCATACACAATCATGTTATTTTCTCCCTTAAGTTACAAATACTAAATTAGAATTTATAAAATTTTGCAGCAATTTTTTTATAAATAATACTATTTAACTTTGATGGGGAAGAAATGTTTTTCTCACTTTGCATTCAAATAAGTTTAACAAGCCTCATTTGAATTCTCATAAAATGAAAAAGCACAAAAACTAAATCAATCAGTAGATTTTATAGTGACCACCAAATGCATTTGTAACGCTTGCCATACAATGAAATGCAATTGTCATAAAAAATAAAAATCAATTATAATTGGCAAATAATTACCAATGTATGGAAAATGGACACGAACATGAACACACACAAAGCAAAACATATCATGTCCCCCAAAAATGATTAGTATTTGTTAACACAAGTTTAAGTGTATGAGTGAGTGTTTGAGCGAGTATTTGATTTAACTTACCAAAGTTGCGCCATGTCAATGTTTTGCTGGCAAATTCCACACGTTCATCGATGACATCGACAACTGGCTGAATTAATTGCATTTCGTTGGATGCTGTTAAACCCTCCCTGATGCTGTTGTAAAATTCGGCGATTTTCATTAGTTTGATCTTGCGTTGCCAAAAAATATCGCGTTGTGCGTATAAATGTAAAAGAGTTAAAGGCAATTGATGAGGATGTTGTTGCTGTTGCTTTTGTTGTGTTGCCATATTTGTTAATTGTGTAGGAAAAATGGATGTAGTTGCTGCTGCTTCTCCTGCTGCTGCTGCTACTGATGATGCTTTAGTCTCGCCTTGTTTTTGTTTCTTTTGGACTTCTTGCAAAGCCAACAAATATTTTGTTTCCCTCAATAAGGTAAAAAGTTCTATAGATAAATTGATTTCTAGGATTTTGATGTCACTAACAATTGAAGATTTATTTAAGCCTTTCATCGTATCTTCTTTATGTGTGACATTTATACAAGTAAAAATATTAGACTTACTACTAACTTCAGCTGAGGAGTTAATTTTGCCAGTTAAACCAGTGTCGAAATGATGAGAATAAGCTGTTGTGTTATTATTATTATTATTATTATTATTAGGAGGAGGAGGAGGAGGAGAAGAAGAGAGAGGTGAGTGCAGATGGTTGTTATCCAACCAGGTATTTTTGACTGTGTTGCCTTTTCCAACACTCACATCCATGTGGGATTCAATGCAAATACTATTAGTTTTCTCAATACCGGTACCTTTATCAATTTCTCCATAACAATTCACACATTTATTTTCTAGTAGTTGCTGTTGTATCATTGTTGACATTATCATCATCATGACTTTTGAATCGAGTCCTTTGGCAATGCGTTTCTGAATTGTTTGTTGCCAATTGTTCCAAATTTTCAACTGCAAATTACTAAGTTTTGTTGTCAAAATATCGCGTCGAGCAGTCAACTTTTCATATTGAGAACTTAAAGGATTGTCAGCAGTAAGACTAACAGGATATAAAAGTATGTGTGGTAGTATTTGTTAAATGCCATTGGTATTAGTCAATTCGTTCATGAGAGTGTGTGTGTATTAGTGCCAGTATTTGTGGAAAAGATGTTGAAAATTATTTAACGGTATTTTGTAAATCAACCAAAAATACATGAAGAAAATTTGTCTTATAACAACAAAAGATACTTCGTAAAACATCAAAACCATTCTCTTCTGCTTGACTTGTAATAAAAATTTGAATTGAAATATTAAGAATTTTGGTTCAGTACATTTGTCTTTTTTCTTATTTTTTTCTTTTATTCAATATTGTCTAGGGAAGAATGGTTTTGACATTATCTTTATTTGAAAATAAAAAATGCGTGTAGCTGTATGTAAGAGATTACACAGAAAAAAGTATTCTGAAATTCAAAATAAATAGAAAATTTTCTATAAAAAAAAGAAAGATCGCAAATTTTTCTATGGAAGGAAAATTTATCGAAATTTTTTATAAAATGAAATTTTCGAGAAAATTTTTTATAAAGACAATTTTGTCTGTAAAAAGAAAATTTAGAGAAATTTTCTATAAAATGAAATTTTAGAGCATTTTCTGTAAAATGAAATTTTGGAGAAACGTTTTTATAAAAATTAATTTTAGAGAAAATTTTCTATAAAAAGAAATTTTACAGAAAATTTTTTATAAAAGAAATTTTAGTGAAAATTTTCTATAGAAAAGAAATTTTAGTGAAAATTTCCTGTAAAAAAGAAATTTAAGTGAAAATTTTTTTATGAAAAGAAATTTTAATGAAAATTTTCTATCAAAAGGAATTTAAAAGAAAATTTTCTGTAAAAAAACAAAAATAAAAAAGAATCAGAGAACATTCTCTATAAAATGAAATTTCAAAGATAATTTTATATAAAAAAAAATTTCAGAGAAAATTTTCCATAACAAGAAATTTCAGAGAAAATTTTCTATAATAAGAAATTTCAGAGAGAATTTTTCATAAGAAGAAATTTCATAGAAAATTTTCTATAAAATGAAATTTTAGTGAAAATTTTGTACAAAATGAAATTTCAGAGAAAATTTTCTATAAAAAGAAATTTTAGAGATAATTTTCTATAAAAAGAAATTTTAGAGAAAATTTTCTATAAAAAGAAATTTTAGAGAAAATTTTTAATAAAAAGAAATTTTAGTGAAAGTTTTCTATCAAAAGAAATTTAAGAGACAATTTTTTATAGAATGAAATTTCAGAGAAATTTTTTTATAAAAGAAAATTTTAGAGAAAATTTTCTATAAAAGAAAATTTTAGAGAAAATTTTAGAGAAAATTTTCTATAAAATGAAAGTTCAGAGAAAATTTTCTATAGAATGAAATTTCAGAGAAATTTTTCTATAAACGAAAATTTTAGAGAAAATTTTCTATAAAAGAAAATTTTAGAGAAAATTTTCTATAAAAGAAAATTTTCTATAAAAAATTTGATTTTTGGAAAAAACTTTCTCTAAAAAGAAAATAAAAAAAAAATCTATAAAAAGAAATTTTAGAGAAATGTTAAAGAAAATTATCTATAAAAAGAAATTCGAGAGAAACTTTTCTATAAAAAGAAATATAAGAGAAAATTTTTTATAAATAGAGAAAATTGTCTATAAAATGAAATTTCAGAGAAAACTTTCTGTAAAAATTAATTTCATAAAAATATTTGTCATAAAAAAAGGAAAAAAATATTTATCGAAATTTTTATAAAAATAAACTTGCCAAATTTTTTTTTTTTGTAATAAAAAAATTCTTAACTACTTTTTCAGTGCATTATTTCTTATACATACCTATATCTAGGCATTAAGATTTTCCTTATCCTTTACTTATATTTTAGTTTTTTTCCCTCTTTTTTTAACGTTATTTTTTGTTTATTATTTATTTTTTTGTTGCAATTATCATTACACATACTTACAGTGTAGTTATTAAAGCATTCAATTCACTTCCAGCAAAAGCATCGCATCTTTTCATATAATTCTCCAACCACATCATGGCACCAGCTATAGTTGGAAAATTCATTTCCATTGGTATGGCTTCAACACCTTTATATTCAAATGCCAATAGCACTTCACTGACAATGGTTTCAATCAAAAGCAATTCTTCCTTCAATACGCTAAAGATGTGTGGTAAAATTACCATTAATTCGGTTTGAATGGTTTGTCGTTGCACGATATTGGCAAACATTGTTGTAAGCTAAAGGAATTTTCTTTCGAATAACCATTCAACCAACCAACCAAACAGCCATTCATGTCAACCATTATTACCACAAAAAAAAAAAAAAAAAAAAACGCACACAAACATAAGTATGTATGTAGATAGGTAAATAAAAGAATAAATGAAAAAAAGAGAATTGATTGAAAATTTTGGTTGAATGTTAACAAAAAGAATGAAAAAAAAAAGAAATTGAAAAAGTTCAAAGTAGGTAATGGAAGCTGGTGACAAAGGCTTAGAGGAAGTGCGTATATTGTACAGTGTTTGGCCAGGGAATAAGTAACTTGGTTTATTAATGAATGAAGCATGAACGCTTATAAGGGCGTATTAACCAAAAAGAAAATTTTACAGGAAACGATAAAAGCTTCTCAAAAACATAAAACTTAACTTTTTCAATATTTGGCATGCTCTATTAAAGTGTCACTGAAAAATTCTGACCAGAACATGTCAAATTTTGTGGCTGAAATTAGCTTAAAATGGAATAAGGGCTTATATCTATATATATTTATAGAACAATAATAATTCACGATTTCATTAAATTTCGAACTAAGTGAGCTGTATATATACCTAAATTAGTGTGCCAAATTTCACAAAGATCGGTAGAAAACTGACCATGGCTTCCATATAAGTCCATTTGCCAAAAATCACTTTAAATGATAAATGATAGCATAATAATAATATCTGAGGGAAATAAGTTTTATATGGATAGAAAACCTAGTGCAAAGTTTTATCATAGTCGGTCCATAATTGACCATAGCTCCTATATAAAAACTATTTTCGGGAATCAAGAGCATCGTAAATGTCGTTTAAAAGGTAACATAACGATAATATTACGTATACAATAGAAATATAAATTACACTATCAAATCTTAAAATAACCAGTCGACAATTGACCATAGGACCCATCAAAGACCCTCACTAAAAAAATAAAATAAAAATATATGGTGTAGGGTATCAAATCATCAGATCTAATAAATCTGCTAAAAATTATTAACAAAATCATATGAAAATATCATCTGATTGTATTATCATAATGATGGATATATGCCCTTTTAATTGTTCATAGTTTTGATGCATTGAAAACCACAAGATAATAATATTTTTTACAATATGAGAAAGTATGGCATTAGTTTGAAATGTTTTCTTTATATTCTCAAATTTATGTATCATTTTAATAATTGATTGTACTCTATTTATTCAAAAACACCTACGAACCAAAGAAAAAATTAGTATGAAAAAATGAAAATTTCACAAAATCTTGTCTTTAAAGTAATTTAAAATTATGTTTGTATAAATAGATGTAAATTGGTTACTAAAGTAATATTATGCAAAAAAGAAAAAACTCATTTTCGAAAAGTATGTTTATAAGCCCTTATACGCATCCATGCCTCAAATGAAGACTAATGTATTTGTAAAGCCTTTTTACCGTTTAGGGATGCATTTCTATTTTTTCTTGCAATCCAATATTTCAATGAATCTCAATTTATACTTATCTGATATTTTTTTACCTATCCTAGATTGTCTTCTTTAATAAATTTTTGGTCTAAAAAAATCCTTGATTTTAATCACTACTTGTTTTCAAATAATTTTAGCCTTCAATGTGTGCCAGATGTTAACTACTCTTTCGATTTTAATTAGTTACAGATTTAAATCTAAATATGCAAAATATTATCAATTCTTGAACTTATGCAGTGCACATTTTATTCAATCATAGCATTTCATCATAGTTTTTAAACGACTTTTTTATTTTCGCATATATAAAGGACTCTTACAGCGAAAGTCTTAAAAAGTTATAAAAATAATTTCCATATCAAATTTCGAATAGGGCGGATAGTTTCAGGGGAAGTTGTACAATAGCTCCCATATAAATTAAGTATTAGTTATCGCATCTAAAGGAGTAATGAAGCACACCGGAAAAAGCTAGTATTAGAAAACTTTTGGAAATTTGATTCCATTTTGCAATTAATTCTTTTTTTTTTTTTGAAACGATTTTAAATAGTAATTGATCGTATATTTCAGATGAATGCAGATTTTAATAGATATTCAATCGTCAATGATTAATGCAATCCCAAATTTGAATCAATCCTATTTGCAATTTAATCACTTTTTAAAAGATCTTTTATAACAACTCTTTAGATTATTGATCCCAAATTTTGCACGATTTAAAGAATTAAGTGTATTTTATGCAATTTCAGATCTCAATCAATTTTATCCCTCATTTCATCATAGATTCTTACTAGATTTTATTTGTAGATTAACATCAATTTTAATTCACCCTAGTTTCAAACCAATTCCATTTAACAACGTTATCTTAATTTTCAATGATCATAAATCAATTCTAAATTTAAATTTTGATCTGTTAGTTAGTAATACTCAGATATTAATTCCAGATTTTAATCATTGACGTATTTCGATCATGAATTTTAATTCATTCACAATTAATTAAGCGTAAGTTTAAAATTATCTATTTACCCTAAATAGATAGACCCAAACTTGCTTTTATTCTGTCATATATTTCCACCAATTTCAGATTTATTCATTTTGAAATTTATTTATTTTTCAAATAATTAAATATTTTAATTGATTTCAAATTTCGTTCCATTTAAAATTCAATCAATCATGTGTTGAATGCAATCACATTTTTTTTATATTTCTTGCAATTATTCTCTTTTTTAAACGATATTTAAAGCAATTTTAGATTTCAATTAATTTTATCACTCACTCCATCGTAAATGTCAACCAATTCTTGACATAAATCAATTGTAGATATTCAATGCTTTATTTTAAACTAATTCCTATTTTTTTTTGTTATTAAAAATTTATCCAAAATTTCGAAATTTTTCTTTACAAAAAATACTAATTTAAAATCTTTTTGTATGAACAAAATATTTATTGGAAATTTCGACAAAAAGGAAATTTATTCCATTCCATTAAAAATTTCAACTGATTCGAGTTTTTAATCAATTTTAAATATGAATTTATTCAAGATTTCAATCTATCCTATCTATCTAAAACAGTTCGGAATATCGTTCAGTCTTACTTGCAATTAATTAATTTTCTATAAAAAGGAAAATTTACAAATAAATTTTTGTAAAAAATAATAATTAAAAATTTCTGTTAAAATATTTATCCTAAAATTGTATACAAAATTTTTCTTTATAAAACAAAATTTATTTAAAATTGTTCATAAATTTCTTATAAAATTTATTTATCGAAAATTTGATATAAAAAGATTAAGTAGTGGATTTTCAACCATCTTTAGTTTCTAATTTGATCTGGTAGTTTAGATAGTTCTAAATTGATCGCTTTAAAACTTTAATTAATCATTCTTTCGTTTTTTATTTAGTAAAATGACAAATGTGTTCCTTAACCTCTGATCAATTATTCTATTTAAAAACCATTGTTAGTTAATATATTACCAAAATGTTTGGCATTTTTCTCTAAACAAATAAAAGAATTTAAATTTTATTTTAAAACACAAGAATTTGAGAATTTGATGTTTTGTTATTAAAATTTTTAAAAATTATTTATTTGCAATAATAATAAAATCAATAAAAGAACAATAATTGCTTTTCTAAAACTCATAAAATGCTCTTTATTTGAATAGGTTATCAAGGCCAATAATTTTCCTTTATAAGCAATTTTACTTTACCTTTGTTAGTTGTTCCCAATTGTGACAGTCATTAAAGGCTTGTTGTAATATGGTGGCTAATTTTTTCTCTAGGACATGCATACGTTGGAAAAAAATGATTTGTTCTCTTTTAAAAGTTTGCCTTTTTAGTTGGTTGTATGAGAGATTTGTATCAGTGGTAAGGTATTGTTGGTGACCAAGATCAATTTTTAGTTTAGTCCATTCTTCAAAAAGTACTTTAAATTCTGTGTGAATCTGGAAAAATTAAAGTAATAAAAAATATATTTTATTAACATTTAGTACTTTTAGAACTCACCTGACGTAGACGTTCGGTTAACATTTTACCACGACAGCCACCTATTTCTAATTTCTCCAAACTTTGAAATGTAACCGCGGCCTCAAAAATCGTTTGCAATTCGGCTAGTTGTTCCAGAAAGCTTTCTAAAGCTAAACCAAAAACATCATCATTTGAAAATCGCCATAACTGAGTTACTTCTATTGAAGGAGAAGTTAAAGTTAAAGATTCCAAAGATGCCCAACTAGTGGCAGAGGGAGGCAAAGCCGGTAATATGGGATGATTGCTGGTATATTTGGCTTTATATTCTAATAATTTAGATCTGACAAAATAATTTTAAATATATATAATAATTTTCTTATTAAAAAAAGCCAACTCACTTAAACATTTCCAATATTTCTATAGTTCGGGAAATCTTTAAGAGACCCTCATTTCTTATTAAAAAAAAAAAGCCAACTCACTTAAACATTTCCAATATTTCTATAGTTCGGGAAATCTTTAAGAGACCCTCATCGGCATCTGTTTGGAAAAGTGTTGAAACCTCCAAATCTTCCCCAGCTCGTCTTACCAATAGATTACAAATGCAACGCAATAGTACAGTCATACGTTGTGTGGTACGATAATGTCTAGCATTGGACCAAATCAAATGCAAAATATGCACCAAGGGAGCTACCAATTCCTGGGCATTACTGAAGTTAACAGCATTAAATGTAGCCGTTTGACGTATTAAAGGTTGTAACCATAATGTTATATCTTTAGCTTCTTGCCAGGCATATACCAGCTTCTTAAATATTTTCATAAAAGGAGGATAGTAAGTTGAATCTATAGATTCTAATATAAAGGCCAATGATTTGTGCGATGTGGTGCTTAATTGTTCGTAAATATTTTTTAAATTTTGTTGACGATTTAACCAAAAATTAATTTCCTGTTGGGGCGTATTAACGGTTATGGTAGAACTTTTTATTGTCCTGTTGGTGAGTGTTAAGGAAGCTGGTAAGCAATCCGATTTTTCTTGTAAAATCTCATGGATCTGCGTTGTCCAATTGATAAACATTTCCTCAAGTTGTGAACGAAATTTGGGTTCTAAAGCAGGTTCAAGATTGCTGAAATGATTAGGAAAAAAAAATTAATATCATCATTAATTATAACAAGAAAGTATTTTTACAGACAAAGAATTTCTGTAGTAGCGATAAAAAAGTGGTTCTGAAGTAGTTAAAATATTTTATTTTAATTAAATTTTTTACTACACATAGAAAAAAGGGTTTATTGGAATTCGGTCATAATTAAATAGTTTTAATAACATGGAATGCAATTACACTATGTTTAAAAAAAGCTATATACATTAGAGATTTTTTTTGTTGAGGATTAAAGCTAAACTGATTTTAGGTTTTTGCAACTGAAAAAGTGGTAGTTTTCATAGGTTTGTGTCCTCACTAACTAATTATATTTATAATTCTAAAACCAAGTTCAACATTATGATTTTAAATTCTAATTATTGGTGATAGCAATCAAAAAATACAGTTATATAGTTCTTTACAAAGAATACAAAGAATGGAAGGCTTGTCAAAAAAAAAAAAAAAAAAAAATTGTTGTGAAAAAAAAACCTAACTTTAAGATTGTGTTAGACAAATTTTATTTATATGCATTAGTGCTGAAACCACACATTGTTGCACAAAAGAGTAATCCATAATTATTAAATATAATTCATCACAATTATGTATATTCGCAGATTTCATAAATTTTCATCTTTTGATGTGGATTACCTCCACAAATATAAATATAATTACATTTTTTTATATGAATTCTGTTTTATTTTAATACCAAAAGCAATTTTGTTCATTCAATTTAAATTTTTTTTGCTACGGGATTTAAAACACAATAAGAGTGCGTGACTAAATAATAAAAATATTGTGAATTAGTGAAAAAATGTGTCGCGAGTGTAATTTTCCTTAAAATTTAAAGGAAAGTTTTGTTTATTTTGTGTTGCTTTTCTTTACATTAAAAATGTAAAAAGTTTCAAAAAAATTAAAAGGAATTAAAAAAAGAACCTTAAAATTAAATTTAAATGGTAGGTAGTTTTTAATTATTTTTTGGGTTTTTGCTACTGTTAATATTTTTTAGGTGCCTAAGCAAAGCAAAATTATACTAACTTTGTCCTCCTGAAATGCAAATTTGTGTTTACCGCTTTGAAAACGGTTTTTATTCATACCAAAAGTGTTCAACAAACATAGATACTTATCGTGGCACTTTAAACCAGGTGTATGGTACCTATTTTCTTGGAAAAAAGTCAAATATGATTTGCTTGGTCTAAAGTCATTAGTTGAAAGAAAAATTGAGAAAACACAATTCTCAGTTCTTCAGTAAATTGTTGTAAATTTTTTATTTTATATTTTTAATCCGATTTTATTTTTTCCAATAAAATAAAGAGTATATATAAAAATATGTAGTACCTTTCACTGAGTCAATATTTTATAAAGGTAGCATGTACCATTAATTTAGCAATAGAATAGTACTTGTAACCAAATTTAGGATAGTACTTGTAGCCGATAAAATTCAGTTGCTACAACGAATCTGTTTTCTCTGTGTATAAAAAATGAAATCTCAAACAATTTAATATTCCTCTAAATATCGCAGAATTAAATTCTTCTAAAATTAAAAATCTTTGATATTTTTAAAACAAAACTTTTGTATTTTAGATACTTTCAAAATTTTTAATTATATTTTTCCGCCTGCTAATTATATTATTTTCTCAAAGTCAATCAAAATTGCTATTCGCTAAACATTTAAGTTTAATTAAATTATATAATAATTTGTTTAAACTATTTTTTATTTATTTTTTTCTTTCATTTGCATTCTCATTTACATTTGGCCGACTCTGTTGTTATAAAAATATTTTACTTTATTTTTTCAGCTCATTATACTGTAACTAATATAGCAACAACAAACTACTTAAAGTTTTGACTGCTTCTAGTGCGTTAATTAGCTGTTGCAAGTAACTAAATTTTTACTTAGCGAAAAAAGAAAACAAGAGAAAAACTTAAAAGTACAAATATTGTGTGAAAATTTTTGCGAATCAAAACTTTAAGGACGCTCTAATGAGCATTTACTTTATACATTTCACGTTATAGTTAAATAGAAATATTTTTAATATAAAACAAGGCAAACTAAAGTGGAGGAGGAACAAAAAATTTGCTTTTAGAAAAAAAAGTTAAAATTCCTGCCAAAGAGTAATGTTGGTTATTTATAGTTTAAAACAACTTGTAAGCAATTTCTACAAGCAATTGAGTGCTTGGAAAAAAACGAAACATATTTCCAAAGTTATTAATATTAAAAAAAGTATAGGAAATATTTAGAGGAGAAAGAACAACAATTAAGTCGTCTTATATGACAGATTTTATATTGCTCATATTAAATGCTTAGTAAAAAAAATAAAAAAAATGTTTACTGAAAAGTAGAAAAATTTATGAAAATTTTCTAATAAAAAGAAAATTTATCAAAAAATTCTTATGAAAGCAAAATTTATTAAAAGTTTTTATAAAAAAGGAAATTCATCAAAAATCTCTAAAAAAGTTCTAGTTAAGTCTTAGTTCAGTTCTTTTTCAGTTCTAGTTCAGTTCTAGTATAGCTTCAGTTCTAGGTCTATTTCACTTCTAGTTCAGCTCTAGTTCAATTCTAGCTCAGATCGGTTCTAGTTCTAGCTCTATTTCAGTTCTAGTTCATTTCTCGTTCAGCTCTAGTTCAGTTCTAATTCAGTTCTGGTTCAGTTCTTGTTCAGTTCCAGCTCAGTTCTAGTTTAGTTTTAGTTCAGTTCTAGTTAAGTTCTAGTACAGCTTTAGTTCTAGGCCTATTTCACTTCTAGTTCAGCTCTAGTTCAATTCTAGCTCAGATCAGTTCTAGTTCTAGCTCTATTTCAGTTCTAGCTCTTTTCTCGTTCAGCTCTAGTTCAGTTTTAATTCAGTTCTGGTTCAGTTCTAATTCAGTTCCAGCTGAGTTCTAGTTCAGTTTTAGTTCACTTCTAGTTCAGTTCTAATTAAGTTCTATTATAGATTTAGTTCTAGGTCTATTTCACTTCTAGTTCAGCTCTAGTTCAAATCTAGCTCAGATCAGTTCTAGTTCTAGCTCTATTTCAGTTCTAGTTCATTTCTCGTTCAGCTCTAGTTCAGTTCTAATTCAGTTCTGGTTCAGTTCTTGTTCAGTTCCAGCTCAGTTCTAGTTCAGTTTTAGTTCAGTTCTAGTTAAGTTCTAGTACAGCTTTAGTTCTAGGCCTATTTCATTTCTCGTTCAGCTCTAGTTCAGTTTTAATTCAGTTCTGGTTCAGTTCTTGTTCTAGTATAGTTCTAGTTCAGTTCTGGTTCAGTTCTAGTTCCGTTCTAATTCAGTTCTAGTTAAGTTCTAGTTCTAGTTCAGTTCTAGTTCAGCTCTTGTTCAGTTCCAGCTCAGTTCTAGTTCAATTTTAGTTCAGTTCTAGTTCTAGTATAGTTCTAGTTCAGTTCTAATTCAGTTCTAGTTAGGTTCTAGTTCTAGTTCAGTTCTACTTCAGCTCTAGTTCAGTTCCAGTTCAGGTCTAGTTCCAGTTCGGTTCTAGTCCAGTTTTTTTGGTTCGAATAACTTATCGAAAAATGAGTATAAAAATAAAATTTTCTATAAAAGAAAAATCAACTAGTCTCGGGATATAATTTTAATCGAATGAAGTAAATCAGGTCGAAAATTATCAAATTTTTTTGAATTTTATTTCTTATTTAAATATACATAATGAAATTTAAACCCCTGATGGTAGATATTTTATACTCATTTAATTTATTAAAACACCATGAAGGCTTTTTGAGTTAAATTATCTAAATAAACTTATGCTTTGACTTGTTATTGCGTAACAGTCTGATTTAACTATTCGATGAGAAAAAAAAAGAAAAAATGAAAACAAATATTTTGGTTTTCACATTCTACACATTTATATTCTACAGAACTTTCAGAAGATAAAGTTTTTATCTTTTCACTCATTTTATATTAAAGACAACTGAAAAATTTCAGCACTAAACTCATTTCCATTTAATTTCACTTGCTTTCTCAATTTAAGAAACACTAATGAATATTATATATATATATATATATATATATATATATAGTATTTATAGGCCTAAATTTATGCTTTTCAACTCAAATTTTTATTTTTCCTTTGTTTTCTTATTTTTATTTCTTATTCATTATAAAATTCCCCATAAGTAATGAATTTCAAAAGCCAAAACGCAAAAAAAAAAAAAAAAAATGACCAGAACTATTTACACACATTTCAGCAAATGAACAGTTCATTGATTGACCCATTTTTGCCAACATTTTTCATTCTATTTTTGAGGTTCTGTTACTAATTTTCTTCCATCTATCTATTCTTTTTCATATTCCCAAATATTCGAGAAAATAAAAATTAATAGTAAAATAGTTTTTATGTTTTTTTCTCACTCAGTATTAAATTTTTATCTACTCTTATGTGCCAGAGTATATACAAACATTTATTGAAGTTAGAAAATGTTCTAAAAGATACAAATACAATGAAATACTTAAATGTTTCTTGTCTTGTTATATAATATACTTACATAGTTGTGTTGTATTATATGAATGTATAAAATGTAAAAGACCTTTAAAGTTATTCAATACTCTTAAAACTATAAATTCTTGGCCAATTTGTACGCATTTACATTGTTCTTTTTTGGTATGAGTGTGTATGTTTAAGAAAGTGTATTGTAATGGGTTTGTATGTCTTTTATATTTTAGGGTAGGAAAGACATGTGAAACCTGCTTTCGTTAGGCCTTCTCAAAGGAATTAATTTTTATTATCAAATTATTTGAATCCTGTTTTTCTAAAAAAGATTTTCATAAGCCCTAAATTATTTTCTAAAGTGTAATTAGAAAAATAGCAATTATTGGTGTAAAAGTCTGTGAATGTAGAATGGAATTGTTGAGCCTTTTGGTAGGCGGTTTTTAACAATCCTTTTACTTCGTATATCTATATCTATTGTAGGTTCCAGTAAGTATATATTTAAGTTTGTGTACTTATGTATTTCAATTGGTTATTCCGTTTTCTGTGTAGCACGTTTTATAAAATGCTCTTGTTCACTATGTATAAACACTTTGGTGCTCACTTTTTGTTCTTGTAGTTGGAGTGTAATATTTAAATACGTTTTTAAGGATTTATGTAGCTATGTTTCTTCTTTCGAATGAACTAAGTCGAAAGTAATCGAAATGCCTAGAAATTTATTGGTTTTATTGTTCGATTTAAACATTAAACGGTAAAGTAAAAGAGTTAATTTTTTACTTTAGGGAATCTGGAAAGAAATTTTAATTTTATATTCCACTCAAACTAAATAACTTCAATAACTTTCAACATGTAGTTTCATATAGAACTGAATTAGGATTGAAATAGGATTGAAATAGAACTGAACTGGAACCGAAATAGAACTGAACTAGAAATGAACTGGAACTGAACTAGAACTAAACTAGAAGTAGAACTTAACTAGAACTAGATTAGAACTGAACTAGAACTGAACCAGAACTGAACTAGAATTATACTAGAACTAGAACTGAACTAAAACTGAACTAGAACTGAGCTGGAACTGAACAAGAACTGAACTAGGACTGATCTGTTCTAGAATTGAACTAGAGCTGAACTAGAGCTGAACTAGAACTGAACTATAACTGAAAAAGAACTAAACTAGCACTTTTTTTTAGAGATTTTTGATAAATTTCCTTTTTTATAAAAACTTTTAATAAATAATAAAAAAAAGTTTTAGTTCAATTTAAATACGTATGGAGAACAAGTTGAAAAATGATAATTCGAATTGCAGTTCTAACAGTTCACATAATTTGTTGTTTTTATTTATTTTTTACATTGACTGCATAGCACTATAGAACTGAACTTGAACTGAACTAGAACTGAACTTGAACTAAACTAGAACTGAACTAGAACTGAACTGGAACTGAACTAGAACTGAACTAGAACTGATTTAGAACCGAATTAGAACTTAGCTACAACTGCAGTAGAGCTGAAATAAAATTGAACTAAAGCTCAGAACAGAACTAGAACTTAACTGAAACTGAGAACTGAACTAGAACTGATTTAGAACTGAATTAAAACTTAGCTGCAACTGTAGTAGAGCTGAAATAAAATTGAACTAAAGTGGAGAACAGAACTAGAACTTAACTAAAACTGAGAACTGAACTAGAACTGATTTAGAACTGAATTAGAACTAAATTAAAACTGAACTATAAATGAATTAGAACCGAACTATAACTGAACTAGAATTGAACCAATTTCGGGAAAACTACAACTTATTTTGGATTTTGCCCTTTTAAGGGTTAAATCGTCCTTTAAACTGAAGTTTACTTAAAAATTTTTCAGTTGTTTTGTTTTCCAAAAAAATATTTATTCAGTTTTTATAAGTAAAAATACTCAAACTAAGTTTAATATTACCTTGTTTTCTTAAAAAAAAAATTGTTCAATGAAATTGTTTAAGCAACTGTTAGTTGGATAAGGATACAAGGAGTATCACAACCACTAGCTTCAACTACTTACCCCTGTTTAATATGACTTGCAACTTGTTCAATGACTGTTGGCGAAACTAATAACGATAAAATTGTTCGATTGTTGGTTTTGCCTTTAATCTGTAATAATAAAAAATAAAATAATAATAAAACGAATAGGTAAGCTGTTGTTGTAATAATAAAGACTAGACAGACAATGAATGGTTTTTACATGAGCAACCTGAAGAAACAGCTTGTCCAATACATCTTAAATCCTAAAAACATACCCTCAAAATGAAAATTAATAAATACCAAGACCAGCTGTACTTTACTCAAATGTAAATAAATAAGAAAAAATAATAATTGTTTTGTACAAGCTTGTATTTAAGGATAATGTTGAATTATCCTTAAGAATTTGTTATATTAGAAAAAATTTGTTTATTTTGTACAAACTTTTAATATTTGAGTGTATTTAAGAATTTTCTTTTTAGTTAGAAAAATTATTAACGATTATCATAACAAAAATAATGAGTTTTGTTAGTATTTGCAAAATACTTGTAAGCTAAATATTGTTATTAAAATTTAATAAATTTTGAAATAAAATACAAAATGTACGAAATTGTTACTAAAAGTAATATTTGCTAAATATTGAAAAAATAAAAAAAAAAAAAAAAAATGGTAATAATGTTAATCTTTAAGAAATGAATATTTATATTTTGCAAATATAACTAATAAAAAATTTTGTAAAGAATAAGCATAGTAAGACAATATGTTTTTCACGGTAATTTTAAAGAGCTTTAGAAATCTTTTTAATAATAATAGTTTGACAGCAAAGTAAATGTTAACTGGATTATTGAATACTAAGAAGTGGAAAGTATCTAAAGTATCTAATTTTTTCACCAAATTTACATCTACCAATTAATCTATTTCATTTTTACATTGATCATTTTTCACTTACCTCTGTTAATGTATTCCTTACATCTTTCATGCGTGCATTTAAATCTTTACCCACAACTTCGGGCCAGAATTTACGATTGAGTGAATTCTGCAATAATGGTTGCAATATTTCATCAAACAATACAGCCAATGTTTCGATTTTACTATGTACAGGAAAATCACCACAGATTACTTCACGACCATAGTTATCCCTAGTTAATGGTGTATGTAGTTGACGTTTTAAAAAATATACACATTTACCACGCGGTACACCATCTAGAGTAGAAAAACTGCTTGAGGGTGGTGGTAGAGGAGCCAGTAATGCTGTGGCCGCTGTCATAGCTGCGGAAGCAGCTACAGTAGCAACAGCAGGAGCCATTACTGTGGATGTTGCTACTAATGAAACTTCAATATTCTTTTTATAATTTCCCACCAACTCTTCGTTTGATAAAGTATTGTCTAATAATGAGTTAGATGTTGTAGCTGTCGTTGTGGTATTGGGGGGAGCCACAGCCACTGTTGCTGAGTTTACTAGTGATAATGTTGCTGTTGCTGCTGTTATAGTTTTAGGCATTAGTATGGCGTAATTATGATGATACAAATCGTTTATTGAATTTTTTGGTATTAAATGTCCAGCTGGATTGAGTGTCATAACAAGTAGACGTCTTTGTGTATTGTTTAGCCAATCCAACAAAATGAGCTGGAAAATTAAATTGAACAAACATAAGAGGGATGCAGAACAAAAATAATACTCGATTACTTTATATCCTTCAATAATATCATAAACAGTATCATAAGAGTCATTAACCATGTAGTTTTTTGGTCCAACCCCTTGTAAGTTGAAGTTATTTGTTGTTAGTTTTTGTCATTAGTAACGTTTTTATTGCAAATTGCAGCAGATTAATTGAACTAACAGAATTCAAAAACATAAACTTTGTGTGAAAATTATTGAAAACCGTTTAAAAAAAAAGGTTAACTTTTTTAGTTTTTCTTTGTTTTTGTTTTCTGTTTGCTCCTAATCCTTAGTTTATGGAGTGTTATCAACATTTTAACAAACTGTCATTAACCATAAATTTTTAGAAGAAAATTTCGTTTCTTTTTCTTTTTTTGTTGTTGATACTAATATGATATTTTATGGAGTTTGTTTAATGTTTTGAGTAACTTTTTACTTATTTCTGTGGGTATAGATACAAAGAAATATAAATTTAGGATTATAACAAGAATCTTAATAAGATAAAGTTGAGGCCGGGAGAGATAATTCGTTTTAACATTCTAAAGTTCAAGAAGTTTACTTAATTCCTCATCATAGGACACCAATTTTTAACATTAAGGCTAAATATTTTTATATATCGCTACCTAAAATGCATAAATTTATAAATAAATTTATATATCGCCACCTAAAATGCAAAAGGTCGTAACCACTGAAATATCAAATATTGGGTTTTTATTGGGTTATAATATACTGACCCAAATTACATCTGCATTTTTTCATATTCATGTCTTCAAAAATTACATAAATATTAACAAAAGTCAAAAATATTGTTTGAAGTATATTTTTGCTTATTTTACCTTTAAGTAAATGATTAAAAAATTTTACTTAATTGCTTAATTTTAAGGCAAGAAATTCAAAATAGGGTTACGGCCTTTTGCATTTTCATAATGTTTCTTTCTTATGCTCTAAAATATAAAAAAGTGCAGTATAATTTTAAAGTAGTTGTTAAATATATAAAACTGTGAGTTTGGAGGAAATTGTAAATAAATTTTTATCTAAAATTAGTTTTGTCAATAATTCTCAAGCGGAACTGCGGTCCTATGCGATCACATACATGTATGTCCTATAGACATATAGTGTAGCATTGTCTGTCTGTTAATGTTAACTTCACGAATACCTTTAAGATCTTAAGAATATGAATATTACTCCAATGCATCGTAAATGTTGCTGATCATGATCACAGTGGTCGCTTCATAAATGGCCGAGTTGTGAGCGAAAATGATTTATGTTTTGAAAATTGTAAAGTCTGTTCTTCTCATATCTCTCAGAAATTTTCTCTATATATGCATTCCATGAGACATCAAATATGAAATGAACTTCGGTCTTCCGATTTGGTTCATATTTGGCATACACATACTTTATACCACCAAATAAACATAACTATTTTAATTTTTTCAATTAACAGAAAATTTGGGGTTTATTCGCGATTCTAATTCTATAAAAATCAAAATGTCTCACAAAGTCATATTTTTACTTATCCATATCTTTTGAAAATTAAGTTCGATTTTATTAATTTTGACGGTATAAGAAAGAAAACGTAGTAATCTTTAAATATCATAATAGTAAAAAAAAATAATAAGTTTTTAGAGAAATGCATTTCTGAATGATGTATTTTTTCGAAGCACTCTTAAAAGAGTTCTTCCCCTGCGATATTTTATTCTTTCAAATAAAATTTAATTCAGTGAAAGTTTCTATTTGACGGAAAGTTCTAGTAAATTTTATTTTAATTTTCTTTTATTTTTTTATAAAAAAAGCCAACATATTTCTTCATAAAAAAATTCACTTATTTTAAAAACATTTTTTATATGAAATGAAGAAATTAAAAATCAATTTAGGAGAAGTTTCCAAAAAAGATCCGAAAAATGAAGTTGCATCATAATGCACATATTTTAAACAGAATTATTGTTTTAATTATGGGATTTAAAGAGAACATAATTCCTTCCTCTTCGCTTTTTATTTCAGTGAAATCGGATTATTACTTAAAATGTTATGAATATTTAAACCTTAATACTTTGCATATTTTTGGTAATTTTTCCCCGAAATTCCAAATAATAAAAATTATTATATCAAATTTATTCCCCTCGTAAATGTCTGCTTAATCTCAATCTTAAGAAAATCGGACGACACAAATTAAAAAATCGAAATTTTTTCATTGATTTATCCTGGAATTCATGGTATGCAGTACGAATTCAATTTGCAAACTATCTATTATTGCAACAGTCTGATTTGCACATCCAGTACTTTCTTTACATTACTGGATTAATAATTTCTTTGCAAACAATTATCTCCCAATTAAAATATACATTGTAATGAATCCAAATTACCTTTTTGTCAAATGTGTTTTTTTTTTGATTCAAAAAAATAGTAAACATTGCATAAATCATTTGTTTTTTCTTTTACTTAATTTAAAACGGTTGCACAAATCGATCCCGCACTGTATTTCGTCGGAGAACTCATTCAAATCAGTTAAAAAAATAAAAAAGACAAAATAATGAAAAAATTAGGTTTTTATTTAAAATTGGTGGTAACATCTGGTTGAATTAAAAAAAAAAATAAATTTTCCCAAAAATTTTAATTAACTCTTTAGTGTGTTGTGATGCATATATGAATCAACCATTTTTTCTGTTGTAATATTTTAATCGCATAATACTGATATCAAATATTAACAGATCTTAAAATATTGAAGTCAGTATATTTTGCTCTCTGGTTCATAATGAATTATAAAATTTATTAAAAAAATTTTTTTTGATAAATTTAAAGAATAAAATTATTATTTCTTTAATTATTTTATAAATTTTGTAACGAAAATAAATTGCTTCGCCCAAAGATCAAAAGATGCGCATTTAAAGGTTAATAATTTTTTCATAAATTAATCAATTTAATTAAGTAACCCTTTTAAAAACCCTATTTTCCAAAAAATAATAAAAAAAAAAAAAAATATTGAAAAATAATAAAAAAAAAAAAAAATATGATAGTTAAAAATTAAAATTGAATAAAAGTTTTAATTTCCAAAAAAGTACCCATTTTCGAAAAATATAAAAATTACAAATTTAAAAAAAGTGATTTTTTTTTTTTAGTTTAAATTTGGAAAAAAGTAACTATTTATTAAAAAAGTTGCAATTTTTAATTTTCGAAATAACTGCAAAAGTGCAAAAATTTTCCAAACAGCACGAATTTTCAAGAAATTTTTGAAAAATATACAATTTTCCATGAAAGTACTAATTTTGTTCAAAAAAAGGTACGCATTTTTTAAAAAAGGGCCATTTTAGTAACAATTTGTAGTACTAAATATTAAAAAAAACAATTAAAATATCAAATACATTAATTTATAGTACTTGAAAAGAAGTATGTAAAAAACAATTTTATCAAAATGTTCAAATATTCAAAAATGTACAACTTGCGAAAATATAACAAATAACTTTGTATTTATAAATAGTTACTATTTAGAACAAGAAAAAATTTTATACAAAAGTAAACATTTTTCGTAATGTAAGCAATTTATTTTTAAAATTTTAAATTTAATTAGTAGGCAGCATTTATTAATAATAGAAAAAAAGCGAGTCCAAGTTATTAAGAAAAAATTACCATTAAAAAAGTACATAAATATTATACATTTTTTCAATAAAACAAATCCTGAAACATACCAATTAATGGAGAAAGGAGTATTTTTTCAATAGAAACATTTTATAAAACCATTTTTCAAAAAAAAGTGGAATTAAAAACTTTTTAAATTAAAAAGAATTAAAAAAGAAAACCAAGAACATTTTTTTAAAGAAGAAAGAAGTACAAAATTTCCAAAAAATACTTACACAAACAAAATCTCAAGCAACAATATGCAACTTTATTTTTTTAACGTAACATAATATATAAGATTTTTGTGCCAGTAAGATTTTTGTGTCAAATTCGCTCTCTGAGAGAATTATTTCATGTGTAGATTCAAATGTTAGTATTATAAGATATATTATGAGACTGTTGTGATGAGATTTTTCTACACAACCATCTTATAAGATGAACTGTCCAAAAAATACACATATACGAAAGTTTGTTTGTGTGTGTGCATGTGTATTTCCGAAATTACTGAAAAATAATTTTTTTTTGTAAAATTTTTTCCTTTTAGTGTTTGTTTTACATGTTAAAAAAACATTTTTATAAAATTTGTTCTAAAAAAGTGCGAATTGCTTAAATAAAAAGGACATGTTTACCCTGTGACTGATTGAAAATAATGATATCTTATAGGATTTATTACAATACATGTACCCCTTATTTAACATTTAACATAATATATATAAACAAAATGGTTACACTCTTTTGCGTTATCTCACATATTATATCAACGCTAATCTCAGTTTAGTATTTCGCTTTAGTATTTTTCTTGGATTAATTGAGCAGTGCAAATACAATTTAATAGACAAATTTACTAAGTGGAAAGAGTACAGCTATATAAAAAAAACATGAAAACCCCGTTTCCAAATCCATCTAATTATGCCCGTCTATTTGTCCTTTTAACCATTTGTCTGTGAAAACAAAACAATGAAATTCAGATAAAATGTTATCTATTGATATAGATATCAGAGAGATCAGTTTGTTAACTTACTTAATTTGATATTCAGTCCAATCATAAGTATTCCCAAGAAATTTATTTCCCACGGAAAAAAATATTTCACGAGAGTTTGTTTTTCCCTTAACGAAATTTATTTTTCACAACAGGATAACAGGAAAAACTGAGAAATCTCACGCAAAATGTTTGTTTACGATTGGCCTGATTATTTTTTAACTGAGACTAGCCTAATTCCTTGCAATGCGTGTAAATTTAAATTCTTTAAAATTGCTGCATAACAATAATATATCCCAGCAAAAAACAAAACTGAAAAAGTAATTATGAATGGAATAAAGTACTTAATGCTAAAAAAGAGCTGCAGGATGTTTTCTTTTCTTTATGATTCTTCTTCATTGCTTTTGAAATTCTTCTCTTAAAATAATGTTTACATAATTTTTGAATACAAATGTTGTTTAAGATTTTCTTTAAGATAATAAAATTAAAATTTTTAAAAACTATTAAGCTTTTTTCCTGCTAAAATTACATTTTTTTTTGCTTATTTGGAAGCCATTATACTCTACACTACCAAAGGTGGAGATGGTAATATGCGTTTGGGTATTATGATGTTTGTAATATCCAAAAATATTGTTATAAGACCCATCTTGATGATTACCAATCAGCTTCTGGGTCAATTTAATGATGTTCGTTATAACATTGAAAATGTTTTATAATTTTTTTTTCTTTTAATTTAAAAAGTCAACTAAAATTTTCATAAACGACAGGAAAAAAAATAACAAAATCATTTGAAGAAACTGTCTGCAGTTCATTTTGAACATTTGATTTTGATTTTTCATATTACAATGTCTGCGTGACGCACACATTCTCAAGCTCTCTCAATTTTACTAACACATACTTATTGGAGAAGCTTATTCAGTATGTGTCTATGAGGCGCTTTAAATATAGTAATTGAAGAAATCTGGTGCTTTAGGGGTTTAAATAATTTGTAGATGAGGACTTAGTGGATTGTAATTTTTTGCTATAATTAGCACCAAAAGTCGTCTATGGTATAATTTCTTGGTTACTCAAGAAATTATACGAGGGTTGGTTAAGAGATGTTAGGGATTAGATTTTAGGGTTAGAGAAAATTAGGTGAGTTGTGTGAATGTGTGTGTGTGACTATATGTGCGTGAGCTCACCTTTATGTTTGTGTACGTGTGAATGTGTAGCATTACAAGAATTATAATCTCCAGTTTCGAAAAAAATACAATTTTATTGTAAATAAAAACTTAGTGATTATTACATTTAAATTCCAAATAAATTGTTATTTGTTCTAGATGATAAATATTTAGCGTAGATTAAGATTTTAATTTCAGATTTGAGTAAAACAATTAAGTTAACAAATGAATGTTGTAAGATTGATGGTTGAAAATGAAAAACCTAGCTTAAACGTAAGCCTGGTATCCTCACCTAAGTTACATTGGTGCTTTTAATTTCCAAAATAATTCAAAAATAACAATTCACAATAATTCAAACTACTTGATAGAACTACTTTTACATTAGTGGTAAAATTCAGTTAAAACATTTAAATTCAAAATGTGAAAATTAAAAAGGATAAAGTACATATCTAATAATATTAGTAAAAATTAATAAATAATTAATAAAGAAAACAATTAGACATGTTTAATTGTTTATATAAAATCTGGGATTTTATACAGTAATATTTCAATAACATTTAGCCCATATAAGTTATATATAAGCATAATTCTGTATGTCAAATTTCTGGAAGTTCCTTATATAATTGACCATAGCTTTCATATAAACTCCTCTTCAGAAAATCAATTTTACGTGTGTAAATCCTATAGAAATGTTAGTATCAAGTTAATATTTGACACGTATAACATTTATATTAGTAGAAATAAAATTTTATGAAGACCGATCCCTAATTGTCCATAGCTCTCATATAAAGTATACTTCCGGGAATCACACTAAAATGCATAAATAACATAATATATGTATACGAATGCTTCACAGAAATATACGCTACGCTTAATAAAAGCATCGGTCCACAATTGGCCACAGATCCCATATAAGATCCCTCCCCGAATTTTGCTGCACATACACAATGGTGTAAGGTCTAATAATGTAATTGTCGGGCTTGACCGAATATATCTTTCTTATATGCCAAAACAAAAACTGGTTTCGAAAAACTAAATTTCGAAAACTAAATTGTTTATATACCTTGTTTTTTTTTTTGTTGACACATTAATTTTTTTTTCACTTGAATACATTTTTGTATATTTATTTTATGAACAAAATTTCAAATATTTTTCTTGATATGACAAATAAAATTAATCAAGGAAGCCAAATATATTAATTTTTTTCTAATATATAAAAGCTTTCTGTTCTGAAATCAATTGAACAGGCTCTATCATAAATATTTATTTTAGTAGTTTTTAATTTGTATGGAAGAACTTAATATGCCGTTTATACTAATGGTCTGATTCAGTACGACAATCAAATTGTTTGAAATTAAAATTTGTATGAAAATTTCTCAATTTTTCAAATGTTTTTTGAGTAGTTTTCATACAAATTTTATTTTCAAACAATTTGATTGTCATACTTAATCAGGCCCTAAGATAAAAACAAGTTCATTTTTGAAAAACTAAATTTAAAAGACCGAATCGTTTACATACCTTTTTCCTCTCGAAAAAACGTATGTAATGTTGTTAAAAACGTTTTTAACAACATTTTAAAAATAATTTGCACACAAATTTTATAAAACAAATGAAATAATTCAAAAAATTTGACCATTTTCTGTTTTTCATTATATGCAAAAGCTTAATTTTATGAAAATAATCAAACAGGCTGTATAATAAATATTTATTTTAGTAGTTTTTATTTGGTTTTCAACAAAAGCTAGACAAAAATGGTTTTTGATTTATATTGAAAAACTAAAGACCGACTGAAGTCAAAAACTATTAGTTTTTGTTTGGTGTAAATGGCATATAAAAAATGTATGTAGTTTTTCAATCAAAAAACTGTCAGTGTTTGTTTTTTGTAAACTGAATATTACTTGTTTTTAGTTCTACTTTTGAAGCACTGAAAATGTTTATTTTTGGAAACTCTTGCTCATTTTTTCGCTGGAATATAATAGAATGGAAATATATTGTATGTTTATGTGGGAAAGCTTTCAGAAAAATTATCTTGTAGTCACCCAGTTATAATATGATATAAGATACAGGGTTTCAAAGTTGACCACCTTGAACATGGAAAAAATTTTAATTGTACGAAATAAAAATTGTTCATGCTCGAAGTCGTGTAACTTATACTGTATTAGAACTTTATGAGCGCTATTAACTTTAAAATCTTACTTTAAATTTATTAAATAAAATTGTAATTTCGCTACTTAATAAATATATTCAACTAAAATCAAATAATTGTTTGTATTAAATTGTTTCAGTTGCTAAAAACACTTTCGTTAAAGTCATAAATTTTTGATATTTTTAAGAGGACTCATAAATAAATGTACAATTACTTTTTTCGACACTATTGAAATGCAAGACAAAATATTTGTTTTACACAAAAGTAATGTGTTCCAGAATACATTATAAAAAAATTAAAAATACAAGAAAACATGCTGCGAGCAGTTTAGGAATAAATTAATAGCTAGTAGGAAATTTAAAGGTAATATTTAAGCATTTGACTAAGTTCAAGATTAAGAATAAAATTAGGAGTCTTAAAATAAATTAATAATGCATTTATAATTATGTAATTAGATCTAAAACTCTCTAATATATTTTACAACAAAATTTACCAAGATTCCATGTAATTAGTCTAATATTATCTTGAGTTTCGTTTTAAATATTTAAGTTTCAAATGAAAGCTAAATAAATATTTCTTTTTCGTTAAAAAAGCGCCGTTTGGCTTTTTTCATTTTTAGTCCTTTTAGGAAAAAAATTTCTACCCACAATTTTAAATATATGAACATGTTGTCGGTTATAAATTTTATTATATTGTTGTTGTTCTTATTACTATTAAAATATAAAACAATTGTTTGAATATTTAAGCATTATGTCTGTGTATATTTATTATTTATTATCCTGAATTGTTTTTATGCATTTATGTAATAATTTAAGTATTTATTATTACCATTGCCACTTTTTGTGTATTTGTTAGGTTGGCTTAAAACGAGCATGAACTACAACTAAGTAGTTTATGCAGTTTTAAATGCAAATGCTTTCACATGAATTGAGATATTTATTTAATAAAAACAATTAAAATGTATTTACACAGGATATCTTAACTGTGTATGAGTATAGTGAGTTAAATAATAATAGGTACATTAGGCAGTAAAGCGTTCGATTCAATAATATTTTTCTAATCAAAAATAATTGTTTCACAAACAAAATTGAATTTCGAAAATTTAACTTTATTCGATTTCATTTTGTTTCATGAATTTTTCAGGAATTTTTGTATTCTAGAAATCCAAAATGACTTTATTGTATATCATTTCAAATCGACAAGAGAAGACTAAGTGAAATTTATAACATATATATTATGAAATTTGTCACTGTCTGCTTACTTATTGGTATCAAATAATAATTAATTTATGCATTTTAAAGTGGTTTTTGGATATGGACTTTATTGGTCAATTATAGACCGAACTTCGTTAAATTTGGTGCTTAGATTTCGATTATGTAAAATTTATTTGTGTAAATTTTATTAAAATAGTAAAGTACTTAAAAGGACATATTTAAAGGTTCACTTGAAGAGTCAGTCTGCCAAATGGACCAATATCGTTAAATCGACTCAAAGATTCTGATTTCGAGTCAAATATCATAGGTATTTCTTAAGAGAATGTATAGGGGTTGAAAAAAAAAACATTATTTAATCAAAACAAAAATTACCCTTTACTTATAAGATTGTAAATTTATTGAGGCTTTTGCAAATTGGAAAAAAAACACCGTAAAAAAGAAAAAGACTCTCAACAAAATGTAAACATCTGCCATTGGATGCAATAGTTAGCAATTTATGTCGCAAAATATGAAAGAAATTGCTAGAGAATGTGGTTTGTATAAATCTTTTGAAAGAACATCTTCTATCCAAATGTTTGGCATAAATATCGACCAAAATGTTAGGAATTTAATTTCAATAGAACTACTTTTAATAGAACCACTTTTAAATAAAAATGCTTGTTTTTCTATAAAAACGTATAACAAAATTGTTTTTAAATATTTTTATTTTATTTTTCTTATAATAATTTACTGTCAGTTAATTGAAACAAAATTAAAACGAAATCGATGAAAAATTAAATTAACTGAAATTACAATTCGAATTACGGAACACATTAAAAATAATTGATCGATTTCATTTTCACTTTCGATTTGAAATCACTTCGAAATACAGAACATGACCGATTAGATTGCTTTTCTGCAATATTTCTTTTCCCGTGAAACGGGAATGAAAAATTTAATTTCCCGGGAATTCGCTTGAATTTTTTAAAACTTTAGTTATAAGAAAAAAGGCCACGATTTTTTATAAAGTTATTATTTTTATTAAATTAAACAAAACGAAACATTATAAATCATACTGAATTAACGAAAAATTGATAAAAAAATTTCAAATATTTTATAGAAATAAAATTAGTACCTTTCGTAGTTTGTGTTAAAAACTGTGTCTCAGATTTTTACATTATTGTGTTGGTTTTTAAAAATATGCAGCAATCTATTGCATCGATTTCATTACAAATAGCTTGTCGTTTATTTTCACTTTATTTCTCTAATTTACGTTATTAATTCTTTTTTCTACTAATTCTTTAAAAAGTAAACATAAATCTGGAAAATACCAAAAAATTTATTCTCAACAATGTTTTTCGGATCAATCATAGTGTTCAGAAATCTGTTGAAAATAATCTCATATACGTATGAATACAATACATGAGATTCGTTTTTTATAAGTATTTTGAAGTTATAATATTTACACCTAACATTTTCATATCCATTACTTGGATAAGAGATGCTGTTGCAAAAGAAAATGTTGTGTTAGAATGAAAAATCTCCCAACCAAGTATTTTTTCTTTTATAATAGTGAGTATTTTCGAAGTTCAGCTTATTTAAAGTTCATTTCAATAAATCTATAATAAAACTAAAGTATCTAAAATTTGAACATGACAAAAATAAAGCTGATTTAAAATTTCATGTGAAACAAACAAATACAGAGATATTTGATAGAGAAAAACCTAATTCAGTAGTCAAAAAATATTCCTTTCAGATAACGTTCTGGTTGTATTATATGCGTTAAACACTTTCAAGTACCATGCTTAGAGTAACGTTAATTGATATAAAATGCTAAAAATAGCAAAATTTTTGCTATAGATTTTTAAAACTACGAGAATATTTCATTTCACGTTAGATTAAAAAAATCTTGGGAATCCGGCCCGGGAATTCCCGGACCCCAAACCCTAGTCACAAAAAAGAAGCCAGTAAACTTTCACACGTCGAATGAGAAAGAAAAATTTTAAAATTCAAAGCCCAATATCTTGTAAACTAAGAGAGATAACCTGATTGACAATAACTTTTTGTGGTACCTATCTGGAAAAATGAAAAGCCTTAATTTGTAAATAGCTTTAACTTAGTTTACGAAATTGTATTCCCAAAAAATATATTTTACAATACTCACGTATTAAATGTTTGATAATTTATTTTTCATCATCTTTCAAATATATTAATGATATTAATGATTTCGGTCACAATGAAATTAACGTTCATGAATAAATTAATTCTTTGAAACAATTTATAAATTTAATAGGAGCAATGTTGTTGTATAATGTTAGAATTAATTATTCTTTTAAAAAAATATTATAAATTTTAAAAGTAGATGACCTAAAAAGGAGCCATATGTCAGAAAATTGTTTTTAAGTTGTGTTTTTTTTTTATTCAATTATGAGAATGAGACTATGTATTTTTTTAACAATGTGGGCACCCATTAGGTTAAACCAAATCGACGATGCTGAATTTTTTAAAAGCGCTCGTTTTTTTTAGATATTTCATTTTGAAAGGCTAAAAAAGAGTTTATGAAAATTAAGTTTTTTAACTTAAATTTAATAATTTACTGATTTAATTTTATAATTTTTATAATTAATTTTAGAAGTTTATTAAAATTTGCTACTAGCAATAATGTCATTATTAACTATTGTAATTATCGTTGGCTATGTTAAAGTTGAATTTATATTTGCAAATTATACGAAATTTTAAGTACCAAAAATTGTACGACACATAACACTTTAGTTAATTCTTTAGCATTTCTTTAAAAAACAATAAAATTTTAATTTGGCGATTTTTGGCAATTTCTGATTAACAATTTGGCGACAGAACTCAAAAAATCTGAAAACCCAGTTTATAATACTAATATTTTAATCGACATTTGAAAAAATTCTCTCAGAGAGAAAATTTGACACTCTCTGAAAAAAAAATCTTTCATATTATTTTACGTCTAGATGGGCTGTAATGTGGAAACATTCATTATTTATGAAAAAAATTTGATAAAACTAATGATTATGTTGAAACGGAATATTTTATCGAAAATAATTTCTCGAGAATATTGAAAATTCCGGTTGCATAAATTCTTCAAGCAAAGAAGCAGTAGAATTTCTGAAAGAAATTAATATGTCATCTATTCTTGTTTAAAAATGCTATCTAACCTTAACACTGGATATAACAATTTCTTGTATTCCTTAGCCCTATTTAAGTATGGATGACTTAAAGGAGGCTGTGACACAGTAAAGCAGAAGTTTAGAACGAAACTTTTTGATTGAAAAAAAGAGGTAAAAATATAAACATATTTTTAATAATATCCCTATACTTTTTATAATAATGCTTACAACAAATATAACAACAAGTAAGAAACAAATTTAAATGATATAAATTTATTTCAAATAAAGGTGGATTTAAAAAACAGATTCGTTTTCAAGTCCACATTTATCATTTTCACACAAATTTAGTTTCAATTTAATAAATATTTATCAAATTACGTTAACAAATTTCCGTGGCAGATTTGAATATGCCGTCTTCAAATTTAACACATACGTACTTGATACACTATTGACACTGAATGGTATCATTTTGAGCATAATTGTGATTATTATTTCTGCTACTGAACTTGTCTAAATTAATTAAAAGTATTGTCCTTATAACTATTTCATACACTTTAACTGACTGCATCATTATTTACTGTGTAAAACAATTATATTTTGTTAAATATTTTCAAACAATGCCAGCAATAACACCAAGAACAACAAAAAAACAATAATAAATTCTTGACGAAAGAAATAAAACAACAACAAGTTCAATAATAAATTGTTTTATACAATAGAGTATTAAAATGTTGTTCTCATGTTCTAGTTGCATAAAAATTGTTGTCTTTTTTTGTGATCATATTTTTGTACCTGATACTCCTGGGTGGCCATCATTTTATGCCATTTATCATGCTTAAGTCTTAAAATGGTTAATGTATAACTCGTTATAAACTCTAATCTGGTATCATTTGACAATGGCAGACAAGCAGCTCCTCCATAAAGGATGTTGGCATTGGTACTAGTGTTACTAACACTGCTGCTTCTGGTACAAATGTCATTTGAATTGTTGTTGATATTGTCGGGGATGCTGGTACTTGATATGGTTGCTTGGTTATGAATAGTTTGTTCTGGCTGTTGTATGACAGCTTCTGCAGTTGCTGTATTAGAAGAAATTTCATTTTCATTCATTGCCACAAAATTTTCAAAAATTTATTAAAATCTTCTTAAACTAATATAGAGTCTTTTAGTAGAGTTTAGTATGATATTGGGTTATACACTTTAAATACACTATGTAAACCGTACTACTATTTGAAAAATTAACAAACGTCTTTATGCAAACGTTTAGACTAAGTGAACGTTTGGTTTTAACTAGTGATAGATGACCCCGACCATAGAAAACATTTGCTATACAATAATGCCCATTATAAGGAAAGTTAAAAAAAAAGAAAAATAAAAAGCAGGAAAATATATAGTGTAATAGTATGAGTGTTTAAAAGGGAATATGTAGCTCCTTTTACTTACACTTTGTATGTGTACATTCAATAATATCGATCAAACTTCAAACTTTTCTAATTCAAATTAAAAGAAAAAAATACTTTCTTGATTTTTATTTTTTGCATTTCCTTTATGCATTCGCATTTTACAACAAATGTTATTTAAATAACGAGGTTAATGTTTGCCAGGATTCATATAATGCAATTTAAATTCCACTCTCCAAGTGCCTATAACCAAGGCCACTGGCTGTAGGCTTCTTTGCTGCCTATTTTCAGTTTTGCTTAATTAGAATCATGTTTTGTTGCATCATTATTATCAGCACCATCATCCTCACCGTCATGTTATTAAACCGGTAATTTCCGTTTGTTTAAGACGAAACGGATGTGAATTTGTTCATGTGTGTATATGAGAACGAATGCTCGAGTCTAATTGCTATTTTGTTGCATTGTATTTATTGAATATATATATATATATATATAAGGGAAAGAGGGGAAGTAGCTTAAATATTTGTTAGAATGTTTTGGAAAATTCTTAATGTAATAGTTGTGTTTTCCGTTTTTTGTTGTTATTTTATTTGCATTGATTTGTTAGGAAATTATATAAAAAATTTGAATTTAATTTAATTTTATTGAAACGTGTAAAGTTATTAAAGCCGCAAGGGGTTTAACATCGTAAAATAGTTATATAAAAAGCTTATTAATTTAGGAGTATGAGGTAGAAAAGGATTTTATTTCAAAAATAAATTTTAAATCTCATTTAAAATTATAGAAAAAATAAAAAAACGAAAAGATTCTTTTCGCTTATTTAATTTATTGTCTGTTAGAGATCTAGTGCAAATTATTTAGACTACGAAACAATTTTTTAATTTAAAACTTACTTTCGACAAAAACTAAACTTTAATTTTTAACCAAAAAACCTTTTTCTAGAAAAGGCCGAACGAAGTGCAGTAGTCCTTTTTGTATTTTTCGGAAAATATGTACGTACTATCTTTTTAACAAAATTTGAACTTATGCTATGTTCACATATAGTTTTTTTTTTTTTTTTTGTGAAAAAGGAGTCGTTTTCTCAAAAAAACACAAACAAATTGTTTTGTTTTTCATATATTTCAAAGCCAAAAACATTTAGATTCGAGTTGTTTAAGTACTTAACACACAAAGAACATATTAAATTTCCTTACAGGGAAGAAATTTTTAGTATTTTTAGTACATAGAAATTTGTTGAAAAAAGATTTTGTAAAAATTGTCAAACAGTTTAAAATCAAAAAATAAATTTTATTTGTTTAAAAATTTATTTTATTTTTATTTTTTGAATTAGAAAGTGCTTGTGCGTGATATATATTTAATTAAATTAAAAATTTGTGAAAATATTTTGGCAAACGAAAAATAGGCCAAAAGGAAAAACACAATAAAATGATTGTGAACAGTGATGTTTAAACTCAATGTGTTTTTCAAAAAAAAAAGGTTAAAAACTAATGTGTGTGAACATAATATTAAGAGAATGAATTCTTTTACATAAGTAATTATTTAATGAAATTGTAATTTTTTTCAAAAAAAAAAAAAAAAAAAGAAAAGGAGAAAACATACTAAATTTCCTTACAGGGAAGAAATTTTTAGTATTTTTAGTACATAGAAATTTGTTGAAAAAAGAATTTGTAAAAATTGTCAAACAGAAAATAAATTTTATTTGTTTAAAAATTGTATTTTTTGAATTAGAAACAAATTTTCAATTTAATATCATACACAAGGATATTAAATTGAAAATTTGTTAAAAACTAATGTGTGTGAACATAATATTAAGAGAATGAATTCTTTTACATAGGTAATTATTTAATGAAATTGTAATTTTTTACAAAAAAAGGAGAATACAAAATAACTGTAGAAACTTTATCGTAAACCATTTGTCTTACTTAATGACATATAGGGAAAAATAAGTTACAGATTCCATTTCCCAAAATGTTGTACGTTAAATAGATGATGATGTGATGAAGGTGATGAAACTTTTACATTGTATTCTTTTACAATTATTCAATGAACTTAAGCCGAACATGCAAAAATTCTATAAATAACTATATGAAAAAGTTCAATAAAAAACTATAAACTAATTAACATTTTGAATAATTTAATAAATGACTGTATAAAATGTATGCGTTTTTGTCGATGGAAGTATTTAATTAACTGTAGAATTAAACTAATAAAATTTTTAATAGATTTTAGACAAATTCAAATCATAATTCTAACTAACTTGATTATATAAATTAATTAAAATTTAAACCAAAATCAATTATTCTTAGTTAATTAATGTTATCACTTTGGTGGTTGGACCAAAATCAATTAAAAATTAATATAAAAAATTTCGTAATTCGTATGATTTTTTTCTTAGTAATCTATAGAAGAAATAAACACAACGATGTGTGTGGAATGTTGACCAACGCTCAGAATTTTTGCCTGAAATTTGTAGCAAATGTCGTAATTTTTAAATTCAGAACATATAGGAGGTACGTGAATCCTTGCACAAATTTTCAATAAACTTTTTGTTTTCTTAATTTTCCCAATGCATAACTATACACCAAATTTCATAACTCCTATTTTTGCGATTTTTATATGGGAACGAATCACTGTGCAAAGTCGACAACGGCTTACGTAATAGGGGTGAATATCTTTTGGAAAGACAATATTTTGAGAAAATTGGTACTTTTTGAAAAATTTTAAAATTTTTTTATGGAAAATAAAAAAAAAAACATATTTTGTCAAACTGGCGGTCGATTCTGTTTTCATGAAAATATGAAATGAAAAAAATATTCATTACTTAATAAAAAATTTCATTCTCGAAAAATGTCAAAAATTTTTCATGTGAAGAAAATTTTTTCGACAGATAAAAGTCTATGAAAAAATTAAGTGATATTAATCAAGCGTAATTTTAGATGTTTAATTTTTAATTATTGTTAATAATACTATGTTTTTACTTTTTGTGGGTGTTAAAATATTTTCATTCATTACAATTATAAGGTTTATTATAAAATCGTTGTATTTTTTTACAATTAAGATATAATTTTATAAAAAACAAAAAGCACGATACTTTTTAATACAACACATTTTATTTACACCATTGAATTTTCACATACATACACACTCATAAATAAGACGCAAAAAGAACTATTAGTGCCTCCGAAATTCAAAGGAATTTCTAAAATGTTCATTATATTTTGTTCCGTATTTTAAATTGAACGAAAAGTCATATTATTTTTGTTTATTTAAAAATAGATATCTTCTTATTTTAGAAGAAATTATTGGAATGTACCTAATTGACAAAATATTTTCATTCGATTTAAATAGTAATAGTAATAATAATAAATTAACAAGAATAGCTCAAAATGAGAAAATGGAATGAAAAATTTCTTTGAAATGAAAATGAAAATATTTTTTTCACAGGAAAAATTTCGCAGAACAAGAATTTAATTCCTTTCGGTTTTGCAACTTGTAATATTTTATACATGAAGACATAGTTAAAATAACTTTGAATATTATACCGACTTTAAAAAGTTTGTAAAAGTTTATCTCCTCTGCTATCTTATATTCAATTCTAGTTAAATTTTCTTTATATCTCAACAGAAAAATTAAAAAATTTTCCATTTTTTTTCATTTTAATTGACACTTAAGTATTTTAACTACGTAATTGTTTCATAATGATGTCAATTTATTTTTATTCAATAAAACAAAAAAGCAGATGGCGTAAAATAACATTGAAATTGTATTTACAAATGAACAGAAAAAAAATCTGAATAAAAACAAATACAAAAAATATAATAAAGACACATTCAGCTGCTTTAGTTCTTTGTCATTTAAAATTTTTTTACATTTATCCATACCAACCAGAATTCTAGGCGATTTGTGCTTTTATCTTTTTACTACACATAATCAAAAAGATTTGATCGGAGTTTTTTTTTTTTTAATAGTTTCAAGCTAAAGTAATAGTTTAAAACAGTAGAAATTTTTGTTTAAATTGAAACGACACCAAACGTCAGCCGAACAGACACTTAAACACAATTTTGGCTTGGAAAGATTTTGCTGAATAAACATTTTAAATTTGTAACAGTAGACAAACGCCAGCCAATGTCCATTTGCCAGCCTTTTCCTTGGTTTTCAAATTAAATGTCCAAACAAAAGTGGGACCACGTTGTCTGCAAGAAAAACAACAAATAAAGTTAAATATAAAAAGAAGAGTGGGCAGTAAAAAAAAGATTTAATGTTTGTTTGAATTGGGTATTAGGAGTTGTTGAAAAAAACCAACCTCAAATACATACATGTATTATGGGTTGTATCTATATAAAGCAAATAGAACTAACTAATGGCTTGTACAAGATTAAAAAAATGTGCTAAAAAACTAAAGGAATTTAATTTTATAAAGTGTTGTAGCCAATTGGTCAATCTTTCAAAGATTTTCACACAAACACATCAATACATTGTTAAACATTTAAAACTACAGTAAGATTTTAGGTATTAGTTGTTTTTAAAAGGTTTTTGTTCTCAAATACATAAACAAAAAGGTTTAGTAATAATAATAATAATAATAATAATAATAATAATAATAATGATAATGATAATGATAATAATAATAATGATAATAATAATAATAATAATAATAATTAAAATGATAATGATATAATAATGATATGATAATATATATAGTAAATTTGCTTTCATTAATAAATTTTCCGAAAATGTGCTGTTTAAGTAAATTTTCCAAAACTCCAAAGTTTTCCAAGCACTTGGTATGTATATTATAATTTCCAAAAATATTTATTTATAATTATAATTTGCTATTTATAGTAAATTAGCTATTTTGGCAATTTAGCTATTTTTAGTAAATTTCCGATAAATTTGCTTTTTATAGAAAATTTTCGATAAAATAGCTTTTTATAGAAAACTAGCTGACCCGGTCCGCATTGCTGGCCCTAAGCAAACATTAGTGTTGTATTACCACACGATTTAAATGATGTAAATATTTTGTAAATAAACCGAAAACTCGGATTTTTGAATGCAACATTTCGAAAGTTTTAAAATTTTGATATTGTTTCATTATTAACATAGGTTTTTTTTTGTAAATATCTTCGGAACTACATAACCAATTTAAGAGTTTGATATCTCGTTTTGAAAAAATATGACAACGGCTTTAAAAAAAAAAAAAAAAAAAATTAAATAAAAAAAGCAAAAAAAAAAAAAATAAATATATGTATATGTCATTGGTGGTGCAATATGAAAATTGGATTTTGCCACGCCCCTCCGCCCGCAGACCGAATATCAAAAATCAGACTTCACAGTGTCACCCGCCTGAATATTCTGAAGATTCCCTGAAAATTTCATCAAAATCGGCCCAGCCGTTTTGGAGTCTATACGTTACATACATACACACATCCTGTTTTATATATATAGATTTCCGATAAATTTGCTTTTTATAGAAAATTTTCGATAAATTTGCTTTTTATGAACATTTTCAATGAATTTGTTTTTTATTGAAAATTTTCGATAAATTTGCATTTTATAGAAATTTTCGATAAATTTGCTTTTTATTGAAAATTTTCGATAAATTAGCTTTTTTGAAATTTAAAAAATTTTTTTTTTATTGAAAATTTTCAATAAATATGCTTTTTATAAAAAATTTTCGATAAATTTGCTTTTTATAGAAAATTTTTGATAAATTTGCTTTTTATTGAAAATTTTCGATAAATTAGCTTTTTCGAAATTTTAAAAAATTTTTTTTATTGAAAATTTTCAATAAATATGCTTTTTATAAAAAATTTTCGATAAATTTGCTTTTTATAGAAAATTTTTGATAAATTTGCTTTTTATAAAAAATTTTCGATAAATTTGCTTTTTATAGAAAATTTTTGATAAATTTGCTTTTTATAGAAAATTTTTGATAAATTTGCTTTTTATAGAAAATTTTTGATAAATTTGCTTTTTATAGAAAATTTTCGATAAATTAGCTTTTTATAGAAAATTTTCGATAAATTAGCTTTTTCGAAATTTTTTTTAAATTTGATTTTTATTGAAAATGTTCAATAAATTTGTTTTTTATTGAAAATTTTCAATAAATTTGCTTTTTACTGAAAATTTTACATAAATTTATATTTTATAGAAAATTTTTGATAAATTTGCTTTTTATTGAAAATTTTCGATAAATTAGCTTTTCGAAATTTTTTTTAAATTTGATTTTTATTGAAAATGTTCAATAAATTTGCTTTTTATTCAAAATTTTCGATAAATTTGCTTTTTATTGAAACTTTTCAATAAATTTGCTTTTTATTGTAAATTTTCAAGAAATATGCTTTTTATAGAAAATTTTCGATAAATATGCTTTTTATAGAAAATTTTCGATAAATTAGCTTTTTCGAAATTTTTTTTAAATTTGATTTTTATTGAAAATTTTCGATAAATTAGCTTTTTCGAAATTTTAAAAAAATTTTTTTTTATTGAAAATTTTCAATAAATATGCTTTTTATAAAAAATTTTCCATAAATTTGCTTTTTATTGAAAATTTTTGATAAATTAGCTTTATATTGAAAATTTTCAATGAATATGCTTTTTATAGAAAATTTTCAATAAATTTGCTTTTTATAGAAAATTTTCAATAAATTTGCTTTTTCGATAAATTAGCTTTTTCGAAATTTTTTTTAAATTTGATTTTTATTGAAAATGTTCAATAAATTTGCTTTTTATTGAAAATTTTCGATAAATTTGCTTTTTATTGAAAATTTTCGATAAATTTGCTTTTTGTAGAAAATTTTCGATAAATTTGCTTTTTATAGTAAATTCTCGATAAATTTGCAGTGCTTTCTTTTGTTGCCTTAGTACTATAATTTTGTATCAGTTTTCTCAATTTTTCCTTTCTGTATTCTTTGGAAATTCCACTTTACCTATTTGTCCCAATTAATAATAAGGCCGACAGACAACACTAAATAGATAGAAACTCGTACCATCAATGATAACCGAAAAGGAGAAAATGAACGATAACAAAATGATTATTTTTTTCCGACAACATGATATATAACTAAATGCAGACAAAAAAAAAAAAAAAAAAAAAAAAAAATAGACATACATGAACGTGGGCTAGTTCTGACGCACGAGTATGTTATACTTTTATTTCTTTTGTAATTTTCCAAGTATAAATAAGTGTTTGTGTGTATGCAGTTATTAAGAAACAAATTGGCGTCATGTTAAATGAATAAGAAGAAAAAATGTTTGGATTTTTTTTTGTTTTTTTGGGTGTACTTAAGGTGACCAGGAGGTAGTAACAATAATACTAAAAAGAGTTTTCCCGTTCTAAGCCTATAAGTCACTTTTTTAAATTGATTATTATTCTTGAGTTAAACCATTTTATAGAAAATTTGTGAGGTTGCACCATTTCTTGCAATATATATCCAGAATGATTTGTCTAATTTGGTTTATTGAAATAATAAAAAAAGAAATTAATTTAAATTACCTCCAAGTTGTATCCACATAATTTTTTAATCAGTCCATTAGTTGTGCAAAAACTAAAGTTCTACAAATTCGATTTAATGCCAAATTACTTAGAATATATACCTTATGTACTTTACTAGGATATAGATGAATCCAGTCTAGACTAGTTTAAGACTAGATAGTCTTTAGAATTTTGTAGAAACAAGCTTATTGTGCCCTTTTCGAAGTCAATTAGTTCTTTATGATAATCCACTAATTTTATTTTTATCAGAATATAAATGTTTCTTTATATTTCAACATTACTTCCTTTCGCCTTTAATTTCTGAACAATTCCCCATATCTGGCCACTTAGTTTTACCCTTCTAAAATAACTTAAAATCTTTTATATTTCTATTCATTGTTTTCTAGAGTATATTTGTAAATTGTTTTAAAGGGACATAGTAAAAGCAAAATATAAAATAAAAAATAAAATAAAATGCTTATTTTTATATCATTTATGAAAAGTTAAAATCATCTTCGCCTCATAACGAGTGTTTTAAATGTGATATTTATTTGAAAATGGAAACATTTTTATCTAAAGAAAATTATAATCAGAAACTATTTTTATGACGTAATTTGGAAAAGTTCTTGTATAAATAGATGACTTATAAAATGTTCTTTTCATTTTTATAATTTTAAATATTAAAGAGAAAAAGAAAACCGTTTAAAATGGTAATAGACCCGTTAAGAAGCTCAAAAATTTGTTAAATGTAATAAAGATAATTTTTTTAATGTAAATATATTTAACAAAAATTAAATGACAAAAAAAAAAAAATTAGATAATACAAATTTATTACAGAGGAAAGAAATGCCCGAAATTTAATAACATTGAGCTAGAAAATGAGACTTTTTTCTTTAACAAGATGGGTACAGATTGGGGGAAGAAAATTAAGTCGATGGTGCTGAATTTAATGGTGTTAAACATTTTTAAAAGTTAGCGCTCGTTTTTGAGATATTTTAGTTTGAAAGATTAAAAGAGGGGTTAGGAAGTTTTTTTTTTTTGCTTAAATTTAATAATTTATTTTTTAAATTCAAACGAAATATGCAATTAAGATTCCATTGAAGTGTAGAAGCATGAATTCTAACTATTAAATATATTTTAAACGCTAAACTACCAAATATAAATACATTAAAAATCGTTCTGAAATTGATTAATTTTATGATTGGAGTATATAGTGAATTGATTTATGTTTAAATATATAATTTTCTATTCTTTGTGGTACTTCCACAATAAAGTTTAAACCCAAATATCGTGAATACGATCGCTGACTTCGAAAAACGGCTGCCACAATTGAATTCAGCGTACTCGAATTAGCTTTACCAGTAGGGTGCCCAACTTGTTAAAATTTGCAACTATCACAGTGTAATTAGTCTGCTTTATTATTGGTTCAGCTTTAGGAAATATTAGTTAAAAATCTTAAAAATTAAAAAATCTTAAAAATTAAGGTTAAAATTATAAAGATTTCTATAATTTATATTTTTTGCTGAGAAACAGATCCTTTGTGGCAACCGAATTTGTTGCCAATCGGTACACTCAACAGTATTTCAAATAAAAACTGTAAAAGGGTTAGAGATTACTATTTAAAATGAAAATATGTAAAACAAAGATGCAATAACAATATCGGGTATGTGATTGAAATCGATTTCGAAAACGTAATGAATTGAAATCGAAAAAATATGCGATGTGTTTATTTTTTCTTTTGTTTTCTTTATTGGTGAAGATTACAGTAAACTTACTTTTTATCAGATTTTATTTAAGTGTTTCACAGAAACTATTTCCTTTGTTTTCATTACTGCTGTATCTTGTAAATGAAAAATAAAGAATTGTTCCGAAAATTATTCCTAAAGTCGATCGAAATTTATCACAACTTTTCAAACCGTTCGATTTGAAAACAATCGATTTCCATCACATCGATTTCCATCACATCCGTAATTTAAAGATTAGAAGTTTGTAAGTAATGTTTTCTTATATTTATAGGTACCAGTTATCAACTTTTAATCATTGGACTGGTAAATTTTTCGACAAAGCTATTTTTTTTTTATAAAAACCAATTATAAGATTTGAATCTTTGACCACTAAACTACTTTTACTGTTAAAATTGGTATCATGATTCAAATTACTTTTCCAAAACTCTTATCGCTATTTTCACATCGACACATACACTGGTGTATATTCCTATAAACGCACATCAATTTTTTAATTAACGTACCAAAAATGGGGCTAAAAATAATTAAGGTGCTACAAATTAATTTTTTAATTTATTTGTTGAGTTTACTAAAAAAATAAATAGCAAAAACTTAAAATGTACATTAAATTATTTTTCATTGTAATTGTAGTAGTTTAATTTAATTTTTTATGGCATTAAATATTTTTTTACGCACTTAAACTAATGAACCAGTTTACCATTATTAATAATGTGTTGATGAACCTTTGTTTTAGATAACTTCAAAATTTCGGTCTGGCATTAATTTCACTAATTTTTGTAGAAAATCACTATCAATTTTTTCCCAGGCTTTCTTAACTTTTAGTTTTAACTCCGTTATTGTCATTATGGCTTCATTCTCTGCATTTCTTGCGTAAACTTTACGAGCCATGTACCTCCACAGATTCTCCATTGGATTTAACTCTGGACTGCGAGCCAGTCAGTTCAATAGTGGAATATTATGTTCATTAAACCACGATTTAGATTGAATCGAGATATGGATTGCAGCGTTATCCTGTTGGAGTATGCAATTTTCATCCATTTTTTCAACCATAAATAAGAGAAGAGCATCTTCATTATAAATTGCACTGTTCATTTTAGTTGAAACAAATCATATTTTTAATTTTTCTGCAGGAGAAAAGGCTGCCTAAACCATAACATAACACTGCCTCCACCGAAATTGCATTTGAGCATTTCGTTCGACCTCAAATCATGCCAATAGCATGAATATGAATCAGCACCATCCAAATTGAATTTCTTTTCATCAGAAAAGATTACTTTATTCCACTTATCTGTCCATTTCAAGTATTTGCGTGCAAATTTTAAACGATTTTCCTTGTGGTGCTGTTTTAAAATTGACTTACATTTTGGTTTCTTCCATTTTATGTTACCATCTATTGGCAAAATGTGTGCAACATGTTTGGAAGTGACAGGAAGTTCAAGTTTATTTTTTTATTTATGTAGCATTTAATTTATTGCCGGTGGCTTCTTTTATTTTATTAATTTGCTAATTTAATTTGTTAATTTTTGATTACCTTTTGTTGGTTTCCGTACTCCCTCGTACCTCGAATAACTCCTTTCGAACGGTTAATTTTTCTTCCGATTTCTCTAAAGAACAGCCTTCATTACAAAAATTTAATTTGAATTTTTTCCTGGTCTGTAATTTCCAGTAAATAGAGATGTTGTCTTAAGTGAAACAAACAACTAAAAACTGTTAAATTTTTTTATTGGTTTTTTTTTTGCAATAACATTTTAGATAAATCCTGAAATTATTACCAATATGTTCTGATTGCTAAATTGAAGAAAACAACAAAAGCAAGAAAACAAATATTTCTTACATAAAAAAGTACCATTATATCACGAGTTATTGCAGCAACACAACATTGTTTTTGATTAAGAGAAACGAATATACCTCAAAGAAAAAGAAAAATTTTAAATTCGTTTATAGGAATATGCACCAGTGTAACATCTAAATATAAAAATTGACAGTGACGTGAGAATACTGGATAAAACGACAGATTAACAAACAACGTTTAACAACCGCACCATCGATACATATATTTTTTCCGCTGATTGAAATATTGTACTAATAATTACCTGCAAGAAATTTATTAGTCAATTAATTTGTAAAAATTACTATTATTGTGAACACGACAAACTTTTAAAAATGTGACTTGAGCTTTGTGAATATGATTTTCTGTATAATAAACATCACATATTTTCCACTTCTTAGTCTGAACGCACAAAATTTTCTTTTAAATAATTCCAACATACAAATTTTGCTTTAAGATAAATAATTTATTTAGGAATGTCAAAGAATTTTACCAAATTTGCGATTGTAATTCACGAATTTGTTTGGAATTTTGTTAAAGCCTAATTTTTCTAGCAAATTTATGATTGCAACCAATAATTTCTAATACTACACGCAGAGAAAAAACATGGTATTATCAGTACAACAATATTATGTTCTCATTGTTAATTTTATTTAATTTTAATAACTTTGCGTTCATGATAACAATGATTTTGATTCAATTTTGTCATTTAATGTTTACACTCAATAAGAATTTTAATATGATTGACTGCAAAAATTGTATGTTTTTAAATATTTTTACCAGAAACAAAATATTGTTAATATGAAACATATTATTACTTCTACAATCATTAAATGTTTGCAGTGTTTTTCCTTGCTCTTAAACTATATTCTGTTTTTAAACCATATTAATATTATTGTTCCTATAACAATAATATAATACTTATATAATACTTATCCTTTTCACAAACTTAGTGGAAAACTTTAATACTTGTTTGTTTTTAAATATAAATTTTTTTTAATATTTCTTTTCTAACTTAAATGTAATTCTCATTTAGTTTATACATGAATAAATATAAATGGACAAGGTTTGGTTATACAAAATAAGAAACTTACATTTGAACCACATATGGTGGTGCAAATGAATATAACTAATAATATGTAAATATTATTATAGAATATATATATATATATATATATATATATATATATATATATATATATAGAATATATGATATAATATATGATAAGATTGTATAACTATATGATAACATGAGGTAATAATATGATAACATGGATACACAATATGAAAATGTGGTATAATAATGTAATAAGATTGTTCAATTATATCTAAAACTATAATCATAACATGAAAAAACAAACCATAAAATCGGATACAATATGACAAATTAGAATCATAATAATTGTTACTTATAATCATTTCTATTTTTGGCTGTGATCATATGCTTCAATCATAATATGTTGCTCTTAGATTATGGTCACTACAACTATATTTTTTCTCTGCGTGTACAACTTTTTATAATAGCTTCAATTCGGTTGTCTTTTTTATATTTTTAAATAAATTTTAAAATTATTCAAATTGTTTGGATTAACTATTATGTAAATTCTAATTCGATACTTATAAAGCTATAAATATTATAAATATGGAAAATTCGTTAGATTTATACAGCTTTAGTTATTCAACATAAATTTGCCAACAAAACTTTCTTCTGTGTGTATACATTTTTTTCTATTGTTATATGATTAATTACTATCTAGTTTTGTCTCCTTTTTTTAAATTCTATTTCACGTAAAAATTGTTATATTAAATTATACTTTTATTTTCCATAACAATACTTAACTTCATATTTCACTTTTAATTTAATTTCTCTCAATTCCCTTAGTTTAGCACCCGTTGCACACAAAATTGATGTGTTTTTTTTGACACTTAAAACTTCAAATATATAATTACATTTCCCGTCTATACAATAAAATTAAATTGTCTGTTAAATTTTCACACACACACACATATATTTCATTAAAGTATTTTATTTCCTGGCATAGAGTTGAATATGAAAAAATAATAATAACAGACTCACACATTGTATTTCCTTTGAATTTCAATATAAAAATATGTTCTAAAGTTTAATTTATGTATGTGGTGAAGTAAAATGTACTACATGAGCCATGAAAAAGTATTTTGTTAAAAAACAATTTAAAAGATTAAAAAAATTTCACTTTTCATATATTTAATCAATAGGGAAATAAATTAAAAATTAGTTACACTAAAAGTTATTTGAATAAGTCTTTAGGAAAAAAAAAACGAATTTTCTTGGAAGTTATTAATAATTACTTCCAAAAAAGTGAACAAATTATTTCTAGGAGGAAAAGTTAAGAAAATTAAAATTACACAAATTTTAAAATATTTTAATATCTTTTAATAAGGCTAAAACAGAATTTCTATTCAAAAAATTTACAAACATAGTTTTAAGAAAAGTACCTCAAAAAAAAAAAAAAAAAGCAAAGAACAAGAAGCACAAAAGAAGAACATTCTACCAATGACAACCATGCTCTTTTCCTTTACCAAGTACTTCAAACAACAGAATGTTAAAATCATTATTTTCTCAGCTCTTTTCTTGCTGTGCTGCTAGGAAAGGAGACCCTGCTGCATAGTGTGCGATCGAAGAAATGAAATGGAATAATTATGCAGTTTCAAGTGTAGCAAGTTTAAATTTTTAGTTTAGACCATATAGACCTACCGAAGGCGGGTACACAGAGTGCAAAAGTTGGAGAACTCGGGTATGAATATTTTTTAAAATGATCCTGATTAGGTATATCTGAACCGATTTGAAAGATTTTTATATGAAGGGATTTTGCTGGACAAGATGCATATCTTATTTCTTTTAGTATACGAGATGTTTCAAAGATCAAAATTTTTATTTTTTAACGAACCTTGGTGAAGTTTTTTCGCTATAGCGGGTCCAAATTTTACCCAGACTTTTTAAAATATCTCTTATTTTATTAACAATAAACATCAAAATCTTTACGGAATTAAAAGTCATATGCATTTAAATTTGAACTTTGGAAAAAAGTCTATTTTTCCCGTTTTATTTTTTGCCAAAAAGAAAGTCACATTCTTTTTCTATTATATAAAATATTTCTTAAACAACATGTACAGTATTTATATTTTTCTGAAATATAGCTAAATACAGAATATTTTAAGGGAAAGAAAATTTAAGAGAATTGAGTCTCTTGAGGATCTAGGTCTACCGAACTATTTTTTCCACAAATTTCCCTTTTTTGCTTTAATTTCTGAAATCTTTCTGAGATCTTTGCTGGAGTCAAAAAAATTTTATTTTTTTTTATAAGATCTAATATGTTTTTAATTTTTTTTTTGTAATAGAAATTTTTGCATGCTGATATTGATTGGGAAGATAGTAAAAAATCCAATTTTTGGAAATTTGTGAACGATTTCTTTATTTGTTGTTAATAAAATAAATATATTAAAAAAAAAATCGGGTGAAATTTGGACCCGCTATAGCGCAAAACTTCACCAAAGTACGTTAAAAAAAATGTTTTCTTCTTTGTTTGTTTTCATCATCAATATCTCGTAAACTGAAAGAAATAAGATATGCAAGTGATGATGTTTTTTTGTAGATCTTGTCCAGCAGAATGCCTCCATATAAAAAACTTTTAAATCGCTTTAGATATAACGATTCTTTCGATTTTAAAAAATGTTCATACTAAAGGTTTTAAAATTAAGGATTTTGTGGACCCGCTCCCGGTAGCTCAAAATTCGAACAACACCTCTATTATCACTATATGAAATTTCATTTCTATTTGATAAGCCGTTCTGAAAGTGCATAATTTTTTCAATTTAATTTTTGGGATCGCACACTGTGTGCTACTTTTCTATAACGGTATTCTGCAATATTACATATATAATTAAATTATAATTTTAACTACACACACTGGTTCTGCAGAACGGGAATTCTCTTGTCAATTTAGATATACGTGATTATAGGATTCTAAGCCTGTAAATAAATTTTTTGAATTATCTTTAGTTACTGAGATACACTCCTTTTCAAAATCATAGGATGCACCACATATTGCAACATATTATGAATAATAATTATAATAAAATGCCAACAAATTTTAATTCGAATATTGTATATGTTGTATTTTTAATTTTTTAATCTGTTAAATAATTTCGGAGATACAAATTAAAAAAAAAAATTGTGTAAAAAAAGCTTACAAAATTTAAAAATTTTTATATTAAAAAAATCTTAGGAATAGCAAATGGCTAAAATGGCGCCTTTTTCTCGTTTATCATAAAGCTGGATACGTTACAAATAAAACGAGATATATCATACTAAAACCAATGCATAAATGTCGACTTTATTAATAATTCAGAGATGGTATCTTTCTCATTTAAAAATGATGCAAAAATTAAAAAAAAACAAATCATTTTCCATATGTGTTGCAATATCATAAAACTTCTGTATATATAACTTGATAACTAGAATCAATACAAATAAATGGTTTTATAGGTTTAGAACTAAATTGTGTATTTAAATTGACGAGAAGTCCAATTCCAAAGAAAATATACTTTTTTTGGCGCATTATATGAAGACTTTAATATTTAAAAGAATCATGCAAAACAGGTTTTAATATTAAAAAATTAATGAAAAAAAAAAGAAATTACTTTACAAGAAACTTTAGAAAGATTTTTTAATTTTAAAACATTTCATTATATTCCTTGCTGCTATAACATTATTATCGTATGCGACAATTTTGAAGTCTTCCAAATGCTATAAAAAATTTTTATTAAAGATCTTAAAAAAAAAAAAAAAAAAATACAAAGTGTGCTCAAAACTAGTTTGGTGTGCGCTGCCGTTCCTAATTTTAAATAAATTCTATACATAATGGTTGTGAAAACATTTGCAACCGAAAACCAATTTTTAGCAATCACATTTTTTTTGTTCAAGAGAATATTTAAAGCATTTACATACATTTTTTTTAGTAGTTTAAAATATTTATTTTATTATAGAGTTAAAACCAAAAAAATATTTAATATATTAACTAAAATACAAGTTATAATAAAACAGGAAAAAAGATTCAAGTATTCAAAACATTTGCAACTATTAAAATTATTAGGGGAAAACAAAAAAAAAAAAAATATATATATATATATTCAATGGCGAGTACTTTATTTTAATATAGTATTGGTAATACCAGCCCAACTAAAAAAACTTTAAAAAAACTTTAAAAAAACTTGTTTTATGCGCATAAATGATGCGCTTTAAATTGAAATATATGCCCTTAAAATTAAAAAAATACATTCTTAAAACATTTCTTTTTTATTATTTTGGCAAAATTTTTATTTAGCTACCATTCATGCTAAAAATAACAATTGCTGAAAAGCATTTTCTGTTTTGCACTTAAAAATAATATATTGTATCAGGAAATTAAACAAATTTCTATGAATTTATAAGATAAAAATTATTATGGAACTGGATTTATAAAAAACTTTGAATAATGGTAAATTCTGTAAAAAATTTTATTGGGTGCAAATTATGCAAAATTTATATCTAAGGTGTAAAAATATGCAAAATTATTCCCTTCAGAGTAATATATGCAAGAGTTATGCTCTTAAGTATAAAATATCTAAAAATATGCCATATACATTTTTTTTATTTTTTTTTTATTTATTTAATAGCCAATGAAATTACAATTTCTTACAGGCTAGCATATACATTATTCTTAAAGCTATTTACAACAAAATATTTTCATAATCATTCAATAACAAAAACTTATTATTTAACTAAGTTAAAAATACTCTTAATGCGGATTGGATTTAATGAGAAATCAATATATGGATAAAAACTGTTGAATTGATTGCATATACGTGTCGTGGGATCAAAGTTGGCATAATTGTTTCGAAAATATGTTATTTTTAAAGGAGTATAATTTCTAGTTGGACGATTTGGGGTTACGAATTCGATCTTAGGAAGCAGAAACTCAGAATTAATTGAACCGTTTACTAAATTAATTACAAATGAAATATTCATATATTTTCTCCTAGTTTCAAGATCAGGGAGATCAATAAACTATTATCGACTTTCATATGATGATAAATTAATATTGGGATTCCATGGAAGATTACGAAGACAAAATAAGAGAAATTGTTTCTGGACCGATTCAATATTTTTTATATGAACTTCGCATTGAGGATCCAAGACTACGGAAGCATATTCCAGTATTGGTCTTACAAGAGATATGAATAATTGCTTGGAAACGTAAGGATCGTTAAACTCTCTTTTAGATTAAGATAAGTAAAGAGAAATTGTTTCTGGACCGATTCAATTTTCTTTATATGAACTTCGTATTGAGGATCCCAGACCACGGAAGCATATTCCAGGATTGGTCTTACAAGAGATATGAATAATTGCTTGGAAACGTAAGGATTATTAAACTCTCTTTTAGATTAAGATAAGTAAAGAGAAATTGTTTCTGGACCGATGCAATTTTCTTTATATGAACTTCGTATTGAGGATCCCAGACCACGGAAGCATATTCCAGGATTGGTCTTACAAGAGATATGAATAATTGCTTGGAAACGTAAGGATCATTAAACTCTCTTTTAGATTAAGATAAGTAAAGAGAAATTGTTTCTGGACCGATTCAATTTTCTTTATATGAACTTCGTATTGAGGATCCCAGATCACGGAAGCATATTCCAGGATTGGTCTTACAAGAGATATGAATAATTGCTTGGAAACGTAAGGATCATTAAACTCTCTTTTAGATTAAGATAAGTATAAGTTTTAGTTTAATGTAATTATAAATTTAGCGGTAAATATTTTAGATGAAGAGATTTTCGCGTAGGATGGTTAACAAGTGAATTTTTCTTCAGTACAGCAATAATAGTTAGTAAGTAATATATTTCAATAAATTTAGGTTTTTTAACGAAACCCGATTTTAAATCAATAAAATTTTCCTTTACAGTGTATACTAAAATTGCTGCCAATTTATACAAATTACATTTAAAAAATAAATGTAGTATTTCATTATAATTTTTATATTAATTACTACTTCGATTAATATAGAAGTAGCAATTAATATAAAAATTATATAATTATAATTTAAGTGTGGATAATTATAATTTAAGTGTCCAACTAGTTTGGACAGTTTTTAAAATATTCATTTCGACCCACCACTAAATCATTATTAAAATAAATCCAAAAGTGATATATTATTTCAGTTCCAAATGTTTTGACCACTAGTGTATGTAACTCTTAAATTTATGAAACCTATAAAGTCTACGCTATTTACTACATTGCCTCATAAACAAGAAAAATCACTTACATTCTTTTGCAAAATGTAATAGCAATAAGAAACATCCTTCCCTACTCAAGTTTATTGAAAAGTTCTTTGATGGAATCTTTACTCAAAAACGTGAAATAACAATCAAAGTGAAACCATAACAAATCGATCATAGTAGATGTTTTTCTTTAATTGAAATTTGCCCGAAAAATTGTTGTATCAAAGTGTATGGCAAGAACATATTAGAACGACAACAGCATAATAAGAACAACTTGAAACATTTACATGCTACATCAAAGTTACAAAAAAAAAAAAAAAAACAAGTAAAAAAGGTATAGTAGGTCAAACCGAACCATATGATATACTACACCATGGTGTATGTGCATCAAAATTCGGATATAAAACACATCTATGCACTATATTATGTTGACACTAATATTTATATGAGATTTATGTACTTTAGGGAGATTCCCGGAAGCGGGCCTTATATGGACTCTATTATGGACCGATCTTAATAATATTTGGCACTAAAGTTTATACTTGTATAAAATTAATTTGTGCCAAAAATTAATTTAATACTAATATTAGAAATGAAATTTGGCATATATATATAGATAGATAGATAGATATATACATATATATGTATATATATATATATATATATATATATATATATATATATATATATATATATATATTTATATATATATATATATATATATACTGATGTAGAACTTGCTTGTGCTGAATTTTGTTCAAATCTTATTACATCGTAATCCCCTATTCCAGGCGGTCATATATATGGGTGATAGGTGAAATAACGGACAATTTCAATAGGCTTGTTTCTTGAGTTAAAAAAGACATACATTCCAAATTTAAACAAATTGTCTTCAAAATTGCTACCTGTAGTTTGCGCACAAGTTTTACATGGACAGCTATCTAGACGGACGGGCGGAAAAAGTGATTCTGAGTCGATTGGTATACTTTAAAGTAGGTATTGGATAATTATTTCTTTGCGTTACAAACATCAGCACAAAGGCATAATATGGTTGTGTAAGGTATACAAAATAAGAAAAATATTTTTCCCATACTTGAAACATAGCAGGAAAGAAGAACCAAGAGAACATAGAAATAAAACTTCTAAGCAGCTAGCAGTCGATTTTTACACCCAAATACATTGCCAAACAATTGGTAGACCGATAAACTTCACTACAAATTCTATGTTCTTGTTTTGTTCTGGCTGACAGCCACCGAATAAAAAGCCTGCTTTGCCAAAACGTCTGCCATTCATTTAGTCACGACAGTCAATCAATCAATCAAACCCAAAGCCAACAATAACAGCATCACATCACCATCATCATCGTCAGCATCATCAACATTGCCATTCATTCAACCATAGAAACAAGAATCAAACTCATATACACTCACTTAAACACTCAGCCACAGAGCCAGGTTGTTTTTGGTAGGAGACAGACTTAAAATTGTCTCTCGTATTGTATAGTTACTTCTATGGTATACACATATAGAACCTAAAACTTATCCCGCCAAACGTCCACTCATCTCTTCAATACACACAAAAAGCAAAAAAAAAACTGGATTGGTGAATAGTCAGTCGTTAACTAGATGAATAGATTGAAAAGACTGTTGACAAACTCTAAACACATTGTGGAAAAACTGTGAACTGGCTCCATAGCCACTGTAAAACTAACTGACTGGAGAGAAAAGCTGTTACGAACTGTTTGGAGTTCCAAAGAAAAACAACATTTACACTTATTCTCTGCACATATAACAAATATACACAACATTTTTAAAAGGTTTTAAATGCAAATTTGTACAAATAAATGACGATGATAATATACACACTACTGCTATTCCACATAGACCCATCATATTCATACCATATACTTGAAGTGCTGACATTGGCAAGGTGGCACATTTGTGGGAGTTAGTGACTGGTGGTGGGACAAACTAACAATGATGTCATTGATGTGTCAATAAAAAACAGTATTCCTGCTCGTTTGCCTTGAATATTTAAATTTCTATTTAGTATTTTTTTTATTTTGTATGTATCTTTGTGTTTATTGCAATTTATTGTTTGTATCCGCAAACAATTATTTATAAGATGCTGTGCAATTTCCATTAGTGTCCATTTGTTTGGTACTTCATTTCGTTTTTTTTTCTTCTTTTAAATTTAAAATTCGTGATGGTTTTTAAAATTAGATTAAATAGAAAATGTGTTTTGTACTTTTTTTTGGGTTACTCTAGAGGAAGAGGTTAAGTAGGAATTATTGAGACATTAATGATCTCCTAGATATCTAAATTTATAATTTAACTAGCAAGAGGAAAAATAGAAATTTAAGGTTGTGTATAAAATTAAATAAAACTTAAAGAATCTAATTTAAACCAGAAGTATCTTAGAGACTATAATAGAGACTAAATTGAGTAAATTGAGACCGCAAGATCTTCTATGAAAACAAAATGATAAACTGATCTTAAAAGCAAAAAAAAATCAATTAAGTCTTAAGTTTTTCAAAAAGTGAAACTAAATAGTGACTATATTTTTGAGACTCCCGTCGAACAACTCATATTGAAAATTTTATATTACGAACGAATTTCATTTTGAATTTATCGTTTAAAATATTTTGCTAAATATATAAAAAAAAAATACAATTTTTCATGCAGTATTTGTTTAAATATTTGAAACTGAGATGATATTTTACTTTTAAATTATTAAATTAATAATTTTGACCAATAACAAAAAATGATAAATTTTACACAATTTAGTTTTTAAGTGTTAGTTTATTTAGAATAAAAAGTAATATTACTCCTTAAAATCGCTTGAAAACTCAAAAAGTTATTAAACGTTTTCAAAACTTTATCAATAAATTGTTAATGTATTTTAAGATAAAGTTTTTTATTTTATATTTTATTTGGTGCATACATTTAGGGGCAAAACTGAAAATGAATTGAAAGTTTAAGTTATTCCATATAAAATCGAATAAGTTCTACAGTTTTTGTCCAAATGTCTTTAAAAATTATTGCATCGTTATATGTTTTTTTTATATAATAAACTAGATCAAAAGCCAATGTCAAACCAATATCAAGAAACAGTGCAAAAAAATAAAATTTTAGTAAAAATTTGGAATTTTTAGTGAATAATTGAAATTTTAGTGAAAATTTGGAATTTTTAGTGAAAATTTGGAATTTTTAGTGAATAATTGGAATTTTAGTGAAAATGTGGAATTTTAGAGAAAATTTTAAATTTTAGTGAAAATTTCAAATTTTAGTGAAAATTTTAAATTTTAGTAAAAATTTGAAATTTTAGTGAAAATTTGAAATTTTAGTGAAAATTTGAAATTTTTAGTGAATAACTGGAATTTAAAATTTGAAATTTTAGTGAAAATTTGGAAAATTTTTCGCATTTTTTGAAAAAAATTATTTTTAATTTGTATAAAAGTTAACAAAATTTAGAAAGTAATCAGCTTTAAATATATATATCTCTTGGTGTTATTAATAGATTTATGTAATTTAAAAATCATATAAAAGGACTTTGTCCTCTTTTTGAGTAATTTATTTTTATCATCTCCAAAATATCCTGTTTGTTCAAAAATGTTTGAAATTTTAAATTTTTGTGAAAATTTGGAATTTTAGTGAAAATTTAGAATTTTAGTGAAAATTGGAGTTTTAGTAAAAACTATTTTTTTTGTAAGACTGGATTTTTAGTAGAAATTAGTTTTAAGCACGAATTTTTATTTTTAGTGAAATTTTGTTTTATTAGCGAAAAATTTTATATTATGCGGAAATTTGTAATTTTGATAAAAAATTCTAAAATAAAAAAAAGTTGAAATAAAAGTAATTTTCCCAAAATATTTTTTATTTTAGCTAAAAAGAGTAATATTTAAGAATTTAAAATGTTTATGTCAAAAAGATCAAAATGACGTATTTAAATTAGTTCTCCGATGTTTAGTCATTAATCTTTTTTTTTAATTAATTTTCAAAAATAACTCTTATATTCGGTCCCTGGTTAAAAGTACTTTCATCTTCGAACATCTGGTATATAATTTAGGTTTAACTCAGCTACATTAGCCAGTTAAACTTAAGTTTGTGTTATTGTAACTTAAAAAAATAATATCAATATATCTTAACCTGAAACACAAAATGACCACTCCAAATTTTTTCAAATTTTACGGGAGAGACAAATACAACAAAAAAAAAACTGAAAATAATAATATTAATAAATAAATAAATAAGAACATATAAGATGAGAGTTCTGGCAAGTTTTTTTAGTTTGATGTGAAATTATTTTTGCTATGACTTTCGTTTTACTTGTGAAAAATAGAAGTAATTTGTTATTACACCCTTTTGAATTTATTTTACTCGATATATTGAGGTATAATGTGTTAAGGTTATTAAAATTATAAAGAAAAGTAAGTTAATCGTATAATTTTTAATTTTTGTTCTGTTTATTAAATTCAAAACATGCACATTGGGGCAAAAAATCGGGTTTTGTAGCATTAACTAAACTGTAAGTCTTTATAACAAGATATTGAAGATATTGATATCGTTGAAAAGATAAAGATTTCAGCATCTTAAAAATATCTAAAAATTTATATGTCAAACCTCAAAAAACTGATGTTATTTAGCCACCTCCAAGTGTTTAATTTGGTACTAAATAATTTACTAAATCAATTCACTGGTGTCCGTCAATCCGTCTAACTATTATTAACAATTTGCGAGATATCTTAATGAAATTTGACACATAACTTCCTATCCAAAGAGGACTCCAGTGAATTTCTTGCAAATCGAGTTAAAATTTTTTTCTCGAAATACTTTTTACTATTTTATAGTTTTACTGCAAATTATGACACCTAATTTTGTGACTATCGACCCACTAAAAATAGTTTTTGAAAAATTAGTGCTTTAGTTATTTTTAACATTATTAAATAGTCTAAAATTAAAATCCAATGTCAAACAATTAACTTTAGAAATAATTTTGTCCAGAAATATGTATCGGCAATTCCATGAAAGAACGCCCGAAGAAGGGCATTTTTCTACCTGGTGTCTTCCAACTTCCATAAAAATTTGTATACACAAAATTCATTAAACCGTTTATCGATTTTAGTTTCGTGAAATTACGAAAACTCGAGATTTTATTTCGTTTTTCACTTTCTCAAAAACCAAAAAAAAAAAAAAAATCAAAAGTGTTTAATTTTAAATAGCAATATTTCAGGGTAGGTTTTGAGAATTTTAATAATTTTAACGACGTTTGAATTTAGCTTATGTTGGCTTTAAAATAGACATTTCAAAAATAAGAACGATTTTCCAAAAATGCGTTTCAATGTAATTGCATTTTTTAGATGCATTTTTCGCTAAATAATTTACAATTCTTTTTTTTAGCATATTTGGAAAGTATGTAATCTTTACAGTAAAATAAATATTTAAAATTTTTGGGACGCGCACATTTGCATTGCTCACATACAGTTTTTTAAAAATATATGTTCCAACATATTCATATGAAAATAATATTTTTTCATATTTTTTGCAAAGAAAAAAAAAAAAAAAAATGATTTTAATTTGTATAAAAGTTATCAAAATTTAGAAAGTAAATAATTTTAAATATTCATATCTTTTGAAGCTATTAATAGATTTGTGTAATTGAAAATTTATATAAAAGGACTTTGTCCTCTTTTTGAGCAATTTATTTTTATCATCTCCAAAATATCCTTTTTGTTCAAAAATGTTTCCAAAATACAAATACTATTTATACATGTATTTTTAACAATTATGAATTCATTAAATTTTAATTTTTCTTTAGTTGTATTTTAAATTCCTTTGTTTACTATAAATTGCAATATTAATTAGCATCGTACATAAAAGTTTAATAATTTTAATAAATTTTCAAAGAATATTCTAATGCATATTTATTTAATAAAATATGTAAATCTACTAATATTTTAAAAATAAAAAATAGGATTTTTATATGACAGAATATGTGTAAGTCCCAAAAATTTTAGATTTTTATTTTAATGTAAAAATTCTATTCTTTCGAAATATGTCAAAAAATCAAAAATTTTAAATAGCGTATTTGACAAAAAAATGCATTAAAAAATCCAATTGCATTTAAATTAATTTTATAAAAATCATTCATTTTGTGAAATATTCGTATTGAATGGAATCAAAATTCAAACGCCATTTAAGTCATTGAATTCCACGAAGTCTTCTCAGAAATATTGTTACTTGAAGTTGTGTACTTTGAGAATTTTAAGGTTTTCTAGATAATGAAAAAGCGAAATAAAAGCGCGAGTATTCGGATTTTCGTAAATCTTAAAACTGAAATGGATATACACTGGTGTATATTCCTTTAACAACTTACAAACTTACAAAAAATGGGGCTAAAAAATAATTAAGGTGCTGAAAATTATTTTTTTTTAATTATTTATTGACCACTAAAAAATAAATAACAAAAAACTTAAAATATACGTTAAATTATTTTTCATTGTAATTTTAGCAGTTTAATGCCATTTTTTATGGCATTTTCCTATATACGCACTTAAAATAATGAATCAGTTTAGCATTATTAATAATGTGTTGATGAACCTTTGTTTTAGATAATTTCAAAATTTTGGTAAAACATTGATTCGATTAATTTTTGAAAAAAATCACTATGAATTGTTTAATTCTTAGTTTTAACTCCGTTGTTATTATGGTTTCATTCTTTGCATTTCTCGCGTAAAATTTACGGGCCATGTACCCCCACAGATTCTCCATTGGATTTAAATCCGCACTGCAAGCCGACCAGTTCAATAGTGGAATACTATGTTCATTAAACCACGATTTAGATTGGTTCGAGACATGGATTGCAGCGTTATCCTGTTGGAGTATGCAATTTTCATCCATTTTTTTAACCATAAATGACAGAAGAGCATCTTCCAATAGTTCATTAATGCACTGTTCATTTTAGATGGACACTGCCTCCACCGAAATTGCGTTTCGACATACGAATATGAATCGGGTCTGTCCAAATTTAATTTCTATTCATCAGAAAATATTACTTTCTACTACTCATCTGTCCATTTCATTTATTTTCGCGCAAATTTTAAACGATTTTCCTTATGATTCTGTTTTAACATTTGCTTACATTTTGGTTTCTTCCATTTTAACCATCTGTGTACAACATACAACATACATACAACCATATGTGTACAACATATTTGGAGGTGACAGGAAGTTCAAGTTTATTTTTTATTGCAGGTGGCTTCTTTTTTTATTTCATTAATTTGTCTTTTTGTTAATTTTCGATTACCTTTTGTTGGTTTTTCCTGGTTGTAAGAAAAGTTCCTTTGAGCATACTTTAAGCTGAAGAAATTTCCCAATTAAAACCAAAATATTTCGAGTAAACAGAGATGTTGTTATCAGAAACTTACCTTAAGTGAAGCAACTAAAACTGTTAAAATTTTTTAATATATATATATATTTTTTGCAATAACATGTTTTATAAAAATTTTTCTCGACTGCGTTTATACGAATATTCTACTGAAATGATCACCAATATGTTCTGGTTGCTAAATTAAAGAAAACAACAAAAGCAAGAATCATAAAAGGTACCGTTATATCGTGAGTTATTGTAACAACACAATTTTGTTTTTGGCTAAGAGAAACGGATATACCTCAAAGAAAAACAAGAGGTTTAAATGCGTTTATAAGAATATGCACCATTGTAGATATGCGTATATTCAATATTTTATGAATTATTTTTGGGCGATATTTCATGGAATTGTCGGTATACAAATTTTATTAAAAATTATTCCTCTTATTTAGCAAACCGCTTCGCCTTACTTTGAATTTTCTATACAAATTTTTGAAAAGCATAAACAATTTATATGAAAAAAATGTCAAATGGAGGTGAAGTGTTTTACATATATTTTTGTGTAGTTGTAAAAAGGTTAAAATATTTTTCAACAAGACAGGAAAATTTTATTATATTTTTACTCTTTGGGATACTGGCTACAACCTGTTCTCCAATTTATGCCTTATACACTTTATACATCTTGAAACTTAAAATTTACATGTTTTTTTCTTTTTCTTTTAAAAAAAATTATTCATTTTAAAATGAACATTTGTCATTATCTATTTAATGATAATTGCCATAAATTAAAAAAAAAAATCACCTTCAACGAATCTGACAGTTTTAAACTAGCACTAAAGAACAACATTGTTAACTAAAGCTGGTTTGAATTTGCTTGTGATTTAATTTAATATCAAGTTAAAGCAAATTAATAGGATTTCTTCCAATTGTTCTCTAATATTAGCGTTATCCACTTACCTAATTTTATACACCGGACACTCATAAACATTTTTAACATCCTGTTTATCCCTTTGCACTGCCTTCACAAATATAACAGGCATGGCTGGGAATAATTCTTTTAAATAAGCATCAGCTATAGTATTCATGGTCATATCCCAGCGAGCACCTTCCATAAACAAACCATTAATATAGGCACCCTCACGGGGAGCCGCCCTGAAAATTACAAAAAAAAAAAACAATTAGATTTTTTTGTTGTTAGTTAGATAACAAACTAACAACTTACGTTATTTCCTCCTTAGACTTTTTAGTAACATCTGTATTTAAACACATGCGATCCAAAGGCCATTCATTTTTACGTGCGGTTTGCTGCATTATTGCCGTTAGAAAACTTTGGGGATTAAAGAATCCTCCCAACCAAGCAGAGGAAGGTAGACGGAAATCAGCTACCCAAGCTTCTAATTCACGTAAACGTAATTGTAAATCGGCAAACCATGATTGTAAACCCAAAGTACTGGGATAGGCCAGTTTAGTCCAAGATTCTGGAACTTGATCCATGAACAGAGACTGCATGAGTTGTTCCATAATAGATGAGATAGTCAGTTCTCCTTTTAAACCCAATTCCAATTCATGTAAAGATCTTTTAAGTTCAGCCATTAATATATTCATACGTTCACATTCCTGGAAAGCTACCAATATGTAGGGGTTACGATCTTCCACGCGAGACATAAGTTCGGGTATGTTAAAAGGTGAGGGTATTTTATCAATAAGATCTTCTAACACACTTTTGACTACATCCTCCTGGGATTGTGCTTCTCCTCCTGTGTCCGAAGTACTGGCTAAACGGGGCTGTAATTCGAATACCACCCTGAATAAACGTTCTGAAATCGTGGTTAAGAAACCAATTTCGGCATTTAAATGCAAACCATAAAGATTAGGACTTTCTGGTGGTAGATTTTCATCTATATAATTATGATAACCGGCATATTTTAAAATACCCGGAGCAGCAAAACCAGGACAAAACTCCAGTTCACCATCTATAAGTTCCGGTTGCATAAATTCTTCCAAATAGGTACGACATAAACGTCTATCACGATCATCTGTTATGTGACCACCATACATAATTTCACCAAATAGATAACGCAAGTCTTCCCAAGGTACCCTGTTATTGGCTTCCAAATAATTATAAAGAACGTAAACTGATATGGTAAGATCTCCCACGTTAAAAGGATACACACGATTCCAACCTTGGGCACCAAATTTACGGCGTTCTGCCACCACGGCATGGAAATAACAAAGAGAAAATAATATGGCCTTGAATTCAGTTTCCTTGGAACACATTTCTAAAGTTTCATCACTAAAGTTGTCTAAAGCTTTATGGATGTTGGCCTGCATACCCGTGGGTGGTTCATTAGTTATCTTAATAGCTGATTCTAAAATTCCTTGGGGTAGTATATGATAAGCAGGATCTGCAGCCGGTTCAGCGCTTAGAAATAAACGATAGTTGGGATTGACATCGATTAAGGAAGCTTCCATTTTCTTTTCGAGCGTAGCCAACCATTTGGCCACCAAGTGTATGTTCTGCAATATTACCCAATGACCTTGTTGTGAAGCTGTTTCTATCGCCTTTTCAGCTACTATTTCTTGGCCTTGACCCAGAGATACACTATGGAAATTTTCACGATCTCCATAGAAACCCAAAGTTTTGCCCAATTTTTCTACATCTTTAAGAGGATCTACTCCAGGAGACAAAACAAAGAACATATGGGTCTCAGCACTAGATTCTTCAAATGTTTTAGAAAATTCTATGGCTCGAGCTTCGATATATTTAGTACCCAACTTTTCCTCTATGAACACCCTCATGGAATAAGACATACGATCCGGTCTTATACAGCGCATAATACACAGTCTTTGTATGGCTGTTTTTCCTTTCCATTCTCCAGGGAATTTCTCTTTTTCTGGACATTCAGAATCTATAAATTTCTGCCAACGTTTTTGCGAACCCTCAATATCTTTATCTAAACCTCTAAAGGCGGGAAAATTACTTAACGCCTTTATACCACCCCAGCCAATGTTAGTGATAAACGGTAAACTGGAAGAAACATTAACCATATAAGGATAACGTAGGAGAAAATCTAATTCCAAAGGTTCAACTTCTCCGGCATTAATCAAAATTTGTAAAGTAAGTTGGGTAAGGAAAATCAATTTATCAGCTTCAAATAGACCCCGGGAAGTGTACATAAAACTGCAGAATGTTATAGAATCTATAAGATTTTCTACTCTGTCCTTAAGTTTCTCAGAAGGAACAGCTTTTATTATGGCATTGCTAAAGACCACTGTAAAAGCTTTTAAAGAAAATTGATAAATTGGATTGATTTTAAATAAATCATTAAGTATAAAATAAATAATTGAAGCTCTTTCTGAGGCTGGACGATAGGCCTCTCTAGCAGTATCTATTTGTACAGCAGTTATTTTAGCTTCAGCTACTTTAATTTCTATTTCGTCGGCAGTTTTCTTTGTTTTTTCCAAATTCATAACCAAAGAAACATCTTCCAAAACATTCTCCCCAGCCGAAGATAAACGTTGCAAAAGATCATCTTCCAGAAATTTCAAAGTTATTTTAAAATGATTCTGTTGTTGGGTAAGTTTACTACGTAAGACCTCCAAGTCAGGCCTTTCAGCCTTGACTACTTCAGCCAGTAGTTGGTCTTCTAAACCATCACGAGTAACAGTGAAATTGATTAAAGTAGTTTGTGCCTGCATTTCTGGTTTGTAGTGAGGATTGGCTAACTTGGTGTGTAATATTAATCTAAATTTGGGATTAAAATCGACTTCTTTGTCTCCTATTTTTAAACAAGTGCCTTTTTTGATAAGTTGACGTCCTAGTAAAGGATTTAAGACAGCATCAATACTTTCGCCAATATTTTCCAAAAGTAAAACATTGCCATTGGTAACAGCTTTTTCGATTTGTTCCATATAACCTTTTTGTGTCAAACGTAAAATTACGATATTTGAGCTGTATTTTTGTTTGACCCATTTAATGCCTTGTCTATAAAAAATATTTATTAATTAAAATTTTTAACGTTTCTTTGCAGATTCTATATGAAAAAGATAAGTATTTTTCTTTTACTTAAACTTACAATTGTGGATCTATCATTAGGGGATAGCGTTCTGAATGCACTAATATAGCAGCATTTTCAGCTGACATTCTATCACTAGGCAAACCTTGATTATTCCACTCGGCTATTTGAGCATCATCACAAATCATTTCGAAGGGATCACCACCTTCACTAGAGGGTATCTTGGGCTAAATTTAGAAACAAATTATTAGAGTTTTGTATACAGTGTCTGTTAGTATTTAACCCGCTACTGCGTTAGCGGACTTTTAGGACTTCTACATAAACAATTAATTTATTTACAGAGGAAAACAATTTAACAAACATAATTCTTACATTTCTCAGCTTAAAAGATAAGAAGTACCTTTTAAAATTTTAATTTGCAAAAATGTTAAGAGAGAGAATTTTTAAAAAGTACGAACGACATATTTGAAATATTTGGGATATGCAAAGATTACGATTTAAAATTTTTTTGCTGGTTTAGAAGTTATTTAAGCTACCAAAAATGTATCAACATGGATCTTTTATAGCAAAGATTTATACAAAACTCCTGTCTGTTCTTCTTTTAAGCAGAGAAGTACATTAGATTTGGTCAAATTGCTCGGGTGAGGAAAAAAGCAAAAGGCTTGAAGCAAAAAGAAATCTGCTAAAAATTCTAAGAAATTACACTAAGAAATTACACTAAAGCCTAGCAGCGATTAAAAAATTATGTCGCATATATTTATGCCAAGAAAGTTTACATTTTTTATCGAAGTGGGAAATTTTGAAATTTTGAAAAAAAGATTTTTTTAAATTTTCACCATGGAACTTTGGTAATCCAGAGGACTATTTAATGCATTACTGCAAATTTTTATGTCATTCGACGGGAGTTAATTCGAATGCGCATAATTTCTTGATGAAATTTTTTAGAATTCTTCGTCGATTACGTTTTTTCTATACGTCTTTTGGCAAAAACAATTGACCCATTCTAATTGATATAATTATATTTTTCTATGATTATGGGCAAAGAAGATATGGAGAATACTAAAAGGTACCGTTAATAAATTTGTATCTCATTTTGACCGTTTAACGTTCGTATTTTCAAAAAAAAAACATTCACCATTTTTTCGGGAGAAAAATATACAATTAAAAGTTCCTGCAATTGATAGTTTAGAAGATATCAAAAAAAAAAAAAAAACATTTTCTATCCATTTTCACCTTATTTTTTCCCCCAAAATGATCAAAAACGTAGTAGGAGATAAGTATACAACCAAAGACCTATGTCGCACATTTTTAACGGCGGTGGCGTCTTATGAACAAATTTTCAGCAGCGGCTTAAAATTGCCTGATGCCGGATGGGAATATATAACACTTATTACATGATAATGAGTGTATTGATACATAAAATGTATATAAAAATTGCCATGTTGCTTGACGTTAAATTTCATGAATTTATTAAATTATAAATGTAACTACTTTAGAAGATTAGCTTACGAATTATGGGCCTATATAGTTTGATATATTTTTCTGAATATCTTTATTAATACATACGCGTTTTAAATTATATTAATACAGTTTAAAAGTACGTTCAAATATCTTTCAAATGATATATAATATAATATGACATTAAATCCTTGAGAGGAAAAATTGCAAACCTACAAAGTTGTACGAATTTCCCTTTATGATTCCATAAATCTTAAAGCTTAAAGCAAAATTTCACAAAATTTTTTGGATTAGGAATGTAGCAAAAATTTATTTAAGAAAAATATTGAGGGCGGCTTATTTCAAGTCGTCATAAGCCGAAATTTTTGTCGGCGGCCATTAAAATTTTTTGGGAGCTCGGCTCAGTCGGCTGTTTAACCGGCTGGCGCAGGTCTTTGTATATAACATGAATTTCATATTTCCGAGTAACGATCAAAATTCTAAATATGTACTTAAAGGTTTAGCATTTGCCTAGGGTACCAAAAAAGTATCAAAATAAAGTATATTATAATGGACTTACGCACTTTAAAGTGATTTTTGACAAATGGACTTATATGTAAATCATGGTCAGTTTTCTACCGATCTTTGTGAAATTTACATACTGATTTATGTATACAGTTCGCTTGGTCTGAATTTTAATAAAATTGATTGATTAATATAAAGCATTTATAAACATTCATTGTTACTATTGTTCTATAAAAATATATGGATATAAGCCTTAATTCATTTGTAGGGGATTGATGTACACTTAAGATATTATCGGGAAGGTTCTTGTATAGAATTCATGGCAAATTATAGATCAATTCTATTTATGTCTAAACTAAATTTATTTTAGCCAAATTTTATCAACAAACAGACATTTGTGTAGGATTTACGAACTTTTAAGTTATTTTTAGAAGAGAGCCTTATATTTGAGTTATGGACAATTATAGACCGACCCTATAGAAATTTGATAGAATATATTAGGGATATAAAATTTTTTTCTCATCGTCCATAGCATGTGAACCTAATTTCATTGGTATATTTAAAAGAGGGTCTTATACCAATATTTTTGGATGTTACAGTATAAATGCATAGTTCCCTCCTCCTGGTGGATTACAAAATAAAAACACTTAAAACAAATCTTACATCACAGGCCTTAAAAGCTGGTATCCACATTTTGGTCTGCAATTCCACACGATAAGCTCGAGTAAAACATCCCACATAGGATATAAAACAAGCTATTAAAAGAATATCTCCCGGCATAGTTACTTGACTTTGTTGCAAACTTAAAAGGAGACAAATCATTAAAAACTATGTTATTTTATAAATAAAAAAATACCTTTTTACTGACTCCGTCCAACGGATCTTCTCCGAGGCTAAACCTCCTATTAAACGATTTGCCAAATCAATAGTAAAAGCTGTCTTATCAGCCTCATCTTGGCATTTTTGTTTCTTGGCCAAAGCATCATCATAAGCGGTTTGCAAAACATTTAACTGTTCCTCCAGTTCATTGAGACGATTATTCAAGGCCGTTAATTTATCTCTAGCATCCGTTAACTCCTGTTCAGCTTCCACTAAAGCTCGTTCTTTTGGCTCTACTATTAAATAAACTTCATAGAATTTATTTATATTAATCACCCAAGAACATAGACCAGCAGCTGCTGAAGATTTAGCCAAAATTTTCTCTGGATTAAATTCTGGATCAGCTATATAGGGTTGCAAAGCCTTAATGACATCCGGATGTATATGTTTTTTGTCATAGTTAACTAAATTATCCAAAAACTTATCCACATTGCCCATTATGGCACGACAGGCCTTCCAGCTGCGATCCTTGGGTATTTTACCCTTTGGGGCAAACAATACCAAAACAGCAGAGCAAACATTAACCACAGCATCGGGTGGGGAGCCAAAGGATTTCAATTCAGTTAAATTGTTTTTATTTAAGGTGTTTAAAGCTTCCTGGGCTGCTAAGAGAGCAGGCTGGGCTCGGCGAAAATCTTCTTCACACAATTTGGCCTTGGCAGTTACATCTTCCTCTATTTGTCTTACATTTTTCTCCTCCTTCGAGGCAAAAGCTCTTTCTTTAGATACTTTTTCATTCTCAAAACTTACAACTTTAATAAGATTATCAGCCTCATCATTTTTAATTTTTAATTCTACTTCCTGTACTTTTAAAACCTCCTGTAGACCATCTACCTCAGTAGAACAGCTGGCCAGTTTGATGAGACCATTTTCTAAACGTTGGCGTCTGTCCAAATTGGCTTTAACTTTTTCCGTTAATAGTTTAGTATATAAACTCACTAGCTCCAGAAAAGATTTGGGAGTAGTGTAATTGTAACGTTTGTCATTAAGTAAATAAACTTTAGATATATCATTGACAGTTTTGTGAACATAAGCCATGAAACGAGACACTGGACGACCCAAAGATTTGGGTAAAACTTCTATTTCCGATAAGAAACGATAAGATACAGATTCCAAAGCTTCTTGGGGCCATTCGTGAAACCAGTCAATAGTGGTGCAATTAACCAAAGAAGGAAAATTACGAGCTCTTACTCTCAGAGTATTACCCACTGGTGAGAAACATAAAACCACTTTCAGAAGACCTCTGACTTTTTCTATAAAGAATTTCCAACAATTTTCCCGATTATCCACAATACCTAGCTGTTTAACTTCATTACGCACAGCATTTACCAGATTCTCAATTTCATCATCAGGAAACAGTTCGTGTATGTCACCCGAAGCTAACATATCATTTACTAAAACCAAAAATTGTTCCTTAGCCACTTCAGCATCTGTCATAAGAAAACAACATTGAGAAGATTTAACGCCACATTTAACATACAACGTAGCAATATTGGCTTTTAAGTCATTAATACTATAATCCTTGGTTAGTTGTATTTGGAAAACTTCTAAAGAGGATATAAAAGCAGCCAGTCTGGTCAGCGATTGTTTACCCGAACCACCAACACCTATGAGTAGGGCATAGCCACGAGAAGATTCCACTATACGACTTATGCGACAAACATGACACATGGCATCATCGAAGAGCACTAAATTCATGGCTCCCACAAAATCATTATAACGTTCTTGGGCTTCCTCCAGCAACTTGTGCAAACGATCCCAATTACTAATGGGCATGTATTTGTTTTCAGCTAGACCCAAAGCAAAGTGACAATAAATTTGTGGTTTGCTAAATACCACTTCCTCGCTGTAGCCTTCAATGCCTTTGCGTACCGTTTCAGATATAATTTTGCTAAAACTGTTGATGTCAGTTTGATCCACCAATTTATCGCCATAGACACGATTACATTCGTGGACCCACAAACGCAGTAGCATATTGGGATTGGGACAAGTTTTGGAATTGGCATAGAGTATGCCCTAAAAAAGAAAATAAAAGAAATTATTTTGAAAACAAAGGAATAAAACAGGGTTAACATATAATTTGTGCAGACTCTTATTTGTATAACAGTGTTTCTAACGTAGATAAAACAAATTTATTAATGTATGATATTGGCAAGACATATACCATTATAACGATGACATTTTTTCATTATTTCAGCTTTGGAATAACAATGAAGAAAAAAATTTTGCACAATTTTATTGGAAATCATACGAGTACACAGTCAATGTGAAAGAAGTAATGCTTGTTATTTACTTAAGCGATATAGGGTAACTGTGGGCGATGAAAGAATGAGAAGAACTTGTAAGAAAAAAAAAAAAAAAAAAAAAACTCAAAACCAACAAAAACTTACGAATAAAACTACTCCATTCCATACAAAGTACTCTTGCCACAATCATCTGTGTGGTTTAGTTTAAAAGTTGGTAAAATATGTATTACTATTTTCGTGTGCAGCGACAAATTCGAAATTTTGTTGAAATCTACTGTCTATATTTTTATTTAAACTTTTTAAAACAAAAAAAAAAAAAAAAAATGTGATTGAATCTTGAACTTCAGGAATATTTTTTTATCAAGCCGTAGTCCTTTGTTTCTAGATAATATACGTAACTATTTTTAAAAAGATCCCAATTTGGAGTATTTTCCAATGGGGGTATTTTACTTAGATATGTAGATTAAAAAAAAAGAGAAAAAGAGAAAATGATATAGTCGGTCAAGACCAACTATATGATATCCTACACCATTGTGTATGAGCATAAAAATTCGGGAAGGGGACTTATATTACACCTGTGGCTAATTTTACTAATTGTGAAATAAAAAATATACAAATACAGAATAATGCGTTGATACTGACATCTAAATGATTTTATGCAATTTACTGCGATTCCTGGAAGTGGGTTTATATGGAAGCTATGATTAATTATGGACCGATTCTCATAAAATTTGGCAATGTTGTTACTACCTACATAAAACTTATTAGTGTCGAATATTAACTTGATACTAACATTCGTGTGGGATTTAGGCACGTTAAAGTCATTTTAGGATGAGGGGCTTATATGGGAAGTATGGTCAATTCTAGACCGATCTACATAAAATTTGGTACAAATATAGGCACTTGCACAGAACTTCTTTGCACCGAATTTCATTAAAATATTCTTATTTTTAAGCATTTTTTAGTCTTTAAACTCTATTCCGCTAGATGGAATAGTGGACCGATCACAACCAATTTCAATAGGCTTCGTCCTTGTATTATAAAAGTCCCACGTGCCGAATTTCGTTGAACTATCTTTAAAAATGCGATCTGTTTACATGAACAGCCAGCCATCCAACCAGCCGTTCAACCAGCCGTCCAACCAGGCTTCTAACCAGCCGTCCAACCAGCCGTTCCACCAGCCGTCCAGCCAGCAAAACGGATGGACGGACATCGTTTGATCGATTTAAAAAACGATTCTGAGTCGATTGGTATACTTTAAGTTGGATGTTGGATAACTTTTTCTATGCGTTATAAACATCTGCATAAACGCATAATATTCCAACTACCTATGGTGGTGTAGGGTATAAAAAAAAGTATGTTAAGCATGTATTTAAAAATAAATTACTCATATATTGCGCCATTTTGAGATATTTCAGTGCATAAAATTGAGTGTTTCAAAATTATGAAATTCAGAAATGTATCAAAAAGCCACTTATTAAATTAACATTTTTACATTTTATTATAGCAAAATCGTAATCAATACATTAAACCATTATATAACAATAATAAGGTAGCACCATAGAATACAACTAGAAATTTGTGTGAGAGGCATTTCGAACTAAATTTTCAAAAAAAAAAAAAAAAAAAATTACAAATTTTTTCAAAACACAAAAACAAAACTTATGTTTTTGACAATTGAATCAGTTTTTTTTTCTCCCACATAAATATCTAGTTATTAATCTATGGTAGCGCCATTTATTCTCTCAAATCGTGCTCCCGTCAAAATCTTATAAAATCCGATTTTTTTTTGCTTTTTTGTATTAAAGTACATTGAGAAAATATTTTAAAATTATCAAAATTATATGTATGTGTCCAATCTTGACAATTTTTTTACATTTAGTAGAGCTTTTTATTCTAAGGTTAGTGATATGTACATTGTAGCTAATCAACTTTTAGTTTAAGAGATATAATGATTAAAAGTTTCGTTATATAAACGAAATATATATCTGTTATTTTTTAAACCGTTAGGAAATAGATGTATATCATTTGAAAGTGATTTCAAATATGTATTAAACTATATTCGGAACAAACAAATTTATTAATCCGTTAAATGACAATATTTAATAGTCGGTTATTTTTTCTCAGTTCTTTCATAAAAGTGTTGTTACCTAGGAAATATATCGATATAACGGTGATATTCAAGTATTATATCTTATCTTATAGAGAAAGTTTCATGCATTCATTTAATACAAATAGTATTTTTTAAACCATTGAAAAAAAGATACAATTAGTTGAAAATTATTTATTAAATGGAAATTCTTACATATTCAATATTTCGGAAGGATTTTTATATGGGAGCTACATAAAATAATGAACCGATTTGAATTAAATTGGTTAAATTGTCTTTAAAATTGATTATTACCTTGAAAACTGTCATATGTACTTTAAGCAAAAAATGTTTTAATGAACAACAGACAGACTGACGGACACAAAATAAAAAAAATAAAATAAAAAAAATTAGGAAGTCTAAAATTTACATTTTTTCCTTGTTTGCGATAAAAATTAATGAAATAATATATTAAGTAAGTTATTTTTATTATTCTCGGAATTAAGCGTCATTCTTCTTACCATTGCACTTTGGGTCGTGATCATAATTTTGTGGTCATAAAAATAGAATACTGCAAATTCGTAATATAAAATAATGAGGATTTCACACTAACGATTACGAATCTGAATTAAAAATCTAAGAATTCAAAATGGTGGGCCCACTAAATACAAATACTTAGTTTATACAATTTTGTTAACATATTTTGTATGGATTTGTGGTTGCTAATTCCAAATATGAAAATGGAATTTAAAAATTGAAAATGTTTAATTAAATATGGTGAAAAATTTTTTAAATATTTCAATATTTATGGAATGTAAAATTTGCCAAACAAAAATCGTTTATATTTAAATAATATAATAACATTAAAATGGCGGACTCAGAGTAATTTTCTGAGTCGATTTATCAATATCTGTCCGACTAGTAGACTAGCTGTACGGCTGGCTGATACCATTTTCGGTACAAGGACGAAGCCTGTTGAAATTGGTTGTGATCGATCCATGTTTTCACCTAGCCCCCATACAAATGTTCTTCCGAAGTAGGATTGCAACGTTCAAAAAAGCCTTAAATATATATCAGTGTGCTATATTTTACAATTTGCTTTCATGTCTACAATCAGTTGATGCCAAGAGCATTAAATTGTTAAAATAATCTTCATCATTTATTGCAAATTCACTTTGCGAAACGTAATTTATTTTCAAAATATAAAAACTAAAAAAATACAAATTATTGATTTAGAGCTCCTATAGAAGGATAATAACAACATATAATAACAACATATTTTTGCACCTGAAATGCTCTATTAACTAAAATTCTGCCAACGGACATTGAATACAATGTGCAATAGGATTAACTATACATATTTAAAGGCCGTATAAAGACTGGATTTTAGGCAGATTTAAAGACGAAAGTATTATGTTTCTGATAGCGGTTTGGTATGATATCTGCTCTTGTGTCCTTAATCTTGGGATTTCATAGAAACTAAAGGTTCGTAATAAAGGAAGAAGTTATGAAGGATTTAATGGGAAACAATTCCATTCTGCATAGCAACTGATTCTATCCAGAGTTTCTTTAATTTATGAGACCTGAATAAAAATGCTTTAATTTTCTTCATACAGAATCAACAAAATACTTTTGCAAACAATCGATTTTATGTGTAGGTGAGACCGGGGTAAACTGGAGCATACTTTAATCTTAATATAATAAAATACCAACCAATAATCTTTTGAACCCTCCAATGGAAGTTTTTTATAGAATGGATTATTGTCTAACGTTTTGCATAAAACTAATAAGATTATTTTATCTTTTGATATTATTTTCAGCGTTCAGCGGAAATGTTGGTTTAAAGCAACTTAAAACTTTCTTTATTACCCCATACGCCACAATACTCCAGTTTCCCCTATAAATTATAAATGAATCATTCTTTAGTATGACTTACTGTAAATATATTAGCTATATCGCGCAAATTAAAATTATAATGAAATTTCACAGCGGTAGGTAAAAATGTGGCAGCTATTTTTTGATGTAAACTTATTGCAGTTTGTACCAAAGGCTCACAGAGATTTATTACGGCCTTGTCAAACTTATGAGTAGGATTCTTTAAATGTTGTGACAAAATGGAATTTAGAATATGGAACAAAGCATCAGCACTAGGAACACTGGAAAATAAAAACAAAAGTTTTAAATAAAATTTATTTTGAAAATCCTTTTCTAGAAACTACTTACTTTACAGCAAATGAACAAAAATGTCTTTGTAATCTAGGATCTATGGTAAAGGAGCCAGCCGAGGGATTCATACAAGACACAAACTGACAATTATGTATATCCTTTAGGGTCATCTTAACACGATCATACCAATGTTTATAATCCATAAATTGCCTTATAAGAGTATGAGGTTGTACTGTGCCATATTTATCTACTTCCGGCATATTCATATCATCCACGAAATATAACATTTTCTTATTACCCTGAGGACCATAATTACGACCCGCCTTTTTCTCTAAAGGTTTTTCCAATATATTCTGCAACATTTCCGAGGTAGTATAAAAATTAAATGGAACATTGGTCACAGCATATTTTTCCGTGGGCAAAGAGTTTAATTTCAAATTCATTATTATAGTTTTGCCCGAACCCGGAGGACCTATTAACATGGTAGGATAATTGTCTCGTATTAAAACATCCATAAAATAGCTAAGTCTGGTAGTTTCAGAGGTATGTACTAAATTAGATTGCAAAGGAATATCTGGATCCAATTCAAAGTTGGGCACCAAATCAGTCCAAGGTCTAAATTTCTTGGTTTCATGATCGACATAAAAAGAAAATATATTACCGGTGCCAGGAAATTTCACCGTTTTAAATTCATTGACAAACCATTTGCTGAACTCGTTACGCCAATCTATGATTTGATCTTGAAATAGAGTGGAGCCAAAACCCCATGCTATAGAGAAAACAAAATATATTTCATACCATTCCTTAGGGCAATCAGCGGGAACATTTTGTGGCGTTAGTAAACTGTTTAAAAGAAAACAAGTCATTTGCAGCATCGCAATATCAGCTATGGGAGTAATTTTCTTTAAACGAGCCTTAAATACCTCTAACATGGGAGGAACATATTTATCAAAGAGCACATTAAGCGTAGCTACTTCTGCTTGATTGGTACGAGTATTTAACCAGGATAATATAAAAGGAGTCCAACCCAAATCTTGGGGATTTATATATAAAATACCTGCCCGGGATACGGTAGCCGGGGTAGCAGTTTTTAAATTGGCTATTTCGAAAAGCAAACGCATTTCCTTGGTCAAAGCTATGCGCTCATTACTGGCCAAAGTCAGTACCTTATTATCATCCATAACCGTATTCAAACTCTCTATCCACATGGGATCTATATCACCATCCAACACTATCCATTTGGGTCCTGAACCACCTAAATTTGCCTGGTCACGCATTATTATAGAGAATAAACCATCCTTCCATTCTCTGGTAGCAGGATTAACAATACCAAACAATTCATCATTGGTTACCGCTTTGGGATTAAGATCATTGTAATGAGGTTTACGCTTTAAATTAGCATAAGTCTTGTTGAGAGTCTTCCACACTTCCGATTTACCTGTCCCGGCAAATCCTATGATGAAAACAGAATGACGCACAGCAAAGAGTTCTTTGAGCTGCACTATTTTTAATATAAAACCATCATCTGGCTGCAGCTTAAGATCTACCGCTGATCTCTTAACCACAGCCTCAAATTCCAAATCACGTTTACGTGGCACATCTAAGGCAGGGAACAAGTCACCTATTAAACCCATAAATACTGGCACATCATCGGTTACAATTTTGGGAGTGTTGAAATCACGCAAAGCTCTCATTAAAACTTGATCTTCAGGTCTTTGACGGTCATCACGCTGCACCAATGCAAAAAAAGTAAAAAAATAAAAAAGAAAATAAAAATTAAAGTGAGTTAAGAAATTTGTAGCATAACTTGAATTTTGGTAACTATATTACTTTTAGCGTGTTAAAAGGGCATCATGCCATCAAATTATAAATCCGACCTCTATCAAAAAAAAAAAAAAAAAAAAAAAAAAGAAAAAAAAACATATGAAGCAATGTATATTAGGGTGCCTCATTTACGTTTCTAGCAAAACTGAAAATTTACTTCAATACACCCTACTATATCATAGCACATGGGGCCGATTGCAAACATTTTTGGTAATAAATCTGTATCTCCTACACTACCAGACAGACCCAATTGAAATGTATGGGATAGTTGCAGAGGAGGACCTAAGCTTTCAGAAAAATTATCTTTTAGTCATTAAACAAAATTATTACATAATTTCTGAAAAAAAATCCCCAAAATATTTTTCATACTTTTCTGCAACAAAAATCCTCCAAAAGTTTACCGAATAGCAAAATCGAGAATTCTTTTATTTAATTTAATAAACGATTCGTTAGTGGTTAAAATAAGTTACTAAAACACATTACAGATTTAGAATTTTGCCGTTAGAGTATAAGCACCCGGAATTGGGAATGTTATTTTATTCTCACAGAGTATTAGTTATTTAAACTACCCAGAATTTTGGAATTGTAAATGTGTAAAGGAATTGGATCCAAGTTAAAAGCAGTGCTCAATTGTTATTGTTAATTTTAAATTCCTATACCGCAAAAAATTTCGTAACAGTACTTTAATTTTTTTTTTTTTTCAGAAGTCAAACCTAAAATATAATTTAGTTTGCAATATAAAATATAAAAATTATATAAAATAATGTATCAGAAAAATCTGATATATTATTTTAATTAAAAAAAAAAGATGTGCCAGTAGTCGGTAGTTTAACTTTTTTTCTTACTTTAAAGTTATTTTTTCTTACTTTAAAGTTATTTATTTTATTGAGGTAAGAAGTAATTGTTCCATTTCAGCAAAAATATTCTTTCAGATTTGCAAAAAAAAAAAAAAAAAAAAAAAAAATAGCTGCTTAGTTTGGCTAATTAATACATTTTATAAAATATATCGAATTTGCCTATAGTTGAATTTTGAATCACAAATTCTATCATATTTTTTATGTAAAGTCCTTAAATTATACTCTGAAATTCACATAATTTAATAAAATACACAAAAATGTTAACAAAATACCACCAATAAACCATAGAACGATATGATAGCGAAAACAATATCAATTCAGGTGCCGATTATATCATTTCGTGTTGCTGAAAACGATATTATTATGATGTCGAAATTTTGAAAAATTTATTTTCAAGAAAACACAAAAAAACTTCAAAATAAAAATAGTAAAATAAAAACGCTTTCAACAAACATACACAAGATAAGGATAAATAGAAATTAATCGTTAATTCAAAGACTTTTAATGGTCTAGCCAAAAGTTTTAGGTGTGTAATTGTAAAAAGGAATTAACCATGCTTTCAAATAGTATAATTGATAATATTTGCATAAATATATGAATCTATGTTATGTATGATGACTTTTTTATATTTTTTAATTTTTTTTATAATTATATTTAGTATAAGTATTTAAACATAAGTTTTGGTAGCAAATAGTATTCAGAACAAAATATGGTCCCTTAGATAAATCATTATATATATCCCTCAAAATATTTCTAATAATATGACCTAAATGCATCTGAGAGAAAATTTTAGATTCAAAGTATACTGACATTATTATCTCCAAATTAGCATCATATGTCGACTATAGGAAATTATGAACTTTTTGGTTTAAGGTCGATAGCTATTAAAACGAGAAATGCAAATCAGTATGCAAAATTTTACACATTAATAATAATTTTTTGTTAAAATGCAGTATGGATTATTATGACTAACATCTGGAAAATTGTTCTATTTTTAGCATTTCTTGTAGAAAAAGCTATCAAACATGTGTTGTTCCAGAACGGAGGAAATTGCCACCAAACTACTGATATAAGTATATTTTAATCGTAAATAAATTTGTTTTTATAAAATGTATTTTATATTAATATTTAGTAGACGCTATTGTTAATTATTTTGATTTAAATTTATAAATGCAGACTTTTGGTACATGCCGAACTTAGTTAGGTACAGTTATCCGTTAACAGTTTTTAACAAAAATAATTTCAAAAAAATTCACCCATTGGAGTCACTTTTATAAGCAGAATTATATGCTCTAATTTTTTCATGCGCACTCTTTAATTTGGTCTAATTTTGTCAAATATTTCTATGTAATAAATTCAAATATGCAAATTTTCCGTATTTTTTTTAATTACAGTTTTTAATGTGGAAATTTTAGTTAGGCCGTTAAATGCGCTCCTTTGGTTAAAATACATTTCAAATTCCAAAAAAAAAACTCGAAGAAGAATCTTTTTCATTTCGATTCATGTCACAAAATGGTTTCATAAACTTAAGTATATTTTCATTTAAGCTGGGAACAGCGATACCTTTTATTTTGGGAACACCTTAATAAACATATGAGTGATATACATATACAAAAAAAAAAAAAAAAAAAAAAATTAAAAAAAATTTTGCAAGGGTCATAAGCCACATAAAGTTAATCAAATCCAGGAGAGAAAAAATGCCCATAATATTTAAATCTAGAATGACCTATTTACAAAAAAAAAAAAAAAAAAAAAAAAAAAATAATAAAATCAAGAGGATTTCTACTCATTCCTCTAAACATTTTTTTATACACTGAAATCCGTATCGTATTGAATGAACGGTTGAAAGGATTTCAATCAAGATTATGCATATTTCTTGCCTTGGTTTTCATATGTGAGTTTACGAGGGAAATGCCGGTGCTAGCTTTTATGGTTAAGGATTACAAACATGTCTACTTGTGTTCTTTTATCGAAAAGTAAAAAGTTTTTCTTTATTTTTTTTTTAAACTTGTACGTGTTTGATGATAAAAAATGCAGGCAGCAAATCTACATGTATGAAAGAAAGAAAAAACTACATGAACTCTTATTTTTATACGTGTATTTTAAACTAACATTGGTATTTATGAAGTCGTATTGTTGGAAAATAAGAACAAAAATAAAATAGAATAAAAAACGTATGGAATATAATGGAATTAAGAGTGTATAGTAAGGATTTAAGTATGTACAAGTGGAAAAATGCAATACGCACATAAGAATTACAAATTTTATGGTAAATAAATCCCAATAGGATAAAGATTTGTTATGTAAATACTTTTAGGAGTTGGCAGTAAAATGAAAGTTTGATTTAAAAAAAAAAAAAACAAATGGAAATACTTATGAACGGTTAAAAAATCATTAATATATATATATATATATATATATATATATATAAATAGGTTTGTTTTAAAATATTATTAAGTTCTTCCAAAGTGTTCTCTTTGGGTCTGCTGTTACCAACATCCTCACCCTTTACCATCCACTCTCCTCTTTTTTTATTACTTACTTTTAATGATCCAGCCACCACCAATACTGACTTAACAGCACGTAAACCCCAATCGTAATGGTCTTGCTTGGACAACAACTCTTTGCACAACTCGTATAGAGCAATGAATTTGCGTGCCAGTAAACGTGCCTCCTGGAAACCTTCACCGACTAACATAATTTCACTGATTAACATAAAATCAGGCACCACCATGGCACAAGGTCGATATAGGGCTTTTAAATTTTCTGGCAATTCAGCACGTCCCGCATAGCCTGGATTCATAGTAATAAACATGCCGACAGTGGCACGTAATGTAATAATTTCACCAAGAAAATTAAAAATAATCTTCTTGGCCTTAATGGCATCTTGTATGCATTTCACTTGAACAGCCACCACAGATAATACTTCTACCGAAATGCGATTGAATTCATCGAAACAACCCCAAGCACCAGTTTGTGCTAGACCCTTGTGTATATCACCTATAGATTTGTAATCCATTTGTTCGGAGCAATTGAATACATACACCATAATACCTAAGGCGCGGCCCAAATCTTTAGTGGTTTCAGTTTTGCCTGTGCCAGCTGGACCGGCAGGAGCTCCTCCCATTCTCAAATGTAAGGATTGGGTCAAGGTAATATAGCATCTATCGGTTAGTGGAGTTATAACCAAGCGAGAGGTATTGCCCAAGTATTCATAATCATATTGAAACTGGGCATCACAAATGTTGGCAAAACAGTCATCAAATTTAAAATCCCAACGATGTCTTAACTGTGACTGCCATTGGAAGGCAGTAGCCATTTCTACTTTGGAGGAAATTATTTTAGAAACCACATCACGACTGTGTACATCAATGGTACAAATAGCACAAATTTTTACACGATCTGAAGCTGACAAATCGCCCAAAAGCAAATTAATTAAATGATTTAACTGTGTAACCTGCTTCTTGTTGTAATCTTTTAAAGCATTTTCATAACGTTGTTGAACTTTGGCAAACGCTTCATTAGTTTCGGAGGTCCAGCAAATTTGTGTGGTAACTAAAGCAGGTTGGGCGGGCCAATCAAATACCCATTGATGTCTAGGTTTCTCTTCATATGCTATAACAGCCCTTCTCAATTGATCTCTTAACGTTTCACGCATTTTATCAGTAACCCTATTGAGCCAAACCTCTACCTTGCCACTGCAATCACAATTCTCCAAAAAAGGTATGTATTCCTCATGCTCTTTGGCTACCATACCCGAAGCCAATTTGGAATTGGGTAGTAGAACCAAATTTCCTAAAGAGTCATAAAGTTTGGTTAAATGTTTACTTATCATTTTAGGATTATTGCCATTCGAAAGAATATCTAGCAAATCTGCAGAGGATACAAAATAAAAACGAGGATAGGCCAAGCGTTTGGTCTCCAAATAGTCATTCAAAGCCTTTTCACATAAAAGCAAAAGCTTGGAAAGATTCTCCAAGGTTTCGTATATTTTACTGCCTGGCTTATTCGTGGCTCTTACCACATTTTTATCAGCATTCATTTGCACCAAAAGATTTTTAAACTCCTTATCTACAGTATCAAATCTTTTAGAGTCAGCTGGTAATTGGGAACGTATATCTTCGGATCCTATAAAAATACTTTCTAAATAAACCCATTTGCGTTGCACCTCAAACCAGGAGGTAATAATTTGCTCAGCATTAGACAATTTATTCTGCCAGCTGCTTACTTCAGCCTGAAAAAACCCCACAAATTTGGAGGAAGCCATATTCTGCAATTGTGACTGATTTTCTTCTAAAGTTTCCACTAGTTCCTCACTAGATTTAAGCAATTTTAAGCCCGTACGTTCATGCACCTCATTTTGAAACTCCATGGTAGCCCAGGTATTTTGCAAGTCCTTTAAAACCTTTTCCATTGCCATTTCTTTAACCGATTTGTCTACTATATTTTTTACTTCTTCTTCGTATTCGTGGAGATTTAAATCTATTAAATCCTTCAAAGTGGTAGAATCATCCATACTAAATCTAACTTGAGTAGTACGCATTAGTTCATACCAATGTCTATCGCGTATAGCGGGATTTTGCAGCTCTGTTACCGCTCTTAGAGAAGTCATAAGATTTTTAAGGGAATTTTCCGTATATATATAGGGCTCCCAATTACGCATGTCCTTATCTAAGGCTCTTAACTCTTTGCCAAATTTCTTGCACTCCTGATCCATAACCTCAATATCAATTTTCTTCCAGGGAGTCTTTTTCCAATCCTCTATAGTAGAGGCTATAGTGGTAAAGAAATCCCACATTATTTTGATTAATTGCAAATCACGACGACAGCGTTCTATTTTGGTAGCATCAGGCCCTTGAAGTTCAAAGAGAACAGCTGAACCGGTAAGAGAAGAATGACGCGCTTCCAGTTCAGAAATTTCAGCATCTGCCTCATCGATAAGTTCATAGACCTGAGGACAGGGTACTTGGAAGAACTAGAAAAAAATGTAAAGGTAACTAAAAGGATAGAAAGAGAAGTGGAAGATTTAATTTTCTTACCTTCTTTTTTAGAAATTTCTTGCGATAGGTGGAGGCCAAATTATCATACAAAAGTATGCGCTTTTCTATAAGATCTACTTGATAAGATTGTATGGGTGCAATGATTTGTTTTACAGTAGCGGCTTGTTTTTTAACCTTAATCCATTTATCAGGCAATTCAGACATCTATTAGATAATAATAGAGATATTATAAGGAGTTTAAGTTCGTAATAAATACTCTCTTACCATTGTTAATTCTGCTTCTCCAAATTCGTAGTTATAAGTCTTGAGTAAATCCACTATTTCCTTTAAAGGCTCAAACATATAGTCATAGACAAATTGTTTTTCATTAATGGTATTCAATACCGATAAAATTTTTATTAAACCATCAAAATCATTTTTATTTAGTTCAATTTTTAAGGCAATATTAGCTTCTTCAACAAATTCGGCCAATTCCTATTTCATTTTGTTTTTGTTTGTAGTTGTTTTTATTGTTATTATTATTATTGTTTTTTTGGTATAAGAGTTTTAAAAAGATTATTTCATTTAATCAATTGATTATGTAAATGTCAACAGACATCAACTACTACTACTAACTGCGATAACACCTACCTTGAGGGAATTCTTAACTTTATCGATGAGATCTTTTTTAAATAAGCTTATCCATTTGGCCACCAGATTGAGTACGGCATTTTTGAAACTCTTCTTATTCAAACGTAACCACACATTGAAATCTTGATATGTTTCCCATTGCCTTATTTGCTCTTCTAAGGCAATAAATTTATCTAGCTGGAAAAATAAACACACAACGATTGAGTAACGTCATCACTGAGATTGAAATGGCAAAAGGAACGGATGTAATCGAGAGAAAAAAGAAACCCAGCAGTCCTGAACTATATATTTAAAGATTAAAATGTTATTAGTTCCTAAATATAACACTATGGACCAATAAAATGCTAAATTCACAATCTTTTTGTATATAAAAGTTAAAATGTTTTTATCTTTTGGGGCCAGCTGGTGCGGTTGACTGGTGCTCATTAATCAGTTTTAAAATTGACAACTAGTTCGTTCGGTAATCAATCCGCAAACACCCATACTTAAAGGAACGCCAGATCGATTGAAAACGATTACCTATTGTTCCAAAAAAATTAAATGTGTTTCCAATTTTCGAAATTGACTAAAATTTTTTAAAATTAATCTTAAATTACATTTATGTAATTTTTTAAGTATAATTTCGAAATCTATGTATTTTTTTTGATATTAACTCGGAGTTTTTCGAACATGACTAAATTGTTTTAAAATTAATTTTAAACTACCTTATTTATATTCTTTTTTAATATATTTTCGAAAATTATGTCATATTTTATACTTTTCGAAAAATCGAACTTAAGTTGGGCTGTTAGAACATTTTAAGTCAAGTTCGAAGTAAGAATTTTGGAACAAAAATATAAAAAACGAATTGGTCATTATAATTAAATTATTTATAAAATATGTTTTAAAAATTTAAGTAATTTGCAAACTTTTGGAAATTTAAAAATTTGTTTCGAATTTTTCATTATTTTTTTGAAGTATATCGAAAGTATTTATTTCTTTTTTGTACTTTTTGAACAACTAAACTTTTTAAATTAATTCTAAATAATTCTTATGCAGCTAATTTCTAAGTACAATTTCGAAATCTGTGTAATTTTTTTATACTTTTTAAAAATTCGAAATTAACTTAAAATTATTCGAATATTTCCAAACAAAAACAAAAGAAAAATATTATTTAGTTTTCATTATTTTATTAAAAAATATCCAAAATAAAAAATTATATCTTTGACGATTGTTCGAACAATTAAAATAAAGTTCGAATTTTCGAACATGGTTGAAATTTAAAAATAAATGTTTAATTACAATTATAGTACTTATAATTTATATTTTCAAAATTTAAGTGATTTTCATACTTTTCAAAATTTACTTCGAATTTTTCGAATATGACCAAATATTACTAAAATAAAAATATTGCTTTATTTTAATTATTTTATTGAAGTATATCGAAAGTAAATACTTTTTTACGATCCTTCGAACACTTAAAATAAAGTTCGAATTTTCTAAAATGTAAAAAAGTTAAAAAAATGAATTGTTAATTACAATTTATTTTATTTATGAAGTATATTTTCAAAATTTAAATAATTTTTATATTTGTCAATAATTTAAAATGATTGTTAAATTTTTCGAAAATGAACAAATATTTCTAAAATAAAAATGTTGCTTAATTTTCTTTATTTTATTGAAGTATATCGAAAAAATGTACGTTTTTTTCGATTGATCGAAGATTTAAAATAAAGTTTAAATTTTCGAACATGACTAAAAAGTTAAAAAATTATTAAATATATTTAATTGTTCTTTTTTAAAATATATTTTCGATATTTAAGTGATTTTTATACTATTCAGAAATAATAAGTTCGAATTTTTCGAATATGAGTAAATATTACTAAAATTAAAAACTGTTGTTCAATTTTAATTATTTTGCGGCTATTCGAACATTTTAAAACAAGTTCAAATTTTTCTAACAAGGTTAAAAAACAAAATTTTTAATTCTGTTTTATTTAAAATATTTTCGATATTTAAATATTTTTCATACTTTTAAACAATTCGAAAATAAGTGAATTTTTCAAACATGGGTAAGAATTTAAAAAATTAATTTTTGACAATATTTTTGCATAGTTAAAGGAACTCGAAATTTAAAAAATTTGTTTAATTTTTTAATACTCTAAGTTAAGTTCGATTTTTTCGAACATAGTAAATTATTACTGAAATTAAAAAAAAGAAAAATATTTATTATTTATTATGCAAATATTTTTAAATTATGTATTCTTTTGCGACTATTGTTCAAAAAGTAAGATAAAATAGATTTAAATTTTCATAATTGACTATAAAACTTAAAAATATATCATTTATTTATTTTTTTCTTGTTTAAAGTATCTTAACTTTTTAATAAATTATGAGCGTAGAAATAAGTAATTATTTCCCTGTTTTAGTCTTCAATCATCATTAATATTGCTTTAATGTTCATAATTTAATATTTCATTATTTTTACAGCTGTCCACCGCGCTCCGGACGTTGTTCTTATTGAATAGGTCTTTATTAATAAAGAGTACCAACATGTTTTTTAGGTTTTTATTGCCACCAGCAGAACTGTGTGGAACATACGCACTTTAAAGAAGAGAAGAAAACATGCAACATGCATGAACATGAAAACGTTGATTGATAGATTAGTGTTGCTTGTCAAATTTCAGTTTTATGTTTATGTGTACACTCAAGGAAAAAATTGGTTAAAGGATAAAAAAGAGTGATTGATGAAGCTTAGAATAATCCGCCCAAAAGTTCCAAAACCCAAAATATATAGCAACCATTCAGATTTTATGCTTCGCAGATCAAACCTTTTGGGAGAAAAAATTTCTTTATAGTTGACTCAACCTAAGTCTAGAAACTAAAATAGATCGAAGTAATCTTTTCTTATTTGTTGCTATTTTATCTGCATAAATGTATTTAACCTCTGACTCACCTGCTCCTTATAAACACTCAATGGTGGATTATTTTCCTCCTTCAAAGGTTTCACACCCGATGTACCCTCACTCTCCAACTCTGCCTCACGTTCTGCCAAAGTTAAAGGTCTACCAAATTTCTTAACTTCAGCCAAATACTGTTGCCTATCCCACAACCACAAATAATTATACTCTACGAAAGCTTTCGAGTGACTGCGTATAGCTTGAAGAGCAAATTTAACTTTATTTAAAATATCATTACGATGTTTATGTATATCCATTTTGTCTGAAATTTCATCACCAAAATCTACACCATCTTGCCCCATAGGAGGAGGATCTTGAGCACAACGTGGTAAAATTTCCATCATATGATACATATCTTCAAGTAGCTTTTCCACATGACAAGTGAAACCTATTTTGGAAGTAGGATCTAAATTGGGAAAATAACAGACATGAGGTTCTTGTAAATCCATAACGATTTCAAAAACAGGAGCATTATTTTCATAACGATTTTCAATTTCCATGCGTAAATAAGTAAGACTAGTGATAACAGCGTCCAAAAGACATTGAGAAATTTCTTCATCTACATATTTTTCATAATCCCGGAAAAGTTCTCTCTCAACGGGGGTGAGGGTCTGCAACAATTCCCAACGGTGTAAAGCTGTAATAAATTCCTCCTCATCTTCCTCTTCTACTTCATCTATTACATCGGGTATTAAGGAGAATGCTTTAGGCATAGGAGGATTGGGAGGAATTTCTGTTTTTTCTTTAATACCCTCTTCTTCTTCTTCTCCTTCATCATCATCTTCTTTGAGCATTTCATAACGTCGGGGTATATCAAAAAATAGTTTGACATTTTCATATAATAGTTTATCTATTAGTGATGCAGTCGCACAGGCCTGCTCCACACGTTTAGTTAAAATTACCATTCTTGGCTCAGTTTCCAATAAAGCTTTGGGTTGTTGATCTTTACGCATATACAAAGGTATTTTTCCCCAGGAATTAATACTGCGTTTAATGGTGTCTACATTGGCCTGACATTTAACCAAACGTTTGTGTAGATATTCTATTTTTTTAAAAACCTCCACAATAAAACTTTGATCTGTAATTAAAGGGGAGTTTTATTCGATATTTAGTTTTAATATGAGAAAAACTATAACTTACCAAAATCACTCCATGTTACTTTTGTAATCAAAGGCTCCATGAAAATTTCATATAACATTAATTCAGCCTGTATGAGAGCCTTTTCACTGGGCTTGGCTCTTTCGTTAATATCATTATACCATTCAGAAATTCTTTGCAGTTTAATGCGGGCTTCCTAAAAGTTAAGAGTTTACTTCAATTTATATATTTTTGCGTAAAGTTTTTTTCTTTTACCCATAATCTTTCTTCTTTGTCGAAAAATTCTTGTGCTTCTTCTGGCACTTCAAAGTTCATTATTAATATGTATTTTATATCTTTTAAGGCATTTTTTAGATTAATACTAAAATTCACCGATAAAATATTATCTTGTTTATCTAACAAATTAAGCTCCATGTCTTGTTTTATATCTTTTTTAACTTCTACATGCCAGAATTTTAGTATATCTTGCCGTAGTTTTTCAATTTGTTGATTCATTTCTTCGTAAATGGCTAGAGTATATTCGCCTAATTCATTTTCAAAAAGTCTAAAAGGGCAGATTTATTATTTTTATTATTAAATTAAAATTAACTACAACCTAACTGTTTGATTCTTTCTTTGGAAAATGTAAGATCTGTTAAAGTGACTATACAGTTTGGTAAAATTAAGGTATTATGGAAATAAATCTGTAATTTGAAATCGGCTGATACGATTTCCATTCAATTTACCTTTCGTTTAGTTTTCAAAGTGGATCTCAAAGATACTCAAGTGTAGAAATATTGGAGGTGAAACTGGGCACACAGAAAAAAAGTTTTCGAAAAAATGTCAATGAAATTATTAATCACAATTTTAAAATGATTTCAAATATTTTTATTATTAAATAAATTACTCAAAATCAAAGTATTTTGACAAATTAAATTCAAATTTTATATATAAAAATCTAAAATTCAATTTCAATTACGAATAATTGAATTCGATTATTTAGATTAGTACTTATTTTTATTTATATTTTAATATTTTATTAATTGATATAATAACAAAAATAATTGAAGGCCGATAAATTGTTTTATTTTTAATAATAATAATACTAGAAAATTTAAATTTTTATCAATTGAATAATTGATACAATTAAAAATTAATTGCAATAGTTTCTATCAAATCGTTTAATAGACCATATTTTTTCTGTGTTGGAAACAAAACAATTAAACGATTTATGAAACATAAAAATTATTTCAATTACTCTTTTCATTGTATCAATTATACAAATTATCAAAATTAAAATTTTATTATATTTTTTACTAAAAATAAAACAATTTTCGACTTTGAACTATTTTTCTTATTCTATCAAATAATATCAATTCTATCAATTAATAAATTAATCAAATAAATAAAAAGTTAATATTTGAATAATTTAATTTACAATATTTTTCATAGGTTGAACTTCAATTAATAAAATAATTGAATATGTATTATTCGCAGTTTAAATTGGATTTTCGATTTTTCTATGTAAAATTTGAATTTAATTTGTTAGATTACTTTGATTTTGTGTAATTTATTTAAATATAAAAATATCTGAAATTATTTTAAAATTCTGATTCATAATTCAATTAATTTTTTTTTTTTAAATATTTTGATCTGTGAATTTAAACAAGTCATATTTTATTTAAATCCTCGTAAAAATTTTGACTTTATTTACAATTAAATATTGAATCTCAATAACAAATTTCACAAAGAAAAACACAACCCGACAAAAAAAAAAAATAACAAAATTAACATTTTCACCACATCAAAAGTAGAACTAAGTGCATATTTGTATTTTTGTGGAAGTTATTAATAATTGGTGTTATTCATAATAAAAATTTTAAATTTATGCACTTTTTATTAATAAAGTTTATGTGAACATTTTTTCTATAAAGCTTTGATAAATAATATATTTTATTTATTAAGAAAATTAAAATTTCACAAATTTAAAAGCGAAAACTTTTTCCTTTTTGGTAATGGCAACTACTTATTTACGTAGTTACTTGGTAATGAGGTGTCATAATTTTTTACCTACTCTACACTACATAAGTAAGCACTTACTGTAAAATTGCACAGTAATGTTGCATTCACGTGGATCAGATGGATAGAGCATCGAATTACGAATCAGAAGTTTGTTAGTTCAACCTCAATCTGGTGCTGTAAGTTTTCTTTTACAAAATGTTTAAAAACTTATTTTTATATTATAAGTGTTTTTATCGCCTTCTAAACTAAATGTGAGATGGTGTAGTCATGACGTTAGCACTATAAACGAACAGTAAATGTATGCCCATGTTGAAATCTCACTGACGGCAAAATTTTTTCGTTGTTGTTTTTTTTTAATATTTACAACAATGGCCCATGAAAAAAGTTTTTGGACAACGCAGTGTTTGTTTTTCTCCAATGTAACTGGCTAACTTACTAGATAAGTAAAGTTTTTGCTGGGTATTATATTAAAATATATATATATATATATATATATATATATATATATACATTTTTAAAAGAAGTTCTTCAAAAGCAATGCACAAAAATTATTGCAAAAAAAAAAAAAAAATTCTATTAATGACAACCATGGGTTAAAAAAAGAACTCTTTAGCTCTTTATGCATGGATTTTAATGAAAAATGTCTCGTTTTGTTTATAGGTTTAGATCTTCATGATTATGTGTATTCAATCTTCATGATTATGTGTATTCGTATCAGAAAATCAGTGTTGCCCTGCATTTTAAACAGAAAATTTCGTTTTTTTTTTTTTTAATACAGCGTTAAAATGAGAAACTGCTTTTATTTAGGATCAAGTCTAACTTCGGCCATTTCAGATAATAGATATTACTTTATTAAAGTTAAGATTTCAATATATTTTCAATATCGAACAAAAGCTTAAAAATTTAAAAATTGTACTCACGGATAGTCATAAAGTTCATGTTCCGTATGCATCCAAGTAATTCTGTGCTGTAATTTAGCCAACCATATTAAAGTACCACAGGTTGGAGGAAAACAATTATCTGTAGGTAGGGCCTAAATAAACAACACTCAGTAAAAATAAAACGAATTTTCCAATAAGCTTTTCTAAAGAAACTTACACTTAAACCTCTCTGCTTATAAATGCTCTCAAACTCATTAAAGTCCACTTTAACTGCATTGATTTCCTCAGCAAAATCATCTAGTATTATATGCATGAATGGATCCATATGTTCCTTTATAATAGGTCTCAAAAGCAAAGTACCACAGAGCATGAGTTCATGACAATCCTCTAAGGCCTTCTCAAATTGATAAGCTATCTTACGTTCCAAAACATTAGTTTTAGCCTTAAAAGCCAAACGATCTTCTTCGAAGGTAGAAAGTTTAGCATCTGGATCCAAAGGATTATATTGTATATTCGACCATTCTCTATAAAAACCATTATACTCTTCGAGAATATTTTCTAAAGCTAAGGTTATCTGGCGACCTTTTAAACCTCCTATTGTAATTTTTTCCAACTTCATAAAATCTCGGCCGGTGTCGAAAAGTTCTTGCGTGGTTTCTAATCGAGCCATAAATTTATCGAAACGACTAAAAATTTCCTCGGGATGCCAAGTCCAATCTTGTGAATTAAATTCTGTGCCAATTTTAAATTTCTTTAGGGAATTACGAGTCTTATTGTAGGTGGTGCGATAATATTCCAAGTGTTGCATATTAGTGGTGACCTTTTTATAGGCTTCATCTACATCTCCTTGAAAAATCGCATCAGCTTCTATAGTGCGCATGGCACATTCAATTAAGGTATTGTGTAATAATTGAAATAATAAAACCATATTATCTAGGGTGTGGAAATATTTGGAATGACCCCAAACCAAGCCAACTGTTAATAATAAAGGACGTATATTAGAACGATTTTCATCCAAATCACCGGTTTCAAATTTGTCTACCATTTTGCGCTAGGGAAGAGAATTGTAAGAGTTTTATATTATTTAGTGTAAAATAAATTTTTTTTCTCACTAAGGCTGATAAATATTTTGTAATATCCCGGGCTTCTGCTAGGGCTTCCAATACCAATTCCACTATGCGCCTGTAGCTGCTTTCAAATACTGAACGTATTTTTTCTAAAACAAAACCAATCGTTTTTATGCGCTTATCACCCAATTGGTCGGCCAAGTTTTCCAAATTCTCTAAGCGAGCATCCCAAAAGTTAAACAAATGTTCTGGACGCGGAAATTCTTCTTTAGAGAAAATGTTATCTCTGGATTTAATATGAATCAAATCTTCTACAGAATCTAGCCATTTAACCACCATAAATTCCAAAGAATGTTTCATTAAATGATTAACTTTGCTTAAGTCCCTTAAAAGAGCAAGAAGAAATAATAAATATATGTTTTGATATATATTTTTATTAAAATTTACCCTCTAGCTATTGCAGAAGCACTTTCCATAACTTCATCTATACATATGGGTAAAGGCAAGATGGTGCGATTCATTACCAAACCTTTCATTTGAGCTATACCATTGCGCAGGTCTTGTGATTCAGTTTTCATATCATTAACTATAACCGAAGTCCAGCCATTTTGATTGACTGGATTATTAAGCAGAGGAAAAATTACATCATCACATAGAACTGAAAGGTTCTCCAAAATATTTGGCAACAAATCTCCTATCATGAGGACCTAAGAGAGAATTTTTTCCTAGGGATATTAAATATTAATTAGAGCAACTTACATTGTTCATATTTTCTTTGGTCAAGGTCGTTGGTACTTCGTATCTTATAAAATATACCACTTTGCTTATGGGTTTTTCGGGAAAGTTATAAGAGGGTACTAATAAAGCAGCAGCATTAAGAGTAAATATGAGACGTTCTTGATAAGGTTCATTCAGAAATTCATTGACAAGTTCCTGAAAGTAGATAATATATTTAGTTTAAATTAGTAAAGAAAAACAATTAGTGGTTTGATGTGAGATTTTTTTCTTTTGATTTTTTAATATTTCAAGCTTTTGTGCACTGATTGTGCAGTAATGAATAACAAAAAGTTTACAAATAATTTTCAAATAATTACTTATACTTTGTTACAGATTAGGACAAGGATCGTCCGCTAATACGAGTGCTTTTGAACGTATTTAGCCCTACCGTGGTACTCTAAAAACTATGTGAAAATTTAGAAAATAATTCTGAAAAGGTGAGTAAATTAAAGAATATAAATAAAGCCCTGATTACTATGGATTTAACGGCGAAGCCTGTTCGTACACCTGTCAAAGCTATGGATTATCTCTCTTCATCTAAACAGCTCCCAAAATATACGTTAATACGGTAACACATGCGTTCTGACAAACGTTTATTATATAGTGCCCTGTAATTATGCCTACAACAATCCTCAAAGTTGTTGTTTTTTGTATAAGCAAGTATCTACACACAAACATAATATATATAAGTCATCAGAAGCTATCAGTGTTGTTATTGTTTTTTTTTCAAGGAAGCAACTAAATTGAGATCGGGAAATTGTGATGGCTACAATGTTATATTCATTTGTTTATCCACAAAAATGTTTACAGTTGAAAAACAGCAAAAGTAAAATGTCATCTTAGTTCCAAATGTTTTTGCCACTACTGTATGCTTTATGGAGGCTTCGCACTAGTGCTGGTGGAATATATAAAAATAAATCTATTACCATCTCCCAGCCTTCAGACTCCTTTATCCTTGCCCAACTTACGAAAAAAGGTTATCAGCCCCAAGTGAATGAGTTAATTAAAAAAAAAAAAGAAACAAAAGACTTAAAGCAAGTAAACGAAAAAAATTTTACATTTTAAAATGTAAATATTTAAGTACCTATCGGAGGTATCAAAAAAGTTTAATACATTTATAAAACTAGAGACTCCTGAGAATATAAATATGCTTACTTTTCTTTAGTCAGTTATTATTTACGTAAAGTATTCGCAAAATTATTTTAAGAATTTTTTTTAAATATTTAAAAATTTTCTACAATTTACGCGTTTTTTGACACTATGTCGACAATATATGTCAGATATTTTAATTGCGTTCAACCTCCGTTAATTTTTTATGACTGAATCATTTTACCGATTCACTTTTCTTTTAAAAAATTTAGTCGGAATATAGATCTGTACACTTTTTACAAATTTTATTTGATAGATTATGATATTATCTTTTCTTTGATGTATCATTTGCCAAATTTATCATTGCTAAACTAATTTTTTTTTCGACTTGAATTTGGTTGATGGGTTCAAAAAAAAAAAAAAAAAAAAAAAAAAAAATGCGACCAAAACTAATTTTGTGCTACATTCCAATTTTCAAGAATTTTAATTAAATTTAATAAAAACTAATATATACGCCGCTAAAAATATAGTTGTAGCGACCATAATCTATGAGCAACATATTATTATTGTAATATATGGTGACAGTTAAAAATAGATATGATTATAAATAATAATTGCTATGACTCCATTTTATCATATTGTGTCAGATTTTATAATTCATTTTTTCAAGTTACGGTTCGAGTTATTCATATTATTATTTCAGCTTACTACATTATTATTCCATTCTATCATAATAGTGTTTCATTTTATCATATTATTATTATCTCTTTCTGTCATATAAGTGTTCCATTTCATTACATTATTATCCCACCTTATGATATTGTTATTCAATCTTATCACATTATGATTTCTTTTCATCATATTATTCCATCTTACTTATATTAAAATAAAACACATTAATTAAAAATTTTTATTTTTATAAATTGTTTATTGAGTCATATATTGTACCATTGTGCTAGATAATACAAGATATTTTTTATTAACTAAACCATTAATAGTAGTTAATCAGTATCTTATATTAAATCACACCAAATATATTTTTATTTATTCATGCAGAAACTAAATGAGAGTATAATGAAGATGGAAAACAAACGTTAAAAACCAAATATATCCAAAAACAAACAAGTTATGAATTTTTAACCCTGTTTGCAAAAAGCATATTTATTTATAACATTTTATTGTTATGGGAATAATAAAACTAATATAGTTTGAAAATAAAACATGGTTTAAGAACGAGAAAAAATAATTTATAACATATAATTGTTGTAGAAATAATGATATTTTTTCATAATAATAAACTTTTGCTTCTGATAAAAATATACAAAAACATAAAATTTTTGTAGTCAACTATATTAAAATTTTTATTGAATGTAAATGACAAAACAAAAACAAAAATATTGTTATCATGAACACAGTATTGTTAAAATTGATGAATATTTACAATGAGAATATAATATTGCCGTAACCATATTTTTCCTCTGCGTGTAACATGTTTATAATCTACAAACCTCACAGATACAGAAAAGTATCCGATATACGACAGCGGATCAATATTTCCGTGAATTTTCGAACTTCACACGTAGCTATATGAAATGCAACACTATTCCCATCAAGTACCATCTGTTAATAGACTATTGTCAAATTTTGAGCAATTGTCGTCATTTACTTTGCGTTTAACAGCTGTTCAAAACATACAACCTCGTGTATTTTTCTAAAAATGGAAAAAAGTGAATTTCGAGTGCTCATTAACCTTATTTTTCCCAAAAAAAAAAAAAAAAAAACGTCAATCAAATCAAGAAAAAGCTCGATAAATACTATGGGGCCTCTGCACTGTCAATTTCAATGGTAAAAAAGTGGTTTACTGACGTTGTGGTCGCACAAGTACAAATGACGCTGAACGTTCTGGACTGCCAATTGAGGTCAGTACACCCGAAAATGTCGAAAAAATTCAAGGTAATGATGTTGGCCGACCGAAGAGTGAAAGTGCGTGAGATTGCTGTTGTCATAGGCATTTCATATGGCTGGGTTTAAGAAAGTTGTCGGAAAGATGGGTACCGCGTTTGCTCTCAATTGACCATAAACGTAAACGTGTGACAACTTCAAAGGATTGTTTGGAGTTGTTTAACCACAATCCGAATGAGTTTTTGCGGCGTTTTGTAACTGTGGATGAAACATGAATCCATTAATGTACTCCGGAGATCAAGCAGCAGTCTAAAGAATGGGTTTCTCCGGGTGAACCTGCTCCGAAGAAGGTCAAGGTAAGTATGTCGGACAATAAGGTGATGGCAACAGTTTTTTTGGATGCATGTGGGATAATCCATATCGATTACCTTCAAAAGAGGAAAACAATAAACGGCGAATATTATGCCAACTTATTAGACCGATTTAATGAGGATTTAAAAAGAAAACGACCCCATATGGCCAAGAAAAAAAACTTTTTCCTAAGGATAATGCACGGGTGCACACGCGTGCAGTCTCAATGGTAAAACTCTATGAATTGGGCTACGAATTGGTACCTTATCTGTCATATTTTCCGGATTTAGTCCCTAGTGACTACTTCCTATTTTTGAACCTAAAGAAATGGGTCGGTGGAAAGAGATTCAGCTCTAACGATGAAATTATTGACAAATGCCTATTTTAAGGACCTCGAAAAATTTTATTTTTTGGAAGGGATACAAAAACTCTAAAAACGTTGGACTAAGTGCATTGAGTTAAAAGGAGACTATTTTGAAAGATAAATTTTTGTTTTGCAAAAAAACTGTGTTCCACTTTAAAATGTGACAAAAATATTTTCGTTTACACATTTTTTAAAAAATTTGTCCAAATTTTTTTTTGATATTTTACAATTTTTAAGATACTTCGTAAATGTAAATGTATAAATGTAAGTGTATATATATTTTAAGACTTTACAGAATGATTAACTTTTTAGCTTTAATATTTGCGATTTAAAATGAAAAAAAAAATTTTGTTTACATGCTTTGTATTAACATATACTACATAATTATGACAATTTGAAAGTCATAGTCTTATTTTATGGTTTAAATATCCGTAAACGCATTTTAGCCGTTTTTAATTGTTGTTTAATGTTATGGAAACTCATCATCCAACAATTTCCAGGAAAAAAGACTAAAAATAAGGCCTTAAATAAACATACAAAAATAGCATTTTATTCATAAATTTTAACATTTATTTTATTTTATTTTAAAGCTGTTTTACTTTTATGCGTTTTTTGACATTATTGTTATTGTGGGTGATAACTCTTACTTTGTAAATTAATGTCACATAATGGGAAATATTTTACATAAACCAAAAAAAAAAAAAATGTGAAAATTTTTTTTTATTTGAACAATGACTGCATAAGTTAAAATATAAACGAATAAAGGAGTAAATTTGGCTTTTAAAAACAAACACACAAAAAAGCACGTAAAGCAGACGTTAATAAAATATCACACCATTACCTTAATATCAAGGTCCTTCCGTTTGACCGAACGCCCCAAAAAAAACCAAACAAACATACAACCATCGTAAAGTCTGTTCACTTATTTAACAGATTTTGTGACGCATGTAAAATTTACGCAAAAACATTAAATATTTTTGGTTGTTAAAAGTATGGGTGCATTTTTTTTGTTTGCTAGTGAATGTTATTTTTGGGCATTTTTCCACATATTTTTGTATGCTAAAAATTTGTATAAAATTGTAAATTGTAACTGAAATTATAAGGGTCATAATAACACCATCAAAAATTTTACATTTATATAAACGAACGATATGCATGTGATTCAATACAATGAAATTGCATGTATGTGAAGAATAAAATAATGAATTTGTTTGGGTGTGTGGGTCATGCAATATTTAGCAAATCCTTGTGGTCTTTTTCCCTGCACAAAAATATACTTATCTGCTGGTATTTAGCATAACAACAGTTGGAGGAAAATGTATTCCAGCTATTTAAAAATTTTATAGAAATATAAGAAACTTAGATCAAATAATTTTGTCCAAATTTTGTAATTCATTTCCTCAGTAAAATCCTTCTTTTACAGTTTCTAAAACATTGCTTTTTTCTTAAATACCAAACTCTAATCTGCAAAAGGAAAAGTTTTGTATCAGAATGCAAAGGGCTATTAATTTTCTCAAGGAATTTCTTTATAACCGTAGTGATTTTTAGATTATTCAAGCCTTTTCCTCTTTCAATATCGAAGCTTTGAAAAATTTCTTTCAGATAACAGGCACTATCTTAAATAAAGTGCTCTACTCAATGTAGTTGAATAATACACCACCATAGATGGAGAGGGTATTACGTGTTTGTGCTAATTTGTTGCATAAGCTTTTCATGGCCAAAGGTGGAAATCGGTCCATTATATCACCTAGTCCCAATACAAATGTCCTTCCTAAATAGGGATTTAAAGATCTTATAACTTTTAGGTAATAACTAATTTCTACAAATTTCTACCACATTTCGATAAGATCGGTCCACAACTGGCCCCAAAATAAGTCCCTTACCGAAAATTACTTAAACGTACATAAATTCCGCAAGAATTCCAGTATGTAGATAAAATTTGGCGCAAATAAATTTTATACAAATAAAAATCACACTGAATAATTTTGTGAGTATTGGTCCATAATTGACTATAGCTTTCATATAAGAGTAACGTTACCTGCTGACTCACTGATTCAAAATCGACAAAATATAATAAGAATATGAGACTTGGGATTTAGGTTCGTCACACCATAGACATCCACTAAGAAAAAATTTTCAGAGAATTGAATGTTTAGGGGATAAAAGGGATAAAAACGGGTAAGTTCGGTAAACTAATATCTCCTAAAGTAATATATACATTTTTGATAAAATTTGGTTTACTTAGTCACACAAAATCAGCTAATGCGATGTTTTTGGGAACTCTGGTACCAAAATGTAGATAGGACCAAACTCGAGTAATAGCTTAGTAGTTTTTCTTAACATAATTTTTCTTAAGTAATTGAAAGCAGATTTTTAATGTTTGAATCATATCTGTGACATACAACCCAGTGAACATTTTGAAAGTTTAAGTTTAACGGATCTGTTATAGGGCGGAAAATAGAAGTGGGTACTTCTTTTCTCTTATAATGGTACTTTTATTTTATAAATAACGTAAATAAAATTACCGGCATAAAAATTAGCTAATACGGTTTTTAGTGAATTAGGAGTCAAGGAAAGTGGTATTTTTTTTTTGCCTCAATTAGTACCAAAGAAAGAAGTCCAAGTACTTTTTTATATATATATTTTTGAGTTATAATTTACAATAGCGGGACTTACTGGTACTTTTTCATCCCTTAAATAGTACTTTCTGTTTTTGTATACTATGAACTTGGAAACGTTTTGGCACTTTTTCGTTTTTCTTGTAATTTTTTGTTTTACTACTGGTACTTTTTGAATTTTTTGTAATAACTCAGAAACATTAAACTGAAGATATGGATGTGATTCTATGTGGGTGATAATCCACAAACGGGAACTTTGTGGTACTTTTTTCAATGTTTAAAAATTGAAAACAGTACCATTGTTGAAGGCCGACAAAATGACCTATAAAAATTGTACTGTAGTTAATTCTCCTATGGAAATTAGAAGCCATAATATAATTTTTCGGTCTTTTCACTTTTGGTATTACATTTTGCTTTCTCTAAATAATTTAATGAATTAAAATCAAACAATGCACATAAGGTTCAACGAAAGTTCGATATTTTTAAACAAATAAATTAATTGTAAAAACATTAAAGCTACCATGTCTCTGTAGAAGTTTCGCAAGTCCGCTAACACAGTGAAGGGTTAAATACTAGTTAAATCATAAATAAGAATGAAAACTCCCCAAAATTTTACCAAAATAGAGAAAAGAGCTTTTTTTTTTAAATACTTTTTTTGTCCATTTAGGTATTAAGACTTTAGAATTAATATTTCGCAATAGACTAATTTTGGGTTTTTTTAAATTTTATTTGTTCCAGTAATTGATTAATTTATATGCGAAAAAAGAAAACGAGTAAAATGTGTAAATATTATTTTTATTTATATTACTAGCTGACCCGAGCCGCGTTGCTGGCCCTAAGCAAACATTAGTGTTGTATTACTGAACGATTTAAATTGATATTTTAACGAAATTTACGACCTTTAAATAAAAATCTAAGGAATACCTATTATAAAGTGTTTTTTACAGAAGAATTTAAATATGATGTAGAAGCTGACCCGAGCCGCGTTGCTGGCCCTAAGCAAACATTAGTGTTGTATTACTGAACGATGACCCGAGCCGCGTTGCTGGCCCTAAGCAAACATTAGTGTTGTATTACTGAACGATTTAAATTGATATTTTAACGAAATTTACGACCTTTAAATAAAAATCTAAGGAATACCTATTATAAAGTGTTTTTTACAGAAGAATTTAAATATGATGTAGAAGCTGACCCGAGCCGCGTTGCTGGCCCTAAGCAAACATTAGTGTTGTATTACTGAACGATTTAAATTGATATTTTAACGAAATTTACGACCTTTAAATAAAAATCTAAGGAATACCTATTATAAAGTGTTTTTTACAGAAGAATTTAAATATGATGTAGATGTGGGCTCAATCAAAAAATATACGCATGTATTTAAGGCAAATTTGAATTTATATTTATTTATTACTTCATCTTAAGGTTAGCGGATAGACAATGTCTTTTTTTTGAACGGAATGATGAGAGCTGTAGTCGAAATTGCAGTTGTAATGGAACGCTGCTTGATTCAAATCAGAACTTGAAGCAATTCTTCTTATGCGTTGATTAAAAATTTTAAAGTTGTTGAATTGCTACATTTGCTCGACGATTTCTCATTGCTAACCGAGCCGTTTCATTTCTCGCCTGCCTTTCTTCCTGCGTTTGTGATGTACGAAGTCGGGCCAAACTAATACGGGGTTGTTCTCGTGCGATTTCTCGTTCATATATATTCAATTGATTGACGATATTACGATAAGTACTTGCATTACGTGTTCGACGCGAAATATTAGATCTCCGGGGTCGCGGCATTGTGAATAACACTTAATAACGAATGCCAAAAATACAACAAATGGTTTTAAATATCACAACCTCACTAAATGATGAGCTTTACTTGGAACTTACCGTTTGGAAATAGAATTCTACACCACCACCAGAAAACAAATTGCACAAAAAAGTAAGCGTTTCGATAGAAACAGAAACAGTAATTGTTATAATTTGTATTAAAAAAAATATTTTTAATGATTATTAAGGCAAAGAAATTATGACAAAAAAGAGTTTTTTTTTTTTATCGCGGATTTTTCGCGAATTTTTTTTCGTATTATCCTTTTCTGGCCGGTGACCGGTCCGAATTGGTGAGAATCATCAAAATCGGTCTAGTCGTTCTTGAGTTATAACAATAGTAACTAATATCACTTTCTTTTATATATATATTATTATATTATAAAGTAATTCACCAATTCCCAATCAAAAAACAAAAAAGTGTTGGAACTTAATAAAAATAGAGAATAAATTTATTTTGTAAAGACTCCTCTCTTTAAGAGATTAAGGTTTTTTTGTACACACAGAAAAAAGATTGGTTGGAAAACGGCTACAATTATTAAAATAATAATGTATCATCGATAATGTAATTGTAATTAAGAGAAAATTTATAAATTTAAAAGAGGTTGTTTACTAAAGGCCGAAAATAAATAATTATAATGAAACTGAAATTTTTCAATCGTAAAATTACTTAATTCAATTGGGTTCGGTTAAAATAATTTTAATGAAATCATTAGCTTAAACCGTTATATGAGGGCGGATCAATAAGTCTGTGAATTTTCGTACTTCACTCGTAGTTATATGAAATGCAACACTATTCCCATCAAGTACCACCTGCTAATAGACTACTGTAAAATTTTAAGCAAGTGTCGTCATTTACTTTGCGTAAAAAATAGGATTTTACGAGGTCCTTAAAATAGGCATTTGTTTGGTCAATAATTTCATCGTTGGAGCAGAATCTCTTTCCACCGAGCCATTTCTTTAGGTTTGGAAATAGGAAGTAGTCACTAGGGGGGCTAAATCCGGAGAATATGGCGGATGAGGTACCAATTCGTAGCCCAATTCATAGAGTTTTGCCATTGAGACTGCACACGTGTTTGTGGTCAATTGAGAGCAATCGCGGCACCCACCTTGCAGACAACTTTCTTAAACCGAGCTGATCATTTAAAATAGAAACCACACTGCCATATAAAATGCCCATGGCAACAACAATCTCACGCACTTTTACTTTTCGGTCGGCGAACACCATATCGTGGATTTTTTCGACATTTTGGGTGTACTGACCTCAATTGGCCGTCCACAACGTTCAGCTTCATTTGTATTTGTGCAGTCAGTAAACCATTTTTTTTACCATTGAAATCGATGGTGCAGAGTCCCCATAGCATTTATCGAGCTCTTCCTTGTTTTGATTGAAGTTTTTTTTTTCGCAAAGAATAATGTTTAATGAGCACTCGAAATTCACTTTTTTCCTTTTTTGGAAAAAAAAACAACAGGTTGTATGTTTTGAACAGCTGTTAAAAGCAAAGTAAATGACGACACTTGCTCAAAATTTAACAGTAGTCTACGAACAGGTGGTACTTGATGGGAATATTATTGCATTTCATATAACTACGAGGGAAGTTCGAAAAATCACGGACTTATTGATCCGTCCTCGTATATTTTTATTTGAAACAGATTATTGGTGTTTACAATAAAAACTCGTTTTTATGAATATAATTTAAACTACATTCTAACTATAACTATATTTTCAGTTACATTAATGAAGCGATTCTTCACCGAATACAGTTATGATTTCTAGAAACCGAAAGTTTATGAAAAGATTATTTGATATTTTTAAAAAAAATAATATTTTCAAACCAAAAAAGAATTTTGCAGTGAAATAGTTATGAAAAATAATTAAATAAATTATATAATTATAATACATTTAATAAGAATATGTGCTTTAAATAAATACAGCGGTCAATGTTCGGTGTTAAGTGTTTTTGTTTCAAAAATCAACTACTATAAATTAGTGATAAGATTCTCAAAATTATCCAGACCTGGGCTCATCCCAGAAATTCCGTGAATGGTCTTTTACTTATATAATAGGCGGCCTTATCTTTGCAAGATCATATGTAAATATAAGCGAGTCTTATGCTCCATTAATGTATTACAGCTTTAAATCGTACCCTAAAGTTACGAATTGCAGGCAAGTAATGTTTTTTTTTTCTTTAAAATATCTTAATTGTTTATGCTTAAATTCATTTACAGATTTTCGTCAAGGCTGTCATTAAATCTAGTATAGATCTAAGGAGATAAAGTTCGTAATTAAGTCCATTTCTTGCCAATAAACTTGTTTGTATCGTTGCCTGCAAGGAAGACACATCTAATAGCATCAAATTATTTGCTGAATTTATATCGAAGGTTAGTTAAATATTTTCAATTTTTAACAAGAAAAAATTTAATATATTTATAATAAAATATATTATAAATAAACAGAAAAAAGTTATCGCTAAAATACTTTTTAATAAATCATTATTTGGTTGTAAAAAAATTTTATGAAAAAAAAAAAAAAAATGATTAGATTTTAACAATATGTTTTTGTAGTTGAATATTATTTTAAAATAAAACAAAAACTATTTTATGTACTTTGACAATTTCAGTAAAATAAAAAATAAAACTATATAAATGAGAAAATCAAAAAATGTGAAATCCAACATATGAAGACATTCAGAGTTAAGTTATCCCTATTTCCTTACGGATTTTCCTAATAATGATTAAAATTTATGTATCTTTCAGACGATTCAAAAACAACTGATGATAAATGTATTTTATCATAAAATAATTATACGTTAGTAATATTATTTTATTATCCGCTATCTATATTATGTTGTGAGTTAATATAGAACTATTCTAACGAACAGTTTTTTGTTCTATGCTCTTTTTATAAACGAAATGATTGTGTTCGATATAGATCTCCCGTGATCGATACATGTGTATTTTCCTGATTGTCCGGGCTTCATAAACGATTTTTGCGCTTTGAATTAACATAAAATATCCACTTTTCTTCGCCCGTGAGAATTCGATGCAAAAACGATTTGGTTTAGTGGTGCATTTCAGACATGCTAAGTCTCCTTACGGCGTCTGCCGTAGCACCTAATTTCCTTGCTTTTGGTTGAACCAAGTGCTTTACATATTTGGAAATTGTTGTTTGATTTACATGCAACAGTTCTGCAAGCACTTCTTGTAGACTTGAAGACTTTGTGCCAATCTCCAATTCTTCATTTTCAGTCATTTTGGCCTTATCATGCACATCAAAATCACTACTTTCAGATGTCAAAACCACATCTAAGACCAGTAAGTTGTTGTCAATTGGAACTAGTGTTAAATTTTAATAACGATTGGTTTTTTGCTTTAGGCCGATTTGCTACTTTTAATAACGTTAAAGAAACGCCAAAGGATATGACTTATTATTATTTCTGCATCGTTTCTATTAACTGTATAAAATACCAACATAAATATATACATTTTTATTAAAAATTTTATTGATTCAACAATAATTATTGCTTGAATATTTACTAAAAACTAAATATTATTTTCATTGTTTTACTTTAAAAAAATCTTATTATCTTATTAAATCTTATGAGAATTTTAAAATATTAAAAAACATTTATGAATTTGAATATTTGATTTTACTAATTCAATGATAGGTACGATGGTAGTAAAAAATGTAACTGATTTTATAAATTGAGTCCTAAAATATGAAATTTATTTTTTCTGTGTAAAAAAAATGTGCTCTTAATTGAGCATGCCTAATTTTAATATGTAGATACTATAAATATATTACTATTACTATAACCGAATATATTTTTTGCTTTAATTATAAAATTCAGCAGTTTAAGCCAAATTTTAAGGTGGTACATGGGACTAACTAAATTCAATTGGGTAAAAATTCGGTTGTGTATTAATTTTTCAAAATGAATAAACTTCAAGGTTAAAGAAGACAGAAATGAATTTTATTTATTCTATTGGTTCATTAATTTCTAATCAGAAATATTAATATTAATATATTATTAAAAAATTATAATACTTAATTATACGCTTATTATATTATAATTCTCTCCCACTATGCAAAATAAGCCTATAGTATTCAAAATGCTCGCTTTTGCTTTTGAGTTTAAATTCTTAACAATTAAATTTTAAGGATTTACAAGAATTTATTTAAAATGAAAGTATATTATAAATTATATCCATCACTGTATTAAAAAAATTTAAGTACATATGTATATGTTGGATAAAATTTGTGATTACGACTACAGAATGTGAGGAAAAAAAACTGCAACTAAAAATATGAATAATACGAGTGCCACCAAACCAACGTATAAATATTAGGCAAAAATTTAAGCTTGCAACTGCAGTGAGCAGGAAAATTAGAAAAACCGAACATTATCACAACACAATGCATTCACATTTATAACATACATTCGTAACAAAAATAATTATGTAAAATATTGAAATTGCCTGGAGTTCTTAAAATTAATCAAAGACTAAACAGTGATGAGGCCATAACTAACAACTTTTACCCTTCTAGATATTTGAAATGTTTTAAGCTTGACTATTTTAATATGTCTGGTAGCAATTGGCATCATATGCATTACTTTGAGTTAAAGAAGTGGCGATTAATATGAGTATTAGCATCTAGTTATATAAATGTAACTAATTGTTTTCAATTGTCTCCTTTAAAACTGCATGTCTTGCACTACATAGCGGGTTAATCTGTTCAGTGGTATTGGTGCAAAACTATAGAAAAAAAATTATAAATTTTAAAAGAGTTAGAAAACCACCATACCGAAAATAAAAACATTGAGCCAAACAAAAAAAAAAGGTTCTATAACAAAACAAAATGTTAAACATTTTAGTTACGAGAAAATCGCCAATTATGCATTTTACACAATAATGAAATTATTACACATGTTCATACTCGTTTCACTAATATGAATAATATTGCCGTTGTTATTGTAGCAACACTACATAATGCATAAATACGATTTGTTGTTTAGTTAGTTTCAAAAATACCACTGAGAATGGAACTAAAACTAAAATTTTGTTATAGAAAAAAATCGTCATTATTATGAATCTCTTTTAACCTGAAACATACGCATTAATGTTGCAACAGTAACACAGAAATAAAAATATGTAACAACCTTAACATTAATAGCAACAATACTAACAATATTTATAGTTCGAGAAAGAAAACCCAAAAGGAAATGGAGAAATGGGTATATAGAAAATTTGCCACAAATTTCTCTTTTTAGGAAATTAACGACAAATTTTATATTTATAGTAAATTTGTGATTAATTTTCTTTTAAAAATAAATTTGCGATAATTTTTCTATTTGTAGAAAATTTGCGAAAAGTTTTATATTTACAAAAAATTTGCAATAAATTTTCTATTAAAAGAATATTTACGATAAATTTTCTTTTTTTTTTTTTTTTTTTTAAAAAAGAAAAATTGCGAAATATTTTTTGAAAAATTTTTTATTCAAAGAAAATTTGCGATAATTTTTCTATTTGCAGAAAATTTGCAACAAGTTTTATATTTACAAAAAATTGCAATAAATTACCTGTTTTTGGAATTTATAGAAAATTTGCGATAAATTTTCTAATTTGCAATAAATTTTCTATCAAAAGAATATTTACGATAAATTTTCTTCAAAAAAAAGAAAAAAAAAATGCGAAATATTTTTATAGAAAATAAATAAATTATAAATTTTCTTTTTAAAGCAAATTAGCGATACACTTTTTATTCAAAGAAAATTTGCGATAAATTTTCTTTAAAAAAAATTGCGATAATTTTTCTTTTTGTAGAAAATTTGCGACAAGTTTTATATTTACAAAAATTGCAATAAATTACCTATTTTTGGAATTTATAGAAAATTTGCGATAAATTTTCTATTTATAGAAAATTTGCGATAAATTTTCTATTTAAAGAAAATTTGCAATAAAAAAAAAGAAAAAATTGCGAAATATTTTTTTCATAGAAAATAAATAAATTATAAATTTTCTTTTTAAAGCAAATTAGCGATACACTTTTTATTCAAAGAAAATTTGCGATAAATTTTCTTAAAAAAAATTTGCAATAAATTGTCTGTTTTTAGAATTAATAAAAAATTTGCGTTAAATTTTCTATTAAAAGAATATTTACGATGTTTTCTTTTTTTAAAAAAAAAAAATGCGAAATATTTTTTGATATGATTTTTATTGAAAGATATAATTTTATTGTGACATAATTTTTATTCAAAGAAAATTTGTGATAATTTTTCTATTTGCAGAAAATTTGCAACAAGTTTTATATTTACAAAAAATTGCAATAAATTACCTGTTTTTGGAATTTATAGAAAATTTGCGATAAATTTTCTATTTAAAGAAAATTTGCAATAAATTTTCTATCAAAAGAATATTTACGATAAATTTTCTTCAAAAAAAAAAAAAAAAGAAAAAATTGCGAAATATTTTTTTATAGAAAATAAATAAATTATAAATTTTCTTTTTAAAGCAAATTAGCGATACACTTATTATTCAAAGAAAATGTACGATAAATTTTCTTAAAAAAAAATTGCGATAATTTTTCTTTTTGTAGAAAATTTGCGACAAGTTTTATATTTACAAAAAAATTGCAATAAATTGTCTATTTTTAAAAACTGTAAGTTAAATTTTATTTTTGAAAAAAATAGCGAAAATTTTTTTTATTTATTCGCAATAATTTTTCTATTTATAGAAAATTTGCGATATATATTCTTTTTATAGAAAATTTGCTATATATTTGCTTTTTTTTTAGAAAAATTGCGATAAAGTTACTTTTAAAGAAAATTAGCGATCTATTTTCTATTTAAAGAAAATTTGCGATACATTTTGTGGTACATTTTCAATTTATAGAAAATTTGTGATAAGTTTTCTCTTTAAAGAAAATTTGCAATAAATTGTCTGTTTTTAGAAAAAGTACGATAAATTTTCTTTCCATTATAAATTTGCGATAAAGTTTCTTTTATTAGAAAATATTTGATGAATTTTCTTTTTATAGATAAATTTCGATACATTTTCTTAAAGAGAATTTGAAATAATTTTTTTATATATAGAAATTTTGCTATAAATTCAGGAAAATTTTCGATTAATTTTTATTTTATAGAACATTTGCGATAAATTTTCTATTTCTTTTATAAAAAATTTGCGATAATTTCTTTATTTATTTTATAGAAAATTTGCGACAAATTTTCTATTTATAGAATAATTTGCAATAATCCTTATTTTCAATAACTTTTCTTTTTAAAGAAAATATGCGAAAATATATTTTTTAAAGGAAAGTGTGCGATAAATTCTATGTTTAAATAGAATTAGCGATAAATTTTCTTTTTAAATAAATACATTTTTTTATTGCTTTCCTACATGTCCATTTTTGGCTATATATATTTTTTTTTTAGATAACAATGTTAAAACAAACCACCAACATGTTAGACCACATAATTTCCGCAACTGCATTATGCATACAGGATATGCAGGCATTCAGCTGAGTATTTAATGTATCCTGAACTATGGTGATCCTCCACTTTTTTGCTTGTAGTGCGTCTCTATACTTCATTTTAAATTTTTTTCTTATAGCAAATTTGTTTTTGCCAAATTTTGTCTGACCACTTTGTTTTGTTTTAATGTGCCATCGTTTTCGTGTCTATGGGGAGCGACAACTTCTCTAACAACCAATTTAATTCGCTTTATTCAGTGTTTTTTTTTTTAAAGTTTCGATTTTTGTTTCTGACCAAAACGCAAAACTACAAAGTAAACGTGATGCTTGTAGTATGTAAAAACACGCATTAATCTCAGAAACACAATCCCCAACTGCTGATGACCTTCTTCTCTACACTAACACATACAAACTGCAAACCTTTACAATGAGTCACGGAACTCAGTATCCAACTATTGAGACATTAAAATTTTTGCTCATTATTGTTTGTAAAATTGTATAATGAAACAGATGTTGCTAAGTGTGAGACCTATTGTTTCCTGCTTTATCCTATAGATTATAGATGAGGGAGTTAGCATAACGGTATTTTATTCTGGTCTGCAATAAGTTCCATTGAAATGTGTGCAATTTTTAGTTTTTTTTGTTTGTATTTGTATTATTTATGAAACAAGCTCTAAGGCATTATGACAACAACGAGTAGTCAGTTTATTGGACACAAATGTTGTTTAAAAATTTTATTATTCCTTTTCGGATTCAATATTGTTTGATAATTAATATAGCTGACATAGACTCACATAGTCAATACGTTTAAATATAGATATAGAATGAATATAGATTGTTATATTATGTTTAAAAATCTTTGACTTTTAATTGCTTTTTTAAAAATTGATAAGTTTGTTGGGTAAGAGGTACCTTTAATCTGTTGGAAAAGTAATTAAAATATTTTTAAATTATTGCAGGCGAAATAGCTGCATGGGGTCGGTTAAAATTTTTTTGCAAATAAATCTGAAACTATGTGAGGTCGTTTGGTTACTTCTAGCACTATGCATAATTAGTTAAAAAAAAGGAATTAAGAAAATCATTCATAGTAATTTCAAAGTTTTAAATTTCATTTTTTTATATATTTGAAATTTCATTCATAAAAAATTTCTTGAATAAAAAAGTTTATAAATTTGTATAAATTATATATAATTACTTAGACAATTTCAACAACTTCATTAATAAATGTCACGAATTTTGAATTGGCGAATTGAATATTGATTTGAATTTTATTTAGACGAATATTCTGTATATATATATCCACACAATATTTTTTTAAACTAGATTTTTGAAAAAAATACAACGAAATTTACGAAATGACTTTTAAATGAATACTATTAAACACACTGACTTTTGCATACCTTAACTCCATAGTGTGAATGGCATAGTTTTGAATGAGTAATAACCTATCAAACACAGTCATCATATTTTGAACGTTTAAAAAATTATGGGCTATTGAAAAAAAAATCGTTTACAAAATTTACTTTCCTCAAAAAAATCTGCACTCCTGCATTCAGTTTTCACCGGGCGGGAAGCAATTTAGTGTCAAATCGATCTAAATCCATCTTACGTGAGTAAGCTTATTTTTTCTTTATCTAGCCAAGCACTTTATAAACATTTTTTAAAATCTTTGAAATCGAACTTTATTTGTTGAAATCAAAGGTTAATTCAAACCTTAATTAAAATCTGGATCAAATTTAGAAAAAAAGAAAATAAATCCCCTTTTTGTTGAGAATGCTATTATTTGCAAGACATTATCAAATCATTTTCAAATGTTTACATTTGAGAAAAAAATTGATTTTAAATCATTCTTCAATCAAACCTTTGAGTTGCTGGGAACAATCACATTGGCTTTTGTGTCCTACATCACCTTTATTATGTATTATAAACAGAATATCTTTCTCATTGTTTTCAAATTGCGATTTTTGAGAAATGGCCTTTAAATGAGTAATAACCACAACGATCTTTTTGTCCGTCACGATATAAAATAATAATAATAATAATAATAATAATAATAATAATTTGTAGTCTATCTAAAACTATATGAAAATCAAATTAGATTTATATGTTCCAGATTAATTTCCTAAAAGATTCCAATTTGCCCCACAGTATATGAAAATGTTTTGGAAATCATCTGTAATTTAAATTTCTGCTAGTTATACCAGAAAGAAGTTTTATTCCATTTCCATCATTTAATATTAATATGAACTTGTTCTTAAATGAGTAAATTTTAATATTTTCTTTAACATTTATATGGAAACTTTCCTATGAACTTCGCCACAATATAACAATTAAGGAAAATATAACCGGTCAAGCCAGACTACATGGTACCACACACTATTGTGTATGTCCATCAAAATTCGTGGAGGGGTCTTATATTAGACATGTGTGTAAAGTGTAAAATAAAATATACAAATACAGAATATTACGTTAATACTAATATTTGTATGAATTTATGCAATTTAGGGTGATTCCCGAAAGTGAGCGATTCTCATAAAATTTGTCACTGTAATTTCTACTTATATAAAACTTATTTGTGGCAAATATAAAGTTGATACTATCATTCGTATGGGATTTATGCACGATAAAATTATTTTCTAAAGGGGGGGGGGGGTTTGTATGGGAGCTATAGTCAATTGTGCACCGATCTTCATGAAATTAGGCACAGAGATTGATACTTGTAAAAAACTTCCTTATACCGAACTCCATTAAAATATTGCTATATTTAAGGCATTTGCGATCGTTACACCCCTATTGCGGGAGGACATTTGTTTGGTGGCTAGGTGAAATAATGGATCAGTTATAACCAATTTCAATAGTTTTCGTCCTTTTGTCATGAAACTCCTATGTGCAAAATTTCATTGAATTATCTTCAAAATTGCGACCTGTACTTTGTGCACAAGGTTTCTATGGACAGTCAGCCAGCCAGACGGACAGACTTGGTTAGATCGATTCAAAAAGTGATTCTGAATTGATTGATATACTTTAAGGTGGGTATTGGATGATTTTTTCTGTGCGTTAGAAACATCAACACAAACGCATAATACCCCAACCACATATGGTGGTTTAGGGTTATCCATAACAATATTTCATATTAAACCTTAAATCCCTCCTCATAACAAATGATTTTTAATAACAGCAAAAATTAATGATTTTTTTATTTGGGAGCACTGATTACCATAATGTCAACAGCAAACTGAAGGTCATTTAAGTTTTCAATTAAAGAAAATGCGTGGCGAGGATATATAAATAAACAATAAAAAATATTACGTTTGTATTTTTCTTTTCATCATTAACACTTTTATTTTGTAAAAAAATAAATAAAAATAAAAAACACAAACAAAAGACCGCCAAAAAAAGAGGGAAAAACACATCATAAATAAAATTATAATTAAGGCCGTCAAAGGCCCTGGAGTTAAATGAAATTCAAACAAAATTAACTAGCAATACAAAAAATAACCAACATCAATGTTATAAAAGAAACAGAGAAGAGAGAGAGAGACAGATCTCCGGCCCCTCGCCAATCTTTTCTTTATTTTACATAAATTTTACAATTTTTGCATTAAGGCCAGAACAGGGAAGGAGGAAATAAAGGAGTAAAAATCTGCTACAAAACATAACTGTGAAATGAAATGAACAACAACAAAAAATTTTAGTAGAAAATCACACGGAAAGACAATTAGAAAAGCCTGCAGTTAAATTTGACACAAATTAATAAAGCGAAAACAAAACAGAGATAGGATGCTAACAAAACTCTAAAAAAAAGTATAGATAAACTGAAAATGGACCACTATTAAGGAAAAAAAGGAAGAAGATTTAAATATTTTTTTTAACATAAAATTTGTGTTTTACTGAAACCACCCCCTCTAATAAAAAGGGCTATTTTCAGTTTTACATTTCATGTTAAGTGTTTCCTAAAGTGTGTGTGCGTGCGTTATGTTTTTTGGTGAGAAGTATAATAAAAAAAATCTATATAAAATTTTTTCTAACAAATAAACAACATAATATTTAAAACGACAAAGTTGTTATTATGCAAATTTTTCTTTTTCTTAGTGTTTTTGTTACGTTATAATTTTCATATTCAAAGATATTTTTTTTTGTTATTTTTGGAACAACTAAAAGTTAGAGATATAAAAAATCATAAAAGAAGGGGAGAAACTTATTACGAAATGAATGGATATGAATAACTGACTATAGCAGCGTCATGGTGCGTTCAAAACTAAATAAAATGAAAATGACAAAAATGTTTAAACAAACAAAATGAATAAATAAGTATACAACAGAAATATATATATAAAAAAAAAAAAAAATCAGCACAAATGGTTGATGTCCTTTTTTTAGAGTGTGTGAGTAGTTTTTAAAAATGAAATGTTAATTGTAGTAGTGGCGACATATACTAAATATTATGTAAATAAAGAGTCAGACACTTAAAAATTTTTGGAGCCTTGCTGAAAGGGAACATTGGGCAGCTTCAATTGAAACCTGAAACACATTAGTTTTTTGTTTGAATAAGATATGTTAGAAGATATGTGGACTTGAAATGGGTTTATGAAAACCTAACGAAAACAATTTGTTAAAGGATAGATATTTTCGCCCTAAATTATATTTCTATGTTCTTAAATACATAACGAATGACTTTAAGTTGTTTTGAAATTCTCCTTATAAACTGGGGATGAAAATATTTAAATTTTCAAATTCAATTATTGGATTTCATAAACAGAAATCGAATACATAAACCCATTTTATTGGGTTATTCTGATTGGCCTTTAAGGTCCGTTTATATATATATATATATATATATATATATATATATATATATATTTAATTATAGTTCTGTATATCCAATTTATTATCATGCTCTTGAGTATTCTTATTGATACATTTTCTTGAATTAGAGTTTTTCCGCTCATGGGTAATCGGAATGGATTTTTAAATTTCCTCCAATCCCGCCAAAAATAAATAATTACACATTTTTTAATAGTTATAAGATTATTCAGTTAAATGAAGGATATAAAATGTTAAAATAAAACAATAAACTAATTCAGTACTTTTTAAAATATTTACATTTTGAAAATTAAATTAAAACTTTTTACTACATAACAACTCATCCGAAAGTCGAATCATCATTTTCATATTATGCTGTGGGCAAAACTTTCCTCAAAATTTTATGGGAACTAAGCTTGTTATTATAAAAGTTCTAAAGAATTTTACAGACTTGATGATTTCTATAAATAATGGCTTCTCTCATACAAAAATATAATTAAGTTCCTTCTATTTTTAAAATATACTATTAATCTATAGCTAAGGAAAACATGAGCTCAAAAATTTAATATCGGTATTTTTATTACAAAAGTAATAAAGTTTTTTCCAAGAATTTAAATTCACAAAAGCTTTGATTTAATCAGTCCATTTTTTTTTTCAAAAAACGCAATTCCTAAAATAAATGCGGACGTGTTTGAATGAATCTAAGGAATTGCTGATAAATCTTTTATTCGATGGGATTGGGGAAACGGATACACTCCTCAAATCAACACTTTAAACAAAATAATTCTGAAGCTATTTTGGATTTCTAAATGAAATGAAAAATAGCTTTAGTTTTGTTGAACTCGAGAATTAATAAAAATAATGCTAATATGCCATTTATACTAAAACAAAAGCAAGTTGGTTTTTTAAAACTAAATTTCGAAAACCAATTCGTTTACATACCTCCTCATCAAAAAAAAAGAACATATAAAGAAGTCAATACGCTCCCGAACTTATGATACAGAAATAGTGCAAATTCGGATCATTTCCAATGAGTTTAATATAGGCTTGTCATTGGAAGATGTTCTCTTTTTTGATACCTCTAGACTGAGTAGGAAGTAATGTCATGTACATTTTTTATCAATTTAATTTTTTATTTTTTTTTTTATCAATTCAAGGAAACTTCTTTTAATTTTTTTATAAATCAAATATTTTTTTTTATTAAAAATATGCTTAAAAATTTTTTTCATTTGATTAAAATAGTTATAACTAAGTAACAAGTATTTGAAAATTCTCAACGTATTATATCAGAAAAATCTGAATCGCATTTTAATAACATCATTGGATGATATTTAAATGACTTCTTTAGCACAAGAAACCGTACACTTATTAAAACTTTGGAAGTAATGAAAATGTACTCCCTTAAAAATGACTTCTATTTATTTTTGTTGGGTCGTTTTTCCTTCATGTAGTTTTTATTGACGTAAATACTTTTGTGTAAATTTTCATTTAAAAGGCATTTAATTTATTTATGATGTTCAAAAACTTTTTAATTACGGTTTGAAAATATTTTTTACACACAAATGAAAAAAAAAATAAATAAAATAATTAACGAAATTTGACAATTTAATTTTTTACATTATATATAAAATCTCAATGCTCTAAAATCAACAAAAAAAGGCTGTAGCATAAATAGTTATTGTAGTAGCTTTTATTTGGTTTTTAATAGAAATAGTTCTTGACATAGAATACAACTAGAAGTTTATGTGATAGGCACTTCGAACTAAATTTTCAGAAAAAAAAAAATTACTAATTTTTTTCAAAACACAAAAACAGAATATATGTGACTACATGCATTTTGTTGTTGCATGAATTAGGGTTTTGACAATTGAATCTGATTTTTTCCTCTCACATAAATATCTAGTTATCAATCTATGGTTTTTGGTTTGTATGGAAAAACTAAAGAGATGTATGTAGTTTTGCAAGCAAAAACTGAATGAGGCCTAAAGCTAGTGGTTTTGGTTTGGTATAAACGTCATATAATGTTCTATGGTAGAAAATGTTTTTTCTCTGGTGAGAAAAATTCTTATTTCTGTTGTATGAAATAAAAACTTTATAGAATATTGGCAAATAAAAATTTTATCATTAAAAAATTAAGAGTCTAAACAGAAAAAACAAGAGATATGAGTGAAGAAATCTTAAATGTGTTGATTATTTTTTAAATCCATTCTGAGCTTCACACTCTATTTTGGCGAATGGACACTTAATAATGAATATAAAGTATTTTAAAGAATGTAATGTCAGAAAATCGTAAGAGATATACAATTTAATTCTATGTAAATATTTTGCAATATTGATTTTTTTTTATAAATTTTAAAATGTCGTAAATAATAAATACTTTTATTAAAAATGCTACTTGCCTTATGAGTTAGTTAAATTTTATTCAGCTCATAGTTGTCTAAAATTTACTAAAAATAATTATTTTCTGCCATTTCACACAGGCCCTAAGATAATATTTGTTTTTTCTTAGTTAGTAGGGACGTAAAAACATGTTCCTAATCGATATATCACTAGAGTAAAACGCGTCAATTTAACGCCTTTTTTAAAAAAGGGCTAACAGAAAAAAATGCGATTTTTGGCTTATTAAAAAGCGTTAAATAACTAGCGCGAAAAACGCTAACTTGGCAACACTGATTTTGTGTGGTCCAAAGAAAATGGAATGTCGATTTAAACTCAATTCAATTTTATTATGTTCATGCTATTTACAAACTTGCTTACATACTATTTTATACAATTTCAAAGAGTTTAAGGATTTTTTCTTGTTCTATTTAATTATTATATTTTGCTTCGTGGTATAATTAATTGTGATCTAGTATAATAAGTGAAGGTGAAATTTCTAAAAACCTTTTTGATTTTTTATATAGATCTTAAAACTACTCTAACCTGCTTACTAATTTAGGGAAGGGGCTAACTCAGCTATATGATTGTAATCCGAGTAGGAACACTTTATATTGAAATTTTCAGACAATTTGACTATACTGAATGCAATCAAGTCATCATCCTCAATTTGCTGCAGTCTTGTTATAGAATATACTATGATTAACTATTAAATAATTTGGTCAATAAAAATATCTCTGTATGTCTTGTACAATATGAATCAAATAAATAATTAATGAAAAAATAATATTTGATCATATATTTGACATAAATTTGAAACATGTTATCAGAAATTTTGATCATTTTTCTATATAATACGTATGATAAAACCGATACATAACATAATAAAATTTGAATCATAATATGAGAAAATCAGATCATAATCAGCCGGTTTATAAAATATGCAACTTGAAAGATGTTTATGAAAACGTAACGAAAACAATTTGGTAAAGGATTGATATTTCCGCTCAAAATTACATTTTTATGTTCTTAAATAAGTAATGAACAATTTTAAGCGTTGTTTTGAAATTCGCAAATATTTAAATTTTCAAATCCAATTATTAGATAAAATTTGTATAAGCAATTTAAAAAAAAAAAAAAATCTGATCATAACATGATAAGTTACACCGTTTTAGGATTATAATTTTCATACATTTATTATTATTATTATTATTATTATTATTGTTATTATTATTATTATTTGCAGTAACAATATAGTCTAATCATAATATGTTGCTCTCAGATTATGGTCATTATATTTTTTCTCAGCATGTCATCAAGATATTTTTTTAACGCATCTATGATATTTGAAAATTTCACAAATAAACAAAAAGAAAAAATGTTAAATATTGACGAAATTCGTACATGGCTAGCAGGGAGACTGTTGCCTCAAATATTCGAATTTGCTTTACATGCATTTGTATTTCGTGCGCAGTTCTTATCAATAGCTTCTGGGGAATAATACACAAAAATATAGGTGGCTAGGTGAGCTAGTCTGACAGTAATATTAAGGTTTCTATTTCCATCAGACACTCTGATGCTTTTTAACTACAATGAACATAATATGTTCATAATATTTATTTGTCCCATTATTCGACAGGAAATTCTTACATTTTGATGAAATGAATTTCTTATACTTCGTTGTTTTTAAAAAAAATTGTTAATTTTTTCTAAAAAATATGTCCAATTTTTTATAATAAGTCATTAGCAAAAAAACTAAATCTACGACTATCTTTAATTTTCTTCAAGATATCGATTTTAACACGAGAAATAAAAATAAAACTGAAATCGCTTATAAACTGTCAGAGGGTTTATAATAAAAATGAAAAAAAATCCGCAATCACAATTTTTCATTAAAAATCAATTTTCATATGAAAAATAAAAAAACAAAGAAAATCCGTGATAATTTTAATTTTTCTTCAAAAATCTATTTTATTATGAAAATAAATTAAAAAAATTTATATCGTCGTTAAATGGGCGAAGTTTACCTTATTCTTATAAGAGAACAAAATTCTAATACGTTAACCGATTGTTTGGAGCAAAAATAATAAAAATCTAAAATTAATTTATTTTATTTCAAAAACTAATTTATTATCTTGGCTTAATTTGAAATAAATCTCAAATGTTAACTGTAGGTGATTTTTACAAAACTTCTACTACCAAATATTTTTTCTGTGTCATAGAGTAGACAATCAAATATTCGTAAAAAAGTTAACAAAGGAGGATAAAAGTAAATACAACAATTTGTAAAAAGCTTTAAAAGTGGCTCGCTATAATTATCATTCGCAACAAAGTTTCTATAAAGTTGAAGGAAAAGCAAAACAAAAAACATAAATTACACCTATTTTTAAGCCTTTTCTCTTTGTTTTCTTTAAAAAGAAATGGAGCAATATTAAGAGGAACAAAAGCAGAACATTTTAAGAACTTTTATTTAACAAGACAAAATATTATTATTATTATTTTTTTTTTAAATTTTTTTTAATAGTAGACCTTTTTTAAAATCCATTTGTTTACATTCTAGATAAATACTTTGAAATATTTCTTATAAAGAAAAGAAAACATTTTTTAAAATCATTACTGAATTTATTAATTTATTTTGTATTAATTTATTACCTTCTCCTATAATATTTAAAATTAGAAAATATTTTATTATTACCTCAATATTACCTACTAATTTCAATTTGTCCTTAACAAACAAAACCTTTAGAAAAAAAAAAAAAAAAAAAAAATAATAATAATAAATTGTACAAATAAAATTATAAACAGTTTGTTGTTAATAGATTTTTATGGGATCAGTTTTAATCTTCTACGAACACTTTGTAGCTATTTTTTAAATGTTTGTTTGTTATCATCATTATTATGTAGCTTAATCCTTTTGTAAACATTTTTATTATTATACCCTTCACCATTGGTGTAGAAGATATATATAAGTTTGTCATTCCGTTTGTAATTTCCACAATTTTCATCGGAGAGCAAAAAAGTTTATATTTTCTGGATGCTTGTAAAAAATGGTGTTGAAATAGCGTCTATGAAACCTACCGTTAACTGATATACATAATATATATCAAACGATCGGAAATCCCTTCGAGAATTTTGTTATTTGAAATTCAGCAAAAATGATTCATAAATGGCTGTTGTTGCTTTTCTCAAGCTAAGCTAAGGAAATTGAAAATTTTTTTCTGAATTTTTTGCTGAAGAAATGTACTAAATCAGTCCAATAATAACCGAGATATTCGTCAAACGGTTTTCTGAATCAACTAAAAACTGAAAAATCTGTTAAAAATATATACACACAAACATTTATATTAAGCATTGCAATGACTATTAATGTTGTTGTTGTTTTATGTATAAGCAAGTAGTTTAGTTGATAACATAATGGCTGTTAGTGTGTTGTTGTTTTTTGTATAAGCAACATAGTTGCCAGATAAATTTGGTAAAAAATCATAAAATTTTGAGAAAAAATCGTCAAAGTCATCAAATCGTCTCTTCGAAATCGAAAAGAGGTAGTCAACATCCAAAAATTAGCTTTTTATTATCCATGCTTTCTTTTTGATGAAAAATTAAATTTTAACAAAACCGCTCAGGAAATTTACATAAAAATTTGTATAAAAAAAAATTTATTTTAAATTCTTTCCGGATTTTTTGTTGTTGTATGAATTTCGTAAACAAAATTGAAAAAAGTTTGAAGTAATAAAGAAATGAAAAGAAAATAAATAAAATTGTTGTTTATTTTCGGTTACCGTCTAAGTTTTCGTTTAATTTAAAAATTTGGTCTATGTAAAGGAGTCCGGACTTTAATTTCATTAATGTTATATTTTCGGTCTGTTATGAAAGTCAACTGTATCTAGGAATTAAGTAATTATACCTCACACCACCATAGGTGGTTAGGGTATTATGCTTTTGTGCTGATATTTGTAACACACAGAAAATATCTTTGGACCCCCACCCTCAAATATAACCTTTGACTCAAAATCATTTTCTGAGTCAATTGATCGATGTTCGTACGTCAGATAGGTTGTCTGTCGATGTAAACCTTGAGACCAAAGTACTGATCGCAAACGTAAAGATATCTTAATAAACTTTGGTACAAGGACGAAACCTATTGAAATTGGTTATGAGGAGTCCGTTACTTTACCTAGCCACCATACAAATGTCCTTCCGGAATAGGGATGTAACGATCATAAATGCCTTAAATATATCAATACAGTCAAAGTCCGGTATAATAAATACTCGCATTAGGGAATTTGGAATATAACGAATGATTTTTTCTATTTTATTACGCTCTATATAACGAATGGTTAAACAAAAATAAAAAAATGTATATATTGCAAAAGAGAATGCAAAAGAAACCGTTATTTTTTCAATATATTCATACAAGCTGTCAAAATGATCATAAAAATTCCAGTCAATTCTTTACTAATTGTTTGTGATTGAAATTATGCAAAAACATGGGAAAAAGAAAAAGAACTTCTTTAAGAGAAAAAATAAAAATTCTAGAAGAATGCAAACGTGAAAGCCATTTCGAATAAATATGGAATATCTAAATCATTCATATGGAACAGAAAATCATCTCCAATTTAGAAAGTACAAACAATGGTTCGAAAAATCGCCGATCCTTTCGACAGGATGAGTATCCTAAAATGGAAGAAAGTCTATATGAGTGGTTCTTCAATCAAAGGAAAAAATTTATTCCTGTAAATGGAATGGAATTGAAAACAAAAGCCATAGAAATACAGAACAAATTTCATACTGGTGGCTTTCATGCCAGTGATGGCTGGCTATTTAGGTTTAAAAAAGGTACGGAATACGACTACTTAAGGAATTTGGTGAAAAATTGTCATCAAGGGAAGATTTAATAGATCCTTTTAAAACAAAATTGAAAAAAGTTATTCAAGAGAAGGACTTATATCTGGATTCAGTTTTTAATGCCGACGAGACGTGGTTGTTTTAGGAACCAGACAAAATATTTGTCTATGCTGAAGAAGCAATCGCTTCTGGAAGAAAAAAGATGAAACCCCTACTTAAGGGGAAAAACTGAAAAACCCCGATTGTTTCGAAATAGAAGTTTGCCAGTAAAAATGCTTTTTTATATTCAGCATTGATACATAAGGGTTGTGGCCTTTTGTAAAGTGTTTATTCGCCAATTCATAATAAAATCATACATAATTAAATCCTATAATATTATATTGGTTCCCATAAATCTTTTCTTTGAATGAACCATTTACATTGAAAAATTTAAGAAGATTTTTAACAATGTGTTAACTGTACCATCTAAATTACTTTTAAAGAAAAATACACATATAAAAAATGAAAATGTAAAAAATGAATACACATAGAAAAAATCGTCAAGTCGTCTAATCAACAACAAGCCATTGTTAAGACCAAAAATCGTCAAAATGACGATAAATCGTCAAATCTGGAAACAGTGATAAGCAAGCAGTTTAGTTGAAAACAGCAGTATTATAATGATTATTGGTGTTGTTGTTTCTTGTATATACAGTCAGTTTGTATATACATCCAAGTATATATAAATATATGCTTATAAGTTCTTGTTATGTTTTTTCTTTTTGTTGTGACATTTTTTCATTTATTTTGAATTTTTGCATTCTTTGTTGACGCTCGTTTTGTGTATGTGAAAAGAGAGAATACTCTCTGCCCTTGAAGGCTATGGGTGGCGACCAATGATGCACATACTATTTTTTAAGTATAAATACTATTCCTTTTTATTTGTTTGGTAAAGTGGTGAAGGGTATAAAAGATTCGGCACAGCCGAATATAGCACTGTAACTTGTTTTTTTTTTAATTTAGAAATTGTTTATAATTTACCTTGTACTCACTAGTTGCCAACATTTTATTCCATTTTTCTTGCTTAAGTCTCATGGTCTTCATAATGTAATTCCATAAGAATTCTAACCTTTCATCTACTTTTTCCTTTTTCTTCTCTTCTTCGGCCATTACGCTAAATTAGTAGTCGTTTAAATAACACGCTTATAAAAGTGTCGTTTTATTTTCTTAAATCCTTGACAATAGTTGTTAAACGTTTTATATTCTTCGATAATTTCTTTTCTTTTGGCGCTTAATCTCTTTTTTTGGACAAAATGTTTTGTTGCCAAAATCAAGGCGTTTTAAGAATATTTATTTTTGTTGTAAGTTAAGCGGCTTATGTGATAATAACTGCCAGCTTAATAGAAAAATAAAATTAATAAAAATTTATTTAATATTTGTATGCGAAAAAAAGAAACCGAAAAAAATCTTTAGAAAGAAAACCTACTATTTCCTGGCTATCTTTAGTGTTGTTTTTGCGACTTCATCCAACAACAGAAAATACCCAATTTAATACTGGGATTTAAAGTGATTTTGTATCTTGTTTTTCTTTATTTTTTCTATGCTTTTGTATCCTTTTTATGCTGGTTTATTTTTTATATATTTAGACGGCTGAAGATTTATCTAGCGTAAAAATATTAAAAAAAAAATTACTTAATCTTTTTTTCAATTCTTTTGCTTTTTATTTGAAAGTGAATAATTTTTTTTTTTGAATAAAATGTCAAAGAAATTATATTTTTAATTTTCTTGGATAAAGTTTTCAAATAAAAAAGAACTTCAAAAATATCTTCAAAACAGACACAAGTTGGCAATACCAATAGTTCCTTATAGAAATCGATAACTTTTATACCAATCATCAAAAAAGATTTGTATTATGGGTACTGGTAAGATTCTGAGTAGATGTAGCAATGCTCGTTCGTCTGCCTGTTGAAAGCAGACAGCATGTACCACAAAATGTTGAACAAATAGTTCAAGAATCTATGTGATCTTGAAAACCAAAAAATGGGTTTGACCCGCCCAACTCCTATATAAGCTGAAATTTTAAATTAGGCTGGCATAAAAAGTTGCAGATGATGGGTATAATAGATTTAGCCAAGCCGAATATAACATTCTCACTTGTTTTCATCAAAAACCAATTTTTTATGAAAAATTGAAAAAAAAAAAAATTAAATCGATTATAGATTGTTAGCTAGAGGGTTTAGAGCAAAAATAATGTAAATTTAGGTTCACTTATACTCTTTAAAAATCGAAAATAATGAAAATTTTCGATCACATATTTTTCATCAAAAATCAATTTTTACATGAAAAATATAAAATCGCCAAAAGATTTAAAGCAAAAATAATAAAAATCTATGATCACTTATAATTTTCATCAAAAATTGATCTTTATAATAAAAAATATAAAAAAAATCTTAAAACGCTTATAAATCGTTAACCAGAACGTTTAAAGAAAAGATAATGAAAATCTATGATCAGTTATATATTTTTTTCTTCAAAAATGGATTTTTACATAAAATCGCTTTAAAGTGATGATGAACATTTTTACCCACTTATATTTTTCTTCCAAAATCTACTTTAGAAAGAAAAATATCAAAAGTATGAAATCGCTCAAAGGTTATAGAGTGAAAATAATGAAAATCTGTGATCACCAATATTTTCTTTAAAAATCTAATTTTATATGAAAAATCAAAATCACTTACCAGAGGGTTAAAGCCAAAGTGATGAAGATCCGTGATTACTTATATAAATATCACTAATATAAATATATAAAAAAATATATAAAATCACTTATAAATCATAAATAAAAGGGTTTAAGGCGAAAATAATTAAAATCTGTGATCGTCTATATTTTTCTTCAAAAATAGATTTTTTAAATGAAAAATATAAAAAAATCTAAAATCGCTTATAAATAGTTAACCAAAAGGTTTAGAGTCAAAATAATGAAAATTTGTGATCACTTATATTTTTCTTCAAAAATCTTTTTTTACATGAAAGATCAAAACCGCTTGTAAATCGTTAACAAAAAGATTTAGAACCAAAATAATGCAAATCTAATAATCATTTGTTTTTTTAACTTAGTTTTTTTTTTAATCTAAAATAGCTTATAAATCATTAACACAAAAATACATTTTTATATGAAAAATTTTAAAAATCGCTAAAAATGGTTAACCAGAGCAAAAGTAATGAAAATCGATGATAATTCCTAATTCTCATCAGAAATCGATTTTTAAATGACAATTAAAAAAAAGTATATATATATATATATATAATAGTTTATAAAATCATTAACCAGATGGTTTAGAGAAAAATAAGTAAAATCTTTTATTTATTTAGTTTTTAATTTATGGTTGGCACTTTTAAAGAACATGAAAAATTAAAGACACGTTTACAATTTTTGTTTGTTTATTTCATTTAATAATTTTAACATTTTTTTTTTTAAATCTCAGTACTTCATTTCCTTGATTTAATTTTGTGCAATAAATTTTTCGTTTTATTTTTTAAAACTTTAACTTTAAATTTTTTCACTTTTTTGGTCTTTGAACTAACACTCAATGATGCCACATTTACCACATTATGATTACTACAGTCTTTTTTAAATATCGATTTTTTGTTACAATTCTTTAAACTGCCTATTGGATTTTTATTTAAACTCTGACCACCTTTCATTCTTTTTTCACTCTTTCTACTGGTATTTTTAGCATTAGAATTCTTCTTCATATTACTTTTTGTCAACTGTTGAGGACTCAAATGATTAGAAGTTGTAAGCCTTTTAGAACGTCCACTACGCAATTTGCCTAGTTTTGTTTTCGATTTAATATTATGACCAAATGCTTGAGCTGCTTGTGCTACCGAATCGTAATTACCAAATACTTTTAGGATACTTTTATTGATATATTGAAGATATTGCAGAGATGAATGGCAAACGTTACAGTTATTAGTGGCATTGTAATTAGTACGTATAAGACTTTCTAGATATAAGAAATTCTTGGCCATATTCTCACAATGTAAACATTTACAGGTTGGTGTTGGTTTTAAATTTTTTGCAGAATTTTCCAAAGGCTGTAACTCACACAAACCCATTTTTTGCTTAAAGTTTGTGGCAGAATTTTGTGGTACTGTGTAAAAGGGATCATCTACCACTTCTTTACCTAGGTCAATCATTTTGTCAAGTACAGAAATTTTGTTATTTAAATTATCACGCATTGTTTTTTGTTAGATTGTTTTTTTAATTTTTTTTTATTAGATTTTTGTATATAATTTTTAGAATTTATTTTATAAAAAATATAATGATTTTTGATTATAAATTTTTAGTACAAATTTGATAATTAAATCAGAGAATGTTTTTGTTTTCATTTTTTCTAAAAATATAATAAAAATACAAAGATTGTTTATTAAGTTTAGGATTAATAAAAACAAATATTTTTGTGTTTAAAACTTTTTATTAAATACTGCCTTTTGGTACTTTTATTAAAAAAAAGTTCCAAAAACTATATCGTGAGAAATGGTTGGTAAAAATTTGTTACATTGAAGAAACCTGTTAATAAGACATTAGTGTGGATTAAGGTTTAAGAGGTTTTTCTATAAATAAACTAGGGGTGTTATATAAAAAAGTAATAAAAATCTGTGATCATTTGAATTTCTCACTAAAAATTAAGTTTTTAAGGAAAATTTTTAAAATTCTAAAATTGCTTATAAATTGGTTAAAAAAAAATAATATATATATATATATATATATATATATATATATATAGATGTACACTGTGGTGAATATATTTTTTGCTATAAGTTCTTAAAAAGAGGGTCTAAAGCCAAAATAGTGAAAATCTGCGATCACTTGTGTTTCAGAAATGTATTTTTGCATGACAATTCTAAAAAAAATATAAAATGGGTTATAAATTATTCATCAAGCGATTTATGGCAAAAGTAATGAAAATCTGTGATCACTTGTATTTTCCTTCCAAAAATCGATTTTATATGAAAAACAGAAAATCTTTTATAAATTGTTGACCAGAGCGTTTAGATTAAAAATATTGAAAATATTTCTAAGTTCCACGCACAGCAATTTTTCTTTATGAAATTTTTCTATTTTTTTTTAAACTTGCATTTACGTTCGTACAGAAAAAATTTAACTTCAACAATTCTGGCTTTAATTGCTTTGAAATGTTCTTGGTTTGAAGTAAGAAAATGAAAAACAAAATGAATTTCGTAGTATAGGCAAGTTAGTTAACTTTCATATTCCCTCTCACTATCTCTCTCTCTCTCTCTCTCTCATACGAAATCAGCAAGAAAAATTGCCTTGGGTGAACTTAGAAAATATAAAAATTCATAAATCATTAATCGGAGAGGGTTTAGTGCAAATATAACGAAAATCTGTGATAACTTATATTTTTCATCAAGAATGGATTTTTACATGAAAAATCTAAAAAAAACCTTAATCTCTTATAAATCATTAACCAGAGGACTTAAGGCTAAAGTAATCATTATCTGTGATCACTTATACTACTTATCAAAAAACAATTTTTAAGTTCATTATAAATGTTATGTGATCACTTATATTTTTATTAAAAAAATCGATTTTTTAAATGAAAAATAAAATTTAATTATTTGGAAACTGAAGGCACTAGAGTAAAAAGGAGATCACTTTGAGATCACATTTCTCACAAAAAAATATCTTTTTTTATAGGAAGAATGAAAATTTCATTTTATAGAAAACTAGATGCTAAAGAGAAAAAAAATTAAAATCTGTGATCACTTTTATTTTTCTTCAAATATCGATTTGTTAAGGATAAATAAAAAAATAAAAAAATTTGTTATAAATCGCTTACGGGTGGTTTAATATAAAAATTAATGAAAAAAGTGATCACTTTATTTTTCATTAAAATCCGATTTTAAAAAATTATAAATCTTAAATAAGAGGGTCAATCGAAAAAATAATGAAAGTCTGTGATCATTTAGTGTTCTTCAAAAATTTAATTTGTGATTCAACTGAAGGTGCTGGATTAAAAAGGAGATCACATTTCTCACCAAAAACACTAAGTGACACTAAAATTTTGTGAAGATACTTGAGGCGCTAGAACAAAAAGGATGAAAATTTTGTGATTATTTATATTTGTTGCGTTATCTTATACAAAACTAAAAGTTTACTCTGCAGAAAAACTAGAGGTCCTACAGCATCTAAAGGCGCTAAAGCAAAAGGGATGCAAATTTGTGTTCACTTTTATCTTTCTTCAGCTATAGATTTATCAAGGAAAGATATAAAAAAAAACCTTAAATTTCAAATTAATAAAAATAATGCAAAATTAATGAAAAGGAGTACTTTTATTTTCCATCAAGAACAGATTAAAAAAAAAAGAAAATTGATTTTTTAAATGAGAAACTAAAATTGATGGTTAAACTAGATCACAGATTTAGATCACTGAAATTTCTTTCCAAAAACTGATTTTTTAACGAAAAATTAAAAAAAAAAAAACGTAAAATTGCTTATAAATTCGAAATTACAAAAATTTCTTTTTGTATAGAAACTTGAGGCGCTAGAGTGACAAAACTCTGTGATCAGTTAAATTTCTCATCAAAAATCAAATATTTACATAAAAAAAAATAAAATAAAATTTCATTTTCTAGGGAACTAGATAAAATCTCTAGAGTCAAAAGTGTATCGCTTAGATCACTTATTGAAAATTAAAAAGTTTTAAATTTGCAATTAAAGAAATTTGAATACGTTTAGTCATCAGTTTGCCTATTAAATAAAATCTTTGCTCATTTCATTGCATTTTATTTAGAAATATTTTTCTAGATTACTTCTTTTTCCTCTTCCACATTTTATTAAACTAAATCGGAGTATTTAGTAATTCTCATGTGCATAATAGTGGTTTGGTTGACAAGTGATGACGTGAAAATGTAATTGCCTTCATCAGGTATAAATTCTACCATAACCATACAAATATAGATAACAACATGTCGCTATACATATGTAAATGCAACCCAGTGAATAAATTTTTCCAATAAATCGAAAGTTTGATTTCAAACAAGAAGAGGCCTAAAACTTTATCAAGCTGTTGAAGAAATATTTTTAATTTTTGGAAAATATTTTCATTTTAAATAGTTCAGGACATTTATTTTAAAACTATTTGAATTTTTGACTGAAAATGTTTAAATTTCCTTCGAATTATTGTCAATTGCACATACAACATTATTTTAATGTTATAATCATTCCTGCATTTAAATCCAAAACCAGTAAAGAAAAATATTTTAAACAGCCTAAATTGAAAGGAAAATGTTTATTGGTTATATAAATGTAAACTGTGTAACTGTGTGTAATTATATTTGTATTTTATATATACATACAAACATACATACATATGTAAGTCTGAGTATCGGAATGTATTTTAATATATTTTAGAGCAGTAAATCCATAAGGAATAAACATATATGTAGTACCATCAACCATTTAGTATTTCATTTATTTTATTTTTTTTTCAAAATTTTTCTATTTGCATGTTCTGCTCAATTAATCTTTGGTTCTATTTTCATTTTCTCTTCAATGTTCATGTCTTTCTGTATTTTATTACAATTCGTTTCATTTTGTTTTCCACATTTTTTTCTCTTCTATTTTTCATTTAATTTTTAATAGTTTGTTAAACATAGTTTGTAAAATATCCCTGCTCATCATCATTATCATCATGATCATTATATAAACATACTTGAAACATTTAAATGTTTTTCAACAAAATTAAATGTTGCAAGGTTTTCTATTCTTTTTTTTTTTACTCTATCGTACAGATAAAAACCTATTTTTTCATTTATTTAACAAATAATGTATTGTGTTGCAATTGAATGACCTTTTCAAAGCATTTGAATGCCATTTGGTCTAGATTTATTTACAAAATTTTAACTATTGATAAGATTGTATAGAGTAATGGAAGTAACAATAAGAAGGATTTTATTGTAATGAATTTACTTATATCGTATCAGTTTAAGTAGAAATTTATACTAATTACTTATTTATTTCAATTTACTTACAACACAAGTACATATTAAATTTATTTTATATGAGGTGTATTTAATGGCATATAATTTATGCTATTAATCTTAATTAATGGAAAAAATCTAAATTAGTATAAAAGACTATTTTTGTGGCTAATTGATTGTTTTAAAAGAAGTTCAGGAATATGGTGGCGGATCATAACCCTGAACTTATATATATATCTGTAAAAAATCCAGTTTATCCCGGAACAAAAGGATATAAATCTAAAACAATATCTTGATTTCAGCAAAAAATATAATTTTCAGCGATACGGTGCATTTGTGTAAGAGGAGATTCTAATTTACACCAGTGAATCCGCAGAAGGTCACTGTTGGTCGTTATCGTTGGCCGTCTTAAACTTTCTAGAAGAGCGCTAGTAGTTAGTAATACAAATTGTTTACTAAAATGAGATGTCATCGTAGACCTAGAAAATCTGAATTATATATAAAATTTTTCAAAAGACCACGCTCACAACGTGAAATGATGCCTTGAAGGCGAGAAAAATAATAAAAAAGAATTTAAAAATTCATCTTCAGTTCATTCAGTACATTTTGGTCAATAAAAGCTTTGAGTTTTCATCCGAAATGAAGGAAAATTGTAAGTTTGTTAGGAAAAAATAAAGACATTTTTTGCATAAATTTTAGTATATATTTTTTTTACAAAATAGGTATGTAAAAATCATTGCTAAATTTTAGTGTATTAAATAAAATTCATAATAAATAAGAATGTTATATTTGGCTTTGCCGAATGTATATACTCACCATCTGCAACTTTTCGTGACTCCCTAGTTTAAAATTTCACTTTATATAGGAGGTGGGTGAATCACGCTCACTTTATGTCTCCGATTTTACAAAATTTGGTTCCTTGATATCGGAAACTAAATAAACCTTATATAAGGGAAATATTTGAACCAAACTTTACGGTGGGTAAAAGAGTAAAAGAAATATTATGTATTTTCCCCCCACATAACAGGACGTTTTTTTTTTGATTTTATATAGATATATATATATATATATATATATATATATATATATATATATATATATAATGTTTATAACGTATTAAAAATAACTCTTTCAGAGGCAACTTAATGATATTTGTTTGTCCGTCTGTACGGCTGACTATATGTGTATGTACACATCTCAATTTTAAAGATATAAGTCCTAACACTGAAATTGGTTGTGATCGGTCCATCACACCCCCACACAAATGTCCTTTTTGGTTTTCGGTAATGGAAACCACTTATTAAAGTAGTTTCTTAGTAATGAGGCTGCGTTATTATTTGTCTCCTCGGTATTACATAAATAAATACTCAATAGAATAGTAGAATAGTAATATTACAATCACTTGGATGAGTTGGCTATAGCGCTGGATTAACTACCAGGAGGTTGTTGGTTCAACCCCATTCCGATCCTGTTTGGTTTTTATAACAAAAAGTCTAAAAACATATATTTATACTGAAAGAGTTTTTGTCACTTAGAAAATTAAGTGCGAGATGGTGTAATGAGTAAGACGTTAGTCATTAAGAGCGAGTAGTTAATTTGTGTCTAAGTTCAAATCTCAATGACGGCAAAATTTTTTTGTTTTTTTTTTATTTTTCTTTTCGTTTAGGTAGATATCTTTGAGTTCCACCTAGAGTCTAAACATAATGAAACGAATTTGTGGAAAACTCGAACAAAAATAACTTGTTATTCAGGCAAAAAATAAGTAGTTTATTTTTGTTTCCAATTATACCTGCTAGTTTACCAGGAAAGTAAAGTTTTCGCTTAAAAAACCTTGAATGAATTTTGCCATAATATGCATATTATTTCGGCATTAGTTAATTTTGTTCACAATATCATAGAAAAGTCGCAAACAAAAATATTAAACCGTCCAAAAGTCATTTATTTTTGGTCACTCATACCCCTTAAAAAGTACACCGTACACCGCTAAACTTTTTCTTATAGTATTCTTTAGTCGCAAGTCTATGCCAATTTGATTTATACACCAAACTCTTCAGAAATGGGACCACCTCAGGTATGCGTTCCAGCCAGTTCAGTCTCATAACTTTTCTTCTTATCAGTTCGAGAGCCATTAGCTGAAAGTTGAGAATAATTTGAAATCATGCGGATTTTGTTAAAAATATAACATCTATCCTAAATGTTCCCTTACTTAAATCTAAACTCGTTATATTGTTTAGTTTCCTAGCGATTTATTACAATCATTCTTGATAAGTATATTAGTTACGCTTCCTCTTAAATAAATTATTATTATTTTTCAGTAATCTTTAAGTATTTTATTCGTTACACTAATAGAATTAAATACAAATAAATTGTGAAAAAAATCGAATTATCCAAATAATAATGATTAACCTGGTTCTGATTTCATTTTCCTCTTGCAATAATGTTAAAAATTAAAACATTTTCAATCACATTTAATAACAACTATCGTGATTTATACCTGTTTTATATACAAGGAGGGTATTGAAGCAATTACTACTTAAATGTATTGAAAAAAAAAGAAATGCCAGAACTTCAATTATATTTAATTTTTATTTATTTTTGAGAAATAGGGAAACAAAATGAAACAACAGATTTATACTAAAACCGATTTAGTTTTGGTGCTAATTTGTCGTGCGTCTAAATGTGTTGAACTCCTTTTGGTTTTTTTTTCGGTGTTTGCCTTTATTTTGTAGGTCACTTAAGTTCCGGTAACAATTCCTATAAGAGTGTGTTGCTTATAAGTTTGTATTGTTTTTATTTCGTAAATATTTCTTTTATTTTTATTTCTTTTCTTTTTGCTGTTTCCTTTCATGACCATTGATTAGCTTAAGCTTGTTGGGGAATTTGTTTTAAGAAATCTATACTAACCATTGATAAATGTGGGTTAAAACAATTTATTTGTCCAAAAAAAAAAAAAAAATATCGTTTTACCATCTAAGAACTGTTACCAAAACCTTGGCCCACTAAACTACTTATAAGGAATTTGAACGTTTACAAATAGTTACAAAAAAACTTTAGCTTAATGATTTTTTATTTGTGTCTTTCTTAAAAAAAAACGTATGAAATTCTTATGCCTTTTACTTAAGTAATATATAAAGAGAAATATTAGGCATTAATTTTTATGACCCTTGTGTAATGCAGAAATCTCTATTGACTTTTATGTTTTATTGATATTTTAGAATAATTTGTTGGTTTTGTTTTAATAGGTGTATTAAGAAATAGTTCTCATATATTTGTGTCATTAGAGGTATTTGGTAGCAATTTTATTTAAAATTCTACCTTTATGCGTAATGTTGCAAGCTTAGCCTTTTAAGGCTAAACCTAACCTTTTCATTTTGCTTTTTTTAGTCTTCTTTGATTCTTAGAATTGCCTTAAAAATGTTAAAATGTTTGTTCTTCAACAAAGAAGAAAATAATTTCTTTTTCGGTTTTACTGTTTCATTTTTACGAAATCATCCATTTAAACATTTTTATGTATTAATTCGCACAAAAAAAAAAAAATCGAGATTATTTATATTTAACTAAAATTTTCGCTACGGTGCTTCAACCTTCAAATCAAACATAAGTTAAATAACTTTATGCAATTACTTAATCAATTGTTATAGGTAATTACTTTTTAACAAACATCATTAACCACAGAAAATATTTATGAATATAATAAAAAACAAAATACTTATAAAAACAATAAATCACTTAAAAATTTGGAAATGACAAATCGAAATGAAATTATAATTTAAAAATTACAAAAAAATCACATTGGGCCATTTTTCATATGAAATATGTATAAAACAGACAAATTTGTGTAGAAAATTAGTAGGCGAAATTTTACTGAATCATTTTGCTGGCAGCCGTTCTGTGTTTTATTTGTAAATTTACTACAATATTTAAAAAAGAAACAAAATCTTATGAGGATAAGTTCAAATTAAATAAAAAAATAAAAAGCTTTTGTCTAGCCATATTTTTTGGGGCATTTCTGTCCTTTTCTAAAGTCTTTTTTCTCACCTCCTGGCAACACTGTTTCTGAAATTTTTATCAAAATGTCAAAAAATCATTTAGACTTTTATTTATTTTTTTTTTCGAAAAAAGAGGGTGTGCGTTAATATTTTAAATAAACATTAGGCATGAAAGTAAATTAATTTGTAAATTTTTGCAGTAGATTCTCCTGATGTATCATTTAATTAATAAATTAACTGGTAACTTAATCTTTTTATACCCTTCACGACATGTGTTAAAGGTATATATAAGTTTGTCCTTCCGTTTGTAATTTCTACAATATTCAGCCAAGACCCCGATCTGGATCATTATTAATAAGAAAATCAATATAACGATGTCCGTCTGTTCTTTAGTCTGTTGAAATCAGTTTTTAGAAAGCCCCAGTTATCGGATATATATGCTTTATACTTTAAATTATAGCGAATATTCCTTAGAATGAAATTAATAAAAATAAACAAAATCTGTCGTTTAATGGCTGAGATATCGTTAAAAAACCTATTTATTTTCGACTCTTATAAGCTAGCGTCTTCGCTTTTGCACAAAAAATTCGGAATCTTATTTTTTATTTTGGAATGTTTTTGCGGAAGAAATTAACAAAATGGGTTCATTAGTAACTGATATATCGGTCAAAATACACTTCTGGAATTTGTGTGACTTCTATATAAGGTAAATCTGATAAAGTTATTAAAAATATACACATACAAACAAATATAAAAAGCACTGCAATGACTTTCAGTCTATATATTCTAATTTATATTTCTATTTGCTTATGGTAATACCAAAAATCATTATAAATATCAAACTTAATTTATTGGACAAAACATTTTTTGTGGCACCAAATATAAATAAAAAAACCAATAATTTAAAAAAAAATTTAAATGGCTTTAAATAACTTTAATTTAAAGAAATCTTAAGCTTATGGGCTGTAAAATTAAATAGGTGTTGGTGCAAAATATATAACCACAAGGAAACTATAAATTTAGAGCGTATTGTGAAAACTTTATAAAAATTAAAATAATTTTATTAGATTTTGATTTTTTGTTTATTTTCAATAAATATTTTTTAAAATGTCAAACTATTTTCATACTTACTAAAAACTTAAGGGATGAAATAAGAATATATAAGTTTTCAATCATAAGACAATTTTTAGAACTTAAGCACGAGTACCTACCAATATTAAAAAAATTAAACATGTTTCAAAAAGTAAACAATAAGAAATAATATTTAAAAAAAGCATTTTCCAAAAGAGCTACAATTCAATAAATTTTCAAATGATCAAGAAAAAAAAAAAAAAAAAATGAAAAATAATTCAAAAAAGGAAAACATTACTTTGTTATAAATACCAGTTGTTGAAAAAACTCCAATTGGGGAAAAAGTACCATTCCAAAGAGAGTTATTTAAAAAAATATATATCTTAAAAAATATACTTCTTTCCTAAAAAGTATGATATAAAGTGTGATCCATTTCGAGGTTCCCTACTTAAAAAAAAAAAAAAAAAAAAAAAATACAGGAAATTCAGATTTAATGGGGAATGTTTATTATCGTTTGAAAGAACATTCTTTGGCATTTATTTTTTGAAGATTATGTCTGTCAAATGTTAGCCGTTGCTATGTCGTAGATGGACTCATCAGTTGAGTCCAATTTTCGATGATTCGTTGGAGCATTTCGACTTGTAACTGGCGAATGTCACGCGTGATGTTTTCCTCCAATGACTGAATCGAAGCGGGTTTGTCCGCATAAACTTTAGACTTTACATATCCCCACAGAAAAAAGTCTAATGGTGTGATATCACACGATCTTGGTGGCCAATCGACCGGACCAAAACGTGAAATTGTGTGCTCACCGAAGTGTTCTCTCAATAAAACCATTGATTGATGCGATGTGTGGCAAGTGGCGCCGTCTTGCTGAAACCAAATGTCACTGAGATCACGAGCTTCAATTTCAGGCATCAAATAGTCGGTTATCATGGCACGATAACGGTCGCCGTTGATGGTTAAGTTCGCACCGGCATAATTTTTAAAGAAATATGGACCGATAATTCCACCGGCGCACAAACCACACCAAACGGTTGTTTGAAGTGGCAGTTCTTGAATGTCTTCTGGTTGCTCTTCGTCCCAAATGTGGCAATTTTGTTTGTTTACATACCCATTGAGCCAGAAATGGGCCTCATCGCTGAACAAAATTTGCCTCGAAAACGTCGGATCTTCTTGGAACTTTTCAAGAGCCCATAGAGCGAAGCGATGTCGCTTGGGAAGGTCGAGCGGCTTCAGTTGTTGCACAAACTGTATTTTGTACGCTTTTAATTTAAGATCTCGATGTAAAATGCGCCAAGTCGTTCCATACGTCAGTCCGAGTTGCTGCGAACGGCGCCGAATCGACTCTCCACGGTCTTCGTGTATACTCTCAGCTACGACCGCTATATTTTCTTCACAGCCTGCTGGACGTGGTCTATTCGGTCGAATATTATCCAATAATGAATGATGGATCTCAAAATGGGTGATGGTGTTGCGAATAGTACACTCAGTAGGCCGATTATGTTGACCATAAGTTGAGCGAAGTGCACGAAACACGTTCCTCACAGAACGTGAATTTTCGTAATAAAGTTGAACGATTTGTAAACGTTGTTCAGGCGTAAGACTTTCCATTATGAAATGCCAAACAATGCTAAACAAAAATAACATGACAGCATAACACGACTCACACGTGATCTGTCAAAAAAAGGCTATTGAAAAAAGTATCTCTACTTGAATCACCCATTAAAATTTTTATAAAAAAAAAAAAAAAAAACACAAATTGTTTTCATAAAAAGTATTAATAACACTGTGCTAGTAGCAAATCTTATTAAGCATAAATTTTATTATTTGTCAGTAAGGTGGTGAAGGGTATAGAGGATTCAGAACAGCCGAACATAGCGCTCTAAATTGTTTAAGCTTTTCTGGCATAGGTCTTTTTTTCATAAAACTTTCTAATTGGAATTGATTATTTTAGGGGCCCAGCTAAACACACTTTGTTGCCGTATTTCTGGGTTGTTAGAGAACTAGTACTTTGTAAAACAAAAATAATACTATTCATACTCTACCATTTCTGGGTGATTTAACTGTAATGATAAAATTGTAAATCAATCCAGAAAATGATAAATAGACTGTTTTATGATAGGATTATTATTAACTCAGAATACGAAGTATATTTTGCTTATGTTATAACTAATGATCGAAGATTCGATGACTACTTTTTTTGAAGTTAAAGTGACAAAAAAAAAAAAAAAAAAAATTATCAAATAATATTGTATGATTCTCAAATTCCTCATAAAACGAAATGAATAATTTATTTGGATTTAGTTCATAAGAAAAGCTATTTATAAAATTTTATAACCAACGTAGTTTTTTTTGTGAATTTCTCTGAGATCACTTCCAAAAAGGAACCAGCACATAGCACCACTTAAATAAAAACTTAAATAAAATATGAAATGAAAAGCAAACGAAACATAAAGCAGTAAGTTCAAGGCAATATAAAAAGCAAAAATTAAAATTAAAAAAATTGATAAATTAAAACATTATACAAAAAAGGAACAAAGAAAAGTCAAAAAACAAAAATTTCTCGTGCGGATATAAGAGGTAAGAGGATAAATGGATACTCCTTTACGTTTTGAATAACATTCATAAATTTACAGTGAGCTTTACAATATACATACTCGTATCTATGTCTTTTTATGACACTTTTTGAAATAATTATTTAATTTTATTCAGACTAACGCTGCAAAATAATCACACATCTTGCTGCACTTAGTCATACGACAATTTGTTGTCTATTTTGATTACTTTTCAACACGACACTATTCAGGATCATTTTCCCGATTATTTTATTTGTAAAAAATTATACCTAGGAAGAAGAGAAAAGTCAGCAACAATGTATGTTTAGTAGTCTAATGCTAGACACAGAAAAATTATTATTTTTTCATTACTGAAGAATTTTGATTATTCTGGATCTATGAATTTTTCTTAGCATTATTATTTAAATTTTTTTATCCTCTATGTATGTACAAGGTTTTCTTTTTTTTGACAACTTTTCATTAAAACTGTGATTTTATAGTTTCCATATTTATTAATTTTTTTAGATGTTAATTATTGTAATACTTTTAAGTAAATTCTCATAATAATGTAATTAATTAATTATATTATAAAGATTGTAATAAAGTCAATAATATTTTACATAGCTGTTAGGAGTTTCTCCGCTTTTTTATCTTGTAATTCATTATAGTGGCTTTTTCTTTTTCTAAACCAAGTTTCGTCTCATTAGGCAATTCTCCGTTAAGCGATTTTGTTACCTTGAAATCCAATTCCTTGCTCCAAAATCACTTAATTGACATTTTCGGATATATGTATAACTTTAAAATAAAAACTAAAAAAATGTTTTTATACATTTTTCTTCGACTGCCCTCTGCAAATGGACAAACTAACGGATTTCAAAAATTTGATGCGATCTTAAATCTGCCATATATTTCGAAGATATTGTTTAAAGGTTAAAAACTGAACGTCTTTGCTGTTTTAATTTTTTTAACTGTTAAGGAGAGAAATTTTTTTATCTGTCACTAATTTCTAAATAACTCCGAAACTATTGTTGAGATAACAAAATAATATTAAGATAACTTGTTGGTAATTTTAATCACTATCTATTTTATTTATCTAAATCGGACAAACCCTTCTCTAATTTTACTTCATAGTACAGTTATGTATATAAAAAAATCTGTACCTGTTCGTAAAATAAAGATATGGTTGTGGTGACCATATTCTAAGACCAATATATTATGTTTGGATTATATGGTTGTTGTAAATATTAATATAATATAAATATTACCATTATAATTATAAAATAATGAAAGTTCATTATACCTTATTTCTGATCTGATTTGTTTTTCATATGGCATTTAAAAATTTTATCATAATACGATAAAAATGTTCATAGTATGATTTTAATTTATCTTATTGTGAATAAAAAATAAGGAAAAAAGAAAAAAAATTTTCATTATCTTTTCATTAATTGTTTATTTAATTAATAAATTATTAATTAATCGTTTCGTTATACGTATGATGTGCAAGATAAATATACTTTTATTAGCTATATTATTTAATAGTAAATTAATACCTCACATTATTTGAATCACCCCTGATATAGCAAAAACCCTGTCTAATTATATTTATATGAATAAATAAAACTAAACTAAATGAAAATTTTGATGAAGTTGGCGTTTTAATTAAAGCAAAACATTTAAGCAAATAATAAAATAGTTGGGATAAACATAATTTAGTTAAAACCAAACATTCAAAACAAAATATGTTAAAAAAAAAAATTTTTTTATTTGTTTTTATTCAAACATAATACAGCTATTTGTAAAATGTTAACATAATATGTTTATTTGTAACATTTTACAGTTGTAGGAATAAAAATATTTTCGCACAGCTAACAGAATTTGTTTTTACTAAAACAAATAATATGTTTGAATTTTTAACTATGGTAACCATAGTATAAGAAAACTTAAATATAATTATAAATTTCGGAAAATATAATATTGATTTTCTCTGCATGTAATAGAAAATTTAAAATATATTTTTATCAATTGTCCTATTTGTTTTAAAGGAGGAAAATAATTTTTTTGCTGGTCTGTGTTATTGTAATTGACTTATTTTATTTTACTTATTTGAAGTTATATTTATACATTCGCATTTTATTTCTAAATTTTATCTCTAAAATATTTTAATAGAGAATTTATTATAAAATTTTTTATTTATTTTTACATAAATTTTTTGCTAGGAAAATTTTTGAAAATTTTCCAAGAAAAATTAAGTTTCTCAAAAATTTCATTTAAAAAAGAAAATTTTTTATCAAAAATTTCTTTTAAAAGAAAATTTCTTAAAAAATAATAAAAAAAGAAAAAATAATAAAAGTAAATTGATCGGAAAATCTCTTATAAATTGAAAATTTATCGAATTTTTTGTTTATAGAAAATGTTTCATGTACAATTTTTTCTATCCAAACATTTTCTTAAGAATAGTAAATTTAATTAAAATTTTCTATAATTTGATAAATGTATAAATTAACAAATTCCTCCTTAAGAAAATTTGTCCCCTAATGAAATTTGAATTACCTGATTTAGGGACAAAGCTCCTTTATCTCGAAACACTGCATATGTGATCAAGTTTCATTGTCTAATGAGAGAAAGTAGATGCTTTTAAATTCATTATCAACTCCATAAAGGATTATGAGTTTCTATTGATAATAAAGTGAAATTTTAACTATCGCAATTCACCAAAATTAGCTCATAAATGACATATTTTCGACTTCGTTCTATCACAAGCCTGTTACAATTTTTTCATATACATGGACAATTGTAGACCGATACTTTCACTATGTGTAAAATAAAATATAAGAATATAGAATATTACGTTAATACTAACATTTATATGAATTTATACACTTTAGGGTGATTTCCGAAAGTGGGCTTATATGGGAGTTATGGTAAATTATGGAGCGATCCTCATAAAATTTGTCACTGTGGTTTCTACTTATATGAAACTTATTTGTGTCGAATATAAACTTGATACTAATACGTGTATGTGATTTATGCACGTTAAAGTGATTTTCGAAAGAGAGTTTTATATGGGAGCTATGGTCAATTATGGACCGATCTTCATGAATACACCGAATTTCATTGAAATATTGCTATATTTAAGGCATTTATGGATGTTAAACCCTTATTCCAAATTTTATTGAATTATCTTAAAAATTGCGACCTGTACTTTGTTCAAAAGGTTTACATGGACAGCCAGCCAGACGAACGGACGGACATTGTTAGATAGACTTAAAAAGTGATTCTGAGTGTTGAATAATTTTTTCTGTGCGTTACAAACATCAGCCCAAATGGTGGTGTGAGATATAAAAAAATAATAATAAAAAGTTGCATTTTTTTTAAGTCTTTCTCTACTTAAATTTTTGAAGGAAAAACACAGAAGAATATATAGTAGAGTTTTAACTTGAATAATAAGTATTTTCTAATTTTGATGCTGCTGTCACATTTGATTAACTTTGTTACTATTATTATCCCGTAAGCTTCTTTATAACTGAACTATGTCATACTAAAACCTGATTCATAAAAAAGTAATATTACCCAGCAAAAAAGGAACTGAAGAATAGCTGAATATTGTGTTGTCATTGAAGGAAGTATTTAGGGCTTAGTACTTGTCTTAAAACTATATTTATAAAATTGTTTAATAAAAATATGGTTTTGGCTTTGATAACAGATAATAAAAATACTTTTCATTTTTCTAGAAATTATTCACCTTTTTTCCTGCTAAAAATAAATTTATTTTCACTTTTGAAAGTAGTTTTTATTAACTTCCAAAAAAGTGCACTAAGTCTTGAAGTGATGAAAAAATTCTTTTTTTTTTGGAAGCTCTTATTCGTTTTTCACAAAAATCATAAAAAAGTAATATTACCCAGCAAAAAAAGAACTGAAGAAGAGCTGAAAAAGTGATGATTTTAATATTGTGTTGTCATTGGAGGAAGTATTTAGGGCTTAGTACTTCTCTTAAAACTATATTTATAAAATTGTTTAATAAAAATATGGTTTTGGCTTTGATAATAGTTAATAAAAATACTTTTCATTTTTCTAGAAATTATTCACTTTTTTTCCTGCTAAAAATAAATTTATTTTCACTTTTGAAAGTAGTTTTTATTAACTTCCAAAAAAAGTGCACTAAGTTTTGAAGTGATGAAAAAATTCCTTTTTTTTTGGAAGCTCTTATTCGTTTTTTTGTTGGGTATTTTATTCTTTCTGAATTTAGAAATTATCACAATTTCAATTGAAATTATTTGAAACAAAACTATTTAATACTTTGAAAAGCATTAGATACGAAAACAAAAATTTAAAGCAAAAATAACAATAAATTTTAAATAGAAAATGTTACAAATTCAAATTAAATCGTTTAGTGTCAAATGTGTTTGACGAAATGTAAAACTTATACATGTGTTTGTTTATTTATTTATTTGTTTATGAAACTCGTTAGTAAATAAAATACAAACGTGTGATTGTTTATTTAAAAGTTGTATATAATGTGTAAATAAATACTTGTTTTACATATAAACTACTTGAAAATATACATTTACAAAATGTATTTAAATGCACATGTTTGTAATTATTTGTTAAAAACATATAAGCACTTCATTCTGGGCATTAACTTAGATTTTATTTAGAATGCATAAACACCAACACATATTTCTACATGTGTGTGTGTGTGTGTGTGTGAGAGTGTTTATATGTAAATTACATTATAACATCATTTTAAATGAGTGTTAATGGATTTATGCCAAGTTTTATTTTTATTTGGTTTTGTAGATTGTGGTCAAAACAGGCAAACGTTATGATGTGTTTTTCTTTCTATGTATTTGTATGATTACACAAATGTTTATTGTGGTTTTAGACCCACAGTTATGAGGTCTTAAAAGTATGTGGATATGCATGTGTGTGTTTGTTCTAGTAGCAGTTTTAAAAGTTATTAAATATTAAAATTTTTATTTTCTAAATTTGCCTCAGACTGTTATTTTATTTAGGTGTTACAACATCTTTTCTGTTTAGTTAGAATATTATTTAAAGTCTAAATGTAGTGAACATAAGGCAAGTAGAAAGCAAATCTCTGTAGAAGTGTATATAATTTTAAAGTTGATAGTTATTAGTAATGGTTTTAGAATTAATTATAGCTCTTTACCATTTAGACGCTTTAAGCATAAAGTTTAAGATGATTTTATGTGCAATAAACTGATAATTTATTAAAGTATTTAATAAATATACTTACTAGTTTTTAAGTAAAAGTTATTATAGTACAAAGTGCACAGTGGAGCCAAACGCAAAACTTTTGGTAATAAATCTGTATCTCTTAAACTATTGGTCTGATGGAATTGAAATGTATGGGAGAGTTGTAGAGTAAGATCTACGCTTTCAAAAAAATCAACATGTAGTGACTCTGTGATAACATGAGATAAGCTACAGAATGTCAAAGTTGACTATATCGTCTTTGTAAAAATTAAAAAAAAAGAATCATAGCTTCTACAAATCATGTCCGATTTCAAAGATTTTAATATTGCTGTAAAGTGCACTAGGCAAGGTAAAGAAAAAATAAGTTTACTCATTTAAGTTATCTCTTACAGTTAAAAAGATATTTATGATTGAATTTTTGATTTATTGCCTCGACTTCATTTCGCTTTTCGGAACTAAGTCCTGTGGTATATGAGGAAAAAACTTTTCAAAAATATTTTGAAATTTGTAATATATTCTGAGGTAATATGCTAAAAAATTGTTGATTATCTCAATTCGTCTAGACGTTAAAAATATCCAAAATCAGCACCCTGAAATTAGCGTGAAAAATTGATATTATTTACAAAAATATATTACTACTCTTTACATATTTGAAAAGAAAAAGGTTTCATAAATGATTAATAAAAAATTTTTTAATTGATTTAAATTAATTGAAAAATTTCACTTTTTTCTTAAAGTTTTCGTTTTAAAAATTTTTTTCTTTAGATGATTTAGGTTCGCACCCAACATCCAGCATTGATCGAAAATGGTAAATTTTAGTAAATCTATTAATAAAAAAATGTCACAAGTTCTTTTTTAAATTTAATGATGATATTTAATCATAAAATAGATTCAGATGGATGTGACACTAAATGGTTTCCTGCCTGGCCAAAAACGAATGCAAGAGTGCAGATTTTATGAAAAGTCAATTTTTTAAATAACTTTTTGTTTTTTTTTAATTTCACAAAAAAGCGTATAAGCATATTACTTCTAATGTAATGTAAAAATAAATATCAGTATTTTCTTCAAAAAATCTTTCAAATAGTTACAAGCAGTTTTGTGTCAAATGGATCTAAATATATGTTATGGTTAAATTTCGCCAATAAATTAAAAACAACTCGCGTGACATTTTTTTAAATATATAAAAATGAAACTTTTTTAAATTTATCATTTTTGACCAATGCTGAATGTAGGGTGCAAACATAAGTCGTTTTGGTATTTCTTTATTAAGCAGTTATGAGACCTTGTCTTATGAAATATGTAAAGAAAAAAGTATATATTACGCAAACCTTAAGAAAAATATAAAAGAATAATGTAAAAAAATAGCCATAATTCGTACTAATTTCAGAGTTCTGATTTTGAAAATTTTTGACGGTTAGACCAATAGAGATAATCAAAAATTTGTTCAACATATTGCTTTGGAATATATTGCTAATTACAGAACATTTTTAAAAAAAATTTCCCTCATACACCCCAGGACTTTGTTCCATAAAGCGAAATAAAGTCGAGGCAAAAAATCAAAAATTCAATATTCAATCATAAATATCTTTTTAACTGTAAGAGATAACTTAGGTGAGAAAGCTAATTTTTTCTTTGTCGTGCCAAGCACTTTGCGCAAATATTAAAATCTTTGAAAACGACCTTGATTTGTAGAAGTTACGATTTTTTTTTTAACTTTTACATACTCGTCAACTCGTAGTCAACTTTGACACCCTGTAGCTTACCTCTTGTTATCACAGGGTAACTGCAAAATAAACTTTCTGAAAGCTTAGGTACTCTCCTACAACTCTTCCATGTATTTCCATAGTTTAGGAGAAAAAGATTTATTACTAAAAATTTTGCGTTTAGACTCATTGTGTGTTGGGGATTTGGAGTTAAGAAATTTTTATAATTTTAATTGCCACCAACAATTATGTAGAATAAGAAGAATTGTTGTAGGAATTACATTCTGTGTAGATATTAACATTAGGGTGTGATATGTTAAGATACACCTATTTACGTCGATAAATCCATTCCAAGATCTGAATGGGCTGCTCAGTGGTAATTCTTATTTTTTCCATCTTCTCCTCCTTTTTTCAACAACTTTGTTAGTAGTCATTTCGATGGATATTCAATCTTCTTATACGTTCAACACAGTAACCAAGGCAATAAAAGCCTGTAGCTGACATTGTGGGTTTTTTTTTCTACAATATAGATAGGACTCCGTTGATGTCAAAGGTATCAATATTCTTCAAAATATTTATAATGATTTGCTGTTTTGAATGTCTGCTTTTTACTCGTCAGTTAGGGTGTCGTTTAAACATCTGAGAGAGATTTAATTGCAAAGTGCGAATATAGATATGTGCAACTACCGCATCTTCAAACTCCGTTTAACCTCAGGTCTACAACTAAGATTAACGCTGATATAATATGTGGGATAACGACGGTAAAAGAGAGTAAAGCTATGTAACACATTTGGCAAATATTTTATCAAAATTGCGTGTCCAGTAGTTTTATAAAAATATTGTTATCCGTTGTTTGATTTTGCACATATTTTGTAGGAGAAAACAGCGTCAAACAAAATTAAATAAAATGTCAGCTATGATTAATGATAAGTAAAAATAGCTTCCCATAAAAAAAAAAAAAAAAATAGAAATTAGGAAATATTTTATATAGTGGTTACGTCATTTTGTTCAAATATATGACTAGTATGAAAGTACCTTAACCATTTTATTTATATTATGTTAAATCTTATATAAGGGGTTCATGTATTCTAATAAATCTTATAAGATATCATATTATAATATATACATTATAGTATAGATAGTAATTTCTAAAATATACATGAACACACATACAAACAAACTTTCGTATATATGAATTTTTTGACAGTTCATCTTATATGATAGTTGTGTAGAGAAATTTCATCACAACAGTATCATAATACATCTTATCATGCTAATATTTGAATCTAAATGTGATATAATTCTCTCAGAGAGCGAATTTGACACTCTCTGACAGAAAGATCTTACATATTATGTTAGGTCTAAATGGGCGAAACAATATATGTTGCAATATCGGACTCTGGTATTATAATTCCAGCAAAAAAAAAAAAAAAAAAAAATAAAAGCTGAAGAAAATTATTATTTCAGCACTTAGTGCTGAAAAAAGAACTTCATAAGTTATTTTTTTTTATGGTCGTTATTAGTATGATGTTATTATTTTCTGATTCTTGTTCATTGCTTTTGAAGTTTTGTCAAAAGATAATAAAAATACCTTTAAATTTGTGAAATTTTAAATTTCTTAGAAATTATTAAACTTTTTTCCTGCTAAAATACATTCATTTTCTCTTTTCGGGAGTGATTATTAAAAATTTCCAAAACAGTACAAAATATTTTTTGGAAGCATTTGATCGTATTTATTTTGCTGGGTTGATAATGCAACAGATTCTACAGATACTGCCTCCACAGTGAATTGAAAATGTCGGATCTAAAGTGAGATGGATTGACATAACGTTTATGTGTTACATTTTAGCATTAAAATTTTTGCCAATCTTCAGAAAGGGGATCTGTGTTAAGGTTCACTGTTTATTCCGCATTAATTTTATTTAAAAATGTTAATAATTTAGAATAGTTCTCTATAAATCATATTTTAAGTGTGACACCATTTCAGGATCCTAGCACCCAATCCTTGTTGCAAGCCAGTAAATAATCCTTAGTGCTGAAGGATGAAAAAAAGAAAAGATAACCGGTTCAAAACTAATCACGTGGCAAGTTCTCAGGGCTGGTCGCTGGTTCCAGTTCCAGAACTTTATATGGGACGATCCTGTCACTTTTATATGGGGTTGCCATTGGACCTTAGGACAGGTCATAGGACAGGTCACAAGACTGGTCCAAGAGGACATGTTCAGAGTCGATTAGTATAATAAAAATTTTATAAAAATTGTTTACTTTTTATTGAATTATATTTATTTTTATTTAATAATTTTTCGTTAATGTCTATGGCGGCACCCCGAATCGAACCCATGTTTTTCTGACGTATCCTACGCCTTATAATCTTTCACACTAGCCACTCAGCCACAGATTGTTAGAAATTTACTTTCAACTGATAGTTAGTGAGTGTGATGATGTCAACTGGATCTCAACTGGAACTTTGGTGACGAGTAACGTGTCATTTGGTACTCAACCAGTACTGAGGGATCGGTCCATTTCTCCAATTGTTACCAATTTCCCGTAGGGTGCGTTTCTAAGATTATGTTTTAATTCTTTATTAGAAATAAAAAACCATACATTTTTCTTCATATATATTTGACTTTGCCTCTGACGTTCACTTAAGAAAAATTGATTTCTTGTTATATTTGCTATATAAAACGATTTTTCTTTACTTTTAAGAGAAATGAGTCAAACTGTTCATAGAGCCTTTAAATATGCAATATTTCGTGCTTTAAACATCGTTTGGTGGCAAAAACACTAAAAATCCACTAAATGAAAGTGAAATTTATTTTTCATGTTTTTTAGACGTCATTGTTTCAGTTTTTAAGGGTAATACCTTTTAGAAAAGAAAGTAACGAAAATATATTTTCTCTATTTACATACATAACCATAAAAAAAATCTCATACATACATATTATATGTACATGTAGTTCTACTAGTTGGTGAGAGGAAGTTATACCACAAGACAATAGAAAAAGTTCAGACTGGAAAATATAAAAAATTTTCAGGCAGGAACTGGTTAGATCAATTGTCAATTGCCTGCCTTAAGAAGTATATTGCCTACCATATTTTTCTCAATTGCTAGAAGTAATTTCATAACCAGTTTAAAACCTTTTCAAAAGTGGGTAAAGTAGGTCAGCCTAAAAGTAGGCAAATATTACCATATTTTAAATTTTAGCATATACAATAAGTAACTTTAAATCTTATCCATAACATCCACAGTATTAAATTCTCATTTCAGCAGGCACAACTTTCAATATCAGACAGCCTGTAGCGGCAGCAACAGCGACATTTGAGCATTTACATATTGTACGATTACGTTGCTTAAGTTTATTTGCATACATTCAGGAGTAAGGCAGGTATATTAAAGTGTTGTAAGTATTGTGGTATTGTATTGAATTTTAGTGTAAGGCATGTAAAATGATTAGCCGACTAACCAACCTGCCAAGTAGTCAGCCAGTCAACTAAAGAAACTAGTACAAATGTTTTGTTCTCTACTTGGGTTTTTTTTTATTTTTATACTTCTGTGTTTGGTATTGGGGTCAACTTCTTTTTTTATATATGTATTTCCTACTCTTTTACTAGATTTTCCGGAAAATTTTTTGTTACTATACTTTGTTTTTTGTTGCTGTTTTTTTTAAGAGTGTAATAAAAAACCGTCTCTGTCGCAATGTTGGCCAAACAAAAATAGAAATAAAAACCAAAAAATACATAAAAAATGGTAACTAGATTTCATTTTTCACTTTCATTTATTAATGATGGTGGTATTTGTGTTTTTCCTATTTTGAGTTTTTTTATAAATATTTTTACTTTTTGTTGTCGACTTAACTTTTAGACCCTGTTGAACGCATTTAAAAGAGTCCTTTTTAGTTTTGTATGAATGTATGTATGTGTGCTACCAATCGTTGAAGCCACAAAATTGAAATGAGTGCAACTAAACAATAATAATAAAAAATGGTGTAGAAAATATATACAAATACGACACCTCTTGGTCTTCTCTCCTTTAAAGAAAATACTCTGGCATTTACATTAAAAAAAAAAACTGAAAAAAAGTAATTCTTTAAGTTGTTGTACAAGCGACCAACAAAACTGAAAATATAATAAAATAAAAATACAAATGAGAATAAACAAAAAAACTAAAAAATAACGTAAACTTTGAGACCCCAAAGGTATAGAATTAAATAGTTTTGCGGTCAGTTTGATTTTGATTCTTTGGTGAAAACGTGCTTCATTTTTATACTTTTTGATTATAACTTTACTAACTAGAATAAAGTTTTTGTTTATTTTTTGCTTCGGAAAACTTCAAGAAAATTAGAAAAAAATAAAGAAAAATATAAATGTACATTTTTGTTAGTTTATAAAACAGAAAAATAAATATAAAAAAAATTTAACTATATTAAATAATAAAAAAATAAGAATTAAAAAGTTTTTATTTTTTTAAAAAAGAAATTTATTTAATTTTATTTATAAAGTTAAAACAAAAAAGAATTTTGTTGTTTATTATTTCTCTTAGCAAAAATTAAAAAAAAAAAATCTCTTAAAATCTAAAAGGTAAATAATAAAGAAGTAAAATATTATTACATAAATTAAACCTTAATAGAAATTGTTATAAATAATTGTAAAATTTCTGCTGTAATGTAATTTTATTACTTTTATTGAACAATATTTATTTAATATTATCTATCGCAACATTTTATTTAATTTTCCATTTAATTTTCTTCTTACACATCTTAAAATTTGCCGTTAAGATTGTTTGCCGTATGTGTCTAAAAATTATTAGCATATTTCTAGGTATTCTTATACGCATTTGTAACTACATAGACATACGTACTTTTATGTTTTATTCTGAGAAAAATAATAAATTTTATGACTTTAAGTATTACAGTTTATAATTAGTGTTTGAAAGCTAGACTCTAACTAGTTGCAGTTTAAAAAAATGTTTGAAAAATGTAGTTGTTCATTTGCCTAGGCTACTGCTACTTCACTTTTTTGTAGCAATATTTTTAGTTGCAGACGAAAGCTACAATTTTGAAAATAGAGTAGTTTTTATAATTTTATTACTGCTACAACCTTAACACATAAGTAATGAGACGTTTACCTATATTAATGAAAGAAAATTACTACTTTTTTTTGGTTGTAAAGGCAGTAAATAGAGTAGCAATAGAAAGCAGAGGATACAGCAGAGGGTGAAGCAGAGGTAGCAGCAAAGGCAGCAGTAAAGGTAGCAGTTGAAGTAGTTTAATAAAATTAAAAACTAAGTAGCTTAAAAATATCAATGCAAAGCATAAAACTCAAAGTAATGATAAATGTAGTATTTCATTCATTATTAACAGCTTTTATTTTAAATTTAACTAATATTTATCAATATCGTACAAGTTTAAAATTTTAAATAAAATTTCATAATATTAACTTTGAAATATATTTTAAAATTAAAAAACTATTCGTCTCTTTTATTATTGTTTTGCTTTATATATATGTATATCTCATTATTTATAAAGAGTTTTTTATTTTTATTTTTATTTTTATTAAATATGTTGCCAGATTTCTTACATGCTTCAATATGTCATTACATGTTGTGGAAAAACTACATTTTTCTTCAATATTCTGGTTTTTCTAACAGCATAATTTTTAAATGAACAGTACTTTTTGTTCTTTTAAAATTTATGTATGAAATTTTATATATTAAAAATTCTAAATTAAAATGTTATAACGATTATAAATCAATCAACAATATGGCAACGATGCTCATTTACAAAAATTAAAGCTATATACTACTTTAATTTTAAATTTAAAAAGTGCAAATTTATGTTTTGTGAAAGTAATAAAACTTTTCTGACAATAAAAAAACTACAGTGTATAAATCTGAAATAAAATAAATACTTGTTTCTGTTCTTTATTTATAAAACGTAGAATTCATAAAGTGATGTTTACATAATTTCTTTGTAAAAATATTATTTTTAATTTGGTAAAAATATATAAAGTACATTGAAATTTATTGAATTGCAATTTTAATTTTTTAATGTATTGATTTTCTAGAGTTAATTATTAATAACTTCGAAAAAAAAGGAGTAAAATTCTACTTTCGAAGTGATGAAAATTCCCATATTTAAGAGGAACTTGGTTGTATTTCTGTTGTGTTATTTTCATAATATTCAGGAATCTTTCTTTCTTAGCATTTTGTTTATTTTATACAAATTTCGTAAAAATCTAAGTTCGACTTAAATATTTTAAACTTCAGGTATGTCTGAAAATGTAAAAATTCAGCAAAACTATATTTCACATAAAGTAATACCTTTTTTGGCAGAAAACAAAATGAAACAAGCGATGTTTGTATTTTTTAATATATAAAATTTCTTGACTGATTTTTTTATAAATTTTATATTTATATATATATATATATATATATATATATATATATATATATATATAAACAATAAAAATGCCATACAAGTCTCTATGGCAATACTAAATAACTTTATGACAAATCCGTCCAAATATTTATTTTGAACTTAAAACACAAATTTTATTAATATATATGATTATTAAAGAATTTAAGGTAATAATATTTAAATGCAATATAAATTTAAAAAAATAGTCCCTAATAATTTGAAAGAAAGTTTATAAAATTCAAAAGTCTAAACATTATGAAATAATATAGCAATATTCAACACATTTTATTAAAATGTATATAAAAGCTCAACACAAAAAAAGCGAATGGTTTTAAGTCTTATTACAATAAAAACATATTGTGATACTTTTATTTATATCTGTTTCACTTTATATTATGTTTATTGCTGCTTTAAAAACTACTTTTTCTGTTACCTACTCGTATAAGATAACTCTTCTGCTAGTATTAATTACATAATGAAGGAAGCAGTAAAAATAAAAGGGAAAATATTTTTAAAAATTGAAATACAAACAGAGTAGTAGCCAAATATTTTATATTTAAAACTACTGTTGCATTTAAACTACATGTTTTATAGCTTCGTTTCATTTCAGATTTTATTTGTTGGCGAGTAGCAGTAGTTAAATAAGTGTTACACTGCAAAAAATGATAAATGTTTTGCTACCACTACTGAAAATCCATTTTATTTATTTAGTCAATCCAAAAAAACTTGGTAGCAGTTGCAGTTTTTCAAACACTGTTTATAATAACAATATACATAACAACGTGAATTGCCAACAAAAAATAGAACAAAAAATAGACAAAAAAAAAAAGAAACAGCAAAATGAAATCAAATTAATAAGGCATACTTTTAGGGATTTATGCAAGTTTTATTTTCATAAAAAAATGCCAAAATATAAAAAAGACAATTTTAAAGAATTAAAAATATTTTAATTTCAAAAAGGTTTAAATTTGCATTTATTAAAATAAACAATTTATAAAATTAATTCAACATCTATTCATTTTTTACACATAAATTTGTTAACTATTTAATATTGTAAGAATGTAAAGGCTTATAAACTAGTTAGATATAAAACATATACATTTTTAAACATTAAATTTAAAAAAATGGAAACGTTTTTGACCCATTTATGCTGGTGAGGGTGGATTTATTCAGCAAAGCTTTAATTTATAGATCAATTTTCAATAACGTGAGCATTGCCAATATTTTAATAAAATATCCATATCTTTTAGTTACCTGAAGCCCTCAAACAAGCCATATTACCGACACACGGACGGAAAGGGGGATGTGGAGTCTTTCTACTACGTTTTTTTTATACTCAAATTAACTTTTCATCAAGATCGAAAAAACCAAGGAATCAACAATTGAAAATTATTATAGTTTTTAAAATTATACTAGACCTTTTGTGGCTCAAACCGAGTGATCGAAATGTGAAAACATTTTTGCCTTTAGACTTATTATTCATAGCATACGATTTTTTTGTTTAGTTAGGAGAATATTTGGAATAATATTTTGAAAGAGCTTTCAATAATACTCGAAACAATAAGCTTCAATTTAACGAATAAAAATGTGTGTAAGTTACCAACTCCATAATATTCATTGACTTCATTGTGCTCCACAGGAAGGTAAAATTTGAAATTTTAAGTGGAATCTGAAAAAATTAATAAAAAAATTTTTTTTAAGTTTGTATTAATTTTTAAAGTTTGAGTCTCTTAGGAAAGGAACGTAGATCAGAGATGTTAAGAAGTTTTCTATGCGCGTTTTTGGATTGGGGTTCAAAAAAAAAAAAAAAAAAAACCTAATAGTCAGAAATGTCACTAAAAAAAAAAAAAATAAAATGAAAAACAATTTCGGTATTTAAGAATAACATTGTGCACTACAGACAAAATTTTTTTACGTTTACATTCGATTTAAGAAACTATTCAAAAAATACACATTTGAAAAATCTAATAAATTGCTTATAATTCTATTATTCGTAAGCCAATTTACATTTATGTAAATAGAAATAATTTAAATGTTCAATAGGTTTGGAAAAACATACATATATATATATATATATATATATATATATATATATATATATAAATTGACACAGAAACACACCTTAAAATTAAAATATGTCAAACTTCATTTTTGCAAAATTATTTAAAATACAAAAAATAAAAAAAATTCCTTTAATTAAATTTTCCTTTGTATTCCCGGAAAATTTTTATTAGAACATATTTGCTTTAGCCTATTAAATAATATTTGTTAAAGCATTTTTAATTATAATAATTTTTTTTTTTTTGTATATACCTAACCTAATTTCCTTATAATTCTCATTATAATCCTATTAATTTTGCTTAATTAAACTTGTTATTTTACAACCAGCCATCTTTTCCATCTACACTTGTATCCACTTGAATGCTAATCAATATTTATTTTCTAAAGGAAAATACTATTTTTTATGCCCTACACTACCAAAAGTGGTTAGGGTATTATGGGTTTGTGCTGATGTTTGTAACGTACAGAAATATTGGTCATAGACTAGTACCAATCGGCTTAGAATCACGTTTAGAGTCGGTTTAACGATGTCCGTTTGGCTAGTCGGCTGGCAGGCTGACAGGTTGGCTGTCCATGTAACAAAGTATAGGTTGAAATTTTAAAGATATCTTGATGAAATTTGACATGAGTAATTGTGTTAGCACAAGGATTGAAATTGATTACGATCTGTTCATTATTTGACTTTGAAATAGCCCCCACACAAATGTACCTCTGGAATTGGTGTTTAACGACCATAAACGCCATAAATATAGCAATATTTTAATGAAGTTTAGCAAAAATAAGTTTTATATAAGTACAAATTCATGTAAGTTCACGAAGATCGGTCCATAACTAACCACAGCTTCCATATAAAGCCCTCTTGTGGAAATATCTCTAAAATGCATAAATCCCGTACAAATGTTAGTATCATGTTAATATTTGACACAAATAGGTTTTTATCTTATTTATATTTTATATACATATATATAGATAGTAAAATGAACATGTTTTATCTGCCCATCATTACCTACAGTTCCCATATTTTGATACACAAACACAATGCTGTAGGGTTTCATATGGTTGGGCTTGACCGACTATACCTTTCTTATTTAACTCAGGTTATTTTGCGTAATAGGTCATATATTCTAGTTTCTTCTTTTACAATTCTACTTTTCTATATTTCTGTATTTCAATTACTAAGGACTGCGCGCAAAAAAAAGACGGCCACACTTTAAGGATTTTACATATAATTCAAACGTATAATTCAAATTTATAATCAAAACACATGTTCACGATCACCGAAAGAAATTTTGATAACTGCAAAAAAAGTTGATTTCCAGATTGATTCCAGGATCGCTGAGAAAATAATACGATTTTTAAGAGAAAATATCTGTATCCCTGGATGGAAGATGACTCATTATTTAAAATGCTTCGTATCTATTATAAGAAAAATTTAAAAAAGGTAGCCCGAAGAAAAAAAAAATATGGAGGCAAAGGGAAGAAAGAAAATTATTGAGCGCAATATAAAGTACATACTGTCGAACTTTTCACACATCCTGGTGAGGTATTTCATGTCATAGATGTAAAGGGAAATGTAGCAAATAAGAAGCGTGTAAAAAAATAGTCTAACAAATTTTTGGTCTGTCAAGCCAATTGTAAGTGCAGGGAAAAAAGCAATTTATTCATAACAAATGTCACTTTTAACAGAGAAATGTACGCAAATGAGTGCTGTCGGAAAAGATTCCTCTTTATTATTAGAAAGTATATATATATATGTATATATATATATATATATATATATATATATATATATATATATATATATATATATGTATATCTTTTCTTGGTCTGCTTTCGCATCTGTAACAAGAGAGGCGAATCCAGTAAATAGTACAAAACTCAGTCCATTTGAAATGTATTTGATCATAGTAAAAAAAAAATAAAGTACACTTAAAACTAAGTAAAAAATAGAATAGATTTTAAAAAGAAGTAGATCCATTCTAACAAAAAATGAACCGAAAACACAATAAAACTTTTATTTAGGGTACTCCAGAAAATATTAAATATTTTTTTAAAAACGAATATAAAATTAATTTTTCTTTTAAATTTAAAACTCAAATATAATGGTCTTTAAAACTAAATTTCAAAAAGATTAAGGACCTAATTTTGTAAAACACTTCACTTCGCTTTGAAAATTTTTTCATAAAAATTGCTTTTGTTTTTCAAAAATCTTTATGGGAAATTTTTTAAAGTGAGGTGAAGCGATTTACAAAATAAGGGGGTAATTATTCAGCATCGTAAAAAATAAAATAATATATATAATTAAATAATATTATATCTGAGCAAAATTATACTATAAATATATTATTGATATGATCTGTAAAATTTGGCACTTATAAAGTAAATTAAAAAAATAAATAAATAAAATAAAGAATTAACGATTTAACCACCGGTCGAATGTATGTTTTGCGTTTGGATTTCCCGTAAATTCATTAATAATATCTGCCTTATTTATGCTTTTTCTTCTAGTAATGTTTGGTAATTAATAGTAAATTATTTTAATGAGACACAATTTATACAAAAAACTTTATTATCAAACTTGTATTATTAATAATATTATAAAAAAAAAACATCGTATAAAATAATACAAATAACACTGTGCTCGAAAATAAGTCGTATTTTTTTTGTAACAAAACTCATTGGGTAAAACTAAGTTGACGTCGCTGAATTTAATGGTTTTAGCTATTTTTAAAAGTTAGCACTGGTTTTTGCAATATCTCATTTTGAAAGGTTTAAAGAGAGCTCAGGAAAACTAAATCTAGTAATTTAAATTTTATAATTCATGTGCTAAAATTAAACAAAATAAACAGATATTCTATTGAAGCATACGATCGTGAATCCTTATCATCAAATATATTTTAAATGTTAGATTACCAAATTTTAAACTAACAAAAAATATTATTACAATTGAGCAACTTTTTAAACCAAAAAATCGGGCTAAAAATAAAAATAATTTATGATTGTAGTATATATGCAATAGATTTATTGCTTAATTTATACAAATAATGTCCATTTTATTTATAATTTTCTTTTATTTGTGTTACTTCCATAATAAAGTTTAAACCCGAATGTCGCTAACACGGGCACTAACTTCCAGCTTACTCGAATTAGCTTTACCAATGAGGTGCCCAATTTGTTAAAATTTGCAACTAGCATAATGCAATTATACAATATCACATTAACCTTTTTGGTTTCATTTTTGTAAGTTGAATTTTGTGCACTCATTTTTTCGTGCGCACTCCTTATTTCTACTTCTGCATCATTAAAATGCTAAAAACTAATTGAAGAAGGAATGATAGAAAAATAATAAAAAAAAAAAAAAATATGTATATATAGTTGAACTTTTAAGTATTTTTCCATTTTATTTCTCTTTAAAGTTAAATTCTAATAAATAAAGCTAAAAGTCATTCAAAATGTGTATGGATTTTTACTTATGTGGTTGTGTGTATTTGATCACACAAGTCAAATGTGAAATCCTGGGTAAAGAAGAACTAACCTGTTTTCGTTTTTAGAATTTTTGTTATTACCTACAGATAAATGAGAAAGAGGGAAGGTAAGGTTACTAATAATTAATAATGAGTGTATCTTGAGTATAGTGAATTATAGTTATTACAACAACAAAACTGCATAAAATTCTTCTACAATAAACTACAATTGTAATTAAAGTTAGCTTTTCAATTATTTTAATATTAAAAAATTTAGATTTTAATATTAAAAAAATTTTGTCTGGATTCCTTCCCCTAAAACTACTGTTTGATTTCTATATTTATTTGGCTTTAAGTGTCTATTTCTGTAGTTTACTATGTTCAAGAGTATGCGTATGTTTGGAAGTAGTTTATATATATTGGTTTGTCTATTAGGGTTGTCAGTTATTCGTTATTAATAAAATTAATTTGAATTATCTTCGATTAATCGAGTGAATGAAGAATAAAATATATTGTTTGAATAATTAATTACAAGTTGAAAAAAAGTACAAAAACTAGTATTTTTCAAATCAATTCTTGGTTTTATTAACATAAAACAAAAATATAAATAATTGAGGCCATATTCAAATTACAGACAAATTATATAATTGAATTAAATTCCTTTTAAAATAATCAATCATAAAGATTATAATTAAGCTTTGTGGCTTTAAAATGATTATGTTTTTTTTTTTTTTAATAAGTGCAGAGGTGGAAAAAATCCTTTCACTTATTATTGATGGTGGCAATACAGTGTAATGGTAGATTTTGTGAGTTTTCTTTGCGGTGGTGTTTCTGGGAAAGATGTGACCGCAAGGATGGGGTAGAGGTTCTTGACCACTATTAAATCTCAATACTACCAAAACAAAAGTCGAACGTGTTTGAGGTATGTCAAAACGCATAAATTTTAAATTTTATTTACGGATTTTTAGACGGACAACGAATAAATATATACCTGACAATAATAAATTTTCTTTCGGTGTATTAGTTTTCTATCATATTTCAAATATTACTTAAGAATCCCTACAATCTTCATATACTTAGTTTGGTTCCCTTCACTTCAAAATTCTTAAGTTTAGTTTTTAAAATTAAAATGTTTGTGTTTTATATACATACATACATATATATATATATATATATATATATTTATATATATATATATATATATATATATATATATATATATATATATATATATATATATATATATATATATATATACAATTTTATCTAATTGGTTGGTTGGTTTACGTGGTAGCCTTACTTACTTTTTGATGGGTCCACACTACGTAGAACATAAATTAATTAGATCCAGCCTGTAGCATTGAGATATTTAATAATGTCACTGAGTCTAGTGCTAGATATCTCAAAGAGGTTGTCTAATTTGTACCTTCCCAGAAATTTACGTCTGATTGCGTTCAAGGTTGGGCATTCACATAGAAGATTATATACTGTCTCCTCCTTCTCGCGATTGCCACAACTACTAAAATATTCATTGTAAGGGAGACAAAGTCTGCTTGCATGCTTCCCGATCGTCCAGTGACCCGTAATAAATGCTATTAGTCTCGATATGTCTTTGCGTTTGTAGCCAATGAGTTGCATTGAGCGTTTTTCGTTGTAGGTAGGCCACGTTTCTTTCGCGACTTTACATTTGTCCAGATTTCGCCATCTATTTTTCGCCTTTTCTAGATAGTGTTTTTGGATTCTGCTTTTAACTGATCCTAACTTAATTGCGACAGAGACCGATAAGGAGGCATTCATAGTAGAGCCTGCCCGGGCTACTTCGTCTGCTTGTTCATTACCATAGTCATCCCTATGCGCAGGAATTACACGCTTCCCTTACCGCTAGTATTTTCGCTTGGAATACGCTTGACTCATCAGGGATTCTAATTCCAAGATCGTTAGAGAAGACACCGGAGCCGACACCGGAGTTCATCTTTGAACCGTCAGTGTATATCTTAGTTCTATATTGTTCAAAAAGATTTCTCCTTCTCCATTCGCTCCTGGTGGGGTATAGGAATTTAATAGTATTTCTGAAGTCCATCTGGGGAATTATATAGTCGGTAGGTTGATTGAATTGCGGGGGTATTAAACTTAATATCCTCGCGTGTCCATATGTTGCAGATAATCTTATCGCACTATTGACTGATGATTTAATAATGTGTAGGTCTATGGGTGTTAGGTGTAATATAGTGTTCAGAGCTTCTGATGGACTAGTACGAAATGCACCTGCAATGCCAACGGAAGCGGATCTTTGTATCCTGTAAAGTTGATCCACCACTAATAACCTAATAATTTGATAAAAAAAATTTTTAATAATTAAATTTGATAATTAGTATTATTATAGGTATATGTTTAATTTTGTTACTCACAGTACTTTCATCCAACGTTGCTCAGGCCTGTGCTTTTTAGTTGATAAATCATTTATGTGAATGCAAGTATGACAAATAATATAAAACAAACTATAGTAAACATCTTAAGAGATCAGATAACAAGTAAGTTCAAATTTAGAAATTTTAAATAATGATTAAAATTTAAAATTTGAAATTACAATTAAATTATGACAATAAATATATAATTATTAAAAAATATAATTAACTATATTAGATTTATATATATATATATATATATATATATATATATATATATATATATATATATATATATATATATATATATATATATATCTATGTGCTAATAAAGATATTTCCATTAGGTTTTTTTTTAATTATTTTATTAAAAAAAAAAACATTTGTATAGATTATTTTATATATTAATGAAAATTGCAATTTTGAAAGTTACGTGTAAATATAAATATTAATATTTAGGTTGAACTTTGGAATTTTAGATAATTAGTTAAAAATCGATATATAGGTATATAATAATAGATATATAATAATAGATAATATAAAAAAAATTATATAAATAATTTATTAGGATATGCTGATATCACAAAATAGGATATGTATTTGAAGAAATATCAAAATACTTGAGGTCCAATTTTCATCAATGCAATGGTGATGGAGGTAAGGATGTTTCCAACTAATCCAATGATTAGATAGACTTAGTATCACTTAATTTTAGACACGTGGGATGTAACTCACTGCTTCTTACCAATATGGAGTGGATTAAATATGACAACACAATTTTGATTTTATTTTATTAATCAGTGCAATTACTAAGAAACTTATGATTTTATTTTAATAAAAAAAGTCTGCAACAAGCACAAATCACTTTTTTGTCTCACGATTAGTCTAGAAATCATATTGCTTGTTATTTATTTATTTATTTTTAATCAACTGTGTCTAGTCAAGTATTTCTATAATAATCTTCAAGTGAATACACTTATCTCACTATCTCATTCATAATCTTTAATTACCAAATTCTATTCATAACTTTGGTAAAATTAACGGGATCAATTACTCATTGAGAAATAATGGACTCAATTCACTGAGAAAGGAATTGAAACAAATTACCATTGAAAGAAACCATCAAGATCGAAATAAAGTACAAGCGATGAGATTAAAGGGATAATAATGTTAACACATTTGTGTTTATTTTGAACAGCAAAAAAATTAAAATGAACCGTCACAACAGTAAAAATAGCATTAAAAGTTTTTCCTGTTCTTTTTAGATTTTTCTAAAAAAAAAGTCAATGATCGTCAATATTGCTAAAATTTACTTTTAAAAATTTTAAGTATTATTTATTGATTGCTTGATTGTGTTCAGTTAACAAAACATCGTCATATATTTCAGAATTTTCAATTATTTCCACATCACTTAAATTATTAAAATAATTTTTTTAATAAATAATAAATGAAAAATTCTCTAAAATAAAGCATTTTCATATATTTTTGTTTCACTTTTTATTACATATTAAAAAATAAAAAAAATAAAATAAAATAATATGCGCTGGAAGATTTCCAAATTTAATAACAACTTATACATCTCCCGTTTATTCTAACTTTAAGACGTTTGATTAAATCTTTAGAAAAGCTGTTCTATTTTCTTTCAAATAATACTAAGAGTGCATTGTCCGTGAAATTCTTTAACAGGAAATCTATTAAAACGTAGTTTACACATTTATATATACTAATGAAATTTTCAAAAATTTTCAACAGGGCTTTCTAACTAAACAAAACTTTTTATAATTTCAAAAAGGCTTATTTAACAAAAACTCATTTTGAAAAATTATTCGATTGATCGTTAAAAATTGATTGAATAATTTTTGATTCCAAATTTAAAAATTTTATTTGTTCGAATAGAATAAAAAAAACTAGTTCCTCGAATAATCGAATAATTTTTGTTCGAATGACAATCCTAATGTCTACATACCATGGGTATACTTTTTTTATAATATAAACCATTCCTATTCACATATGAAATGTGCTTATATATCTCCTGATAATGGTCATAATGTACATTTTGAGCTATGATAAAAGCAATATTAAATTTTCTCCTTTTTATATTTTTCAATTTATAAATATATATGTAGTTTTAAGGTACCTTTTGTTTGGTATAACTTTATAATTGTTAAATAACAATAAAATTACAGAGAAATCTTAAAAATTATAAAATTTTTAGTATTTGAAATAACTTTTTAATTCCGAGCAATGAGCAAACTTTTATTTACAACATATTTTTATTATTTATATTTTGTTTTTATACCCTACACCACTATAGGTGGTTGAGTTTTTATGAGTTTGTACTGATGTTTGTAACAACCAAAAATATTGGTCTACGTCCCATCTTAATATCCGTGCGTCCATGTAAACCTTGTAATAAAAAAAAAAAAAAAAATTATTGAAAGAAATTTGGCATATATATCCTTTATAGTCCTATTGAATTTGATTATGATCGACACAGTATTTCATCTAGCTCCCACACAAATGTCCCACCTGAATAAGATTTTAACAATCATAAATGCCTTAAATAACAATATTATAGCAATATTTAAATGAAATTTAGCATATATAGGTTTATTACGGGCAAAAATTTATATACTAAATTTCATAAATATCGGTATATAATTGACCATAGCTCCCATATAAAACCCAATTTCGAAAAACACTTTAACGTGAATAAATTCCATACAAAAGTCAATTTTAAGTTAATATTTGACACAGATAAGTTTTATATGATAAAAAATCATAGTGCTAAATTTTATAACAATCGGCCTATAATTAACCATAGGTCATATTTTTATTTATTTATTTAATAGCCAATGAAATTACAATTTCTTATAGGCTAGCATATATATTATTCTTAAAGCTATTTACAATAAAATATTTTCATAATCATTCAATAACAAAAACTTATCATTTAACTAATTTAAAAATACTCCTCTTAGTGCGGATTGGATTTAATGAGAAATCAATATATGGATAAAAACTGTTGAATTGATTGCATATACGTCTCATGGGATCAAAGTTGGCATAATTGTTTCGAAAATATTTTATTTTTAAAGGAGTATAATTTTTAGTTGGACGATTTGGGGTTACGAATTCGATCTTAGGAAGCAGAAACTCAGAATTAATTGAACCGTTTACTAAATTAATTACAAATGAAATATTCATATATTTTCTCCTAGTTTCAAGAGCAGGGAGATCAATAAACTATTATCGACTTTCATATGATGATAAATTAATATTGGGATTCCATGGAAGATTACGAAGACAAAATAAGAGAAATTGTTTATGGACTGATTCAATTTTCTTTATATGAACTTCGTATTGAGGATCCCAGACCACGGAAGCATATTCCAGGATTGGTCTTACAAGAGATATGAATAATTGCTTGGAAACGTAAGGATCATTAAACTCTCTTCCCCAGCGCTTGAGGAAACCTAGAACTCCTTTTGCCTTATTAACGATTTGCGAAACGTGGGAATTAAATGATAGTTTGTAATCAAGCAACACACCCAGATCAAGAAATTCTTCGACTAGATCAAGTTGATATTCATTTATTGTGTACCTACAGAGTACTGGACTTCTTCTGTAGAACATCATGTGTTTACACTTTCTTAAATTCAGATCCATTAGATTCATCATACACCAATCATAAAGATTGTCAAGATCTGATTGGAGTAAGGAATATTGATAGGAATAGTTAAAGCTATGGAACAGCTTTACATCATCAGCATACATTAATATTCTAGTATTCTTAATGTAAGCTGGTAAATCATTTATAAATATTAGGAATAATAAGGGGCCGAGATGACTACCTTGTGGAACATCAGATACAACAGGAATGGTTTCTGATGTACATTTTCTGAATAATACACATTGGCATCTATTTTTAAGATATGTGGAAATCCATTTAAGGAAAACAGGAGAAAATCCGAGTTTATTCAATTTGAACAATAGGAGATCGTGATTTACTTTATCGAAAGCTTTACTGAAATCTGTGTATATTGCGTCTGTCTGTAAACCGGAATCAAATGCGGTTATAACTGAGGTTGCGAGCCCACTTCTGGGATTCATTCTAAAATTCATAAATAACATAATATAAAACATAGATATGTTTCATAGAAATATATAATACCCTTAATACAATATTGGCCAATAATTGACCCCAAATCCCATATAAAACCCCTCCCTGAACTTTGATGTACAAATAGAATGGTGTAGGGTATCATATAGTCGTGCTTGACCAACTATATTTTTCTCATTTGTTTTTGTGTAATTATGTGTTTATTATTATTTTTTTTGTGTAACACTTTAATATTTTAATTAATTAAACTGCCTTAATTAGGTTTAAAAAAGAAGAAACAAAACTTTTTGTTTTTATAAAACTTAGAATCTAATGCCTGTTAATATTATTCATTATAAAATTTTGTTTATTCTTAATCAATAAAAGGTTTTTTGATACCTTTAATGTAATAATCATTTTAATTTTGGGCTTTATGTTTATGAATAACTTTTCCAATTAATGCTAACTTTTATAAGAGAAATCTATTAATATTTTTTTCAGCAGTGCATAAGAGAAAAGTTTAGCTTTTAAAATATGAATAATATTTTTGGAGTTTTTATTTTGGGAGCATAACATAACGTCCAATATCCTATATCATTATCTTATATATTTTGTAACACAAAAAAAGTTCATAGAAATTATAGCACTTTTGTAAGTGACAAAATTACACTTTCTTAAATAAAAATTAATGGGAGCATGTCATAACGTCCAATGTTGTAATGCCCATGCATGTGGATAAAAGATAATTGTCATAGTGTCCATGAACATTATGATACCATTGAAAGTGACACTTTCTGGTATGAAAATTAATTGATTATATAATAAAATGTCTGAATAAAATCAGACATCTTCAGAGTGAAAATGGTTCAATCTTTAGCCTGAGTAGGAGCCTGGTTTGAATTAAAATGACATCCTCGACACATTTAATACAGGAATAATATTAAATAATTTAATCAATTGATTTTCAATTACTTTCTAGCGAGTTGCAATTACCATTATAAGAAATTTTTTGTTTTAAAATTTTAAAGTTATTCATATTTTTTCGAAAAATTTCCGGTTTATAAGAGGATTTTTTAGTACATCAGCGGAAAAAGAAATTCATATATATTTTTTAATGGATAAAAATTTATTTCTTTTTCCCATAATAAAGTCCCCCCTCTTTAAATATTACTCACAAAGGACAAACTAGCATTTAACCCTCTATTGTGTTAGCATGCTTCGGGGACTCCTACTTACCCAGATATAAATCTGGTAGCTTTTTTATTTGGAAACTGAAAACGTAATACCAAAAGTGAATAACATATATATCAATCGCACCTTCTAATTATTTCATTTTCATGCCTCCAGGTTTATATTTATGAACATCCAAGGCGTGGGATATCGTACCACTTTTTGAGTTCCTCATTAAATAACAAAGGGTACCAAAAAACTACTAAAGTATATATATTACCCAATTAAAAATTCGGATTTCTTAAAATTTACAGCTATATTTTTGGGTTGAAAAAAAAAGAAATTATTTAAATTTTGTTCTAACATTTCACAGTCTGGGAGATGTATAAAGTACCTTTCTTAGACGTTTTTATCCCCCAAAACTCCAAATTTTGGGTAATGACAAAAGTACCAAAAAGTAAAATAAATAATAACATTTTTAAAAAGTACCAACGACATGTTTGATATGTTTGCCAGCAAAACGGCCCAAAATATCCCATACAAATTTGGGTCATATTTCATATGAAAAATAACCCAAAATTTTGCTATGATTTTTCGCCATTTTTGGGCTATAATTCGTTTTTCATAACACATTTTTAATAATTTGGGTGACTTTTCGCTTTTATTATTTTTTAATTTTTACAACATGTATGAAAAAGTAAAATAAAAAGTCGTCCTATTCAGAAAAGTTTGATTTAGCAAAGCAGGGGGTTTGAAATACACTAGAGTTGAAAACTGTTTTCATTTTGAATAAACATATAATATATTTAATTTTCATAGCAGTATGTCATAATGGATGCGGGTGATTTTTCGTAAGTATTTGGGCATTTTTTCCATTTCTTATTTTTGAGCAATTTTTCATTTCTTTTAGGTAATTTTTCACTTGGTTGATTTTCTATATGTGATTTGGGTTATTTTGCTGCCAGCCGCTTGATATATTTGGGATAAAGAAAGGATACTATTTAAAATTTGTTTCTATGTGTTTTTGGTTTAGAAGATTCGCAGAGTACCAATAAAGTACTAGTTTTTTATTTTGTTTATTTTTATTGTATTTTTATTTGCAATAAAGCAATACGAAGAAAAATCAAAATTTTAAATATGTATTACTTAGTACTAAACATAATTGGCGCCCCAGCCATAATGCAAGCAAACAAAGGAATATATATTCTTATAAATTATAAAGGCAAGGAAAACACAGTTTATAGGTCCAACTAGTAGAAATTTAAAAATTTAAAAAACATCATTTATTCGCTTTTTGGATTTGATGAATTAAAAAAAAAATCTTTCAGGAAACATTACGTGCACCAGCAGTTCCAAGTAATCAAATTAAGTTAGGAAATCTTATTAGAATGCGATAACACCCGCAAATCATGAGGCAAGTAGTTTCAATGCCGATCAATTCTTATAGCAAAGGATTTTTCAAGACTTTATCTATAAATCTTAAAAATTCAAACTTACTGATCAAACTTTATAATGCTGTATAACAGTACAAGAGTACAAAATTTAACAAAATTGAGAAGTGAACAACCAAGAAATTGATGAATATCCAAGAAGATTCAAATATTACCTTAAGGCAATAAATAACTGGGGGCGTAAGTATAGCTCATGCTCTACTTCTAGATTTAACATTAAAAGGTATATATATGTTTGTAGACTACATTTATCTAAGAGTACTCCACACTTTACCACATATTAAATCTATATGGAGAGAAAACTAAAGATCACAGTCAATAACAACTCCCAAATTGTTTGTCAACAATTTCAATTTGGACATCATCCAGATAGAAGTTAATATGAGATAAAGAGGTACTCATTGAATCAAACATAATTGCCTTTGTTTTTGAAAGATTAATAGAGAGTGCGTTATGCATAGTCCACAGCAAGATACAATTCAGACATTTATTAATTTCAGAAGTATCACAATTACCTCTGAATAAAAAAAAAAATCATCTTCAAACAGAAATGTTTCACAGGTTCTTTCATATAGAGTATAAATAATAACCTTAAGGGACACCAGAGTGAAGAACTTACAGACCTGCTTTAATTCCTTTAAATTCAACAAACTATTGTCTAACATACAAATAGGAAATAATAAGTTTACATGCAGAAAGAGAAAACCCAAATTTGTCAATAAGCTTTCTTATCAAATTCCCATTTTCATTTATAGCTTCTCTAATAGAGACTGTGACAGTAAGTACTAATGAAATATATTGAGATCCAATAATATTCATTATAACCTACTAGAGTGTCTGATCATTAATAATATGCTCAGTAAATTTAGCCAGAGATAGTAGGATTGAAATCGGTCGAAAATCATCAGGATTATTTACAATTTTTAAGGAATGGATACCGCACGTGCATAATGATGAAATTTATTAAATCTAAAGTAGATTTGAAATATGTGGGAAAATAAACGTTCAAAGGTTGCAAAACTACGAAATTATTTCTAATATTATTTTTTATTAGAGAAGAAATTTACTAATAGGGCTTCTGGATTCTCAAAAATTTAAAAAGTACTATTAGAAGAAAGAAAAAGTACCACAAAGTTCCCTCTTTTGGATTCTCACTCACTTAGGGCCACATATACTTAAGTTCATGTTGGTGGGTTTAATACTATAGAAAATTTAAAAAGTACTATTAGAAAACAAAAAGTGCCACAAAGTCCCTCTTTGTAAGTTCCTACCCATTAATATTTATATTAATATTTATATCTTAATTACTAAAGAAGCTTAGAAAAGTATCATTAGAAGAACTAAAAAGTCCCCTCACTTAATTAGGTTCATATATCTTTAATTTTAGTTCAATATTTCAATATAGAGAATTAAAAAAGTACCATTAGAAAACGAAAAAATACCATAAAAGTCCCCCCTCTTAAAATATTACTCACAAAGGACCACCCTGTATCTTCAATTTCATATTTCTAGGTTCAATATTTTAGATAAATTCAAAAAGTACCATTATAAGAACGGAAAAGTGTCACAAGGTCACTTCTTGGGAATTATTACACACACAGAACCATCGATCTTTAATTTCATGTAAATAGCTTTATTAGTAACATGCAAATAAATGTCGTAAATGTCGTGATACTTAATCGAGATCTAACATAACCTATAACCAGTTCCTGTACTGGTACTATCTATTTATCAAATTTTGTGAAAATTGGTTCTGCCATTTAAATCTGATTGATATACAAACTAACATCATTTTTATAATATAGTCGAACACAGTTATAACGAACACCGGATATAACGAACTATGGCTATAGCGAACACCTTTCTTCGGTCCCATTGATTCTAACGATATTTTCTTTACAAATAACTACGTTTGTAATGAGCACGGTTATAACGAACTTTTTTGTTATAACGAATACATTCTTATGATCCCATGAAAAATATTTCATACAAGAAACTACGTTTATAACCAACTAATTTTAGATAAATAGAACTGCACTTTCAAAAATGTTCCAAAAATATAAAAACTAAGAGAAATAACTTTTATTCATTCAATTTAAATTATTGGATAAATATAAATAATTTTCATTAATTTCAATTTAAATCATTGGACAAATAAAGAGACATTTTATATTTATAGTTATTAACTTTTTAACACAATGCGTACATATTTATCTAAAAAAACTTTAGTAATAAATTAGAACATTGAATTAGTAAAAAAAATATATTTGGTCTCAATTTGCCACTTGTCGAATGACTGATGAATGTAAAAACAAAATATTCTTTCTAATATATTAAAATCATTAATACATATTTAAAAATCATAAATGGAGCCAGCCTATTTTTAAAGAAAACTTAATTCCAAATATTAGTATCGTAATGAAATGCATTTATTTTGTTACCAATACTAAATTTGTCGGTCTCTTCTACTTTGTTATAACCGTGTTCGACTGTATATGTAAGGATTAGAGGAAATTTACCAAAAATTTTCTCAGGTTTGAATCAATGTTTATTGGGTATACCCAAGAGAGCTTTAAAAAGTATAGTTGTTAATCCAGCTGATTTTTTGTTTTGGTTTTTTTCAGATGTCAAATCTCTCTATATCTAAAAAAAATTCAAAAGTGTGCATGATAAAAAAAAAAAAAAAAATCAAAAAATATATATTTTTTAAATTATTAAAAATATAAATTTTTATGTTATTATTATGTTTGTGGGATAAAATCCCTTATCCATTCAAGGTTATGTAAGAAAAATTTGGTAGAACAAAATAAACAAAAATAAAATTATAAACATTTGAATTTTTCATACGTTTTCTTTACGACATTTGCTATTGACAGCCAGAAATACTCTAAGTTGGGTTGTAGTCTTTATTGCCCTAATGACTTAACCTTCTATACCAACCTTGGGTATACCATTGAATTTTAACCGCCTCACAGTGGGGTGGAATCAGCGTTGCCGTTGTGAGTTTTTAAAAAGTGTCCAGAAAAGGGGGATTTCAAAAAATAAAGTAGCCAAAACAGGAAAAATTTTTGAAAAAAGGGGTCAACAACAAAATAATTTGTTTATAATAATTTATAATTTATAATAAAATTTATTATTAAGATTTACTCATAAATAATAAATAAATCCCCCTCTATTTTTAACATTATTTTTTTAGAACTGAAAGCATAGATTCACAATTGTTGACCTTAAGTCTGTTTGGAGAAATTATTTCTCATTACTGATAATTTAGAAAAAAAAAAACGTTCCACCGAGGCACTGCTATGAGGCAGAATAAAAATATAAATTAGGATATAAGTATTCATCAAATATATTTTTAAATTTTTCCAAACCGGTCCAAAAAGTCTCGGAAATTGATGTTTTAAACAGTTGTTCATAAACTATATAATTAGCTTTAGTTTTTAACAATTTCAGTTTATTTATAAATGCTTCACTATACCGTTAAACAATCTCAAAATAATTAATTTTTTTCGTTGGAATTATCTTACATTTTCGTCATTTATAACACAGTCTCAAAAAGTCGCCATTTAGTTCCATTTTAAAAAAAGAGACAAAAAAGGTGCCCAGGTGGATGTTTGGCTAAAACCGCTAAACGGTAACACTGGGTGTGAATCAAAGTCACGGCCCTTTCTGGTTCAAAAATATGCTGTTTTGAAAAACTAAAAAAATCTAACAATTTTACAAAGGTGTACTTGTTTTGTTGTTAATAACTTCTAAGCTATACATGGCAGATCTCTGGTTATAGTTTTATATTAGAAAAAACTTAGTACAGCTTTGCTAAACATTATTAAGCAAAATTCCTGAAAACGATGATTAAGCGAATCGTAAATCATTATTAACTTCAAATATTTTAAAATACTTTGAGATTATTTCCGTTACATACATATTTCAAGAAAATATATGTACATTTTTTTTTATTTATCCATAAGTTTTTGAAAAAATGACAACAATTTTTAATTTGCGGATGTTAAGGTTCGTTCCAAATTTAAAAATAAAATACGCCAATATACATAGCTATTTAAAAAAGTATAAACTGAATTTCGGCACAGGAACGTTCACTTTAATCTACTTTTTAATAAAATCATAAACATAAACAGGATAAAGTTTATTATGGGTGCATTTTAATTAAAATACCAACATTCCGACTGCCCGCATGTCAACCAAATATTTGCCACAATAACATATGTTTGACTTTTTCGTTGTTTGCGTTTTCCACGTAATTTCAAATAGTACATTAATATATACAAGTCTTCTATTAAGGTACCATTAATCTAATGTATCAACTTTGGGTTAAAAATTACGCATTTTAACAGAAAAAAAAAATGATAAAAATAGTTAAATTGTAACAAAGTTTCAAAAAGAAAAAAAATAAAAGTAAAAAAAAATAAATAAATAATAATGTAAACAAAACCAAATATGAAATAGTGATGTCGATTTTATCACAAAATATTAATTATTTGGATAATTATAGCTTCAACTGACAAAAATTAAATAAAAGTATTTAGTTTATATATAATTATATTTACATATGCTAAGTAATGATGTTTTCCAAAATATAAAATTTATTTATCATCAAAAACGTACTAGAACATCAAAAATAATAATGGAATAAAAAAGTAAACCAATAACTTATTCTAACTATTCACATCAAGTGAGAAGTTTTGCCTACATGAACAAAAAATGGTTTGTTAGTTAACGTATACTGCAAACAGTTTTTTGAATACGATTTTCTTAATAAAGACTTTAAGGGATAAAATGTGTGTTATCTAGTTTGTGCTTTAAATATAAATTATTATTATTAATATTATTGTTATTACTATTTATTTTTTTTTTAATACGGCTAAAAGATACTACCTTTATTTCGATATGTATAAAGTTTATTTATATGAAAAGTTGAAAAAATATCTTTGATTTTTATATTAAATTAAAACAAGAGATCTACCATGTATAGTTTAGAAGTTATTAACCATTAAACAGTGAAATTTTTAGCTTTCTTTAATTTTGCAAAAATGTAGTATTTTTGGATCAGAAATTGCTGTGAGTCTAGAAGTTTATGATTTGAGAAACACTTCCATTAGCCAATATCTGTAATATATTTTATTAAAATCGGAGACGAAAATGGTTGTTTTCTGTCCGTTTTGATACGTAACAACCCAACTCTTACTTACACTTTATAAGTTAATCCATATGCAAATGTATTGTGATATAAAGGATATTATTACGATAAATATTTATTTTTCTTGCGCTTTTAGTAAACACTATGGACTTACGACCTCGATGTGCTTTTATAAGAAAAAATAGATTTTGTATAATTATTGCCATATCTTTGCTATAAAATAATTAAGAACGTTAAAGCCCGACTACCCTAGATCATTAAATATGTTCATCAAAGTGATTTGCGAAGCGGATCTTATATGGTGAACCGAATCTTGCGAAATTTGAAACTTATAATTTAAATAGGGTTGAGGTACTTGGCGTTGGTAACCTTGGGCCATAAAATTACTATGTACCAAATTTCATAATAATCTTTAAAATTGCGACTTGTAGTCTAATTGCAAAGTTTACGTGGACAGATGGACATCTTTTAATCGACTCAAAAAGTGATTCCTAACCGATAGGTATATATTATGGTAGGTATTAGACCAATATTTTTGGATAATTATTATAATTATTATTATTTTCAATAAATTCCTTTGAACATAGTACTGCAATTCAAGGCCTGTAATTATTGCTACGAGTACAATGTGTTGCATTTCAAAAAATAGTCACTATTGTTGAATCGTATTCTAAAGAAATCGCGTAAATAAATCGAGAGTTAACTATATATAAAATTCAAATACCTTCACACCCAGTTGTCAGATTTGGCTCAAAGTGATTCCTAACATATGTTTGGAAAGATATGTTTGGAAAGAAATTGATTTACGTGTTTGTACCAATGATATTTAAAAATGCATATTTTCCATTATTATAATTTTTCTCTAAAATAATCCTTAAATTGTCAGTAACAACATATACAAAATTAAATTTAATGTATTTTAATTTTTGTTTGAAAAGCAGCTCATAGTAATATTTTTTATTAGTTTGAAGTTGTGTTAATTAGAGTCTAAAATATATTTCATAATAAGAATTCAAGATCCTGCGGCTTTATGGAATCTTAATTTTTTATTTTGTTCAATTTTAACAACTAAGTTATTAAATTTAAGCAAAAAAATGTTTAACCCTTTCTATAGCCTCTTAAAATGAAATATCTCAAAAATGAGCGCTAACTTTAAAAAATTCAGCGTCTTCAACTTAAAAAAAATTAAAAAAAGTCTAATTTTCAAGCTCATATTAATTAATAAAACTTCTAATGCTTTTTGAATAAAACAATTTTTATGTATTTAAAAGAAAATTTAAGACTTCAGCTTATTATTAGCAATTGTATTTTATTATTTTAAAGTAATTAATTCACACAAAAAATTCATTCCATGGTTAATGCAGTTATTAATATTTTACTTTAATTTACATTTAAATTTTAAAATTACTTTATTCATTCCTTTTATTTTGTTTTTTATCTTTTTATTATTTTGGTTCATATTGCTTTATAATTTTTGCATTTCTTTTATATTTGGCTAAAAAATAGAATCAAAATATTTATAAATAATAAAAACATGTAAAACTTGCATACAAATAGAAAGCAATGGACTATATATTGTTGGCTTAATGGGAAATGGGCATAATACAATCTTTAAATTTATAGAAATGGAAAATAGTGGATAGTTTAAAGCCTGTAATGTGTAACTATATAATATTGAATATATAAAAAATATTTTTTTTAATAAATAAATAAATTAACCCCTTTCTAGATTAACTCGGCGATATGTGCATATATTGTGCTTCTAACTATCTCTTCCTTTATTTTTAGTTTTCCCATATAAAAGTCAAGTTGAAATACAAGCAGCATTGAGTTTGCATATTTCAACATATACAAAATTTCATCTCACTTGTTCATTTGACTCGTTTCTTTTTTCTTTTGCATATTTTAGAAAACATGAAATCTGAACGATTTCTTTTAGAATGATTTTTTCAGACATACTTAACTTACTTTAAACACATACACATACATATATGTAAGCTTATAAAGTTAAACAAAATGATGTACTCCTTTGCTTATTTATTTACTGTGAATATAAGACTATAAGCGTTTTATATTTGTAAATTTTTATGCGTTTATATTTAGAACAGAGAGCATATTCCATGAATTTAAGTTTTTCTTGTTAGCTTTTTGTTTTTTTTTATATGAATATTACACCTTTTCTTGGTAAAAACAAAATAAAATTATTCATCTATAAACCCTAAATACGTAGGAGGTGCTTCTTTTTCATTTCTCTATAAAATATTTAAGTCTTGTAGCTTTTTTTTATACAATTATAGAGTAAAGATTTTAACTTGATATAATTTTAATAGAAAATGTGAGTTCTTGTAATATAAAATTTTAAGTTACTACGAATAATTGTGAAAAGAAATTTTTTTCTCTAATTTCTTTTAAAAATATATATATCTGGGCCATTATGAAAACAATTTTGATTGTAGGCCTTTTGGATGACACATTAAAATCCATATATATATATATATATATATATATATATATATATATATATATATATATATTTCGTGCAGGGGGTGCGAAAGTTATAGGGGTTTAAAGTTGAACATAATATACACATTTTTACAAAATAGATAATTCTGTCAAAAATTACGCATTTAAAATTACGTAAGCGTTTTATGTAAATTTTTATACGTTTATATTTAGAACAAAGAGCATATGCCATGAATTCTTGTTAGTTTTTTTGTTTTTTTTTACATTAAAATTACACCTTTTCTTTGTAAAAAATAAAATTATATTATTTTTCTATAAAATGTATAATACTTGTAATTTTTATACCCCACACCACCATAGATAATTTAATGAAATTTGGTACGTAAGACTTTCATGACACAAGGACGAAGCCTATTGAAATTGGTTATGATCGGTCCATTATTTCACCTAGTCCCCATACAATGTCCTCCCAAAATAGGGATTTAACGATCATAAATGCCTTAAATATAGCAATATTGTAATGAAATTCGGTGCAAGTTTTGTATAAGTATCAATCTTTGTGCAAAATTTCATGAAGATCGGTCTATAACTGACCATAGCTTCCATATAAAACCCTCTTCCGAAATTTACTTTAACGTGCATAAATTTCATACACATGTTAGTATCAGGTTTATATTCGACACAAATAAGTTTTATATAAGTAGAAATCATAGTCACAAATTTTATGAGGATCGCTCCATAATTTACCATAGCTCCCATATAAGCTCACTTTCGGGAATCATCCTAAAGTGCATAAATTTATCCAAATATTAGTATTAACGTAATATTCCATATTCGTATATTTTATTTTACACTTAGTAAAAGTATCGGTCCACAATTGACCACATGTCGAATATAAGACCCATCCACGAATTATGATTGGCATGCACAATAGTGTGGGGTATCATATGGTCGGGCTTGACCGACTAAATCTTTCTTTCTCGTTTTTTGTATACAATTATAAAGTAAAGACTTGAAATAATTTTTAAAAAAATGTGAGTTCTTGAAATATAAAGTTTTAAGTTACTAAGAATAATTGTGAAAAAAAAAAATATTTTAATTTTTTTTTAATTTCTTTTAAAAATATTTATATGGGCCATTCAAATAAAAAATAAATAAATAAAAATAAAAAAATAAGTTACATTAAAATCCATTTGTGTACATATAAATTAACTCGATTGCATGTAGAATCAGTTCGTTTTAATCATATCGTGCAGGGGGCGAAAGTTGAAAATATAAAAATTTTTACAAGATAAAATTTATGTAAAATTCTATTAAATTTATTAGTTATTAAAATAAAATTTATGGTATTTTCAATATTTGATGGCATTAGTCGTAGAATACAACTAGAAGTTTATGTGAGGGACAAAAATCTAATTCAGTTGTCAAAAACCTAATTCATGCAACTACAAAATACATGTAGTGTTTAAACGTAGTTTGAACAATAAAATTGTTTCTTAGAAAAACTCTATTTATTAATGTATTAACTATTGTATAATTATTTATCTTGAATTGTATTAACTACTTATTTTATATATTTACCAATTATTTATACCAAATGTAAATTTGTAAATCGTACCTACTGTGAATTTTGCTATAAATTATTCTGAAATATTGTGAATTTATAACTAACTAATTGCCACTGAACAACAACTTCAGTGGAAATTGGAAAACCCGAAGATCGCTTGAAACGAAAAAAGCGATTTTCCGTCCCTTCTATTTTTCATCATCCAACTGGTAACACCACGTTTTTAATAAATAATCCAAATTTACTTTGGCATCACAAAAACAATACTTTTAATCCTTATATTATTATAATTGGAATCGACTAAAAATCCAATTATCTAATTAATTTCATTTGGAGATTAATGACGAGAATATTCATGTAGTCACATATATTTTGTTTTTGTGTTTTGAAAAAATGAGTAAATTTTAAAAAATTAGTTTGAACTGTCTCTCGCATAAACTTCTAGTTGTATTCTATGGTATTAGCGCTGCATATTTTAGGGTTTTCTAGTAAAATTTTAAAAAGTTTCTTTATGATAGAAATTTTGATTTTTAAACCTTTTGCGAAAAATGGGGTTCGAAACTAAGTATTTTCTCTATATATAATACGAAAATTTACAAAATGCTATTTAATGTTATGATCCTTTTTTTGACCCAAGTACACTTTTTTTTTTGGTCCACAAACACCACATATTTATGCCAATTATGGTCGATTTCGTGTTGCACATGCCTTAGCAAAATTTGTTTTGACAAAATTGCCTAGTTTTCAACTATCAACAATATTTCACTTAAATTTATAGCCCCCATCAATTATATTTATCGCCGTTCTTACACCTATATATTCAAGATTTGTACAAATTGCAATTTGCTATATAAAAATACAAAAACAAAAAGTGCCATTTTTGCATAATTTTCAAAAAGTCCACAAAATTATTTTCTTTACTAAATTTATTTTTAATGCTCCTTCGATTTTATTGTGTAAAATAACAAAAAATTAAGTTTACGCAATAACCTATACTATTCTATTTTAAAAATATTCGTTCTTGTTTTCCAAACATTTGAGACTATCTACTACGTTGACTCTTCGGGCACATCTACGAGATATAGCACAAAATATGCATAAATATAACAAATATCAATCCCTATTTAAAAATTTTCATTCCTTTTTGAGGGGCACACAGACCCCGCCAAAAAAAAAAGTTATAAAAAATTTAAAAAATTTTGTCATCAAAATTTGACTACTCTATATGTAACTGTTGAAAGTCTGCAGAACAATAAATAAGGTGTAGAATTAATGCTCAAATTCCGATTGGCTTCTATTAGATCGTATGAGATCAAAATGTATAAACGCGCGAACTAAAAGTGTAGAAGATTGGAAAAAAGTTAAATAATTTTTAGCTTTTTTTTTATAAATTTTTGAATTTTGAATAACAATCATGATATAAAATGAAACCTATAGTGCTAAAATTTAGTTTCCAGTTTCTTAGTTTCCAGATCTGTAAACCGTTTTTTCAAAATAGTATTACCACAAAAGTGAGTTTCAGTCAGGTTAAACAATTTTGATAATAACCCATATATGAAATATTACTGGTATACATTTGATTACTGAAATAGCTTTTGGCTTGTTCTACTTAAATAAATCTTAAGTCAATTCTATTTTATAAAATTTTATGTATATGAATATTAAAATTGTCTTACCTTTGTTATAGTTGAAATGATGTTTTACTTGTTTGCTCTACAAGAAAAAAAAAAAAAAAATGATATGTAAATTTTATAGATATTTTTGGAAAAAAATTTTAATTTATTCAATTTTGTTTTACTTTACATTTAACTTTTGCCTTAAACTTTTATACTCTGTTATTGTTATTGTGAAATATTGTTTAAAGAAAATATAGTTTAAATATGGACTTTCTGAGACTTAATAATAAAATAAATAAATTTTATGCAACAGCTGAAACATAATTGGAAATCACAACTACTTTCTTTCTAACTTACTTTCAAAATAACAAAGTTTTATGTTTTTTTTTTTTTTTTAAAGAAAATTTACTATTTTACTCTTCTAGGTCTTGATGTATTAATACTTTTTTTACTTGTATTGTTGTTGTTTTTAGGTTTTCTATTTTTCTATTATTTGATTATTACTTATATGTGTGTTGTTAAATATGTATGTATGTGTGTATGTATAGATACATATATTTACATATGCAGATATGTGTATGTGGTTTATATGTATTAGAATGTGTATTTGCAAATATTTTTATATAATTTATTTTGAATGTGTTAGAAGGTTTTCATTTCTTATTTTTTTGTTTAAACTAAAACAATCTTTACATAAAACTATGTGCATATGTTTAAAGCCATAAAGGTATATCTTTAAAACATTTGGAAGATAAATTTGTTGCCAATCTTTTAGGCGTCACTAATTATTGACTTCTAGATGATTGTCGGTAGATTGTTCGAAAATTACAAAAATAAAATACAATGCTATTGCACATTAAATGCCCATATGTCACTTTTTAGTAACTTCTAGAAGATTGTCAGATTGTACGGAATTTACAAAAAAGAAAATTTATTACTATAGTTCTTTCATCTCCTAAAAGTATGGTTTATGCTTACTTTTGGGAGATAATATGATGATAATTCGATTTTAACAAAAACAAAATACATTACTATTGCGCATTGACCTTCTTGGCATGTATTAGAAATTGTCAGTTTATATATATATATATATATAATATATATAAAACAATCTTCCTGATAATTAAGTATTTTATAATCAAAAAAGGATATTTTAAAAAAGTAAGCAAATCTTATTAACATTTTATTTATTAAAAACAAATTTTTCTCAAAATTTAAATTTATTTTAGAAAAACTCCATAAACAGACAAGTGTTTGCATATGTAAAAACGTCCAAACTTTATTTGTAAAAATGTATTTTCGCATTATTTGCACAGAAGTTAATCTACATATAATTTAATTATAAAAATTATTATTAACCTTTTTTTCTTCTTTTAAAAGTAGCTGAGTTCACCGGAAGTTTCTAGTGAAAATTTTATTTCGAGTTCACTAAATAATAAATTTATTTTTTTGGAAATTGTTTCTTTTGTATGTATGAAGTAACAATAAATATGAAATATTAAAATAAACGTTAATTTTAGTTATAAATACAGAAATAGTAGTAGTGCAAAATCATCTTCTAGAAGATACTAAGACGACACTTCGAAACTTCTATAAGACTCCTCCACGAAGAATGGTTCTTCCCGGCGGAAAACGATTTTAGTGACAATTTGGCAATAGTTTTGGCGATGAATTTCATCTTCTGGAAGTCACTAAGAAGACTTTCGCAATAGAAAATGTTTGCAGGGTATATTTTCAGACACACATACAATGTTGCTATGTTAAGTGTCGACAATATTTTACTAGTTGACACATACACATAATATGAGGGCATGCAAGGATGTACGTAGGCACTGTGGCATCGAGTAATAAGTCAAAAAAATGTTACAAGTTCCTTAAAAAATCGTATTTGTTTTGAAATTTCTTAAGATACCTGACTGATTTTGCGGCATTTGATTTTTTTAGTCAATTTAGAGTTAAGACTTTAAAATTGACTCTAGTTCTCTAGATGTAACCTTATATAGAAAATTAATGAGGTTGCAATACATATTGCAGTCAATTTAATTTTAAAATATATTTAGTTATAAATGAAACTAGATATTTTTCTTTAAAACCTTTTTTTTTCTTTTGAACGTTCTTTAGATTTTATCTGCAAATATTTAGCTAATATATTTTAAAGGAAGGCATTTTATTTTATGCTTTTTTTAAAGCATACATTTTGGGGCAAAAGGGTTTGGAAAGTTTAAGTTGTAAGAATAAGTTTCATAATAGTTTATATTTAATTTGAAGAAAAAAAAAAAGATAATAAAAACGAGTAAGAATGTTATCTTTGCCGAATGTATTATATCCACCATGTGCAACTTTTTCGTTTCATCTTATATGGAGTGTGGCCGGATTACGCCCATTTTTGGTTTTCAAATTTTAAATGATCCTTGAAATAGCTTTACAAAATTTTGTTAGCGTACATGCTTTTTGCAGAAAAATGTGAAATGGAATTATGTCGGACACTAACATTTTCTATTATTTGACCTATAACATTTTTGTTTATTACGCGATTAATAAAAAGAAATAAACAAAAAATTTAGCCAAATTTCGTCCCTTTAGGTGGGCTTTATCCTTGTTTCAACAAACTCAGACGGATAGATGGAAGGACATAACTAGATCGTTTTAGATTTTCGCGAGCACAAAGAATATATATATATATATATACTTTATTTTATATTTGTACATTATAATACCATGCTATCAGATTATGATTTCATTTTATTATATTATTATTCCATCTTATCATATTATTATCCCAATTATAATACTATGATTCCGTTTTATCATATTATTATCCCATGTTATCGTATTATTATCCAGTCTTATCATATTATGTGTATAGTAATGATAAAAATTTACGAGTATTTACATATCATTTATTCATGTTATGCAACTTAATTCAAGATATTTTTTATTAACTAATCAATATATTATATTGCTTGAATCACACCAAATATAACACTACTTATATTAATTCTTGCATAAACTAAAGGAGAATTAAAATGAAGGTTGAAAACAAAATATATTTAAAAACAAACGAGTTATGAATTTTTCAACCATATTTGTAAAAAGCAAATTTTATTGTTATGGGAATACGGGAAGAATAATATTAATATGGTTTGAAAACAAAATTTGGTTTAAGAACAAGGAAAAAGATTAATAATATTTAATGGTTGTAGAAATAATGATTTTATTTCGTATTAATACAATTTTTTTTTCTGGTAAAAATATTCAAAAACATAAAATGTTTGTAGTCAAATATACTAAAATTTTGTTTGAATATAAACAGCGAGTCATAAAAGTGGAACAAAAATATTGTGATCATAAACACAACATTATAAAAATTAATAATGAGAAATAATATTGTTGTAGTGATAATGTTGTTTAAAACATAAACCTATCGAAAACAATTTTTTTAATATAATTGAAAATTTCGAGAGTAATTTGAGTTTTTTTAAGACTGATTGCGATTGAACAGAGCTATTTACAAAAATAATTTTTAAAACCATTGGGTGAATCTTTTTGATATTTTTATTATTAAAGACTTTTATATTTAAGTTTTAAAGAAAATTTTATTAGCCTTTAATAAAATATTTAATATTCTCAGGAATACCATTCATAAGAGTTTTAGGGTGTCATCGGTTAATTTGTTGTTGTAATACGTACACTTCAAATAAATACTATTTTATTTTTTGCTGAGCGTTTAGTAGTATTTAAACGAAGGCTCAATATATTTTAAATCAACAGACTTCTACACAGTTTGATGAATTAGCTTCGTTTGGCGAATACCAACAAAGTTTCTCTGATACCACAAACATTTTTTTGCTCAATATTTAACTGCTACATTTTCTATAACATTTGCGATATAGAATTCCTGACCAGAAAGTTGAAAAAATAAGATTTATAGTCTTTCAGAAAGTATTAATAATTTTGAAAGAAATTCATCTCCATAATATTCGCCTTTTCTTTTGCCTCCACATTTTTTCCTTTCTGGAATTCGTATCAGGAATTCTATTTGTGGGTCTAATGGCCAGCTTTTTTTAACTTTTCCGATAAAACTTTCGAAACACTTGAGTGAATGAGGCACTTTACTGCCAGAGATGTTTGGTTGAATTTTCTCTTAAAATTCGTATTATTTTGTCGACGGTCCTATAGTCTGGTAATACATTTTTTCTTTGGCTTACAGATTTCATTTTGGAGATCAGAAACCATTTTATGAAAAAGTAAGTGTAATGTTAAAATGAAATTCAGCACATAGTTGCTGATGACAATGGTAAATGTAAACAATTTAGCGGTATTAACTTTATTTACTTATGCTAGATGTTGTAGGCCTTAAAATATGCACCAATTTTTTCGTACGCCTTATTTAATTGACTGACTAACTGTTAGTTAGGTTTTTTTAAAAAATTAATATTTACATTTCAGTTATATTGAAAATATTTAAATTCTGACCCACTGTAATACTTCCGAATTACTAAACATGCTGCATATTCCTTTACACTTATACTTGAACAAGCTATGCTCTATATATTGTGTTAAGTTTCATATTAAAATTTGCTTGCTTAAGTATTTGTATAAGTGCATATGTGTTTTTATGTAAGTTGACCATCCACATCCTTTTTACTTTATTTGTCATTTCATTTAATGTCCTGTTATTTTCTTTTTTATATCCTTCACATAAAATGAATGGTATATATAAGTTTGACATTTTATACGAAAGTCTTTAAATATATATCCAGGGCCTCAAATTGAAAAATATTTTGAGAATATATGTCTGCCCGTATGTCCGTCTGGATGCCTGCCCGTCTGTATGTTGAAATGGATTTTTTGAAGCCCGTAGTCGAATGAATTCATTTCTCTTTCAACACATATGTGGCATATAGTCCAGAAAATCTTGGTGGAACGAATGGTGGAGTTATTAATAATTTTCTATAACAGCCTCAAAAATTTTACCAATTTTCTTTGCCAAAATTTAATATTTTTTCTATTTCATATACAAAAATATATAAATGTTTTTCTATTGGAAATTTGTGAGATAGAATAGTCTAGAAGAAGTGTTCTAGACTACAAACCGTTAAGCCTGAGTGGGAATCCCCGGGAATCCTTGTAAATTTCCGTTTTTGCTAAATATATATATATAAATTTTCATTAATAAAAAAAAAATAAAATAAATAAAATAATTTGAAAAGAATTTTTAGGTATGTTTTGATGTGTTTTTTTTTTATAAAAAAGTGTTATTAAATTTGAGTTGCATTTTAATTTTTTTATATAAACAATAAAGACAGCAAATTTCAACATATCGATGTGGTACACCGTTTGGGTTTGTGTCTAAAAGACTCTAGGTCCTGAGTTCGATCGTTGGCCAGGATTTCGAAAAATTGTTTTGTAATTTATCTTCAAATAAAAATTAAAATTTTGAAATGTCAGATTAAGGAACTGTTAAATATATTTTTAATTAATTAAAAGTGTTTTTTTTCAAATTTATTAAATAATTGTTACATTTCTATTCGCCAGGATTCGATCCCATACGAACAATTTAAAACTCCTAGCTTTGAATTCTTAGCCGCTAGGCCACATGGCATTTTGAAATTCTGAATTCAAAAGATAGTTTTACCTTAATTTGTGTAAAAAAATAGTTTATCGATATTGTTGAATTTTAAATATATTTAACAACGCAGATAGCAGATTGTAAATAAAAAAGTAATTTGTTCTGTTATAAATAATTTTAATATTATTTTATTTTTTTCATTTTTCTTTTTTCACAAAATTGTTCAATTTTTGTTAGATTTTGAAAACACAAAAAAAAAAAAAAAAAAAAAAAAAAAAATAAATAAAACGTTACATATTAAACCTTATTTGTAAATAGTCTCCTTAATCAGTAATTGGTTTCGTGAGTTAGCAATTATACGGCAACGCCTTACACTTTTATTTCCAAATAATTACTACGCATAACTAAATAATAGTGTTTTAAATTGATTCTTATACTGTTAACATATATGAGGAGTACTTATAATAGTTTTTTAACAAAATTTCTATGGATATAGATAGTCTAGTGGAAGTGTTTTAGATTACAAAACTTCAAGTCATGGTTCATAAACTCGTATAGTCCATTTTAATTTTGTTTCAATATGGTCATATTTTCTGTGAAAAAATAAGTTTGACAAGTAAATCTGAGTATGTGAGATATTCTTTTCTTAAAATGTTATCACTTAACTGTAATTGTGTGTTAGGTTTTTAAATGTTAATAATAAAACATGGTTAATAATATGGCATATCAAAGTTAAGAATTCTGAAAATTTTAAAATAGCTAATTCAGGTTTAAAATATCTAATTCTGATATAACTTTTTCGAAAAGAAAAAAGAAAAAAATTGTTGGTAGAAAACTGAAAATGTATTTACAATTTTGCATATTTCTTCTCTATTCAGCTCTTCAGCACAGGTGGTCTGCGCTATCTTCCTACAACATATGCCCAAGGAGTTTTCGTTGACTCTTTATGTTACAAATTTTCGATTTCATAATTAACACCAGTTTACAAAGATTAAGTATATTTTCAGATTAAAGAAAAAATTTTGATGAGAGATAATTCCAATATGTTTATATATATTTATGAAATATAGATTTTGTAAAGGGTATAAAAGATTCGGCCCAGCTGAATAGAACACTTACACTTGTTTTTTATTGATTTTATTTTCTTCTCTTTATTTTTGGATTATAGTCTTATAGAATTAGACTTGTAATTGGAGTAACCATATAAATTTTTCTTTTGTTGTTGTTCTTTATTAGAAATATTTTATATATTTTATATATTTTCCATTTGAATATTTTTTGAGATAAACAAACTCACAAATATGTATATGTTTGTGTGTTTTTTTTTATAGATCTAATTGTGTGTACTTGTGAATATCTAGATTTATCTGCTTGTATTTGTGTTTCATATTTCATAAGATTTTATAGATTATTTGTTATTAAAATTTGACCATAGAAAATTTGTTTGTTATATTTTAATTCCTTTAAATTATCATGCTCATCATGATAATATTTACAAGTTGTTAATTTTTTTTCTTAAGTTTGCTATCAATTTTAAAATAAATAAAAAAAGAAAAATAATTGAAAGAGATGAGATTGATTTTAAATAAAGGTATTTATTTTAATTAAAGAAGTTTGAAATAAAGATTTTAGCTTTTGTGTTTTTATTTTGTGATTATTAAGACATAATAGGTTAGCGAAATTAAATTTTAATATTTAGGGATTTAAAGTTATTTTTTTTTCTTTTTATTTAAAAATATTTATTACATTAAATTGATATTTCTTTTCTATTTGTTTATATTTTCAGGCAAATATATTTTTGGTTAATATTATTTTTGACCTGTTATAGTGCATCATACTAATAAAAAAGGTAAGTTTAAAATTAATTTGAATTTAATTGTTACGAGTATTAAAAGTTTTTTTTTAATAAATAAAAATTTTATTATTTTTCCATTTTATACTCAGAAAAAAGTCACCAATTACCAAAATAATTCATTCAATTAAAAATTGTTTAAATTTACATTTCTCATCCAAATTATCATATCAATTACTAATGACTGTAACTGTAAAAAATTAAAAACAGAAAAAAAATTCAATTAAAAAATTCCTTAAATCAATCAGTTAGATGATTGAATTTATTAAAAATTTAAATGAGAAAAAAAAATCTTACTTGAATTTTATTTCTTCTTTCCTATTTCTTTTATTTTATTTTTGCTTGAATATATTAATTAAATTTTGATGTGAAATGAAGTGACTGCGTTAGTCAAAAAATATAAGGTAATAATTATTTTCGTGTTAATAAAAAAAATATATATATATATATATATTAAATTTTCTTACTAAATATTCACTTTTCAGTTATATATTAAACAATTATTATTTAATTTTTATTATATTTTTCTTCGTCCAAAAAAATAATTAAGACACATCCGTATTGTCATAAATTTATATTTTCATTTGCAAACTAAACTTAGCTTATAAATATATTTCAAATTTAAAAATAATTTATCCATCATGTAACAAAAATACTAAAAACATCATATAAATAATTGAAAAATTTTAATTTGTCTCCCGTTTGGGATTACACGTATTCATTTGTGTATTTTAATTTATGAACTAAATTTATTTCCTGAAATAAATACTTTTTATTATTATTATTATTTATTTTATATTAAAATAACAAATAAATAAAATTTATTTGCGTCCATATGTAAATGAAATTATGAACGTATGAAACAAATGTGTCTCTTTCTAGGCATATTTACAAATTTCATTAAATTTATGAGGGAAATTACAATTACAGAGGGTACAAAAAGTTTTCTAATATGTAAGACAGACATTGGGAGATATATAGTGTTGGTTTTTGAAGTTATGTACATATAATAATTTAAGGTATAAATGTTTTATATTTATTATTTTAAAAATATCAATATATGCATTATATGCAGTTGGTGAATCAGTTAATTAGTGCAGGTACTCAACAGGGATATTGTCGGAGAACTGGGAAAATCCAAATGTTTTTTTCTTTTTACACCGACTGTATTTGAATTACACTTGCTGCATTTCCATAACCTAGGCAGGAAATATGTTTTTCATGATTCTCTTAAATTCATTTTGATAGGAGTTTTGTTCAAGGATGAGGGCAATAAATATAAGGACGAAAGATGATCAGTGAGTTCGACACTATAAAAGATTAAAACTTTATTAATACGTCTCGTTAGCATTGCACGAATTTAGCAAAAATTTTATATAAAGAAATTTGTACATTACATTTTTTGTGAGCTACATTTAAGCGTAAATAAAATTATAAAACGGAATTTCATTCATAAAATCTTTTCATATTTCAACTTTCAAAATGATTAGAATGGGATGCTACAAAGCCATTGATCTTGAATTGGGCAAATTTTTAAGTAAAGAAATTTATAAATCTTGAAAAATATTTAACCTTCATGTGCTCAGTTGGATGACAACATTTTTAATCAACCATAATTTAGAAATTAGTTTTAGAAATCAGTAGCTACATTCCATGTAGTTGGCCTTGTGTATAAAAAATTTCCCGCAGGTATAATGGGGGACTATCAGGATGTTAATTTTGAACGCGGATAGATTTTATGAACACCTCAGGGGCGGTGATATGTTGTCTTAAATTCGGAGTTCACACATAGCAATTTTTCTTGCTGCAATTCTTAATTCGTAAGAGAGAGATAGAGAGAGGAGAAGGAAATTTTAAGTTAATATGAACTCAGTTATTAGTAATAATAAAGGTTACAGCACGATCACTACAACAATATTATGTTCTCATTGTTAATTTTATTGAATTTTAATAACTTTGTATTTATGATATTAATGATTTTGATTCAATTTTGTCATTTAATGTGTACACTCAATAAAAATTTTAATATGATTTTTTTAATATGAAATATTTCATTACTTCTACAATCATTAAATATTTGCAGCCTTTTTCTTTATTCTTAAACCATATTTTGTTTTTAAACCATATCATTATTATTATTCCTATAACAATACAAATAAATATAATACTTGTTCTTTTCATAATCTTAGTGGAAAGCTTCAATACTTGCTTATTTTTAAATACATAATTTTTTTAATATTTGTTGTTTAACTTCAATGTAATTCTGATTCAGTTTATACATGAATAAATATAAATAGATAAGGTTTGGTTACATAATATGAGAAACTTGCATTTGAACCACATATGGTGGTACAAATGAATATAACTAATAACATATAAATATTATTATTATTATTATTATTATTATTGTTATTATTATTTTATATATATAATCTTAAAAAAAAAAAAAAATTATAAAAATAATAACTTTTATTAATATGTGATAAGATGGATTAATATTAACAAAATGAAATAATAGTATGATAAGATTGGATAACTATATGATAACATAAGGTAATATAATAAAATGGTATCATAATATGAAAATGTGGCTTAAAATAAGACTATAATCAATTATATGTAAAACTATAATCATAACATGAAAAAAATACCATAAAATTGGATACAATATGACAAAGTGGAATCATAACAATTATTACTTATAATCATTTCTATCTTTTGCTGTGATCATATGTTTAAATCATATTGCTCTCAAATTATGGTCACTACAACTATATTTTTTCTCTGCATGTATTTTATAAGAAATACGAAAAATTCAACATTTTTATATAAAATTCTAGTTTTCTGCCTTATTTCTTTCTCCTACTTTTCGATTTTTCCAGAGCCATAACTGTTAAAATATTTATGTATAAACGTTGATTCATAACTGTTAAAAAATTTAAAAAAATCACCTCTCTAATTTAATTGATACAAAAGTGAAAATTTTTTTATGACAATTTACTTTTTTGGGTATAATCTTCTTAACGGCAAAACCGCCATAAAATCAAAGTAGTAGAGTATACTACTTAGGATTTAGTTTAAAATATTTAAATACTAAACATTAATATACTTGTTTGACTGATATAAAAAAATTTCGAAATCTTTAAAATAGGAAAGTGTTTGAATATAATAATGGTTCAGAAACCATTATTAAATTTGATTAATAATACATTTTTATTTTAACACTATCTTCATTTCTACAGTAACTAAATTAATTTTAATTAATTTTGAATTTTACTATTTTAAACAAAACTCTGAAGAATTTAAACTGTTAGTTACTTAACTCGTTAAGAAAATAGAGTAAAAAGTAACTAGTTACAAGAAAAGTGTGCACTTTTACTTCATAGTTTAATATTTATTTTTTATATTTATTTTTTTTACGTCGCATAATAATAATTATTTCTAAAAGAATTCTGAGGTTTAAAAGTAATTTTCTTATACAATTTCGAATAAGGTGGACCTATCCAGCTTCCATATAAAGTAAATATTAGTTATCGCGCTAAATAGTTAATCGAAGCGCATCGGTAAAAGTTGGTAAATAAATTTAATACTTTGAAATTTTACAAAAGTTCGCATATATTTAAGGAAAATATAATCACTCCGGTGCAGAATAAATATTTTATAAATGTTAGACAATATCAAATTAAAAAAGGGTATAGAGGAAATTTATGGACCGATTTGACTGTTTTAAAAAAATCGAAATTAGAAAAAATATTTGTGATAGATTTATGCAAAAACGAGTACTATAGCTTATATAGGAGTTTAAAAAAATTTAATACTGTGTTTTGATCTATAACTCAGTTAATACTGGATCGAATGAGTTCATTTTTTCAATTTAAAAATTTAAAAAAAAACTTTTTTCTATTTTTCTATGAAAGAACATAGGTGCTTCAAAAAGTTGAAAAAACAAATATGCTCCAGCTTATTGTTGTTGTTATTCAGTGCCCATTGAAACAACAGATATAAGATATATATAAATAAAAAAAGTAGATATGCCGATAACTCTGTTGTTTATGAACCGATTTGGTTGATTCAAACAACCGAAATTCAAGAAAAATATTTGTGATCGATCTATATAAAAACCAAGCCCATAACTTATTTAGTTTTTGGATATTGGCTAAAAATGCATTTTGGCCGATATCTCTGTAACTAGTGGACCGACTGAGTTCATTTATTCAGCAAAAAAATTCAGAAAAAATTTTCCGATTCTTTTTTGGGAAAAACGAAGTCTCTAGCTTATTAAAGGTTTCAGAAAATCGAAAACCGGTTTGAACTCAGTCGGTCCATTAGTTACAGAGACAAACATCATCCTAGCGACATCATTTCTTGCAAGGATCCAGAAAATATTAAGTTTTTTGCTTTCCGACGAAAATTGTAGAAATTAAAAACTGAATGACAAACTTATATATACCATTTACACCTGAGGTGAACGGTATAAAAAATGATTTATGGGCTAGAACTCCATGATTAGATGTAACTAAATTGACTGAGAAATACTTTTGATAAGATTACTATCTGTTTTTAAACAGGTATCATTTTGAAAGAAAGTATCTTATTGAAATAAAAATATACTTTCAAACTAAGGTTAATAAGATACCTAAAAGAAAAGTTTTTCAAATATTACCTTCCGCAGTATCTATTGCAAAGAAAATTCAACACAGTCGAATAGAGAATTTTTTAATTTAAAAAGATTCCATGTTTCTCTTTCATTAATTCTAACATTAGTTGATATTTGAAATTCAAAAATATTTTATTGAAACGTGACTCATATGAATTATTTTAAAAATTTGCAATACAGTTGATTAGCACAAATACAAATTGCACCTATACTTACACATAAATATTTGATACTCATATGGGATATATACAGGGTGATACATTTTTATAATAGTGCAGATTTACAACTATAAGAGCCTTAATTTGTCATATTATATATCACAACATTTGTCCATGCATCTTTTTATAAAATATAAATAAATACAATTTTTTTTAAATAATTAAATTTAACCATTTGTCGTTTTCAAAAACAAAACACCCTTTTAAAATACAAATTATTCTTTATCTTTGATTTTTGCGCGTTAAAACAATTGAATTTTTAATTACACATTGAAATCTGATTATTCAATGGTAAAAATTGCTTTGCTGTTCTCTTGTTATATTCTATTTACTTTTTGTTCTTTTTCTGTTCTCTACTTCAGTTTATTTGAATATTTTTTGCTAGAGTACTGCTGCACATTTGTCAAAATGTTCATGCATCGCTGTGTAAGTCTGCTATAGTTGACTGCATGCAGTCACCATTTCCCTGAGTGTCATTTAAGTCGTTGTCTATTTTTTTTTTCTTTTTGTCGTTGGATTTTCTTTTTATAATTCTTGTTGAGTTTTCTTCTGGTTGTCCACTTTTTGTTCTGGTCTTTTGAACTTTGCGATTTTAATTTGTGTTTACTTTGTTGGAAGAAGTGGGAAGGAAGAAAATGACAGAGATGGGAAAAAGGACAGTATAACATGCTACAGTATGAGATTTTCTACAATCTCATAACTTATATATATGTATTTGAAATTTCCAAATATAGTTGCGATCTAAGAATACTATTCCTTTATTCTACTAGATATTATCAAATCCTTAGAAAAATTGAAATTCTAATTTAAAACTTATTATCTAACTAACTCATATTTTTATTTTAACTTAAATATCTTATATTTAACTTCAATCTTAGATCTTAGATCTATTAAAAAGATTACCAAGTCCACTCGCAAATTTGCTAATATAAATATACTTTATTTGAAGATCTAATATTTTAGATTTTCCTTGAATCCAACACAATATAGTGAACTTTGTAGCAAATTTTGCTCATATTAGATTCTTATTTTATATTTATTTCTCTCAATCTACATATAAAGATGGGTCAAGTTTTATTTTATTCCTTGTACAAGTTCATACATATTTTTATACAAATTTCTCATTTTATTCTATATTCATTCCTGTTTTTTTTTTTTTTTTTTTTTTTTTTTTTTTTGTATGAAGTATGTAAGGATAAATGAAAAGCGAAAAAGCAAATAAAATATACAATTCTTGTAATGTTTGTAGTACTCGACGAAAGTGGCAGCAGTAGCAGTAATAGTAAAAAAGAGCAAATGCAGCGTTAAAATGGTGTGTGTCAATCTATAAAAATCATGAACATGGTATGAGTGCAAATGACAGTATATTAATATTAAGTATTCATGTTCACATAAAAAAAAACTGTTACATACAAACATGTATGCAATATCTATAAACTGGAGTAAATATAAATAGAATTTTTGTATACAGTATGCAGAATATGAAAAGTAACTTAAAAACGTAAGTTAAGCTTGAATAATCAAGAAATAATATTTTGTAACGGAGCGTATGATTAATTTTCCAATTTCCATTATATTTCATAAATGTTCCTTTAAATTATATGAAATAATCATATACGTCGAAACAGAACTATCATTACGATCCAATGTAAATGATGGGATGGTTTTTGATTTTAGCAAAGCTGATTATTCTGAAAGTTGCACAGTGGTCGAAATATCCGTTCTAGTGGCACTAAATTCGTAGCTGTAAAATAACGAAGTCTAGTGTTAATTTTTGTATTGAATTGCTTAAAGAATTACTTTCTACAGAACTTGTGCTTTTTTAGAGCTTTACGCGCAATTTTATAAAACATTTATATTTCACGTAACTAATGAAGCAAATTACATAAAATTCACCACAAAATGTAGCACAAAATATGCTCTATAATTAAAACAGATCTTTTACTGAGAACCACGTTCCTATTACGCCCACTTTGACACAACTGTGTTGATATATTTGTGAACCTTTTGGGTACCACGCCCATATTTCACGCCCCTTTTAATATATATGAACCATAATATTATGTTGATACTTTCATGTATGCACTTTAGAGTAATTTCCGAAAGTTGGTCTTATATGGTAGCTATAGCTAATATGGACCGATATTCATAAAATTTTCCACTTTGATTTCTACCTGCATAAAAGTTGTTTGTGTCAAACATAATCACAATACTAGTGTTTATATGGGATTAATACACGTTAAAGTGATTTTCAGCTGATGTGTTTATATGGGAACTATGATTAATTATGGACCGATCTCCATTAGACTTGGCACACATATTAATATTTATATGGAACATATTTGTGGCGGGTTTCATTAAATTATTTGTATATTATAGTCATTTAAACCCCTATTCCGGGAAGACATTTGTATGGGGGTTAGGTGAAATAATGACGCTTTCATAACTAGTTTTAATAGGCTTTGTACTTGCACTAAAGTAATTATTCGTTTCAAATTTTAATTAAGATATCTCTAAAATAGCGACCTGTACTTTGTTCACAAAGGGTGCGTTTGGGAATTTTCCCTCTGTATAAAAAGTGCATTAACAAATAAACTGGCAAGAACGACAGATAATTTAGGACATTTCACAGCAATAATAATCCAAGTTAATAAACGAAAAAAGAATTGGACCGAATACGTTCGAATCCCAATAGTTGCAGTCCAATAAGCTTTTTTCTTTATTACTTTGTGAAATAAAGTTTTAATAAACTAGATAAACATGGGTCACAAAAATTCATTCCTTAATTAATACCTAACTTACATTTTCGAAAAAAACTATAATTTTTAAAATTGGTAATCATCTGCATTAAAAATTACCAAAAACACACAATGAATAAATAGGCGCAATATATGCTATTTTTGACTGCTTTCAGCTGTGCGAATATTGAGAATAAAGCATAAATAAAAATGTTAACTTAATTAGTGAAGTGTTGGTAATCTGTACACCATAAAATATTTATCGATTTAAGGCTTTCAAAATTTGAATTAAATGACACTGGATTAATGATTTCGACACTGTGAGTTGGTTTGAATATATTCCTTAAAATAAAGCAGGCATACCCTCGTAATACTGACATCATTTGGAAATTCTATGATAGCTTATTTAAATGTTTAAAAAATCATACAATGCTCAATGGCTTGAAAAATTTGAAAAACAAATATTATAGAAAATACGAAAATTCCGGTTTATCTATTGATTATGTGAGGTACTCCATATCAAGATCAGTTTACAATTTATAAAATATCCAATGTTAAAATAACTCTTTTTTTAAGGTAAAAAAAAGAGTTAATTTAACATTGGATATTTTATAATGAAATTTGGACATTAAGAATCCTCAAACGATGCAGATACTTGCGATAATTCTCATAAAAAATACGTCAACTTTACAATTATCCGTATTCATTTCCTGCTGCAACCTTAACAAATTGTTCAACATTAGATAAATTGATGGTAATGACAGCTGTACATAATTTAAAATATTCTGTTAAATGTGGACCTGATGATGTCGCAAGCTATGTTATTATAAAATGTTTACATTCTATTATATCTCCAATAACCTACTTATTAAACATATCAATATTTAGTGGTAATTTTCCTGAAGTTTGCAGGAAATCCTACATTATACCTTTGTTTAAATCCGAAAACATATCCAACATATCCAATTATAGAGGCATTGCAAAATTAAGTGTTATTTTAAAGCATTTCGAAAAGATAGTTACTGAAATCCTTTCGCATCAAGTTGTTCGTTATCTCTCCCCACTTCAGAATGGATTTAGAAAAGGATGTTCCACTACTACTGACCTTTTGGAGTTCACAACCTCAGTTATAACTGCATTTGATTCCGGTTTATAGACAGACACAATTCAATATAAATTTTGATAAAGTAAATTACGATCTCCTATTGTTCAAATTGAATAAACTTGGATTTTCTCCTGTTTTTCTTAAATGGATTTCTACATATCTTAGAAATAGATACCAAAGTATATTATTTAGAGAATGTACATCGAAAATCAATCCTGTTCCGCAAGGTAGTCACCTCGGCCCCTTATTATTCCTAATATTTATAAATGGTTTACCAATATACATTAAGAATTCTAGAATATTAATGTATGCTGATAATATAGAGCTGTTGCATAGTTTCAATTATTCCTAACGATGTTCCTCACTCCAATCAGATCTTGCCAATCTTTATGACTGGTGTGTGATGAATCTAATGGATCTGAATTTAATATAGTGTAAATACATGTTGTTCTTCAGAAGAAGTAAAAATAAATTTATTATATAGATACACAATAAATGAATATCAACTTGATCTGATCGAAGAATTTCTTGATCTGGGTGTGCTACTTGATTTTAAACTATCCTTTAATTCCCACGTTTCAAAAATCGTTAATAAGGCAAAAGAAGTTCTAGGTTTCCTCAAGAGTTTGGGAAAGGCAATTTAATGATTCTTCAAAGCAATTATTCACATCTCTCGTAAAACAAATTCTGGAATATGCCTCCGTGGTCTGGAATTCTTAATACGAAGTTTATGTAAAGATAATGCAATTGGTCCAGAAACAATTTCTCTTATTTTGCCTTCGTAATCTTCCATGGAATCCTAATATTCATATTTATGAAATTCAATTACAGCTTATTGATCTCCCTATTTTTGAAATAAGTAGAAAATATATGTATATTTCATGTATTATTAATTTAGTCAAGGGTTCAATTAATTTCGAGTTCCTGCTTCGTAAGATCGAGTTCGTAATCCTAAATCGACCAACTAGAAATTATACTCCTTTAAAGGTCAAATATTTTCGAACCAATTATGCAAACTTTGATCCCATGGGACGTTAATACAATGAAAAATTTTTATCCATATATATTTCTTTCAGTAAATACAATCGGCATTAAGAGGGTTATTTTTAACTTAGTTAAATAATAAGACTTTATTATTGAATGATTATGAAAAGTATTTTATTGTAAATAGCTATTAAGAATAATATGTATTCTAGCCTGTAAGAAATTGTAATTTCATTTTGTATTAAATAAATAAAAAAGAAGGGCTAGAAATATATTGTGGGTTCTAGGAACAAATTAAGGGCCAATTTTCTATATACATAAATATTTAATAATTTTCCTATTTCCAGGGATCATAACATAATAATTAGTTTTTAACTAATTTTTGGCAGTGATGTTTAAAAATCAACTAATTATTTAGCGATCCTTAAACGAAACGTTTTAATACCGATTTTTATATTGATACAGCACAGTAAAATCGTCAATTGCAAGTACTTGGACCAAAACTTTGTTATATAATTTAAAAAAATTGCGAGCACTGGAATAGAAGATTGTCAGAAGGATTTATATTGTTACCACATTTTTGTAATTTAGATTAAGTTTATTCTTTGTTACTGCAGAATGATCTTATATTGCCACTATGATTCGTTTCGAAGAAAGAGGCGGATATTTGATTTTTTAACGATTGTGCTTAAGAACTATAAAAGAGAACGATTCTTCTATTTTATTTAATGATTTTGAAATTAAGTTATTTATACGATTTTCACGAAACTTGAACAAAATTGTATAAAGACTTTAGTATGATTAAATTAAAATATATGATTTTCACGAAACTTGAATAACATTTAGAACATTAGGAACATTTCAAATTATTAAATTAAAAAATAAATAAGAAAACTAATTTGCATTTTATCGTTCTACTTATGACTATATGGTCGCATCTGTTTTTCACTTATTTTTGATATTTTAGGTCTCCTTATTGCCATAATTTTACTAATAATATTAATTATATTTGTTAATCAACCACACCCAGAAAAAGAATTCATTGTGGTGACTTGGCCATGATCTAAGAGTAACATATTATGATTTAATTATAAAGTGTATGCTCATATATAATAAATGTGATTACGATAACCATAAAATGATCTAAATTTATATAAATTTTGATAATTTTATATAATAAAGTTATCAAAAAATTTTTTCATATTACGTTTAAAATTTCTATCATTATTATTATGATCTGATTCTATCACATTATGATCTGAATTTTTCATATTGTGATCCCATTTTTTCATATTATTATTCGGATTTATCATATTATCGTACAAAAAATTTAAGCATTTATCTTAACACGATCAAATATTTTTTTATTTATTGATTATTTTTCATGAATTATTTACTCGTTTCATTATATATTGTGCATAATAATATGAAAATATGATTTTATTAACTAAGTAATATAACATGTATTTATTACTAATATTTTTGAATTATTGCGAAAAAAATAAAACTTGACAAATTATAGTTTTTGTAACAATAATAAAAAGTTGTAAAAAGTTAACATATTATATATTTATAGTTATAGAAATAAAATTTTGTCATATTCTAGGTAAAGATATAATATGCTACAGTCAATCATATTAATTAAGAATATTTACTTGGGGTACACATAATATATAGTAAAACTTGAACATAAGTATTATTATCATGAATATAACACTAATGAAATTAATTATAATTTGTTTCCGATAAACATAATATTATTGCCGTTATAATGCTTCAATCGCTTAACTTTCGTTTTATAAAAGAAGAAATAAATTATGTTTTTTTATTAAAAAAAAAATTATAAATTTTAGATAAATTTTATCTTATAGAAAAAGTGCGATAAGTTTTTCTATTCAAAAATTGTATTTTATAATAAAAAGCTCAAATTTTGTTTAATGATGCTTTAAGATAATTTTTTGTTTAAGATATTTTAGTTACAAAATTTTTGGTTTATATGTTAATATTGGGATATTTAGTTTTGAGGCATGAGATAAACTTTTCTGGCATCACTACCCATAAATCCATATTGTATGGGCTTCTGAATTGAGTGTGTGGTGGTAATATTGAGAGAATTTTAGAATGTGTTAGTAATACAAATATTGCAGTATAAAAATTCTAATTCGTTTTGATTTCGAATATGTCAAATGAATTTATTTAAATTTTGATTAAGAAATGAAAATTATCAAACTCACAAATGTAGAAGATGTTCATCGGCTTTAAACTTTGGATTGCCACTCTGTTGTAGTTGTTTCCTCTTTTTTTTGTTAATTAATACAAAATTTAAAAATTTGTCTTATTTTTCTAAATCTTCATTTTTGGTCACAAATATATTTAATTTATCTCTTTTCTAAACCTTAAGGTCTTAACTTGTATAATCATTGTTCGCAGCAAAGTTTTGTGTAATTTATTATTTATTTCTCTGTTGATACATGCTTATACAGAAATTATTACTTACAAACAAGTGCAATAAAAGAACTACATTGACATACAAGAAAAAAAAAAGAACATATAAACAAGTCCTTTTTACATTGATGTAAAATTTTACACTGTTTTTTGAACCTCATTTATTGTGTAAAATAAAAAATCAAATAATCGTATCATATAGCACATATATTGATATAACTAATGATCCCTACAGTTGGTGCTAATTTAAATATATATTTTTTGTTTAACATATATCCTAGTACTTTAACCTACAACCAAAAATGGTGCTCATAAGGATTGTTAAGGACTGTAGGAATTATCACAAAACTGTTGTTATATAAAAACTATTAGAGTCACCACTGCGAAGAATAAAATACAAATCTACAACTCAGCTGACCACAAACTTCGATAATAATATCTCGTTCGAACATTTCTCTGACAAAACATTCGAGAACAACTATCGTTGGCGATCCGAATATGAGCCCCTCTTTTAATCTCGAAGGTTCGTCTATTGTATTAATGAACCTTTATCGATATCAATTACGAGACGTAAGATATTCGTTAGTGATTCGTTTAAAATAACAAATTTGTGATATCAATGGCAATAATATAGCAATAGTTCCAAAATTATATTTTGCTATGTTGTTTCATTTCCATTTTGTTCCAAATCTAAAATTAAGAGCATTTGGCCAAATTTCAACGTCATGTGGATAAGTCATCAATAGTTTTTCCGCCAATATTATTAATTTTTATATTACCTGAATAACCTGACCTTAGTCCACATCTATTAGTTAAAATTTTTTTGAATTAATCTGCCAAAAAAATATGTATATTAGATATTCAGATATGCTATTTGGCAAATCTATTTAGACAAGTGTCGACATTATTTACAATTTTTCTAAAATTTTATTTCATATTTTTTTTTTAAATTGCATAGAGTTTAATTAACATCATGAATATTAATGTGCAATATTTTAGAATCAAACTCAATGAACTGTGAGGCAAGAATGGGACTTTTGTTTGAAAAGTAACAACAATATTTTTAGACCATTGTAAAATTTTAGAACATATTGACAATGTAACATGATAGCACACCTAGTGAATCTCCTAATTGTCTTAAGCTTTTAATTTAAAATTTGGTATTAAATGGAAATGAAACATGAAATAAAATGGAAAAAACAATAAACTGTTGTATTCGAACTATTGCCAGTGACAATAACCACAAGTCCTTAGCAAAATCGATGTCGAATAATTTTCAACATTTTTTGATATCGAAACCGAATCAGTAAGGAATATTTTTATATTTAGCTATTGATATCGCTAAAGATTCACTATTAATACTTTAACCGAAGCTTCGAGAGCGAAAGATTTGCTATCATAAAGCGAGCAACGTGTGAGCTCAAGGAGCACATTTTTGGATTACCAAAGACAGTTATTTTCGAATGTTTTGTCAGAGAAATGTTCGCTAAATGTTCGAAGGCAATATCATTATCGAAGTTCGTGGTCAACTGGGATCTACTATGCATTTGAGAGTGTGATGATGACGATAATGATGGATACAAAACGAATAAAAAAAAGAAACGAATAAATGAGTGAATGACTGAGCGAACAACCGAATGAATGTTATTTTTCTTATTCCCTGTTTGGTCAATTTAAAATGCGAAACATTATCAACACCCTCGTTAAATTGATGTACACATATATATGTGTGTTTGTATGTGTATATATTAGTAGCAATTGTTTTTTATTTTTATATTCTTTATAGTATTTGTAGCATTGAAATGCTTTTAGTGTTTTAATTTCATGTCCAGCTAGGATCTTTTTTCAACTGTTGGTTTACTATGTATGAGGTGTTTATGTCAGTATGTGTTTATTTGTTGTTTTTATTGGTATTAGTACGATGTTATTTTTATAAGAAATCAAGATTTTGTACCAAACATTCACACCTTCTTTATTGCAGCAATGATTCGTAGTTATTTTATAGATTTTTTCCAATTGCGATGTCATGAATTAGGTGATTTGGTCAGAGTGGAAAAGTAATGTGATGCTTAATTCTAAATTGGAAAAAATATAAAACTAAAATCTTTTTTTATAGTATATTTTTTCCGAGTTTAATTCAACTTCAAGGGGAAATCTTAAACATTATTTGTTTATCAGCTAATGGAGGAATTAAAGCTAAAGTAGTTAATTAGAGGAAATTGAATTGTTTACAGTTTAGTTGCTAAAAGCATTTAAAAATATTTTAATAAAATATTTAAAATTTTACGAAAGAAATTAAACTTTTAAGATTTGTTTACTAATATCAAATTCGAAACTTTTTATAGACTGGACTAAACAATGCACAATGGGAAATTTTGTCAGTGAGAATATTTTCATAATATTAGTTAATATGGGCTAAATCAATTTACAAATTATTTGCCAAGGACCGGAAGTTCATCTCTCCGAATCAGAAAATTGCTTTAAAAGGGCATCGATTAGTTAAAGTATATTTCTGCATATTTTATTGAAAATGCATGTTTTTGCATATTTTGCAATAAAAGCATATTTTTGTGTAATATTTTGTAAAAAATTGCAATTTAAAATAATTTTTTGTGTAGAAAAAAAAAAAATCTGTGAACTTTTTATATAGCGACTTAAATCTATTTTTCAAAATTTTCAAAAATTTTGAAAAATACTATAGGAGAGTTAATTTTTGGTAAGCTATATTTCAAAAACTAACAATCACAGAAGGACCTTGACTATCGTAAGCGATGCGCCATCAAATTTATCGAGTTAAGATGTCAAAATTCCGCAAAATAAATAATTAAGTTTTCTCTTATTTACAAAAACTTTCGGTATAAATTTATTGCAATTTTAACATTGAAGGTGATATGCGCATAAATGTCAATTGAGAACATATTTATTTTTAATGAAATCGTCAAATATATTCATACATGAGAACTGAACAAGTCATGATTTTAGCATTGTTTTGTCATTGAAAAGAAGTATTTAGTGCTGATAAAGAGCCGCAGATGTTCTTTTTTGTTAACCCATGGTTGTTATTGGTAGGATGTTCTTCTTTTATGCTTCTTGCTCACTGCTTTTTAAGTACTTTTCTTAAAACTATTTTTTTTTAATAAAAATTCTGTTTTAACCTTATTTAAAGACATTAAAAATACTTTTAAATTTGTAAAATTTTAATTTTGCTAGAAATTATTAACCATTTTTCTTGATAAAAATATATTGTTTTTTGTCAGTTTTTTTAGAAGTAATTATTAATAACTTCCAAAAAAGCACAAAATATAGACTTGGTGTTAAAGTGGTGAAAATGTTCTTTTTTGGAACCACTTTTTTTGCTTCTAGCGTCTAAAACACACTTTTTAAGTGCATGAACCTCCTGTCCCTGGTAATTTGAGTTCTATTGAAATTTAAGTTCTATTGAAACATGTAAGAAAAGCATCCTGCACATTTGTGTATGTACATCAAAATTCAGGAAAGGGTCTATATGATTTATGTAGTTTAGGATGGTTTCTTGAAGTGGGCTCTATTTGAGAGCTATGGTCAACTTAACTTCAACCGATCTTGACAATATTTGTGCACTGTAGTTTCTACTTGTATAAAATTTATTTGTGTCAAATATTGACTTCGTACTAACATTAAAATGAGACTTGTATATGCTATAGTGATTTCCCGAAGCTATTATCTGTTATGCACTAATCTTTATGAAATTTGTCTCAAAGAATTATACTGATATAAATTTCTACATTTAGTTAAAATATTGTTACATTTAGTAATGCACTTATGATAAACCCCTATTTTGGGAGAAAATTTTTATGGGGGCTAGGTGAAATAATGAACTTTTTAACCAATTTCAATAGGCTTGATTCTTGTATTAAAGAACTAATATATATCCCTAATTTCACCATATTATCTTCAGAATTGTGACCTACACTTTGTGCACAAGGTTTACATGGACAGCCAGCCAGACAGATGGGAAGACTGACATCCATGAATAAATCAAAAAATGATTCTGAGTCGATTGGTATACTTTAATATTTTTTTCTATGCGTTACAAACATCAGCTTTATGATACGCTTTATGATACGAATCGCCTATGGTGGTGTAGAGTATAAAAATTATAATATTTGGAGGAACGACAGTTGGAACATAAAAGCCCTTGGCTTAAAGTATTAGTGCAAATATTTTAATTAATTTAAACCATGATAGTAGAACGCTTTAAAAGTTCATTTTCGAAAATACAGCTGGACGCAATTATTATGACTACTATATAATTTGATAATGATCTGTGGTAAATGGTGCATTATTTACTGTTTTTCATTATAATGGATTAACTTGATTCTGAGATATTATTTAAAACGTTTTAATTAGTAATAAAATTTAATGTAAATAAGCTTTTTTGAAGTAGTTTAATTTAAAAAATAAAATATTTATTTAGATAGATGGATAGATAGATAGATAGATAGATAGTTAGATAGATAGAGAAGGTTGATGTGATACTTTTATTGTATCACATCTCCACCCAGAGATCAATGTCGATCCATTGTGAGCCCCTTCAATATTAAGAGATATAAGAAAAAGAAAACATAAATAATTAGGACAAAGAAACAAAAAATACGTAGACACCAAATCATTTTTACTAATAACTCAGAAATCAATTTTGTGATCATGCTGAAAATCTTCAAAACTATTACGGTTGTACTAGTGAATCACATATATGTTTGCCATGTTACTTTAAATCATTTCAGTGGTATAATTATGTCCGTCCATATGTCTAGCTTAAAGAAAATATTTATGCACAGATATTCGAAAATAAAATTTTAAAACCCCAATTCAAAGGATATTAATCCTTCATTTTATATTGATTTACGCATGGAGGTAAAGGAAGCAGTGTTGCCAGTTTAGCCTTTTTATATTGCTTTTAGCCTCAAAACTTTCATTTTATCTTCTAGCTTTTTTTGATTTTTAAAATTTCCTTAGAAAGGCTAAAATGTTAGTATTTGATCAACGAAGAAATAACTTCTTATTGGCTATTACTTATTTTATATTAACAAAATCATACATTTGATATAAATTATATACATTTAATAAAAAATTTCGCCTTCGACGCTCCATTTTACAATTTAAAAGCGCCTTAACTAAATTTTGTGGAGTTATTAAGTCGATTATAATTATTTTTTTAATATACTTCATCCACCATGAAAATAATTTATGAAAATAATTTAGAATAATTCTTATTAATACGAAAAATTACCTAAAATTTGAAAATACTTAATAAAAAATAAATTATAGTTCAAAATGAAACAAAATCACTTATATAACTTTGGGAGATTTTTCGTATGAATTTGAATTATATAAATTTGTATAGGATTTTTTTTTTGCGATTTTTCATTGAGTTACTTTACTGGGTGTTATTTAAAAATATCAAAAACTGATGAGAACGAGAAAAAATAAGGTTTTAAATTTAAAAAAAAAACTTTTTTTACCTATTTTTGGGACATTTAACCTTTTTTGATCGTTTTTCGATTTACCCTCTTTTTCTCATCTTCTGGCAACACTGAAAGGGAGCAATAATTATGGATTCCATTAATTTTTTTTTTCGAACAAAATATTTGATTGTAATTTGTACAGGAATTTTAACCACGCTTATATTGTTTTTGAAATTTATGACTAAAAATAAAATCTTCGCAAAGTTATCCATTCAAAATGATATAAATTGAATTCTACAAAGTGTAAGATGCAAAAATAATAATTTTCAAAATATGCCAGCTCTTTGTTCAAAAAATTTTTATTTCAAATGCACTTAATTTAGCGAATATTTTAGAATAGTTATTATATTTGTAATTTTGCACTATTTTCACACAATACTTCGTGATATGTTAACTTAACAGTAAATTAAAAATTTTATAAAATTTCAAAAATAATTATCATCAGCTCGTATTCTGACATTTCCCACAGTGCGATGTCTTATCTTAAAATTAAAAATTTTTCTTTTGTAAATCTTGGTGCAAATAAAATCTCCAAAAATTATTTGTTTTATATTCCCAAGCTTGTTTCCAATTGTTTTGATGTGTATTTCAGTTGTTTAAAAAAGAAAATATATTTTCTCATAAATTTCTTCTTTGTGATTTATCAATATTTATGCATTTTTAATATCAAAAATTCTAATTTTGAACATGAAATATTTATTGTATTTCTCTCTCCATCTCTGTGTCTCCTGATGATATACTTTGAAGACTATATTTAATCTATTTAAATGTAACGGACTTCTATTTTAGACAATTAATCTGACAACACAGTATAAACAATTTTCAAGTTTAAGTTCAAGGTTTTTTAACACTCGTTTCTTTCACCCTCTAGGGACGTATGATTAATTGAAAAATTATAAAATTAAACAAACAATCTCGCTAGTGGTTTATTGCAATTAAAAGCCCCCAATTATAATTTCCAAGAATTACTTAATTTTATTAAATCATTCCAAGTGCAAAAATAAACAACTCTTTACATTTAAAAGTATACAAAAAATAAAACAAAAAAAAGGAATTGATAAATTTCTTTTAACAACTGGTATAATCGAAATTGTTTTTTTTTTTGTAAGACAAAAATCTTTACTTCTTCTTTATTTTTTTGTTGTTTTTATTATTTTATACCCTTCACTACAGGTGTAAAGGGGGGCATATATACGTTTGTCATTCCGTTTGTAATTTCCATAATTTTCGGTGGAGAGCAAAAACTTTGTATTTTTTGGATCTTTTTAAGAAATGATGTCGGTAGGCCGATGTCCGTCCGTTTGTCGGCTGAAATGCCGTTTGTGAAGCCCACCGATATATATATATATATATATATATATATATATGTATATATATATATATATATATATATATATATCAAACGATCTGAAATCTTTTCGAGAATTTAGTTTGAAATTCAGCAAGATAGGTTCAAAAAACGGCGGAGATATGTAAATAAAAACGATTTTTTAACCGGTTTTCGATTTTCGGAAACCTCTATATAAGCTAAGAATCTCGCTTAGGCGTCGAAGATTTGTAAATTTTTTCTGAATTTTTATGCTAAAAAAATGAACTAAATCGGCTCAATAACAACCAAAAATTCCGGTTTTTTGAAGACATCGGTCCATAAACAATCTAGTTATAGGCAAAAATCTGAAAAAAATTATTAAAAATATACACACATAAGCATATATAAAAAGTATTGCTATGACGTTAAGTGTTGTTGTTTTTTATATAACCAAGCAGTAGTTGTAGATTGTATATATATATATATATATATAGATATTTATATATATATATATATATATATATATAGATATTTATATATATATATATATATATATATATATATATATATATATATATATATATATATATAGATATATATATATATTTATATATATATATATATATATATATATATATATATATATATAATAATTTTTTATGTATGTTTGGACGTTTTTTAGTTGGAAATAGTAGCATTACAATGACTCAGTGTTGTTTTTTGTATAAGAATGTATCTACCAGTGTTGCCAGTTTAGCATTTTTAAGGCTAAAGCTAGCCTTTTTAATTTGCTTTTAGCCTCAAAATTTTCCTTTTAGCTTCTAGATTGTTTTCAAGCCTTCTTTGACTCTTAAAACTGCCTTAAAAATGCTAAAATATTAGCATTTTAGCAACGAAGAATATAATTTATTTTTTGTTAATACTACTTTTATTTTTACAGAATCATCAATTTAATAATCTTTGTGTATTTATTCGCACAAAAAAATCTATATTATTTACATTTGACAAAAAAGTTCGCCTGCGGCATTTCTCCAAATCCAAAATAACTCCTAATTAATTTTATGAACTTACTGTATCGATTATTATAATTATTTTCAATATAATTAAAAGAAAAAAAATCTTATAAATGTGAAATATCACACAAAAATTTGGAAATACTTAATCAGAATGGAATTATAGTCTAAAAATTATGAAAAACAATTCAAAATATTAAATAATTTTTTATATGAAATATAACCAAAGTTTGTAGTGAAATTTTTTGAGTGATTTTTTATCGGGTTATTTTGCTGGCAGCAATATCTTAAAAAAAGTAAAAATTAATGGAACGCGAAAAAGTTAATTTTCTAGATAAAAAAATGTAATTTTTTTCTCGTCTTATTTTTTGGAGCATTTTGCCTTTTTTAATTTCATTTTAGCCTTTATTTTCTCACCTCCAGGCAACACTGGTATCTATATATATATGTAAACATATTCATATAAATTTCATAGCAATCCGAAGCTCTTGTCAGTGTTTTCGTTTTTTTTTTTTAAGGAAGCAACGCTTGCTATGATAATTTAATTTTTGTAATTTTTTACAATTTTGTAGTTTGGAAAAAGATATGGATTATTTTTTTAAGTGTAAATGTGAAAATATGAAAGCATACTTTAAGGCATAAATTTTATTATTTTGTTTGTGAAGTGGTGAAGGGAATAAAAGATTCGGCACAGCCCAATATATAGCACTTTAACTTGTTTCATTTTGAGAATTTTTATCTGGACGAGTGCGAGAGTTTTAATAAATATTGTTATTGGTAATATTTTATGCAATTTTCCTACGTGTTTTGCCTTAAGCTGTTTATGATTTCAATTTTATTGGTGGGTTAATAAAGTTTTGTTTTTGTATTTTTTTATTTCTACTGATTTTCGTTTTATATTCTTTGTATTGAGTTTTATTCATTTACTCATTTTTTTATTGTTTCTTCTACACAACTCTTGTTGTTTGCCGGAAAATTGTTGTGCAAGAAAACTTTCTAAAAGATTTTAATTCAAATTTACTTTATTTTTTACTTTTATTACTCGTTGTCGCTCTTGAACAAAATTTACATAAATAGCGAAAAGAAAATATTTAATATTAACTCACACAGCTTTTGCTGTGTTTTTGTGAGTGTGAGAATACGTGTGTTTCTGAAACGCCTGTAATTTTCCGGTGTAAGTACAAGCAATATTTAAGCTTTAAATACGTTGCCAATAACCTTTTATCAAAAAAAAAAAAAAAAAAAAGAAATAAAAAAATAAAGTGAAAAAATTTAACAATTGTTTGAATATTTCTCTATACGCTTCTGTATTTAGAAGTTTAAATAGAGGGTGTGCATACTAAAAGGTAGGAAAATTGTTACACTGAAAGAAAATTAATTAAGTAAAATTTTGAATAAGGTGTGCATTAAGAACTTAACAACTTTTACTGCTATTAATTTTAAAGATTTTTCTTAATCGCAATATTTAAGAACAGATTAAATGATTAAAATTCGTTGGTTTTCCATTTGCAGAAGGCAGTCAAGAAAAATGTACAGAAACATATTTTAAGTTTTTATTTTGGCGTTATAAGAAGATCTCAATTGAGTGTATTCTGACTAATGAATTATATTTCAAGGTAATAAAAAATCTTAATAAAGAATTGGCGAAGGAGACGAAACTTAGGTTAGAAAATGAAAAAATCACAACAATAAATTTCAAGGTCAAAAAGTGGAGAAACTCGTGAGAGGTATGTTAAATATGTTCGGCCGTGCAATAGCACATTGTGTTTTTTTTTCAAAATCCAATCAACGAAAAACTACAAAGAGACTTTTGTCAAAATAAGCTAAGAAATTTTTAAAAAATAATGCTAAGAAGAAGTCTGATCTTCAGCATGATCCTCAATAAATAAAAACTAATAATTTTTTAGTGTTTTGCATTAGATTGTAAAACATACGTTATTGCTGAATTTTTAATAATAAAATAATCGGTAAATTTGTAATGAATAGTATCGTTCTAAAAAGCAATATAAATTTACATAACAAAATAAAATAAACAGTAAAATGGTGCTCAATAGTATCGATCTAAAAAGTAATAAAAAATTGCAAAACAGATTGTCGTATGACAAGTTTTCTCTAAATGCCACAGGATGTGTGATTGTTTTGTTGTTTTACTCAAATAATAATTTGAAAAAGTGATATAGGAAGACAATATTAATCCTACCATAAAAACAATGTATTTAGTATTTTGTGGTCTGATTTAGATTTTTGTCGTTACAGTAGATGCACCTGGAGATGGTACACTATGGATAATGTTATCTTTGTCTTACAAAATATTTGCTATTTAATAGCCCAGAATTGTGTTACTCAGAAAGAAATTGCAGCCAAGTCGAAAGTAGATTTAAGTATGCAATTATTTTAAAATAATTCTAATTATAACGTATACAATAAAATGATTTTGTTTTAAAATTTTTTGCTTATCTCGTAAAATACGAAGGCGGATCAATAAGTCCATGACTTTTGAACTTCCCTCGTAGTTATATGAAATGCAACAATATTCCCATCAGGTATCACTTGCTAATAGACTACTGTCAAATTTTGAGCAAGTGTCGTCATTTGCTTTGCGTTTAACAGCTGTTCAAAACATATAATGGAACATTAATTTTTGCGAAAAAAAAAACTGCCAATCAAACCAAGGAAAAGCTCGATAAATACTATGGGGACTCTGAATCATCGATTTCAATGGTAAAAAAGTGGTTTACTGACTTTCGTTGTGGTCGCACAAGTACAAATGACCGATTTAATGAGGATTTGAAAAGAAACGACCCCATGTGGCCAAGAAGAAAGTTCTTTTTTATCAAGATAATGCACGGGTGCACACGTGTTCATTCTCAGTGGTAAAACTCTACGAATTGGGCTACGAATTGGTATCTCATTCGCCATATTCTCCGGATTTAGTCCCTAGTGACTATTTCCTATTTCCAAACCTAAAAAAATGGCTCGGTGGAAAGAGATTCAGCTCCAACAATGAAATTATTGAGCAAGCAAATGATTATTTTAAGGACCTCGAAAAATTCTGTTTTTTACGCAAAGTAAATGACGACACTTGCTCAAAATTTGACAGTGGTACTTGATGGGAATAGTATTGCATTTGAAATAACTACGAGTGAAGTTTGAAAAGTCACGGACTTATTGATCCCTACCTTTATTTTTAATATTAAATTTTTAATATAAAAGTGTTACATTTAGAATAATGTGGAGTATTTCCTATAAAAAAGTTGGGCCTACTTTCTATTATAGAACGATCTCTATAAAAAATATCTATAAAAAAAGTATTGAATCTTTATATGATATTTTATTTAGAACAGTCGCGGATCCAGCTGAAGATTTTGATGAGGAAAACAGAATACTTTTCTTAATCGTTTCCTTAAATTTTATGCTTCATTCTTTTAAACATTTTCATTTTGGGAGGGAAATTTCCCTTTTTTCAAAAATTCATAAAGTTTGAAAACTTCATTGTTTTTTTTTTAACTTGCAAAAGATAATGACATGAGTTTTTGTATGTGATTACTAATTTCGTTGTTTAATCCAGGAAACAAATTTGGAAGAAGGAGTGTAAAAAGTACATACTATATATTGAGAAGTTAGATCAATGTTTTGTGAAATTACGAAATTTATGTTTTCAGAGTCATTAACTAGCAGACGTAAGAATATGTTCTTTAAAAACCATATTGATAACTTCAAGAAAATCATATAGTAACAATATAGATTTGTAAGTATTTTAAAAATTTGAGTATCAGATGTGTACTATTTGCACCACATAAACCACAAACTCAACTGTGTAAACTTTCATCATAATCAGCTTTAAAAATTCCCAAAACACCCCTCCAAATTGTTAGTTATGCTCAAAAAACCTTCTTCAATAGGTTGCTACATAAATGTATTCCTAATTCTGTTTTCATTTTATTAAATTTGTGCTTTTTATCCTTTTTTGGGAGTAAGTGATGACTCTTGCGAAGACCATTTATTTAAACAATTTAAATATTTAAGGATCAATAATACAAAGTCATTTCTTGTTTAAAACAATATTAAAGAAATTTAACGTAGTCAAAAATATTAAAAATTGTAATTATATACATTAAAGAGATTAAGTTGTGAATCGATAATTACTCCTTGGTGAAAACGTTTCCTTTTTTATAGGTTACCTTAAATATTATGAACTATATTCATATCCATACTTCTATTTTGTTCTTAGAAAACAGGACAGCTGGACCGATAGTACTTCATCCACCATTTTTATATTTTATATTTTTTAAATATGAAACATTGATCTCAAATTGAGTATGATGTAAAATTAAACTTCTTCTCGAATGTCAAATGATTGAAAATAAACAAAGAACTTCGTAAACAAAAAGAGAACTTTATTCCTAAATTAAAGAATGTATTCATTTGAAAAAACGTTTCCAATCAAATTCTTAAATATATTCAAACACTCAAAATTAGTAAAAAACTAAAAAAACAAAATAAGTAGGAATTCTGAGAACACTTTCTGACCATATAATGTATATATATTAACTAGTTTAAAGTATATATATATATATATATATATATATATATATTAAAAAATTAATCAAATCTTATATTTATATATAATTCATCAAAAAGTTTTACTATGTATATTTTTCAAAATTTTGTTTTGTGTGTAGGTTTATAGTTATTTTAAAAATATTTCCAGCAAAAAGTTTTTGGTTCTCGGTAATGGCAACCACTTATTAAAGTACTTTCTTGGTAATAAGGCATCATTGTTATTTGCCTACTCTATATTACATAAATAAGTACTTAGCAGTATAATTACACAGTAATATTGGAATAACGTGGACCAGTTGGCTTGAGCGCTGGATTAGCGATAAGTGGGTTATTATTTGAACCCTTTTCTGATGCTGTTAGTTTTTTTTTACAAAATGTCTAAAAAGATTTACATAGAATATATATATATATATATATATATATATATATATATATATATATATATATATATACATAGAAGATTAAGTACGAGATAATGTACTGAGTAAGTCGTTAGTCATTAAAAATGAATGGTTAATTTGTGACCGAGTTCAAATCTCACTGACCTCAATTTTTTTTTTAATTTTTTTTAGGTACATATTTTTGGGTACACCCAGAGTCTAAAAATAACTACTTAATTTTGTGGACAACTCGAACAGAAATACTTAGACAAAAAATAATTAGTTTATTTTTGCTTCCAATTATACCTGCTAGCTTACCAGGAAAGCAAAGTTTTTGCTGGAACATAAGATATTGAGCAATATTTTTTAAATATCTTCTTTTTAAAATGAGCTTATTTTTTGGTGTAAGAATTAGTTGAAAGTAATGTTTTATATCAAAATGAGAAAACTTCATTTTTCAAATATTATTTATAAATTTTAGAATAATTAGATATTTAGTTTTGTATTCAAATAAGAAATTATCACTTATTAAATTTCTTTTCTCAAATAATCTTCAGTTATCAATACAAACTTAAAATTAATTTGGTCAAAAACGTAAATATTTAAAGATTTTGACTTATTGTTTAATTATTAAACAAAAACTATTGTGGGTCGCTACTTAATTAATTTATTTTCTTTGTTCGAACGTTTATAATTATTTGCATTAGTATATGTGGCAAAGGCGATATAATTCTTACAATAAAATTAGGTTTTGTCTTCTTAAATAAGTGTGTGAGATAACTTTTCATTTTTTTTATTCCTATTATCCTACCCTCTTTTTCCTTTTGCTCAAATTTTTTTAACTCTTAAATGCGCAAGTTTTTATTATTGAGCAAACTTTTTTTTTGGCATGAAATTGATATAAGAATAAGAAAATCATAATAATTCCATCTTTTTTAAATTTTTAATATATTTTTTTAAATAAATTTAATGACTTATTATGAACCACTCATATACTAAACAATAACCTTTCATAGATATGAAATATTTTTGGATTTAATAATATTTTAAACCTGTATTATGCGATTAAAATAATATGACAGAAGAAATGGTAAAGGTAAAATTCTCTCCATCTGACATCACTGCATATAAGACCTATAATAATCTAGGGCTTCACCGACCATATATGGTTAATATTTTTATGTAATTAATATAAAATTTTAAGCCCAAAACGAAGTTTGTTAATTTTTATATGTGACGTTTTTCAGTTTCTGTCAAAGAAATTATTTTTTTTAAGTGTATCGTACTTCTTGTACTAGATTAACGGCCGTATTCAAAAAAAAAGCTTAAAGCAGACTTATAAAGTATTGTTAGACAAAATTTGATAAAAATCTATTCGACAACAAATTTTAGCTTAAAATACATTTTGTAAACTATTGTTAATTGAAAAAAATTAAAGTAGCTTTGCTTTAAATCTATTTTAAAGGTTTTTGGTTTAGAATTTGTCCATGAAAAAACGAAAATTGTAGCTTATTCTTAACTTTAGGACAAAACCAACTATTTTTTTTTAATTTAGAATGTATCCAGAAGAGTATATTACACACCTGGCTGATATTGTTTGCCACATATGGTTAATTTATTATTTACTTATTTATTTATTTATTTATTTATTATTTTCAGTCTATAGATATAATATTACCCATACAGACATCAATCATAATTTAATATACATAATTAAATTAATTACTTAAACAAACTGTTTAACATATTTTTAAATTTAAGATTTCATATGCTGAAGTCTAATTCATTAGAATATTAATTGAATAATTTCATAGCTTTTATTAAAGGTTCATTCAAAGCATATGCTGTTCTATGAATATCTATATAAGAGCAATAATTATTTTGCCTTAGAATCTACAGTTTTATGGTATGAAGCAAATCAGAATAATCAATTAAGCCACAAATTATAGCATATAGAAAATATACAGAAGAAATTTTACGTGTTTTTCTAAAGTTTTTATGGAAATCAAGGCACACTTATCAATGAAAGAACAAACTTTATAAATTTTACTCGAATTTTTTCAATTCTCTTTATATGTAACTGAGTACTAGGGCTCCATATAAACGAAGCATATTCTAATCTAGATCTCACAAAGAATGTATATAGAACGTTTTTTGTGTAATAATCAAAATTATTAGAATTACGGCATAAAAAACTTAACATTGAATAAGCTTTAGGTATAATATAATTTAAGTGATTATTAAATGATAATTTTTTATCAAATAATATCCCTAAATCTGAAATTCAATCCACGGATGAAAGTAAATGTTGATGTATTCTATATCGAGATATAACAGTGTTAAAACATCTATGATAAGTCATAGAAAAACATTTGTTTAAATTAAAAGGTAAACCATTGGCGACTGACTAAGAACTCACCTTTCTAAATCCTCCTGGATATTAAAAACGTCATTGGAGTTAGAAATTGTTTTAAAAATTTTTAAATCTTCAGCATACAATAAGTAATGAGTATTTTTGAAACATAGGTCAATGTCGTTAATGAATAGATTTAATAAAAAAGGACCCAAATTACTACCTTGTGGAATACTAGAAATAGGAATAAATGATATAAAACAAATAACATCAGAAGAAACTATGGATTATCTAGACGAAAAGTAATAACGAAACCAAGATAGCTTTTGGGAATGAACGCCCAATTTATATAATTTTAAAAATAAAAGTTTATGTGGTACTCAGTCCAATGCTTTGGCAAAGTCCGTATAAATCGCATCATCGGTCTTCTAAGCTATCAACATTATACTTGGTAAAAACAGTGAAATTAGTACAGGTTGATCTTTCAGTCGTAAATCCATGTTGAGATAATCAAATATTACGCTGAAGAAAAGCTTATGATGAACAATATGTTCAAGAAATTTTGAAATATTGGTTAATTTGGAAATTGGTATATAATGAATGACATTTATATCACCAGTCTTATATATATATTTATTTTAAATTACAATTTTTAATATAAACCGAAAAAAAATGTGTATCTCGGTATACTTGGATTAGGAGACCATTCGATTGCATATACTCTAACCTGATGTCCACAGTTGTTTTTTTGTCGTTTGCCGTTTTTCCTTTACGTCAAAGCAAAATTAATTAGAGAAACTCATTTTACAAAGTAAACACACTTTGTAGAATAAATTTCTCTTAATTCAATGTACCAGTTTCGCTTCAAATATTGCAATTTGTAAAAATAATAAAATGACAATAAATATAAATAAATAAAATAATTTATAAAATTATGTTGCTAATTTTATCACAAGATATTCGCCATTCGAATACCTATAATTCTAACTAACAAAAATTTAAAAAAACGCTGATTATTTGTATTAAAGACTTGCACAGTTACACTCAAACTACAGTAATTTCTTTGTCTGCCAATTTGAATGCGTATTGATGAGTATTTTTGTTATTAGTTGGTATTGTTATTCTTTTTAGTAGATTAGGTGTGAATAAATAAAGAACGAATAAGATGAACATAATTGTTTTACTATTATTCGCTGAAACAGATAAAATGGATATATAAGCTTATACTATTAGTACTTGTTATATGTTGATAAAATGTATTATTATGTATTAGGAAAATGCAGACATTAAAATGATTAAATTATTAAATTAAAACAATATTAAAAGTTTTTAGTTAACAAAATAATTCAGTATTTTAAGTTTTAAAAAAATAAAAACAAAATAGGAATTTCATCATTAGTATATAAAAAAACAAATTAAAATTTAAATATGAATATGGATACATTCATTAGCATTAGTCTCGAAGAGTCTTTTAGCGCATTATCTAATACTAATGAGTATGGGTCGATATCAGAAATAATCCATTTTGTTAAAACATCCACACATGCCTTTTTGGGCTCCTGATTCGGTTCAATAAGTTCATCTTTTTAACAATGCACAGCAATTATGCTTGTTTAACTTTCATAGCGCGTTTTGATTATACATTCTTACAAATTCTGCAAGCATTAAAATTCGTTAATACACTATCATTTTCATCTTTTATAAGACAAAAACATTCTCATCAATATTATTCATTATTAAATACAAATTTTATCAAAAAAATTCATTTATTCACACACTGCCAATAATAACTTATATGTTTACTTATTTTACCAACAGGTACTCTAAAATACTAGTAGTACAACAGTTACTTTGAAAAAAAAAAAAAACAAATAAATTTCTCACTCAAATCTAAACCAGAAATAACTCTAAGAGTTTTTATGAATATAGTGAGTATGAGTACCACATCAGTAATACTCATTTTCTCATTTATACTAATACTCCCAATACTCACAAGTATTTATTTGCCATATTTGTTTTGAGTATACTTTCAGTTCTACTCTTGTATGTCTTTAATTTGTACAGCTCATAATTTATACATCAGGCATATAGTTAAGCTAAAGACTGAAATTTATTTTCCGATAAATCCGTTTTTTTTTATTCAAAAGTTTTAAAAATAAGAATTGAAATTCAATAGGCTAAAATATTTTTTAACTATTTTATATTTAAAAATTCAAATGCATATTTCTTTTGTGAATATGGCCGTAAATTTTGAGAAGGTGTATCTACCTACTTATGATCCATTTTTTTGTGGCCCTGGGAATTTCTTTACCATTTTATTCCACTTTTTCTTTTTTCTTTTTCTATTGCTGTAGTTGTTGCCGCTGTTTATAACGTTAAATTCTTTTAATTTTAATTTTACTTTTGTTATTATTTTATTCTTATTTTTATATCCTTCCATCATATATAGATGATGAGGGTAATTTCAAATTAAGTAGAGAGTTTGTAATGTTTTAAAATAAATGTATGTATATGCTTATAATAAATACTATACTTCATGATATTTTGTCCCATAAAACAAGTGAAATTTTTATGATTTTTTTTTCAGCTGTCATAATATGATTTAAGATAGTTGAAAATTAAGATTTTAGATAAAAAGATTAAAGTCTTTCAAATAATTTATATAATAAAATAGTTGAGGAAAAGTAGAGATAAAAATTTATTTTAGTCATTAACTGGATATTGAGAAAGTTGGTTTACTTTAGCTATGTTTTAAAAAAGGAACTGTAGTGTGCTTTAAATAGGCTTTTACCCATATTTTGTATCTTGTTTTATTTTTATTGCTTTTACTTTAATCTCTTTATATATTAGCTGTCAATAGTGTTGCTTCTTTTTTTTTTGAACTTTGTAACTGTAGAAATTTGTATTTTTTGCTGCCCTTATCTTCGTTATTATTATGTTGCTGTGAGCTTTGAACTGTTTGTTCGCGCTAAATATTTAAAGAATTGTTTTTTTTTCTACTTCAGAGCTATTAAATGAAAGCTACAAACAAACATATTAATTTTACCCACCAACCAATCATCCAACCAAAAAATTAAATAGCAATACAAAGACCTTCAGACTAGTAAAAAATTTACTAGCTGGAGGCTTTAAAACTGTAAAAAAAGATTCTCTTAGGACAAACATGAAAATAAATGAAATCTCTGGTGTCTGTTGTATTAAAGCTTATTTTTTCCATTTTATTTAAAATTTTTAATAATCTTATCAACGTATTGTTTTTGTCATTACCTGGACCTGCATTAATTTTTTCTTCTTAATTTTTGCAATTGTCAAAAAATTTCTTTTAGAAATTTGTTTAGTTTTTGACGTCACCTCGTCTTAATTGTTTTAACAAAATTTTTGTTCATATTGTGTTTAGAGTTCGCTTTGCTTTTACTGTTTTATTTTAAAACTGATTATAAAAGTTATATTCCCAGAATATTTAATACCAATTAAAATATGATAAACAAAAAGTTTTCTAATTAAATTAATCTCCTAAGAAAATTTAAATTGACAATTATAATATTTCCTGAAAGATATTTTTTATATTTTATTTATGGTCATAATAGAAAAGGTAAAAATGAAATAAAAATGATAATTAAAATATTTTGGTGAGCTTAATCTTATAAAAAAAATTTTAATTACTTAGAATAAATTAAAATTTTAGAACTACACTCTACTACAGTGTGAGTTTTACTTTTTTAATCAATGGGTTGTAGATTGAATTATTATTAAAAAAAGAAAAAAAAAAAAAAACATTTCGAGTTTAGTTTCTGCTTTAAGTATTTTGCTGCTCCATAAATTTAAAGTATATATATATATATATATATATGTATGTATTTTATTAATTTATTTATTTTCTTGTTTCGATATTATCAGCTTAAATGTAAATTTACTTCATCTTTTGATTTGTTAAAATTTTCATTTTATCGCAGACGTGCGTGCAAAAGAGATTTATTGTTAAACTCTTATACCGAATTTTAACAGGATTCATCCTTGGACTATAGACCTGACATGTATCAATTTCAATGAATTATTTTCAAAACTATAATCTCTACTTTCATTACAAGATTTACATGGATGGAAAGACAGACAGACATCATAAAATCGACTCAGAATATGATTCTAAGTTGATCCGTATATATTAAGGTGGATCTTAGACCAATATTTTTAGGTTTTATAAACACCTATACAAACAAATAATATTACTCTGTCCCTTGCAACAATGTGAACTACACTGTGTAGAAAGAAAGATATTTATATTTCTTTTAGTTGTAGGACAAAATCTTGGCTTACCTTTATCTTTTAGATATAGAGACGGGAAACCTTTGAGTTGGGAGTCTATGAGTCTGTAACTCATTTCTCATGCTTTAGATTAACTTGAACAACTTCGCGTCATCATTACCGTCCATAGGGATATGGGATTCTGCATCTTCAGTTACTAAAATATTGTTGGTTGTCGCTACTTAACTTGAATAATGGAAATTCTGAGTTTAAAACTTAAACTATTCCATACATCACATCTAAATAATGCATTGGAAAAGAAAATACTTAGAGAAATATTTAATTATCATGTATCCTCGGTGAACTTCGCCAGAGGAATATTTTTTGGTTAGTACCTGCTGCATAATATGGCACCTCATTCTGTTACCTCATGAGTTAATTAGCCAGTTTTTTCATTGAATAATAATACGAGAAGATTATCCTTAACAACCAAGTTAAAATGTCACTTTGCGGATATTTTTTTTGCAAGGAGCAGTAGTCTTTGATCTTCTTGTTATGCCTGCGAAATAGTGGATTGAGAGTCCTTAAACTTAATCTCAATAAAAGAATATCTAATTAGGATTATCTATATCTAATTAGGATTACTAGTATACAGAAACCTACCACAAAAATAATTTTTTGAGCAAAATTTAAAATTTTGTGCTATTAAAGACTTTTTTAATTGATTTCTGATATTCTCAAGAAAGCTAGAATGAATGTTATGTTATTTCCCTATTAATATTTTTCCTTGCGGCAGAATATTGTTTAAAATCATTTTTATTTTGTTTTTATATTTCTAGTTTTTTAGATTTTAATTTCTCTTAACTGAATTTCTTAATAATTTTAAATTAAAAATTTTCTTTTACCTAAACCATTTGTAATATTCTATAAAAAATTATAGCCAACACTTTAAACTTTCACTATCATTTTAACGGTCGAATTAACTTGATATTTTTGCTATAAAACACATGCTCAAAACTTTTACACTCTGCTTTGTATTTGTCAGATTTAGTTTGAAGAGCGCTTTAGAAAGCTAAACGAAAAATTCTGTTTTGCCTGCATTTGAAAAAAAACTACAAAGTTTTCAATACAAGATCTTTTTTCCAAATATTTTTTTTTGCTCTAAAAAATTAAAGTAAAGTAAACTATCAAAAAAGAAAAAAAGTCAGCTTGTAGCACGTTCAGTCATTGCTACAAAGTCAAGTTTATATATATTTTTTAAACTAAAACTAAAAATAACTAAAAGAGGGATAAAAGATGAAAACTCCAATAAAGTTTGCCTGGCAGTTTATTTTTAAATCTAAGCATTTAGTGCATAAAAACAAAAATACTATTTTCTTAAGAGAATATAACTTCGAAATTAAAAAAAATAAATAAATAAATTTTCCTTCCAAAATTTTGAATATTGTGTAGTGATGAAATGTTTTGGAAAAGAATTTGAAACTTAGATATGGCGTTTTTTTGATACTTCATAACAACTTGACAGTTTTTGTAAAATTTTTAGCTTAAACACAATTTTTGTAACGAAGAAAATGATATATGAGCAAGCACTCAACCCTTAAAATATTAACTTGCACAGGAGAAAGCAACATTGCTGGCTGCATTAAGTTTCCATCATCAGCATTATTATCATCTTCACTATTATAAAGTGTTTTATATTATATTAAAAACGCAAAAGTAAGAATAAAAAAAAAAATAATAAAAAAATAAAACTACAGTGTAATGATACTTGTGGCTATTAAGAGCCATAGCTGGAAGTCATTACTGCCATCATCATCAACATTACAACAATAAAGCTTCACACACACACACCACCACCATTTAGTCATTGAGTCAGTTACTCATTCGCAGAGTCAGTTAGTTATGGTAAGTATGTTATAGTTATCCTATTGCATTGCAATGCTCTTTTTATTTTTGTTGTTGTTACTTGTCCGTAACATGAATACTTACTTTATAAATATATTTTCACTTATCATATACACTCACACAAACCTTTTATAAAATATTGCAGCTCTGTTAACGTATACGTAATATTATATGATGGGAATTGAAATGAACATTACTCATACGTCATATGTTACACACACACACACACACACACAAAAAAAAAAAAACAAGAAAGCAACAACTATTTTTACTTCACTTCAGTTTGTATGCATTTTGCCTGCTCAAAATTTACAATTTAATCACTCAAAATAAAATGATAAATACAAATAAAAAATAATAATAAAAAACCAGCCACCAAAATAAAATGAAAAATTTTTTAATGAAAGTATTAGGTTTGTTCGCTTGAAATTCTACCAAACTAGTAAGAAAAGAAATTAAAAAAAAATCCCAAAATAAACTTTTACTTGAAAAAGTAAGAAAACAGAAAATAGTAAAATAAATTTTATAAAATAAAATAAAATGTTTATATTTATATTAAGTGGAAACATCTCAAAAATGCGGTCATATAATCATTTGCAGATAATTTTCAACATATTAATTTATAGAATTTCTTTCATCTGAGGATATATATGATTACAAGTAGTGAACAAAATAAATATTAAAAGTTTTTAGCCTTGTTGAATATCATTAATAGTTCAGTTTCTTTATCTGCTTGAAAAAGTATTATTAAGTATTATTTTTTTAAAATCCTCACAACTGGATAATTCACTTGAATCGAATGCATTATTGCACTGTTCATTTTTTACCCTACCAATTGCTGAAAAAACTACTTTAATGTAAACCAGTCCGCTTGAATCAGCAGCTGAATCAATTTGAATTTGTCCGTTTGTACGTATGTGTGTCCTTCCATGTAAACTACAGGCACAAGAAGAAAATTTAACGCAATTTGGAACATAGAACTTGTATAATCCAGCAATAAGGCATATTGTTCAAGACCTGCCAAACCTTTTATACGAATTTCTTAATGTAACGGAATCCAACACTAATAAAATATTTTATAGTCTTAAATATCACATCAATTTTTTCTAAGTACTGATCTATAATTGACCAGAAGGCTCATAGAAGGATCTTTCTTAAATATAGATTTTAAAAGTATAAGCCCATAATTGACCACGGCTTCTATAAAAAGACCCTTTCCGAAAATCACTTAAGGGTACATAAATTATTATCACATAAGTTGTATAAAAGTATAAATCATAATCCCAAAATTTTGCATGACTTCATTTAATATTGATCACAGATTCCTAGAGAAAAATTTAAATATTTTCTAATTATCATTTTCAAAATAAAATTCAATAGGAATTTGAAAATAATTCTTGTTACTAGATTTGCTCGTACAAAATATTAGGGTAAAATATAGCAATGAAGAAAAATATTTCGTCTTGAAATGTTTACTTCTCTTACTATTTTTATGTGCACAGAAACGCCTTTAGATTAAAATACTTACAAAAATAGTAAAACCAGTAAAAATGTCATGCAAACGAATAGACCTATTGCGTATGCTGTCTTATAAATGTATGTATTTGATATATATGTAAATAAGCAAACGGCTTGTCAGTCAGTCAGTCAGCACATCAAGAGCCATGAACAACAGCAAACAGTAAACCATAAATGCATTTACAATAAACCTCGAGTAGTAGCAGCAGAAGAAAATTGAAAGTAATGATATCGCTTTAAGGAAACCAACTAAAATATTTTAATCTTTTCTAAACTAGAATTAAATATAAATTGATTTTTGCGCGAGAATTTAATATAATTGGCCGCCAAATTTAATATAATTCTGTAGTGCGATTCAGTAACTTTTAACGATTCGACAATCGCAAAACTTGTCAATAGCAATTGTTATTTGCAGTAACGATTGTGTGATTCACTAAGTACTCTTAAACGATTGTATATAACTATTATTTCGAGTGGCAGCTCTCCACAAGGAAATGCCGAAATAAAGTAAAGTTCAAAACCAAATAAAGAAGAAAAACAAATAAATTTTAAACAAATCGAAGTTTGTTTAATAGTTTTAAGACCGTGATTGATTTAATTATATATTTGATATTGATTAAGATGTGTTTCTGTTAATGGTTTTCTTCAAAATGACCACTACTTCTAAAGGAAGATTCGCAAACGTAGAAGCACCATCTATAACGTGGAAGCACAGAGTACAACCACAAAACAACGACTGAATCATTGGATTGACTTTTTGGCTAATTTTTGTCAATATATTAACAACACAAAAATTATTGTCTTTAAGTTGACGCAAACAAATATCGTTAAAAGTGTTAGAGAATAACTAAATCGACAATTTTGTTGTTTACTAATTTTAACGATTCGATTATCGTTAAAATAAGTTACTGAATCGCACTACTGGTATGGTACAACGGAGCAGAGTTAAAATATTTTGGAAATAAATTTATAAAAAAAAACATCCAACAATCGTAGAAAAGGAGTACTCCAGTTCAAGTTTGGAATGTAGATTCCAAAGATTCCTCAGTAATGGGACAACGGGATCTGAAAGTGTAATATGTGAAAATTTTTCTCAACTGATTTAATTTTCTTATTCCTTTTTTTTATTTCTTTGTGATATATTAAATTTAACAGTTTCGTAAATTTAGACAACAAAATATAGCTGAAAATATTTAATATATTTAAAATAAATATCTCGCGAATGTTGATCTATCTATCTACCTATTTGTATTAATTAATAAACTCTCTAAAAGATTAGATTAGGTTTTGAGGGCAGCTGTCTAATCAACAAGAGAGAGAGGGTCCAATTTTGTGCCGTTGTCAAACCCTGAGGGATCATGTGTTGCTAACTCACGTGTCCATAACAGTGTTCGAAACGAACCAACCCGACGTATGTATGAGAGAATTGATCCGTCTGAAGTCAATATCAGCGAGATCCGATAAACCATATATAAACGTACCACCAAAATTAGCAGTCCTAATCCAAGTAAGAATGGGATAGTGGCATACAAATGCTCTATCAAATGCTCCTCTTCCTCATCTCGACAACTTCTACTAAAGTCGTTAAAAGGGAGTCCTAGTCTCCTAGCATGCGCACCAGTAATCCAGCGCTTTGTGACAATGATGAAGTTAGATCAAGATTCATCATAATGTGGCCATATTTGCCTCGAAGTGGAACATGTGGATTAATTTGTCCATCTATCTTGTGCAATCCTCAATAAGTTCTTCAGAATTATTGATCTGTGGGCCGAAAGCGGTACTCCAACCAGTTGGTCCGTATCTTCACTTCGAAGAAAGGATCCATTTCTGGCTAGTACATCCGCAATAAAATTATTCGGGGTGCTTGAATGACCCCTAACCCAGACCACCTCCAGGTTTGAATATCTCGCCATCTTATTCAAAGATGTCCGGCATTCATATACCAATCTGGATGTCGAAAAGACACCCCAGAGCGATTTAATCGCGGCTTGAGTGTCTGTACAGATTTGGATATCCACTCCTATAGTACATTAACTAATTCACCGCCCTCTTTATAACCGAAATCTCTGCTTGAAGAATGCGGAAGTGATCTCGCAACTTAAAGGAAATGTTTGTCCTATAAGCGGGAATATAGACACCCCCCAATCCCTTTAGCAGATTTGGACCCGTCAGTATAAACCTCAACTGAACCAGCTCTTAATTTCGCAGCCGTTGAGATTGATACTGAGAAGTCTCTGCCAAGAAAGGATATGGGAATGCAATAATCAATATTGCAAGGAATGCTATTAAGGAATCCCAGAACGGTTGCATAGCCGAATCCACTATCATTCCATGTACCTATAACCCTAAGCCTTGTCGCCGTCATAATGACAATCTGTTTGGGAATAAGATCCACCGGTAGCCAGTTCATTAGCACAAATAAAGCTTTCGAGTTTTACGAAGCGCTTCTGTTATGAATAGTGCTGAACTACGCAGAATCCTATCAAAGATTCCGATGTAGACAGATTTCTCCAAATCCTTCCACCATACTATCGCTCCATACATAGGTATGGAGCCATTTCGTATTCCTGGGATTTATTCCCTACATATGAGGCTGACAATCGACTGATGTATGTCCATTCTGTCCAGTCTCTATAAAAAAGGAAAAATCTTAACAAGATTTTTGAAATTTCGTAAAAATCGAATTTAATTGTAAATACTACATATCAATGAAAAAGTGATTAGTTTCAATAAAATCGTCAAAATATATACAAATTCGAAGAATATGGTCAATTTTATAGTATTTTGACATATTTAGGTTGTCCATTTATATTCGTTTAATATTAATATTTTTCTTATATAAATTTCTGAAATTAATGAATAATTAACAAAATCTGTCTTAGAAAAAATATTTCACAAAGTCATATTTTTAATTATCTATCTTTTAAAGCTGAAAGCCCGATTTCATTAATTTTAACGGCATTAGAAGAAAAACTTAATCTCTGAAAGTATGGGAGCAATAAGCGAAGAATAAGGGAAACTTTTTCACCAAAGCGCTATTATTGAGAGATTATACCAAGCCATATAAATGTTATGTCAGACTATTGATGCTTCTTAGTATTTTCAAAATATTAACATCTATAATCCCAATTTAAGAAAAAAAAAATATATGGATACATTTTTCAATGAAGTTAAAAAAAACATGATATTTCTTAAAAATGTGATGTGATGAAAATGTTTCATTTAACTTTATATCTAGTGGAAGGAACAGTGTTGTCAGTTTAGCCTTTTTAAGGCAAAATCTAGCTTTTTTTTATTTTGCTTTTAGCCTCAAAATTTTCGTTTTATTTTCTAGCTTTTTTCTAGGCTTTTCTAATTTTGAAAATTGCCTTAAAAGGTCTAAAATTTTAGTATTTCAATAACGAATAAAATTATTTCGTATATATTATAACTAATTTTGTATTTGCAGAATCATCCATTTAAGCATTTTTATGTATTTATTCGCACCAAAAATCGAGATTTTTTATATTTAATAAAAAATTTCGCCTGCAGCGCTTCATTCTTCAAATAAAAGTGCCTTAACTAATTTTATGTTGTTATTAAATCGATAATTAAAACTATGTTTTAATATACTTCATAAAAAATAGAAATCAGTTATGAAGATAATTAAAAAAAGGTATTATTAATAAGAAAAATAAAAAAAAAAAAAATTGGAAATGCTTAATTAGAAAGGAGTTATGGTTGAAAAATGTCGAAAAATGTCGTATAAATTGTAACCCTAAATTTTTTGGGAATTTTTTGAGCAATTTTTCATTAACTAGTTTTGTTGGGTGTTATTTATATATTTATTACGAGAAAAATAAGTTTCCAAATTAAAAAAAAAAAAATAATAATAATAATAATAAATAAATGATAACTTTTTTTTTTGCCTTAGTTTTTGTAGCATTTAACCTTTTTTACCTTTTTTAAAGTCCAATTTAAAATTTTTTCTCATCTCCTGGCAACATTGCCAAGGAATAAGAATTACGTGGAATTTTTGACGAAATATTTTTTTTATTCTTTTGTTGACTTCGTTATTTAAATTTGGATTTTTATTTTTTTCAAACTTATGATGACTACACATTTTCTGTCAGTACGATTTTAGACATTTTACTATTTTTGACATCTACGGTCATGCTTTAGTTATATCAAGTACAAATTTTTCCTCTACACCCACTCGTCATACCAAGGTTTTATGAGGGTTAGTTGAGAAATTCATGATTTTTACAAATTTAAGGACTTCTAGCGGTTATGTGTGGTAAGCTGGAGAATTGACTGTAATACATTTTTGTAGCATCATTTTATGTCTATAAAACATTAATAACTAATTTGTTCTACCTAATACCTAAAAAATTATATAACCTTATATAACCCAAAAACTCCCAAAAACATTTTTTCGTCGTCATTGGGTTAAAAGAGTGATGTGGTAGAAAAGTTTCATTTAATTTTCTATACTGTATCAAGTCTAAGCAATAAGAATTTCGTGGAATTATTTGCCCTATAGTTTTTAAGATTTAGGTGGTCGTTTACTCTGAATAAGCACCAAAAGTACATAATATGTTAAAAGATACAAATGTAGTGAACAATTACCCAAATAAATATTGTCACTTTTTTTGATATAGTTGTTCGCTGTTGAATGTTGGGCAATTATTCGCACAGCCGACTAAAATAACCAACTTTTCCACAGATCTCAAACGTGGCAAGCTATTAGTCTCGAAATGTTTATTTTAGCTTCTAGCTTTTTTATCCTTTTCTGAATTTTTAAGTTGCCTTAAAATGTCTAAAATCACAACACTTTCAAAGCAAAGAAAATCATTTAAACTGTTGCTTCAGCTCTAACATTTTCAACTAATAAGATAATAACGAAGGTATATTCCGTTTTAGTCTTGATCAACCAGAAGTCATTCCATTTTTATATTGGTTATAGATTTTAAGAGAATAACAGTTAAATAACTTTTTTACTTTTTGGAAAATTATTGTTAATTTTGTTAAAAAATGCTACATAAGAATAGAAAATTTTGAATTGAATCGTTGCTAATATTTGAAAAATGTTTCATTTTAGTTCAGCGGCAAAGGTCAACCCAAATCTTAGATACAATGTTATTATTATTATTATTTTTGGGTTTCAGTATAAATTCGATATAACAATGAATGAAATGAGAGAAATTCGATCTAAAATCTTTCAATATTTGTGCTACGAATTGCCATCATTAGCTTGAAATCCCATATTTTTTTTTTTTGACTATATGGAAAGTTGAGCCTAATTGATCGCTAAACATTTGGTCAAATTTTCCACTGCCTTCAATTTTTGAATATCGAAACCAACAAGTATTCTTCCATTAATTAATACTAATAAAAAATATTAAGTTTTTAAATTTAAATTACACTATGCGACAAATTTTGGGTCATTAAATATTGCTTCAATAATCCCCACGCGAAATGAAAGTACACCATCATATTATTTAAATCTCCAAAGGGTTTTTCAAAGTTAGTTTGAATTTATGGACTCTTAAACTTTGAATATTTTGGAGCATTTTTTTCCATTGCATGTGTAAATAAAAAAGATTTTATTTAAAATTTTTGCTAAATGCCCCTGCTCTCTTAAGCCCACTTTTATTAACCAGATTGTTTTATTATTCAACCGACTTAACTGATATTTTTCATATACATATATATATATATATATATATATATATATATATATATATATATGTATCGTACATCCTCCGATATATAGAATACAAAATTAATAAAAAATTTTTTATTCTATATACTTTAAACAATTATTTTTTCTAAAGTTCAAATGATAGACTCAAACATGGCCTTAATGCATACTATACTTGTAGAAACTCCATAGGTAACAATTGGGGACTCAAAGCAAAAGTTGTAAATTGGATTTACACCTCAGTGGTGAGACCAATTCTTGCTTATTGTTGTTCTGTTTGGTGGCAGGCACTGGAACGTAAGAGTAATGGGAACCTTTTGTCGAAGGCACAGAGGTGTGCTCCAATTGGCACTACAGGTGCAATGAGAAGTACACCACAAGCGGATCTGGATGTCATACTTCATCTCTTACCCATTGAGGAGTTTGTTAAGCGTATGGCAGCAATTAGTCTGCTGAGAGTTAAGAAACTAGGACTATTAGGTTCATCAAGAGCAGGTCACTACAGGGTCATATACGAGATCAGTTATGGCGAGGTTAATCTGAACTTCATGGGTCATCAGATTATATGGCCGCTGAATCGGACTTTGAGGTAAATCCTGTCGTGATGATACCTGATAGGGAGATTTGGTCCGGCATTGAGAGACTGTATGAGGGTTGTGCAGTGTTCACGTACGGATCGAAGATGGACATATGTACTGGGGCGGGAGTCTATATTATGGGCACAGATCTGAGATTCTCGGCATCTTGAAGGCCGCAGAATTAATCAGGCAGAACGATGTGAGGAGTGCCGAGGTTACTCTCTATGTTGTCAGTCAGGCGGCACTGAAGGCCTTGGGGACATATATGGTGAAATCCAAGCTAGTTGCTGCCTGTAGGAGGTCACTGAGAGAACTGATGGAAAACTACATGGTGAGACTCTGCTGGGTGCCTGGCCACTGCAATATATCAGGCAATGAATTGGCTGATGAACTGGCAAGGTAATTCGCAGCACAGGATGTCTCGGAGGGGGAAACCATTGTGAAACGCCTGCTAAGTTTCTTTTTTGGGAAGATCAATGATTGAATCTTGGTCAGAACCAATTCGGCTTGGGAGAGTAGGGAGGACTGTAAGGTGTCGAGGGCGATATGGCCGGCACTCGACAAGGCAGACACAGGCACTCTTCTGGGCTTGAGTAAGAGGAGCTTAAGAATCATGATAGGGGCCAAAGCGGGTCACTGTCTGATAGGGAGGATGAGGTCTAGATGGGACGCTAGCAATTACGATTTTTGTAGAATGTGTAGAGACATCGATGAGACGCATACGGATGAAGTGGCTGGGCAGTAAATTCCTCGATGGGTTGAGTGACGTTCGGGTCGTGGAGCTTGTAGACGTCATAGGCTTCGTCACGGCCATTGACTGTCTAAGGAAGAGTCAGGGGTACACCCCTAGGGTTATTGGCAACATTGTCAATCCTCTTATATGATTCTTCTTTATTCTTACCCTTTTTTTCTATTTTCTGTATTCTGTTTCTTGTATTCTATATCCTACAGTTTTCAATCAAGGGACTCACAATGGACCGACATATGTCTCCGGGTGGAGATGTGGTAAATGTGGTATCACGTCATCCTTCTCTATTTATATATCTATCTAAAGTTTAAATTAAATTTTGCTCATATATAGAAAACTATGGGGTAAAATATAATTTGAATTTGAGGAATAGAAAATATTGTAATAAATTTGGATCTGTATGGTTGTCACGCCTCCCTTTCGGCAACTTTTATTATAATGTATTGTTTTTTTCTAAAGATTTAAATTTGTTTACAGAAGCAAAACAATATTTTCTTAAAAATAGTGGGCATGGCATCCAGTCAGTACTTCTTTTAAAAATATATATGCAATGTTTCAATTAAGAAGATTCTGCAGATTAGACGGTAGGTCAAGTCAAATAAAGTAAACAATATTTAGTCCAAAATGGGGGTAAAAAAGGAGTGACATTCAGCAAAAATCTAGTATAATAATGCTAGTAATCTATAAACCAACAAAAACATATAACAAAATTTCAATTAAATAATTTAAATGATTTTTATTTCCTATCATATTTAAAGAAGAAATCGTAAAAATTCAAACCTAAAGAGGCCATAAAACCAAAATTCGAACTAACTTTGAAAAACATGTTGAGTATTTTGGTAGACTACTTTTTGCACTGTGTTATTAAAAATACTAAAACTTTCCCTCACATTAAACTGTCAGTTAACTAATTTTTAAGTTTATTTAATAAATAAAAAATCTTAGGTGTAGATCACTTTATTTTTTCATCAAAAAAATGCATCTACATTGGAAATGCATTTTTCTAAAAAAATAATTTTTCTGTTATTATAATACTTAAAGAGGACTACGTTTCCTTACTAATGCCGTCAAAATTAATGAAATCAGACTTCAGCTTCAACAGATATAAAAATACAACTTTGTAAAATATTTTTATTTTTTATAGAATTAGAACCGTGAATAAAATTGCAATTTCACAATCATTTAAACAAATTAAAACAGTTATGTTGTTGTGAAGCATATTTTTACTAAATATGAACCAAATCGCTAGACCTAAGGTCATTCCATATTTGACATCTCATGAAATTCATAGCATACTTTATGGGGTCTTAGAGAAATACTTCGATATGTTATAAACGGAATGACAAACTCAATATGCCTATCCTATCTTTTTGGTGGCGGTTAAAAAGAAGATAAAAATAAAATAAAAAAATAAGAAACGGACAAAATCTTAAAAATAAGATTTTTTGAAAATTTTTGAATAAAAATATAATCCTTAGTATACAAAGGAATAGTGTAGCTTTTTTGGATCTGAAATTGATCCAGTTTATTATAACAAAATTATGGTCTCAAAATAGTGAATAAGAAAGTGTCAAGAAAGTTCTTTAAGAAAACACACAAATGTTAAATTTTTCTTTAAAAAATCGTTACATCTTTCTGTATAAAATAAAAACAAATCCAGTGTTAATTTTTTTTTACCTGTTTTACATAAATACATACATATATAGATTTTAGCCTTTATCTTAAATTCTAAAGTTGATATTACAAAATGGAATTCAGTTTTGAAACCATCATGTGTTCAAAATCTTTTGTAAACATTTTCATCAGGCGAAAAATAAATGTAAAATTCAATTTCTAAATGTAGAAATATTTAGAAATATTCTAACATTTTCTTTTATCAAAATTAAAATTAAATGATAAACAATGTTATCATTACGGATACGTAATGATACGGTTTTCTACAGAGATTTATGCATATATATGCATATATATATATATATATATATATATATATATATATATATATATATATATATATATATATATATAAGTACAAATTGACAGACTTAGTTAAATAACTATAAAATAAAATAATGTTCAATAATATATTAATGATGTGCTGCTAAAGTTTAAAATGGTTTACAAATAATAAAGTTATATATAAACATTTGATATAAAAAGATACCTATATATTTAAATTTACAGTATATTATTTAAATAGTAAGTACCTTATTTTTTGCTTTCAGCACACAATTTCAGCTGGTTTCATTTTTGCTAAAGGTGCTAAAAACCAATAGCAATAAAAGCAAGAATAAAAAAAAAACCAAAAAGAATACATGAATGAAGTGCTTGAGTTAGAATGCATCTGTCTTGACATGCTTTAGATGGAGAAGGAGGAAAAAATATGTATATAAAAAACTCAAAGTTAAATGTTCAATTGCATGAATTTATATGAAATAAAAATATTCACAAAATGCACATACTTAAAAATAAATGTGTATAAAATATACATAATACAACAAATAAATAACAAAAGCAAAAATGTACTCACTCACCAGTACGCATAAACATATTTTACTGACATACATCTACACACACTTAAACATGCTACTAAGTTTCTTATACAGATACACTTATAGTACACACATCATTTTATGTGAAAATGAAATGGGCTTCTATTTGTGAGAAGCTTAAACTGGCATTTTGACAGCGATAAACATGAAACGTAACTAAACATATTGCAAAATTTTGAAATTTGTTATATTACATATACATACATAAAAATATATACTCAAAACTAACACCAACATAGAAATTCATTTCATCATACATTCATTCACTCTACCAGTTTTTGTCCAACTCCTTAAGTTATACTACTTTTAAATATACCAAATGAGGGATGATAAATGATGTTTTCAATATTATACTAAATTTAATACAAAATTGTACTTTTTAGACCGTAATTGTACTTTTTAGACCGTAATTGTACTAAATTGATATTAATACTTCTGTGCAAGAGTATTTTCTAATTGGATTTGAAAAATTGTAGACGAGTTATCAAAGTTTTTTTAAATATAAACCTAACAACTTACAGTATATCTGTATCGGGTTAAAAAATAAATAATAAGTATTTGTTTCCCTTTTTGCTCAAATAAGGTTTGAAGTAAAGAAAGAAAAGCTCGTATAAAAATTAAAACTTTCCCTGTCGAGTAATACTTTCTGTAAGCTTTTCGCGGTATCTGGGGGGTTATTGTGTATATCAATGTATAAAGTAGATCGAGGCTCTATATATCTCGAAAAAACATAACTTTTCAGAACAAAAAAAAAAAAAAAAAAAAAAAAAAAAAAAAATTAATTATTTCTTTTATTTTGCAATTATTTAAAAAAAAATCTTTTACAATATTTATTTAAAACCGTGAGTAAATCTTTCATATAATTTGTTTTTAATATTTTACAATATTGGGAAATTTAAAGAGAAATAGAGGGTTTTATATTGTAAAAAATACTTTTAATTACCATTTATTGTACGATAATTAAAGCTTTTAAACAAGTAATAACCACACGGAAAGAATATGACTAGATTTTTTTAAAAAATCATTATTTAGTTTCAAATATAATTTTGTTAAAAAATTATTTGATATTAATATTTTGTTTTATTTTATTTATTCAGAAAAAAAAAATAAAAGGAACGGTGCTGCCTCAGCGTCCATTGGACATTTTTGAGGCAAGTTGGCAAAAAGTTTTATGCATGTTATATTCAAGTTATGTACAAAATACATACAAAAAAATGTTTAAGTTTTTAAATTCAATTAAATATTACAAAAGAAGCATTTCCAAGTTTTCAAGTAAATATTCTTCAAGCTTTTTCTTAAAAAGAGATATTCTTTCAATACTCTTTAAGTTAACAGGCTAATTGTTGTATTCCAAACCACCCATATGTTCCACACGTTGCTTTGTTGTTTCTAGCCTACATCTTGCTATAAAAAGATTAGTATTGTTTCTTGTATTAAAATTTGATTGGTTTCGAGAAAAAATTTATAGTATGATAACCAATATTATGCGGAGATTTAAAGACATGCATGAGAAGTTGCATTTTATTCATTCCAGTACTGTTTCAGCAATATTTTTGTAAAGAGATAGCGTTGGATACATTCTCGGGAGATTAAAGACAGTTTTCTGTGCTTTGTTTTGAACTCTTTGTAATGACTTAAGTTCTTTGCTTTTTTTTTTTGTAACCATATATAATGGGCAGGTAATTGAGATGACTATGTATCAATGCATTATAAATAAGTAGCTTAGTTCGTGTGTTAAACTTGTTCTTAAATTTATAAATTAAGCGTATAGCTGGTCCAATTTTTGTTTTAAGGCTCTGAATATATGTGCAAAAACACACCTAAGTATTTCGTTTGAAAGGTTTCAAAAACTTCTTTCCCATCTATAAAAATACTAAAACTTAGGTAATCAGAGTACGGCCTAAATCTTATTAACTTCGTTTTTTCAGCATTTAGCACCAATTTTTTTAGCCTTACAAACTCTGCTATTAACGCTGAATCTCGCAATTTCATGTTTATATGGATAAAAAAGAAATATATCGTCAGCATATAAAATCAATTTCCCAAATAATCCCAGGTTCATCAAATCGTTAATATAAATTGTAAAGAGTAATGGCCCCAACACACTGCATTGTGGGACACCATTGTCAACAGCACCAATAAAGCTTTTGCAGTTATTAATTTGAACATATTGTCTTCGAAAAGTTAAATAGTTTTCCAGCAACATCACCGCTCGCATATTCAATCCATAATAACGGAGTTTATTTATTAAAATCTTGTGATCTACAAGGTCAAAAAACTTCGAAAATTCATAAAAAGCACCAGCCACACCTCTAAAGCCGTTATCTAATCCTTGGTAAATATTATTTAAAACGTTAGCTACTGCTTCCTCCGTACCACAACCCTTTTTAAAACCAAATTGTCATCTATATTACAAATTATGTTAGCCTAAATACGTCGTCAGCTGTTTGCACAATATTTTTTAAAAAATTTTGTTTTTTTGCTTTATTGGTTGGCAAATACTTTATAACCAGTATTAAAAAACAAAAACAATTTTGTATATTTCGACAAATTCAGTGAAATAAAAAAGGAAATTATAAAAGTGTTAAACATAGAAATATATAAAAAATAGTGTTATTATTTCATTATACACTTTAACATAATTTTCTTATTCGGAATAACAATTCCGCACGTACATAAATTTTGTGCATATATTTTCCTAACCCCCCACGTGTATTTCGTCTAAATATTCGAGCAATATGATAATAACTCATCAAGCCATCTGTTGAGATTTACATTGAACACAATATTATAACAAAGAAATATTCGGCGAATTTAAAATCATTTTATGAGTCTATTCAACAATGTATTCTTAATGTATTATTTAATAAAAAAATCAACATAATTCAAATAGGTTACTTTATTTTAGAATCGGAGCAAAATAATAATTGTGCACTGGGGAACAGTCATTTAGGGGTCTGGAACTTTATTGAAAATTTTTTCTAATTTGAGGTCGCTGATTTCAAATCTAATCTCCGTTTTTCTCTATCAGTTCGACTTTTCGAGATATATTGTTATGTTCAAAATTAAGGCACTTTTACTACATATATTGGAATAATTTGAAAACGGTTTACCATATTCAGTTCAAAAAAAAAAAAAAAAAAAAAAAAAAATCCGAAATTCGGCAACAATATTATCTTTAAGCCGTGCCTACATTGTTTTTAAATTTGCCGGTAGTTTCAGAGATATCGGTGAAGTTTTGAAAAAAAAAAAAATAATTTAATTTTTTTTTTTGCTTTTTAAAGATTAATAAAAAATAAAAATGGTACAAAAATCACAGTTTTGGTCTAAAAACATTTAGTTAAATATATTTTAAATGAAATGAGCTTTATTTCATTGCAATCGGTGCACAATTTTTGATTTTATTCACAATTTACTGAGAAAACTTAATTGATAAAAATCAAGATTTCCATAAAAAAAAAAAACATTTTTGAATGTGTATGTTGGAACAAAATTGAACTTTGTTTGTTTGTTTGTGTTGACTGTATATATATATGCACACACTTACAATTTTCGATCTAATAGTAAAAAAATTACCCAAAAAAGCTCAGTCCGACGAGATTCTCGAAATTTTGTGGGAATCATTTTCTTATCAAATTCCACAAGTGATATGAAAATAGTTAGGGTAGTTTTACAGGGGATAGTAGCCGTCATGCAACCTGAATATTTATTATTGTATATCTAAAGCACTGTTCAACCGATTTAAATTTTATGGTCAGATTCATATTCGACATGGACAAAATTAGTTAGAATTAGTATGTGCTATATTTAAATTGTCAAAAAATAAAATAACTACTCAGAGAGATAGAGGATTTTGTATTAAAAAATAAAAATAAAATATTTGTTGTGTAAGATAGAGGAATACAAAAACGTTGATAAAATTGGAAAAACTATGAAATTTCATTTGAAATTTATATCATAGATGAGCATTGTTGTATGGAATATATAATAGCATCGAAAACTTAGTTTCAGATAAACCTGAAATAAAGGGTTTTGAATATAGGCCTTCGGCATAAATTTGAACGATTTCCTTTCGAATTTAGTTACAAAGTCTTGGAAATGTCCTAGTGATTCTTTTCTGTCGAGTTTAATAAATGCATATCCAAAAGTGTCTTCATATGTATTTCTATTTTAGGCTAAGAATTTAAGTGTTTGTAAATTTACGTGCATAAGTTTAGGTGTTTCTTAAACAAACTTTAATTACTATTCTTAAACGGTCCTTAAAGAAATCCAAAAATCTTAAAAATTATCTTAGTTTCAAATGTATTTATATATAATTTTATTAAAAGTACAAAATTTAGTAATTATACTAAATCAATCACTGAAGTACTGATATATTTTTGAAGAGCGAGTTGTACCGAAAAAAGCACAATTGTACTGAATTTATCATCCCTAAGCCAAATACTTATATGACCATATCAGTATGTGTACGAGTGCATGAATGTTTGATATATGAATTCAATTTGTTTGCATAACGTTTAAGAAGAAAGTTAACTAACGGTAAATATCATGGTATGTATATTTGTTTGTTTCCTCGTTCTTTCATTTATATTATTTATTTGTTGTTTCCAAGTATTCCAAGCAAAAGTCATTTTATTGCACCCAAGTTACGTAGAAGAAGTTTTTATACTTCTCCTTTTTTGTATTTTTTTGCTGATTATTTTCAAAGGTTCTGGGATTTTTTAACTTTATTTAAAATTCGATTTTCTTTTTGCTATTTGGAAATTTTTTAACTTTTGAAGCTTAAGATTTACAAAGTAAGACAGTTGAGTAATGATTTTGTTAGTGTTTGCTTTCTTTATCGGATTTAAGTTTTCTGTGTCTTGCATTGTGCGCTGATACTTCTTCATTTGGTTCTTCGTGTTTGATGTCTATTCATTTTTCTTTTATTAATGTGAGTATGTGTGATGTTGTATTATATAAACAACTGTTTAGAAGTTGTCTTAACATTTTTGAAAAGATACAAATTAATGCTTTATTACTTACCCAAACTAACATTGTTAGTTGGTTTATAGTTAAACGAGGAGTGGGAGAAAAATCTGCTACAAAACTTTCATCGCTGGTTTAAAATAGCGTATTTATGATAAAGAATTTTCACCATACATTTTGGATGACCACATGCTCTCTTATAATATTGTGAATATTTTATGAAAATCAGACTTTTAGTTTCTTCAAAATGTTAATAAAAGACGAACTACCTTGAAAAAATATTTCTAATTTTTTGGGTTATTTCTTTATATACATCACCACAAAATGATTTATATTTTAACTCAGATGGCAACGAGAGTCGAAGAAAAAATTTTTTCGGTAGATAAAAAACCAAAAATATAAAAATTTATGGCCAAAAGTTTTTCGACGAAAACAATGTGTCAGTTTGAAACGAAGTTTTGAACAATTCCAAAATCTAATTTTGTTATTAATTTTTCTTAATAATAGTGTACTTATGATAAAGACACTTTATTATTTATTTTGGATAGGTATATGTTTTATAATTATAATGTGCAAATTATCATGAAAATCGTAGTTCTGGTTTCTTCAAAATATTAAAAAAAGAAAAAACTACCTTCAACAAAAATTTTTTATTTTTTTCGATTATTTTTATATTTGTCTCACACAAAATTGTATTTTAACTTAGATCGCAATGAGTGTCAAATAAGCATATTTCTTCAATAGACATAAATTTATTGATAGACAAAATATAAAAATTAAGGCCAAAAGTTTTTCGAAGAAAAATGTTTACGGATCAAAATCAATTTATAGCGAATGTATAACTCTTCAGACTTTTTGATTAATATATTAAAATGATAAAATGTGTATTGTAAACTTATTTAGTATCCGGATATAACGACAGGATGAGATATAACAAAAATCTCTATGTTTAAAAAAAGTGTTAAAAAAGTGTTTTGGACCAACTTAAACAGAAAGAGTTTGTGTATCGAATTTTTAAACTCATGATAAAAAAGTCCTTCCAAAGTGCTCTAAAAGTGCACAAAAAGGATCCGAATATTATACATATAAAAATAATAATGTTGTTTTATCTTTTTAAAAAATAATATAAAATTTACGTTATTTTTGGAGAAATTGGAATATTTTAAATTTTGTTCCAAGTTTAAACAAACTATTTCACTGGATTTTCTAAATTCTATACTATCACTTGATGCACATATCGAAAGTATTGAGCAAGTGAGAGATTTTGGAATAATTTATGAAGAAATATTATTTTTAAAATCTTTTGAAATGATTTTCAAACATAAAATGAAAAACTGAGTACGCAGTCCTATCATAAAATATCTCTACTTTCATCTCTATATAGTTTCGTTCATGTGTGAAAAATTCTGTTGTGCGATGATATATATTTAAATTATGAATTAATTAAAATTAAATAAGATACCTATAAATAATTACATAAATGTTTTGCATTGCGAAAATATTTTGAATGCATAATACACAAGGAAAGAAATATAATAGTTTATCTTGGGAGTGTAAAAAAAATCATAAGAAGTTGATTTGCGAAATCCAAAACAAAACTATTTAAATAAACATACAGATATTTATGAATAAAAATAGGTTTAACTATATATAAAATAAACAGGAAACTGTATGTAAGTAGTTTTATTGTGTATTTTAATATAATTTATACAGAATCTATAACATCGTTGACAACATTATGTTTGCATCTGATTGCGTCATTTATAATTCATTTCCAACACACTATATGTTAGAACACCTACTGTTAAATAATTAAAGATAAATCTCCTGTATTCGATAATGATCAAATATGTAAATAAAAAGTGTTCAGCAAAAAAAAATTTTAGCTATGTAATTGTTCTCAAACTGTAATGTGGTGTATAACCATATTAATATGGATATGTTGGTGTACATATACAACCGTAATATGGTTACATCTCAACCTTAATTTTGCTGCATCTGTACCATGTTATGGTTATGTACATAAATCAAATTTCATATAGAATAAAAACATGGTTGTCATAATATGGCTCAACCATATTTTTGTTTTATAAAATCAAGCCCAAATATCAAACATTATATATTCAAAGCGCAACTATATTAAAATTCTATTGCAACTATACTATGGTTATTTGACCAACATATTATATCATTTGCACGAATATCCTTCGACAATTTTGTAGTGCTTTATCCGAATAAAATAATGAACCATAATCATATTTTTTCCTTGCGTGTGGTAAAAACTAAAAAAAATAGGTTTTTCAAGTTTATGTTTTTGTGTCTTATTTCATAAAAAATACTTTTTTTATAATGTAGTTGTTAAGCATAAGTATTTAGAAACGTTTTTAAGTATTTCTTTGTTAAAGATAGTTTTGTAGAAATATGCTTAATATTTTATCTTAAAATCTGTCTAAAAACGGGCATTTTTTATTTTTATATAAAAATTCAATCTTTCTTAGACGAACTTGTGCAGTCAGAGAAAAAATATAGTTGTAATGACCATAATCTAAGCGCGACATATTATGATTTGAACATATGATCACTGCGAAAGATATAAATGATTCTCTTTACACGGACATTTATAAAGGAATTATGCCGAAGAAAGTGATTTTTGGGGCATAATTCCTTTTAGACCGATAATCACGAAATTTAATGTTATGATTTTAGCTTAGAGAAAACTCATCTGTTGTTAAATTGAAAGTATTGATAAATAGAAGATATTTATAAGCGTTTGACCTATTGCCAGGAAAACTTTAATATGGGGGTTCAGCTAAATAATTGTTCGATTATAATTTTTCGAGGAAAACTTACGTGCTGAATTTCATTAGTTTACCTTTAAAACGGCGACCTACAGATTATCTCAAATATAGATTATTGATGTACAGACAGCCGGACGGACAGTGCTTTGTGCTAAAAAAATATTTATGAATTTATAAAGTACTAATGGTATAATTATTACAATAAAATTCTCTGAATTATATTCGCTTTGACAAGTTTGTTTGATATCAGTTTTGCAATTTGAGAAATTAAAAATCTATTTTTAAAAAATTTTTTCCTTTAAAATATTTTGTGTTTAGTTATCTTTCAGAAAAATATAAATATTATATATGTTACTTAGAAAATTTTTATATAACTGAAGAAGAATGTGACGACTTTTTTGGCACAAAAAAAAAACGAGAAAGAAAGATATAGTCGGTCAAGCCCGACCATATGATACCCCATACCATTGTGCATGCCCATCATAATTCGTGGATGGGTCCGATGGGACCGATACTTTTACTAAGTGTAAAATAATATATACGAATACGGAATATTACGTTAATACTAACATTTGGATGAATTTATGCACTTTAGGATGATTCCCGAAGTGGGCTTGAAGCTATGGTAAATTATGGAGCGATCCTCATAAATTTGTCACTATGATTTCTACTTATATAAAATTTATTTGTGTCGAATATAAACCTGAAACTAATATGTGTATGAAATTTATGCACGTTAAAGTGATTTACGGAGGAGCGTTTTATATGGGAGCTATGGTCAATTATACAAAACTTCCTTACACCGAATTGCATTGCAATATTGCTATATTTAGGGCATTTATGATCGTTAAACCCCTATTCCGGGAGGACATTTGTATGGGGGCTAGGTGAAATAATGGACCGATCATAACAAATTTCAATGGGCTTCGTCCTTTTATCAGGAAAGTCCTGCGTGCCAAATTTCATTAAATTATCTTCAAAATTACTGTACTTTTGCCTGTACTTTGTGCAAACGTTTACATGGACGTACGGACATCGTTAGATCGACTCAAAAAGTGATTCCGAGTCGATTGGTATACTTTATGATGATTTATGGATGATTTTGTGCGTTACTAAACACCAGCACAAACGCATAATACCCCATCCACACAGGATGGTGTGGGGTATAAAAACAGGAAAAAATAAACTTTTTTTTCAAAGTTCAAATTTAAATGCCTATGACTTTTGACTCCGTAAATACTTTTTTCGAAATTCTTTCTTTACACAATTTTGCTATTTGTTGTTAATGAAACAAAAAAATTCAAAAAAATCGGGTGAAATGTGGACCCGCTGTAGTGAAAAAACTTCACCAAGGAAGGGTTCAAAGTAAAAATTTTAACCATTGAAGCTTAATATCTGTTGAACTAAAAGAGATAAGATGTTTTTGTAGATCTCAACCGGCAGAATCCTCCTATATAAAAATCTTTTAAATCGGTTCAGAATCAGGAATCAGGATCAATTTAAAAAAATTTATACACGAGGTGTCTAACTTGGGGACCTTTGGGCCCGCCCCAAATGGTATGAGCTTAAAACTTAAACTCGCCTACACCTCTAATATCACTGCGTGAAATTTCATTGGAATCGGAGCAGCCGTTCCGAAAATACATAATTATTTACATTTAATTTTTTAATTTCATTTTTTTAACTCTTCTCTGGGAAGAGTTTTCGGATAAAAAATTCTGGATTTTTCGATCTTCTCGTGTATTTGTTTAGCCAGAAACTTTCTTGTGCAATCCTCGTTTTCTATGTCCATATGAGTCTGTGTATGTGTTTACACATAAAATTGCTTACATAAAATATGCACTTGTTTGATTAAATTACAAACAACATCAACTTCTAAAAAAAAACAAATACCAAACTAATGTTGTCTTGAGGAATAATCATCGATGTTTAACAGTGTATAATGAAATCCACAACTGTGTGGGTGGATGTATATGCGTTCTTGTTGTTGTCAAGGATGCCCGTATGTTTTAATTAAAAATTAGTTTTTCGTCTTTTTTATTTGTTGGTTTACTATACGTATTTGTATACAAAATTTTTCGAACACATACACTGACATATATTCATATAAGACATACATACCCACAAACATAAATATTTTTTCTCATGTTAAAGTTATACGAATGTCACAAGAGTCAGTTTTTTTCAAGAGTTATCCTGGCTGTTGCTGTTTTTGTTGTTGTTTTTGTTTAGTGTTTATTGCATTTTGTTGTGAAAACTGGCTTTTGAGTTTTGAGTATTATGTGGGTGTATGTGTGTTGTATACTGGTTTCCAAAGATTTTACTTTGCTGTGGCTCTCGTGTATGTTTTATGCTGTTGCTTTTTGTTGCTTGTGAGGACGATGGCAATGTTGTTGATGATGGTGATGCTGCTACTTTGATGGTGATGGTTCTTAGTTGTATATGAATATATGTATATTGTGGTCACGTTTCTTAAACAGCATATGTGTCACTCAAATCTAAACAAACTAAATTTTTTATTTATTTATTTTTTTTTTTTTATAAAATTTTTTTGTTTATTAATCTGGCTTTACTTTTTCCTTGTTGCTTTTTTATTTTTAAAAGTCATCTTAAAACCACACTTTAACTTTTGTTTGTGTGTGCTTTGATATATGTATGTATGTATGTATGTGTGCGAGTGTAAGAGAGTGTGCATATATGTGTGAGTGTGCATATGTTTGTTTTACTTCCCTTATGTGTGTTCGCTGTTGTATTTTCATCTGTATGCCTCTATGATATGGTTTTACGTTTTTAAGAGCACAATTATTTCCTGCAGCTAGTGAAAACATCAACATGAGAAGTTTTCGCCTGTCATGATGGACATGTGAAAATTACTAAAAAAGAAAAATACAAACACATCAAGATGACCAAAACACAGGCACTTGTATACTAAGAGAAGCAAGCCTCCTGGTTGTCGTTTACTTATACCGGAGAATGTGGACAATATGAAAAAGCACTTTATCAAGAACATTTTTTTCTGCTGCTGCTGTTGTGTATGTTGGTGTTTTTGTTGATCAAATGTTGCATCAGGGATTAAAGATTGGTTTATACCCGTGGTGTGTTTATTTTGTCATAATATGGTTTTGCTAGAGTGATATTTCCTTACATGCACAGTGGGTAGATATATTTCTTCATTATTTGATGGTAAATATTTTTAATGTGGGTTAAAATAAACTCCTCAGCAGCAGAATTCAATGGAGTAGGGATAATTATTGGGACGAGATATTTATATACGTAGTCTAATCTATTGTCTAGTATTAAAAAAATTAGTACCAAATTACTACTAATTTTATACTGACTTTTTGTACTAAAAGAATAAGTACTTAAAAATTTTTTACTAAATATTTGTTACTAAAATAGTACTAAAAAAATATAGTTATAAAAAAATTCAGCACTGATCAATTTAGTGTTAAAAACAATATGTATACAAAAATCTGGTAATAAAAAAATTTTGAACTTAAAAACATAATACAAAAATTTTATAAAAAATTTTATATTTAGTACAAAAAAATAAATAAATAAAAAACAAATAAAAAAATTAATACGAAAAACAAATTTGTTTCCAAAAAATAAGAAATAGAAAATTTAGAACAAAATCATTTATTACTGTAAGCTAAGTACAAAATATTTTTAATCTGAACTAGAATAAACTCCTCAGAAATAGAATTCAGTGGAGTATGTATAATTTTTTGGACGAGATATTTAGTATATAATTTATCTAGTCTATAGTCTAGTACTAAAAAAATGAGTGCCAAGAAAATTACTCTAACAAAACTTAGTATCTACTTTTCATATTTTGTAAATTTTGTACTAAAAATCTGTTACTACAATTTTTATTAGTAAAAAATTAAGTATTTAAAACATTAGTACTTAAAAATTTATTTATAAAAAATAGTAGGTAATAAAATGATAAAGTAATAAAAATATCCAGTACTAAATAATTAAATACCAAATATATTTTGTATAAAATTAGCACTTTAAAATTTTATACCAAAAAGATTTGATAAGATTTAGCAGCAACAAATTATCACTACAAATTTAAATATTAAAAAAAAATAATACCCAAAATAAGCTACTAAAGGAATTTTAAACATTGTACCAAAAAATCTATTACTAAAAATATTTTGTACTAAAGCATTGATGCTAAATAAATATAAATATGTAAAAAAATAGAAAAAATTTAATACAAAAAGAAATTTTTCTTACAAATTTTAACTAAAGAAGTTGAGTAATCGAAAATTTTATATTAAAAAATTTAGTACATAAAAGTTCTGGAACTAAATTGATTAAGTTAAGTAAAAATTTATTTAAATTTATATAATGCTAAGATAGTTTAGTTAACAAATTTAGTGCTAAATAAATTAAGTACCAAAAATTCGTTCTGATGAAATTTAGCATTTCATTATTTTGGTACTAAAAAGAAATTTAGTAACAAATTTCATTATTATTTACCAAAGAATAAATAAACAAATTTAGTACTTAAATTTCAGGAAAATGAATTTAGTACATAAAAACTGTTGCTAAATAGCTTTAGTTATAAGCAAAAACTTAATACTAGAGTAATTTTGTACCAATTAAATTCAAAACCGAATAAAGTTAATACTTAATAAATTAAGATCTAAATATTTTTGGTACTTAAATTAGTTAGTATTACTTTAGAACTAAATTTAGTAGTTAATATATATTTAGTCTATAGTCTAGTATTTAAACTAATCTATAATTTAATCAATAGTTCGTTTTGGTACTAAAAAAAACAGATATGAACCATTAAATAAATATAGAACTAAATATATTCTGTTTATAGTAGGGACCAAGCGTTCCCACCTCTTCATACTTAAGGCACCTTTTTTGAAATTATTATTTTTTCGCGGACCCCTTGCCATTTTTAGTATAGTAGAAATGAAAAAATCAAAAGGTATTTATTTTAAATAAAATTTATTCACTAAATATGAAAACTCTGTACCTTTTAAGCTCATAAATAATTACTATCTTATTCATAATAAAAATTTTAAATTTATCAAAGCTTTTCCACACAAATTTTATTAATAAAAAGTTTATAAATTTACATTTTTTTTTTTTTTGAATAAGACCTGTTTGAGATCACAGAAATATTAATTTCATGAAATATTTCTTTAACGTTATACAAAATATAAACATATATATAAACAATCATTAAAAAGAATATTAATTTTGATAAAATATCTTTGTTTTTACTAACTTTTTAACATTGGGAGAATTTTCTGACAAATCACATCTCACTTCATTTTACACATCCAAAAGTGATCTAAATTTGGCAGAAAAACTGATTCATTCCCAACCAACGGGTTAATTTTGTAATATTTTGACCAAAAATATTCAGCCAATATAGATTCAAAGTCGTCTTAGGACCACATCTGGCGAGACTATTATATTTTTATACTGATGTTTGTAGCAGCCAAAAATATTGGTCTTAGACCAATCTGTTTAGAACCACCTTTTGAGTCGATTTAACGATGTCCATCCGTAAGTCTGTGTGTCCGCCTGCCCATGTAAACATTTTAATCAAACTACAGATTTCAAAATAAATTTTTAAAATAATTCAACAAAATTTGGTACACGTATCATGTATGATCCAAGAACGAATCCTATTGAAATGGGTTATGATCGGTTCATTATTTCACCTAGCCACCATACGAATATCCCTCCAAAATATGGGTTTTTTCGATCATAATTGCCTTAAATATAGAAATATTTAATTTAAGTTCAGTATATAAAACTTATATAAGTAGAAAATAATGTACCAAATTTTATAAAAATTCATACAAATGTTAGTATCAAGTTAGTATTTGACACAAATAAATTCTACATAAGTAGAAATCACAGCATCAAACTTTATCACAATCAGTGCATAATTAACCATGGGTCCAATATAAGCACTTATTGTATCAAATGCAGTTTATATATTTACTTGTTTGTCTTGTAGTTTAATGTTAAAATTGCTGAAAAGTTCAAAAAAATTAGAGATATAAGTATAGTAACATATAAAGTTCTTTTCTTTAAAATTTTTATAAAGATGTCTTGAATTCATATAATCTCTTTCCCTTCGAAATCCAATTGACATTGGTATGCAGCAGCAATTTCTTATATTCTGCATTTAAATCGACACATAGGGCTTTAAAAATTCTAGTTCTTAAGGCACTAGTTTTTAATAGTTTTTAAAAAATTTACTATGTCTATAGTACTTTAAAGAGCAATTTTAAATATATACCAAGAAAAATTTTTTGCAGCAAGTACTTATCGGTGAATTACACAGTGTGATCCAAAAATATTTTAAGAAAAATGTGACTGTGGAGCCATTATTTCACTTTTTGCAATAAAAACAAAAGTTGACTTAAATTAGAAATATCAGTCATTTCATCACTATGCAGGCCACCATTTCTTTTTTTTTAGAGTTATCGGACAAAGGAATTCTCTTGACTTTTTCTTATGTGGGCTTATCTAACATTATATCCTCAACGACAGAAAAACTAGGCTTTATTAAAGGTTTACCAAATGTGTGTGGTCCGTTTTCTTTTTCCCCATCCAAATGAAAGGCACCTGTAGCATCTAAATTTGTCATAATTATGTATGTCGAAAAATATCTTAAAATTTCATACACATTTTCGGTCTCTCTCGCGGACCTCTTAGAATGTAGCTACTGAACCCCATTTGGAAAACCTTTTATTGTTTAGCTTACAGAGTAGTTTAGGTGTATATTTTAAAAACAATTTTTAACTTTAACTGACCATAGTGCAATCGGACGTTTTGTATAAAGTAAAAGTGAAAATGTTTAAAAAAGAAAAAAAAAATGCAACAATCAAAATCACTTTATACTTCACGTTTTAGGCTGAAGTTGGTGTTGCTTTAGCTGTTTCATAGAGGTAGTTACAGTTTTGTGGTTAGAGTATATATATTCCACTGTATGGCTTTTGCAATGAGTAAAAGCGTTAGTTATGTGTGTGTGTTTGCATGAAAGTATGTAATAGGTTAAGGGTATTATATCAACATTTACTTACTAACTGTTTAACTGTCAGCCAGTCAAGACAAGTTAGTCAGTCACAGCTCTATGCCATATTATGAGTATGAAAAAATGTAATGGTCCGTATATAAATCCATTACTTGGCTACAACAACTTAACAAAAACCTTATTGCTTTTTAGAAAATTTCGGGGTATTTAAGTTGGTTTTTAATAAATTCTCTTTTTCTCTAAATACCTCACTTGAAATATTCAAGGTTTTACTTGTTATTGCTGTAAAATGTAAAGGAAATATATTACCCAAATAGGAAAAGTATAAAACTATGCTCAAGCGATTAGATTGGTGTGTGTGTGTGTGTCAGTTTACCTAAATTTACTTAGTTTATATCTACTAAAACATTTCAACTATTATTTCTTAGTGTGTAGATTTCACTGTCAGTTTAATGTTTTGTATCAGTTTGGAGTTTACGCAACTTGTTTTTACAAAAAAATTTGCTTAAAAACTTTAGTGTTTATAAAAACATGAAAAAAAAAATACTTCTAAAGTTGTTGCAAGTTTATCGGAAGCGACCAAACATTGTTAAAAAAAATCTATTACTATTTTGTTGCTTATACTTAGGTAAGCTCGGCATGTGAATATGCAATGCATGTGTGTTTGTTAATATAATTTTTTTATGTAAAAAAAAAAAACAACAACTTGACGCAAGTCAAGAAATTTATGAACTGTAACGAATTAAAAGCCTTTGGGCATTTTTCTTCTCTTCTACCTGATTTACATTATTTTTTATGTAGACGAGAAAATATTAAAGTTGTCGTATAGCAAAGGCGAGCAATATTAAATAATTTAAAAGAAAAAGCCTTTTGTAGTGAAATTGTTTTGAAAAGAAGGCTAAAAAATCTTTTAACATAAACAATTTTGTAAATATGCATCTTATTAAGACAATATGCTCGATATATAGACTATTAAACGTTTTTTTTTTTTTTACTAAGTATTCGTTCGTAAATATTTTCTTGATCATTGTGATAGTGATGAAATTACCAGAAAATTTTAAATTGACAACACAGGTTAACAAATGAAAATACAAAAAATTTTTTTTTGCGGCACGGGATATCTCAGTCAAATCGGATAAATATTATTATGATTTACTAACCCTATAAATCACTCTTTTTTGATTTGACTCTAATTCTTGTAATAAATCTCTATTTGCAAAATTAACGAGGCTGCACTATATCTTGAAGCATATCTCGAAAATGGTTTGCCTGATTTGATTTGATGATAACAAAAAAAAAACTTGATTTGAATGTGAGTTTAAGTTGTACTCACACAATTTTTTAATATACTCAACACTTATAAAAATAAATTTAGCACAAAATTTTAATTTTTTTTTTCAAAAAATTATAAAAATTTGAGAGGCAAAATAACATATTTTTATTTTTGATCGTAAAGATAAATTTGTTGCAAGTAAATTTCATTCAAATTTATGCATGAAACCCCATTAATTAATCCGGATCCTTATAGGCAGCGGTGTCGAGATAACGATGTTGGTCTGTCTGTCTGTCAGAGTATCGTTTTTTTAGGCCCCCGATATATTAAAAACATTCAAATATTGTCAAGGCTTCTAAGTATTTTACTATTGAAAACTTTTGAATACTTACTTTCCACATTTTAAACCTTTAGAAATTCCCATATAAGCTATAAATCTGTCAAGACGTTTTTTTTGATTTAATTGCTGAATAAATCAACCAAGTAGAATTGTAAACAACTGATATGACGGAAAAGACTTTTTCAGCATACTCTTATTGATTTGTGCAATAGCACAAAAGCCTATTTTTAATAGTTTTTGTTGTTATTGCTGTTTATTACTTCGTTATAAAAAACACCACGTGACAAATTCTGTAATAAAATATAATAAAACGATATATAAATACAATTTTTAGTTAAGTATCACAAAAAAAACCTACAAAAGTGATTCGAATTCGTTTTGCTTAGAAAAGAAAAGAAGAAAAATTTTATTGCCGCTATAACCACATTCATATTGCGGAATTTTAACCTATCGGTATAGATTGTGCGTCGTCACAGGCGATATATCTAAGCAATAAGAAATCAATAAGCCTGGAAGAAAAATCGGCAATATTGCTAGATAATCATATAGGTGCAATTAAGAAGATAGATAATCTAGATAATCTTCTGGTAGATGCAATAAATATTTAGAAAACTTATTACTAAAAAATCTTGAAATAATATAATAAATAAAACTTTTACATCATGTAAAGCATGCATGCACATAAATCATAAAATCATAAAGCACGAAAACTAAAACATATAAAATATCCATTTTGCTGCTAAAAGACAAACAAATTTCTTCAATATTTTTTTTTTTCATTTTTGGAAAATTTTTCGACAACTGAAAAAATTGTGACTAGAAAATAAAAGTTTTACATTAATTTCTTCCAGATGATCTCAATGGGATATCATTAATATATTTTGATATTTTGAGGATAAAAATAATAAAAAAAAAATTTAATTTTATATATTTTTTGTTTATTATTGCCCAATGTTTTTAAAGTGATAAAAATACAATATCAGAAAAATATTGCTTTGATGATAAAAATATTGCGTGAATTTCTTCCAGAAAGATATCTTCCAAATATTAGCAGGGTAATATTTGAATGTACATTTAAGAAGAATTTATTACACAAAAAAAAGTTTGTGCATAAATATAAAAATTTACTTTTATTGATTTTAGTTCATAATGTTTAAGAATAATGTTTTAAATATTAACACTTTTATAAATTTTTTGAAATGAATCAAAAGTCAAGAAGACTTAAACAAATTGTTTAAATTTTCTTTACAGAATTTTTGGTTTTTAATGATTTTTAGGCACATGTTGCAGGCAGAACAACACAGCAGACGCGTTTTTTTAATATAATGATGCCTGTGCTATAGAATAGCAGCAAATTTAAACAAATTTCTAATTCTTATTTTTAACAGCATTTTATTGGAAAATTGTCATTTAAAGGGATTTATTATTAATATTTTCATGCATAAGTATTTTTACTTAGAACTTGAATCAAATCTAATAAAACTAAATTAAAATTTTAGTAACATTTTTGCAAAATTCGCAAAATTATCATTAAGTACAATTTAATAATATCTATGAACAAAATTTTATTTATTATGAAAAAAATTTTGGGTAAAAAAGTCATGTTCGATTCATAATATTTATAAAAAAATTTTTCAAATATATGAATTTTTTTCTCTGTGTAACTGATTAATCACAGACAAAAGTTTGTACATAAATGTAAAAATTTACTTTCACTTAAGCATTAAAAATTTTTTTTATATTTTTTCAAATGAATCAAAATTGAAGAAAAATGAAAAAATTGTTTAAATTTTCATTAATATTTTCAACTTGTAAAAAAAATTTTAAGTTTTTAACGATTTTTTACAGATTTTTCTTGGAATTTTGCCATTTTAAGGTATTTGTTGTTATTATTTTCATATATAACTATTTTCATTTACCATTTACAATCAAATCTAAAAAAACTAAATCAAAGATTTAACAAAAATTTTGCAAAATTCCTAAAATTTTCATTATGAAAAATTTAAAAAAAGTTTGGGAAAAAAAGGAATGTTTGATTCATAATATTTATGGAAAAAAAAAAATGTTCAAATATATCCAACTTTTTTTTTGTGTAATATAACTAAAATTAATTTCTTGTTATGTTATAATAATATAGTTTAAGGTTAAATTCGCATATAATTGGAATAAGTTTTTTTTCTCTTGTGACAACTATAACATTCTCACAAACAATTTGAATATTTTATTTTTATATTTTGGAATAATATATTAGTATTTGAAAGAGGTGTACTTGCAAAATCAATTTTGAAAAAATTGAGACACCATTTTTCCATATTGAGCCTTAGCACAGTGTGAGATTATGCAAAATTAGCAGCCCAAAATTATAATTTTAACTTTATTGAGTTAAAATTATTCTGCAATATATTTAATACATAGTAGTCAATCTATTCAATCGAAAAAAAGTCGTACTTCAGGCCGTATTTTAACCTATATCCATTATAAATATTGCCCTCGGAATCAATTCAGAGCTCCTAAATTCTTGAATTTCTTGGTATCGAAATTAAACTCAAATTAAACTATATTACAAAATATGGCATGTACAGAAAAAGAATTATTCGAAAATTCGGTTCCAATTCAATGATTTGAAGTTGTAAAAACAATGATCATAAAATTGACTCTTAGACGGCTGAAAACTTAATCTCATTTTTGATGATTATTTTCTTACTTTTTGTTAATAAAATAGTTGTATATAATAAATTTTAACCACAATATTATAACATTTGATGATTTTTTAGAGCAATATAGTCTTTTAATGGAAATATTTACTTCTGAAAAACCCGGTTAACCGGTTCTTACGGAATTTTAAAAATAGCAACCAGTTTTTTCACAATTCCAACTATTCCAAATTTAGTTTCTTCAAAAAGTCGAAAAATCTTTCATCTTACTTCTTATACATATAATTTTATACAAATTTATAAACTACAAAATATTTAATATTTAATTTCTCTTTTTCTTTTCAGGTAAATACAAATATTTTTAAATGGAATTAGTGACCATAGTAATTTTTAAATTTTAAAACAAACTGACAGATTTAAGCAACGTGTATGACTGTATATTTGTACAAAAATATATTTACCTTATATCAAACTTTTAATATAAATTGAATATAAAATATTATTAAAAAACTAAGCTTATTTAAGAAATAATATACTTGAAAACAAAAATTTTTATTTTGAACCCCAAAATGGGGCCCCTTTTCTATTTAAGCAAACTTTCGTACCTGTTTATAATTGCATTTCCGTTTTCCATTTCCCGTTTAGGTATCACCAGGGTTTTAACTATGTATATATATAACAACAATGTTGCAACACAACAGCACCAACAATCTAGCACTGTTTGTGTTATAGTGTTTTGTTCTATTAAAGTAGCAGTGGTAGTTTCTGTGGTAGTGTTGGTATGAGTGAAGTATATTTTAAGTATGTATTTGTAGGGCTAATTGAAAGTTAAACTAAAACCCGACATAAGCAACATCACAACAACCAACAACATTTTTTAACAAAAATATTCTCGTTTATGTACTTTGTTCTGCATCTTGATGTTAAGGAGCCAGGAATTATAATAGCATTCACACACACATATAAAATTGTATACAAGTGTTAGTGTGTGTTATGGTAATAGAAAATAAGTTGTAGTACAACAAACAATTGAGTGCAGTCAGTTCAAAAGTTACATAATTTTTTTTTATTTTTCTTTTTTATATTTTATATTTTTACTATTGCTGTTTACGAAATTTAAATTCTATTAAATTTTACACACCCTAGAGCTAATGGGTCAAGGATTTGGCAAAATAAATAAATATATATATATATATATATATATATATATATATATATATATAAGTTTTAGTTCAAAACTCAGGTAAGTACAAAAGCAAAAAAGGAAAAAACTAAATTATATAACAGCCAACAACTACAACAATAAATTAAATAATATAAAAACTAAGAAATGCATAAAAAAATATTTTCAGTTTTAATAGAGAGAAAATGTTTAAATTATAATTTTATTATATCAATGCTTAAATATAACAACAAAACTTCCGTTTAGTTGCTGATAAGCCTTTATGTGTGTGAAAGTGCATTTATTTTACAATAGTTGTGTGATTATAAGCATTTGTTTTACGGCCTTTATTTTAAATGATTTCATATAATTCCCATTTGTATATACACTTCTTGTTTAAATAATGGCTTATGAATTAGATACTTTAATATGATAAACACTGTGGGCTAAATATAATATATAAAAACAGTGGTTTTAAAAGCAAAAGAATATTTATCGAAAATTTTTTATAAAAATAATATTTTTTGATTTATTAATTTTCTACAAAGAGAAAATTTACAGAAAATTTTCCATGAAAGAAAATTTATAGAAAATTTTTAAATTTATAGAGAAAATTTATCGAAATTTTCTATTAAATGAAAATTTATTGAAATTTTCCATAGAGACAATTTATCGAAATTTTTCTATGAAGAGAAAATTTATTCAAAATTTTCTATAAACAGAAAAATTACTCAAAATTTCTTTAAAGAGAAAATTTACTGAAAATTTTCTATAAAGTGAAAATTTGTTGAATTTTTTCTATAAATAGAATTTTTATTGAAACCTTTCTATAAAGAAGAGGTATATTGAAAAATTTCTATAAAGAAAAATTTTATAGAAAATTTTATAATGCATAGAAAAAATTTATCGAAATTTCCTATAAAGAGAAAATTAATTGAAATTTTCTGTAGAGAAAATTTAATGAAAATTGTATATATATATAGAGGGAAAATTTATTGAAAATTTTCTGAATAAGAAGGAAATATAGTGAAAATTTTCTGTATAAACAGAAGATTTATTAAAAATTTTTTATAAAGAGGAATTTTATTGAAAATTTTGTACAAAGAGAAAATTGACTAAAAATTTTTTATAAAGAGAAAATATGTTGAACATTTTCTGTATTAAAAAAAATTATTGAAATTTTTCTGTATAAAATGAAAATTTATTAAAAATTTTTCTTATAAAGAGGAAATTGGTTAAAATTTTTTTTGTAGAGAAAGTTAATTGAAAATTGTTTATAAGGAGAAAATTTATTTAAAATTATTTATAAAGAGAAAATTTATTGAAAATTTACTATATAGAGAAAATTTATTGAAAATTTTATATAGGGAAAAAATTTTTTGAAAATTTTTTACAAAGAGAAAATTTTTTGAAAATTTCCTGTAAAGAAAAAATTTATTAAAATTTTTCTATTGAGGAAATTTGTTGGAGATTTTCTATAAAAAAAAATTTATAGAAAATTTTCAAATGTGTAGAGGAAATTTATTAAAATTTTTTGAAACTTTTCTATGAACAAAGAATTTATTTTCTATATTAAAAGAAAAAATTATTGAAAATTTTCTGAACAAAAAGAAAATTTTCTGTATAAAATGAAAATTTATTAAAAATAAAGAGAAACTTTATTAAACAATTTCTGTATTAAGAGAAAATTTATTGAACATTTTCTGTATAAAAAGACAATTTATTAGAAATTTTCTATATAAAGGGAAAATTTATAGAAAATTTTCTATATAAAGAGAAAATTTATTGCAAATTTTCTATATTAAGAGAAAATTTATTGCAAATTTTCTATATTAAAAGAAAATTTATTGAAAATTTTCTGAATAAAAAGAAAATTTATTGATAATTTTCTGTATAAAGAGAAAATTTATTAAGGATTTTGCATAAAGAGAAAATTCACTAAAAACTCTTTGTAGAGAAAATATATCGAGAATTGTTTATAAAGAGAATATTTGTCTATAATTATCTATATAGAGAAAATTTATTGACAATTTTCTATAAAGTGAAAATTTATCGTAAATTTAGCCCTATTGTAGAGAAAATTTATCGAGATTTCCTATAAAGAGAAAATTTATCGAAATTTTGTATAGAGAATATTTATTCAAAATTTTCTATAAGGAGAAAATTTATTGAAAATTTTTATTCTCCTTATAGATATTTATTGAAACTTTTCTATGTAAAGAGAAAATTTAACAAAATTCTCTATAAAGAGAAAATTTATCAAAATTTTCTATAAAAAATAAAGTTTATCGATATTTTCTATAATGAGAGAAATTTATCAAAATTATTTATAAATAGAAAATTTATTGAAATTTTTTATAAAGCAGAAATAAATATATGGAAGGTTAGAGAAAATTTTATATAAAAAGAAAATTTATCGAAAATTGGGGGTTATTAAGGGGAAAATATATTGACAATTTTCTGAATAAGAAGACAATTTTTTGAAAATTTTCTGTATAAAGATAGAACTTATTGAAAAGTTATTAATAATATGGAAAGCAAAATTTCATTTCTTTGGCCTTTATAATTTTTTAAACCTCCTACTGTTTCCAAGCCTTTGATAATGCATTTGTTTATAAGTCTGTAATTATTTGCCTGCCTCAGGTATTAATATTTATTATGAATCCTTATTTCATCCATTCAAACATTCGTTGATTATTCGGTTTAGAACATTTGATTGGGTTTGTTTCCTTGCGTTTATTCTATTGGCATATTCGTACTTACTTAACATTTATACTTGTATTTAACTATCATTATGGCCTTCAACTATCGATAAAATTGTTGTATATACTTTACCTAATAACTGTTTTTGTTGTTACAGCTACTGCTTTTGCTGATGTTGAGAAATTTCAGTGTATTTTGGCTGAAGTCCTACTAACTTTATTTTACTTATAAGCAAGTAATTGTGTTTGTACGAAAGCACATTTGTGGGTAATTGCTTTTAGCTAAAAACGATTGCCAAAATATTGAAATACAAAAAATCAGTAAAAGTTTAGCTTTGCCTTTAAAAAGCTTAACCCAATTACTTTAGCAAAACAGCAATAAAAAAAGTAAAAAACTCTAAATCAGTTCATGTAAGTATTCAAGTTAAATAAGTAGGAAAATTTTCATTTCATTTTTCATTTGCTACTTAGAGTGAATTAACGCAATATTTAGTTTAATTTTTTTTTTTTACTCATTTTCGGTTTTGCCTAAATAACGCATGTCTGTCAGTTTTTTGAGTCAGTATTAGAATTGTTGGTATATGCGGACAATGTTTTTTTTAAGACATCACAAATGAATTAATTTTGTACTTAATTGCTGTTATGGAGGGTGATTGGTGTTTTCTTGTGTTCGTTTTCTATTATACCTTTTCCAAAGTTTTTTAGAACTATTTTTGGTAAAATATGTCACGCAAAATCAACCTGTTTTAGGTATTTTTTCTTATTTTGAGTTAGTTGGTTATCATGGAGGAAATGTAGAAAATTAAGCATTTTAAGTCGGTTTATTTATTTTTAATTAAAAAGTTTAAACTTGCTTTTAGGTAAATTAAAATATGAAGTAAAAAATTATTTTTAAATAGAATACAGTTTTCAAAATGAGAATTAGTGGTTATAAATGTTACTCAAATAAAATTCACCAAAAGTATACATAAGTATATTTTTCGTTCGTAAATTCTGTAGTATTTTTCTAGAACATGGACTCTAAAAGCTTGTATATTAGATGAGGCTTTTGTAGTGGAGATATTAAAAAGGATGACATCTGTTCCTCTGTCCATTCATGTATCGGTTTAAATGGCAGTTTTGAAGGCTCAAGATATGAAGAAAATTAAACATTTTTGGTTGTTATGTAAATAAAACTGTTTCTGGAGCTTTGAATATAGAGAGTTAGGTACTAATAAAAAGAGCATTTGCTGGAAGTTTTAATTTTTTAATATATTTTAAAGAAAATCGATGCGAAAAGTCATTGGGTTTTTGGTGGAAGAGTGGCTTAGACGATTGAAATGTGCTGATTTTCATAAGCATAATAAGTAGCGTTCCAACTAGTCGAAAAAATTTGAAGATGAACAATTGGAGGCTTTGCTCGATCAAAAGTCATGCCTAATGCAAGAAGTGTTTGCAGAATCTCTGAGTGTATATCAGGTAACAAGTTGCACACAAACTGAACTCAAGATGTCATCGTTTTAGCACCATATTGTTATGGACGATAAAATATGGATGCATGTGGGTGTTCAGACAAACATGAAAATTGACACTGAAGCCGAAAACAATATTCCGTTTTTGTTGGGAGTAAAAAATTGTTATTTATTATGACCTGTTAAACGATCATGGGGGTATTTAACATAGTTTACCCTTTTGAAGAGAGTATTGAATGAAAAACTGTTAGAATATGCGACACAATTTTCCATCATAAAAATTCTCGGCCATGTTGCACGACTAGTTAAAAACAATTTGAAAATGGTTAATGGAAAGTTTTAACCATTCTGATTACTATTTGTTTGTTGTTTCAGAATTTCCTAGATTACTCCCTTTAATTTTGTTAAAATGCTTATTTGGAGTATATTTTTAGATTATTTAAGAAATAGTTTTATTGGAGAATTAAATTTTTGGCTAGATTTGTTTTGAAGTTATTAATTTCTGAAATATTGGATTTGGATTTTTGGTGGGGAAATTGATTTATGGTGAAAAAATATTATTATTTTTTTTATTTATTTATTTATTTTTTTGTGAACATTTTTTTTTAGTAAAAAAATGAATTTCTATGAAAAAATCAAATTTTTAATGAAAAATTTCATTTTGAGTGAAAACTTTTATTTATAGTGAAACGTTTTAGTAACAAAGAATGGAATTTAGTAAAAAATAGGATTTTTAGTGACGAATTTGAAATTTTCATTATAGAATTTGATATTTTCATTGAAATGCTAGATTGTACGTTACAGTCAATCGCAAAATAAATGTTAATAAATCTGAATCTTCTAAGCAATAGGACCGATCTTCTTGAAACTAGGAATATTGATGGAATGGGACTGAGGCATTCAGAATTTTGTTTTATCAAAGTACAGGTGGCGCTACAATGAGCCAAGGTTGATCACCTTGAGCGTGAATGATTAAGAAAGGCAAAGAAAAAATATAGAAAAGTTGTAGGAATGCAATTTGTCATTTCTGGCTTTTTCTGCGGTTTTCGATTTTTAAAAATAAATTCAAAATATTTAAAAATTATACTAAAATTTCAGATAATTCTTTGAACGATTAAAAAAAATTAAAAAAATAAAAATAGAAATTTGAAATAGATCTTATACATAGTTATTTTTGTAACATTGCACATGTAAATTTTTTTGGATATTTTCAAATCTGAATATTCGATTCGGCTTCCATTATATTGACATAGGCAGAGGACTCTACAAGTTTAAGTTTGGAAGGGTGCGAAGAGCTGGGAGCTCAAAATAGTGTACTTCGGTTATGAAATATAATCCAAATTTGTTTGAGAATTTGTTGGACGATTTTTCATTGGGCATTTTGCTTTCTATTTTTAATTTATAAATCTGTAAAAAACATCAATGAGAACGAGAATTAAATAAAAAAAAATAATTTTAACTTTTCCTGGCCTTTTTTGACATGTTTTAAAGTTCAATTTAGCCTCTTTTTTCTTACCTCCTGGTAAATTTTAACAGTTATTTTTGATTTTTAAAATTTGAAAAATAAAAATTTGTTTTCATTTCTATTTTATCATACAAAAATAAATAATACAAAAATAAAAGATACTTTTGTTTTATTATTATTATTATTTTTTTTAATAAAAATTAAAAATAAAAATCAGTTTGCAATTTTTAAAATATAAATGAAAAGTGAAAATCAAATGCAAATAAAAAAATATTCTAAGATTTTTATTTTAATACAATTACCCAATTCACAAAATATGCTGTTTCAGTTATTGTGTTATACGTTATTTAAAATAACACATTATTTGACATTTTTTGAAAATTTATATGGAAATTTGAAATAATATTATAACATTTTGAAGTCTATATTTATTAATTCTGTTAAAAATTATTTTATTTATTTAACGATTTCTTACAAAAAAAAAAAAAAAAAAAAAAATTAGTTTTTTTTTCAACATTTTTTAAAAAATTTTCCACCCAAAAATTCAAATTTTCATAAAAAATTCAAATTTTCAATTAAAATTTAAATTTTTATAAAAAATTGTTTACTAGAAATTGGGTTTATCACAAAAGTTTTTAAATTCTATTTCTCATTAAAAATTCGATTATTAAACACATTAGTCGGCGATCACAGTTACAAAAAAGTTCTTTGATTCAATTTGCAAATAAAAAAATTTACACACTGATGTCCGTCAGTCCTTCCATCCGTTTGTCTTCTTTTACATAAACACATCGCTCCCAAAATAATTTTTCCCTTTATCTTAAATACGAATATAAGTATTTGGAAATTTTTCAAAAGTTTTCCAAAGAAAGGTATATAATTCTGTACATTATAGAAATTATTAAGTAATATTAAATGTTAAAAAACTAAATTAATGTAAAAACAAGGGTTCTGAATAACAATCGATTGTTTCTTATATTTTCTTTCTACTCGGTGTGCTGAATTTTTCTTCAAATTACATTTTTCTAAAAAAAAAAATCTCAAACAAGTGGTTCCTATTTTTGTATAAAGTTATGGCTACCCCTTAGCCTTTGACCATTCACTCATATGTCTCAATTGTTATTACTTAAATTTTGTTGTGGTCATTGTTGCTACTCCAACTACTCCTTTCACATCATTGTGGTTGTCAATTTTTTTTCGTTAAACAGCGCCAGCTAGCGTTATTAAAAGAAAACCAATTTGTCTAAACTTTGACTAAAAAGAAATTTTATGAACAGAAAAAACAAGTGGACACTACAGATGTAGACGTGCCAGTAGTGTATTATTACCATGGCTACAATGAAAAAGCCACTACAAAACAATAACAACAAAATGTAATGGAATACTTACAAAATTCTATCACAAACGCCAGTACACTCATACAGTTTAATACAACATATGGACTTAAATATGTGTGCATAATTTGTAAAAGTTACACTAACACAAAAGACTATTTAGTTGGAAGAGGTGGTAATACGATGAGAGTTCGAAAATTATCTTTATATTGAAGAGGAAGTTATAGGACTAGAAGAAAGCAAATTGATACAAAACGGGTAACTGAAGCATAGAAAAATATTCTAGATCAAAGATTTATACCACAATTGTGCAGCATTTTAATATGGTTCCACGAAGTTCAGGTATTTTCTTTCGAGCATTTATTTCTTTATTGTCTAAATTTAGAAAATAATTTTAGATTGTAATAAACTTAAGATTTTAAAGATATTTTTCAATTTGTTTTCGTAATTAATTCTACATTATTAGACTTTAAATGTAGTAGTTGGTCTACTAGTTCCTACCACTAAAGTACTTACTAACGCACACATTCATACACACATGTTACTATTATTTCCACTCGTACACAATGAATTTTTATTAATGAAAATTTTCAACAAACGGTTTTTGTTGGGGTTCCGTTGCATTACTTCAAAATTGTAGTTGTTGTTAGTACCAAAAAGGAGGTAAGAAAAAACGCAGACCTGTAGACGAAAGTACATGAACGTGCGGTAGTTCTAACAATGTACATAGTTAAACTTTGTAAACGGAAAATAATAATAATATTTTTATAAAAATCTTTTTTTTTTCTGTTTCTGCTTCTTTGCTGGTGTATGTACGTGAGTGTTTGTCGTAGTTGTTTCTAACTACAAAGTGGAAATGAAGTGAAAAATTTAACGAAGCTCAAATAAGTTTGCTAACAAAACTACAACAGTTATAGAGAGGAAAAAATATAGTTTATTAAATATAAAAGAAATGAAATAGAAAAAAATGTTATACCTATAAGTTTTACAAATATTTTATATTATAGTAAATTGTGTGCTTTTTTTAAAAAAGAAAAATATAACAAAATTATAGAAAAAAATCACATTAAAAATAACAAAAAATAATAATAATAATAAAAAAAATAAATAAATATTTATATGTATGTGGGTGTTAAATTCTGTATATGAAACAATTTTTTATTTCCACAAACATATATTCATTACTTACTAAACCAGTTTCATTTTACAGAAAAAAAAAATAGTTTCCTTTATTTGTTAACAAAATCTTACAAAAAAAAAGTTTTTCACTTCAAAAATAAAATACTAAGTTTAACTAAGTAAAATGTACAATACATTTTTAAACCCAACTAAATATTAAAAGCTAAAAAATAAAAACTATACAACAACAAACTAAATCCCAACTAAATTTAAAAAGTAAACTCACGCACATTATTGCAAAAAGTAAATGAAAAATAAAAACATCGATAACCGGAGAGAGTTCCACGTTCTGCAGGATATGTTTTATTAGTGCAACTAACTTACACAAATATACGCTTACTTATACACTCTCAAACTAACAGCATATTGCACAGTGGGTCCGATTTCAAAAATATTTCTAAGCAATCTGTATCTCCTAAACAACTGGAGAAAAATCATCTTGTAGTAATAATGCAAGATAAGTTACTGGGTGTCAAAGTTCCTCACCTTAGGTATGAAAATAATCAAAAAATCATATTTCAACTCGATCCATCTAGCAGTTTAGGAGATACAAATTTATTACCAGCATTTTTGCTATTGGTCCCACTATGTGTTGTTTACTATGGGTGCAGTAATATATGAGTGTGTGTACGTGTGGGTATTAGTTCTATTTGATTACTGTGTTTTAAAAAAATTTTTTTTTAATTGGAAATATTTCTGTACGTATTTTCTAATATCGAAGCAGATTAACTAGAAACCTGATGCAATATATTTAATGAGATTAATATAATTCGGTTAAATAAAGTATTTACAGTGAATTTTTATTATTGTGTTCTAAATATGGTGCCAAAAGTAAAAAAAGAATACCTATTCGATTTTATGTGGAATAACTTACTTAGGCTTTTTATATATTTTTTATTATTGCCCCAAAAAGTATGCTAAATAAAACCTATAACAATTTATCCATAAGCTTCAGAAAATAGGTCTGTTCATTTGCATGATTTTGTTTTTACTAGTTTTACTTGAAGAGCGTTTCTGTGCACGTAAAATAGTAAAAGTAGTAGTTTCGAGAGAAAATATTTTTCTCTTTTGCTATATTTTACTTGAATATTTTGTGCGAGCAAAACTAGTGAAAAAAATCCAATTGAATTTTATTTTGAAAAAGAATAATTTGAAAATATGCTTAATTTCTTCGAAATTTTTTGTTGGAAATATGATTTATAGTTTTATAAAAGTTATGTGTACAAAGTTGTATTGTGATACAAATTTATGCACCTTTAAGTGATTTTCGGAAAGAATCTTTTTATGGGAGTCATGGTCAATTAGAAACTGATTGTTTTGATATTTGCTGATGTGCCAATTATTCTACATTTGTCTAAATGCTAACATTTTTGAATATTTAATGCATACTTAAATAATTTAGGGAAGGCTTTTGTATGAGATTTATGGTCAATACTAAAAAAATTGATGTTTTGGTTTAAGGTTTGTGTTGAATTCTACCATATTTAAGAGATTTGTGCAAGTCAAACCCTGTTCTGGAAAAACATTTGTATGAAAGCTAAGTGAAATAATGGGCAGGTGTTGAAAAATTGATATCGTCCATAAATTATACAATTTATATGTATCAAATTGATCTAAATTATCTTCCTAGTCTATCTGTAGTTTACATGGATGGACATATGCGAACGTGGACAAAGTTAAATCGATTCAGATAGTGATTCCATTTAAGCTTTTAAGCGATTTTAGAGATTGATATTTCGTTTTATTCTTAAAAAAATAGCATTTTTAAAATCAGTGTACAAATATCTTTAGTCTTAAGAAAAATAATTTAATAAATATATGTGAAAGTCGAAATTTCGAATAAGAAAAGAAAATCCATTTAAAAATGTTAAGTAAATCTTTTCTGATTTGAAGTATATAAAAGATTTTAATGTAATGAAAAAGCTACATTCTGTATTCTAAATTTAGATGGCGTTTCGAAATATTGAAAATATGTAATGTTCTCACTTATCTATTGATGATTTCATATGGCATCGAAGGACTTTTTTGTGGGGTGTATCAAGAGCTTTAACCTATTAATGCTCACTGTTACATATATGTAACGTGACGTGGTCTAAGTTTTAAACTAAATTTTTAATTTTGTTATGAATTGTCTAAGTCAATAATCTTCCTGTATCATCAAATTGTTTTGTCCACTTTCATTCTAAATGTTGTGGCAAAACGTAATTTTGTAAAATTCATTATTTGACAGCTTGCAAAAATTCGATTTCAACGTTAGAAAAATTGCAAAAAGTTTAATTATTTGCCTTAAACATGTTTTAAAGTAAACATTTTATTGCATATTAAAAGAAGCAAATCAAAATTTTTTATCTAATTGTTTAGAAATATATATGTTATGTCTGAAGAAAATTAAAAAGCGGTGAAAGAAAGTGTTACGTATTTGTAACACTAGGACTAAATTACAAAATTGTTTTTTTAGTCTTTGTTAATTATTTGCACATTAATGAAGATTGTATCTATGGATAAGTTGGTTTCCTACGAGAAAATTTGACTCAGACTCTAGTCAGATTTATTTTTCTGAATCCTTATTCCTATGTCACTTATTAGTATGATATAAAAAATCAAGAACTGGTAACACAAATAGTAAAGCAGATTCATTTTAACACGTGAAATTCCATCCAGTACACCACCTATCTTTGTTAAATGTTTCTTTGCCAACCAGTGTAATTGCAGCATTAACAATTTCCTTTCAACTTCACTTTCTTCTGAATTTGTTTTCTACTTGGTTCGAATACAATTGTAAAGATTGAATGTCTTGGTATCATACTTTTATCCATTATTTTGAATTTGAAGACGATATTAATTTAGATTTACAAATTTCATATTTATACACTTTCTTTTAAACCAATAGAACATAACAAAAATACAGATCGGTCATAATTGGTCGCTGCTTTCAGATGATATATATATATATATATATATATATATATATATATATATATATATATATATATATCATAAAGTAATGAGAACGAGAGAAAACTAAGTTCTCAAATTGAAAAAGAAAAGTTTGTTTTTTTTAGCTATATTTTTTAGGGAGTTTTGCATTTTTGGACCGTTCTTAAAATTCTTTCTTTCTTCCCTCCTGGCAACACTGGTCTTTCATAATTGACGTCTCGTGGAATTCATGATATATTCTGTTGTGTTTGTTTCCATCAAAATGAAATGAAACGGATCATGAAAAGCTTAAAACCGTTTGGTGCGGAATTTTTTTAAACGATCCCCTAATCCCCTAATATGTTTTAATGGGTTACACAACTATCTTTTGAAAATCTTGTTTTCGTAGGACATATTTATGTAATTTGTTTTTTTTTTTTTTTTTTTTTGAAAATATATAGCACAGAAGACAGGCAACATTTTAACAAGAAAAAAAGTAAATTTTGTCATTTTTGCTGTGGAAATAATTATTTTCAATTTTTTAAACTCAATTCAAAATAACTTCAAAAAAAAGTGCAGTAGTTATTTCAAAATATTTACAATGATATAGTTTTCAAAGTAGTTAACTTATAGCAAATTGAACTAATAAAATAAAACAAAGAAAACTAATTTCATCGCAAATCACATTAGAAAATAAAGATTTTGTCATTTGTGAGAACTGGGATTAATTTAATATTTTAGCTTTTCTTTACATTGAATAATATTGATTATCCTCTATTCCAGTGTGCCGAGTGATAGTGCTTAGTATTCGCTATGTAAGAGTTCATTTGTGTGATACTTACAGAAGGGTGTTCAGTGGTGCTATTTGGTGGTGTGATTACTGATAATGTTAGAACAGTCTTCGGTGTGGTCAGTTAGAGTAATGTGTGCGTGCTTATTTTTTGTGTATGCCTTTATATGAATGTTTGTATAGTGGATTCGTTATAAACTCCTGCCAGGGATTTAACTGCATGTGACACAATAAAGTGTCCAGAATAAATGTTGTACACAAATACACAATACGGTGAAACATAAAAAAACCTAATACACAATAAAACATGCATACTAACATATATGAATACGAAAAACCTCAGCAAAACATTTCAAATATTCTCTGGCAAAGGAAAAGTTGCTGAAAAAAACTAACAAACAATAACATACATATGATAGCCAAGTTTATATGGGAAATACAGTGATGACACTGTTTTTTAGGGGAAAAAAATAAGGACTAACATTTTGAGAAAATATAGGAAATAACTAAAATATATATAAAAAAATTAGGAAGAGAAATTTAAATCGTAATAAAAAATAGGTTCGTTTTTTTTTTGAAATTTTGTGCGATAAATAAAAAATTGTTTACCCAATTCACAAAATATGTTATTTAATATCTTGTGAAAATTTATATGGAAATTTAATGTTATTTTAAATATTATATGTATTTTAATTATAATATAATATTGTGAAACCTATGCTTATAAATTCGGTTAAAAATTTATTTATTTAAAAATTTGTTGATATCTTATAAAAAAAATATTTTTTTATTCAATATATATATTTTTTTACAAAATTATTCACCAAAATTCAAATTTTCACCAAAAAATCAAATTTTTACTAAAAATTCAAATTTTTGCAAAAACTATTATTTACTAGAAATCTAATTTTCTCAAAAATTCAGAAATTTAGTTTAGTTCGTCAAAAATTCAAATTCATTAAAAACTGATTATTCACTAAAAATTCAATTTTTCAATAAAAATCCGATTATTCACAAAAAATATAAATGTTCACCAAAAATCCAAATTTTTACTAAAAACTGATTTTTCACTAGAAATCGGAATAAAAATTTGATTTTTTACTAGAAATTTTATACTTCATTTAAAATCTAATTTTTCACTCGAATTCTTCACCAAAAATTAAAAAAACATCGATCTGTTAATAATAACAAGTAAAAATTTTATAATGATGATATCCCCCGCCATTGCGTTTAAGCCTCAAAGTAATTTTCGAGATTTTCAGAAATCTATGGCCAATTATGAATTTGATCGCAATGAATACTTGGTACTATGATTTCTGGTTATATAAAACTTGTGTGAAATATTACCTTGATAATATAATTTATGTGGTATTTGAGATCAACAGATTTTCGGATTTTATGTGGATTTATGAAATTTTTTGCTTCGATTCTTATATAAAACTTATTTGTACCAAATTTTATTAAAATAGTGATATATTAAGGAATTTGTGAGTATTAAAACTCTATTGCGGGGGAACATTTGCAATGGGCTAGGTGAAATAATGGACCGATACTAACCAATTTCAATAGGTTATGTAGTTAGACTTAAATGGTCATATGTTTCAAATCTCATCAAATTATCCTTTAAAATTACTAAAATATATATATATCTGTACTGACTACCAGCAAGGATATTCAGACAACCTGAAATCGTTTAATCGACTTAAAAAGTGATTTTTTTTTCGCAAAAATAAGATTTTGATCAAAATTTTGCATTAAAAATCAAAGTATTTAGTAAAAGCAATAAAAAGTAAATAAACAAATGGATAATAATAAAAAGTTGGCATTTATAATATTTTAGTTCATTTAAAAATAACACACTTATTCACGAAAACTTTTTTAGAAGTTTTATGTTTCTTCACATAATATTTCAACAAATAACACAATAATGAAGCTGTGTATTGGGCAATTATGTTTAATAAAAAGTTTTGTTAAATTTTTATCCAATACCTGAGGGAATTTATTTTAACTTTTAGTACTTTTAAATCAAAAAAATTTCTTTTTTATTTTATAACATTTTTTTTCTATTTTTCATCCCTGCTTGAAAAACGATGTTGTTAACGAAATATAAACTACTCTGGCTTATTCTCTTTTTACAAATATTGTAGTTCAGTTTGTACTTTTTTTTTATATTTTTTCAGTTTGTCTAAATTGACTTTAACTTAAAGTGCATTTTAAGTAACAACAATTGAAATGGAATGTGTATGTTCAATGTGTATTTGTATGGTATAATATTGTATATAGTTGAAATAAAGTATTGAAATCCATTTTACTGCTGCTAATCAAAAATTCTTTAAGCGCAAAAAGTTTCAATAGCATTTATTTATTTGAAATACGAGTAAAAACCACATACGCACAAACATACATCAATATACAATAAGAATAAGAGAGGAGAAAAAAGTTAACAATAATCTGTTTTCATGTGCTATTAAATTATTATGTAGTGGTTACGAGGGTTGTGTGGGTGATATTTATCACCTATAATGGAAAGTGTATTTTTCAGTTAAAAAAAATAGTACAGATTAGATTATAGTCTATAGTTAAGATCTCGGAATAAAGTCTAGAATTTAGACTATAGTTTATAGTTTCGACTATGTCGTACACCTTAGACTGTAGTCTGTAGTTCAAACTATAATCTACAGTTTAGTCTAAAGTCCAAATCTTAAGACCGTAGTCTATAGTTTATACCATAGCATATAGTTTAGACTATATTCTATAATTTAGACTACATTCGATAGTTTATACTATATATATATATATATATTTTAGACTATAGTTTATATTTTAGGTTATACTCTATAATTTATTCTATAGTCTATAGTTTAGACTATAGTCTAAACTAGAGACTATAGACTGAACTACCGTTTAGACTATAATCTATAATTTAGGCTATAATTTATAATATAGTCTATAGTCTATAGATTATACTATACCCTAAAGTAAAGTCTACAGTTTAGGTTATAGTCTATAGTTTAGTCTTTATTCTATAGTTTAGACTATAGTCTAGCTTATAGTTTAGACTATAGTTTATGGCGAAAGTGATAACCAGCACCGCGATGTAATAACTAAGGCTATTGCCGTGGGGAGAGAGTAAGTCGGTTCTCACATAAGCTTAGATACTTCATATTCATATGTGGAGAAGATTCCGCACCCCATTACAAAAAAAAAAAAAAAAAAGAATATAGTTCATAGTTTAGAATATAGTCAATAGTTTACACTATACTCTATAGTTTAGACAATAGTCTATAGTTTAAACTATAGTTGAAATTATAGTCTACAGTTAAAACTATAGCCTTTATTTTAGACTATAGTTTAAACTACAGTCTAAATGTATACTATAGTATATAGCTTAGACTATAGTCTAAACATAGATTATTCTCTAAAGACTACCCTATCATTTAGCCTATAATCTATAGTTTAGGCTATAGTCTATAGTAGTTTATAGATTATACTATAGTTTATAGTTTAGACTATAGTCCATAGCTAAAACTATAGTCTATAGCTGAGACTACGGCTTAAGGGTTAGACAATATGAAGTTTTTAGAATAGCTTAGAATTTAATATATAGTTTTTATAGTTATAGTATGTAGTTTAGACAATAGTTTATAATTTTGACTATGGTTTATATAACTATACAAATGTACTATATGCTATATAACTATAGCATATCTAATTCAAAGTTATTAACAAAATCGTTTTGAACTCCTTGAATTATAAATAGATAATACTTGAACTTCTAGTATTTAATAATTTTATTAATTAAGTTAGTAACTAATTTAAATATAAGTCTTTCAAGTCACTGGCATTTACTAACTCAATAATTTATTTCCTTTTTTTTTATTTAAACATTTTTATCTTAACATTGAAAACATTAATCATTTAAATTATAATTAATAGAACTTTTTTCTTTTTATTCTCAATTGTCAAACCTTTCATTCAGATTTTCTTTTCATTTCATAGAAATATAATTGAAAAATTGATTAATTATTGTTAAAATATTATTATTATTTTTATTTCCATTTTTTTTGTGTCTTCATGCTTCAACTTATTCATTTATTTTTAGCTTTTAATCTGTTTTTGTTTTCTTTTCGTGTTGTTTAATTCTGTTTTATTTTTCTTTATAATTTTCCCTTCATTGTCTCTCCTACTCTATAGCTGATTAAATGCCATTGTATGTGTAACATAATGAAAATGAAGAATAAACGTCCACGAAAGTAAGTTTTGTAAGAATATTACCAGTTATAAAATTAAGTTCAAGGTGGTGATTATGGCATTATATTATATACAAACGTAAGCATGTTGAATGGGGTAGTTTATATTTTTGTAAAGAATGACTGCTGCCAGCTAAAATCAATTTAAAATTAAACCTTTTTGTCCACCTTTTGATAAGGTGCTAAAGAATTAAAAAAAGAACAAAAACAAAATTGCCAGCTCCTGTACAATTGTTGTGTCTACTGATTAACTTAATTGTTGGCCCCAACACAGAAGCTAAAAATATAACACCAATAGCATCAACATCAAGTAAAAAAAAAAACAAAAACGAAAATAATTTTCTGAAGTCAACATTGAAGTAAACACAAAATAATACTAGGAGTAGGATAGAGGGAATAGGATTTATAAAACAATGGGGTTCATACAATAATAGAAGAGAATTTATAAAAAATTTTCTACAGACAATTTAGCGAAAATTTTCTATAAAAGAAAATGTAGTGAAAATTTTCTATAAAAGAAAATTTAGCGAAAATTTTCTATAAAACAAAATTTAGCGAAAATTTTCTACAAAACAAAATTTAGCGAAAATTTTCTATAAAAGAAAATTTAGCGAAAATTTTCTATTAAAGAAAATTTAGCGAAAATTTTCTATTAAAGAAAATTTAGCGAAAATTTTCTACAAAACAAAATTTAGTGAAAATTTTCTTTAAAAGAAAATTTAGCGAAAATTTTCCATTAAAGAAAATTTAGCGAAAATTTTCCATTATAGAAAATTTAGCGAAAATTTTCCATTAAAGAAAATTTAGCGAAAATTTTCCATTAAAGAAAATTTAGCGAAAATTTTCCATTAAAGAAAATTTAGTGAAAATTTTCTATAAAAGAAAATTTAGCGAAAATTTTCTATAAAAGAAAATTTAGCGAAAATTTCCTATAAAAGAAAATTTAGCGAAAATTTCCTATAAAAGAAAATTTAGCGAAATTTCCTATAAAAGAAAATTTAGCGAAATTTTCCTATAAAAGAAAATTTAGCGAAAATTTTCTATAAAAGAAAATTTAGCGAAAATTTTCTATAAAAGAAAATTTAGCGAAAATTTTCTATTAAAGAAAATTTAGCGAAAATTTTCTATTAAAGAAAATTTAGCGAAAATTTTCTATTAAAGAAAATTTAGCGAAAATTTTATATAAAAGAATATTAACAAAAATTTTCTATAAAAGAAAATTTGGAAAAAATTTTCTGAAAAGTGAAAATTTAGCAAAAATTTTCTAAAAAGTGAAAATTTAGCAAAAATTTTCTAAAAAGTGAAAATTTAGCGAAAATTTTCTAAAAAGTGAAAATTTCAAAAAAATTTCTAAAGGGAAAATTTTTTCTAAAAAGTGAAAAATTTACGAAAATTTTCCAAAAAGTCAAAAATTAGCGAAAATTTTTTAAAAAGTGAAAAATTTGCTAAAAAGAGAAAAAATTAGAGAGCATTTTCTAAAAAAGAAAATTTTGCGAATATTTTCTACAAATAAATGTGTAACGAAAAGCAAAATTAGCGAAAATTTCCTCTAAAAAACTAAATTTGGTGAAAATTTTCTACAAAAAGAAAATTTAATGAAAATTTTTCTGCAAAAAAAAAAAACCAAATTTTGTCTGAAAAGAATGAAATAAAATTTTGTGTTAAAAAATAAATTGCGTAATTTCAATCCGAAATTACGAACGAAAATCAAACTGTTCATAATGGCTAAATGACATTTGATGTAATTTCATGAACAGCTAATAATTTATGTTTGCTTTAATTTGAGGAGTACATTGATTAATAGATATTGTTTTTGTCAATAAAGGATTGTTTTTTGTTGATAAGGTCACTTTTTTTACAATTATCTTTTATTCTTTTGTCATATTTTGGCGTAAAAATTAAACAAAATGTTTTTCAATTTTGCTTTTCTTATATATGTAAAAAAAAGCTGTCAGCTGTTTTTTTTTACATTTCGCTGTTGAAATATATTGTACAAAGTTGCACCTTGATTTCAATGCAATTTCGCCCAAATTGCAGAAAGTGATATAATTTTGCAACTATTAAAATATGTGGGAAATTACGTAATTTCAACATGAATTTGACCGAAATCATGAATTTCGCGCCGGTAAAAAGAAAATTTTGCGAGTATTTTCTATAAAAAGAAAATTTTCCATAAAAATTAAATTTAGTAAATCTTTTCTTCAAAGTGAAATTTTATAGCAAATTTTCAATAAAGAGAAAATTTACTGAAGATTTTATATACACAGAAAAAAGTCACCAATCACTAAAATAATTTGTTCAATTAAAAATTTTTTAAATTTGCACCTCTCACCAAGATTATTAATTATATCAACTACTAATAACTGTAAAAAATGAAAAATAGAAAAATTTTTCCGATTAAAAAATGTATCAAATCAACCAAGTAGAAGATTGAATGAACTTAAAATTTAAATGAGAAAAAACTTACTTGAATTTTATTTTTACTATTTATTTCATTTTATGTTATTTTATTTTTGCTTAAATATATTCATTAAATTTAGATGTAAAATGCAAAAATTGTGTTAAGGTAATAAATATTTCCTATGTAAAGAGAGAATTTATTTTATTAGAGAATTTATTTTATTAGAGAATTTATTATATTATATAAAGAGAAAATTTATCGCTAATTTTTTATAAAGAAAAAAATTATCGCTAATTCTTTAGAGAAAGAAAATTTATCACTAATTTTTTAGAAAAAGAAAATTTATTGCAAATTCTAAATAAAATGAAAATTTAGTAAAAGTTGTTAAAAATCTTAATAAATCTTGACACATAAGTTCAACTGATTTTATATAAGAAAGGAAAGCATACAGTGTGCTTTTTGGATATTCTCAAAATATTAATTGACGTTGTTAGTAAAAGTTATTGTCCTTAGCTGATAGTGTTTTCGTTTATTTTCTCGAACTGTTTAAATACTGAGAGTAAAATTGAACGTGTATCTTACTATAAATATAATAAAAGGTATATCAAACTCATATACACTGCCTGCCACTTGAATAAGGAAGAACATTTTTTAACTTTAATTAAGTATGTCTCTTAAACGAAAGTTCAGAAAAAAATAATTTTTTGCGCAACCAAATTTCAAAGTGTTGGCTTTAGTTTCCTAAAGAAATAAAAAATATACATATTTTGTTATACTAAAATTATGCATTTATTTAAAGACATGCATTTCTGTGGTATTTTTTCGTGTGTCACTTGAATAAGGAATATTTTAAAACTAAGCAAACTGTAATTTATTTTTAAATTTTAGGTTATAAAATTGAAAGTTATTATCTTCTAGCATTCAATTTGTAATGAATACTGTCACCATTTTTTGAAATAACTTAAAAAATGGGATTTGGCATCGACTTGTATAATGACTCTAAGTAATTTAGCGAAATTGAACTCCATGCTTCCGTTATTGCATTCTTTATGGATTCTATCGTCTTAAATTGTTTTCCTCCTTAATAAACTTTTCTTGTAAGCCAATCCCAGACATTTTCGATTGGATTCAGGTCTGGTGAATATGGGGGCCAATCCGAAAGTTGAACACCTTGTTGATTAATCCATTATTTTACTGCTCTGACGGTATGAATCGGAATGTTGTCGTGTTGGTACGTCCAAGGTATGGGTCCAAAGATGAAATCATTAAATTTTGGAAATGTTTTTGTAAGTCGTTGCAGCCATTTTACTGGATACAAAAACCAATTCTATGGTACCATAATACGAAATACCATACCATTATTCCGCCCTCTCGGCTGTGTCTGCGGCTCAAAAATAATTCCTCCTTATTTAGGTAATTTTTCGTCTTTCTTTTGAAGTTGTTGCCATTTTCTTCCGCCCTTTCATGTTTTTTCCATATCTTTTCACGTTATTTAAATAATTGTACACAACTGTCTTTCCTCTATTAATGTTTTTATCTATTTGGACTGGATTCTGACTGAGATTTCAAAATCAGAATTTTTTACCACGTTCCGTTTTGAATAAAACTATCAAATTAAAAATTTTCTAGCCGTTTATATTGAAAGAAATTCAAATCAAAGCCTTCCTGATTAATATTAAAATAATTCCTTATTCAAGTGACAAACGAAATAGTACCACAGAAATACATGTCTTTAAATAAATGCATAATTTTAGTATAACAAAATATGTATATTTTTTATTTCTTCAGGAAACTAAAGCCAACGCTTTGAAATTTGGTTGCGCAAAAAATTATTTTTTACTGAACTTTAGTTTAATTAAATTTAAAAATATGATTCCTTATCCAAGTGGCAGGCAGTGTACATGCACAGAAAGCTAAATTCTTTTACCAAACATTTTTTCTACTAGGAATAATGTTTTGTTTTACACCTTGTGTCCATTTATTTTTGTACCATTGTTGTAGTGCAGTTTCGTAGAGATTTATATATTTTAAACCATTGGTGTTACCGCAGAAAATGGTGAAAAAGTTGGGTTAACCATATATGTATGTATAAAATACTGTCAACAATAATAAACAAAGAAAACACGGATATAAAGCTAAAAGGACTGATAATTTATTTTGCCAACGTTGGTGAAGGTTAGTTTGTTTTGGTCAAAGGCACTAAAAATGACAAAAAAATATTACTATTTTGAATAAATAAAATTGCAGGTTTATGTAGGGAAATATGTTTGGTTCCGGCTAAAATTTTTCATAAAACAGAAACTCTATTTCTAAGTTATTTTATAAAATTTTCAATATTTTTATTTAAAACTAGCTGAATGCTCTGTATGCATTCAATGTAAAAGGTAAATAAAAAATTTTAAGAAAACGTAAAAATACATCTTTGTCCAGTTATTATCAAGTATAGATGATTCCCATACCGCTTTTTCTATTAAAACTTTCAGTCTTATAAAAAAAAAATTTAAAAAAATCAAAGTACGTTGCCATTTTCGGCACTATGAAATTATTTTATACCCTATAGTTCCTTCCATCTAAAAATGCATCTATATTGAACTTGAGATCAAAGATATTTAGATATCTAAAAGTTTAAAATTCTTTTACTTTTTCTTTTAAAATATAAAATTTCTTAAATTTTTTTTTTAACTTTTACGTTAAAAATATTTGCTAAAGTGTGTGTATTATGCTAATATTTGTGTCTATTCCATACACACAATGTAGTGTGAAATACATTTTATTTATTCAATTTCTTATTTTTTGGCATATCATTTTTTTTTTTTCTATAATCAATTTAAATTGCTAACACACTTGTGTTAATATTAAGAGTAAAGGGCAAAATAAGAGCAGGAATTTAGAAAAAACTTTCTAGCAAATAAATCTGAATTCAAATTTTACAAAATTAAAGGATTAATAACGATTTACAAGGTTTTTAAGTTTTTTTAAATTAAGACCTTTAAGACCAACTAGCTTTAAGTTATTAAGTTATTTTCTTGATCTAAATTCCTTTCCATTGCTCTTTAAACATATACTACGTTAATACACACTTCTTAGTCGCAATTGAAAATAGCGTGAAATTAAAATTTTGCCATCTAAACGGTGAGTTAATATTTTATTTGCAATTATGCAAGTAACTCACGAAAACTAATATCGATTAGTGAATCTAAGTGCAAATAAAGCGTTTCTTTTACGTTCATAGAATTTTCAATGATAATAGTTGTGTTTTTCCCATCCAGCACGACAAATAAGGAAATATATTTCTTTATGCAATTTGTTTATAAACAGTGAGTTATTTATTTGCAAGTTATTTGTAATTGCAATAATCTTGCTTATAAACGTAATAATAATATTATAATGTTGTAGACTTTATTAATTCGACCACATAGAATGCAAATCTTTAATCGATTTTATTTTATTTAAGCATTATTTCATCATGCGTAGCATAAAATTTCTTATTTCTTGTTGCTTTTGTTATGCTAAATGTATATAAAAAAAATCTGTAATTTTCTTTAAATTTTTTTTGCATTGTTACCCAGCGGCAACAGCAGCAGAAAATAAAATTTATTTTATTTTTTGCTACTCTATGAAAATAGAAAAAAAGTATAGAAAAACAGAAACACTTTGACGATTCACATTTAAGCTGCTTTATGTTGTTTGTCAATTTTCGAATGACAATGATTGAGAAATAAATTTTTTGCAGATATTTTTTTTACACATTTGCATAGACCCTACAGTTTTGCTAAAAGTACGCAATCATCGTCCAAACTTTTGCTTAATGCTTCACTTATACACGCACATCAGTACTCCTATTAATTTTTAAAATACATTCGTTGTAGGAAAAAAAAACTCTTTTATTAAAACAGTAAATCTAAAAAAGTTCGGCATATTCTTTTTTCCAGTTTTGGTATCTTCTGGTTTTGTTATTTCGTTGTATTGAGTATTTGTTCCAGGATTAGTCAGTGTACGAGTATTGTCAACAATTCATTTGTAGATGGAAGTATTCATGGTTCGATTTTTTTTTTTTTTTTTTTTTTTGGTGTGAGGTATGAAGTAAGAGAGTAAATAGTTTACCAACCAAACAACATTGTCCTGCTTAAATGTTGTTTTATTTCTATGAGTGTTAGTGCTTGTATGTGTGTAGTAAAATTTGAGTAAATGGGATAAAGTGTATATTCGATTTGTGTGTTTGCGTGCTTTTTTTTAAGAGTTTCTCTACTAAATCTACACTCTAAAAATTGCTTGTGTAATTAATAATACAGAAGAGATCAATTTTTATTAAATATTACAGAAAATACAAAATATTTCAAATCAAAATTAATTATATTTTGCCTGTAAAGATAAATAGAAATTGTAGAATTTTGATTATTGATAAACATGTTTATAATATAATAAACATATAAAATTTATAATTATATTTATTTACCTACTTTTCAAGTAGGTAAAATTCAAAATAGTAAAATGAAAGTTGTCAAAATTTGGTTTCAAAAGTAAAATAAAAAACGAAAAAGAAAGATATAGTCGGTCAAGACCCTGCACCCTACACCATTCTGTATGAGCATAAAAATTCGGAAAGGTGACTTATATTACACCTGTGGCCAATTATAATAAATGTAATATAAAATATGCAAATAAAGAATAATGGGTTGATACTAACATCTGGAAGAGTTTTTGCACTTTAGGGCGATTTCTTGAAAACTTATTTGTGTCGATCAAGTATCGAAAACTTGATACTAACATATGTATGGGATTTATGCATGTTAAAGTGATTTTCGGAAGAGAGGTTTTTATGGAAGCTATGATCAATTGTGTACTTCTTTTCACGAAATTTCATTAAAATATTCTTATTTTTAAGGCATTTTTGAGTGTTTAAACTCTATTTCCGGGGAACATTTGTATGAGGGCGAGGTAAAATAATAGACCGATCACAACTAATATCAATTGGCTTCGTCCTTGTATCAAAAAATGTCTCACATGCCAAATTTCATTGAATTGTATTTAAAATTGCGACTCGTACATTGTCCTGTCCTGTCAGCCATACGGACGTAAACCGTTAGACCGATTTAAAAAGTGATTCTGAGTCGATTGGTATAATTTAAGGATAACTTTTTCTATGCATTACAAACATCAGCAAAAACGCATAATAACCCAACCACCTATGGTGGTGTAGGGTATAAAAAAAAAAACTAATACCCGTTTTCTGAACTTTGTAATAATAAAAAAATTATAACAAAACAATTGAGAAAGATATAGTCGGTGAAGCCCGACCATATGATGCAACACACCATTGTGTATGTCTATCAAAATTCGTGAAGGGGTCTTATTTTAGATATGTTGACTATTTTGAACCGATACCATAAGTGTAAAATAAAATATACGAAAATAACATTCCGTCAATACTAATATTTATAAAACTTTATGCATCTTAGGTTGATTACCAAAAGTGGGTTATATGGGGCCTTTGGTAAATTATAGAGCAATCCTCATAAAACTTATCACTTTGATTTCTATTTGTGTAAAACATATTTGTGCCTATTCCAGGAGGACATTTCTATGGCGCCTAGGTGATATTATGGACCGCTCACAACCAACTTTTATAGGCTTTGTCTTTGTACGGTGAAAGTCCTACGTGCCAAATTTCACTGAATTATCTTGAAAATTTTAACCCGTAATTAGTGTACAAGGTTTACATGGACAGCCAGCCAGTCGGACGGACGTACGGACATCGTTAGGTCGACTCAAAATGTGATTCTGAGTCGACTGTTATACTTTAAGATGGGTGTTGGTTGATACTTTCTGTGCGTTACAAACATTATTAAAAACATTAAATGAAAAGTTATTTATTAAGAAAGAAAAAAAAAAAGAAAAATACGGAACAAAAGGAATAAGACGTGCAAAAAATAAATTACAATATAGCAATATAGTATAACAGAATGCAACATTTATATTCAAAATAAAAAGGAATGTAACATATAGAATTCCAGTGAAAATTATAGAAAGAATGTTAAATATGAATATTCTGATAAATTTTAAAATAATATATGAAGATGCTGTTTAAGCAGTTTACCAGACAATCGAATTTTTCTTCTAATAAAATTCTTGTTTATTTTCAATAAAACGTGTTTTAATTTTATGCAATTTCTTATTTTTTATTGTTCATTATTTTTTTCCTTTGATCTCTTTTACGAAATTGGACACATAGAAAATGCTTATATTTTATTTATTTTGGAAAATAAATTGTGGACCATTTTTAATGGAGCAAATAACTCAAACAATTAACTTTTATTTTATGTTCAACAATCAGTATCCCCACTAAATTTATTAGAGAGTGGATATTTTATTTAGTTATTTTCAAAATTTTGATCGACCTTCAGCAAGTGGCGCATAAAGAAACGTTATCTGTATTATATAATTTAATTAAAAAAATAGAGCCAATTAAACAGTGGCCCATTTTTCCTTCTTATTTTCAATTTTAATATGTTCTTTATTTTGTTTTAATATATTAATTTTATTTATTTGCTTTTTTAAAATTGGTATGGCATGATTAGGATCTTTAGTATATTATACATATTGAATGTACATATAGATTGTATCATAGGTAGTTTTAAATAGTTTTACTTTAATTATACAAATTATCTGTATACTTTTAGATATAAAAAATTTAAATTTAAATGAAAGTGATATGTTGCTAAATATTTTTAGTCTCAATAGTAAGCAACTATATACATTTTGTTTCCATTTTTTTTAATGTGTTTAAATATTTTAATTAAACACAACAAGTATTTTTACCCTAGTTACAGTAGGAGATAACTTACCTACTACAAACAAAGTAAATTTAAATGAAAATTTATTAGAGTGTAGCAGTAGATATAATAAAAAACAAAACATGAAATTTCTACTGAGTACACTGAGAATATTAAATAAAAATTTAAAAAATAATATCAACTTATAACGCCTAATATCTAAATTCGAATATTTTATAATTTTAACGTTCTGCAATATTTTATTTGATTTAGATTTATATTTTGAAGTTCTTACTAATGCTCTTTTCTTAGCGTATTACAACCAAAATAGAACTGCATTATTTTATTTTTCAGTTTATTTATGTAGGCTGAATTTTTTACACATTTTGATCAATGACAATGTGTAAAAATAAATTTAATATAAGATAGACAGAAACAAATTTGAAGGGATTTATATGAGGAATTTAAACTTCAAAAATATAATTTATATAACAAATATAAAAATTACACTCTGCTGCAGTCAAAAATCACTCGGGTACATTTTGATCCTGTATGTATCCCAAATTCTAATATTATTTCATTAGATTTTTTCTTTATAAACCTGTTTGTGAAGTAGAAGTATAAAGCTCTCAAACCCTATACATTTGTTTATTTTAATTATTTATTATTATTATTATTATTATTTTTGAAATATTAAAAGATAGTTTTTGAACATTAAAAAAAGCAAGAACAAAAAAAAAATATCAACACTTTCCTAGTGCGATGGCAATTTATTGCCTACACAATGATGAATCCATTTCTAAAGATATTTTTGTTGTAAACATAGGAATATTTAGGTTTTTGGAAAAGAAAAACTGTAGAACTTATTTGATTTTATGTGGAAACCATAGAACTTTCTATACATACTTTTTGTAATTTTTTCCACAAATAATTCGCAAAACAATTTATTGATGAACTTTAAAGAATTTTTAATAACTTTTTGAATCCCTAAGCGAGTTTAAAGAGAAATCTTGTGTTTTATTTCAAACAAATTAGCAGAACAATAAAAAATATGCAATTTTATAATTTTTTCTGAGCTTCAAATGAACCAAATTGTAAGATATTTATCCGTTTTAGATAATTTTAAAAATTTTGGCATTATTTTTCTACAGCATATTTTTGCATATTTTTCCTATAACAGCATATTTTTTATACTTTAGACTTAGCGGCATATTTTGTTATATTTTCAAAGTAAATCCTTATTTAAGAGTATATTTTAGCAATTTAAATGGCATATTTTTGCATAATTTATATTTAAGAGCATAATTTTATATATATTAAACTAAAAAAAAACATAAATTTGCATAGTTTACACTTAAGAGAAATTTTTTTCATATTTTACATCCAATAGAATTTTTTATATAATTTGCCATTAGTAAAATTTTCTTTTTACTGTCACATATGTATTTCAAATACGATTCCCTAACAACTTTCATCTTATAAATTGATAGAAATTTTGGAAAATTCTGATATAATTTATTAGCTTTACATGTTTTAAAGTGCAAAAATAAAATATTATCAGAAAATTTAAAATTTATCCAGAAAAAAATATTTTAAGAGCATATGTTTTATTTTAGGGGAATATTTTCAAATTTTAAGAGAATCTTTTATGCGCATAAAACACTTTTTTAAAGCATATTTTTAATGGCGCTGCAAATTAGCATTTAAACTTTGTGGAAGATATTTTGTTTTAAAAGGAAAAATGAAAAAAAATATGCACATAATTTTTGCCAATTTCTTCAGAAAAATTATATACTATAGGTCACCAAATTTGATAATCTACGCACTATTCCTTAGACTTGTTAGCAATATGTGCCCCTCCAAATCAATTCGAAAGCGTCTCAACTTTGCCTGTGTAAAATTCTACTCTCGTATCTTTAATGGTTCACAAGTTACAGAATTATTTCTAAGAATAAGCTTTTAATAAGAACTGTGCAATGTTTGTCTTTCTTGACTTGTTTTCATTTGTTTTGAAGTACTCGTGATTGATTAGTGTTGCAAGATTAGCCTTTATAAGACTAAATTTAGCCTTTTCATTTTGTTTTTAGTCTCAAAATTTTAGTTTTGGGGTCTAGTTTTCTTTAGCCTTTTTTAATGGTTAAAATTGTTATAAAAAGGCTAAAATTTTAATATTTCAACAAAGATTTGCTTTTACTAATTTTGCTTTTACAAAATCATCCATTTAAGCATTTTTGGTTTATATTTCGCACAAAAAATCGAAATTAGTTCTTTTTTAAAATCATAACTCATTTTATGGACTTACTTTATCAATTATTATAATTATTTTTTAATAAACTGCATTAAATATAGAAACTTTTTATAAATATAATTAAAAAATTTTTTATTAAAGCGAAAAAGCAATGAAAAATCAGAAAGGAATTATAATAAAAAAAGAAAAAATAATAATTTAATTTAAAACATTAGGAAATTTTTCATATGAAATATAATCAAAATTTGTAGGGGAAATTTGTATACGATTTTTAGTTGTTTCAGTTTGTTGAGTGCCGTTCTATGTTTTATTTACCCAGTCAGCATTGTTTTGGAATTCAATTTGAAAGCAAATGTATTTCAAGCCTTGAATCCAGTGTCAGGCATTGAATTAATCTTGTATTACTCTTTAATTCAATAGCGTTCTCCAGTAAAAAGGAATTTTAAATTCAAGTCAAATTTATTTTACATGAAAATTATTAGTCTTCTTAATCATACTTCATGTTTAAAATACTTTTATATTGGAATTTATGTCGGATTCCAAAAAACTGGCTTGAATTTTTTAAATTCATGTACTTATCAAGAACTAATAAAAAAAAAAAAATAGTTTCTAACTAAAAAATACATCGGCTTTTTTCTGGTTGCTTTTTTTTTGGTAATTATTCTTTTCCGACCTTTTTAAAGTCCAATTTAGCCTACTTTTTTCTCACCTCCTGCCGACATTATACGTGATCATGAGCTTCGCGATCTGTAAAACATTTTTATTTTTGAATTGACTCCAATTTTCGAGATAACTCGTAATATGGAAAATTAATTAAGTTGCTTTAGATATTGAACCATAAATTATATTTTTTTCACAAAAATGGTATTTTTTTCAAAAAATGCTATTTTTTCCCTTTGCCACAGAGGAGTTTACAATTTTAAGTTAAAAATTCAAAACTCACCAAAAAATACATTTTTGCCGAAATCCGTAAAATTCAAATCTAAGGTACGGCAAACTTAAAAGAGATGTCGACCTAATTCTTTTTTATTTTTATTTCCCTTGGTGTTGTTTATAAAACGGCATAGTGCTTTCCTAACTTTTTTGAAGTTTGTTCTACAAAATTTTTCAAAAATTTAAATTGATGATTTAAAATACCCACAACAAAAATAAAGCCTGAAAAGGGGATTATATTATCCTGAAGGATTCAATTAAAAGCTGTTTTTAGTAACTATTGTTCAAATTTGACTTAAAATATCGTTTTATTTCAACATTCCTAAAAAAATATAAAAGAACTTTTTTATCTTATGTGATAGAAAATATGTCTAGTTTTTTTTAAGGCTGTGCAAAAGTAAAAATTTTCTTATATAAATGCAGCCTACAAATTTCAAGCTCGATGCTCGATAAATATTTTTATATAAAAAAAGAACAATCCTAGGGGGAGTTACGGTCGAAATTCAAAAGTCGGCTATTTTTTCACCAGTCTAATGTACATATTTAAATATATCTTACTTATTATAAATCTCACAATATCTTCCAAACCTCAAGTAGATTACATAAGAAACGACAATTTAAGTAAGTGCTGGCTTTTTTGTTAACACCATGTTGATCGATAACAGTCGTATTTATTTAATTTTGTTTTCGTTTTTTACCTCCCTCCTCTTTGTCTATTTTGCTGTGCCTTTAGTTTCTCCCCACTTTATTTATTTTATACTTTTTATAACATTTTGCATGAACGTCTTAAGCTAAGTTCAGATTATGCAAATATTTGACAGGAAATATTTGATAGTGTTTTTCTGCAATTTTTGTGACTAAATACAGAGTTAGTTTTTTATTCACATTATGTGTATTTATTTTAGCTTTTTGGTTTGATGAAACAGCTATCAAATATTATAAAATACAAGAAGGGGAAAATATTTCAAATCTGTTCAAATTATATGCAAATTATTTACTCAAAGTTATATGATTAAACACACAACTGCCATACATTTATTTAACATCAATTATTAAATGAATTTGTAAGAAAATCTTATTTTTTATTTTGTTTTAATCAATTTAGAATAATTTTCTTAGAAAATTTTGGAATATTTGGATGTCAAGGTAATGTAGCGTTTGTATTTCATGTAAAACGAAAATACTAATTATTTTTGATACAAATATTTATAACACTTACAATGTAATTTATTTAGATAATAAAGGAATACGAACGATGCGACTAATCGATTAATCACTTTAAAAAATATATATTTATTTTCTTTTTATAAGTAATTTACATTCATGCACAAGATCAAATCTATTTTCTGGTTATTTACAAAGCAGCACTGTTTTCTTTGCACGTCACTTTCAGCTGTATAAAAAAGAAAAAGTATTATTATGGTTAAAAATTAAAAAGCTGTTAATATATTAAAAGTTTTATTTAAAAAAAAATTATTTTAATAGATAAAATAAAAACTGAGCTCATCTTTTTTGTCAATTTAAAATTTGTGTACATAAAAACAAAACCTGTTTAACTTAAACCTTCCAACGCATCAGCTGTTGTTTGCCGCTAGTTGATTTTACATTTATTTTGTAAGATCAAACAAAAATTCACTCAAAATAGTAGCAAATATTTTATAACTTGTATTCACACAATGTTCACACTAGCGGCATTTTTCATCACGTTTGAATCGTTAAAATATTTCGTGTTTACATTACGCAAATCAAATATTTACAAAATTCGTCAAATATTAGCGTAGTGTGAACTTAGATTTAGAGTGGATTTGATTTCTTCACTTCATTCACAATATTATCATCTTTAAATACAAGCGTTTGCTAAGGCTTTAAAAAAATTTATTTTTTTTTTATGTGGGCCGCCTGGTACTTGTACTTCATTTTCATCATTTTTATCATCTTTTTATTTTATACTTAACCAAGTCGTCATTAATATAAAAAATCTACTTTCAAGTCTTATTGAAAATGTATAAAAAAAAAAAAACGATTAAGTGGTATCAGCAGCTGCGTTTCTTTATGTTTCTTTCTAGGTATGTTTTTTTCTATCTTTTTTTCAAGCATTTTACTTGATTGAAGTTTATTTGTAACTAAATGTGTAAATGTTTCAGTATAAAAAATAATACTGCCTTAGCAGTTAAATATAGAAAAATCATTGATATTCTTAAAGCAATTTGTTGAAATTTGTCATTACAAAGGGGAATTAAATGTAAAAGAAATGCAAAGGGAATGAGAGAGAAATAGAAAGAAGAAGTATATTTATGTGATTGATTACATAGAAAATTATTTTCTTTTTTACATCAATTTTATTGACCCATTCAATTCTTTTGTTTTTTTTTTTCTCTGTTTTCTTCCTTTACTGTATCTGTTTTTTCTTTTTTGCTTCTGTTTTTAGCTTGAGGCGAAAGCAAAAGAAAAACGCTTTAAATTATAAAGACAAGACACAGTTGTTTAAATAATGTAATTGCGGTTAAAATTTACTTTTAAGGGTTTTTAACTGGTTTAACTTCAGTAGCAGTAAAATACAAATAAATAAAAGAAAACGGAAAGCCATGTTGGATTTTATGTGAAGAAGAAGAAGAAAAATATAAAATAAATTTAATATGTTTGAACAGTTTTTAGGTTGAAAAAGAATTTGTAAAGATTTTCTCGCATTATATTTTTATTAATTTAAGAGGATTAAAGCGGTCTAAGCTTTTGTATGTATATAAAAAGAAAAAAACTTTAAAATCTTATTGACTGTATATAGGTATTTGTCGAATCATTGGATTAGGAAATTTTAAAAGAGAAATCTAAAATGTTACGCTTTATAAAATAAAGAAAATTTTGTATTTTTTCTCAGCAAATATTTAAGTCACTTGAGTTAAGTTTATAAATTAATTTAGTTAAGTAATTTGAATTTTTCTTGAAGACTTGCACTTAAGAGTTTTTATTGAAATTTGACAGCGTATGAGCAATGTAAAAATATATTCTACAAAATACTACGTATACGTTGCATGATAGTTCCAAAACGCTTTTTTAGTCATAATTCTGATTCTTGATTCAAAGAAGCACAGATCTCTAGCGGGCCAAGGGCGTAGATGTGCAACTTCAAAGTTGGTCACTTCTGTTATGTAAATTTTTTAAAAAATTGCCAAAAATTAAATTATTATTTAGTTGTGAAAAATTGTAAACAGATATATTCTTCGCAAATATCTACCAAAATTATGCTTATATGTGTAGTTTATATATTTTAGCTGAAGACATAAACTTTTTCCATTAGTGGCCTCGTTCTTTTAAATTTTTTTCTTTTTTAACTTGGCGGGCTTAATTTGTGTTAAAAAGGTTGAATGACAGAAAAAAAAAATTGTAAAGAGAAAATGAATAAACCGATTTGATTGATTTAAAAATTCTAAATTCCAAAAAAAGAAGAAAGTAAGAAAGATATAGGCGGTCAATCGCGCCCAAATGATAGCACACACCATTGTGTATGTCCATCAAAATACGTGGTGGGGTCTTACATTAGACATGTGGACAATTGTGGACTAATATTTTTACTAACTATAAAATAAAATATACGAATACAGAATATTACGGTAATACTAACATTTATATGAATTTATGCACTTTAGGGCGATTCCCGAAAGTGGGCTTATATGGGAGCTATGGTAAATTATGGAGCGATCCTCATAAAATTTGGCAATATTGTTTCTATTTAGATAAAACTTATTTGTGTCGAATATAAACTACTAACATGTACATGTGATTTATGCACATTAACGTGATTTTCGGAAGAGGGTTTTATATGAGAGCTATGGTAAATTATGGACCGATTTTCATGAAATTTTTCGCAAAGATTGACACTTCTACAAAACCTCCTTGCATAGCTTATGTAGGAGCTTAAAAAAAGTCGAACAATCCGTTTTGGCATATATCACGGTTAATACAATAAAATTAAAAAGTTCAAAGCTGCATTTTGGCCGATATCTCGGTTACTTGTAAGTGGATCTAGTTATATTTTTCAACAAAAAAACAAAAATCAGAAAGTTTTATTCGAATTTGTCTTATACAAATAAATAAATATAAATAAATAAATAAATATATATATATATATATATATATATATATATATATATATAATATATATATATATATATATATATATGTATATATATATATATATAATATATATATATATATATATATATATAATATATATATATATATAATATATAATATATAATATATAATATATAATATCGTTCTTAAATTGATTGGAATATTTTGGAGCATAAGCAGATGTTAAAATTATGGGCTTTCTATTTTTTTATTTTTTTTATTATTATTGACTTTATTGAAACCTTTAATAAAAATAATTACATTGTTATGAGAATTTACTTAAAAGTATTACAACAATTAAAATCTAAATAATTAAATAAGGAAACTACTAATATCACAGTGTTAAGGAAAAGTTGTCAAAAAAAACCTTGTACATACTTAAACGTTATAAGAAATTTTAAAAACAACCATCAATTATAACTCTTTAAGTAAAAAAGAGTCTTAGTGATTGTTTAGCAAATTTCTTATTATTTCATATGTAGACGTTCTGCATTTTTCATTAAATGACAGAGTCAGTTCCCTTGCAAATGAATTAAACATTTTATGCTTAAAGTTTCTATGCAGTAGATTATCTGGGGTGTAGGTTATGAATTATTTTCAGATTTTTATTTTGTATTATCTGTAATTTTCTTGTGTAAGTTTTAGCAGCTTTATTAAACCAGACTTGGTATCCGTAGGTCATAATTGGTCGAATACACATTTTGTAAATAAGGATCTTGTTTTTTAAATTAAGTTTAGATCTTCTGTTAAGTAAGGGATAAAGAGCACGGCCACATTTGATTGCTTTATCACAAATATACTGTATGTGTTGTTTAAATGATAGTTTTTTATCTAAGATAATACCTAGATATTTGATACTATCCTGCAGAGGAATAAAAACTCCCCTAGAATATAAATGTTTTGTAGGAATACGTTTCTGTGATCTATTATGTGGAAATATAATAGCTTGTGTTTTACTAACATTAACTTTTATCTTCCATTTATCAAAGTATTTATTGGTAGATTTTAAACTATCTTCCATTTTTTTGATTATTGCGTTTGACACCTTACCGCAGCAAATAAAAGCACTGTCGTCAGCGTAAAAAGCTACTTCTTGATTCTTGCGAATAGTAAAATCGGAAATATATATTGAATAAAGAGTAGGTGATAATACCGATCCTTGCGGCAGACCCGCAAGGATTTGTCTATCACTAGATAGTGTGTTATCTATAGATACAGCAAATGAGCGCTGATCTAAAAAACTCTTTATTATCTTTTGCAAGTACGTTGGATAATTGAAGGAATTTAGTTTAAAAACCAGGCCTTCATGCCATATTGAATCGAAGGCTTTTTCAATGTCAAGAAAAATAACTCCAGTGCTCTTACGATTTATTTTGTTTGTTGCAATAAAATTAACGACTCTTTTTAGTTGATGTACTGTGGAGTGCTCCTTGCGGAATCCAAACTGTTGAGGGTTAATAATATTATTTTGGTTGGAAAAATTTAAAATTCTCTTATTAATTATTTTTTCAAATACTTTATCCAATAGGCTTAGGATGCTGATTGGTCTATAGCTAGACGGTAATTTAGGATCCTTTCCTGGCTTAGGAATTGGGATAACTTTTGCTTTCTTAAAAATAGTTGGAAAATAGCCTTCTATTAAACAAGAGTTGAAAAGTTCACATAGAGTTTCAAAAAAGCAATCGGGCATCTTTTTAAGGATAATGCTATTAATGCCATCTAAACCGGGGGCTTTATTATTTTTGAATAAAAGTACAAATGATTTAACTTCATCTAAATTGGTAAGCTCTTCGCTAGATCTATCAAGAATTGTGTCGTTAAGATCATGAATGAATCTTGAGACGGCTGTGTCCATAGGTGAATAATTGTTTAAAGTAATGGTGTGTGAATTACCAAATACATCTGCTATTGAATTAGCTTTTTCATTGCCAGATTTTAAAACTTCACCGTTTACATGAAGATCAGTAAAAGGCATTTTGTTTCCTTTAAGTGCTTTTTTTATTTTCCAAAACTTTTTAGAGCCCGAGGGCAAATTCGAAATAAATTTTGACCAGGATTCATTGCGGTCTTTACTAAGGTGAAAATCAATAAGTTTATTTAATAGCTTCAAAATGCTTTTCAATTGATTTTTATAATTAAAATCGCTAGATCTTTGAAATTTACGATTGTATTTATTTCTCTGACTAATTAACATTTTACTAATTTCAGAGATTTCTCGTTGCCACGAATTTTTATGACCGACAGGTATTTTATTGAACGCTTCTTTAACTATAAATATTAATTTGTTAAAATAAAAATCCAGATTACCTGAATTAGTAACTTGTTGATCAATGTTCTGACACCTAATTTCATTCTCAACCCAGTTTCTGATTGCTGACCAGTCTGCGCGATAATACAAGGGAACTGAATATGTCATGTTTTGAACCTGGCCATAAATAACACAAGACATAGGTACATGGTCCGACTGTAAAACATTTGGATGTGTCTCAAGGTTTGAAAAATCGAGACACGAGTTAGATAAAAGAATGTCTACTGTGGACGGTTGAACGGGGTTGATATTTTGTCCAAAGCGAGTGTGTCCATTTGGGTAATAAATGAAGTAGCTGGATTGAAGACAATGGTAGTAGAGATCATTACTTGGGCATTCAGATCACCGAAAATAAAATAGTCTTTTGAAAACGAAGTTAATTTATCCAAATCAGCTTTAAAATTGGTAGTATGAACTGGATTATACGCTGAAGTGAATATAACTTGCCTTCTATTAATTATAACTTGTACTGAAATACGTTCAGCAGTACTTGTTTTTATTTTTGGTAACAACGTATGCTTAATGTTACCTTTAATTGCAATTAGAACTCCTCCGCCATGAGTAGATCGATCCTCTCTATAAATTTTATAACCACCAAGCTGAAATTTGAGGTACGGTTTCAAAAAAGTCTCATTTAAAAGCAGAATATCGATTTTCCTTTTGTGTAAAAAGTATTCCAGCTGGGCAGCTGCTGACTCAGTTGTTATGCCTTGGGCATTCCAATGCATAACGTGAACATTGTGTCTACCGGTTGAATTATATGGCATGTTTAAGCATCATACCCAAAACTCGTAGCTTGTCGTACTTATTTTGACATCTTTGCAAAGCATCGATAGCATCAAAAAATATTTCCAGAAGTCTTTCATTGGAAATGTCGTCATTATTATTATTGTCGTAGCTCTTGCCTTTAGCTACCTCGGAATACAAATTACCAAAATCGCGGGAATTTCGTGAGTTATTATGGGGTTCTTGCCTTGGCAATTGAGGAAAATCATGATCGTCTTCTTTAAAATATGTTACGTTAGTTCTTTTGCTGGTCGCCCTAGATTTAGATGTTACTCGATGACGGATTTCTAGATATTCTTGACGACTTGGGCACTTTGGGTCATCAGCTCTATGGTTAACGCTTTTTAAGTTCTTCTTTATGCAGTTGTAGCACTTATAAATTATACTACCATCACTATTACCTTTATTGAGTGAACAAACTGCATTCTCATGGTTTCCGGCGCAGGCTGAACACACTACGATACGGTTACAATTTTTAGCACCATGTCCATACATAGCGCACTTTGAGCACCTTTATTGCCCTTTAGAGGTTTTCTCCAATATACAGATATATTAAAAAAATATCTTATTTTCATAACCTCTCTTTTTGAAACATGTTGACGATCAAACTCAATGAGATAGAGGGCGTCATCTACACTAGATCTTTTTGTTGCTAGTTCCTTAATGCTTACCGGGTTTATGTTGAGCGAGCTTACAAATTCTTCGCCAATTATCTTTGTGTCCAGTTGAGGCAGGCCAAATAAAACCAATTTAAAAGTTTTTGCATCCCTCAATTCATGCGTATAATACTGGAATTTTTTGTCTTTGAGAACACTCAAAGCTTCGTTGTACAGCGATAATGAGTTTGATACAATTTTTGTACCAATAGACATCCGTTTGTAGCTATATTTTTCCCCAATTAATCCGATCACAGTTGAAAAACTGTGGGCAGAGTCAACAATTATTGGTGGAATCTTTTCTTTGACAGCAACTGCTTCTTCTTCTTCGTCTTCAGACAGAAGCTGAAACCTGTTGGCACTAGTGCTAGGACCGTCTGTAGTTTTTGGCACCTTGAATTTAGGGCTATTGCCCCAATGCTTTCTTCTTTTCTGAGCAAACATTGCCAAACAAAAAAAGTTAAAGCAAATTTAAATAGTTTTTTTTTAACACTTTTTATTTTAAAAATTCAATTAATTTTTCAAGCAAAAATTAACACGATGTTTTTATCTTGAGGCAGAGATGCCAGATGGGCTTTCTATTTAATTCGATGGATACTGATAAATTTTCAATTATAAATGTTTCATCTGATTCTAGCACTCTATGATTATAAAATTTCGAGCAGCAATCAGAATATCACCCCCATGTATTCGACGCTCTTTTCTTTAAATTCTGATTCCACTTATACAAAATTTATTATGATTTTTTAATAAAGTTTCATTTAAAAAACTTATATCTAATTTATTCTTTCGAATAATCGGTCCGTAATCGCTGAATTAGTCTTAACCTTGTACATTTCAGTACACAGCATGTATATTATTAAAATCAATTGCATTATATGGCATGTCGTAATATATTTCCTGACACTCCTAACTTGCAATATTTGTTTTTACATTTTTGAAGAGCATCGATTGCTTCCAATTAAATGCATAACAATTTATCGTTTGATATATCATCATTAGTTTCTTGAGTATAATACTTTATGGTCACCAGCTAGCTGAACGTGTGGAGTAGAAATTGAAGTCAATTGTAGAAAAGTTCTTTTAAATTATTAAAAGTTGACATATTTCTCCATTTGGGTTAATTAGAAGCTGAATTTGATGTAATTATTTTGCGAATACTCAGGTAAACTTATCTGCAAGGACGTCTGATATCGTCCGCTTTGTGATTAATATTTTTGTAGTTATTTTTAACGCAATTAAAGCACTTTTAAATTACGTGGCCTTCATGTTGAGTTTCACTTAAATTTCATACCGAGAAGTAGTGGTGTTAGTTTTACCGCCGTCAAACATCGAATACTTGCTGCATTGGGTGGGAACTTTCTAAATTTTGTGGCGACGTTGCAGAAAAATTGTATGTTTATTAAACTCAATCATATAAATTGCATCATCGGCACTTAAGCGTTTTGTTTTTATTTCTTTTATTAATAGCTCCATATTGCGCGTAAACTTAAACTCGTTTATAATATTAATATTTATTTGGGGAAGAACAAATATCACTAGTTTAGACTTTTTCTGATTTTTCAGCTGGTGAGTGAAAAATTTAACTCTAATATCTTTAAGTGTTTTTAAGGCATCTTTATATAAAGAAAGTGAAGTAAATAAGGCTTTAGTTTTAATCGACATCCTCTGATACTTGTACTGAGTGCCTATTAGTTTATGAACAGTTGAGAAACTGGTATATTCATCGATTACTATCGAAGGAAGGAATTGTTAGAGGCCCTAAATTCGCTTTCAGGTTCACTAAGAGTATCCAAGTCTGCTTCTTGTTCAAGTAGTTACAACCTGTTGCTTGACTCGTTGATGGTCTCCCCATCGATTTATGGAACTTAAATTTAAGATTATTACAGAAAATCTTTTTCTTTTTTATTACAACGATTTAAATTCGATACAATAAATGTGATAATTTTTATCTTTTTTTTTAAGAAATAATATATATATATATATATATATATATATATATATATATATATATATATATATATATATATATATATATATATATATATATTATACTAGACACAAACTGACTTTAATAGTAGTTAATCAATATCTTATATTGCTTATCTTATCAAATATAATAAATATACTTATATTAATTAATATATAAACTAAATGAGAATTATAATGCAGGTGGAAAACAAACATTAAAAACAAAATATATTAAAAAAAAATTTAAATAAGGTTTAAGAACAGTAAAAAAGATTTTTAATATTTAATGGTTGTAAAAATAATTTTATTTTAAATATAAATAAAATTTTGTTTGTGGCAAAAATATACAAAAACATAAAATTTTTATAGTTAACTATATTAAAATTTTTATTGAATGTAAACGTTGAATGATAAAACTGAAACAAAAACATTGTTTCATGAACACAGAATTATTAAAATTAACGAAAATTAAAAATGACAAAATAGTGTTGTTATAGTGATAATGCCATAACCATACCTTTTATCTGCGTGCAGTAAAATAAAAAATTAACCTCGTGCATTCTTCAAAACTTTAAAGTCATTTAGAAAGGAAAAACGAACATGAAATGAAAAACTTAAAGCGTAGTTATACTGTAATATATTAGGTCTATATTTTCACATGTATGTGGAACTTATCATATGTGAGGCGATTTTTTTATTTATTTTTTTGTATGTATGTAATTGTGTTCTAAATACTCAGTAAACTATTAACTTTAACTTCATTATCACTTCCTGTGTCATCTTTAGGCTTATAATCTGTAACAAATGTTAAAGGTTTTTCTACTTTCAACATGTTGTACGGTTTTTATTTTACCATAAAGTCCTAACAAATCTTCTATTATACCACTATTTACAACAAAGAAAGTAAAGAGAAAATAATTTTCATTTTTTTCTTTTATTTCCAGTCATTGTTGTTGTTTTTGCAAACCTTTTCCGCTTGAAAAAATTCTTTGTAAACTTACAGGCTGTTTTTTTTTTTTTTTAATAGAAACGTTATACGTGTGTTTAAAACTGCAAAATGAAAATACAAAAATACTGAAACTTACACAACTTATAAAAAAAAGAAAATAAAAAATAGTAGTAGATTCATTCCTCCTAATCCTTTTTCAGTAAATTTAAGTTTTAAAATGGAAAATGACAAACGGAAGAAATTAATTTCTTGTTCAATCATCATTAAGCTTTATTACACACGATTAAATGTTAAATGAATACGAAAAGAAAACAAGTAAAAAAAAAAACTAAATAGTAGATGAGCAATCTCTAGTGGCAAACAAAAGCAACAACTATTATATTAATCTTGCCAGCAACCATCCCATCAGTTTATCACCTTTTTAGACCTTTTAAACAGATTTTAATTCATTCATGGCGCGCAAGGCGTGAATAACAACACGTTTCATGTATGAAAATTAATTATTAAAACACCAACAACACCATTCATATTCATATGTGTGTTGATCGTAGTGTGATTCTGTCTACATGCATGTATTTAAGTATATGTAAATGTATGCGTGTGTATAAGTATAAACTATAATTCGCCGTTATGTGTCTTCAATGTCGTTAAAATTTTCCACTGAATCTTAGTGAAGTGTAAGTATTTATCACATTAACATTAAATATCATACACCCATACACTATTAGTATTTTCAGATACACACTTACATGTCTTACACTTACATTCTTATATGTTAATATGTGTATTTTTTATTTCATAGATTTCTTGGCGTTCTTTGCTACATGGTAGGGTATCCAATCGATTAACCGCCATACGGTTGTCTGATTAATTTTGGTCGATTAACTGTTTGAATAACTTAAAATTGTCTATTATGGAATAACGAATAAATCGTATAATTTGTGCTGAATAGCCAATTACCCGAAATTTAGTTTTCAGGAGTTACAAATTTAGAACAGTTTTTATTTTTCAGATAAAATTAAGTCAATTATATTTCTTTAAAATGTCTATTTGTCACAGCAAAAATAAATAAAAGCAATCTTTAAGGATATATTTTTTTCACTACTTCCAAAATATCACTAAGTGTACGTTTACTTTTGCTTAAGAGGTAATAAAATAGCATCCAAAAATATTATTAAAAAGAGATTCAAATTAATTGGTCTGCTATAAAGCATTGAGATTTGTGTACTAAAAAGAACCGTTTTAAACAAATGAAATATAAAGTTATGCATAATTTTTTATAAAGAAAAATATGTTGGTTTATATAAAAATTAAAATTAATTTCCTTGTGAAGAATTTGAATGTTTATTGCAATTTTGCATAAATCCGTGAATGCGACTTCTTTCTCAAAGAATAAGTATCAAAAAAGGAACATCTTCCAATGACAAGCCCATGTTAAATTCATTAGAAATGATTCGAATTTGCATTATGTCAGGTTCACAAGTTCAGTATTGACTACTTGGGATGTTCTTTTTTGTTTTGGTATAATATTTAATAAAATCGGATCTGAAAATATTACCACTTTTTTAATACTTAAACAATAGATATTCTGAAAAGATAGTTTTAAGCAAAGTAAATTCAAAGTTATACTATATAGGACAAAGTCATAAAAATATTAATTTTGATGTTTGTGACAAAAAATTATTTTCATACAGAAAATAAAAAATACTGATTTATTTAATAAAGCTGAATATTGTTGTATTAGGTAAAAACATAACATTTTTTATACCCTACACCATAGGTGGTTGAAATATTATGTGTTTGTGCTGATGTTTTTAACGCATAGAAAAAGTTATCCAACACCCAATTTAAAGTACACCAGTCGACTCAGAATAACTTTTTAAATTGATCTAACGATGTTCGTCCGTCTGGCTGGATAGCTGGCTGTCTATGTAAACCTTGTGCATAAAGTATGGGTCGTAATTTTAAAGGTAATAGAATGAAATTTTGCACGTGGAGCTTCTAAATACATGGACGAAGCTTATTGAAATTTTTTGTGATCGGTGCATTATTTAACCTAGCCCCCATGAAAATGTCCCTCCGGAATAGAGTTTAAACATTAAAAAATGCCTTAAAAATAAGAATATTTTAATGAAATTCTGTACAAGTATCAATCTTTGTACTAAATTTTATGAAGATGGGACGACAATTGACCATAGCTCTTATATAAACCCCATTTCGAAAATCACTTCAACGTGCGTAAATCCCATACGAATGTTAGTGTCAAGATAATATTTGACACAAATAAGTTGCCAAATTTTATAAGAATCGGTTCATAATTTACCCTAAAGTGCATAGAATCATCTAGATGGTAGTATCAACACATTATTTTATATTTGTATATTTTATTTAACATTTAGTAAAATTCACCACAGGTGTAATATAAGTCCCCTTACCGAATTTTTATCCTTGTATACAATGGTGTAGGGCAAAAGAAATAATAAGATGAACCGTTTTTGTAAGAAGTTGATATACATTATGTTCCTAAGTTTAGATTAAATGCTATAATTAGTGTTATTAATAGGTTACATATATGTATTACTAAGTCGCATAATTTGCCATTAATCGTTTATTAGGCGATCAATTTTTAACTGCGAATAATTATTTGTCGGATTAAACGATTAATATGAAGCCTCGAATAATTGCATACCCTACTACATGGTATTATAATTTATAAAATATTACTTGTAAGTGGGTTTATGTATGGGTAGAAGATATTTATACTTGTATTAAAATCTCTGCATATTGACAAATACATAGATATTTCCTATAGATATGATCAAACCTTCTAGAAAATGTAAAAAAATCGTGTTCGCGAAAACAAAAACAATTTTTATTTTTACAAATTGTTGTACAGTGAAAATGAAATTAATATTTTTTGCGGTTCATATTTATTTTTTACAAACAATTATTATTAATTTTTTAATAACTTTATAGAAAAAAAGAAGTGGCTTTAATCTGAAGGCTACTCCACATTAGCAAATGAAAATCTGTTTACATCCTATGTGCACTCTTATTAAAGGAGTTGTTATTATGTATTGCAAATATGGTTTAAATGACTTTTTTTTTAACATTTTCTTGATCAATTTATTTGGGTATTTATAAAAACCCTTAGAAATGCATAGATAAGGGAAAAAACCCTTCCACCAAAAACTTATTATTGTTTGTTTTCATAGTCATAATTATTTATAAAAAAATAGTATCCAAAATATATAAAAAAAAAAAACAAATAAGAAAGATATATGGGCGATCAAGTCTGACCTTCAGTATTGTGTATGTGCATCAAAATTTGGGGAGATGTCCCATATGGGACCTGTGGTCAATTGTGGACCGATATTTTTACTAAGTGTAATGTATATTTTTGTAGAATATACGTCTGCATTAAATTATATTTTTACTAAAATTTTTATAGTATTTATGAACTTGATACAAATGTTTGTACGGGAAAAAGTTTTATATGAGATTTATTGTCAATGGAGCAACGATTTTTTTTATTACTTTTATATTTAGATCATTTGTGATCTTTGTGACCCTTATAAAAATCAAACTTTAGCCAAAATTGGATGTTTAGTTAAAAAGGAGAATTTTTAAAGAAAAATCAGATTTTTAGAGAAAAAATTGGTATCCACAAACTAATTATTTTGTATTTCATTACATATTGTGTACATTTTTCACATCTATGAACTACTTTGGAAGATATGGGTAGGCATAACAATATAATTCGTTTGATTTTATTTTATTTTTATTTTTTTTTTTCTAAATGTAAAAACTTTATAAGTTAACTAATGCTTTTTTTTAAATACGAGTATTTCATATATTAAAATTTATGATTGAGTTTAATATATTTATTTGAAATATGCAGTTTTTTAAGACACAAAATTTATTTTCATAGTATTTTGAAAATGGAATAAGTACATAATTTAACATAATGAAGGTATATTTTAAAATTTCATTTCAGAAAAAATGCATAAATTTCATTAGAAAAAGGTTTTAGTTAGTACGAATTCCCCAGACCTTTAATATATTTTAGACTACTTGTGTAGGGAGTGTGCAAACAAATTTTTAATTTAAAGAGATTCTGAGTCGAATATATACTTAAGTTATGAATTATAAATATCAGGAAAAAAGGAAAAAAAGAAAACCTATAGAGGTGTAGGGTGTAAACGGGAAGATCATTTTCCTATTATGTTCGTTTAAAAAGCGCAATATGTTGCTGTTTCTCACAGAAATATCAATTCTATATGCTAACGAATTTTTTATATGCTGAAAAGATTGCAAAAACTTCTAAACAAATTCCATTTAGTCAACAAACTTGGATATTTTGTTATCCAATAATAATAATAATTTTGTTTTTAGACGATATGCTACATACATTCGTTGATATTGTTAAGAAATATTCACTATATGCTGTCGAAATAAATATGTTTTTAGTTCACATGATATGTTGGCACTAGTAAAAAATTTTTCAGTATAAATATGCTGATTTAACAAATCATCTCAACCTGACTTTAAAAAGAATCATAATTTTTTAATCAAACATGGGTTTGAATTATCTTGGGGAAGCAAAAACATAATTTTCAATAATTATGGTTCAAATTTAATTAAAGATAGCAACTCATTTAAATATTTCTGAAAAAAAAAATTAAAAATTTGTTCGTAAACTTCTTATATAAATGATCTAAAACACATTAATGATCTGGAGAATTGTAATAACCTAAACATTTTTTAAACGATTTTTTCTTTTTATGCCTTGTTTGATAAATAATTATGTGTAGATTGCGATGTTTTCGCATTTTGTTACAAAACAAAGTACTGAATAGATGTATCATACAAATTTCAGGTCCAATGCGACAGGGGTTAACGATATCTGATTTCACTAATATTTCACACAATATGTTTTTATAATCGAATGAACGATTATAAGGGGAGTTACGGTAAAAATTCAAAAGTCGTTGAATTTAGGTGCAGTCCAATATACATTCGCAGACTGTGTGATTTTAACAATTTAGCTTATCAAAGCCCCTAGAATTTTTTTACTAAGAAGCTAAATTTAGAATATTTGTAAGTTTTTTATTTTAAGCTTGATCTTTAGAATTTGTTTATGATGATGTATTATCTATTATAGAAAATAATAATCTTCGAAAAATGCTATCAAGAAAAATAATCTTAAGGATTTTCCGGTCTTCAACTTTCTTGTAACTTTTATGTTTTATATTAATTTAATTTTATTTTTTTCATAAAAACTAAAAGGTCTCAGAAAGTCCCGTTATCCAATTGGTACTGCTATAATCCCTGTTAGGTGGTCTTTAAAAATCGGTAATATAATTTATCAATTCGTTCGTTTTGGTTGCTACATAAAAGAATAAGAAAAATTTTTATGCTATTGAGTTAATTTTTGGAAATATTTGTACAAATTCCTAAACAAAATAATTAATAAAATCTGTTCAAGATGCCTGTTAACGAGAAGAATAAAACTTTGGTTTTTACATTCAAATGGAAATTGGTTAATTAAAGAGATTGACTTAAAAAATGTTCCTCCTGCACTAAACACTTAAGGAAGGCACAGAAAACATTTCGAAAATTCTTCAGTTGTATCAAGTAAAATAAAAACTAGAGATCTTCGAAAAACTACTAGTCTCTTTCAGGCACTAATAGCTGCCGAAATGCAGGAAAACGCTCATCTGCTGTAATTGTTGGTCTGAACGGTTGATAAAATTTTGACAGATAATGTAAATGATTCTGAGTTTTAGATTTTCATCAAAAAACGATTTATGAAAATGTTATCGGTTAAGTCTCAGCTATACTACATAACATTTTATTTTACGGGAAAGATAAAGGGTGATTAACGTAGAGATACTTTTTTTAATAGCCCTTTTTTGTCATGCTGTCATGTTGTTTTTGTTTAGTATTGTTTGGCATTTCATAATGGAAAGACTTACGATTGAATAACGTTTACAAATCGTTCAACTTTATTACGAAAATTCGCGTTCTGTGAGGAACGTGTTTCGTGCACTTCGCTCAACTTATGGTCAACATAATCGGCCTACTGAGTGTACTATTCGCAACACCATCACCCATTTTGAGATCCAGCATTCATTATTGGATAATATTCGACTGAATAGACCACGTCCAGCACGCTGTGAAGAAAATATAGCGGCCGTAGCTGAGAGTGTACACGAAGACCGTGGAGAGTCGATTCGGCGCCGTTCGCAGCAACTCGGACTGACGTATGGAACGACTTGGGGCATTTTACGTCGAGATCTTAAATTGAAAGCATACAAAATACAGCTTGTGCAATAACTAAAGCCGCTCGACCTTCCCAAGCGACATCGCTTCGCTCTATGAAAAGTTCCAAAAAGATCCGACTTTTTCGACGCAAATTTTGTTCAGCGATGAGGCCCATCTCTGACTCAATGGGTATGTAAACAAACAAAATTGCCACATTTGGGACGAAGAGCAACCTGAAGAGATTCAAGAACTGCCACTTCATCTAGAAAAAACAACGGCTTGGTGTGGTTTGTGGGCCGGTGGAATCATCGGTCACTATTTCTTTAAAAATTATGCCAGTGCGAACGTAACCGTCAATGGCGACCGCTATTGCGCCATGACAACGGACTATTTGATGCCTGAAATTGAAGCTCGTGATCTCGGCGACATTTGGTTTATATAATCTTTATCTTTATTTCTTGCAGGAGGCAAGAATTAAAGATTGGGAACAAAAAAGAAAAATATATGGAGAGAATTCCAGTACAGATTTCTTTCATATACTATTAATATCATCAGATCCGTTAATTTGAAGTATACGAAACGTACCTAAAACTAATAGATCTAACCTAAAACTAACGTACCTAAAACTAATAGAACTGTAGTATAACACATACAGTTTTTTACAGTTAAAAGGACCGAATATATCAGATGAGTAATTTATATTAATTGAGATTTGTGAAGAGGTATGAGATATTACTTTATACTTCAATTACAAGATTTCTTATATTAACTAAATTTACGTTTGATTTTGCTCCAACCACCAAAGTAATAATATTAATTAACTTGAATAATTTTTGATCACATTAATTAGAATTATGATCGGATGATTGCCTAAAATCAACTAAGATTTGTATACAATAAATTCTAAAATTAACCAAATCCTTCCTTCAACAAAAACACACGCATTTTAATATAATTATTTATTCAGTTATTATATATATTATATTATTAAATATTTAAATAATTCACTGCAAGAAAAATTTGACGATAAAAATATGAAAACTCGAAATTTGTCTGAGAGAAGCGGAAAATGGTATATATTTTCGTCACAGCGTCATGTACACCCTCTCAAAACCAAGATTTGACTACGAAAGACGCATTCAGCCCACATATCATTATCTATGAATATGTGTAGTGTTTCTGTAAGAGTAATTTCTACATAAATTTTAATATATAGTATATTTACGTTTAATTCCCGGAAACTTATCATAAAAGGCCTAATTTATGTCGGACGTTCCAATAGGAATTTACATCTGAGTGACTTTATGAAAAATGAAGGAATAAATCATCAAAATCAATAAATATGAATTGACCTTTTACATATAAATAATCTTAATAAAGCAGCATTAAATTTTTGAGCTGTCCAAAATATTGTAAACCAATTAGAAAGTTAATTATACTAATTAATAAAATAAATAAATTTTAATATAAATTTAATTAGTTATTTTATTAAAAAATTATTTGAAATATTTTTTTCTATGTACATACACATTCTTAACGAGATTTCATTAAATTATTTGATATGTGGGCTTTGCAGTTGTCCTATGACCAGCATATTGTTTTGAAAATTGCTCCAAATTTCATCAATATAACTTTATTACTAAATTACTAAAACAAAGACTTTTGATCACTCAGAATGCGAAAATCTCACACAGTGTATCGGCTTGAAGAATATACCAAATAATTCAAAATGGTATACCTACTACTTTTTATTTCAATTTAAAATCTAAAAAAACGATCTCATGAAAAGTAATAAAAATCTTTTATATAATTTTTCCTTGTTGCCACAGAATTTGATTTAATTTTAAATTTAAAAGTTGTTTGTGAATGCGGGGATAAATTTTTAGTACACAGATAAAATTTTAGTGAAAAATCTATTAAAACTTAAAACTGTGTAGTTTTGGACCTATAAAAGACATGGACTTTAGTGTTTTTGTATATAATTAAGAATCACATCAGCTAAAGAAGAAATTTTATTTTAAAAAACTAGATTTCAGAGTTTTTCAGATTGTTAGAATTAAAATAAAATTTTCGTAAAAAATTGGTTTTCGGAGAAGCTATATATATTTGATCTCTAATAAAATCTTCGCTGGTTAAGGTATTCCAAACGAAATTTCCGGTGATTGTTGACTTTATCATTTTGACTGGTAAAGTAGAAAAATTTAAGAAAAAAAAGCGGAAATCCCAAAATCATTGGGAATCTTTGGAACACATTAGACTTTCCGAAACTCCATTCTGTTTGTAAATTCATGGCTTTGGATTCTAGAACAAATAGGCAAAGTCAAAATTCATAGACAAAGTAAAAATTTTGATATAAACTATGTTGAATTAGGAAGGATCTGCACTTAGTCCTATTGGATTCTGAACTTGTTTTTAATTCTAAAATTATCCTGTGAAGGTAACTTTCATAAAATTATTAAATTGCATACATTTACTTTTTAAGGTCAACTTTTAGGCCTGAGTAGATGAGAACTTATGTAATTTATGCGCTGAATTCAAATATGGTATTCCTTTCTAAAGATTGGTTCTAGTTTTCGAGTTCTTGCGTGTTTGAGTAATATGCTGTCATAACGACTTTTAGATGTTGAATACAGAAACATCATTGCAAAGTATATTTCAAGCTCCACTGTGCAGTGGAATGATATTGAAAACACATATACATATTGAAAACAATAACACTCATGGACAATAAAATAGGTGTGAATTTTTTCAAATGAAAAAATTTAAAAATTTGATGTTATATTTAAATATTTAAGTATTTATGTTCTATTTATTAAATAAAAATATCTGGGGAATAACAAAAATAATTTTGGTAGAATCTATACTGGAGATCGGAGAAGGTTTTTATTTTTGTTTTTTTAAGAAAATCAATATTTTTCTGTGGACAATAAAATAGGTGTGTCTGCAGAAATTTAAAAATTACAAAATATTTTCCTATTTTTTAAACTAAATATTCATAAATATCAATAAAAGTTTTCTTTAATATCCTTCTTATAGTGAATACATAGACCCCAAAAGTCCTTACTTGGTTATTATTCCATTATTATTAAAATTTATGAGCGAGAACGCTACATAAATTACTGATTAGGTCTTTTTAAGGATTCTGTATAGAATTTATTTTAAAGGATGTACTAGATTATCTTAAAACATCCATATTATGCTCTATGGGCCACATTCCCATTAGAATTGATGGACGATTCTAGACGTTATCCTTGCAAGCTCTCATATTAGGGTCCACTATTATTTTCAATAAATCCTAGCATAAAAACTTTAAATTTTTCTTTTCATTAAAATGTATCAAACATAAACATCACGACCAAAGGCACTAACATATTATGAATAATTACCATAGTGCATTTCATTTATATAATATGATGATTTTGTCGTTTCCATCATCTTTAATCATTTTTTTAATTAGATAAATTCTTGTTTTTATAATAAAATTATATTTCTGTAGTTTCTATAAATTATGTTTTTCTTATCACAATTTGTGATAAGGTCTGAAAAAGTTGTTTTATCTTATTCGGTATATCTCGCAAAAGTTTAGGAGTTCTAAAAATTTTACAGGGAAGTTTTATTTTTATAACAACCAAAAGTATTCATGAAGTATTTTGAGGGAGTCAGTCTTAAGGTACATTTTGAAAGTTTCTGAATATATAAGTTATGACTATGATTAAAATTCTGGCTAAGATCGTTAAATAAACTTAAAACAATTATTTCAGAAGTATTCCAACCCAATCAGTAAGTAAAGGTTTAATTACTTTTACTAATATCGGTATAATATACTAGCAAGGATTTTTATGGTATATGTAGGGTTTGAGAAACGGGAATTCCCAGAAAAAGATCACCTAACGTTTCCGAGAAAATTTTGGTTATATTACCGGAAACCGGGAAACTAAAACTAGGAATTTATTTCCCTTTGTTTTTATTTTGTATGACTAATTAAAAAAAAAAATAGTTCAAAAGAAACTTTAATGAAGTCTAATATGTATAATTTTTACAAAACACAACAAGAGAATGTAAACAAAAACAACATCACTTTTTCAATGTCAGAAATAGTAAAAATGTTTAAAAAAAAGACCTCCCATAGACAGGTCGTCTTGAAAAGCTTACATTTTCAGACGTCGAAACTTAAGATTATTATAGCTAATGCTACTATCGAAACTCTTTATAGAAAGTTCTGGAATAAATTTCCCACTTTCTAAATCGATTATCATATCTCTAGAGAAAAAAACGATAGCAGCGATTACAAATATTGGCTTTAATAAATTATTTAAATAGGGCTCAGATGTAAAACTATATACAGAATAATTGCCTTATAGTAGTAATTACACCACAAAATAACAAAACTAAACCTTTAGAGATTAGTAATTTAATAGACAAAGTAGGATCAATCCCTATTAAAAAGAAATCAAAGCATTATTATTTATTAAAAAATATTGTTTTTTTTCACAGAAGTAGAATGACTTCAAAAGACAATCCTTATTATACGTCCATTAATGTACTACTCGGTTTTTAATTATAAGTATTAGTTCTGGTGTTATCAAAAGTATTCATATGTAAATTTATGCAGATTTCATAGAAAAACTTGTTCCATGCGATATTTCTTTATAAATGCTAATTTTCTGATCTCAGCATATTTATGCATGTTAAGTACTTTATTCGAATTGCTATCAAAAGCTGTGGTGCCAGTTTTGCCGTTTTAAGGCTAAATCTAGCCTTTTTATGTTGCTTTTAAGCTCAAAATTTTCGTTTTAACTAGAAAGTTAGAAGTTTTTTCTAGCCTTTTTTGATTTTTAAAATTGCTCTAAAAAAGCTAAAATGCTAGTATTTCAACAACGAAAAAAATAATTTTTTAATTGCTATTAATAATTTTGTTTTTATCGAATCATTCATCTAAGCATTTTTGTGTATTTAGTTGCACAATAAATCAAGATTATTTATATTGTACAAAAATTTTTACCGGCAGCGCTTCATTCTTTAAATCAAAAATAATTGAACTATATAATTTTATGGACTTTCTAGATTTATGATAATTATTTTTTAATATACCCCATTAACCGTATAATTTATTTATTAATTTAATTTTAAGAAAACTTTAATAAAAGTGAAAAATTACATCAAAAAGTAATTACAGTTTAAAAATTAAAAAAAAAAAAAATCACTTCAAAAGATTGCACAGTGGATCGTATTTCAAGTCTAGAAGGACAAACCGTACGATTGTTTAAATAAATGTAATATAACTGTAAAATATTAAATATAAAGCAAAATATAACGATAATTACCAAAATAGTTAATTTTGAAAAAAAAAAAAAATATTTTTTGATGCAAAAATTTCTGTGCTTATTTTACAAACATTTTTTTATCCTCGATAATTTTCTTCAACTATATTATATTACCTCAATTTTCCTGTTATTATATTAGAGGCATATAAGTTGCTAATGCGGCTAATTAAAACTAAGAATATTTTTAGTGAGTATATCAAAGAATTTAGATTTTATTGAAAGAAAATGAGTAAAATAACCCCACTTTTACAGGAAAAATTAAAAAAAAAAAATTGTAGGATAATTACATGCCTACGCATAATCAACACTATAGTAGTTCTTATCTAAAAGTTTTTTAACCTAAAATCTGTTAAACTTTAAGACTATTGATTCACTGAATTTTAATAATTTTTTATTAATTGGTACTTTCAATTTATGCGCTTGAAAATGTATTGTTACATTATCCTTGACTAATATTTTATAATATTTTCATTTTAGTTAGCTGAAGTTTTATGTCATTGTAAGTTACATATGAGTGTGTTCAGAAACTCATACGTTTGATATTTGAGCTCGTGAAATAAAAAACAAAATTCATTTTCTAAATGGCATATTCCTCGATTTGACAAGAGTTTTTCGTAAATGTGGAATGTCGTGTATTACACAGCAAAAAATTAATTCATTCTTTAACGACACTTTACTATTCATATTTGTCCTTCTAGATTGTTTGATTCGATCCGAATTTGTATGAGAATTTTTTGGGCAATTTTTCATTAGGAATTTTCCTGGCGTTCTTTCTATGTTTAGTTTATAAATTTATTACAATATAGTTAAAAAACATCAGAAAACGAATGAGAACGATCATATTTTTAATAAAATAATAATAAATTTAACTTTTCTTCTGGACTTATTTTTTGGTGCATTTAGCCTTTCTGGACCTTTTTTAAAGTTCACTTTTACAATTTTTTCTTTCCATTCCCCGATTAGTTCTAAAGTTTGGGAATTCTCAAACCTTAGGTGTGTGTTTTCGCTATATGAAGGATAATAAAGAAAACTCAAAAAGTAATTATGTCTTCTCATGATATTATTGATACTTTTTAATATTAAGTTTAAAAATTTGGAAATTATTTTGTAACTTTAAAATTTTTGCGGACACACCTATTTTATTGTCCATAGACAAATGTGGATTTTCCTCAGAAAGACCTGTTCCGATCTTTAGACTCCATTATATATTACTTCCAAAATTATTATTTTTTTATTTCTTAGATAGCTGTATTTAATAAATAAAACAAAAATATAAGTTTAAATAAATTTAAAACGCAAAATTAGATATTTTTTTTATTTGAAGAAATTCACACCTATTTTGTGGTTCATAAGTGTATATATTTATAATTTAATAGCACATAATCTTAAATTACTTTTGTCTGATATTAAAAGCAACTTAACATATGCTTCGTTAAACTTTTCAATGCGTTGCGGCAATAATGCGAGACTTAAAGAAAATTCACGACATCGGCAGCAAAGCAACGCCAGCAAGAGACTCAATGTTCGCTAGAAAAACATAATCTAAAACATGTGAAAACTTACACAGCGAAACATCCTCCATAAGAAAAAATATATAGAAAATGTTAAATAAACCAAAACAGCAGGAGATTGAGCAAACTGTAATAAAAGCAAAATGTAGGTCAAATTATTTCCACTAAATGAATAAATAATTTATTAAACAAATAAGAAAAAAGCAAATAAAAGAATTTTAATCAAAATAAAATATGTGTGATTTAAATTATAATGAGTAACTTAAAGTGCGAATGAGTGAAATGTGGCCAATACTTGAAATCAATAAATTATTGCAAACAAATTCTTCATGTGTAAATCGTAAATACTACTACGAAGTGACTAAGAAAGTTAAAAGAAAATGGCCAGTTCATATCCAACACCTACTACTCCACCACCACCAAAACCTCCCCGCTTACATATGGTCTCGGGCACATCGCCAGCGATGACAGAAACTTATAACATGCAAAATGAGGCGCAACTAAAGATTTCGAAGAAGAAAAAGAAAAAACAATTACAATTTCATAGTCCTTTAGTGTGTGCTCAAACGAAGAGATCTCCGGTGACATTAACCTTTGACAACAACGATGAAAAACAATCAATATTATTGTATGACGATGACGATGATGATGATGCTGTTGATGACGACTCAATGCAGCAGAAGACTCAGAGACAGCAGCAGCAACCTGAGCTTTATAAAAACCACAGTGATGACAACATCAACAAAACGGAAGTGATATCTTTATCAGGTTCTATATGCTATGGTCACAAGTCGAAACAAGATATTCTCTCAAATAAGTTGGCATTAGGAAAAAGTGCCAAATCACTACAACAGCCCATAGATTCCAACAATGTCAAACGCACCACCAACATTCCCTCCACTTATTCATGCAAGACTTTAAGAAAGGATGTCACTACAACATCTACATTAAAAACAACTGAAGCGGCAGCAAAAGCAACAACAACAATATCATTGTTGTCTTTTGCTACAACTACTGTGTCATCATCCATGCCAACGTTAACAAAAACAGCAACAACATCTAGTCTTATGACATCAAATTCCCTAACATTTGAAGTAAATAAACTGAAGAGTATGGAAAATCGTCTAGCCCATGGCTGTACAAGTTTAATGTATGCATGTCAACATGGTGACATTGCGGTGGTTTTAGAACAAATGCGTTCAAAGGTAAGAAAATACTAGAAAATCATTTTTCTTCTTCTTTATTTTTCAATTTCCATATGCACGTCTATCAGAAAGAACAAATACTCGTATATATAAATATTTACACCATCTGCACTTATTGCCCATAAATTCTACTCTAGAAATAACAAATATTTATATTCTTTTCTTTATTTAAAAGATTGATATTTTTAATATTATTGCTATTGTTATTGTTGTCTAAGAGTTTTCTTAGAGATATTAGAAAAAAAGTGTACAAATAAAAAAAAAAAAAAAAAGAATTGACATTTCCTTTAGAAAAAAGTCCTTTGCTTATGGAGAAGTTCGCTTTTTGCATCATTAAATTTTTGTTTGGCAAAATCATTCATACATAGCCCAGACTGTCTGTCTGTTTGTCTAAATCAATAATTCACTTAAGAAGAGGAATGATATTTTTATTGCACTAGAGTGCACAGGGGCGGAAGATGTTTGTTTTCCGGCTTTACAATTGTGTATGTCTGACCACACAGTTGTGTTATATGTTATATGTAGTAGTGGCATAGGGTTTCTTTTATATTTAAAGCTGTTGCTTGAAAATAAAACTGTATAGAAAGTACATGTTTAAGGCTTTCTATGAAAAATAAAATGATAAAATCCATAAAAGCTACCGACTATTATACATTTATACACCCGATTAATGCAATGAAAATAACTCACTGTTTATACGCAAATTGCATAAAGAAATGTATTTCCTTATTTGTAGTGCAGGATGGGAAAAATACAATTATTATCACCGAAATTCTGGAATTTATTTGGAATTAATTTCACTAATCACGATTAGTTTTCGTGAGTTACTAACTTGCAAATAAAATATTAACTCACCGTTTATACGGCAAAATTTTGGCTTCGCAATATTTTAAATTACGACTAAGATGTGTAAACGTACTATATATAATGAACTAATAACCCCTATTACATTTGGTTAATATAGCTTTTATTATACTACCCGATAGATAGACAGTTGGATCATAACAAGTTTAAAAAGAGCTAGAGCCAAATTAGAACGGTGAGTACCTAAGATAAGAATGCATATTGAAATTTCATAGAAAGCAAAACGAGTCTAAACTGAAGATAATGTATAACAACCGGAAGAGCATCATCATTAACAAGATTAATATTATAGAAATTTCCAAGGGAATAACAAAGGCTTTGTTGAAGGGAAAGAGAAAATCACTTTAATGCGCATATATTTCATAGAAATGCTAGATTTTTAACTAAATATGGCATAAATACATTTTGTGTAAGCGTATAAACCGCTGTATAAATTTTAACAAGGATCGGTCCATACATAATCATAATTTCTATATAAGAACCTCTCCCGAAAATGGCTTTAAAGTGTTTGCATGATGATTTGGGATATTACAAGAATGCATTTGACTAACTACAGCTTCTTTCTTGTTAATTTCGCACAAAATGATATTAAACCTTTTCGCAGATTAAAATTATAAGTAATGAATTTGAAGTTAAATAAATGTAGTTCAGTATTTACCATCGTTTTAACTTTCAAATATATTTTAGTCATCCAAATAATGTTGTAAGAATTATTTAAAATTTTAATTTTATGGCTTCAAAAATGGCTATATTGGTTTTGCATGCTCGATGTTTCACTAAATTGAAAATGAAATTTATACATTTTTTCATAGGAATAATTTTCAAATCATGAAATATTTAAATTTACTTGGATTATTTTACCAAAAGTTATACGTTGTAATACCAGAATTCTCCACTTTCATTCGATATCCATATCACTATATAATATTAACTATAAAGTACCTCCAAAGAAAAAATATAGTTATTATCTATGGGCAACATATTATAATTGGAACTTATGGTCACAGGTAAACATAGGTATGATTATAAATAATAATTACTATAATTCCATTTTATCACGTTGTGTCTGATTTTATGGTTCAAGTTTTTCATATTATTATACCATCTTACTACATTATTATTCCATTCTATCAGATTATGATTTCATTTTATTATATTATTATTCCATTTTATCATGTTATGATTCCATTTTATCATATTATTTCATCTTCTCATGTTATGATTACATTTGATCATATTATTCCATCTTATCATATATTAAAATAAAAAAAAAAAAATAATTAAAAATTATTATTTTTATAAATTGATTATTGAGCCCCTTACATTTGTCGCAAAATAATAGATAAAAGTGTTTATTAATCATAAAAATTTTTATAAATATTATTTGTTCATTAATTTTATTTATTTTTAATATCATATATTGTGCAATATATTTTTTATCAACTAAATCCTTTAATAGTAACTAGTCAACATCTCAATATTGCTTAAATCACACCAAATATAACAAAACCTATTCTACTTATATTTATTCATGCATAAACTAAAAGGGAATTATAATGGAGGTAGAAAACAAACGTTAAAACAAAATATATTCAAAAACAAACAAATTATATTATTATATTATTTGTAAAATTTTGTTGTTATGGAATTAATGCTAATATGGTTTGAAAACAAAATATGGTTTAAGAACAGAGAAAATTATTGTTCTTATTTAAATGATGATATTTTTTATATTAATATAATTTTGTTTCTATAAATTTGTTTCTGTTTCAAAAACATAAAATTTTTTCTGGTCAACTATATTAAAGTTTTTAATGAAGGCAACCGAAACAAAAATATTGTTATCATGAACACAGAATTATTAAAATTAATAAAAGTTAACAAAGAGAAAATAATGTTGTAGTATTAACAATGCGGTAAACATGTCTTTTATCTGTGTGTAGTAAAATGAAAAATTAACCTCATACATCATTTAAAAATTTAAAGTCATTTAAAAAGAAAAAACGAACATGAAACATTAAGTCTATATTTATATACAATATGGAATTTATCATGTGTGAGATATATTTTTAATTTAATCTAATTAGTGAAGGAAAATATTATATGAAATATCAATTTTTTCAACTTATATTAACAAATAATATTTTATTCTGTACATAAAAAGGTGAACGAATTGAGTTTTTTTTAATTAACCAAATCCGGCAAAATAATCACTGTTTCACAAAAAAAAAAAAAGCAAAAAACCTAAAAATGTTATCACTTTAATTTTATACTTTATTTTAGTAGGTTTTTGCTATTGCACCCATATTTTTTGTATTCATACGTGTTTTCTAGTTTTTCATTTTTATACAAAGATTGTTCACACTAGCATACTGTCGCTGCAATAAAAAAAAACAATATGTTCTTTTTTTCGTGTAAACAGACATCAAAACTCACGTAGTCATTGGGGAAAAAGAGTTAAAAGTACACATATACAGAGATAAAAAAACATCTATGTGTTTGAATTTAAAAATGATGGCCATTTTTTGTGCACGTGTTTACTGCTGTTATCCTACTAAAATGCAATTGCTATCACACTGCAGTTTATAAAAAGTATGAGATAAATACAGTGCTTAGAAAAACTGTTCAAATAATTTCGAAATACCAGTATGGCCTCTATTAGAAGTAAAATATGCCTAAATTTTATGTTCATTAATGAAAAGCATGTTTTTAAAAACATTCTCTACTTTTTGACAGAATCTATTTTTTTGTTTGTTCCAAAATTAATTGATAAAAATACCTAAAAAATTTGATTTAATTTTTTAGTAAATACAATAATCTTTATCTCTAAAGAAATGTGTTAATGTCACAAAACATACAATACACATACATACAATTTGCCACTCCACTGTTTTGATAACACATACATACGTACATCCATATGAGCACACGTTTTAGTTCTTGTCTTCATATTTAAAACTCTGGTGTCAAGGTTTTGTTTGGTGTCGTTCGTATATGGAAAATGTTTGCCTATCTCTTGGTTTTATATGAGTTTTCCTTTATTTTTTTTAGTAACCTGTGTGAATGTATATGTCTATTCCTGGGCTGCCTTTTCTGTGTTTTTTTCTTCTTTTCTAATACGCTGCATTCTTTTGCTGTATTTCAATAACACTTCAGTAAACATTCTTATTCCTGGAAGCATACGAAAAATATTGAACAAAAAATACAAAATCTGTATGAAAAACAAGGAATAAATAGAAAAACAACTACTACATTATTAACGGCAACAACAGCAATAAGAACAAGCAACATGAAAACAGGAAAAACAGCTCATATATTTTCCTTGCTAAGCTGATTGCTTGAATATTTGTACTTTTTACCATACCTTTTAACATACTCATACCCCAAGAGTATGTTTTATGTATGTACTTTTATACTTATTTTCATTTTCTGTTCATTGAGTTGTTTGTACCTTTTGCTATTTAAAGCTTATTACTGGATATAACTCTTTTTTTGTTGTTATTGCTGCTGCAGCTATTGATTGTGTTGCTATAATATTTTTAGGGTAACCAAAAATTGTGCAAATCGTACTTTCTGTTCGAAAGTCACCATGAATTTTTTACTACCTAGACCAGAATTAAACTAGTCCAATTTGCAAAGACGTTAAAAACATGAATACCATAAGGCTGCCCGTTGTTCATTCGACAAAAGAAATAAATATTACAAAATTTAGACAAATCCAATAATATTAAAGGAAGCTATAGTTTGATGATTTTCTTAGGTCAACATAGAAATAAAAAAAAAAATAATTTTTTTTAATTTATGTATATAAAATTTATAAATGTAAAAAAAAAACGTAATTTAGTACCACATTTGTAACTTGATATAATAAATATACTCGGACTGGACTATGGGAAATGCTTGAATACGAGCTGATCATAAATATATTTTTGAAAAATTATAGAAATTTATAAAACTTTTAATTTACTATAAAGCTCACATCGTGAACTATTGTGTGAAAATATTGCAGAATTCTAATCAATATAATTGTCCTAAGATATTCGCAAAATTTATTATATTTGAAATAAAAAATTTTTGAACAAAAATCTAGCACATTTTAAAAAGTATTATATTCGAATCTTAAACTTTGTGAAATATAATTAATAACATTTTAGATAGAGAAATTTGCGTGTATTTTATTTTTAGTCATAAATTTCCAAAACAACGGAACCATGGGTAAAATTCTTGTACAGATTAAATTTGAATATTTTAGATGAAAACTAATTTTTAATGGAACGCGGATTCGTTGCTACCTTTACCTTCACGCCTAAATCAACAAAATACAAAAGATTCGATTTTTAAAATTTTATTTGCGCTGAATATGTGGACGGTCGTAATAACACCACCAAAATGATTTGAAATAACATGACAAATATATATACAATTCACTATTTTAACCGTAATAGTGTGTTAATTTTTATTATGATTATTCAATTTATTTCTGAGTTATTAGTTAAAATTACCTGGTGTCTACGCATTCTTTACTAATTTTTTTATTTTCTTAAAATCTGGTGTGGTACACTTAATTAATTACGGAAAAAAAGCACTGTTTTATAAAAATGGGTGTAAAATGTAGATGTGATATTCGGTCAAGCTTTAGAGAAGCATATATTGTGTAAAAGTTAGTTGCTTAAGAAATTGAATCTAAAAACGAGAAAGAAAGTAAAAGTCGGCCAAGACCGACTATATGATACTATTGCCATATTGCCATTATATTGCACCTATGGTCGATTTTACTAAATGTAAATTAATATAGTGTATATATATATATATATATATATATATATATATATATATATATATATATATATATATAATGTGTTGATACTAATATCTAGATAATTTTATGCACTTTAGGGCGATTCCTGGAAGTGGATTTATATGGGAGCTATGGTAAATTATGGACGGGTTCTCATAAAATTTGTTTTTAATTACATAAAACTTATTTGTGTCGACCTTGATACTAACTTTCGTATGGGATTTATGCACGTTAAAGTGATTTTCGGACGAGGGGTTTATATGAGAGTTATAGTCAATTGTGGACCGATCTTCATAAAGTTTGGTACAAAGATTAATATTTTTACATGACTTCTTTGTACCGAATTTTGTTAAAATATTCTTATTTTTAAGGCACATTTGAGTGTTTAAACTCTATTCCGGGGAACACTTTTATGAGTACTAGGTGAAATAATGGACCGATCACTATTTTCAATAGGATTCATCCTTGTATCTAAAATTCCTTAGATGCCAAATTTCATTGAATTATCTATAAAATTTCGATCCATTTTTTTTTGTATATGGTTTACATGGGCAGCCAGCCGTCCAGCCAACCAGCCTTCCAGCCAGCCAGACGGACGGACAGAGATCGTTAAATCGATTTAAATAGGGATTCTGAGTCGATTATTATACTTTAAGGTGGGAATTCAATAACTTTTTCAATGTGTTACAAACATCAGCACAAACGCATAATATCCCAACTACCTATGGTGGTGTAGCATTAGACTTAGTTGTTGTTCAGCTATAAATTGAATGCCAATAGAATGGATATTTCGACCACCGCACTGTATGAGATTTTGATGATTAAGCCGGATAAAAGTAAATTTTTTGATCATTGAATTTGATTAAAAAAAAAAAAAAAAAAAAATGAATTGTATATTTTCAGGAATCGTATGTGGACTATAAAAAGTAAAAAATAAATACACATTTCGCATATAATAACTGCACAACGATACTTGTTCATTATCGAAACACTATAACCAAGAACCGGAAGTTTATGCTAATGCATGTTTTATGCTTTACTGCTAGAACAAAATATCTCAGCGAATTAGAGATAGCACCGCTTTTTAATTCATATTTATCTATATTTTATGGAAAATTCATATTTTTACATTTTTCGCCATAAATGCATATTTCTGTTTCATATTTAGTGCAATATTCCAATTTAAAATTATTTTATGTTTAGAAAAAAAATAATTCTATGGATTTTTGATAAAAAGACTAAAGTCTAAATTTCAAAATTTTTCAGAATGTTTTAAAATATTAAAAGTAGCATGGACAAATTATTATGTGGTAAGCTATTTCTACAAGACTAATAATCACAGAAGGACGTTGATTATTGTAAATGGTGAATCATGAGAAGGTTCCTTATACATATCGTATTAAGATGAGAAAATATTGTCCTAAAAAATTATACAAAACAATATCACTGAAAAAAGTTTTGGGTATATCAGCCTTTGGATAGCATAAAACATAAAGATAAATATAGACTTTCAGGGTCAAATTTTCAGTCATTTATCTAACGACAGAACAAATTCGTTTAATATCGATTTACGTATATGAGACATTTCTTTTGTAAAACAACGAGAATTGATTCATTCCTTTTAAAAAAGCTGCCAATGAGATTATTCTGTATGAGAGCACTAAGTTGTATAGAACTTACACAGTATCATTTTAGAAAAATCGATCTATCATTAAGACAATAGCCATCGAAAGAAGTATTGCCAATACAGTTGTTACAATTTTAGATTCGAACGAAGAAATAATACAATCTTTCCACATCCTTTAAAAATGCGTCCTACACATATGTTGATGTCAAACGGTAATTTTCCATGTGCAAAAGCTCGCTGTATATTTATTTTTAATTTAATATGATACTGAATTAAAAATGTATATATTTTTCAATAATGGTTAGGAAAGAAGTGCATATTTTATTTGGTTTTTGGACACATTTTAACATTTTTAGTGCATTTTTTATGCACTTAACACACTTTTTAATTGCATGAACTTCTTGTCCCTGACTTTAACATTTTATTGGAATATATTTTTTCCATTCTTCTTTATTTATTAGATGTTTAATTTGGGTACTTTATCCTGTTTAAACATGTGATAAAAACATTAAATAATCTGTGACTCAATTGTTTTCATTAAAATACAATTTTTATTATTTGCACATATTTACAACGATATTAGTTTTAAACTATAACTCTTTATGTAGCTTATAAGTTTAAAAAAATCAGGTATTTATTTCTCCTTCTTAATTTTTATTTTTTTTTTTTAAGAACAAAATACATTTCCATATTTTTAATGTGAGATTCTAAACTAATTTAGTGATGCTGAGGGGAATGATTTATGAAGGCTTTTGGGTAAAGTATGACACGATCATATTTCTATTCCATATCTTGACGCATTTTTGACTTTTTGAAGCCCTTGTTTATATAGATCGGTCATAAATATTTTCATAAAATTTCGGCTTTTTGAGTTAACCATAGCGGTCCATAAACAACCGAGTTATTGGCAAAAATCGGAAAAAAATTTTAAAAATATACACACGCATATATATAAAAGGCATTGCAGTGGTTTTCAGTGTGTTGCTTTTTGTATAAGCAAGCAGTAGTTGTTGAATGTATATACATACGCGCAATTATTTATGTTTTTTAATTTGAAATAGCAGCATTGCAATTACCTAGTTTTGTTTTTTTTGTTTTTTTTTTTTTTTTTTTTTTTTTGTATAAGCATTTATCTACTTACATACATATGTATATAAATTTAGTAGTCATTTTTTGTATAAGCAAGCAGTAGTTGTCGTTTGTATGTACACAAAAACATTTTTATGAAATGTTTTTGTGTATAAGCAAGCAGTTTAGTTGGTAACAGCAGTATTATAACGATTATGGGTGTTGTAGTTTTTTGTATATGAAGTCAATTTGTTTGTATATACATAAAAATTATATAAATATATGTATGCTTTTATTATTATTAATATTAATATTATTATTATTATTATTATTATTATTATTTTGGTTTAAGCAAGCATTGCTTGTGGAAATTTATGTATTATGTTTTTTAAATATAGTTTTGAAAATATTAAGGCTTTTTTTTATTTGCTAGTAAATTAGTGAAGACTATAAAAGTTTCGGAACAGCCAAATGTAGCACTCTGACTTGTTTTTAATAACCATTTCTATATATGATTTAGTATGGAGTACTGTATTTCGCGTAACGCAAGGTTTGCCTTTATTGGTTAAATGCATTCTATCAAATTCACGTTAAATAAAAATGCGTATTTCGAGAAATTATTACTATTATTGAATCATGTTATAAGAAAATAGCGTAAATAAAGTATTGCGTAAATCGAGGGTTACCTGTACATTTTTAGGCAAAAGCAAAAAATGTATGCAAAATTTAAGTATATTATTAGAGATAAACTCTATAAAGTTCTAGAGCTTTCTAAGAACAAATTTGTTTAATCATTTAAGGGGAATATGAAGAGAATATTGCCTCTTATTTGGTTACCCTGCTTAAACACATACCAATTTAGTTCAACCTTTATGCTGCACCTTTAACTCATACTAAAAACATTTGAAAAAGGGGAAAATTTTCAAAACTACAGAGATGATTATAAATGTTTTTATACATAAAGTATCGATAAGTAGGCAAATTGAGGAGTAATTAATAAAAAAGTTTGCAAAAGAAAATATTTATTATAACCAGTAATTAACATAAATTCTGATTATTTATAACATTAATACTATTTTCCATAAAATTGGTTTTAAGAATTTTACTTCTAAACCTTACAAGTAAATTCTACAAAAATAATTTATTTTTATTATAGCTGCATTTAATTACTAACATTTAAAATGATTTATTAATTATACCACTTGTTTTAGTACATGTAATACCAGCACGGTTCAATGGCTGTTTCCTTTTGCTACTTTTATTTTTCTCTCGCTCTCATTTTTTATTTTTTTATTTGACACTTCTTTCTAACTTTGATAAGATGTCAGGCGTGATATGAGCTCAAACATTAATACTATTTACTGTTTATTGCTTCTTTTCATACTGTGTACAAGGAATTATGTGTTTTGTTTTTCTCTTCGTTTTTCCAATTTTTTTACTTTATTTTAAAGCTAGGGAAAAAGTTCATAAAGAAAAAAAATTTTGATTAAATGGAATACATTTTTTTAAATATGCAGAGAATTTCTTATGAATTTTAATTTATTCTGAGTTATTTTTTTTTTTGTAAAAAGGAAAACCAATAAAATATTGCTGTTAAAAAGCAAACATTTAAAAATAAATTTTTATATTAATGAAGAATTGAATTTAGTTTGCATTTTCCAAACTTTGTAAATCTACAAATGCATATACAATATCTTGTCAATATTTAATGAAAAGGATTCAATAGAATGCCCTGTCTAATTAATTTTATATTACACTAATTTACTCTTTTAATATACAAATTTATGGTGACAAATTCGGATTATGCTCACTTATTCTTTTTTATAGCATTCTTCCAGCATTAGTAATGATAAAGTTTTAAACTTGTTAAATCCAAAAACAAATACCAAATTTTTATTGTTTCTAACCCCTCCCCACCAAAAAAAAAAAAATACAAAAGGGTTTACGTCAATATATATCCTACAACTTTTTTATTGCTTTGTTGGTATTTTAATACCCATTTCCCATCACTACACGCAGAGAAAAAAAAACATGGTTACGGTATTTTCACTACAATAATATTATGTTTTCATTGTAAATTTTCATTAATTTTACTAATGCGGTGTTCATGATAAAAATGTTTTTGTTTAAGTTTTGTCATTTAATATTTGCGTTCAATACAAATTTTTAATCTTTACTAGAAACTAAATTTTATTGTTTCTACAAATTTTTTTCCTTGTTCTTAAACCATATTTTGTTTTTAAACCATATTAATATTACTATTCTCATAACAATATAATGCTACATATTAACTATAATACGTATGTTTTTTACAACTATGATTAAAAAATGCATAATATATTTGTTTTTAAATATATTTTGTTTCTTTTTCATGAACTATAAATATACAAGGTTTTGTTATATTCGGGGTGATTCAAACAATAAGATATTTATTAGGTAATAAATTATTTAGTTAATAATGAATATCTTTGTACTATATTGTACAATATAAATTTTATAATTTTTTATAAAAGGCATATAATAAAACCAAATTAAAATATAATAGAACAGGATCACAATATGAAAAAATCAAATCATAATTTGATAAAACGGGATCATAACATTATAAAGTTTTTAAATACAGTATTAAATAAATCAGATCATAATATAATAAAGTTAGATCATTTTATAACTGTAATTCTCATAAATGTTATTATTTATGACTGTAACAAATTCTATGGCAAATATATAATGTAATCATAATATCTTGCTCTTAGATTATGGTCTTCGCAACCATTTTTTTCTCTACGTGTAGAGTAAAAGAGATTACAAGAACAAGGAAATGATCATGAATAACTAAGAAAACAAGTGTATGAGATTTTATGTGCCACATTTTCCGCTGCAATTTAGATGCCATTATTTCTGAAAATAAACACAAAAAGACATTATTGTTGTTGTTTCATTTCTTCAGTAAAACTTTTAAAATTTTTATCAATTTTTTTTATGTTTGTTTTTGTTATTTTCTTTCTTTTACTCTCTACAAAACAAGGATTATTTTGCTAATGCTATATGTTGTTGCCATTGTCTTTGCAATTAAAAATAAGTAAAACTGTTTATAAGTGGTTTGTTAGGGATGTTAGGCTTGTGCCTTTCATTTGATACAGTGGAAATATTTTTCTACTTTAGACTATTTTTCTATTGTTATTTTGCATTGATTGCTTTACGCAATATTTTACTCGAAAGCTGAAAGTTCCCTTGTTATTCAAGAAAATAAAGAAACAAGCACTTGAAATGTGTTGAGTGACTGAATGAATGTTTTCTTGGTTATTTTGTGCCAAAGAATACTAAGAAACAAAACTTTCCTTTAAAATTTAAGGAAAATTACACTCGCGATATATTTTTTCACTATATTTATTGTATTTTAACTCCCGTAACACGAAAATATTTTTTTATATATTTTTGACATTCTTTTCTTTCTAAGTTGAAATTTAAATTGAATGAACAAAGTTACCACTTTTGGTATTAAAAATAAGACAGAATTTAAAATAATTTTAAATTATTTTCATATTCATCAACAAAAAGCTAAAAAATGTAATTAATTATATTTATATCTCATCAAAAGGTAAAAATTTATAAAAATCTGCGAACATAATTGTGATGAATTGTATTTAATAACTTTTGAATACTCTTTTTAGTAGCTATATATGTGTGGTAAAAGTGGTTTCTGCACCAACGCATATAAATAAAATTTTACTAATATAATCTTAAAGTTACGTTTTTTTTTTTTTTGACAAGAGAATTAGGCTTTTTTTTGACAATCATTCCAATCTTTGTATTCTTTGGTTGGTGCTGTTACTGCTGTTATTCTGCATGTAAAAAGTTTGTTTATTTGATGGACAACATTGGAACGTTGAAGCGTCAACAACATAAATTTTTCTCTTAATACTGTGTAGATAAATTTTTAGATATAGACATAAAGATTATTATAATCATTTCGCTAAAAGAGAAGAAAAGAAAATAACGCCTCATCAATTAGTGTTTTTTTCTAATATATATTTTAATTTCTTTGCTTAGCTTAAATATAAGCTTAGAAAAGAGAATTGTATTGAGAGGTGTTATTTTTACACAATTCGATATAGTTCAATTTAAATTTTGTATTTGTATTTGTCAGATCCCTCAAAATTTTTGAATTATTCTATGACGAATTTTTCTTAGAAGACAATTCGACAGTTCAAATTTGTTTGTCTTCCGGTCGGTTCCAACAACTATAATTTGTGGAAACTAATTTAATTAAATTCCACCTGCCATAATGGTTGTAAATACCGAATTTTCGTAACTAACAAATAATAAAAGAATCTTTTTAGTATGTTTTATTTTACTTTTTATTAAAAGAAAAATTTAGTACACATGTTTATGTAATGATTTTATAAATTCACTATATATCTGTATATTCTAACCGGGAACGTCGAAAAGTTTTTGGTTTCAGTTTGTTTTCAAGAAATCTGTTTTTTCACCATTGATATACTAAAAAAGTGATTTATCCCTGAATTTTTCTTTTTTATATTACTCTGAAGTGAAACAATTGTAGCAAATTTTTAATAAAATATATAAATGTTTTTAAGCAAAAACAGATATTTTCCAGGGCTAAGGGTAATCTTAATGGAATTGGTCTAATTCGTGATGAGAGGTTTTGTCATTCATTACAGATTTTTACCAAATCGTCAAGTTTCGGTAAACAATTTATTTTGCTCATTTAAGTAGATAACTTAAACTTTAATTTAAAACTAATTTGGACGGTGATGGACCCAAAAATTTATATCATATAGAAATTTGGAAAAAGATTGATAATATTTAAAGGTTGTAGAAACAATGATTTTTTTAATTTTGTTTCTGGTAAGAACATTCAAAAACATAATATAGTCAACTATATTAAAATTTTTATTGAATGTATACATTGAATGATAAGACTAAAATCGAAACATTTTTCTCGCGAACACAGTATTATCAACATTACTAAAATTAACAATGAGAAATTAATATCATAACCATGACTTTTCTCTGTGTGCAATATACAGTCGTAGTCCCAATTTCCTGCCTACACGTAGAGAAAATATATGGTTACGCCATTGTCGCTACAATAGTATTATGTTCTCATTGTTAACTTTCATTAATTGTAATAATAATAACAATGTTTTTGTTAGGCATTGCCATTTACTGTTTAGATTCAATAAAAATTTTAATGTGGCGCCTACAAAAATCTTATGTTTTTGAATATTCTTACCAAAAATAAAATTTTATTAAAGAATATCATTATTTCTAAAACCATTAAATTTTCTTAATCTTTTTTCTTGTTCCTAAATCATATCTTCTCTTCAATACATATTAATATTATTATTATTCCCATAACAATATAATGATACAAATAATTATTATCCATATTCTCTTTGCAAATATGATTAAAGATTTATAACTTCTTTGTCTTTAAATATATTTTGCTTTTAGTGGTTGTTTTTCAACTTCGTTATAATTCCCACTTATTTTATATAAGAATAAATATATAAGTTGACAAGGTTTGGTTATATTTGGTGTGATTCAAAAAATATCAGATATTATTAACCATAAAATAATTTAGTTAGTAAAAAATATCTTTATTTTATCCTGTAAGATATATAATGAATTAAATAAATAATAAATGAAAAATAATGCTTGATCATGATAAGATCAATTTGAAGCATAATATCAGAAATTCTGATAATTTCTTTATTTAATACATATGTTAAAAACGATATAATAAAATTGGATTATAATATTAGAAAATCAGATCATAATGTGATAAAACTTTAAAATACAATATTAAAAAATTAACTACCATATTTATTATTGTTTGTAACCATATAATACAATCATAATATGTTGCTCTTAGATTATGGTCACCACTAACATATTTTTTCTCCGCGTGCATGAAGTTACAAAAACCATAGTATATATTGAGATCCTTTTTAATCTCGTATGTGTTCAAATTGTGCACTGGGAAGAATTGTTACTGTATTAGTATCAACTTGTGGTATCAGCATGAGTAATATTTCCAATGTGTATCGGTTTGTCTACTAGTTAACTTAACATTATTATTTTGTGGTCTTTTATCATTATTATCACTGTTACCAAAGCGACGGTTTTCCCGTTAGATCTGGCAGTATGTTATTGTCGCTAGTGGGCACTTTCAAAAGAAAAAAACCATGATTTTGAAACAGGAATAAGAAAAAATACATTTTTACTTCCATAACCAACTAATTTATCTAAGGATCGAATTTAGTAAAGACCCGGAAATTTTTGCCAAAATAATTGTTTTTCTATAAAAGGAGTATTGAAATGAAAATTTTTTTTCAAAATTTTAAATCACATTATTGTATGGACAATCTTTCAAACTAATTCGATTCGAAAAAAAGTTTTCGAAAACCAATGTATTTAAAATACAATTTACCAGAAAAATTTTTTTGGTTTCCGGTAATGGCAATTACTTATTAAAGTAGTTTCTCGCTAATGAGGCATCATTATTATTTGCCTACTCTGTATTACATAATTAACTACTCAATAGTATAACAGCACAGTAATATTGCAATCATGTGGATGAGTTGGCTTGAGCGCTGGATGAGCAGACAGAAGGTTACTGGTTCAACCTCATTCTGATGCTATTAGTTTTTTATAACAAAATATCTACAAAGATATTTTATACTAAAAAAGTTTTTGTCATTTAGAAAATTAAGTGTGAGATAGTTAAAAACGTATGGTAAATTCGTGTTCAAGTTCAAATCTCAATGACGGCAAAATTTTGTTTTTTTATTTTATTTATATTTTCGTTTAGGTACATATTTTTTAGTATCTCTAGAGTCAAAAAATAACTACATAAATTTGCGGATAATTCGAAAAAAAAACTGGTTATACGGGCAAAAAATAATTAGTTTATTTTTGTTTCCATTTATACCTGCTAGCTTATCAGGAAAGCATAGTTTTACTTCGAGTGACTTTCTCATCGAATCGAAATATACAATAACAACATTTTTTAAGAATTACATAGATGATTTTGTCTGCATACTTTCTATATATCTATGCACATGATGAATATGTTTTAGGTCAAGAATTGATTTGAACCTCTTAAATGTAATCAAGTTCTCAAAATGAAAATTGTGAAGGAATATGTATTAAAATTGAACAGGTTTAAAACTTGAAAAATAGCAAATTATTAGTTCCCCTAATAAGAAATAATTTAGCGGTAAAAATCAGCGATTTTATTTAAAATATATTCGGTTTCTAGCGGTTTTTCAAATACAATCTGGTGGGACATGTCCTTGGCTACACTGATTACCATGAAAATAAGCCATCTGTCATGAAAACTGATGAACACCTTAGTCCGTGAACTGTGACGCGTACGTAATATATAGTATTTACTCTATATAATAAATATATATAATAAATATATGTCCCGTATGTCCATATAATATATACATTTTTTACATAGGTTTCTTTAGTTAATTGTGAATAAAATCACTATTCTATTAGCCACTATTCTCCTAAGTATAAAAATTATCCACTTAATTAAAAAGTCCACGACTTTTAGTATATTTCTTATCATTAAATCATGTCATTAAATGCTCCCCAAAGTCCAAGAATGCCAAGTTAACGTATAAATTAAACGCACTCTTGTAAGGCAAGTGTGTTGGCCCTGCTAATTATGCGCATACTAATCGTGTACTTAAAAATATGCATAGTTTGATCTGCAGGATCTTCGACATAAGAGACGATTGGCTGATCACTCTAAAATCTTTTGGTGTAAAGTGACATATCCTGAAAGTGTCCACCGAAAGTAAAAGGAATATGCCTGATATGTGCTGTAGTATAGTTGAAAAAGTTTTAAACATTTCCGGTAATATATATGAGTTCACCGCCCATACGATCTCTTCATCGTGGATATCTCATTCACTTACCATTTATTGATTGATCATTTTCTACTTCATTACAAAAAAAAAAAAATGTCTCCATAGGAAGAACATAGTTCTGTTAGGGAAGTGAGTGAAGACATAATCTTTCAATCTTTTATGTGCAACGCAAGTATCCTTAGAATATCTCTAGAATTCCAAAATTTTCACCTCTTTTTTCAACAGTTTTTTATCAAGAAAAGCTGAGGCGTGTCAAACCAAATGAGTGCTGTCTGCTTTTTTATTTGTTCAATTAAAGCAATTTTCCATTCAAATAACAACTAGCTGCTGCTGTCAGCATTGATGGTGCTAAAGTTTCTATTTCTATGTATTTTTGTGAGTTAAATGATTTAAAACCCCAAAACCTTCTAAGCTAACCAACCAGTTAAACCAACGCTAAAAGTTTTTGGAAAAAAAATTAAATAAAATATTAAATGAGAAAAATCTCCAAACAAAAAGATTTCTTACATCTTTTGTTCTGTAGATATTTCAAAAGTAAAGTATAGTCGTCAGTCTACTCTAAAGGACACTGTAATATTTAAGGCCATTTTGAATACTAACAAATGAAAGAAACAAAGAAAAAAATATGTTTATGAAGCAATTAAACTGCTGACATTTTTCCTTTGAAATTTAAATGGCAGAAGTTTTCTTATTTTCTTTTTTGTTACTGTTGTTGTTATTGTTTTGTTACCAAATGGACGTGTCCTTTTTACCAAAAGACAAATCACACACAAAAGGGACCTTCATGATAAAAATAAGATAAAATAAATTTCAAGTTTATTAGTTGTTTTGTTGCTTAGCTGGGCTGAGCATTTTGAGGTAGACAGAATAAGGTCTATGGGAAAAACTTTACATTTACTTTTGTATTCAAACTTTGCTTATTTTCAAATTGCTATTTAGAGTATTTAAATCTATTTTTAAATTACAACATTTCGATTATCTACAATTTGTTAAAGCAAATTTTCTTGGTGCAGACAAATTTTAAAGATAGAAGCTAAAGTTGAATGAATATTGTAGAAATTTAAAAATTGTTTATTTCCAAAATTGGCTAAAACTTACTGTTTAAATTAAGTTGAAAGGAAAAAAACGAAGATTATTATTTCAGTGGTCTTTAAATGTTATTTAATAAAATTTATTAATTTTTATGATAATATAAAATTGCGTATTCCCAGCATATATAAAAATTTACTTTATTTTAAGGTACCATTTTTCATCCTGACATTATACTTTCTGGAGCTAGGTCATATTTTACCCAAAGGAACAATATGAAAATTTGGTATCATAAAAAAACTTTAAGAGTCGCACTTAACGGTAGAATTGAAATTTCGAACTGTATCCAATTATGCCGTAATTTTGTACAAACATTTTAGATATTAAAATATTTCAACAAAATTTAAATATAAAATTATTCAACAAAATTTGGCTTTCGAATATGCTAGAAATTTATTCAGCTTTTATAAAAGGTCTTTTTTCGGGATTTTAGGATTTTATTTACCAGTCGGTCCATTGTGATTCTTTTAAAAGGCCAGAAGTCAATTTAAGAAAGAAGAAAAAGAGCCAAAGGCAAAGATAGAACATTGGAAGAATGTAAAACCTACAACCTTTACCCCCATTACGAACCCTATCAGCTTACTAAATCCCTTGCCTATAACCTACTCTAGTTCGTGTACTAGGTGACTCCCAAAGCACTTCGGCCTACAAGTACGTACTGACAGAGTATATGCTCTACTGTCTCTACCTCCACCACATCATTTTACATCCTGATGTGCCAATGTCCTACATACTAATCATATTTCCTATTGCGGAGTGACCCATAATGACCCTTAGATTCTTCCGATTCATGCCGTGAAGATGTTAGTATGCTAGTTTAAGACAATGCTATAGCGCTCTAGATAATTTGGAGTTCGACCTATTTTTCCATGCATGATTCGTTCTGCCTAGAGTCCATTCCCTTGCTAAAATATGGCACTAAAATATGGCCCAATTGGAATCTCAGTCGATGCCTCCACAAAAGACCTATCTAGTTCTGGGCCACTGCGAGCTAGCTCATTGGCTATTTCATTATCGAAACTATCGCAGTAACCTGGAACCTGTCTTATCCTGTAGGCATCCATTAGCCTTCTAAATTCCTTTCTGCACTCAAGCACTAATCTGGACCCAACAAAATGACTTGTTATTGCCAGTAGTGCTGCATATCTATTCACATAGATAGTTACAGTCTATAAATTCTTCAACAGTCTATAACCTCTTCAACAACGAGAGTAGCCCTTAAATTAATTATAGTCCCGACATAATCCGTAGGGGTAACCATAGATTTCAATAATGTCCGAAAATCAAATTCAACTTCGCCAGGTATTCTATCATGTTTCGCTCTGAAGTTCCCCATTAATTCGTTAATCCTAATCAGCTTGAAACCCCAGTTCTTCTCTATAAAGTTCCAGTATGTGAAGTAGTCATTAAGCGCCCTTCCTCCAAGACAATTTTTTTTCCAAATAAATACCCAGGTACAAGGACTCCCTTGACAATCTGAATTCTATCCCAATAAATACCGATAGACTAAATGCCTCAACCTTATATATCCTGGTGAACAGAACTACTTTAGTCTACATTATAGTATAGTAAAGGTCTTTAAGAGATGCATTTAGCGACATAATTTCGAACTCTATCCAAATAAGAAGGGATTTTTGTATTTTAACGTTTTTGATATTAAAATTTTCAACAAAAATTTATTGAAAAATAGGACCAAAATAATATCGTAGTAGCAACGAAACAGTTTTTTCGAATTTTATAAAAGGTCCTTTTACGGGATTTTCAGATTTTATCCATGTTTTACCCAAGGAACAATATGAAAATTTTATATCGTAAAGAATATCTTTAAGAGACGCATTTAGTGATATTATTAAAATTTCGGACTGTGTATTCAAAATTTTTTTAAATTCTCATAAAAATTTTATATAATTATATTTTCATATACAATTATTAAAAAAAAATTAAACCAAAATAGTACAATATGATAGCCTAAAATTTGAACCGAAACGGTTTTCTCCATTTTTGAAGATTCAAATTTGTTTGAAATTTATTCGAATTTTATAAAAGGTCCTTCTGCAGGGTATTTGGGTTTTATCCATACTTTACTCAAAGAATAATATAAAAATTTTTTATCACAAGAAAGATTTTTTTAAGAGATACATATACAAATAGTTAAAATTTTGTAAATTTTCAGAAAAAAAAAAAAAAAACGATAAAGTACTTTCTAATGTTGGTCTAGTTCGAAAATGGATAATTTCAAGACGATAATGAAGCAAATTTCCACTTTAACTTTGATACTTTCCATTTTTTGGTCACCCTAACAAACATTACAAATTAGTGTTTTGTTCCTTTCTACTTTTTGAGCAAGAAACCAAAATCTATTACCTTTAAAAAAGCAAAAGTTCATTAAATCTCGTTTTATGAAATCAATTTCAAATAAATAAACCAAAATAAACTGGCGCTTATTTATAACCTTCCCTATATTTTATGCCACAAGGAGGAAAGTAAATTGTAAACATTTTATCTTAAATACAATTGAAATCTATTGTTGTGCATTTTAATCAAAATTTTATTTTCTATACAATTTTGATTTAAACTGCTTGCTGCCACAAATAACATGAAAATTTTTTATGGGAATTTTGACCAGAACCTCTAAAGTGATGTTCGATGTTTTTGATGGTATTTTATATGTACGAATGTATCTCCTAATATAATAAATGTAGCACTAACAAAAAACAATGATGAGTGTTAACGCACCAACAGCAAACAATTTAAAAATACATTTCAATTTCAAACAGAAAGTGCGAAAAACACATTAAGCTCGGAAGCAGAGTAAAATTTTCATGGCATCTAATTATGCATAAAATTATTTACATTTGGCTACAATAAAATACAATTTTAATAAAAAATAAGTTAGAGCGTTATATTCGGTTGTGCCGAATCCTTTATACTCTTCACCATCTTACCAACAAACAGTAAAATTTGCGCCTTAAAGTATGCTTTCGTATTTTTAAATTTATATTTATGCAAAAATAATCTACATTTTTTTCTCAACTACAAAAATGCAAACATAAAATTAACCAATCACAGCAAGTGTTGTTTCCTTTAAAAAGAAAACAACAACACACTGATATCTTCAGCTGACTACTAAATTTATGTTCATATTTTTGTATGTAGTTACATGCTTATACAAAAAACAGCAACACTAAGTCATTGCAATACTTATATTTCCAACTAAAAAACGTCCAAATATATATAAAAAATAATTGTGTGTATGTATATACAATTAATAACCACTGCTTGCTTATAAAAATACCAACACTGAAGATCATTGCAATATTTCTATATGTTTGTGTGTGTTTATTTTTAATAAGTTTGTCAGATTTTTGCCTATAACTCGGTTGCTTATCGACCGATATTGTTAATAAAAGAAAAAATGGAATTTTATAGAAATATTATGACAGATCTATATAAAAACGAAAGCCGTAGCTTAAATAGGGGCTTCAAAACGTCAAAAATGCTTTTTGCCCGATATCTCGGATATTATTGCACCGATTTAGTTCATTTGCTCAGCATAAAAGTTCAGAAAAAAATTTTAAAATTTTCTTTGCAAAAACGATGTAACTAGCTTATGTAGAGACTTCAGGTAATCGAAAACCGGTTTAAAAAACCGGCTTGTTTGATATATCTCCGTCATTGATGATCTGGCTGGATTTCAATAGCGGCATTCTCGAAAGGATTTCCGATCGTTTGATATATATATATATATATATATATATATATATATATATATATATATATATCAAGTTATAGACAAACGGACGAACATCGACATCAGTTCTTACAAGGATCCTGAAAATATTAACTTTTTATTGGATGAAAATTGTCGAAATTACAAATGGAATAACAAATTTATATATACGCTTTTACACCTATCATGAAAGATATAAAAAGCAAACAATTTAACCTTTTTTTTAATTAATCACATTTTTAAATTGCTGCTACTTACCGAAGCTGTTGTACCATTTATTTCTTTTTGTTACGAGTATTGTTGCGAATTTATATTTTTTCTCTCTTCTGATTGTTATATAAAATTTATGTTTTTACTAATTTAAGTGTTTTTTACGTTTTGTACATTTTTGCATAAATACATTTTTTATACATTTTTCTCCCCAAAATTTGCAGATCTTTATGATAGAAAAAAAAGCATGAAGGGAAAATTTTCTCACCTTGTGTAGGCTTTTGTAATAGTCAGGGCAACCAAAAATACGCCCTAATAAAAGTGTTTTATGTTTATAAAAAATATTCCATTAAAATTAAAAAATATTCACTTAAAGTAATATGCAAAATATGCAAATTTTATTTCTTAATCTTCAAAATTGTGCTCTTTACCGAAATATATGAAAAATAATGTTCCTACGTATGAAATATGCAAAAATATGCCATTTAAATTGCTAAAATATGCTCTAAAATAAGAATTTTCTATGAAAAAATGTCGAAATATGCTGCTTAGCTTTAAATATGCTAAAGTATGCTGTTGAGACTAAAACATGCATAAATACGCTTTAACAAATCGATAATTAATTAACTAACAGCTTGGTTCATTCGAAGCGTAGGAAAAATACTACTTTAAACGTTTTTGATTTCCCTTGTAATGGTATTGTTTAAAACATTATGGTTTTCGCAATCTGTGTTATTGCGTTGTAAGTAGGTATGTTAAAGTGCAGACTTTATTTGCTACATGTGTTAATGTTTATCTTTGAGGTACACTGACACAGACAAAAAAGGTAAGCACTAAAAGCTGGAAATAACTTTTGGTAATAATATAGCAATGAATTTCTAAACATTAAGAAAATAAACTAAATGTCCTTAAGTTTGTATAGACAAATATTTTAGACTAGTATTTTAGATCTGTGAGTTTTAATTTACACAAAGTTTTATAAGAAATATTTAACCAAAAATATATATAGTTAAAATGCTAGTTCTGTCAATAACATTAAAAGTTCTCTACTAAATCTTTTAAAATTAATAGAGAGTTTTGTGTTTTAGCAATATAAATATTTTTCATTCAAAATCACCTCATTCCCCTACTGGCAATTTTTTGGAATACATTGGTTGCATTTTAGATAACGATTTTTGGATTTCCCTTTTGTTTAAATAAATGAAAGGGAAAATTTTATGCGACAGTTAAATAGTAGAATCATTGATAATAAGTTTTATTTAGGGCATTTTAGTATTCTATTTTAACTAACTCTTACAACACTTTCAATTTTTCCAATTTATTTTATTTATGTTTTTATTTTAAATATATTTTTTCCATATTTTTCAAACTAAACAATATTCTTCTAGTTGAAAACTGGGTTTTGTGATAACCTCTAATAAAACTTTTTCGTCTGCGTGACTACATTGTTGTTGCAGATTTTTTTACTTGAAATATACTTATGGGAATATGGGTGGTTTCGATATCTTTCATTTCTTTATTTTACAAATATAATTCAGATGAAATTGTATTTATATGAAAGTTTTTGTGAAGGTGGATAATCCTCTGAATACACAGAAATTCGTTATATATTGTAATAATTAAAAATAATGTTTTGGAAAAAAATCGGGTCGCAATTCCAAATCAAACATATATATATATATATATATATATATATATATATAACGGTCTAATATCCTTTTATCAAAAATCCTAAAAATCAATTTTTATTACATTTTTTTTATACTCACTATCAAAAAAGATGGGAGGGGGGTATAGTGATTATGTCATTCCGTGTGTAACAAGTCGAAATAATTATCGAAGACCTTATAAAGTATATATTTTGAGTCCTCCTGAAAATCTAAGACGATCTAGCAATGTTCGTCCGTCTGTCCGTATTTGTGTCTGTTAAAAAAAGGATAGTTCTCGAGGCGGACCACCTAGAGGGACGAAATTTTACCAAAAATTTTTTTCTTAAGGTTTGTTTGGTATTCGAAATAAGCAAAATCGATTTATAAACAAAAAAGTTATGGGCCAAATATCGGAAAAAAATTATACTTTACCGCCAATAACTTTTCTAAAAAAGTATATATGCTAATAAAATTTTGTGCAAATGGTTCAAGGATCAACGTAAACCCAGAAATCAAAAATGAACGTTATCTCTCATATAATTGAGAAATTGAGAAAATTTCAAATAAAATTTAAATTTTCTTTTTCATATTGAGAAAATTTAATTTGAAATTCAGATTTGATTGAGAAAATTCCAAATGGAGTTAAAACTTTCTACTTGATATTGAGAAAATTTCAATTGAAGTTAAGACTTTCAAGTTAATATTGAGAAAATTCGAAATTAGTTTGAGAATTTAAGGTTAATAATGAGAAAAATCGAATTGAAATTGTGAATTTCTAGTTGATATGGAGAAAATTCCAAACGATTTTGAGATTTTCATTTTGTTATTGAGAAAATTCTAAATAATATTTAGAAAATTATAAATGAAAGTGAGAAATTTCTAAACATAATTGGGAAAAAATAAGTTGAAAATGAGAGTATTTATGTATATGTATTTGTAAATTTATTTGGCAATGTGAAAAAAAAAATAAATAAAATAACAATAGTAATATACATGTATATGTTAATTTAAACATGTGTATGTGTAATAATATATATATATATATATATATATATATATATACATATATATATATATATATATATATATATATATATGTATATATATATATAAGGTAAAATGTTAACTGACGTATTATTTATCAAAATCTATAGCCGTTGGTGGAGTGGTGTTATATTGATCCGCTGCAATCTTAAATGATAATACTGGACTTGGATGCATCAATTATTTCTTAGCATTGAAGTGTTCATTCTGGATTTCGCGCAACTAATAACTTTAAACTAAATGATGACATGATTAATAATGTCATCCAAAATAATAAAACCTGATATACATAATTAATACTTTTTATTTTCATTCTAAAATTAAGATACAAGAACATAACTTATACTTCGTTAATTAATTTTCCCAATTTCATTTAAAAATTTCCGAATTTAATTTGGACTTTTCCCGTTTTCATATGGAATTTTCTCAATATTTAGTAGAATTGAGAATCAATTTAAACTGGAATTTTCTTATTTTCACTTATAAATGGTGTAATTAGTAATTAATTTTTATATAAAATGATATATCAGAAAAATCTGGATAATAAATGTTATAATTATTTAATTTAGTTTTAATGCTAAATTATTGCATTCATGTTTTATCAAAAAAAAAAAAAAAAAAAAAAAAAAAAAAACATGTCTTGTTATATTATTTGAAAGCACATCTTTTATGCAGGAAGTATGGGGAAAGAAAGGAGGAGATCACCGAGGTTGAAGAGTAACGGATTAATTTTTGGGTTGAGTTTAGGTAGGACGGAATAGACGAGGATGGCGACACGCATATAAAAACCGACGATACGGACAGAGATCATAAAGTGCTGTAGAGTTTATTAAGATAAACGTTTGACCGTGTTTAAATATTTTAATGTATAATTTTGAATATTGTAGATATTGTACATATGTAAATAAGTACCTATTAAAATAAATTTGTAATGTGTTTTATATTAAAGTAGAGGGAAAGTGATAAAAAAAAAACTAGTATACATCAAAATACTTTTGGAAGTATATATATGGCTAAAATTACCCCCTATATTCCATATTACTATCAGAATTACAGCTGATAATATGGTTTAACTGTTTAACATTAACTCCCTGTTATATGTTATATGGTTATGCCACCGATTTGGAGTCGGCTACAGGCTTAAATTGCAATTGCCGTGGTAAAAAGAACTTCAGGCACATATGCAAGAAAAAGAACTGTCCCTACAATGTTTTATTAAAATCGAAGAGTTAAATCTTGATTATTCTATATTTTTTTATACCATTTATACTGGTGCTCTTTGCAAATATCAATGGATTTTAATAAAAATGTTCAGAAACTGTGCCCTTACTTGCTAAATTATTTGCCCAAAGTTTTTATGTTTGCGATTGTAATTTTACACCCTAATGTTTACAGTATGTGCAACAAAAATAAGTACATATCTTTAGATAATGAATCGTATAATTATCCTTACAGTTTTACTATGTCATCCTGAAATATTTCGGATACTAAAAACATTAAATCCTTATATTCAATTTAATTTTTAGTATCCGCTATAACTTCAAAACTATTGATGGTACATAAAATGTACTTCAAAAAAATTCTGGGAAATTTTGTAGTCTGTAAATGTTATAATTGCATTAGAACATGTATGATGCACAATAAGTAAAATATATGCAAAAAAATGATTTTTGACACTTTTAAATGCGAATAACTCGTGTAGCCAAAAAATAGCTATATACCAAAATTCGCTACCCTCCATAAAATTTCTAGAATTAGTTTTTTGCTTGTCTAATTTTATAGGATTCGATGAAAAAATTTTAATACTGTTACAAAAAATTCTTTTGTCACCTAGTCGATAATAGCACTCTAGAAAACATTAAGAAGTGTAAGAAAAAATATAATTACAATGATTCACTTTTGCATGCCCTCAATAAGTACCTTGTTGAAGGAATCACATATTTTTTATATCCATATCAACCAATTTAAGAAAAAAAAAATTGAATAATATCTATCGATGATAATGCCAATATATAATCCAATTTCAAAAAGTGACTTTCATTATATTGCAATCAGATAGATTGATATCATCCCAAGTCTAGCAATTTTGTCCTCAACGTTCATGTTCATGCAAAAATAGGCTTCTATTCTCAGCCAGCAAATATATGGCGGGATCTATGATCGTTCTCTTTTATCTTCTAGAGCAATTGAGTTGGAATAGTTTGGTCCATGTTCTCCTATATAGGTAGAGCGTCCAAGTTTTCGATAAATCTTGATGTATTATAGAAACTATTCTATGTAGTTTTAGACTGTAATACAATATTTACGATGAAAATTGATTTTCTTTGGAATCACCCATATGCCCAAGTAGACTTTGATGGAAGATTATTTTTCTTTTTTCTTAGTTAAACACAAATGTGAGTATGTGTATGAGTTTGTTTCTACCCGCTTGACCTGAGATAAGAAATTAGTAAATGTTGGCAAAAACAAAACAAGTAATTTTCGAAATAAATATGTTCGAGAAATTAATGAAAATTAAGTAAAAATAAACGTTCGTAGCATCGCAACTAAATTGTCAATTTCTTGATAGTAAAGATTGGAGTAATTTTCAAGAATTCTTGAAATATCGTTTATCGCAATATTAAATTTATATAAAGTTTATTTTTCGAGAAATTACCTATTCTTTTTCTCGATATTTTGCTACTCTGATCAAAAAGCAAAATATTTTCTAGTTAGTTCATATCGATGGATTATAAAATATTGCTCTTTAAAGTTAATGATGTTAGTTTGATTTTAAAAAGTTTTTTTTTTTTTTTTTTTTTTTTTTTTTGTAAAAAATAATATTCTAAAGCTTTAGAAAAACAGTAAGTAACTTTTCTACTTTTATAACGATATCTGAAAAATAGCATATTTATTTAAATGACTCATTTTTCATTCACAAAAATAATTAAAATAAAATTCTCTTTTATTGGGTCTTCGCACAGACTTAAGTCTTACATACCACCGCCTAACAAATTTAAGACTTAAAGTGTTGACCTTAAATCTGTTGGATAATTTACTTTTCGTTAGTGATAATTTAGAGGCACTGCTATGAGCCGAAGTAAAAACATATATTAGGATATAAGCATTCATCAAATCTATTTTTTAATTTTTACAATTCGGTCCAAAAATATTCGGTATTTCATGTTTTAAATAGTTGTTCAATAACTTTATCATTAGCTTTAGATTTTATCAGTTTCAGTTCATTTGTAAATTCTTCGGGGTTTTTCTTTAAATCGCTATAATGTGAAATAATCTCAAAATAATTCATTTCTTCTAAAGTCGCTAAACGGTAACGCTAGTTATCACTTTCATTTACATAACTTATTTCATTTTATTGTTAATAAACTTTAAAATATAATTAAAGGTTATTTTCTTTTTGGAATATTTCATATATAGTTAAGTTCAAAATAAAACATGATTTAAATATAAAGTAAGCTTTTAGTTGTAAATTTGGAACAAAATGAAAATGAAACTGAATAGAAAACTATCGCTTACAAACTATTGCCAACGATTTGTTAGCAATATCGATATGGAACAATTCTCAATATCGAAATAAATTTCTATCGAACATTTTCTCGTTTCGCTATCGATACCGCTAAAAATTCGCTATAGATATCATAAAAGAAATTTCGATATCGATAGATTTACTGCCACAAACTGAACGACAGCTGAGCTCTACGAATTCATTCCCGAAACACCTTCGATAATTTTACTCGAAATGTTGGTGAATTATTCGAAGGAGATATTACTATCGAAGTTTGTGATCAAGCAGGTATTTTGTTGGCTTATCTAAATAGCTTTGGCATTGAAAAATGTAAAAAATGAAAATTGATTAAAAAGTGAAACACTTTTATTTATTTTTCCCCTTATTTTTCGTTTAAAATGTGAAACAATAGCAAAATAAATACAAGTGTGATGATGAATTTTTATTGAAATTTAAGAAAAACAAAAGAACCGAATAAATGAAAACCCTCCTCCCAAAAAAAAGAAAAGAAAAATAAAACTCATTTAATTATAAAACATCTGTTTAAGTCAAATATTTGATTAGTGTTTTAAATAAAGAATTTATAGATTTTTGCGCCTGTATTCTTTCGGGCATAAAGAAATGATAATAATAAAATAAACGACGTAGAAGAATAATTCAAATGAAAATAATTTAAATTTGTGTACCTACATATAACTTATCAAATTGGTTGTCTTTCATAATATGTATGTACAAAAGTTAATTAATCATTCGTTATGGTAAATTACATTATACAACGGTATTTTGGGGGCGGAATTAATTCATCTGAAATTAATAACATTTGATGACTTTAGTAAACACTTCAGAGGATTTTTCGGTGGTAGGCAAAATTTTTGTTTTATGACATTCAAAATGTTTTCATTTTAAATCCAAAGTAATCTTAGATAAGTCAAAAAAATAAAAAAAATAAATATAGTTCGTTATATTTATTTTCGCATAAATATTTAGAACATTTAATTAGAGCTTTCTGTTCATTTATATCTCCTTACAAAGGTCTAGTCCATTTATTGGAAATAACATGAAAGTCTATTATAGCTTGAGTTTAATAGGTTAAAGTCTTCTACAAATATTTTCTTCGTTGAATTTTACTAGAGATCTCCAAGGGTAAAAAATTTACCCAACTTATCATTTCTTCTTAAAAAAGAAAGTTATAAATTTTTCCCACATTTCTTATATAAACGGCTTAAACTAGGTAATGAAATATAATATAAAATCCAAATTTTTGTTGAAATCGTTAACAAAATTAGTAATAATTTTTTTTCATTTAATTGTTTTGGATAAATGATACACCGGATAAGCTTTATAACTTCAGTGTCCCCTAGTAAAATTCGACGTAGAAAATTTCTGTTGAACATTTTGACTCACTAAACACAAGTTTTAATTCATTTTTACGTCATTTCTTAAAATGGGACTAGATATTATCCCTTATAATGACAGATAGGTGAATTGAAAGGTCAAATGAAATATTCCCCGTTAAATACTCTAAAAATGTATACGAAAATAATTGAGCTTCGAACTATATTTATATTATTATTATTATTATTATTATTATTATTATTATTATCATAATTATTATTATTGCTATTATTATTGTTATTATTATTTTTTACTTTCTTTTTTTGATGTGTGAGGTAGGGTTAAAAATGATTTCTCATACATTGAACGTCGTCAAATACGTTGAGTGGTGTTTCCACTAAGACAATCTCTCCTCGTTTTCTGGGGAAGTGCCTTCCCGGAACTGCTATCCGTATTACTTCGGGAAGGCCCAGAAACTTCGTCCGTATCATGTTCATAGCTAGTGTGAACGTCCTACTCGTCTTTTGTTCGTTGGGATTCGCGTTGCCCCAAATTTTTTCTTCGTGCGTAAAACATTTTCGACGTAGTGTCCCACTGCATTCCATTTGTCTCCACATTCTAGCATTTTTTCTACTATATTATCAGGATTAAACTCGCCGATTTGCTCCTTCAGTGTATTTCCTTCAGCGTACCATTTGGTAAAGTTGAAGAATGTATGTTCCGCATCATCTTTTGCCTCGCCGCAGTAGATACAACCAGGGTCGCCTGTCTTGCCCATGCGGTACAAATATTTTTGGAAGTACCCATGACCTGAAAGAAACTGGGTTAGAAAGTAGTTAACCTACCCAGATTCCCTCTGCGTCCACCTTCCTTTATTGTGAATGAGTCTTGTCGTCCATCTGCCGGACGTTTCTGTGCTCCATCTGTTTTGCCATCGCTGGATGGTTTGAGATCTCCGCTCCGCAGCATTATAGATTGCCATGCTTCATTTAGCTCACGCGTCGTGAGATCAACCGGTATTTCTCCATTTATAACAAATACCGCGGCGCCCGAAACCGCTGATGCGAGTCTAAGTGCCGCCTTGCGTTGTACTGCCCCCAGCACTTTACGCATCACTTCTCCCCAGATTTCAGTATCGAATTAGTGGTTGTCATAATCATACTCTGTGTTGGTCCGCTAATATTCGCCATTAGCCGGCTTAGCATACCTGTAACCTTTGCCGCTTTGGTGGCCGAGTGTTGAATTTGAGGCCAATAAGTGAGCCTGCAGTCAAGTTTGATGCCACCTTTTACGTGACCAAGGGAGTATCACCAATATGAATGCTAATTTCAAGTGGCATGTGTCCTCGCGTCATCAGTATAACCTCGGTCTAATTTCTAGCAAGCTCCAGCCCATGGTTCTCTAGCCATATTTGAGTCCTTATCATGAATTGGTTCAGCTTTCTTCTGGCGTCATCTGCATGCCGCTATATCATCTGCGTATCCTATAAGGTGTGTGTCTAGTGGTATCTCTATCGAAAATATCTCATCATAACTCAGGCTCCAAAGACCGGGAGCCAATATTGATCCCTGAACTGCACCGGATGTGATCGCTTTACCCCTTTGGCCTTCTGGCGTATCGTAGAGCAACTTACGAGCTCTCAGGTAACTCTGAAGGATTTTTAGCAGATATCCGGGGATGTTGAATCTCTCCCGTAGTGCCTTCATAATATCAACCCATCGTAGGCTGTTGAAAGCATTGCGTATATTAAGCTAAAACGAGTATACGCTTTGGGTAGTATCGTCTGCGCTGTGCACTTTCGAAGCTTCTTGCTACTTCCTCAATGGCATCAAGAGTTGCAATAATTTCTCCAGTATCTTGCCGGCACTATCCAGCATACTAAGAGGGCGATCGTTAATGGTTGGGTTGGGTCACCTCTGCCTTTGCTAATCAGCATGAGTTTTTGTATCTTCCACTGTTTGGGAAAGATTCCTTGGGCTATCTGGCCGGTCTTCAATGAGTATTTTCCGAATTGCTATTTCCACTTCTTCTTTGAGTGTCAGCAAGTCAAGGTCCCGTATCTCTATCGTAGCTTTCGGCTTCATCTCCGCCACGGAGGCTGTATCCCGGATAGTGTTCCTCAGCTGCTGAAGAAACTCAGGCTTAACTTGTTGCCCTCTACTGATCTCTAGAAGGATGGATCCACTCTGCGTTTTCCTTACAGACTTTATCCTGACTGAATCATCAGTCGTTATATTACTACGTAGGTCTGTGATCACCTGCGGGTGGTTTTGCACGTTGTGGTCATGGGTTATTTCCCCTGCTGGGCTCCGCTGAATTATTCTTCGGCTTCCTCTTTCTGCCTTTCATGGTAACAGCTCTCCAGTTTTCTTCTCCCTTTTCAGGGATTGCTATTCTGTCTGCAATGGGCTCCTTTGCTCTAGCCTTTTTGCTGCTTACTGACATAGCCGGGCTGGTAGCCACTCGCTTCTGGTTTGTCGTCACAGGAGTTGTAACGACTGGTAACTGCTGGTTTACGGCTTTCTTGTGGTGGTTCGGAAGTTATTACTATTATTATTATTGTTATTATTATTATTATTATTATTATTATAATTATTATCATTGTCATTACTATTATTATTGTTATTATTATTATAATTGTTATTATCATTATCATTATTATCATTACTATTATTTTTATAATTATTATTATTATTATTATAATTATTACCATTGTCATTACTATTATTATTGTTATTATTATTATAATTGTTATTATCATTATCATTATTATCATTACTATTATTTTTGTTATTATTATTATTATTATTATTATTATTATTATTATTATAATTATTATCATTGTCATTACTATTATTATTGTTATTATTATTATAATTGTTATTATCATTATCATTATTATCATTACTATTATTTTTGTTATTATTATTATTATTATTATTATTATTATTATTCTTGTTATTATTATTATTTATCTGAGACCACTTTGGTGTAAAAAAAGAAAAATTTAAAAGGTCATAAAGCAAAAAATTTGCCTACCAGCGAAAAATCCTTTGGAAGGTTTTTTACACTCCTCAAATGGAAGGTTTTTTACACTCCTCCAGATAGAATTATTCCGTCCCTACGTGATCATTGAGTGCAAAAATGTATTGTTTTCCTAAATAATAGAAAGTAAAAATTTATATATTTCCTCTTTAAATCGCAGCATCCATTAGTCAATAAATAATAAATTGTTTTATATTTTAAATTAAAGACAACTCTTAAGTTTCATTCTTTTGTAACACTACCCAGCAAATTTGGCAATGACCTGTAGTAGTTACCAATGTAGTTACATTTGACAACAACATACCGTCTATATCACATAGAAATAGTTTAGTAACTTTTTATATATAACCCGGTATGTAATTACTACTTATAATCAGGTTACTTCTTCTTGATTTTTTAATTTAGCTAACCAATTCATATATGAAAGAAAAATACTATGTGAAAAGGAAAAATTTGCACGTGAATTAATTTTTAATTAAAAATTGTTTTTAAAATAATAAATTGCTATTTATTGTCACAGAAAAAGTTTGTGCATAAATATAAGGATATACTTTCATTGTTTCTAGTTCATAATATTTAAGAATAATGTGTTAAATATTAACACTTTTTACATTTTTTTTTGAAATGAATCAAAAGTCAGGAAGACTTAAACAAATTGTTTAAATTTTCATTTATATTTTTAATTTTTAAATGTTTTTATGTGAAAAGTTTGGGAAATAGTGTAATGTTTGATTCATAATATTTATGAAAAAATTTTCAAATATATGATTTTTTTTCTTTGTGTTTGCATTGAAATTAAAAAAAAAATATATATTTCGATATTTTAGTAGTTATTTGTAACCTAAAATATAACTAGTTCCTATTGTTTTTACTAATAATGACTTCAGTTTAAGCAATTACTGAAGTCATTATTAGTAAGTGAGTTATTAAACTGCTTGGAAGTAATTGGTTCTTGTAATGACATCTAAGAAATGACATTCTAAAATGCTTACTTGTAATAATATGAGGTAAGTAGTTGCCTCAAATATCACCACCATTTTTGCTGGGTAGTTTACTTTATCGTTATCCATTGCCCTCGATAAACTAACTATATGCAACTACAAGCAATATATCAAAAGGTAGTTTTGAAAGAGTGTGTATTTGTGTACTCGTATAGTGTGCTTTTTGTGTATAGGTAAAATTATTTTCCCTTTTCCTTTTTTGGTTTTTCAATTGTCATAGAAGAATGAAGATTAACTAGTGGTATACAATCCAAAGAAAAAAGAAAGCAAAAAGCTAAAATCAACCAACAAGTAGTAGTATTACACAATAAACACATACACACATGAAAGCAATGACAATGAGAATTATGTTATTTTAGGATTAAACAGCATGTTTTATCGACCTTTCGTAAAAAAATTTTAGAAAAAGAAAGGAGAGAAAAACACGTATAGAATAAACATAAATAATAACACAATCTTTAAATTCTTTCTCACTTTATAAGTATTTGTGTATGTGTATGTGTATATTGAAGTATTGGTATTGTTGTTTTTTCACCAAACGATCACAAAACAAAAGAACGAAAATATACTTTCTTGTACAGATATAAGTGTATATGTATGTGTGCTTGTGCTTTGTATGTTCTTTGTATTTCAAGTGTTTGTACGAGTGTCTATAATAACCACAACACCTTTTACATGCACTTCAACCAAGTTGCAGGTGTGAATTATTTATTTTAAAACCATTTGCAGGAAGGAAACTGGGAAGGATGTGTTATATTGTTACAGACATACTAACATTTTTACACACTTTGCCAATATACATACTTACTGTTACAAATACTAACACACTAATGCATTTAAAAACAGTTTCGCTTACTCCAGTGAATTGGGAGCAGCATAAGACAGAAGTCGAAGAAAGATGAAGCAACTGCTGAAAATAAGAGAAAATAACAGCAGATATCGTGGGAATTTGTGTTCCTAACTTTTTTTCGTTTAAATAAAAGTCATTGTAAAACAAAGTTTACACCAATGATTGTTAAATGTATAAAACTTATAAATTTTAAATACACTGAAGATAAAAATAATGGGAGTGATTTTTGTTAAATTTTTCTTTATTTTGAGAAATAATTAATTTATGGCGTTTTCTTTTTTGAAAAAAGACGTTACCTTGTTACTGTGTAATGCTATTTAAATATTACCATCACCCTTATAAATTAAAATTGTACACTTTCGATGATTACAAACAACAGAACAAAAAATGTAAGTTCTGCAATTTTGTCATAAAAAATCGAATTTAAAATTTTTTTTGTTTAATTTGGGGTTTCTAATTTTTTGGAAGTTTTATTTTTTTTTTATTTCCATTTTTTGTTGAAATTTAAAAGTTTTTGTGAAATATCAAATTTTTATTAAAATTTCGAATTTTTGGTGAAATATCCAGATTTTTTCGAATTTTTCGTTGAAATTTTAAGTTTGCAAAATTTCGGATTTTCGGTAATATTTCAAATTTTTGTTAAAATGTTGGATTTTTGATGAAATTTTGAATTTTTGCTGAAATTTAGATCTTCGAGTGAAATTTTAATTAGGTAAAATTTCAGATTACTGTCGAACTTTAAAATTTTGATTTCTTTTGATTTTAGGTGTAATTAGGGATTTTTGGTGAAATTTCGAAATTTTTGTATAATTTGCACAATTTGATGGAACATCAATATTAAACGCAAAAAATGTTTGCTGTTAATAGAGTGTAGCATGTTCATCCTCTATTTAATTTGAAGTTAAAACATGTAAGATAATTTTTAAATTTAGGGTCAACAATATTGGAAACGAATATCAGACCTATTTACAATCGGAGGGGAATTTTTTGAACTAATTCAACACTATACCGACGGGTCCCTTTTAATAAAACTTGGCAAAAAGTCAGTATTAAAAAATATATTGTTTTTTGCAAAAAATTAACATGGCTTGAAAACTAGGACTTTTCCCTCTATAACTCCCTAATTAATTTTGAATTAATCTTAAGTTAATGCTTTATTGACCCGTGTACGAAGCATCAAAGTTAGGAAATTTTTTATTATATTTTGTTTTTTTTTTCTTTTTTAACATCATTATTTTTAAAGTTAAATAATATCATTGCATGTAATCTTCCGAAATATTATCGTACTGTTTTGTAATAAATTTCAAATATCTTATTCGATTTTGAAAGAGAAAAAGTATATTTTGGTCTCTGTTGACCTTTAGCGACCATATGCATTTAATGCGCTGACATTGCATTTATATATTTTACCTCCTTTTGCTATACAGATGGATACACTTGCTTTTCTAATACTCTATTTAAAAATATGAATTTTTCAAATTTGTATGCACAATATGATCATGATAGTAGCATTTATAGAATTATTACGTTTATTACTGTGATTCTCAGATGGGACTGTTACATGAAAGCGATAGTCAATCAATTAAACTTATCAATAGACTTTGGATTTTCGTTAAACTGATTTTCAGAAGTGTGAAGATTAAAATATCATTTCGCAAGGACATTTATATAGTGGATAGGGGAAATAATAACAAATTTCAGCCGGCTTCCAAAGTAAATATACGTGCCAAATTTTGTTACGACATCTTAAAAGTTTGGGCCGATACAAGGCTTGCATTGACGGAAGAACGTACATCGTTATCTTTTCTCAGGAAGTGATTTTAAGTTGAACCTTACACTTTGAGGTGAGTGTTGCAACAAATTAATTTAAACGTTATAAATATTAACATAAGGACACATTACACCAACCTCCTATGGTATAATAAGTTTTAAAAATTTCCATTCACACAATATAAAATATTTTATTTTGGAAAAAAATTCTATTAAGCGCAAACTTTTTTTCTTAATTTGGCATCGGAAATAAGGAAGTATTTTCAACGCTATCAAATATTAATAGTTGCCACTTTAGTTAATGTCAAGTTTTGTTCAAGGCTGCCCCAAAGTTCACTGTTCTGAACATTTTCTTATCATTAAATCTGGAGGAATCAAGATATGGCTTTAATTTGCCTTTATTCTATGGCATTTCAAACATATAACTATCGTATAATTCAGTTATACAAACCTTGGCGTATGATGAATATTTTTCGAGTAAATCTGTGAGAATATTACTCATACTACATAGACATATACCAAGTGTCACACAATGGGGCCAAACGGAAAATTTTTGATAATAAATCTGTATCTCCTAAACTACAGATTGGATCGAAATTCTACAAATCAATTATGATTTCAAAGATTTTTAAGTTATCTCTTATAATTAAAATAGTATTTACGCTTGAATTTAGAATTTTTGATTTTTTGCCTCGCTCTTCGGAAGTACCTCCTAAGGTATGGGGGGAATTTAAAAAAAAAATTATTCTTTAATTTGAAATATATTCCGAAATAATATGCTGAACAAATTTTTTTGATTATCTCCATTCGTCTAGCCGTGAAAAATGTTCAAATAAATGAAATGAATATGAAAAATTGATAGTTTTTAAATGAGTTTTACAGGAACGAAAGACTGACTTATATATTACATAAAAATAATAGTGAAAATATTAAATTAATATTCTTTTTTGCACAATTAAATAAAGTGGTTAAAAAAATAAAAAGATTTTTTCATAAAATCTGCACTCTTGCATTCGCTTTTGGCCGTGCAGAAAGCAATTTAGTACCAAATCAATCTAAGTCTATTTTATAATATAATATTATGAATAAATAAAAAAAAACTCGCGTTAAAAAATACTCGCGATAAAAATAAAACTTTTTTACAAAAATTAAATATTCGATCAATGATGGATGTAGGATGAAAACTTAAATCAATTTAAAATTTCTTTGTAAACTATCTACGAAAATTAAATTAATTTTTCTATGACTTTTTTTATTAAAGTTTAAATATTTTGGACATTTTCAATTGTAATTTAGATTTAGAGCTTCATTGGAATGGCCTTATTTAGTACTTATAGTAATAAAAGTAATATATAATAGATTAAGTTAATTCTTATGGTAAATAAATGATTAGTTAAGAAAATAAATGTGAGATATTACAGACATTGGTACAAATAACTATAAATTCGTAAAAAATAGCTACTAGAATTCAAAGACTTCCTTTTGTTCAATTTTTAACGCGGTTTTAATAAATTGTTATATTTTTCATAAAAAAGTACTTATTAAGTATAATAAGTACTTTCTTACAACTTATTTATAAACATATATCTAAAAATATTTGAAATATATATAAAACTATATGTTTACATAATGTAAGTTTGGAAAAAACTCTTAATAAAATCTTAATATTTCGCAAATGAAAAGAAATTTAAGAATTACTTAAATACATACTCCAAGTGTTGATATGTCTCTATTATATTTTGAAATTAATTTTCTTACAACGAAAATTTTTATATTGAAAGAAATCCGTATTTTTAGAGCTATTTCGCGTAAATGAAAATATTCAGACGTAATGTTTTGAGACTCATATAAGAACATACTAATTTTCATTTATAGAGGATACATAGACTGGTAAAGGAACTGTAAACTAGCCACTGAGTACACAGATTTACTATATTAGATCTTTAGATTCTCATTATATGAGCTTTTTTTAAGGGTAATCACAAATTTTAGCTATATTTAAGTATTTGATTTATTATTCAATTAATAAAAATTTATTTATTCGTTAAAAATAAAGTAATGCAGCTACAGAAAAAAATTTTGCAAGTTTTAAAGTAAATATCATTATTTGACATATATTTCACAAACATTTGTTACATTTCTACAAGGATATGAAAGGAAAAAATTTTAACCAATTGAAAAGAAAAATTCCTTTAGCTTTTATAGATTGTTTTCTTTAATTTGACATCCATATTGCTAAATAAAATGGTACAGGAATAATAAAATAATTATTTTGAAATTTGTATATCCTTAAAACTTTAAAGTCCTTTAAAAAGGAGAAAAGCTAAAAAAAGACAAAAACAGAGTAAGCAGTATTAGTATATATGGTCCAGAGTTTCATATCTATATGATCTTGTTCAAGTGCCAACAATTTTTCGGAATTAAGTCTATTTTAAAGGTGGCAAACAGTTTTCATATTAATTTGCCTTTCACTGTAGATGAGTTTAACAGTATGTTTGTAGGTGTGTGTGAGTATGTGTGTTAAACGATTATGCACATATACAGTTGCACAAATATTGTTGTTAAAGTTGGCTTTGTTTTGCAACAAATAATGAAATCAAAATAGAGATTTCTTATGCTCCTTTAGTGTTAGCTGTTTTTGTTGTTCTTGCTGTTGCAGCTTCTACAAGTTATTTTTCTTCTACTAAGACTTTGCTGTAGTCTAAGAGACTGGTTGTTAAAATGTATGTATTTTTACTTTTAAGATTTTCATAGAAATTTTACTTGAAATTTTGGTTTTTTTAAGTTTCCACTTGATTTTCTTTTTTCGCTTCTCTTGAAAATTGTGGGAAAAACAGACTGTAAAAGTACGACAAAGTGAGGGCTTTTAACTTTTATTTTTTTCATTTTACTTTTTAGGCTTTTTGTTGCGAATGTTTAAAAATAGTGTTGTTGTTGTTTGCTGCCTCTATTTTTGTGGTTTAAGAAAATTAATTTCATATTAAAACTAGCTTAAGTATTTTACGCAGAACATGCTTGTGTAGGTGCTAGAGTGCTTTTTATTATATGGGTGTATAGTGGCGCACATTGTTTTGATTTTATATAAAAATTGTTCAAAAATAGAAAGAGTTGTCATAGGTAAATGAAAATTGGTATATATATTGGTATAGCTTTTGCTTTTAGGAAAACAACGAAGTTTTGTGAAAATCGTCCCAAAAATACGCCCACCTGCCATACATCCTGAATTATAAAAATCGTCTATTTTATAAATTTGTGATTCAAGATGAACAAAATTTGATACAATTTATTTCCTTTCCATTTAGAAAAGAAAAAAAAAAAATAAGTTGTATGGAAATCGGATTAAGGAAAATCGTTCTATTTCTAACATTGTAATTCGAATGGAACAAAATTTGCTAGATTTTTTTTTTGAAAACCTGTTAACTAATTCTTGAAATATAATATTTTTTCAACGTCGATCAATTGGGGGCTTGATCGATATATTCTGAAATTTTGAAATTTACAGAATAGTATAATAGTAGTATTTTAAACTGAAAAATAATTAATGAGTTTAAATTTTTGTTATATATTTATGATTTTATATCCAGTGTTAACGAAAGGATATAAAATATCCCATTTGTCCTTGTAAGGAACCTCCGGTTACCCTGGTTTGCAGCTGGGGTAAAGTCAGTCATGTCCTAGGTTCTTAAATAAAATAACAACACTTTTATCTTAATTTTTACTCTTGTTTCTTTATTACTTTTCCTTCACTATATCTTTTTTCCCACAAACTTCTTTCTAAATTGAGACAGTTCGGTTTCGTGAAGCCTCCGTGTTGTCTTGCCGATTCTACACCTCCTATTTAGTACCTTCTATTGAATATTTAATATTGAATGTAATCCGAGATTTTCCAAGAAAATATTCTATCAATTATCCCTGAGCAGTGCTTAGCTCCTACCACTTCCACCAGATTGTAAACCTTGTTGAAGCTTTTAATTTTACTGATTGTAAATCAGTATACCCTACTTTGAACTGATGCAATCAATTCAACCAAATTTATTTATTTTTTTCCCCTAAAACTGCTCTGTTAGTTCTTTTATTTTTTTATTAACCGGCTACTCACCACGTCTGCCTTGTTCACTGTCCAGCACAAAGAGAAAAGTAAGCCATTTTCTTTCTGCTGATTTATATACATTTCTTAAAAATAATATTATTGCAGTTTTCCTGCAATTTGTTCGAACGTTCTTTTCTTTTGTCTCCTTTATGTTAGCTGCTGTAACAGTTTTGTTGATCTGCGTGTGAGTGTCTGTGTATGTGGCTTCTTGTTTGTTTATTTTGTCTCCTTCTTGCTTGCTGTATTTAAATCTTTCCTCTGCTTCTCTGCTCGCTGCTATCTTACACTCCTGTGTATTTCTCCCTGCCGCTTTTCCTCTCTACTGTAGTGTTCTCGCTTCTACCTCCGTGATTCGTCAGTTCTGCTACTCGCCTGCTCAGCTGTGACGATGTAGGCATTGACGCTTTCACTAGGCTTTTCTCCCTGTTGCTTTCTACTGCTACTTCTTCCTGCTGCGATTTCACGTAATTAACTCTTAAATAGCTACTATGGCCATTTACGGTCAAACCCACCACCTGCCTCTGACCTGAATGCTTTGCCTCCTGTGTACCCCATTGACCTCCGGAACACTTGATATTAAAAGAGTTACATAGGGGAATGTAATTCGCCCCCAAATCTAGATGGATGTAATGCATCTCCCGACCAGTAAAACGCCAATGTATCATTTATTTTATTCTTTTCTTTTCATACATTTCAAAAAGTTATTCTATATAATTTTGTTCCTCACATCCTTACCAAGAAATATTTTAATATATAATTAAATTTTGGGAAATAGTACTTCTATATCTTAAATATTTCGGAAATCACACCATACACGCGAATTTTTTCTCCAATTTTGCTTTAATTTAATTAAATTTGTTCACTTCTGCAACTGGCAGCATTATTTGTAAATGATTTTCATTAAATTGTTTAACATTTTGTATTAAAGTACTAGTTGTACTCTGCTTTATCTCCAGCCACAGCTTAAAAATATCATGAATCCGCGATCTTGATACAAAAAATTGTTTACTATTCAAAATTGTGCAAACTGGTGCAGCTGAAAGTTAATATATATAAGTACATACTTGTAGCAGCTATATACCAAAAAACTGAAGAGGTATTCTTTGGAATATATTTTTTTTATTCACTACTAAATTTTTAGTTAGATCAGTATTTTTGCTAACGGTACTTCACATTTGATCAATATTTTGTAAACAATAATATTATAACATTTATAATTACATATTCTATTTACGTACTTTACATAGTATTAAGTATTTATATATCTGTTTAGTTAAATTACTATTAAAAAGAAGATTAACTGAACTTTTATTTGTACTTAAAAGAGTACATCTAATAATGTTATTTTTAATTCTCATCACAATTGCTTTGTGCTTATCTTTGTAAGATAGTTTGTAATTTAAATAAATGTAAAAGAAAAGAATATTTTATTTACAATCAAACCAGATTTTTCGGCAACCATTACAAAAAAAAAAAAAAAATTGAATTTTAAATATTAAAAGCAGAAGCGCAATTTCAGTAATATATATATATATATATATATATATATATATATGTATATATATATTAATTTATCATGTTATATATCTTCAACTTTGATCCATACCCCCTTTTTTTATAGAACGAACGAAATATTCGTTTCCACAAATTATATGGGAAAACAACAAAGAAAATTTAAATTTATTTGTTGTTTTCTATATAAATTGTCGTAATGAATTTCTAGTTCGATTTATAAAAACAGGGTGATTGTAGCTGAAAAACTAATTGCGATTTTGAACGAATATTTTACATATGATCTAATGATGTAAATTTTATTAATAAATGTAAAAAAAATATTAAAATTCTGACATCAACTTTAACCGTTTTTGACCAAGCTCGTGACAATGTACGGTGGTGAGTACTTTCAACTTAAAATGAAGATTAAAATGTTTTGGTTTCTTTGACATTAAGTTCTTCATTGCTCAATTCTAAATTTAGTTTACATATAAATTAAGAAAGATTATAATCTTAATAAAATTAAAAAGGTTAAAAACTGCGTGCGTTGGTTTTGAATTTATTTACATGTTTTTTTTTTTATATAACGATTTTAATTTGAACATTTAAACATTTTTACAAACTAAAAGTTTGTGCATAATTCTGGTAAAAATAGGCATAAAGTCTAAACTAACTGAGTTATTTAAATAAAATTTAACATATTTTCAATATTTGTTGGTATAAGTATGGGTCTCCGAGTAAAATTAAAAAAAAAAAAAATTCTTTAAACTAAAACTCGTGATTGTCAAAAATTTTGCAAAAAATGAATCTAAATAATTCTCCATATATTATAAAAAAATAAATTTTATTAGACTTTATTACAAAGAAATGCTATTTAATATTAAGCTCCTTTTTTAAACAAAGTAAAGTTTTTTTTATCTATAAAGTAATCCATGATATTCTATTAGAAACTGGTAATGTGCCTCGCTCTTCTTTTCAAAAATTTGAGATTATCTACTGTGTTGACTTTTTTGGGCATATAAAAGAGGTATAGCGCAAAGGACGCATAATTACAACAAGTAATAAAAAATGTGTATTTCTTAGAAGAGTGCATTGACCCCACTTACAGAAACCAACAAATTTAAAAAATTTAAAAATTTTGTCATCAAAGTTTGACTACCCTGTAGGTAACTACTGAAAGTCTGCGTAACAACAAGGAAGGTTTAGAATTTATCCACAAAGTTCGATTAATTTATACAAGGTCGCAAAAGATCAAAACTTATAAACGTTCGTACAGAAAGGGTGGAAGAATGCGCACAAATTTAAGTAATTTTTAACCTTTTTTCAACTTTTTGAACTTTGAACAGCAATTATTATTATAAAATGAAATGTAGGTTGTTAAAATTTTACACTCTATTAGTTTCAAGTCTCATGAGTTGAGGTCTGTAACCCGTTATTTTAAGATAGTGCGACCTTGTATTAAGTGTTATTAATATTGATTTATCAGCACAAATACATACACATTAGTATAATACAAATATTAACTCTTTAATATTTCATAGCGTTTTGTAATCCAATTCGTTGAACCTTGAACTACATGACAAATATTACAGGTTTTAACCCCAAAAATAAGAAAAATGTCACAGAGAAAGTATATTTCAAATACAACAAAAACTGTCCATATTTTTAGAAAACCTACTTTTATTTTTCTTGCTAAATATTACAGTAAACAAAAAAAAAAATCTATTTCATTTACAACATGCTGTTCTTAGAAAAGGGTGATGTTTTGTATTTTGATGCTGCAACAAAGCGCATCGGCATCAGCAAAAAAAAAAAAAAAAAAAAAAAAAAAAAAAATAGAACGAATTGCACATATAGAGCCCGAGTAACATCAAATGTCAAGTGACAGTAAAATATGAATACAAAAATGAACACATAAATAAATACTGCTACACACACACATACACAATTATAAACATACAAGTATTCCAACAGTTCTGGAATTTTTAATTAAACTAAAGACTTTATTAACATATTTTGGGTTAATTACCATTTAATAAATATCGAATTGAAAAATTAATGCAATGACATTATTTCAAACTGCATAGAATAAAAGGGAAAATAATCACTTAGAAACAACTATTATTATTACCTTGTAAGGACCTCTCCCCTATCAGAAATATAGGGTTTCTATATTTACAGCAGGAGTTGCAAATACAAGCACATTTCATTAAATAGCACAAACAATAGGAAAAATTTGTTTGCAAAAAATAAAATGCATTTAGAAATAATGCTTACGGTCTTATTTATATGTGAGTGAATTTCTAAGAATATTTACAGTTATAAAGGAAATTTTCCGTACTTGTAAAGTTTTGTTAAAAATATAAATTGGTGCTAAGAAGGGAAATAAGTATAGAACATCATAAACTACAAATTACGTTATATATTCTTGGTCATTGCTAGGAAGCGGATTTTTATATAATTAGTTTTTGAAAATATGCGCCTAAAAATGCACTTCAAGATTCAAAATATGCCCTAAAAATTTTTAAAATATGCTTTTATTTTATTATTTTTATTAAATAAAAAGTAAAAATTCTGTGTTTCAAAAATTAAAGCCAGGTTTTAAAAGATCAATAGTAATTCTTTGTACCTTTTTAAATTTGTACTCTTTCAGATTAAATTTCTTAAACTTATATTCGTGATATTGAGTTTAATACAATCTTCTTTTCCTATGTCAACAGATATAATAGGAACGTATTTCAGAAGGAGAGTATGAGAAATCAAGGAATAAATATGATCAAAATTATTGTGTACCTCCTTCCTTACTCGGTGTTACATTAAAAATTTTTAGATAAAAAATTGTAATGGGTTTTGCTGATTTTACCATATATGGATGCGATAACAATAAGATAATTTGATTTTTAGTAAGATCGTCCCCCAACAATTTAATTGATTCATGAAATGTAAGGGCAATTATTTCATTATTCACACTTTCCAATTCTACAATATTGGTCAAAAACTTTCATTTGTTCCACTCAATGTTATAAACCAAAACTCCAACAATTACATTTACAATATAACGGCCAGTAATGTTTGTGGTTTTGTTCATAATTATTAATAAATAGTTTGGTTTTAAAAACTATTTTATTTCTTCGAATTAAATATCGAACACATTTTTGTTATAATTTTTTTCTGAGTGTTGATTCGGATGCAATGGAATTTATGAACGCCTTTAAGAAATGCAATAAAATTGGATTGGATACTTTCTTTAAAGGAATGCCGGCAGATATAAAGACTTCACATAATTCCAAGTTTAACTTATTTCTATGAGCATTTATGATAAACTATAATTGCGAAACTTTCTGATTGATTTTCGATTCCTGTTTAGGTTTCAATGAGACCTAAATAGATAAGACAACACGAATTCTGTTATTGTCTAATTGTAGTCCACAAACTCTGCTTTAGTACAGCAAAACAGAGACAACAAAGCAATTTACGATTAATTTACGGTACTTCGAGCAGGATGTCGGCTTGTGACACTTCTGTAACCACATCTATTTTTTACTTACCCCAAAAACCTGGCGCTGCTAATTGAGTCCCTCAAATTACACTTGGTGTATAGCTCATACGTGGTAGAGAAAATCCTGTCATGCTACACTTTAAGATATCTTCGGTCTTCGAGATCGCAGCAGGTTGGCAGGTATATATAGGTGTACCATCGCCTGGACTTGTCTGGAGTCTATAATGGGAGAAAAGGACTTCATACAATCTGGTACAGCGGGAGCCAGTACGGCCTGCTACGGCCAGTCTGTCGTATTGGACTGGCTGTTTGTTGGTTCGGGAGTCACGTGCAGGTTGCAGTGTAAACCCAAATCGCAGGAAGGGGTTTATAGTCCCCATGATATGGTGCATGGCAACACGTCGACGCTAACAGATAATAGCTTCAACTCCTAAGCCAGGGGGAGTGGACTTGTTCAGATATTGAATCTCTCTAATTGCCCCCTCTGTGTTCTTAATAAGCACATGTTGGTAGGCGCATTGTACTCATCCAGTGCTAACACCACCGTGGGGTTGAGCCGAAAGACAGGTACCCAAGTTAATCATAGTACATCTGTGACAGAGACCAAAAATAACTATTAAAATTTTTTTCAATTTGAGTAAAGAATAAGAAATATTTTTTATGTTATTTGATAACTGTCATTGTCGACAAACATTTTTTTCTATGATCAATAACTTTTATTTTTCAAAAATATTTTTTTACGTTGCTTGATAACAGTTATTATTAAAATATATTTTTCTGTTTTGAATAGTTCTTATTTTTTGAAAAAAATCTTACGTTGCCCTATAATAGTTATCTTTGATAATAATTTTTTTGAGTTGCTAATAAATTTCATTTTTCAACATATATATTTTACGTTGTATGATAACATTTTATATGTATTTTTAACATTGTTTATAACTTTAATTTTACAAGAAGAAGGCCTTTCCTCAGAGTTCTCCTATTGTATTACTCTCACGCTCTCCTTGTAACAGTCTGCAAACTCACTAATCACCAAAAGTGTATTGCTAAATATTTCATTCAATTAAAAACTTTTCAATTTGCACCGCTCACCAAAATGATTATATCAATTACTAAAAACTGTAAAAAATTAAAAACAAAAAAAAAAAAAAAATGTTCAATTAAAAAATTTATCAAATCAATCAAGTAGATGATTGAATGAATTAAAAATTTAAGTGAAGAATATAATGTTACTTAACTTTTATTTTTATTTTACATTTACTTCAATATATTTATCAAATTTAGATGCAAAGTGAAGCAACTCTGTTAATTGAAAACGAGATAGAAAGATATAGTCTGTAAAGATCGACTATATGATATCTTACATCATTGTATACACAGATAAAAATTCAGGAAGGGGACTTATACTACACCCATTACCAATTTTACTAAATGTAAAATAAAATATTGAAATACAGAATAATGCGTTGATGCTAACATATAGATAATTATATCCACTTTAGGGCTAATCCTGGAAGTGGGTTTAAATGGGAGCTATGGTACATTATGAAACAATTCTCATAAAATTTGGCAATGTTGATTTCCACTTACATAAAACTTATGTGTGTTCAATGCTAACATTCCTATGGGATTTTATGGCAGCTAACGATCTTCATAAAATTTGGTACGAAGATTGATACTTATAGAAGACTTCCTTACGCCGAATATCATTAAAATATTTTTATTTTTAAGGCATTTTTGGGTGTTTAAACTCGTTGCTTTAATATTTATGGGTAACCAAAAGTTTTGCAAATCCTACTTTCTGTTCGAAAGTCACCATGAATTTTTTACTACCTAGACCAGAATTAGGCTAGTTCAATTTGCAAAAACGTTAAAAACATGAAACACAAGGCTGCCCGTTGTTCACTTGACAAAAGAAATAAATATTGCAAAATTTAGCCAAATCCAATAATATTAAAGGAAGCTATAGTTTGACGATTTTCTTAGGTCAACATAGAAATTTAAAAATGAAAAAAAAAATATATTTTTTTTTTAATTTATGTATATAAAATTTATAAATGTAAAAACCCCGTAATTTAGTACCACATTTGTAACTTCATACAATAAATATACTTCGATTGGACTGTGGGAAATGCTTGAATACGAGCTGATCATACATATTTTTTTAAAATTATGGAAATTTATGAAACTTTTAATTTACTATAAAGCTCACATATCGTGAACTATTGTGCGAAAATATTGCAGAATTCCAATCAATATAAATGTCCTAAGATATTCGTAAAATTTATTATATTTGAGATAAGAAATTTTTGAACAAAAGGCTAGAACATTTTAAGGAGTGTTATATTCCCATCTTAAACTTTGTGGAATATAATTAATAACATTTTAGATAGAGAAATTTGCGTGTATTTTATTTTTAGTCATAAATTTCCAAAACAACGGAACCATGGGTAAAATTCTCGTACAGATTTCATTTAAATATTTTAGATAAAAACTAATTTACCTTCACGCTTAAATCAACATAATACAAAAGATTCAATTTTTAAAATTTTATTTGCGCTGAATATATGGGCGGTCGTAATTTCACCACCAAAATGGTTTAGAAGAACATGATAAATATATATGCAATTCACTATAATTCGGTCAAGATAAATGTATAATGTGTTGATACTAATATTTAGATAATTTTATGCATTTTAGGGCGATTCCTGGAAGTGGGTTTATATGGGAGCTATGGTAAATTATGGACCGGTTTTCATAAACTTTGTCAATGTTGTTTCTAATTACATAAAACTTATTTCTGTCGACCTTGATATTAACATTCATATGGGATCTATGCACGTTAAAGTGATTTTCGGACGAGGGGTCTATATGAGAGTTATGGTCAATTGTGTACCGATCATCATAAAATTTGGTATAAAGATTGATATTTTTACATGACTTCTTTGCATCGTATTTGCTAAAATATTCTTATTTTTAAGGCACATTTGAGTGTTTAAACTCTATTCCGAGGGACATTTTTATGGATACTAGGTGAAATAATGGAGCGATAGCAAAACGTAGTTTTAACGTATTTTTGGGAAATTACGTTATGGAAATTGTACCACGATGTTTCTTTAACAGAAAACAATAATTTAACAAAAATTTAACAAACGGTGAAAAAGATTTTATTAAATAAAAAATGTGTGCTCATAAAGTTTTATTTTGGAGAATGCTATTTAAAGTATACTTACATATCATTTAATATTGCTAAGAAATGCACTAGTATATGTTAATTCCTTTCAAATGCTTCTAAATGTTAGATGGCATCAGATGAATTTTTGGTGAAGATTTGCTTTTAAAGAAATATCTTGATACATTTCACACAATTTCCAAAAATTCGTTGAACATCGCAAAAATGAACTCAATGGTCTGCAATAAAATCCACATTTAAATAAAATATATACGTGAAATGGGATAATTTCGATCTGTTGAATGAGAAACGACTTTATTTAATTTATTTTTATTTTATTTTATTATTATTTTTTTTGCATACATTTTCATATAATAAATATATAAATTAGTATTTTACAACAAGACGCTATTTTTAATAATTTCTTTGGAGTTTTATTAACTGATTGTAATAAATTGTTTCGTAGGTTTATTTATACATGTATTTTTCTATTGTATATTTATATAGGCAATGTCATGTATTTTTTCTATTGTATATTTATATAGGCAATGTCTGAATAACTCCAAAATTAATGAGTGGATAAAAAAATTATAAAATAGACCAATTTTTAGTGTTTTATTTATACAAATCGGATAAACGGTTCTTTAACTATATACTTATAAGAATATGGAAATATTGTAAAAAATCCCCATATTCTAGTAAATCGATATATAAATTTTAATTTCTATATCGATTAAATTATAAAGAAATTATTTATTTTATTATTTATAAAGCAATGAAAAAAAAAGATCTTTATCAATTGCTGTTATATGTTCAAGCAATACAATTTATAAGCAACGTAAAAAAATATATTTCAATATTGATAACAGTTTATCAAGCAACGTAAAAAATTAAATTTTAAAAATTGAAAAATTTTTTTAAAAATAACTATTATTAGGCAACGTAAAAAATAAAAATCAAAAATAAAAATGAGAAGCGACGAATATTTCTTTTCTAATCAGTTATAAATATTATAGAAAGAAAAAATTATATTTATTAAAAATAACTGTTACTTAAAGACGCATTTTTTTATTTTTTTACAGTTACTACTCCAAATTTTTACATAAATCTTATAACAGTTATGTCTCTGGTTAATGATATGATTGGAATATATTATGGATCTTTTAATATATATATAAATATATATCCAGCTCATAAATATTCATGGTTTGAGGGGTTTTCCTACATCGAAACCTCAAAAAAAAAAAAAAAAAATAATTTCGCTAGAAACTTCATGAACGACATAACAATCGACACAAGAGCAGATGGACATAGTTATTTCGATTTTCTTTTTAATAAGAATATAGAAAATAAATACAAAAAAATATTTGTGATATATCTGAGCAAGAACAAATTGGTTTATGAATGAATTTGTTTGTTGCAAAAATTCAACATTCTAGAAAAGTATTTATGACAGATCTGTGCAAGAATGAAATCTATAGCTTATATTGCAGTAAAAAATAATCCAAAAATGCATTTTTCCCGAGATCTCGGATAATACTGGATAGACTTAGTTATTTTTTTCTGAATTTTCTTTAAATTTTCTTTTTATATGTATATATGTAATTGCTTACAAAAATCGAAAAAAAGTACATGCTTTGGTTTATTGTTGTTGTTTTTCACTACCCATAAAACAACAAACATAAGAAAAACAGACATTAAGTATTAAAAAAAAAAAATGTCAAAGTCCGGTTATTTATGAATCGATTTGGTTGATTAAAAAAACTAAAAAATTCAGGAAAATACCAAAAGTTCAAAAAATGCATTTTGGTCGATATCTTGCTTATTAATGCACCGATTTAGTTTATTTCTTCAGCACCAAAACTTAGAAAATGTTTCCGATCTTTCTGTGCCATAACGAGGTTCCTAGAAAAGGGGCTTCAATAAGCCAAAGAAACATTTAAATACCGTTTTTTAGACATATCACCACCGTTTTTGTATCGATTTGGCTGAAATTCAATAGAAAAATTCTCGGAAGATTTACGTATCCACATACACGGACGAATAGACGATTATCATTTTAAATTCTCTTCTTATAAATATATAGAATGTATACTTTTTGGGGTTTCAGATGAAATTTGTAGAAATTACTAACGAAATGACAAACATATATACTCCTGTCACCTGTAGTGAAGGGTATAAAAATTACCTTTTTCAAAAGCAGAATCACTATTTTTAAAGGTTTTAAATAGACAACGTACTTTTTTTATGGTCTCTAATGTCATAAAATATTTTGTAAACTAATATTCGTTACCACAATATTTCTGAAAATTTTCTCTGGTTTTAATTTATAGTCACTGTAAATATGTATACAATAGTATTCATAAATATACACTAATGCTTATGCATAGTTTATGTAGAAAGAAAAGCTGCTGTTGTTGTTATATATTATTGTATATTTTTTAAACAAACATACGTACATTTATATAGAATAGAATTCATTGAAGTGCAAGTGGTGACATAGTAAAGGTTTTGACAATAAAAAAAAAAAAAAAAAAAAAAATGAAAACGAAAACTAAAATGAGTTTTAAATTTAAACAAAAATGTAAGAAATAATAAAATGGAACACGAAATTTAATCGCACTACATTACCCAAAAAATTTTGAGAAAAACTACTAAATTCAATCTTATTTATAACAAAATAATTTATTTATAAAAATTTTTATTATTGCAAAAATAGATATTTATTTATAAAAATAGTTTACCTACTTTTTTTGTACTCAGTCTGTCCAGTTTCTCCAACGGTCTGCTTGCAGTGAATGTTACCACAGAGCTTCCTTGTTCCTTCATGACACCGAGAACACCGAAAAGATACCTTAGAAAAATAGATAATAACAATGTTGGCAAAGTTAATTATCAGCCAAATGTGTTAGCCACTTAATTAAAATCTTCTGCTCTCGACCATGTGCTGTGTTATTGATTACCTGGGTTATCAAATGCTTTCAATAAACTTATTTTTGGAATGCAATGCGTTTAGTTAAATTCTTCGGTTCGCAGTTTAACTAACTAGAATTTAATGGAAAATGAAAGCTGAGTACTGTATACAATACGGCGAGATAAATGCTTTAGCTCTCAATCGGCTAACTAGGATCGTATGGACTACTGCTCTTTTTCGACTAACTGCAGGTGTTGGTTAAAAAAATACAATCCGATAAGATAAATGCTTCGGTTGTCAATGGGCTATGATTGTATTTAATATATCATATATATAAAACACAATCAGACGAGATAAATTCTTCGGCTTTCGCTCGGTTACGGGTTCGGCTACGGTTCGAAAGAAAGAACTCCGATCGTGTCTGCTGATACTCTGATCCCTAAGAACAAATTATAACAAGATCGGTACTTCGGTTCTTGCTCAAAGTTACGTTCACAATATTCAATCCGATGAGATCAAAAAATGAGAATCCAAGATCTTATGAGCTACTGTCTATATTAAATATAATCAGACGATATAAATTTTTCACCTCTAGGTCGGCTAACTGTGGCTTCAGCTACAGTTCGCAAGAAAGAACTTTGGTCGTGTCTGGTGGTACTCTGATCTCTAAGAACAAAGTATAAGAAGATCGGTACTTTGGTTCTTGTTCAAATGTATCATCCCAATCTTGACTATTCATGTTTAAATTTACATAAACAGAATGAGAATTATAAAGTTCCCTTGTTATATTTTAACTAGTTACAATATGTGATAATATGTTGTTGGTGTAATATTTGCAATTACATGTTACAACTTCTGTACTTCAGTACGAGATCTTTACTCGGACTCCAATCATGAATTCACAAATATTGGCCATAAGTTTATTGGACAAATTATTTTTCGTTAGTGATAATTTAGGACAAACGCGTTCCGCCTAGTTACTGCTATGAGGCAAAGTAAAAAATATAAACTAAGTATCCATTGAATCTGTTCTATTGTATCTGTACTATTGTATTTAAAAAGTGTTTCTTCTTCGAGGTTTTTATTTACAAATAAATAGAGATATATGTACGTTTCCAATATTTAGGATTGATGACCCAACAATAATTTTTTTATTCAAATGATGGAAAATTCTCGGTTTTATTTACGATTCTAATTTTATAAAAATTAGAATATTTCACAATGTTGTATTTTTAATTATCCTCTTTAAATAGCGCAATAAAAGAAAAGTATTTTCTTTTCTTTTTTTAGAAAGATGCATTTCCAATGCAGAAGCATTTTTTTATTTACTTGAAATCCTTTTTTCCACCATTTTTTATTTTTTAAATAAACTGAAAAATTAGTAAATTGGCTGAATTTAGTTTAAGTTTTTATGTGACGGAAAGTCCTAGTACTTTAATTTTTTTTATTAAAAAACCCCTAACAAATTTTTCCTACTGAAATTTCTAAATAGTTTTGTATTTTTGACTAACTTAGCTTAAAATGTGTTAAAGCATATTTTAAATGTCTTTTTATATCAAAAAAGTCTGTCATTTACGTATATAAAAATATTAAAAAAGTAAATTTTTATATAAAAATGTGTAGGTATTTTTTTTTAAATTATTGAAAATAGTAAATATTTTCGTCAGGAAAAAAATTTTAATTGTATTTTTGAAGCAACACATTAGCCACCTTTTAAAATGAAAAATCGCTGTGGGAGAACAATTTCAAAAATACGCTGGCATCTAAATTGCATTTAGTAAACAATAAAATTATTTTATAAAATAGGGCAAATTTAGAAATCTAATGCATTTTAAATAATAAAATAATCCGATAGTAAATGTGGAAATATGGTCTTTTTCGATTCTGTTAATTTTTTAATAATTTCAAACCGCAAAAAAACATGTTTTTGACTTTTTTTAGGAGCTTCACAGAGAATATATTTAGTGTATGTGAAGAAAGTTGAAAGACATGTGGTCAAAAAGTGTAATTTTTTATATTATCTTTTGTGGAATTTATGATAATTCAAAAATTATGATAGTTCAAAAAACTTGTTTTGAAAAAGGGGCCAAAAAAGTGGCCAGGCATTTAAAAAAAGGAGTAACTGGCTATTAAAGTCGCTCAACGGCAAAGTTTATACATTTAAAATATTTTTTACTCTAACATATAGATGCATAAAAGTACTTTCTTAGAAGTGTAGAGTGCTCACCGAAAAAGGAAATAAAAACAGGAAATTTAAATATCAAATGCAAATACATAAACAATTTTTGGATATATATTGATATGTATTAGATATGTAAGTGTATGTGTGTGAGTATTCTTACCATGTTTATTTTGTGGGTGTTTTTCTTTGGTTCAATTCATTTTATATTATTTAGCAACAGGCTCTTTTTGCTACTGCAATTTTCGAGAATAGTTTTTTCATATTTCGACATTTTTTCCATTTCTATTATAGTTTTTTTTTTAATTAACACACATATCTTCCGAATGCATATTCCTATGTGGCAGATATTTGCTGTATAAAAAACCAAAGATACACAGAAAAAACTCACCAATCACCAAATATTTTAATAAATAATTGATTCATTTAAATTTTTTTTTTTTTTAATTTGCACCTCTCACAAAAATTATTATATAAATTACTAAAAACTGTAAAAAATGAAAAACAAAAAATATTTTCCAATTAAAAAATTTTTCAAATCAAACAATTAGATGATTGAATGAATTAAATATTTAAGTGAGAAATAAAAGTTTAGTTAAATTTTATTTTTTGTTTTATATTTACTTGAATATATTTTTTAAGTTAAGATGCAAAATGAAACAACTGTATTAATTGAAATATATACGGTAATAATTTTTTCTGTGTACTAAAATATTACTTAGGTTTATTAGAGTATTGGTAACAAGTTGAATTGAATTGTGTAACAACATTTCTGTAGGAATTTAGTATTTACATAATAAGTACAGTATTTTTAATTCGTTTTCGACTCAACTCAACAACTTTTCATTATTCAATTCAAATACGGAAGGACTGGCATTCATGTCCTTTGGACTTTTGTTAATTTTTTTTCTAAGTTTTTAAGTCGAAAATGAAATATGAATACAATAATAATAGTAGTAGTAGTTGGCATTATTAGATGTATTAGAACTACTGGTACTTCTTTTACGTAATCATTTATGTGTTTTTATAAATTCAAAACTTCTTTTTGTGCATGAAATTAGAAAAGTAAATATAAAGAACTGAAGCAAATTTCAAATAATAGTAACTACTGATTAATAAATAATGACATTTTCCGAAAAGTTATTATTATTATTTTTTTTAATGGTCCAGTATACAACAGAAACCATTAAAAAATCATTTGTATCCATTAGCAAAAATATTTGATAACAATAATTTCCTAAGACATTTTTGGTAATAACAAAATGTGTTTTTAAAATTTTCAACAGAAAAAATTTTTTGTTTTGTAGGATTTGTACATAAATATGGATAAATTCATCGTATAGTTATGAAACCCTTGAGTATTTGCTTTTTTTCTTGTAAATAGTAATTTTTGTGGATGTAGTTATGTTGTAAAGAAACTAATATAACATATTTTATATTTTAAGAAATTTAAAGTTAAATTGTGCTTGCAGAACTAACAGGAATTTTTATTAAAAATAGTACTGCCCACGAAAAAATGAGTATGTAGAATTCAGTTTATACAAGCTAAACTAATGGGCTATTCTTTTTGAAATTTTATATTGTTAAATACCATTATATTCTAACTAGTTTTATATTTAGAAGAAAAGTTTAGTTTTTGCTTGTTTTCAACAGAATAAATAAAAGCTTTATAATGTTTTCGGTTACTTTATTGTTGGTGTGGGTCCAACTCTTTTTTGAAATCTATTTAATTTTTAACTCAGAAATAAGTGTTCTTTAAATATTTTTCTTACTCTAAACCAACATATTTCAAATGTCCAAAACTCAATGGACAGCTTAGTGGATTGTCCTTACTTGGTAAATAGCTGCACCATTTTCTTGATATCACATAGTTACTTTTATGTTGTAATAATAAAATGCGAGATCAGGTAAAAAAAAAAAGAAAGAAATTAGAATTCGTTGTGATTTCTATTGATAGAAAAGAATTTTTTTCTGAGAGCATTCATTTGCGAACATTACCCTGTTAAAAGTGTCATTTATTATGAATAAATTGCTTTTTTCCCCTCACGTACAAATGGATTGCCGAACCAAAAATTTATTCGATAACTTTGATCTTTTACTCGATATTTATCTGCCATATTTCCTAAAACATCTATGGTATGAATTCCTAACAAATATGTTGTAAAAAGTTCGACAGTTCGTACACTTTACCACACATACACTCCAGGCAGCGTTTATATTTTTGAAAAAAAGTGAAATTTGCCTTCATATTTTTTCTTGCGTTCCTATTAGGAAATTTTTTTCATTCGATCCTACAGTCTGTAAATACACCTTTTCTACGGTTAGCAGTACCCATGTTTTTTATTTTTTATTATTTTTATTTTATTTCAAGAAATTTATAGTCCTCTTGTTTAAAACAAGGTGATTAATAATAAATCGTCTGTTTTCTGGTGACCTTAAATTTGTTCACTTTAAATATTATACAAATCATTCTGTTAAAACCTGGAATTTTAAAATTGTTTTCGTTTCTAAAACTTTTCACAAGTTACTGAACATGTATACAGAATTCCTTTCGATGATCTTCTACTCTTTGTATTTTTTTTACCGAAGAAACTGAGTATCCCTGAGCTCAACTTTATTCCTATAAATTGTTTTATGTGATCGACATGTGTTTATACTTCTCACCACCATAGCTGGTTGGGGTATTATACGCTTGTCCTGATGCTTGTAACGCACAGAAAAAATCATTCAACACCCACCTTAAAGGATACCAATCGACTCATAATCACTTTTTGAGCCAATCTAACGATGTCCGTCCGTTCATCTGTCTGGCTGGACAGCTGGCTGGATGGCTGGATAGATGACTGAATGGACGACTTGCTGGCTGTTCATGTAACCTTGTGCACAAATTACAGGTCGAAATTTTGAAGATAATTCACGTAGGACTTTCACGATACAAGGACGAAGCCTATTGATATTGCTTATGATCGGAGCACTATTTCACCTAGCCCCCATATAAATCTCCTCCCGGAATAGGGTATTATAATGAAATTCGGTGTAAGGAAGTTTTGCACAAGTGTCAATCTCTGTGCCTAATTTCATGAATATCTGTCCATAATTGACCATAGATCCCATATAAAACAGTCTTCCTAAAATCACTTTAACGTGAATGAATCCCATACGAAAGTTAGCATCAAGTTTATATTCGACACAAATAAGTTTTATATAAGTAGAAATAACAGTGACAAATTTTATGAGGTTCGCACCATAATATACCATAGCTCCCATATAAGCTCACTTTCGGGAATCACCCTAAAGTGCACAAATTCATAAAAATGTTAGTGTTAACGTAATATTCTGTATTCGAATATTTTATTTTACACTTAGTAAAAAAATATCGGTCCACAATTGTCCAATTGTATCATATGGTAGGGCTTGACCGATTATATCTTTCTTATTTTTTGATTATAAGTTTGAGTAATTCGTTTGCATGAATTTTGTTAAATTTTCATTTTAATAAAAACTAGTTATGCTATTTTAATAAAAATTTGTACACACGTAAATGTAAACGAGTTAACGGTGTTATTTTTTTTTTACGTATAGTAAAAGTTATAAGCCTGAACGTTTGTATGGATTTTATCGTGCGCAGTCCCTACTATTCGAGTCGGCGAACAAAACGTGCTTTTTTTGCATATGTTTAGAAATTAGTTTTTTGTTATTTTTGTATTCAATGCGTTAAAGTCTACCAGAAAAAAATAAGTTCGAATCCTTAGATTTTCTTTTTATAAAAAATTGACTTTCTGCAGAATAAAACGTACTTTTTATATATTTTTTATTTCAGGAGGTATATATATATATATATATATATTTTTTTTTTTAAGGAAACATTTTCTTAGTTATTTTGGTTCACAATTTTTTAGGAACCGTATTTTTTTAGAGATTTAATACATTCTTCTAAAATATAAAGAAATTATATACGTTTCCACTATTTCTTTTTTTTTTAACAAAACGAACCTTTTTACATTTAAAAGTCCTTTGATTTCATATATTCTTAAGGTTTGTTTTGCTAAATTGATGGGGTTCTATGTACTTTATGTAAAGAAGAATGCTTATCATTATCTCCAAATACAAGTTGCTTTGTAAGGAAATGAAAAATAAATAAATTCTCAGTTTCCCAGCAAATTCAAATAATCAAAAAAATACATTTTGTTTTGTGGCTTCTCATTTATTCTACCACGAAATTTCTATTACTATTTACTATTTCAATGCTGTAATTCAGTCTGTTCGCTAAAAATAAGACAAATTAAATTAAATTATATTTGCTTGTGCATGTAGAAGTACATATGTATATGAATACAAGTATGTGGGTAATGAAGGCTTATACTGCAACATTGTTGCCTGTATTTAAGCTTAATGGAAAAATATTTGATTCAATTTAGCATAATTTCAAATTTGATTAGCTTTAAATATGAACATAAACCAACAAAACGAGCACAGACTGACAGGGAGAAATACATATATACAAAATCGTACAAAAGAACTTACTCAAATTCATCGAACATTTAAAATAGAAACAAATTGCATAAAGTTTTCTTTAACCTATGTTCGACAGCTGTTGCGTTTTCGCATCAGTTACTTTAATAATACTTAAATATTTATTTTTTCACAGTTATTACATATTAGACTAATATGTTGTCCTTAAAAAAAAGAACGAGAAGAAAATCTAGATTTTTGTAAATATAGTCCATCTAAAACTGGGTGTTGCAGCCACTTGGATACGAAAATGCACCAGTGGTCATTTCGGCGTTATTTCTACAACTGCTTTCCCAAAAAGTATATAAAAGTATACATCTATATTCTAAGGGCAATTAACTTAAAGTTTGAGGGTCCAAAAATAATACAATTTCTGTAATTTTCAAGGCCCCATATTTAAAACCAAAAATATCTGCCATCCAAATCTTCCGAATTTATCATAAGAATTAAAACAAATTTTGAAAAATTATCTGAACGGAATCTGATAGTGGTAGGGAGTGGGTTAAATAAAATATGTATGAAAATTCGTATGGCTTCCTTATTTATTGTATCAAATTTTATTTATTTCAATATATATTTTTTTGTTGTTGTTAGCATATTGGTTTATTGTATTTTATTTATTATTCTTATTGTATTTATGACTTTTTCTGCTGATTTTCGATATGAAATTCTATCAATATGTATTGCATTTAATTTGAGTAAATTTGATAAATTAGAGAAAATATAGTAGTTTTTTTATAATGCACAAACTACTGATTTTTTTTTAATATACTTAGATATATAATGTACATATGCATAATGCTGACTGAAAATCAGTTGTAAAAAATTATTATCAGAAAATACATATAGCTCTCAGTATAAAATTTCTCAATATTATTAAATGTCCATACAGATGATTGTTTTCATGTTTAATATAAACAACAATGTAATAGTGTCCAAGAGCTTGAGTTTCATTGGCATTTGGTCTCGCTCTGTGTCTTAAAATACTACAGCTAATGCCTATATAAATAAAGAAGTTACTATTGTTTATTTCAAGCCTTTTACTTTTTCTCTAACCCAATACATATATAAATATATATGTGTATAAGTATATTGTCAACAACATCAGAATGCTGATTTGAAATAAATTGAAAAACCATCAAATACTTAGATAATTAAAAATTGAAAATAATATATATTAGTTTTACTTACAGTGACAAATAAATAAATTGTAATCTAATTTTTAGAATTTTGTGGGTGGTCATCGAAAGGCTATGTTTTAGAGCATAAATTGCTTGTGAATTTTAATATTTAATTTTTACCACAAATTCTATTCAAATTTTAAGAAATTAGAAATTGAGTTGTTCGAGAGTATTGTTAAAGAAGAGTAGGTATTATTTAAAGTATTGTCCATCGTTAGCCTCTCCTTTTTTACATTCATAATTCAATGTATTTTTAAAACTAATCCAATAATTTGAAAAAAAAAAAATTTATACGAGGTCTTCTCTCGGACTCCAATCTTAAAAATCCACGACTACCAAATTTAGAACTGAATTTATTTTTCATTAATGATAATTTAAAAAAAAAAAAATACATTCCGCCGAGGCACTGCTACAAGCCAAAGTAAAAATATAAATAAGAATATAAGTATTCATCAAATCTATTTTTTAGTTTTACCAATGCGGTCAAAAAGGTTTCGACATTTGATGTTTTAAATAGTTGTTCACAAATTTTATCATTATTTTTAGTTTTAACAGTTTCGGGGTTTTTTTTTACATCACTATATTGTGAAAAAATCTCAAAATAATTAATTCTTCATTGGAATTATACATAATGGGTCAAGATATTTCAAACAATTTAGTTTCTCGTCACTTAGCATACAGTCCTAGTAAAGTTACCAAATTGTAAAGCTGCTGAAAGCAAAAATAAATGTATTAAAAATTGTAAATGCTCAGTTTATAAGTTGTCACTTTGATCGGTCACGTTTTACCGACAGTTTCGTAAATACCTATCTGTTTAAATAAAAAGAAGCAGTAAAATCCTTGCAGTTTTTTTTTCGGTGATAACTGATCGCATTTTTTTTACCTATCTTACGAGCCTATTGCCACTTGCTATTTTACTGACACTTTTGTAAATGGGAAAAAGTCGTAAAAGAAGAGAATTTTGGGTATAAAAATAATAGGTGCAATTACTAACTCTAGACAATCTCCAGAAACTGCTGGGACTATAGAATAAAAATTAACGACAACTTTAAGTTAGACACAATTTCTAGACTTGTAAAGTTGCAAAAATGATTTTTTTTTAACATAACAGCAATAATATCTCATGAAAATTATTATTAACTAACTTTCAGGTTTCTCACTACCTTGAACCAAGTGTAAAGTTTTGCACAAACGTCATTTTATAGCGATGTCATTTTTATAATAATACTAGCATTTAATCAGCTACTGCGTTAGTGAACTTGCGGGACTCCTCATAGACCAAATATAAACTTGGTAGGTTTTTTAATTAGAGAAAACAAAATATAGTACAAAAAGTGGAAAACCCCATAAAATAAAACTATGGCTTCTAACTAACAGAATAACAACATCTCAATTGCAACTTATAATGATTCCAATTTCATGCCTCCAGGTTTATATTTCACAAGGGAACATCCAAGGAGTGGGATATCTCACCGCTTTATAACCTTTTGTGAGTTCATCATAAAATAGCACAAGATTGGTACCTTGCATATATATCACCCAATTAAAAAATCGGATTTCATAAAATTTTAAACTATTTTCTTGGGCTTAAAAGAAAAAAAAAGATTATTTAATAGAATAATCTTTTTCTGGGTCAATTATTACAAAAAAAAAGATCAAAATATTAGAATAAAGAATATGTACCACAAAATCCTTCTTAAGAATTTTCATTCACTTAGGATCATACATCTTCAGTTTTATGTTTCTAGGCTTAATATTACAGAAATTTCAAAAAGAAGAAGTTCGAAAAGTACCAAAAAGCCTCCACTTTTGGACTCTCACTCATTTAGGATTACATATGTATATTTAAGTTTATGTTTCTAGGTTTACTATATGTTCACAAAGTACCCAAGAAGAACGAAAAATTATATTCATATTTAATTCCATACTTCTACGTTGAGTATTATTGGAAATTCAAAAAGTATCATTAGAAGAACGAAAAGGTATCACAAAGTCCCCTCCTGTGGATTCTCATTCACTACACAAATATTTAAGTTCATATTTCTAGTTTTAATATTATAAAAAATTCAAAAAGTACGATTAGTACCACAAGGACTCCTCTTTCGAATTATTACTCATATGGAATCATGTATCTTTAATTTAATGTTTACAGGTTCAATATTGCAGAAAATTTTGTATGGATTCTCATTTACTTTGGATCACATATCTTTAGTTTCTTGCTTGAAAGTTTAATATGTGATAGAAAATTCAAAAATTACCATTATTAGAACGAAAAAGTACAAAAAATCCCAAAGTACTATTAGAAAATGAAAAAGTACTACAAAGTCCCCTCTTATGAATTCTTATTCATTTAGGACCTTATATCCCTAATTTCATGTTTTTAGGTTCAATATAATAGAAAATCAAAAAAAGTACCATTAGAATGTGAAAAAGTTCGATTTTGGGTTCAATATTAAAGAAATTAAAACAAAAATACCATTAGAAAACGAAAAAGTACCACAAAGTAACCCCTAATGAACTCTTACCAACAATGGACCATATATCTTTAATTTCATGCTTTTATGTTCAATATTACAAAAAATTCAAAAAGAACCATTAGAAAACTACCACGGATTCCTTCCTACATTGGACCATGTATCTTTAATTTCGTTCTTTTAGGTTTAGTATTGCAGAAAATTTAAAAAGTACCATTAGAAAACGTAAAAAACTACAAAGTCACCTCGTATGAATTCTCATTTATTTAAGGCCATTTATCCTATTTTTCATGTCTTTAGCTTTAATATTACAGAAAATTAAAGAAGTACCATTAGAAAAAAAAAAAAAAAAAAATAGTATCACCAAGTCCCCCTTCATGATTTTTTTTTTGCATACGATGTTTTTAGGTTAAATATTACACAAAATTCAAAAGAAACCATTATAAAATGAAAAACTACCACAAAGTCTTCTTCATGAAATCTTATCCATATGGGGCCATATATTTTTAGTTTCATGTTTTTAGGTTTAATATTAAAAAAAAATTCAAAAAGTAACATTAGAAGAACAAAAAAGTACCATAAAGTCCCTTTCGTGGTCCACATTGGACTATATATGTATCTTTAATTTCATGTTTCTAGGTTCAATAATACACAAAATTCAAAAAGTACCATTAGAAAACGAATTCTTATCCACATAGAACCATATACCTTTAACTTCATGTTTCTACGTTCAATAATATAGAAAATTAAAAAAGAAAGAGTATCACAAAGTTTCTCTTGTAAATTCTTGCTCACATAGGAACATTTATCTTTAATTTTATGTTTCTGCATCAATTATTACAAAAAAATTCAAAAAGTACCATAAGAAGAACGAAAAAGTACCACAAATTCTGTCCTTGTGAATTCTCACTCACTTATGACTTCATATACGTATCTTTATGTTTCTAGGTTTAATATAATAAGAAATTTATTACTGAGTTTGAATAAAATGTAATTTCCCGTTTTTACCCCCTTTTTGGTACTTTTTATTCCCCCATGGATGTAACAAAAATTTTATTCCAATGAACTTATATATTGTACTGATATTAAAATTCGCATATGTACATGTCAACATATAGAAAAAAATATGAAAAAAGTACCAAAAAAAGGTAAAATGTTTACCCCTTGAACGCTCGAATTTCAAAAATAAATTTGAGTTTCTTATTTTTCGATAAATTACGAATACGATATAAATTTTGTTTGTATGTTTACTGGTTTAGAAGATACGTATGGTGCCAGAGAAGTACCAAAATACAGATTTTACCAGGTACCACACGCCTGTGCGCTTTTTTTTTTAATGTAAAGCTATAGATATTAACTTTTTTGTATCTTTATTAGTTAAGGAGATATAAAATTACTGATTTTACCCGTCTTTGCGCTTTTTTACCACTAAACATTAGAATTTTCGAAAATCCGAATTCGAATTTTATTGGATTGACTTGGCGCGAGAGTAACCTATAGTCCGAATTTCATCTTCCTAGCTTCAGGCGTTTGGGCTGCAGGATTATGAATCTGTAAGTCCCGTAACTTTTTTATAAATTTAGATAAAATATATATAACAAAGGCGGCAAATGATAAAAACATACGGCTTGTGATAGGAGCTGACGCCAATGATAGGCATTAGGGAAGCTCGGATACCAACATAAGGGGTGAGTCTCTTTTCGATTTTACCTTTGTAGTAGTTTATATGTTTTAAACAACGATAAGGAACTAACGTTTGCAGTTTCTAATAGAAAAGATATTCTCGATATTACGCTAGTAAGTACTGGGCATTCGAACATGATCAGTGAATGGAGGATCTTAAATGATTGCTCATTCTCTGATCATTTATACATTGACTTCGCCGTAGAAGTTCCTTTTACGTGGGTTCAACCTGATTTAAAACAGGAGCAAAACGAACTGGACGGTACAATATGACATTCTGTACCAACTCCTCCCGAACCGACCGGCTATTCGTAATCAGCGGAAATTGAGACCTTTGTAGAATTGCTAAACAAATTAATTTGACAGAGCGACTTTTGTAGCATGCAGACCTAATGTCTGCAGAGGAAGGAGTAAACCACATTGGTGGAACTCCGAAATATGTGGCATTCGCAAAGAGTGCCGTCGTTTATTTAATGAGACTAAGAGACTGGAAAACTGGTCAGATTAAAAATTCTTAGTAAACAGATTTAAAAACCTGATCAGGAATGTGAGACACAAATCTTGGGAGGTCTTCTTCAGCAGCATAGAAGGCACTCCGAGACTAGTCGCTTACGCAAAATTCTGGCTTCCTCACCTTCTGTTCCAAGTTACACTTAGAAACCTTGTGGCAGCTAGACAATAAGCAGCCATGAGACCTTAGATGTCTTAATGTATGGGCATTTTTCTGGCAGCCTCCCTATAACAGAGATCTCAGCGACAAATAAAAATAATAATAATCAGCAATAACTTCCATTGCCTGGTAACTGATTAATACCAATATCAATACATTTTGTATAATTACGCATGTTTTGTGTAATTTTTATCCAAATGTATTTAGATTCTTCTGTAATCCATGTATATTATTATAATTATTATTATTATTATTATATTGTTATATCAGTTTGAACACCAGCGATTACAAAATTACTTATAAGTAATGCAAATGGTATATAGTAGTCATTGAAAATTATACTTATCAGTAATAGTATGTTATATTAATTATTATTATTATTTTTTAATATGCTATTCAATAAATAATACACATTTTCCACTGTGCAAATGTATAGAACATACATAGGCTCGCAATAAAATGATTTTATATAAGCGTACGGTAACGTTTATTAGTGGCTGAACTTTATTTTTTGAATTACATACATAACATAATGTACATATAACATTAAATTTAATTTTAATTTATGTACTATATTGGAATTAACTATAGTTTATATATTTCGTACATTTGATTTATAACATTCTGTGCTATAAATAATGAGGAAAATTATGAATAGATAATAATGAAGTTGGCTTTGTGTACATATGCTAGTTCAAAATATTTATAAGGATTTAAAAACGTTATTACGAAACATAATCAATAATTAATCAAAAACGATAATTAAAGTTGTTTAAGTATTGCTAAAAGTTGCCTCACAAAATCTATTATAATTATTTTATCAAAAGTAGTGCAAAATGTAAAGTCGACCTAGGACTACGTAATCCTAAGATCAATAAACAAATGTAAATTTCTATCTATTATAAATTTGTATTCATTTCTAAAGAAACAGAAAATTTACTGCTTGAGTCTTGTAGGGTATTTTAGATTTTAGTTAGTTATTTATTGTTTTGTTTATTCAAGCTATTAATTTTTTTTATTGAAATTCACAATTAAACGTAATTTTTTTCTTTTTAATAGCTAATGTTTTTTACTAATACTGTTACGATTTATCTATATATTCTTTGGCATTTTTTATGTTTTCACTATAAGCGTTCAATTTCTGTATTTATTTCAATACGCTGATAAATATTGGTCAGTAAGTCAGACTCTAGCTATATATGCTTTACGTAAAATTGAAAAAAGAAAATGAAATGAATAACAATAAATATATAGAAAAATTGTAAGAAGGGTTTCGTAGTTCCCAACATTTTTGCATTCTTATTTTTTACTTTTTAACCTTTATTCATATCTCTTGTGAGGGTTCTATTCTAAATTCTATCACATTATATAAAAGAGTTTTATTTAATTTATATTTTCTATTGATCGAAATTTAATCAAATTTAAAGGATTTATTCCACTTTATACTAGCATTTCACAAGTTAGCGGATAAAAATCATTTGGAAAAGTTAGTGTAAATTTTTCGCGGCATAACCATAATTAATTATACTATAAGGAAGGATACTTTGTATTTTTTAAAAATTGTTTCTTTTTATTAGTTGGCTAGTATACTTTTTGAGAAGTATTTTTGAGTATTTAAATACATTTTATTAACATATCCTTATTAAAAATGAAATTCTATATGTTTCCCTTAAGTTCCTAACAAAACGTGTTTTATTAAAATTTAAAAATCCTTTGACTTGTAATATTGAATTGTTGTAGTTTGATGTGTTTTATGGCATGCAGAATTTTTATACTATTTCCAGGTGTATGCTGCTTTCTAAGGGTACAGGAAAAATAACTCTTAAATGTGAACTGGAATGAAGAGTGAAAATATTGTGATCTAATCTATTTCATAGATTTTGATTCATAAAAGTATATTCATTTCTTTAAGAGCAATAATCTTAGAGTAGTCCCTCTTTTTCTTTCCAGATAACTAATAAATTTAAAAAGTCATTATTTTTTTCATATGGATATCAAAGTTATTGTTGCTCGACTCCTAATATATTTATAATTTTTTAATACAAAACATTTCTCTTTTGCCGATATGATAATAATTATTAATAATATTAAATATAGTAAAATAACATAGTTAAAAGCATGCTTTTTTAGCATTTATTAATTCCCTGGATTCTTGACTATAATTGCCGGAAATCGGGAAGCGAAAAAGCTCCCTTTTTCCCAAGACTTTTTTCCCGGCGCTTCTCGGGAACGAAACCCTAATTGTAAGCTACTTACTCAGTTTGCATGTTTGATTTTTTCGCTTTTACTTGTGCTTTTCGCGTTTCCATATAACTGTCTTTAGTTTTAATCTATTTAATAGTTCTTTTCTTTCTTTTTTTTTATATATAAAATATTTCTATGGCCGTACGGGGTTTCTGTTCTATATTAAATTTCGTTTATTTTTTTGCATACTTTTTTATATGTCGTGTAGAGATTTGAAATGAGCAAAGCAAAAAAAGTGTGCATGCTGACTGCTATGTCCTTGTTAAACATTGGCATTGCTATTGAAATTCTTAGTATGTATTTTTTTATTTGAGTTTAAACATTTTTTAATTTTTTTTGTGTTCATTCTTTTTTAATTGAAAATATACAACGAGTTGTTCGTTAATTGTTGGAAATGAGCATCATGTAATATCAAACAGCAACAATATAGTAGAACCGAACAGCAGCATAGCAGTGCACAGCATATTACAAGTTGCAATTTGATGATAACAACGATGATGATGTTGGCAATAGTTAAAAGAAACTAAATAGTTAGAAAACTATTCTATTTTCATTTTCGATTTTTAATTAATAAAATACTGTGTACTTAAATGTATGAATGTATGTAATTTATTTTATTTCTGTTTTATATACATTTTTTGTAATATATATTTTCAATTGAGTAGAAAAGATGTTTTCACTACTTTTCTTTTGCGAAACACTCAAAAAAATAAGTTTGTTAAATAATTATGGTTTAGAAAAAACTAAAATTAAATATAACAATTTCCAAAATGTACCCACAAATTATAAAAAAGTAAAATTTTTCCAAAAAAGTCACTTGAAAAATGACAATGCTTTTAGTAAGAGGCCTTTTTGAGTATATTATAAATCGGTCTTGAAAATTACCAATACACATTTAAAATCTCTAATAACTTACTAATGCTTGCCACATAGTTTTTTCTTTTTGCCCCAGAAAGTATGCTCCAAATAAAATATACAATAAAATAAAATACTTTCAGCCGTGTTAAATAAAAAAATATTATAATAATAATTATGATAATAATAATAATAATAATAATAATAATAATAATAATAATAATAATAATAATAATAATAATAATAATAATTTACATTTAAAGCACAAACTAGCTAATAAACAATTTCGCCCGTAAAGTCTTTATTAAGAAAATCTTATTCAGAAAACTGCTTGCAATATACGAGGGCGGATCAATATTTCCGTGACTTTTAGAATTTCCCTCGTAGTTATATGAAATGCAATACTATTCCCATAAAGTAACACCTGTTAATAGACTACTGTCAAATTTTGAGAAAGTGACATCATTTACTTTGCGTTTAACAGCTGTTAAAAACATACAACCTCGTGCATTTTTTTAAAAATGGAAAAAAGTGCGTTTTTTGCAAAAAAAAAACCATCAGTCAGATCAAGGAAAAGCTCGATAAATACTATGGGGACTCTGTACCATTAATTTCAATGGTTAAAGAGTGGTTTACGGACTTTCGTTGTGGTCGCACAAGTACAAATGGCACTCAACGTTCTGGACGGAAAATTGAGGTCAGTACACCCGAAAATATCGAAAAAATCCACGATATGGTGTTGGCCGAACGAAGAGTAAAAGTGCGTGAGATTGTTGATTCCATATGCATTTCATATGACAGTGTGGTTTCGATTTTAAATGATCAGATGGGTTTAAGAAAGTTGTCTGCAAGATGGGTGCCGCGTTTACTTTCAATTGACCATAAACGTAAACGTGTGACAACTTCAAAGGATTGTTTGGAGTTGTTTAACCGCAATCCGAATGAGTTTTTGCGGCGTTTTGTAACTGTGGATGAAATACGGATCCATTACTGTACTCCGAAGACCAAGCAGTAGTCTAAATAATGTGTTTCTCCGGGTGAACCTGCTCCGAAGAAGGCAGGCGGGATAATCCACATCTAACCTTTCTGAGATTCTCTCTCTTTTATATTGTCAGTGTTTTGAAGAGTTAGAATATATTATTCGTTAACTGTTTTATTCCATTATTATTTATGACATTGTAGTACGTTTTTCATGATAATAAAAGAACAATTTTTATTTAGATTATGTGAATATAATTATGTATAAATGAAATACTTTTATTTAATTTTTGTTGGTTGTAATTATGAGTATCCGAATAATGAATATTCTGTAAGAAAATCAATATCACTATTTTATATTTGGTCTTGTTTATAATATTTTTGTTGAAATTTTGTTGGAATTTAACAATCTGAATAATTTTTTCTATTAAAATGCGTAATTTTTAACCCGAAGTTGATACATCAGATTAATGGCGTACATATTGCACATATTAATGCACTATTTGAAAGGAAAAGAAAGAGGAAAAATTTGCTTTTTTATGTTTATATTTATATTTACGACTTCATAACAAAATAGCTTAAATGGAAGATATATCCCGAAATTCAGTTCATATCTTTTAATAGCTATATTGACGCATTTGTGGAATTTCGGAATGAATCTTAACAACTGGAAATTAAAATATATTCAAAAATTTATGCATGAATACAAAAAATAAAAAAGATTGGTTTTCTTGAAATATGTATGTAACGGAAATAATCATAAATTATATTTGAAGTAGGGTCGAACATACTTTAAAATATTTAAAGTTAACAATGGTTTACTAAAGGTACTTCAAATACAACTGTATAAAATTTTGCTTAACAGTGTTAAGTATGGATGTATTAAGTTTTTTTGAATGCGGCTGTTTGTCTTGAAATATATGAAGAATTTTTTTTAGTGGCAAAATCGTACTTTAGTTCGTAAAATTGTTTTATGGTTGAAAACTTAAGTATTTTTATTCCAACCTTTAAGTTTTTCCTAAGTATGAAATTGTTTGACGTCTTAAAAAATATTTATTGAAAATAAACGAAAATAAATAAAAATACAAATTCTAATAAAATTATTTTAAATTTTAAAAAGATTTCAAAATACACTATAAATTTATATTTTCTTTGTGGTTATATATTTTGCACCAACACCTATTAAATTTTACAGCCCATAAGCTTAAGATTTCTTTAAATTTTTTAAGTTATTTCAAATTTTTTAAAATTGTTAATTTTTTATTTATTCGCCATATTAGGATGGCATCAAAAAGTGTTTTGCCCAAAAAAGAAAGTTTGATATATAATGATTTTACATATTACCGCAAGCAAATAGTAATCTAAACTAAAAAATATTCAATAGAAAATTAACATAACTAGTATAAAGCATTTTAACATAAATAAAATATATCTTTGATTTTTAGTTAACGAAAAATATTTGAAAAGTTAAGACCACTCTATGGTAAATAAATAAAAGTTTAAAGCTCTTTGTTTGTTTTCTTGTCAAATTAAGTTTTAAACTGTATGAGTTTTAACATAAATATTTCTCAACTAAGTTTGTATTTATATATACATTAAGTAAAGAGTATAAAACCGAGCCTAGGTTTAGTTTGAAAGGAGAAGAGTCGACTTTTTTGAGAAATAAAAAAAAGTAAATTTAAAAATATTGAAAAAGTTATCACTTATTTCGAATATCATGAATACCATAAAAGATTGATGAAAAAATATATATTTTTTTGATTATGAAGAAAAACTCGCGATTTTATTTGCGATTTTTGTTGATGGAAAATTATCAAAAATATACGAAATATCTTGTTAATTTTTTAATTGCAATCCGATTTCATTGATATAAAAAGCATTAAGGACATGATTATATGCTATTTAATTACTTTAATAATTAAAAAACGTTTTTTTTTTTTTCATAAAAGTGCATAATATAAGCTCATTTTTGAAATTGCCACCTATATACTTATAATTTTTTATTTAATCTTAAAAATTTTAATACGGATTTTTCTTTTTTTGTGGTGGAAATAACAAAATTTAATTTTATAATTAAAAAAAAATGTAAACAATTATTTTTTACAAAATATAATGTTTTGTACCAAAGAATTCAAAGAAATAAATATGGTTCAATTTCCTCCTCACATACAAGTTCTGTGTGAGAGAGAAAGAAACATAAAATGAACAAAACTTTCCTTTGAAATTATAGGGAAATTACACTGGCGACACACTTTTTCACTAGCTGACAATATTTGTATAATTTTTTCACGCACTTTTATTGCATTTTAACTCCCGTAATACGAATATTTTCCACAAAAAAAAAAAAATATTTTTGTTTTATATTTCCTTTTTTGTATGTTAAAATTTAATTTGAACGAAACAAGTTGCTACTTTCGTTATTAAAAATAAAACAGAGATTAAAATAATTTTAAACTATTTTCATATTCATCGACAAAAAGCCCAAAAATGTAATCATATTTATATTTGCGTATGTAATACTCATCAAAACATGAAAATCTATATTCGCAAATTTTCATAAATTTTCATGTTTTATTTGTTTTTGTTTATGATGAACATTTAATAATTTTTGAATACCATTTTGAGCAACTGCGTGTGCTTATAATGTGTGGTGAAAGTGATTTCAGCACTAATACATATAAATAAAATTTTACTAACACAATCTTAAAGTTACGTTTTCTTGACAACAGAGTTAGTTTTTTCTTTTTTTGACAAGCCTTCAATTCTTTGTTTTCTTTTATGCACAATTTAAAGCATATAAAACTACGTACTTGAATGCCAGATTTAATTGATTTAAAAAGTGTCTTAACGGTATTTTATTTGCTTAAAAGATAAATAATTTAAAAATAAAATTTAGTTACATATTTCATTGGACGTATAAATGCAATTGCAATTTTTCGAGTTAATTTTTTGTGTAATTTCTTCAACAAAAGATTTTAAAATTGACAATTTTACTAATTACTCATATATAGTTTTATTTGTATGTATTTTAGTCAAAAACGCAAAGATATTTCAATTTATGAGTTTTTGTGAGGGAAAATTTGTTGTTTTTCTAGAAAAAAACAATATTACAAATTCGACAGCTTCTTGATCAAAACAAAACTTAAGTTAAATTGTTAAGAAAATATATCAAGTTTTAAGTTTATTTAAGGAAGTAAAAAATCGAAGGGGAGAGCGTTATCGAAATGCATCGTAAAAATGCATTTGCATTATACATCTATTCTATAATGATGTATTTTTCTAATTATGTCATTAGAAAAGAATTCAATCACCTTCATAATGACTTTTAAATCAATAAAATCAAAGTTTAACTTCAAAAGATATGAATGTTTGAAATTACATATGGTGAAATATTTTCATTTTTACGAATTAAAGAAGTGAATAACACCGCGAATTTTTTGAAATTTAAAAAATTAAAAAATATGTGTCAATATGGGAAATATGAAAGTACGATTATTAAAAAAAAGGAAAATGGTAAAAAATATTTGTTAAACAAAATTCCACTTTCAAAATTTTTATTTAAAAAAAAAGAGCCATATTCGGGGTTCACATACGGCGATTTTTCTTGCGGCAACTCCGAGTTGGTTGGAGAGAGAGAGAGGAAAGGAACACAAATCTTTTACATTATCTTTACCTTTTTCCTCTACGGAGTCATAATTGCAGCAAGAAAACTTGCTGTGTATGAACCTCGATATATTTAAAAAAATAAAAAGGCATATTTTTTATTTTTAGGAAAAATAAAAACAAATGCTTTTAGAAATTAATAAAATTGTTTAATAAACTATTTTGCTAATAAGAAGTAGGGGAGAGTACATAGAGAAAACAGATTCATTGTGGCAACCAAATTTACCGAATTTATCGATTTTTTTCGATGGTAAATACTGTATTATTCACCGAGATTAAAAGTTAGCTTTTAATAGCCGATTTGATCAGCATGTAAATCGGTTACAGCTATTTCGATAAATTTACACAATTATTTAGAAAGAATATGTTTATTTTCCACAAATATATGTATAACAAAAAATACTGGTATAAAAAATGTTACAATTGATTATGTTGATATATACTGTCCTATAAATACTTGATTGGTTTGGTACCTCTACATTTTGTTATTTTTTCTTAATAAAGATGGAACATAAATGAATTTTCTCTTCCTAGGATCTAGAAAATAATTAAAATACAATATCATGAAAACCAATATATTTTTATACCCTACACCACCTACACCATAGGTGGTTGGGATATTATGCATTTGCGAAAATGTTTGTAACTCATAGAAAAAATTATCCAACACCCACCTTAAACTATACCAATCAACTCAAAATCACATTCTAAATCGATCTAACGCTATCCGTCCGTCAGGCTGGACGGCTGGCTGTCCAGAAAGAAAAAACGAAATTATTTATATTTTGTAAAAATTTTCGCCAGCGGCGCTTCATTCTTCTTATCAAATATAACTGTACACATTATATGTACTAACTTAATCAATTATGATAATTATTTTTTAATAAACTTCATTAACCATAAAAACTGTTTATAAACATAATTAAAAAAAAAAAAAACTAACACTTTAAACACTTTAAAATATTGGGTCATTTTTCATATGAAGTATAACCCAAATTTTTATGGGATTTTTGTGGAAGATTTTTCATTGGGTAATATTGCTAATAGCTGTTCTATATTTTATTTAAAAAATTTATTACAATATATCTTGAGCAAAATATCAATAACTAATGAAAACAATGATGAACGAATACAAATAAATAAATAAATTATCTTTTTTATGACTTTATTTTTTGGGTTTTTAGCCTTTTCTGACTTTTTTTTAAAGCACAACTTAACGTCTAAATGCGAGATAGTGTACTGAGTAAGACGTTAGTCATTAAAAACGAATGGTTAATTTCTGTCCAAGTTCGAATCTCACTGATGGAAAAATTTGTTTGTTTTTTTTTATTTATTTTTATTTTCGTTTAGATACATATTTTTGAGTATCCCTAGAGTCTAAAAAGAACTACATGAATTTGTGGACAACTCAAACAAAAATAACTAGTTATTCAGGCAAAAAGTAAGTAGTTTATTTTTATTTTAAATTATATTTGCTAGGAAAGCAAAGTTTTGCTGGACAGCTGCTTCAATATTTATTCATTTGATAAAGACATTCCACTGAGTGAAAGTAAAAAATATAAATTAGCATATAATTATTCATCGAATCTATAATTTAGTTTTCCCAATCCGGTTCAAAAAGATGGCACTTTATGTTTCAAATAGTTGTTCATATTAGCCATAGCTTTTAGCTGTTTCAGATCATTTATACATTTTCCGGGACTTTTTTACATCAGTGTATTGTGAAACAATCTCAAAATAATTAATTTCTTCGTTGGAATTTTAAAAAACTAACTCAGCAAAAACTTTACTTACCCGGTTATTCAACATATTACATTATTGGTAACTACTTATAATTCGGGTGATAAAATCATTACCTTTATATGGTGATATCCACGACTTGATCGGTACCCATTACTAAAGTACTTATTTTAAACAATCAAATAAGTAGTTAATTAAATACTATAAAATTGCTAAAAAGGATAAAAACAAAAAGTTGGCCTAACTAAGATTTGAACTTAAGAAAAAACTTTCCTTCATATTTTAAAGATTACTATTATCTTACTCACTACGCCATGTATACAATAAATTTGTGTGCATTGTTAATAGTTTTGACATGCCAATAGAAATTGAAATAATTTTCTAAAAAAAATTTGGGTTTGGTATGGGGTTGAACCGACAACCTTCTCTAGCGAACTGTTAACTAGTTATTGCGCTGCTCAAAGAATTGAAAAAAAATCACGACGACTCCTTACCAGGTAATGAATCTAGTAAGTAGTAGTCATTACAAAGAGTCTACAAATTTTTGCTGAGAAATTTCTCGTCATTTACTTAGCACACAGTCTTAAAAAGTCGCCATTTAGTTACATTTTAAAAAAGAAACCAAAAACGTGGCCAGGTGGTTGAAAAAGAACAATTGGTGAGTAAAGTTTCTAAACAATAATTCTGGATGGAACATGGAACATTAAGAGTTTATTAATTATCTTTAAATGATTTTTATATTTACGAAACCTCCAGGAATATCAAAATTGATGTATGTGATGGAAAAAGTATGAAAAAAAGAAATAGGTAGTTGTTGCTACCATTCAGAATAATCTTATTCATTGATGTTATAAATCGCTCTAATTTTCGCATATGCACTGCTCATTTGCATGAATTATATCTTACCATGTTATGTGCATTTTGCACGTTTTCTAAATCCGGACTTTCTTCTTTTGTTAAACTAATATAATGGAGTTCATTAAGATATATCCAATTTTCATTTGTGTTATTGCTTTTACTAAGATATTTTACTTTTAATATATTTTGTTAGGTTTTCTAATATACGTTGGATATAGTGGTGATTAAAACAATCAATCAAAAATAATCTCCTTTAATAAATTTTCAGCAAAATTGCAAAAACAGTAGCTTAATATATTTTTCCACATTACTCTATTTTCACAAATTTTACGTTAAGTAGACATTGTATATAATTTTTCATTTGTCGATTTAAAAATGATTTTGATTTGGATTTCTTCCTCTTAGGAAAACTTTTTTGAGTATATTTTATTTGCTTACTCTCGAAAAGCAATAAAATCTGAAGTTTAATGCTTGAAATATAATTTAGAAATATAGTGCAATAATGGAAAACATTTATAAGTAGTTCTTTTTGTAGTAGAATTAAAGATATGCGCAAAAGAGTAAAATTTCCATAATATTTAAGTAAATATTTCTTAAGTACCGATTTTTTTTTTTTATTGTAGAAGTATTCCAAAAAAGAGCTATTTTTAGAAATATAATAAATAAGGTACCATTAATTAAAGAGGTTGGGATGTCTGTGCAAACCTGTTAATAATGATTTTGGTCTGTTTTACTATACAAACAGTTTACAGTTTGATAATACATCTTTTTGAAACAAAAAGAACCAAATAAAGAACTTATTTTTTAAAAGGAACACATTTTAATCAAAGTTTCGTACAATTTTTTACCAACATCTTTTATTTAAGTGTAAAATCTAATATAACCTGCTAGTGGAGCACAAAAATTCTTTATTATTTTACTATGTTCTTACTTTTGTTAATTTAAAATTTATTAAAATGATCATAAGAATTCTTTTATTTGAAGTTTTTTCTAGTTGAACTTTTTTTTTATTTTTATAAATTGTAACCTTGGGCATTTGGATAATTAATTTAATGTTTCATTTTTGCATCATTGATTGGTAGCGCATGTGAATGGAAATGGTAGTAAAATATTTATGAAATTAATGAAGTTTAAAACAGGTTGAATTAAAAAAAAATTCAAGTATTTTAATTAGAAAAAAAGGAGAAGAATTAAGAAAGTTTGAAGAGGTCCTGGCTGAACGTATAACACTTTACACTTTTTTTTATTTTTTTTATTGTCTATAAAATTGTGTTAGGTACTTTGCATACAAGGTTAGTCAGGCAGACAGATGGACGGACATCGTTAAGTCAAGTAAAAAATTTTCAGTCGTTTGTTATATCGCAAGATAAATATATTTAAGTATTAAAATTTCTAGAAAAATTTCATAATATCATTCAACTTATACTTGTCTTATAAAAAGAAATAACTACATATATATTTTTTTAATATTTTTCGGTTTAATTGAATTTCTATTTACTTTTTTTATTTTTAAATTTATTATAAATTAACTTAAACTTTTCATGCAATTGATAAACATTTTATTTGTCTATTTATTTCTATTTTTCCTAAGAACTAATTATTTTCAATTATACTCAAAATTAAAACAAAAAAATTGTTTTATTCTGCCACATCAAAGACATCAATTAAAATCTTGAATGTTTTGCAATATCTGCTGGTCATTATTTTATGCAAGTACTATTTGTTGTTTGCTTTTATTTCTGCTTTGCTTAAATTTTAGTCCTAAATGTAATTTAATTACATTTATAATTTTATGGCATATAAATTATGAAGTTGTGCGTATCATTTTTATTTATTTAGCCAAATGTATTAATTAATTTCTATCACGTTTTAACAATTTAATGGCATTTTGTATGATTAGGCATAAAATGAGCTATAAAATACTTATTCAAGCACACTCATACATTTGTTATTAAATAAATAAAAACATACGCTGATACACATGTAAAGAAAATGCTTGTATGTATATACAAACTCACCTATAACTATTTACACATACATACTTTGTATACTCTATAATTAAAAAATTATTATATGTAATTTATACTAATTAATTTAGTTTATACTGAAATTAACTTGATATCTATACATACATACTTATTTGCACTTATGTTAATATATAAAAATATGTACATATGATATAGGAAAGCAAATAATTGTAGAATGCTTTTTTCCTTTATAAATAGTGACCTTTTTATTAATTTCATTGTTTTGCAAAAATTTCCAAAAGAGATTTTATCTAATTGTTATTATTATTTTCATTAAATTTTAAATAATTATAAAATACAAAAAATATTTAAAATTTATTTATTAGATTTTTAGGCTAAGATATTGATACTAAATATATTTTCTAAATTAATGTTCGTTATATTAATAATTATAACCTAAATTTTACAAACGAGGGTCATTATAAGAAATTACAAAATATGCACATCGAAGGAATTGTTATTTTATATAGACTTACAATTTCCCTTAAATGTTCAATAACCCTCATATTCTTTTTAAGTATTATAAATAAATTGAAAATCCTTTATTATTAATTAGAACTTATGGGAATATTTTGTATTTTTGAAATAAGTAAGTTGTATGTCCTGATTTAATCTTATGGTTTTTGCCATTACTGGCATATGATGATGCTCAACACACATACATTTGCACATATATAGAATATGTTTTTGAGCAATGACAATCAGAACTTCCAGTGGGTGTCATAATTAAAATATAATTAAAATGAGATTCATGACTATCTCTCATTCACAATCTTTACACAACCAAAATATACCAATAAATATAATGCCTATGTAAATATATCCATGTATGTGTGAGCTTTTCAAGTATGTAGTGGTTTATATCTAACGTTCATAAAGTAATTATTTTCTTCCAATTTTTCAATAGAATAATTGTATAAATTTTGTAGTCAAATATATGCATAGACTTATATTAGTATTTGTATGTTCTAAACATATTTATGCATATATTTGCATATAAAATATAATGTTTAAAGTATACTATTTTATATAGAAAATTTTACTTACATAAATATTTCAAGTATGTAAATTTAATTCAAAACCATTATGACATATAACACAAAAGAGAACACTCATATGTTTGTGCATACATACATACACATCTGCTCAAAATAATAGATACACCTTACATGATAATATTAAAGTGCCGATAACTTTTCGAAAATCGTTCAGAAATACTCTGAGTATTTATCCTTTAGTGAATAATTTGATCTGGCAAAATCACTTCAACAAAAGATATGGCAATACTTTTTATATATACGTTTTCGATTTAAATACCAAAAATTGTTAGTCATAATAATAGATACAGTTAATTCATTTGTAAACTTTTTTTTATCAAATCGAATTTTATTGTCATTTTTTGATTGCTTTTATGTAATAGGAAAAATTGTATTTTGGTTGAAGATATTATAAAGCAGTAGTACTCTGACATAGAAAAAAGGACGAAATAATCATTGTAGTAAATAGAAGTGGAAAATGGTTCAAACCAAAAGAAATGAGAAAGAAAGATATAGTCGGTCAAGACCGATTATATGATACCCTACACTATTGTCTGCCAACATAAAAATTGTGCACAATTTTACTAAATGTAAAATAAAATGTACAAATACAGAATAATGCGTTGCTACTAACACCTAGATAATTTTATGCACTTTAGGGCGATTCTTGGAAGAGGATTTATTGAGGGATAAATCTCATAAAATTTGGCAACGTTATTTCAACTTACATGAACATTAACTTGATATTATGATTTGTATAGGATTTAGGAAAGTTAAAGAGATTTTCGAAAGAGGGGTTTATATGGGTACTATGGTCAATGGGAGCTATCTTCATAAAATTTGGTACAAAGATTGATACTTGCACTGAACTACTTTGTTTCGAATTTCATTAAAATATTCTTATTTTTAAGGCATCTTTGAGTATTTAAACTCTTTTCCGGGTGAATTTTTTATGGGGGCTAGGTGATCATAACCAATTTCAATAGGCTTCATCGTACTTTGTGCAAAACGTTTACATGGACAGCCAGCCAGAAGGACACACAACATTAGATCGATTTAAAAAGTAATTCTGAGTCGATTAGCATACTTTAAGGTGGGTGTTGGATAACTTTTCATATGCGTTCAGCACAAACGAATAATACCCCAACCACTTGTGGTGAAGTAGACAATAGAGATTAAGGAAAATCTTTGCATTTTATCCAAAATGCCATACCTAAGAAATAAATGATAGAAACTCCTGATAGTAGACCTTATAAAATAAGCCCAAAAAAGAACAAGATCGTTAACGTATTTGCAAATAGGAACCCCTTTATTTCCTTAAAGGCTATTTCAGCAGTTTTAGTTAAAAAAATATTTAGTGAGGAAACGAAAACTAATTTGTTTGGAAACGATTACTAAAGAAGTATCAGACGCCCTGACGGGAAAAATGTTTACATTAAATTCACAAAGATGACTGTTGAACAGGGAGGAGGGAACACAAAGTTGAAGAAAAGTCCGTCGAAAAATGCTTCCAAAAATAGAGATGAATTATAGGGGAAAACTTAAAAACATGTTGCTAGATTCCATTGGAAATTTATCAGAAATTGATGTCTAGCATATTAGTGCTTGTTTGACATTATCTAATAAGTTTTAATAAAATCTTAATTAATTGTAAATATATTAATTTTTCTTTTAAATATATCTATTAATATGAATTGCTTATATAGTAATGCAATTGTCAAATTAACATATGCAATATTATTTACGACTTAATTAGTGAAAGTAAGTATTTTCCTTCTTTATATAAAAGTTTATTTATATGTATCTACTATAATGAGCAGATGTGTATATAACTAAACTTACACATAAAAGGCTATTTGCATTCTAACCAGAAGTAAATAAAATCATTCAAAATAAAAGACATACGTACGAACATTTTTATAACTAAATATATAATTTTATTGATAAATTATCACATTTCTAAACAATAATATCAATCAAACACACAGAAAAAAAATTTTAAATGTAGATGAGCTTTAATATTTCCATCTATTATAAGTGAAAACTTTAGATGCAAAAAAATAAAAAAAAAAACTCCCACTGTCGTAATATCCACAAATATTATGACACTTTTGAATGCAACTTAATTTTTAAGGTAGAGTACCCAACACTGATTACCGGTTAACAGGTTTCCGGTTTTTTTAAATTTCGGTTTTATTCGAAACCAGATTTTTGAAGGCGGTTAACCGGTTTCTTTAAATAGCATTTTATATAACTTTTTGTATAATTTTACTCAGAAAAAGAGTTCAATAAAGAAAGAAAAATAATAAAAATGACGGATAAATTATTTAAATAAATCGTACTATTGAGTGTGCAAGTGAGTTAGCGCCCTCAAATTACTGATATAATTTTTTAACCAAAATTTTGTGCAATAGTTTTTTCGAGCTCACTTATTGGCAGCGAAATCACAAATATGCAATATTTTTTCCTGGACGTTGAATGAAGCCATCGATAAATTATATATCCATTCCAGAACAAATAAAGCACTTTGGCGTCATTTTGTAAGTGTGTATTTTTGTATATTTTACCCTTAATGAAATATTTTTTCATTTAGCGATTTTTAGTGCATATTTATGGCAAAGTTTGTAATTTTTAGAATATATGTAAAAAATTTAGAGCATATTTAATGCTTTTAGATTATATTTTGACATTTTGAGAATTTTTTTTATACCTCATGTTATGTTTTTTAAATTTAAATTAAAAAAAAAAAGAAATCAATTTTTTTTAAATTAACTTTGAAGAATACTATTTTATCACTGAGAAGCTTGACTTATAGCAACAAGATTGAAGATTTAGAATCAGATTAATTGAACCTTTTTAAGCCATTGATTTTCAATTGATTTAATTGATTTTCATTAAAGCTAGTCTGGAAATATAATATAGAGGATATAATAGCTTTTAAACTTGCCCAAATATCATCAGTTAATGCTAAAAAAAACAGTGTTTTTTATTTGAAGAATATGATGGTTGTGATAATTTTTAAACTAATAATAATGTAAGCAAATGGAAAATCAATAACGTTTTTATTTGATATAATAAAAAATATGGAGAATAAAATTTCGGTACAGTTGATAAATTTCAGTTTCGATTTCTTATAACATCAAAATGTTACCAATATAACTTTCATAAAATATTTAAAATAAAACGAGAAAAAAAGATGTAGTCGGTCAAGACCGACTATATTATACCCTACACCATTGCGTACGAGCATAAAAATTTCGGAAGAGGACTTAAATAACATCTGTGGCTAATTTTACTAAATTTATTTATGTACGATAAAATGACTTTCGGAAGAGGAGTTTATAAAAGATCTATGATCAATTGTAGATCGATCTTCATAAAATTTGGTAAAAAGATTGATATTTGTACAGAACTTCTTTGCACCGAATTTCATTAAAATATTCTTATTTTTAAGGCATTTTTGAGTGTTTAAACTCTATTTCGAGGGAGAATTTGTATGGGGGCTAGGTGAAATAATGGATTGATCACAACCAATTTCAATAGGCTTCGTCCTTGTATCATGAAAGTTCCACATGCCAAATGTAAAATTGCGACCCTTACTTCATGCAAAATGTTTACTGGATAGCCAGCCAGTCGGCCATTCATCGTTGGATCGATTTAAAAAGTGAATCTTAGTCGATTATAGTACAAGTAGTTATTGGATAAAGCTAGCACATTTTAAAGAGTGTTATTTTTGCAAAGTATTGTGGGATATAATTTATACTATTTCAGATGGAGAACATTTTATTTTTGGTCATATATTACAAAATATTGGAATCTAGCTAGTGTATAACTATCCTAGAAAAAAAGCTGAAAAAGTCATAATTTTAACATTGTGTTATCATTGGAAGAAAGTTTTTAGTGCTGGAAAAGAACTGCAGAAGTTCTTTTCTAACTCATGGTTGTCATTGGTAGTATGTTCTTCTTTTATGATTCTTGTTCATTTCTATCAAAATTGTATTTATGAAATATGGCTTTAGCTTTGTTAATGGATAATAAAAATAATTTGTGAAATTTTTATTTTCTTAGAAATTATTCACCTTTACTCCTGCTAAAAATACTTTTATTTTCACTTTTTTGAAGTACTTTTTATAAGCTTCCAAAAAAGTGCAGATTTGATTTATCCAAAACTTGAAACAAATGCCGAAACGAAAGTGCGTTAAAGTGTAGAAGGCAAACGAACCAATGCAATGGTCTTTTTAACAGCAATTCAAATCATGTGTTTCAAACAATAATTTTATTTAGTTTCTTTTCTATTATTAAATTGTGTTAAAAAAAAACTCCAAAACAAAACAAACATAGCCATTTCGCTGATTGTTTCATTTAAAATGCCAAAAATGGTGATTTTTTGAAATTTTTATATTTTGACCCCCAAGTAGGTTCCAGGGGTTGTGCCACTAGCATGGGTGGTTCGGCCCACCAAAGTTAGTGAAAGTCGGTCATACATTTAGACTCGATTGGGGCACTTTAAATGGGTCAAAATGGGATTTTTAAAAATTTGGCCTTTGGGTCAAAATAAGGAATATCAGAATTCATTTTAGAGGTATGGTTCCTGGGGCAAAGTTTCTTATATCCTTGTCACTTGGACGATTATGTTTGCGTCCCTATATATATATATATATATATATATATATATATATATATATATATATATATATATGTATATATATATATGTATATATATATATATATATATATATATATATATGTATATGTATATATATATATATATATATATATATATATTTTAAGGTTTGTTTCAATATCGCATACTAACGTTAAATATTAATTTTAAGAAACTTCATCCCAACACAGCGGATATATATTGAGCGGATTTACATATTAAAAGCTTATTTAAATATAAATTACTAACAAATTCATCGTCAAAATTTGCATATCTAAAATTGTGTTTGTATGTAAAAAAAAAAGAACAATAATCAGGTTTATTCGAAATTCTGTATTATTTCATATTAAACCCAACGTAAGTTCAAGAGTGAAGTTTTTCAAAGTGGATACAACTGTCAAAAAAAGAAAACAAAAATGATATTGTTTAATAGAGTACAGTAAACTCAGAGTTTTAATATAAAAAAGTCGTTCAAATTAATATTGAAAAAAAGCTAATTTTGTTCAAAAAATATTAAAACAACATAATTAAAGGATATCAACGATATGTGCAATACTGCAAACGCTACAGTTGGCGTTCTGCATGCGCAGGCCTTTCCTATTAAAATTATTTTCTTTATTTCAACTTCGCTAAGCAGCATAAACTGAATCATTCTTCTTGCCAAAAAAGCATTGAATAATCAATTTAATACAACAAATTTTAGGGATGTATTAAATCAAAGTACTTTAAAATGTAAAAAAGAAAATAAATTAGAAACTTTCAAGCATGTCCTCACTTATTTCGATACAGTAAAAAATATCATTTTACTGTAGTTCCTGTACTGTAAAAGTCGTATTTCCCTATGTGGAGATATAGGGAGATACGACTTTTACAGTGCAGGAACTACAGTAAAATGATATTTTTTTCGTTTTGAAATATCTAAAAATTTAAAGCGCATCTTGTAATTTTTAAAAATTGTTATGTGATGTCCTTAAGAATATCTATAATTTAAATTCGTTTGTTTTTTAATGAAAATAGAAATTCTAATTTCAGACAAATAGAGTGTTGTTGTCAGTATTGCTAGAAGCTGAGAAAAAATAGTCAAAATTCAACTTTATTAAATGTCGAATAAGGCTAAATATGACAAAAAATAAGATCGGAAAATTTTTTATATTTAATTTAAAAACTTATTTTTTTTTCTCTCATTAGTTCTTTATATATTTTTGAAACATATAGCAAATTTATAAATAAAACAGTAAAATGACCGAAATTAAAAATCGCCTAAAAAATTCCCATATAAATTTGGGTTATATTACATATTAAAAATTACTTAATGTTTTGAAGTGATTTTTCGACAGTTTTAAATTATAAGTCCTTTTTGATTGAGGAGTTTAAAGTTTTTTTGGTGATTTTTCGCATTTACAACAATTTTTTAAAATTACGTTTAAAAATAATTTCTGTGCTTAATGATATTAGTATATTATAGTATATTAGTTCTTGATTTGGATAATGAATACGCAAAAATGTTTAAATAGACGATTCTGTAAAAATAAAAAAAGTAATAGATGAAAAGAAATTATTTTCTTCGTTGTTGAAATACTAACATATTTGCCTTTTTAAGGCAGTTTTAAGAATCGAAAAAGCTAAAGAGAAAAGCTAGAAGCTAAAACGGAAATTTGAGGCTAAAAGAAAATTAAAAATTTTTGGATTTAAAAATTATATTTGTATTTCTATCAATATTTTTTTGTAAAGTGTACATATGTTTGTCGTTGTTATATCTTTAGCATAAACACATGCAATTCAGTATGTGTATGTATTCATACATATTACCATAGAAAATTTAATTGAATTGATGCAATTCAATTCATTTCTATTATACTGAATTTAATTATTTTCATATCTGGTTTTAGCTACTGATTTCGATACCTCATTAGAATTTTATACAACTATTTATAACGCATACATATGCAGTTATATAACATATAATTCAAATGAATAAATGTTCATATGTATACACAAATATACGCACACACCCACATAATGTTTAAATGTCCTTAAAGATAAGACATAATATTTGTCGATACGAGTATTATCCTTAAATGATCATTACTTCTCTTACACATTTTAACCCTATTCAATTGATATGTAAGCTATTAAATGTGTTTGTACGTCTTTTGCAAAAGTATACTTATATATTTATGGTAATCGTATGTAAGTATATGTAAATGTAATTTGTTTATAAATCATATTTGAATTACTTTTCTTTTCTTTTCCAGCCTGCATTTGTCTTTACAATTCAATAAATGAAATTTTTTATTAAATTTTATTTAACATTTGTATGTGTGTTCTACATTTCAATAAACATTTATTTGTAATTATTATTGTTGGATTATTTACTTTGTATGTTTAATTATTATATTACTATTTGCTTGGATGTGTACTCTTTTCTTTTAGTTTACATATTTAAAAGTATCATCTGTTTATTATTTTTGATATAATCTCAATAATAAATTGATATAGCTGAAAAGAAAGTTCTCCAGCTGCGATCAGTTCTTAATAATTATCATAATGGTTATGGATAAATTTCTAATAATTATTTTAATAGGTTTTTTTTTATATGACATTATTAGTTAAAGGTCGGTAATTTTAAAGCAGTTAATATGTTCTTAATTAAATCTTATAATATTTTATTATAAAATATTTTAAAATATGTAAAATATTTTATTATAAAAAGGATGTGAAGATAAATACTTTAGTTAAATATGTGCATCCTACATAAATGTTAAATACGCTCCACACGCTGTGAATTGATTTGTTAAAATGAACAAAATTATTTTTTTAATAAAAAAACTATATCAAGATTAAATTTTAAATACAAAAATCAAAATATATTTATAAAGCACATTAAAATACAAAATTGCAAAAAAAAATTCAAATATATCACTCTATACATAAAATTTCTTTGAACAAAAATCGAAAATTTTAAATGGTCCTAATGGCCATAAGGAGCAGACATGAATCTGGTAAGCAATGTTCTATGTCCAGATTCCATCTGTGATTAGAGATATATAATTTTGAAAAATGTGTTTTTTCACTATGACCATATGGAAAATTTTTGTATTTTCTAGAGGCTCCAGTGGAGATAAGGAGCAGACATGAAACGGGTAAACGGAAGAGTGGAAGTAGACTAGGACTAGTAGATTCCAGAAATGTATGTTGTATGTCCAGATTCCATCTGTGATCAGAGATATATAATTTTGAAAAATGTAGTTTTTCACTATGATCATATCATATGACCAAAAATTTAAAAATTTTTGTTTCCTTTTTTTTTCATACAATTTCTTACTTTTTACAGGTAAGGAAAAGTAGCGAAGCAAAGCTGTTATTACTGATATCGAATAAAAAAAAATAAAGTGTTTATTTTATTTTTGTAAAAAAATATAGATTTTTGGTAGGGTTCTCTTCATCAGATTGGTTCCAAATATTTGCATCAGTAAGTTTTTGATATTAAGGATTATAATTAAATCTTTTTAAGTAAAACTGATATTCTAAATATCAAAATCTACATGCATTTTAATTAATTTCATTGGAATACATTTATTTGCTTGAAGTACTTTTGAGGATAAAAATGAAATTAAAACACACCTTAAATTATAAAAAATCTATTCAATATTCCCTGAAATTTACTAACCATAGATTCATAATTTTTTTTCTTTGTACTTCAAAAACTAAAAAGGCATAATGAAGTAAAATGTCAAGTTTTTTGGTGACAAAAAAAAAAATAAATAAATAAAAAATATATATATATTTTCAAAAGTTATTTGTAAAAATATTGTATAAAATTTTATCGCCATTTATCAACTTCAATTTTTAACCATTAAAGTACATAATTTCTAATAAAACATACATTTCTGGAATCTACTGTTCCTAGGCTACTTCTACTCCTCCGCTTACCCGCTTCATGTCTGCTCCTTATGGCCATTAGGACCACATAATATTTTCGATTATTGTTCAAAGAAATTTTTTGTATTGAGTGATATATTTCAATTTTTTTTTTACAATTTTATACTTTAATGTGTTTTATAAATATATTTTGATTTTTTTATTTAAAATTAAATTTTGATATAGTTTTCTTTTTATTAAAAAATTATTTTGTTCATTTTTACAAATCAATTCACAGCATGTGGAGCGTACTTAATATTTGTGTGGGACGTATTTAACTGACGTATTTATCTTCACACCCTTTATTATAAAATATTATATGATAATTGATAGTCCTATAATTATATATTTTTTGTTTCTTTTTTTTCTTCTTAGTGCTTTGTGGCAATTAAAAAATCTGTGTGAAATATAAAACTAATTAATTAAATTAAATAGTTAGGAACAATTTAGTATGAGTAACATCACTATTACTTTATTTAATATATCGCTTTTCAGTAATTTTTAAATTAAATATTAAACTCTTACGTTTCTTCTTCAGTATTAAGTACTACACACAGTGGTCCCAAAAGTTTTTTTTTTTGTAAAATAATTTTATACCGTTGGAGATATCTAAATAAAATTTCACTTGATCAGAGCTGCAGTTTTTTCGAGTTTATAATGCAGTGAAGTTTCTTCAGACCATGATCTAAAAAACTTAAAATTTATATTTTAAGTATATTTTTGAGAAATAATGTTAATATTTGGGCCCAAATAAAATTTAAACGAGTAGGGGTTTTAACAAAATTTTCAAAATTTTCAAAGCGGCTACGGTTTTACTTACCACGCATTTGCATTAAGATATCTTCTAAAATCACTTGAAAAAAATTCTATAGTTCGGAATGAGGAAAATATATTATAAGTGAAAGAGTATTGGCATCTTTTTAGGAAATAGTCACAAAAATGTGAAATTCTTTTAAATTTTTTACTTTAGATTAAGATAACTTTTTATTAGGTAGATATATTTTAGAATTCTTGCAGCAATGTTATTTAGAATTTTGTAAGAAATCTTTAAAACAAAACTTTAAAAAAGGGAGGCCAAAAATTAGAATAAAATTTGCTTCGATCGAAATATCTTTTAAACTAAAAGAGATTGCCTACACATGTAGCAAATTTTTTGAGGAGATTTAAAAGTACTGTGTAAAATAGTTTTATATTCAAATCATAAATGATTTTTTGACGAATTTTGAAAACATTTACAAACCCGCGGTAACCAAAATTTTAGAGCAACCATCTACCGCCATGACCTGCTAGGAACCTGTGCTCCTTTAAATCAACTCGAAAATACCTCAACTCTGACCAAGTGAAATTTGATTTAGATTTCTCCATCGGTTACAGAATTATTTAAAAAAGCGTTTTGGAATCACTGTGCACCATCTAATAAGTCTGAAAAAAAATCATAAATATTTAACCACTTAAAAAAAATATTCACCAATTTACACTGATACACCAAGTAGCATGTGCACACTCCTAGAAATAAACCACCAATCAAATGCTTATTTAATTTGCCCCCCTATGTATGTTATAACTTTGAAATGTGAGGAAATTTATTGGTAACAGCATGTCTGTCACTGAAAAGAAACAAGCAAAATATTAAAATTGGTTACTTTTTTGATTGCCAGGTCGCATGTTTGTAACTGTTTGGTTGGTTGGTTAGCAAGGTTGCTTAGTTCCTAAAGCGCAATGCATCTGAAGCAGTGGCAACATTTTGTGGTAAACCAGTTAAGGTTATAAATGTGTATCTCAATTAATTAGAAAATGTCGTTGACAGTATACATAAAGACAAATATATATATATATATATATATGCATGTAAAGATATGTATGTATCTTTAGCCACAATTTAAGATATAACATACAACGAAAGTTAGAATAAATTGATTATAAACATACTTAGATATAGAACTGTATAGATACTTACAGTTGGTAATAAAAATACGTGTGACAGTATTTTTAAGCTGATTAATTCGATAAATGTAGAAAAAGTGTTAGTTTAAATCATATGTTGGTAAAATCAATTTCATTTCTAAAATGTTATAAACATTTCTACTTTATGTGATCAATATGCTAATGTATGAGTAATTTAAAATTAATATTAATAATACGTACAGTGTTTCTTTTTTGTAGTGCGGCCATTCACAATTATAAAACTGTAAACGGCTTAATAAATTTCTCAAGGTTTCTTGCTGCTAACACTTGGAAATTAGGATATAGAAATATATTTATCCTTCCTAGAAATTTATTAAAAATAAATATAAAAATGGTTTTAAAAAATTTTAAAAATTCAAGTATAAAAAAAAAACAAAATTAAACATTTCAATAAATTTTTAGATCTTTATATGCACATATCTTTTTCTCAGTTACTTTTTACATTACATTGGATGAACGTTATTAAATTATTGCACCAAATCATCACGATTTTTATTAATTTATTCATTTTGCTGATTTTTCTAATATATCTAATAGAGTGTCCTGAGAAATTAGTTTTTTTAAGTTTATACTGTAGGTAGTGAACTCAAAAAGTGCGTATATTTAAATATATTTTCTATATCCTGCGTTTGTCGATTGAAAGCGTTCATGAAAGCAACCGATATATACACACACCCACACACACAAACATATATATATATATATATATATATATATATATATATATATATATATATATACTATTTCTTTCATTTGTTAGTAAAGTGATGAAGGGTATAAAAGATCCAGCGCAGTCGAATATAGCTCTCTAACTTGTTTTTATACCTAAGTGGGTAAGAAATTATATATTTGTGCTTATGTCCAACACATTACTTTAGTTATATTTCGATATATTAGTTGATCCCATTTAACGATATCAGTACGTTTCTCCTTTAGTTAGTTTTTCGAATTCTACTATAGGTTTGGAAACATCTAGTAGGAGAATTCAGATTTTCAAGGTAATTCAGTGAAATTTGTAACAAATTTCCTACATTATCGACGACAGGATGAGCACTAATTATTGGTCCGTTTTTTACTTAGCCTATATACTTAAGATTCTAGTGCTCATAAGTATCATTTATAAATAGGCTATATTTCTATAAAATTTAGAAAAAATTATATTTTGTAACCCCTAAACGTTTTACTAAACTTCATAAGGATCGATCCATAATTTATTATAGCTCCTGTAATGGGGACACTCTCGAGATTTACTAAAATGTTCATAAATCCTGCAATAATGTTATAAACGATACAATATTTGTCACTAATAAGATAGGTTGAAATATCAATCCCGTTATAAAATATTCAAATATTTGTGTTGATATAAAAATTAGTACAAATATATCTTTTCTAAGAATCAGTTAAAAGTGATCATACGTGATTGCACACGAATGTTAAAACAAAATTTATTGTAGCTACCAATAGTAATCCCTATTTTAAGTAGCACTTTAATGTCCATGCACAATGGCACAGGCCATAATCATGCGGCTAAACTAGGCTTATTTAATTATATCACTTGTTCCTTTTATCAATTTCTATATTATAGAAATTTATGAAATTATTTATAGTTTTCATCATAACTTTTTTCCGTGTACGAGTAATATTATTGTTTATGTTTCAACGAAACCAAAATGGATAACACACCACGAATGCTGATGAAGTGTGTAGCAGCACAGAAAATGCGTTTTCCATTCTTCCGGTGGTTAATTATAGTCCCCAAACTCTGCTTTGGTGCTGCCAAACAGAGAAAACAAGGCAATTTACGATTGCAAATTTGTTTATGGTCTTTTGAACCGGATGTGACTACTATAACCACATCTATAACAGCGTTTGCGACTCTAGGTTCAATCTATCTTTTACTTGCCCCAAACGCCTGGCTCTGCTAATTGAGTCCCTCAAAATTACACCCAGTGCAAGGCGGGCGCCATGGATAAGACACCACGAATGCTGACGAAGTGTGTAGCGGCACAGAAAATACGTATTCCTTTCTGCCTTTGTCTAATTATTGCCCACAAACTCTGCTTTGGTGCTGCCAAACAGAGACAACAAGGCTATTTACGATTACAAACTTTTTTAATTACTGTTACTCAAATGGTATTTTTAACTATTCATTTACAAAACTTTTTCATATTTTCTAAGTTTTTTTTTAATTGTAATTAGCAAGGCAACAAAAAAAAAATTAAAATCACATTTTTCTTAAGCTCAAAATTAATCAAACTTTTAGTTGTTTATCTATTTCAGATAATTTTAAGAATTTTGGCATCAATTTTGCATTGTTGATTTTTGCATATTTTGGGCTTAGTAGCATATTTCGTCATATTTTCATAGAAGATCCTAATTTTATATCATATTTCAGTAATTTTTGCATATTTTTGCATATATGCCTAAGAGCATAATTTTTTATTATTACGCTTAAAACATAATTTTACATTTAAGAAAACAATTTGGTATATTTTGCACCAATAGGATTTTTGCAAAATTGTCGTTAGTGAGCATTTCATTTAACTGTAACATACGTTTTGCAAATAAGAATTTCTAATAATTTGAATGTTTTTAAATGCAAAAAGAAGATATTTTTTAGTGATTGTTAATAAAAATCAATTTAGTTTTTAGTGTGAATAGTAGATAATTTAAAATTTATAAACAAAAGATAATATTTTAAGAGTAAATGTTTTTAATTTTAAGGGAATATATTCCTATTTTAAGAGCATTTTTTATGCCCATAAAACATTTTTTTTAGAACATATTTTTGGTTGCTCTGGTAATTAGCTATATTTTTCTACAAATAATTTTCATTTTTAATTTTATTTTTAAAAGTATTCACTTAAATAAATTGTCTTTTGAATGTGTTGTTTCACTTTCATTTCTAACTATATTTACCTTTTTATTAGTTCAACATACACACAAGCATAAAAATTTAAAATATATACTCTGCGTTGAACTACGATGTCATGACAATTAATTGGATTTTCATTTTTTTTCTCATTTTATTTTACCTTATAAATTTTATGAAGTTGTATGAGCAGCAAGAAACTAAGCATTTGTGTTTCTATTTTTTTAATTTAAAAGAATTATAATTATATTTAACGGTAGCAATAGCAAAGGAAATAGCAACTGATGCAGGTTGTTAAATTCAGGAAACATTATATCTTAAAATTTAACGATCCATATAGTTTGCAACTTAATAGAATTTATATGCATAGATACATACATGTGAATTTGTGTACAAAGTATATATGTATATGTAAGTATATTGCCAAATTTTAGTTAAAGTGGCGGTTATGCTCTATGTATAAATGGTCAAATATTATAATTAATTATTTTAGAAAACTCTTACGAAATAAAGGAAATTTTCATATTACAGCTATTGGCCAATAGAACATTTTTGGTAATTTTATGAGTATAGCCACAATTGCTTACTAACTAAGACCCAGCAAAAAACGAACTGAAAAAGTGTTGAAAAAATCATGACTTTAATATTGTGTTATCATTGGAAGATAGTACTTAGTGCTGAAAAGGAGCTGCAGAAGGTCTTTTCTTAACCCACGGTTGTCATTAATGCTTTTGAAGTACTTTCCTAAAGCTATGTTTATATTTTTTTTAATAAAAATTCAACCTTGCAGAAAGATGATAAAAGTACCTTAAAATTTTTGAAATTTAAATTTTCTTAGAAACAATAACCGTTTCTTTCCTGCTACAAATATATTTATTTTCAACTTTTTGAAAGCGATTATGAATAACTTTCAAAAAAGTACAAAATATGCACTTAGTTCTTCTTTTGAAGTAGTGAAAATGTTCTTTTTTAAAAGCCCTTTATATTTTTTTTGCTGGGGAGTTATGAAACAACTAAAGCATTTACATAATATGTTACATTAAAAGCTTGTTTCCGTTCTTTATACATACTAATATACAAATTAAATGTGCTTTTTGCATATGCACTTTAATTATTACAAAACTCAGATTCATTATTAGCCCGATAATTATAACATGTTAATTATAACGTGATAATTACAACATGTATATTAGACTACTCCAAAAACGCAGACTTTCGAACTTTGACCATAACTCCCCCTAGGATGTTTATTTTTTATGTAAAAATATAGTGTGCAAAATATTAACCTGATTAGAAGTCGCAGCAGATGATGCACTGACCTTGAAGTTTGTAGGTTGCATTTATAATTTTGACTTTTTTACAGTATTTTATTTTTAATTTCCTATCATCTGTTTTTGGCAAACTAATATAAAGTTGCCATAATCTAGACATAATGATCCGTCAAACAGCATAAAAAAGTTAAAATCGGTTAGAAAATATTAAGTTACTAGAAATTCCCCAGATTATTAATATGTTTTCGAATACTTGTGGAAGCAACGACAGACAAATTTTTAATTTTTTAGAAATGTTGAAATAAAATATTCTTTTAAGTCAAATTTGTACTATAATTACTGAAAAAAAGCTTTGTATCCTGCAGGATAATATAATTCCCTTTTCATGCTTTATTAAAAAAGCTGATTTTTATTTTGGGTGCCTTAAGTCATCAATTTTATTTTTTTCAAAATTTTGTTAAATGTCAAGCTTTGGAATGTTTGAGGATTTTATATGAAATGTAACTCAAAATTATTTATTTTTATATGGATTTCAAAGCAATAGTTTCTATAATAAATTTACTTTTGTTAGAATAACTTTACATGGTGAAATAAGTTAAGTACCACTTACTTTGTCTATGATATCAGTTAATAAAATTTACTTAGTTAAAAAAAGGAGTGTGTTTCCAAAAATGTTGACCCTAAGTTTAGTTGAGGGTTACTTGTATGTCTTGGAATGTAGATATCACCTGTTGTCATACTTTTTGTAAAATTACATTGAAAATTTGCTAAAAATAAATAAATAATTTTGAGTTATATTTTCTATAAAAGTCTCAAGGATTCCAAAATTTGACTTTTGGCCTTTCAGTTTTAGAGACTAACATTGTTAAAATGCATTACAAATTTTGGAATGTATTTTCTACTGTCTATATTATCTTATTGCTTTATGGCTTTCAATAATCTCACTAGTCCAAAAAAAATTTACTCCACAGCAATAAAAATCACCAAAAAATGCCTTTTTGGCGAAATCCGCAAAATTCAAATTAAGTTACAGTAGATTTATAAGAGATATCGGCTAATTCTTTTTAATTTTTGCTTCCTGTGGTCTTATTGATAAAACAGCGTAGTTTTTTCCTAATCTTTTTGATTTTTTTTAAACAAAATTTTGAAATAATTAAAATTGGAAACTTCAAGCACCCATAATAAAAATCAACTTTTTTTAATAAAGCATGAAGAGGGTATGTTATTAACCTGCAGGATGGTTCAAATTTGATTTAAAATATCACTTTATTTCAACATATCTAAAAAAATAAAAATTTGCTTGTATATTGCTTACACAGGTGTTCGAAAAATTGTTAATGGTCTGGGGAGTTTCGAAGAACTTTAATATTTTCTAACCGATTTTAGCTTTTTAATCTTGTTTGATAGATAATTATGTCTAGATTACGGTTCCTTTACATTAAATTCAAAAATAAGAATTGAAATTGAATTGAAAGAAAGAAATAAAAAAACTAAAAAAACTTTGAAAAAAGTCAAAATTTTTCCATATAAATACACTCTAGAAAGCTGTAAAATCCTATGGGAGAGTTACGGTCGAAATTCGAAAGTAGGGCTTTTTCAGAACAGTCTAATGTACATACATATATGTATGTATTCTTTCTGTGTATGTTTTAACAATATTCAAATAAGTCTACATGTAGATTTATTTATAAATGCACATATTTGTTCTAAAAAATTCACCATAATATTAATATTAGTCTTTTGAAATATATACAAATGTATGTATTCTGTTCATTTTCATTTCATAGTCAAATTCAAAGTCATATTTATTACCGCTGTCATTGTTGGCATTTGGAAAATGAGTTCCGTTTATGCCTGACTGGCCTCTCATTTCTACAACTAAATATAAGGAAACAAAATATTTTCAAAACTCGAACATATAAATACTCATTGTTAAGCCATACAAATATCATACGAATTTTTGTGATATTTGTATATGTGTGTAGTAAAATTCACATTTAGTTGTATCCCTATAAACAGTTGGAGGATATCTTTCTGAAAGAAGTTTACGCAATATCTTATTTTTATTATTTGGATGAAACTCATCAAAGCAATATAATTCTGTTATTGTATTTTTATAAATTTAAAAAAATTAAAAAAAAAAAATATATAAAATTTTCAATTTTTTATTATTTTTATCCTCAAAATATCGCTCTTTCTTCAGTAGGGTTGTTATCATCTCAGCAGTAAATTGATGATATCGCATTGAGATCATCTGGGAGAAATTAACACAATAATTTTATTTTTCAGTCACTATTTTTTCGTTTTCAAAAAATTCCATAAAAATGAAAAAAAAAAAATATTGAAGAAATTTGTTTGTCTTTTAGCAAAATAATGGATATTTTATGTGAGCGTTTTAGTTTTTGTTGTTTATGATTTTAAGATTTGTGAACATGCTTTACAAGATGTAAAAGTTTTCTTTATTAAATTATTTGAAAATTTATTTAGTGATAATTTTTCTATAAATTTACTATATCCTCCATAAGATTATCTGGTGGTATCTTCTTTTTTCACAAAATATTTCTTCTAAGCAATAAGAATTCGAATCATTTTCATATTATTTTGCTTGTAGGGATATTAGTGTAATTTTGTATGTATGTATAGGGTTGTGCCTGGGAGAATTCGATGTGCTTGAGAGAATATAATACGTAGGAACAAATTTATAAGCAATATGATTTTTTTGCAGAATACCAGAATTTCAAAAATTTGTATGCAAAATAGTTTTCTGTTTGGAAAAAATTTAATTTTATATCAAAAGACAAGACCTTATTTAGTGGTGCAAAAGTTCACTTTACAAATTTTAAAAAATTGCTTGTTTTAATCTTTCATCATAAAACTATGTATAATACGATTAAAACAAGCGACGTATCACGAACACTGATGAGCAAATACTGATTATATTGAAGACACTTATACAAAAGAAATGTATGTGTATTAGGGTTGTCATTCGAATAGAGTTTATTCAATTATTTGAGAAACAATTTTTTATTCTTTTCGAACGAAAAAATTTTTAAATTTAGAATAAAAATTTACTCGACTAATTTTTAACGATTAATCGAATAGTCAAATAATTTTTCAAAACGATTTTTTGCTAAATTATTATGCTTTTTTTAAATTATATATTAAAAAATTTTGTTTAGTTGGAAAACCATATTGAAAATGATTGAAAGTTTCGTTAGAATATACAAAAGAGTTAGCCTCGTTTTAATAGATTTCGGATTAAGGCCTTTCACAGACACTGAAGTCTCGGTATTATTTGAAAAAAAAAAAGAATAGAATAGAATTGCTTTTATAAATTTCAATATTGATGATCATTGACTTTTTTTTTATTTATTTATTATTATTATTATAGATTGTAAGCCCAAAGGGCCAAATTAATCCAGATTTTTTTTTTATGGCAATTACAAACTTTAATTCTTATTACTAAATTTTAAATGTCTACATTTATATAAGTATTATTTTGTTATTAAAAATAAAAATACCCCCCTATGCACAAATGTTGAAATTTCATGAATATAAGATTATAAGATTGTGGTGATGTATAACAGCAAGTTTTACATATTCTTTAGTACAATTGTTCTAAATTTTGATATTGAATACGAAAAATTTCTATCACTGTACGGTACAATTCTATTCCATAATCTGGTCACTCGGACAACAAATGATCTATTCATAATTTGGGAATAGTATCTTGGCATAACTAAAGAATTAGTTCTATTTGACGTACCAAAGTTAAACTTATTTAATAGATAACTGGGTTTACCATATTTAAAAGTTTTATAAAACTGCAATAATAGTCTTAAGTTTATAAAGCTTTCAAAGTCACATTGGAGAAGATTTATTGCATAAGATGTCATATGTGCATGAGATCTATATTTTAGACCAAATATATATCGGGCTATTCTATTAAAAGTTTGTTTCAGTTTATTAATACCATTTACTGATATACCAGAATATACTTCTAAGCCATACAATAATATTGGAAGACATAATGCCATGGCAACACTTCTCTTCACTTTGCTAGGTAAGTAAAATCCTACATTATACAATCGCCTTAGAATGAAATTTATTCTTGATGAAACATAATCTACTTGAAAATCAAATTTTAATTTATTATCTATATAAAATCCTAAAATCTTGTAATATGATACAAATTCTATTTCCTCTGAGTATATTAACAACTTAGGTACACTACAAATTTGCGAAAACCACATGCATCTCGTCTTAGAAGGATTCAAATTGAGACAATTAATATTAGACCACTCCAAAATAAGTCTTAAATCTTTATTAACATTATACTCCAGAAAGTTGAGACCTAGCCCTTTATCATTTGCAAGTAACTGAACATCATCTGCATATGTATAACATTTACAAAATTGTATTTGCTGGTATAAATCATTCATATAAATCATAAATAGAAGAGGTCCTAAAATGGAGCCCTGGGGCACTCCTCTTATGATTTTCTGTGTTGAAGACCTAACACCTCCAGATTGTACGTATTGGCATCTTTCATTCAGAAATGACCAGATTAGTTTGCAGGCAGATGACCCCAAGTTAAAATGAGATAATAATTTACTAATTAGTATTTCATGACTTAATGACTCAAAGGCCCTACTGTAATCAATAAATATGAGAACTGAATTAATTTTGTTGTCCATATTAGTCCTTATATTTTCAACACAATCCAACATCAAGCCTGTAGTACTATAGCGTCTTCTAAACCCAGATTGGTAACTATTTAAATAATTTCCCAAATTTAGATGTTCTAAAAGCTGCTCCCTTAATAGAATCTCAAGGATTTTTGGGCAAGTGTTTAAAATACTTATAGGACGATAATCAGTAACTAATCTAGGTGATTTAATTTTTGGTACAGGAATAACTTTTCCAACTTTCCATTTATCAGGAAATTTAGATGTAGTTATAATCGTATTAAAAATAAATTGTAATTGTCTAGAAATACCAGGAAATATTATTTTTAAAAACTTCAAGGGGATTCCATTAGGGCCAGTGGAATTAGTTTTTATAGTCATCATTGCCTTATAAATGTCACTCTCACTAACATTTCTGAAAGTAAAACCTAACTCATTGCACAAATAAAATGGTGGTTCAGAAATGTTATTGTTTATAGTTGTTGGAGGAAGTATAAAATTCTTATTAAATTCTTCTACATCCAACTCATTTTCAATTTCACAGTCTCCAACAATTCCATCAGATTTTAGCTTTTGCCACATTTGAGTATGTGTGCAATTCTGAAAATATTGTATACAGTTATTTCTTCTCACACGTCTTAATACGGATTTAACTTTGTTACGATATTTGCAATATTTACGGCGATTTTCATCAGAAGAGTCCTCACAGAAAGTTCGCCAAGCTAAATTTCTTCGAGTCCTCGCCATTCTAATGTCCGGTGCATTCATCCAACAGGAAGATATAGAAGGAGTAAATTTTTTCAATGGAACATTATCATTGAAAACTTTTGTTATACATTCATTAAATATACGCACTTGTTCATCAATATATGTTGTATTAAAAAATTGAGAGAAATCTATCGTATTTAACTGATTAAGACAAGTATTTATATTTAATCCTTTGTAGTCTCTATACCAGAACTCATTTAAATTTCTCTCAATCCTAATCCTATATGATAGCGAAACCATTGCATGGTTAGAATTAAGTGAGGGGATCTGATATTTACTCTTTTGAGACACACAACCTATATCCGACACAAAAAAGTAATCCAGCAAGGACGATCTTCCATGAACCTGGTCAAAATGCTTTGGTAAACAATTGTGTACCACAAATAAGTTTGACCGAGAACAAAAATTTCTTATTAAATCAGAATCAGTGAATAAATCTTTATTAAAGTCTCCCATTAAAATAGCACTTCCATACCTACTAGATTGATCAATCAAAAGGTCTTCACAATCCCTAAAATTGCCATTAGGTAAATATATTATGCCTACTTTATTTAGAAAATATCTAAAACAAACAGAAAAACCAGAATTGCTTTTAATGCCATATATTACTACCATCAACAGAAGTGAAAGATTTTTTTCCACATATCTGCTATTATTTAAAAAAACAATAATCGTTTTAAAGAAAAATGTTTAACTATGTCTTTATGAATGATTATTTTTTAAAGAAATTTAATTTCATTATATAATTTGTATATCAATTTTTAGCTATTTTTGTTCTATGCTAATGAATTGTTATTCCAAGGTTTGTTTTATATTAATACAAGCAATAATTGATTTAAAAAATACTGCTTTTGCATTTTTTTTACTTGTAATTACTTATTCGAAAAATAAATTTTATTCTGTATTCATTCGATTAATCGAAGTCAATTCCAATTTTATTCGATCACGCGATTATTCGATTTAGATTTATTCGATCAACTTCAATGTCGAATAATTGACAACCCTAACTTCACGTACAACTATACGTATACTTAATATTACGCAATAGTGAAAATTAAATATTAAGTATACGCCAAAATTTTCGGCTTAGATCTTATACTATAAATGGCTTCAGTTAATTGTCAACAAAAAAAAAAAAAAAAAAAAAAAAATATTAAAAACTACAATTTTTGTAATATTTTAATAAGTTTTAGGAAATGAAATATTTTTTCGATATGTCGTGGACAATGGATTTTGCACCACAAATTTTCAAATAACTCTATAACTGTTGGCAAATAGAAAATGTTAAGATAAGTTGAAACTGATTTTAGTGGGCATCTTTTGAAGTTTTATTTATTTGAATTGAAGAAGCCATTCTCCAGTTATAGTATTGCGACCGCCTAAAAAGGGGGCAATATTGGACATGCCCTTAAAAAAATCTTAGACCTGATAGAAGAAAAAAGTAAAGCAGGTTCATGATCACCACGTCAAATTCCAATTAGTCCATCTATTCTTATTTCAAGGATAATTTTTCTGCCGGGCAGTATAACTCCCGTTGTATAGATGTAAAAAGTTAAGAAAAAAAAATATTCTGTATTTCCCAATACATTCTGTAGTAATATGTTAAATATTTATTTGGATTATATATGGAATAATGATTTAGCGATCATAAATACCTTAAATATATCAATATTTGGATAAGTTTCTATACAAATAATTTCAAATCTTTATGCCAAAATTCCTGAAGATCGGTCCACAGTTGAAAATAGCGACCATATAAATACATATTTCGAAAATCACTTTAACGTAATTTTTTAACAAAAATAAGTTTTATATAAGAAGAAACCGCAGTGCCAACTTTATGTGGATAGGTCTACAATTAACCAATAGCTCCCAAGTAAGGCCCACATCGGGAAATCCCCCTAAAGTTCATAAATGACAATATAATGCATATGTATGTATCATAAAAATAAATAATGCACTTAGTATAAGAATTTTGATGCACATACAAAATGGTGTAGGGCATCATATAATAAGGTTTGACCGACTATATCTTTCTCGTTTTATTATATTTTAATATGGTTAAGAAAAAATTTCCAATTTATTAATAATAAACTCTTCAGTTAAGCAATAATTGCATTTTGTTTTTTGAAAAAATAATTTCGTTTTAGTCAGCGAGGGAGCAAACATTAAGAAATTTTGTTGCTTAAAAAAATATTTTATAAAATAATTTTAAAATATTTGTTAAGAAAATCGAAGATGATGGTGCATATTCAATTTATTAAAAGTGAAATATAAGAAAAGCCGTATTGATGAGAAAAAATATACCATATTTTACTATATGTATTTTGAGAATTATTTTTTTTTTAATTTCTAGAAAAACTTTATTGCAAAAAAAAACTATTCACACTATATCAGCTGGAAATAACAAACCGGAATTGAAATGATTTTTTAGACGTTAAATTCATTAAAAATATTTTGTTAAATCTTGCCAATCCGAATTTTTGTTTCAAAGCTTATGTGTTTATTAAAACTTGACTAGAAGGTAACTCGCAAATTTAAGAAAATAAAATTTTGAATCAATGTATTTTGAATGAGGTCGGAAAACAAAGTGAAATTAATTATAAAAATAATTAAAATTAATAAATAGTAATGATCCTCATTTAAATTTTTTTGGTTACAAAAGGGTTAAGAAAAAACTAAAATTGACATAAACCTATTAGAAATTGATAAATATAAAATTTTCAATACCAAAAATATATGCATATAGTTTTGGCCAAAAGATGGTAATATATGAATCTACTTGGGGATAAACTGGTTTCTATCCGATCAAAAATTTAGACAAGGGAACATATTTTATGAAATTAGTCATTTTTTTTGCCGAATTCTTTAATAATCAAAAAGCCTGATGGCTTAGTAGATTAACTAGTTATTCTAAGAATAAAAGGTGGTTTAAAGTGTTTTTTGTCATTCTTGAAACGCTATAAAATTATTAGTTTCCACACTATGAAAAAATTAATGATACCCGATGAAAGGTGATTATCTATACTTTCGACGCAAATAAGAGTTAATGTTGAGTTTTTATCCACTTTTTGTCTCATAACCTTAATTTTTAATTTTGATATATACTTATGTATGTGCTACACAGAGGTTTTTCAGTTAAACTTGAAATATTTGTACAAAATATTTAAGTATCAGAAATCTACTTAACCCTGATTTATTTGAAGCATAAAATTTCTTTTAATGGTTTAGTCATAGCGAAAATATATCTTAACACCATTAGCATTAAAACCACACTAATTAATATTTGGGAACTTATCAACCATATACTATAATGACTCATCGCCAAAAATAGCCAAGTAAATTAAGTACAACATATGTCATCATACAATTTTAGTTAATTATGAATATATTAATTGGTACAAATTGAGAGTGATAACTTTAAATTGCGTCATTTAGAAATTATCAGTATTATACCTGTAAATAACAAACTGAAAGCATTTTAGCACTTTAGGTAATTAAAAGAAATTATATCGAAAGATATCTCGAAACTTGAATTGCTCTAAATAACACAAATCTTGGATTATCATGTTCAGAATAATTTTTGTGCACCAGGTTTTGCAATACTTTGTGATTTATTGACCGATTATGTTCAATATTTAGAAGGCATTTACATGATCACTTATTAGTAGACAAGTGTATGCAGATTTATTACAATTTACTCTTGTTTGTATTATAGAACGAAATAATTTTTTTACTTAATAGCCAAATTGATTTAAAATTTCAAGTAAATAAAATTTTTTCTCCTAAATATACACGTAAGAATTACAATTGACTTCATTTTAAATTAATCCATAACTTTTATTCAAAATCTCCAAAAGTTTTTTCTTTTTTTGTTATAACTTAATAAATGCGACACGGACCAGTATAATATTTTACGCACATATTATTTGGATCTATATTAGTTAGGCTATGGAAGAATTATGCAAATATATTTATTAGTTTCTGAGTTATTGCGTTTTGAAAATAACTAAAAGCACTTTGGACTAACCTTTTAAATAAAATTTATTGTTAAATCTTCTATTTCAGCAAAATAAAATCTTTAGAAAATGTTTAATAGAGAGAAAATTTGTGGGTAATTTTGTATAAAAAAAAAAGATTTTAGAGTTTAAATAGTTTGTTATAACTTAATAAATGCGACACGGACCAGTATAATATTTTACGCACATATTATTTGGATCTATATTAGTTAGGCTATGGAAGAATTATGCAAATATATTTATTAGTTTCTGAGTTATTGCGTTTTGAAAATAACTAAAAGCACTTTGGACTAACCTTTTAAATAAAATTTATTGTTAAATCTTCTATTTCAGCAAAATAAAATCTTTAGAAAATGTTTAATAGAGAGAAAATTTGTGGGTAATTTTGTATAAAAAAAAGATTTTAGAGTTTAAATTTGTTAACATATATTTAGCTATCAGATCAACTGTGTTTTTTTAATTACATCCTAAATGTTCTAAATATTTTTTCTCTCTTCTCCCTATTTTTATTATAACTTACAAAATACGACTCCTACTAGCATAATCTTGTACATACGTATTATCTGGATTTATATCAGTCAGGTTATTAAAGAATTATGAAAACATATTTATTAGTTTCTATGTTATTGCATATTGAAAAGAAAGAAAGCTCTTTCGACCATCCTTTAGATAAAAAGTATTTAAATTATTTTTTTTCTTAAAGCTATCACTTATTGTATAAATATATAAATAAAAATTCAAAATAACATGATATATATATATATATATATATATATATATATATATATATATATATATATATATATATAAAGATGATTGATAAAATCGTTGAAATTCGTACCCAGAAATTCTCTAGTCTCTGTATAAACATAATTGTAAAATTCTAACTGGTATAGAAATTTTATTACTGTTGAAACACTTTCTATGTTTATCTATATTTGCCATAAAAAAATGTTGGCATTTTCAAAGTCTTAGCAATTAGTTTTCTGATATTAAAAGGAAAAAAATCATCCTAATGAGTTGACCCTCCTAAACGTTAGCGAATCCTTGGATACTATACTGTGTATATGACTTTCGAAAGACCAAGTAGAAACCTAAGAACTTAAAATTTGACAAATATTCAATATTTGCACCATCCAGGTTAAATTAAGGTAAAGCTCTAAATATTTCATACTATATGTTTTCAATGGATTTATACATAATTTGTTATAAATTTTTCAGAATCATAGTTTTTAAGTGCACACAAAAAATATTAAAATAAATTTTTGGTTGATAGTAAGCTAGTCTATCACTCTAGGAATCTCAGGTTGGATTCCTGCCAGTGACTCTGCTCTATTTAGCTACAACGGGCTTAAAGTCTTTGTTGCTCTGCTCGGTTAATTAAGTTAGGATAGTTAGAGACAACTTTGATTATGGTCAATGAAAATGGTCTATGTTTATGAAGACACAGATTAAAATAATTCATAAAAAATTTTATCTATAAAAAACACTAATAAAATATATTTCAAAATTTAACTTGTTCTATGAATAAATTTTATATAAATTTATTACCCAAATATCTAATGAATTCTTCTTTCTCTTTTCAGGTAAAATGAAATGAGTGGTCACAGTAAGTTTGACATTTTAAAACAGTAATGATTATATATTTCTAGTAATATGTGTATCTTATTTGAGACTATTTCAATACATTTAAAATATTATTAAAGAAACTAACTCAGAATTGTATCCTTTTGCTACTTAAGCTAATTTTGGTACATATCTATAATTGTAGTTCCGTTTCACGCTTAGGTAGCAACGTTTTTTAACTATGTATCAGATTGGCAACTTTTTCCTTTTGGCGATTTTTTCGTTTCGGTTTTTATTTTTGTATTGGAGATTTTTTCCTTTGGATTTTTTTATCGTTTTGGATTTTTTTTACTTTGGCGGCTTATACATATATTTATCGCTTACAACATCTTAATTTTTTTCATGTTTTCGGTTTTTTATTATAACGATTTTTTTCCGTTTATACCCCATACCAGCATAGGTGTTTGGGGGGTATTATTCGTTTGTGCCAATGTTTTTAACGCACAGAAAAAATCATCCAACACCCATCTTAAAATCACTTTAACGTTCATATATCACATACACATGTTAGTATCAATTTTATATTCGACACAAATAAGTTTCATATAAATAAAAAACCACAGTGACAGATTTTATGAAGATCGTTCCATAATTTATTATAGCTCCCATATAAGCCCAATTTCAGGAATCATTCTAAAGTTCATAAGTTCATAAAAATGTTAGTATTAACGTAATATTCTACGAGTATATTCGTATATTTTATTTTGAACTTAATAAAAGTATCGGTCTACAATTTTTCACATGTCTAATATAAGACCCCTCCACGAATTTTGATGGACACACACTACGGTGTAGATTCGGGCTTGACCGACTGTGTCTTACTTGTTTTATTTTGCCGTTTTTTTTTTCTTTTTACAGATTTTGCTTTTTTATTTTGGTGATTTATATAACTTGTACGGAAATTTAAATAAAATTAAAAATATAGCACATCTATGAGAAAATAACTTTCTAATGGTATATTTTTAGGCTTTGATATCCAAATTCGTTTAAAAGCCATCAAAATGTCGCACTCATCAAATGATCGATTTTCAATTAAAATATTGTGTTTTCTTAAAAAAATGGATTTTCAATAAGGTACCGTTTTCACTAAAAAATTATATGAATTTGTGATACTAAAATAAATTTTTTTGCATATAAATCAGTTACTTTTTTCTAATTTACAACTTTCAACTTATTTTGATTTTTTCATATAATCAATGCTTTCAGTGTAACTTGCAAGTCCTTTTGGATACAAGTAATAATAATAATAATAATAATAATAATAATAATAAAATATATTAGCTGTCATGACACTACTGCTACTCTGTCACTAACAACTACAATTGTAAATTTCCAAAACTATTATTGCTGATAATAATCATAATGATGAGAATGTTGCTCATGACGAATACAATGATGATGATATTTCTGTTGCAGTTTTTGATGCCGACGATTTAAATGTTGAGGCAAAATAGTTGTTTTGTTAGCTTTGTACTCGAAGGATATCCGTAGATGAATTTGAATTTAAGGAATTTTCTTGCAACCAGGAAACATACAAGACTAATAACATGTCATACCAAAAACCAATACACATACTAAACATAATCACCATGAAATAGAGAGTAAGAAATAAACTTTTTACTTGCATAAATTTATATAGTACTTATTATTTGACATATTGCCATTCACAGTTTCTTCTTAGGGGAACTCTCTATCCACTTTAGTTTTGATTTTAACTCTTAAAACTTAACTGAAATATTTACTCGTATATTTCTGTGAGTTTATGGACAAGAAAATTCTTAACAAAAAACAACCCAAAATAAAAAGTTTATTTCAGCTCAATACAAATAGAGAGAGAGAGAGCATAGACCAAACGGAAAATAAACTAAAACTTAAACATTTTGGCATTAGCATTGGCACTGACTTTAGTATTGTTATTATCCTCATCATTATGTTAATATTCATTATTATTACATTATAACCAGATAATGATGTATGAGTTTGTTTAACTTGCAGTCTTGTTGGTCTACATTAAAATATTTCTATTGTATTTCTTCTAGGTTAACGCTATATTCTAACTGTGTATAATAAATCAGTCAGAACGTTTGTAAAACTTTAACATATTGTTATAAGGTCTTGGAAAATACTCCAACATACTGTAGAATGTTTTACAATAAAAAGGTGATCTTTTAATTCATATGTATCAATAAGTTATAAGACTTTTATGGTATCGTTTATTTTATTTTATTTTATTTTACTTATTTAATTTCCTCTCTCTCTAGTTTCAGTGATGGGCATCTGTAAGTCATCATAACCTCTTAAAACAAACTTTCTATGTTTTCTTTGTATCAACAACAACATCTTAAGTTTCTTATTGATGTTCATATTTTAGTTTGTTGCTTAAAATGAAGCCAAAATAACAAGTAGCAAAAAAAAGACAAATATTTTTCATGTTGTTGTTGTTGTTAAAGTGCATAATGACAGGAAGGTTGACTCAAATTAGCAAGATTTTCTATAATTGTTAAAATGTTAAGAGAGTTTGTCTTTATGTTTCTCTTCTTGGCCAAGTTTTCTAGGTTCATATGTACAATAGACTGCACCAAAAATTTACCGACTTTTGAATTTTGACCGTAACTCTCCCTTGAATACTATTAATAGATTGTAAAAAGATATTATGTGAAATATTAGTTAAATCGGATATCGTTAACCCGTGCCGCAACGGACCAGAAGTTTATATGGTGCGTTTATATCGGGAAAATATGGCATAAATAGATTTTCAAATATAGTTCAATAACTCTTAGGTATTATTTTTGTTGTTATGTAGTATTGTTTTTGTGGCCAATAAGGCTTTATATTATATATATTGTAAATAAATAAATGAAATGATATAAATGCTTTGCTTTGTAACAAGATTTTAAAAATCTTAATATAAATATAATTATCTATCAAAACAAGGCATAAAAAGTATAAGTGGTTAAAAAGTGCTAAAGCTATTACGAATTCCCAAGACCAGTAATGTGTTTTAGACCACTTGCGTAATAAGTGTGTAAATATAATTTAAAGTTTTAGAGAAATGTTTAAATATCAACCATAATTAATAAAAAATACAATTTCGTTTCTTTTGGATAATTCAAACCACTTTCCATGGCACTTGGTCAAAACTCCAATTTCAAACTTTTAAACATTTTGTTAAACAAATTTCAATAAAATCGAAATAAGACATTGCAGATTTATAGGCAACACCACAGGGAATAAATTTACATAGTTAAACCGTACCTGTGATTTGAATTCTGTGGATTTCGACAAAAAGGCATTTCTTGCAGTTTTTTAGTTATAATTAATTTTTTATTTTTTTAATTGATATTCAGACTAAACGAGATTATTATACAGTAAGGTAAACCATATAACTGAAAATACATTCTTTAAGTTTAAAAAAAAAATTAACAAAAATCGCCTATAAAATGAAAAGGTAGAAAATCAAAACTTTAAATATTCTAAATTTTTAAGGAAACATCAAGAAAATTTTTTTTACTTTGATTTAGATATAATGATATCTGTGAGGAATTTTGATGCTATAGCATGATTTTACTTGTCAGAATAAGGTAGTTATAATTTTATTTGTTCATGATATTAATTAAAAATTCTGACCCCAAGCTCAGCTGAGGGTTAAATTTGCCGTTTTTACTATTGATATCAACAAAGACTTTCAGTTATATTTACGTCAAATTTTATTAAAATTCTGATAAAAAAAATAACTTTTCTTTAAAAATTTGGAATATTTCAAATTTTGACTTTTAACTTTTTATTTTATAGATGATTTATGTCCAATTTTATTAAAAACTTAAGAATATATTTTCTAGCATATGGTCATTTCATTTTCTGTAGTATTGCCTAAAAATCTGAAAAGTTTTATTTGAGCTTTTTTAAATTTGTTTAACAAAATATTTAAAAGTTTGAAATGGGAATTTTGAAACTGCTTTGAATAAATACAATTTTTTAACCAAGCATGGGAAGCGGTCTAAATTATCCTGCTAAAACGAAATTGTATTTTTCAGTAATTATGGTTAAAATTTAATCAAAAATAGTATTTTATTTAAATATTTCTCAAAAAATTAAAAAAATTTTTATACACTCCTTACATTCGTAATAACTTTAAATGTTTTCCGACGTTTTTTTTTTTTATATGTATCTTGTTTTTTAGATAATAATATGTAGATTACGAATTTTTAACAACTTGTTAGAAAGCAAAGTATTTAATAACTAGATTTTTCTGAATACTGTAAAAAAGCTATATATATATGAACATAAATTTCAGATCCTATGCCGCACGGGCTAATGATATCCACTTTCACTAATATTTCCCAAAATATTTTTATGTATTCCGAAGAACGATTCTAGGGGAGTTGCGGTCAAAATTCAAAAGCTGGTAAATTTTGGTGAAGTCTAATATAAAAGTTTTAGCAAGTATTTGTTTTGTATGTATTTATGCATATATTTATGAAAGTCGTGTTATTATTTGTTGGTCGTAAATATTTTGTCATTTCCTAAAGTTCTTTGAAAATTTGTCAGCAAACTTTTGGCCTTATTATTATACAATTTTACTCATAAAAAAAGTGATATATGTTTTTTGTTTTATTTTTGTAATTTTATATGCATTGGGGTTACTTTCGAAAATATGTATGAAAAATAAAAAAAAAAAATATATATTTTAAGTATTCTAATTCAAAATTTAGGATTTGAGTATATATATATATATATATAATATTGCAAATTTCTATTTAAATTTCTTATATCGTTTCAATTTGCTTTAGAGTTCTTGTTCAGTAACGTTATTTTAACAATTTGCAGTTAGTGGAATTGGAACAGTAAGAGTGCCGTACGAGCATTTGTTTATAACAATGAATATGGATATGGAAACAGTATCTAAAAATGGAAAATCTCTTGTTTAAATGGTAATTGAATCAAAACAAAATTTCCCAACAAAGACTCTGCTTTCCTGGTAAACTAGCAGGTATAACTGGAAAAAAAAATAAAATTCTTATTTTTTGCCCGAAGGAAAGTTATTTCTGTACTAGTTGTCCACAAATTTATATAGTTATTTTTACTCTCTGGGGATGGTCAAAAATATGCACATAAACAAAAATAAAAAAACAAACAATATTTGTCGTCATTGAGATTTGAACTTGGGCATAAATTAACCATTAGTACATTATCTCGCACTTAATTTTCTAAGTGACAAAATATTTCTTTCTTTTTCATTTTCATTTTTATTTTTGTTTTCCTTTAGTTACCTATTTTTGAGTACCCTTAAAGTTTAAAAGTAACTACATGACTTTATGGACAATGGACAATAAAACTAACTAGTTATTCAAGTAGAAAAAAAATAAGTTGTTTATTTTTTTTTCAATTTTACCTGCTAACTTACCCAAAAAGCAAAAATTTTGATGGGAAGTGACAAAAACTTTTTTAGTTCAAAATATGTTTTTAGACATTTTGAAAAAAAAAAAAACTAATAGCATCAGAATGGGGTTGAAACAATAATCTTCTGGTTGTTAATCCAGAGCTTTAGGCAACTGATCCACGTGATTGCAATATTTATGTTCTATTATACTATTGACGCCTCGTTACCAGGAAACTACTTTAATAAGTAGTGCCATTACCAAGAACCAAAAAGTTTTTTCTGGGTTCCAATTACGTGCAAAGTTTTGAAACCAAATTGACTATTTTTCTTAGTAAAATAAAGTAAAACCAAAATCATTAAATGCTAACATCTAAGGCTGGAGTTACCAAATGTGGTAGTAACATTTTTAGTATTCCGCGATGAGATCTAAAGTAGTGTATTTTTTGCAGGAAAAGGAGCGGGAATAAGAGATCGAAGCCGATTGGATATCCAATTATGATATTAAAATATTTTGTGAGTTTTTTTCCATGGAATAAAAGTCTGATGGGAAAATTTTACTTTGTTATTACTATGAAAGCAATTCATACATAGTCATTGTGTATAGAGCAAGGAATTTCGGTGTCACACGAACTGAAGACATGAGAATTCGAAAGGCGATTTGAACCACAAAATATTCGAATTGTTAAGAGCGATGATAAATCTAAGTGTGAACATCGACACCAAAGCCAAATTACAATGACGCTCAAGTAAAGCTCTAAACTTAAAGATATCAGTAGTGTGTCAAAATAATAATACTAAATAAAAATTCAAGAATATGTTTTAGATAGCTACAGAGTGAGTTGGTGAAAATATACTTTTTGAATGGCCTAGATTAGGTTTTAGGCCTAATTGCGTAGACTATTTGGTAATTTCTAGAATTTTCAATACATCATAAAATACGATTTTCACGAGCTCTAAAGATTCTTAAAAATCTAATTTTAAACGGATTTTAAACCAGAAAACTGAATTGGAAAGACGAGTATTTTGAAACATGTATATATGTTATCACATTAGTCAAAGTTTTTCGGAACTATTACTGAAAATGTCTGAAAATTATATGTTTGTAGATCTTTTTTACAATTGGAAACAATTTTTTGGGTTATTTTGTAGGAAACATTTCTTAATTTAGTTGGGGAAATCGAGATCACATTGTATTTCAGTTTTGGAGTTTAGTAGTAAAATTCAGTAATTTGTGTTTTTATGAACCAACATTTATCGATTTTCCTAACTCCTGAAATGATTTTTTTGTAAATAATTTTATTGTTTTCTTGGAAGTCCACACTTATGCACCGATCGTTACGAAAATTGGTTTTAAAATTAATATAATGATTTTACAGTTTTCTGGTCTGTAAAGTATTAGAGATTTCTAGTTTGTAACGTCTGTTTATTTAAGTTTGGTTAAGGGCTCCTGATTGTGTCTTGTCTTAGTTATGTAAAGAGTTCTACTGGCTACAATGATGAAGATAGCTTTTCGTTAACTTGCTTATGTATTAGCGAGAGACTTGTGTTGTATAGCTGTTATTATAAACGATTTTTTAATAAATTGCATCGATTTGTATGGAGACAAAAAATGTTGCAAATGTTCCCCCTTTAAGATTAAATATTGATATGTTATAAGCTAATCCCAAAAATATTTCGGTTAAATTATTTTGTTCTCATGAGCCGAACCATTTTTAAAAGACCCTCCAAAAAAAATATGGTTTTCGATAAAAAAAACAATATATTCAATAAAATATTCTATATATTCAATATCATACAATATCAAAAAACTATACATTCGTGTAAAATAACGACGAAACTTCAAAGACTTTCTTTTATTATTATTATTACTCTGGTTTTAAAATAATTTATTATATTGTTAATAAATTCACTGGCATTTCAGTACAAAAAATACTAGCATACATTTTATTTGTAGAAAGTTTTGTTGCTTTATTTTCCTTTTCTGCTTTTTAAGGGTTAATTATGTGTAATTATTAATAGTATCCAATGGCATCGTAAAATCCAATATATGTTGGAGAATATCTAAAATATATCCAACTTCATATTTATATAATGAAAATGTGGTAAAAACTGTTAAAAAAATCTTGATATTTCGCTAATGAAAAAATTTGTAAGAATTATCTAAAGGCATATTCCAAATGTTAGTATGTCTATATATATATCTATAATATATAATATGTTGAAGTTAATTTTCTTGTAACGAAGATAATACTATTAAGAGTAATCCATATTTTTAAAAGTATTTTAAAAATACGTAATACTTTGGAAATCATAGAAGAGCATACTTAATTTCTATAGGGATATATTTACAACTTTTTTTCGTAAAGAACTTCATTGTTTATGATTAATAAGTGTTGTTCTGGAAGTTACTAGATTGTAGAGAGTAATTATTGACTAAGTTTCTAGTATATAAGAAGATGTAGTTGTTAAGTAGTGATTTATTCAGAGTCAGCAATTGAAGTAGTGAATTTAGCTTTGAGTCGTTAAGATGTCATAGTGTAGTAAAGTTCGAAAGTTATTGCAATTCAGTTGTTTAATATAACATGTGTAAAGAGCTGTATTTGGTTTTTAAAGCAAATTATAATGACGTCTTATATTTTGCAAATAAAAGAACCCCCGGTTTTTTTAAAGAAAATAAAATAAAGTTTTTGCAAAGTAAAAATGTAACAATATGTGTAAAATACACGGCTTTATGACATAAAAAATTTTTAGCTTTCCAAAAATTTAGGAAAGTTGTCCTGATGATCTGACTTAAACAACCAGCGAAAAGCGCATCGAAACTTGGTTATACCCACGACAATGAATTTCAGTTTTATTCTACCATAATTTTTAAGTCCTGAAAATATATAATAGCGCGTAGACAAAATTTACTAAAAACTTTTTTGGGAAAAAATTGCATTTATTTAGTTTTTGAATTTTTAACATTTTTTCTTAATAACAAAATTTTTTAAATTTTGTAAGGAATTTGATTTTTCTTCACACATGTTTTCTAATATATATATAAAGCTATTGATCAGATTAAAATTTTTGTAGGTATATATACTTTGCAAATAAGTTAAAGTGGATCTTTTTACCATTTTATTTAACCAAAACATGCAAATCGTTCTCGATATATTCTGCATTATGTGATGCAACCTCGTTAATATTCCATATATCGATTTATCACGAAAACTACAGTGAATTAAAAAAAAAGTGATTTATAGGCTCAGAACTTTATGGTCATGTGTGTCCAATTCTATTGCGAAATTTCGTGTTGTGTAAGTTTTACATCAATAACTATGTTTATTACTATAAAATATATAAGGATGTATTTTGCAGCTAAAAATTATCTTCTCGTCCATAAAATGTTTAGTCTCTAAAATATTTTGTGAGCGTCAAAATATTAAACAATTTCAATAAAAACTGTTGTATATTCTACTTATATTAATATTAGTTAAAGACATAAAATTTTATATGCTCGCCAATTTTCTATTAAGAGAAATAAAAGCGCAGCTTTGGTTTAATTTTAAATCAAAAAGATTTTATTTGTGAGTTTTAAGTCATAAATCCCATTGGTAAGGTACAAAGTAGGGCCTGCCAAAACCATCAACAGTTTTCCTGTTTTTAAAATAAATTATAAATAAAAGATATTTAAAATCGGTTTCAAAAAAAATTTCAAATATTTTTAAAATTCCTTTTATATATTTTTGAAAATTCATCAAAAATTTATATATTAAACCCCACAAGGCTACTGGTGGTATGATCAATATTTTTCTCAATGTTAATCATATGTTCCCATTTGATGCAAAAATCGATGGTACTAGTGGAATGCTGAAAAACATTACTGTGTCTGCTCTACTGTCAGTATTTGTATATATAGCATCTAGTCTTGACATTTTCTACTAAAACTTTCCTTCCAGCCGTTAGTTTACTGTTCAGAGAAAGCATAACTATCCAATTCATTAAAATTTTCTTACTTATAGCCACATAAAATAAAACGAACTAAAACCATCCACTTAAAATAAAAAAGTATAATTTTTACACATAAATTTACAACAAGTTGTATTTAACTTACTATGTATAAACTTACTTAAAAAACAAAAAAATTATAAAAGTTCAACTCTATGAATGTTTTATATCTTACAAGTGGTAAATTAATACCTATACACTAACATATACAAACACGTATAGAAATAAATACAGCAACACAAATGTAAATTAAAGTTTATGTGAGTACTAGTAGTAGTAGTAGCAAAAAATTGACTTTAAAAGCAAAACATATGAGTACAAAAATAAAATTATTGAATTATTCAAGAGATATAAAACAAAAATGAAACTACTTAGAATATGAATATACTCAAATTTACTAACTCAAATACATATATAAGCACAAATATGATATACTTTGAACGTGATAGTTTTATTTAAAAAAAAAAATTGATTGCGGTATAGTTAGGTTAGATAGTTTTGGCATACAGTGAATGGAAAAACTTACTTTTCTTTTCACCATAAGAGTTGCATAAAATTCCCACTTATCATTCATAACTTTTTCCAGTTAAAACTACTTTAAAAACCAAAGGGAGAAAATAATCATTATTCTAGTAATAAAAAAATTAACGACTTGATAAAAACATTAAATACAGAAATATAATTCTCAAAACAGGTCTTAACGAAATCCGAAATTATTTTTATTCTTTTGAGTTTTAATAACAAAATCAATTTTAATGATTATTTTTGTTTTTTTTTTTGCAAAATTTTTAAAGTTTATTTTGATTTTTATTTTTTCGCTCAACTTTTAATGATTATTTCGTGATTTTTTTTGTAATAAATTCGATTTAACACCAAAATTCAGATATTTTAAAACCCTTAGATTTTTACTAAAAATCAAAAATTTTTCCATAAAATCAAAATTTAAAAATAAAATAAAATTTTTTTGCAAAAATCAAAAAATTTCCCAAAAAACAACATTTTCATCAAACATAAAATGTTTTACAAAAAATCAAATTTTTTTTTTCAAAAAATCCAAATTTTTTCTAAAAATCTAAACTTTTTCTAAAAAATAAAGTTTTTACTAAAAATATAAATTTTTACAAAAAAACAAAACTTTTACAAATAATCACAATTTTTACAAGAAATAAAATTTTATTCTAAACAATAACTTTTTTCTTTTCTTTATTTTCGTCAAATTTTTACAAAAAATCCATTTTTTTTATTCTTAGTAAAAATTTTGATTTTCGCTTAAAAATTTTGATTTCTAGTAAAAATTTTAAAACGAATGTTTAATTTGTGTCAGTACAAATCTTTATTTTCGTTAAGGTACATATTTTAAAATACCCCTACAGTCTTAAAATAACTATATGAATTTATGAACAACTCGAAATAAAATAATTATTTATTCATTTTTTTTTTAATTAATTAAATTTTCTACAAAATATTATTTTTCTGATTTTTAGAAAAAATTTTGATTTTCAATAAAAAAAATTTAATTTTTAGTAAAAAATTTTTTAAAAACGAATGGTTAATTTGTGCCCAAGTTCAAATCTCACTTTTTTCTATTTTCGTTTAGGTACATATTTTGGAGTACTCGCTCGAACAAAAATAACTAGTTATTCAGGCAAAAAATAAGTAGTTTGTTCTTGTTTCCAATTTTACCTGCCAGCTTAACAGTAAAGCAAAATTGAGCGAAAAAGAAAAATCAAAAAATAATCATTATTTGTTGAGTTAAATTTTAAAACTCATAATCACTGCGGTCCTTGTTAAAAACTGCAAAAATTGTTCCTCAAACGACTAATATCAAAGTACAAAATATCCAAAATATTAAATTGTTTAAGAGACAAAATTTTCATTGAAATGAAATTTATTTTTAATGATAAGTTATTCGATTTAGTCCCTGAATGTTTTTTTGTAACTATAAAATCTAATGTGGTCTAAATGTCATTTTAACATTTGAACTATATAAATTTTTAATTCTACTATTGTTATCACTTTTTACTAAAACGACTTTTGATCTTTCACTCAAATATTTTGCCACTTACAATTTTTTTATATAAAACAAAATTAAAATTACATCATCTCTGTTTTACTATAGATTAAAGGTGCTCCGCAAATTACCCTTGGAAACTTTTAACTTCAATATAACCTTTTCAAGCAATATAAATAACAATAAAACACCAGAATCATATTATTATTTTTCTCATAAACACTCTGAACAAGTAACGAATGTGTAATATTTATTTTTGAGAAATGAGTTTGGAAATTGTTTCGAATAGCAACATAGAGTAGAGCTGTAAATAAGTGTCAAAGCTAATGTTAATGGTGTAGAGAGTGGTAATAAGAAGACGTCTACTTAAGGATGTATACAATAGGTATTAGTACTTGTATTATACATCTACGCTGTCAATGTCAGTTTACCATTCCATACATGCATACATATATATATGCATATATATATATATATATATATATATATATATATATATATGCATACATACATGCATATTACAAAATATAAATATATTTAGTTATTCCTTTCCTTCTTTCAGTCAGTCATTCATACTGACACAATGACAAAGAAAATGAAGTTGTTACTATTCGTTTGCTTTTTATGTTGTTGCTATTACTGCTGTCATGTATTTCTCCTAAAAGAAATAATACTAATACACGTACATACAGAGAAATATGAATAAATATATAAACATATGTGTTTATACACATATTATATATATATATATATATATATATATATATATATATATATATATATATATATATATATATTTAACCCACTGTTTTCGACTTAGAAACTTTACCTATATCCTAATTAAATTAGCATAAGATAGTGTTTCATACATATATATTTAGTTTGGAATGTTGGCTGAATAAATTAAGAAAAAAAATTTGGAATTCCGCTGCATTTTATCCCCGGAAGAGCGGGTCAAAAAAAGAAAAGTCTCTAAAATAGACCCCTTTTAAGATAAAAAGCCCTTTGTCAAAAAATACAAAAATGTTCATAGTATGACAAATAAATAATAATAATAATAATAAATGGAATAAGAACACCAAGCTCCCAAAAATTGGTGTTTGGAAAACGTATCAATAATATATTAGGAGTAGTGTATTTTAACTATATTTACGCAAGGTGGCGCACCGAAAATATGGAAGTTGTTAAAGTATAATATTAAAATTATGCAAAAAAAAAGGAAAATATTTAAGAGCAATATTGTTGATAAACAAATAAAAATTTTTGGAATTAATGTTACATGTGCTATAGAAATTTGCGTACCGTAGTCTTACAAAATTGTATTTTTCCATATATCATATAACTTCGATTTTAAAATTGCTGTCAATGTATTTCCAATATAGTATTGATGCCACCTGAAAATACAGTTCATTTTTTAGAGGAAGAATAACCTACAGAATATGATATTGGAAGGCTTACCTGAAATATGCTAAATATAAATGACTGAAATCGAATGCTTTTCATAATTTGTTAAAAAAGGTCTAATAAAATTCCCACAAACTTCATAAAACTTGTAATTTCTATGACAAACACCTAATTACTGTACATTTTTGATTAAAAATATTTGTTTAAAATATAAATATTCTAATAACTAATGTAAAAAGATATCCAATTTCATAGATTTTGAAAAGAATTTCTATAAAATCCCGTGCTTTCAACTCAAACTTTTGAACGTTTTGAACTTTATTTTTCAATGGAATTGAGAGGACAACAAGTGATAAGAAATATAAAAATTATGCAAAATATTATACAATCAATAATTTGAATAAATAAGCAAGAAGAAGAGTAATAATTAGAGTGAATTGAAGACTCATCTGATAGGGAGTGTACCCACAGCCAACTATATCTTATTCTTTGAAAGCAATCTCAATTTTAAGTTGACAGTCATATTTCAATTGGAATAACTACATCAGACTATATAATACTATTTTATTTGGTATTTGGTGATTTTTCCAGAGCCTACAGGATGAAATCTTCTTTCCAGGATACAATTTTTTCTACAGGATAAAATTTTCTCTTATATTCGAAACAAAACATAGTGGTGGCCATTATGGAATAATTTCTTTAATTCCGCTGTGTACGCAGACAAAACTTGCTGCGTAATTGTAAGAGCTAAAATTGAGTAGTTTATCAGCCAGCTTGATAATGCATAAGGAATTATTCAAATGCAGCGTTAGCTAATATTCCAAATATTCGATGAGTAACATATGTATTTCAGAAAGAATTAATATTTGTTATTCATTATCAGAAATTAATTTGGCTTATTTTGTCAAATTCTTTTGAGCTTTTTCTGAATTTTATATCCCACTAAATTATTAAGTTTCCACCTTCAATTTTACTATTTTACACTAGATATATTTAATATACAAATTATAAAATAATCATAGGTGATAAATAAAATCAATTTTTCCCATCAAATTTGGTAGAACGTTTGATTCTTACATGAGCGCAACATCATATCTCTAATTGACCATTGATGTGTTTCACGGTGGTTCAGAAATTAATTTTATTGGCCAAAAGTCTAATTTCTTGTTAACATCGATTTCTCAAAAATTTTAAAGCCGTTCAATATTGAACTACTCGCAAACTATTATCGACAATTGGCTGCATATTTTATGTTGGCAGGATAATAGTCTTTAAGAAATGATATGATGTGTCGTTGTACCATTTATACCTGCTGTGTTATTAAATGTTTTCTCGGGTACTATATTTTGGTAAATTTTGAATTTTAGTAGAGTGGAAATTTTGAGGTTCCAAATGGGTTAAACAAATTTTACTACTAGGAGAAAGGCAAAAGTGTCCACTTTTAGCCCATATATAATTTTTTACCTGCTTGGACCCGTCTGTACAACACTTTCTCCATTTCAATGAAGTTACTCCCAAAATTTTTTCTATGTTTATCGTAACTGTTAATATGACTCAAATATGAATACACTAAGCCCTAAAAGTTGTCATAGGTATTTTAAGTATTCTATATAATTATAATTTTATCTATTTTTTTAGCGTATTTTATCTATTTTTATTAATGTACTTATTTATGCTACCTGGGAACATAGTATAACGAATGTAAGAAAAAGATAAAAATAAATAATATAAACTCAGTTGCTATAATATACCTATGCAATAACAATTAAATTTTACACTCTTTATAAAAATCAGCTATAAAGATTTATACGAAGAGTATTTAAAAAAAAATGTTCTAAGTTACGTTCAAAGAAAAGGAAACTTATATTCATGCAGCACCGAAATACAATTGGACTTGTAAAATAAAATAATTGAATTCGTCAAAAGTTTTACAAAAAATTGGGATGGAGCAAACAAAGACTTTATACCAGCTTTGAAAACTAATTAAAGGGTAAACTTACTATTCCGGTATCTTTAGAAAATACAAAGAAAAAAAAAACTTCTGAGACCACCAAAATAACACGATAGCGATAGGTCTAAAATGTGAAAGCTTAAGGATATCAATGAATAAATCGAATATGAAAATATTGTAGAAACTTGCAATATCAATGTCGATTATAGAAACAACTAACTAAAGTCTATATCATTCAAAAAGTTTTTAAAAAAAGTTTTTATTCCAACACCAAGTGATAAAAAAAGCAGTTCTAAAATGAAGATATATTAGCATTAGTCTTGGATTTTAAGTTAACAAAATAGCAATATACTCAGCTCGGATTGCGTGAGATTAGAAAATGCTCAAATCTCTATCCATCATCACATAACTACTGCCATGGAGGAATGTTCGCCTATTACACTATTACAATCACACCGATTTTGGCAGAGGTACAACTTCAAGATCTGCTTAATCATACAGCTCAACGCTTTCTACTATTATTTATAGAAATTATTTGAAGAAATATGGAAACTGCAAGTTAACTCTCTTTTTCAAATGAGAATGCGATGGTTCTTCTGGACAAAAATGTTACGAACAGTATGTATGTGAAAACACTTTAGACACAGATATGTTCATGTTGTCATTTGCACCATTTCGATTGGATGCAAACAAAGGATATTTAGAAAATCAAACACCACATTCTGCAAAATATTGCAGAGCAATTAAATTTGACTTTAAAAAGGAAACTCATGATGTCATTAAAAAGAAGTCAGTCTGCTCATCCCTAGAATTCAAATTCAATGGAAAATAGAACATTTGGACTTATAGGAAGAAGCAAAAGGGCTGCTAGAGGACAGAAATAATATAGAAGTGGTTACAAAAAAACAAAACTTTTGTCCTCAATGTTATTTAAATAAAAAAAAAGAACAAAATAAACATTAAAAACACCGTCATTTTTTTATCAAAAAACAACCGATTCTAGTAGAACCTGTTTTAAAATTGATAAATAGGAATCTGTTCATAAAATTATCATGGGGTATTATTAAATTGTTTTTTATCTGCTTATAACTTTTTTCTGTAAGTAAAGCTAATTCAAAAACCAAAAATTTGCATTTTCATATCAAATGCTGTAAAAATAAAAAAAATTTAAATTTCAACTTTAGCCTTACATTTCTCAACAATTGCTGAACCGATTTCAATGAAATTAAAACTGGAGAAAAATAAAAAAATTAAATATCTTTATCGTTTCAAAAGTCACAGAGTTTTGGCCGATGAAAAACGGTTCTGAGCCGCTGTGATCACAGTTACTAAAATATGCACCAGTCCAAATTTAATCAATTTATCTTAATCCGATCGGATAGTGGTTGAAAGTGGGTTAAGGTAAAATAACAAAAAAAATTTATAAATAAGTATGTAGAAAAAAAGAACTTAATAAATAACTAAATAAATAAAGTATTCTGCAACATTTGAATCCATAGCATAATTTTTCATTGAATATGATCTTTTAGAAATACCAACACAAATCTTACATACAATCATATTTACCAACACATTCAAATGTTGGTTTATACGTACGTAAAATTGCATATACTTTCTCTAGTTTTATTATGTAGGACAAATGTAACAAATTAATATTTTTATATTGTATAAGTAAGATGATGTACGACCTTGTAGACAGTGATTATTAAAAGTACTCGTATATTCGCAATTTAAAATTTTATTAAAAGTTTAAAGGAAAACTTATAAAAAGAAAAACATCGGAATTGATATATTCTCTTTACAACTATAATTTAATTACTAAAGTTTTACTAATGCAAGAAGCTTTGCTTTAAAAATATAAAATTTAACACTTATGTGTTTATAAGTTAAAAAAAATTTATCTTAGATTTTAATATGTATTTAAGATTAGCAAGCAATTCAAACAATTTTAACCAATATCAAATTTGACTATTAATCATCTCTAATAACTTACCTTTGCTAGGAAAATTTCAAGAAAAAAATAACAGAAAACAAGTAAGAAAGTTATAGGTAATCAAGCCTGATCATAAGAACTGTGACCAATTGTTGACCGATTCTTATAATGTGTAATTTTTATTTGTATAAAGCATTCGTATGAATGTATAATAATATTTAATTAATCTGTGATTTATTTACTTGTACCCTATAGTGTCACATCAAAATTAGAAGGACAAAAATACGAAAATAAAAGTTTTATAATTGAAGCAATTTTTTCGTATTTACTGGTAAACATATCATATATTAAAGAAAAATTACCTACAGTTTTAGAAAATTTCTATAGCGTGAATTATGTACTCTTAAAGCTGCTACTTAAAAAAAAAAATATATTCTTATTTTAAATTTTTGTGAAAAAGTGTGTACATTACCTTTAAATTCTGTATTTCACTAAATACAGCAGATATTGATATGATTTTTTGGCATATAGTAATATGTGAAATCATATAATTTTATTATAAACTTTTAGATAAAAATTGGATACTGAAGCTTTTTTTTATTAAAAATATATCTTAATATTGTAAAAGATATATATATATATATATATATATATATATATATATCTTGGAAATTCTATTTTTAGTGGCCTAGAACTAAAATTTTTATCGAGTTCATTTTTAAAGACGTAATTTGTATATAAAAGAGAATCCACAAAATTATATTTGAAGATATCTTCTGCAACTTTTTGCAATCTTTTAAAATATTAAAATTTGTTAATTATATTAGCAATTTGTTAAGAATTAATTCAAAACTTTAACATAATTTCTAAAAATTTGTTATGCATATAGTACACTAAAATAGGTGTAGTTAGATCAAGTCACGTCTACCTTAAATTATTACTTTTTTTTTAATAAATGTTATTAAAATATGTCTGAAATTCAAACGAAAAAAATGTTTTTCTTTACAGGCGTTGCAGCGATCCTATATCACCATTTATAGTTCGAATATTTACGGTCTTGTCTACTAATAGAATAGTCTAATATCTTCAAAACTAGATTTTTGTCATTTTAAAACTGTCAAATGTGACGGTGTGAGCGTCTAGTGCCCGTTTTTATTAAATATTTATAAACTGAAAATTCGTTTTATGATTTGGGAAGATATTGAATACGTTTCTCTCAAATTATATTTTCGGCAAAGATCATATTAAATTGTACCAAATGAACCGTTGTAGTACCACGTTAACAACAGATATAAAAATGTACCAAAAAAGTGCAATTGTACTATGTTTGCCACCAGTGGCTTTGACTTAGTAAAGCTTAGGTATAGATTTAGCATAGTTGATATAATCATTTTGATTTTGAAGAAATAAAATTATCGTGCCATTACGCGGCCGTAATGCATAGCTCTTAGGAACTACTCTATTTTTTGGGCTTGGCATTTATTCTTGTGACTTTTTATTTTCGTAAACCAAGTTTCATCTCATTCTTTAAGTTCTTGTTAAACTTTTTTGTTACCCTGAAATATAATACTTATGTCAAAATTTACTCAATCAACTTTTTTTAATATTACGAAAATTTAGTGTTATATTTTATTCGAACGCCTTAGTATAATTTTTCGTTAATTTTATACAGAAAATTATTTACTAAGATCATTGGATTAGTTATGAAACTAAAAACAGACGTGTAAATATATTCAGAAAAGTACAATAATATGGTTATATTTACACTTCCGTTTGTATCTACAAGTTTCATACACAAGTTACAATTTTGATATAGGCGTTATATGACCAAAAACAATAGGCGTTATATGACCAAAAACTGACTTTTCTTGAAATTGGTTGATACGGACCGTAACTAAATTTATACCCCACACCATCATAGGTGGTTGGGGTATTAGGCATTTATGCTGATGTTTGTAATGCACAGAAAAAATCATCCAGCACCTTAAAGTATACCAATCGACTTTCACTTCCATCCTTGTGCAAAAAGTACAGGTCGCAATTTTTAAGAAAATTCAATGAAATTTTGCACATAGATTTTCATGGCACAAGGACGAACTTTATTGAAATTGATTATGATCGGTCTATTATTTCACCTAGCTCCCACACAAATGTCCTCCCGGAATAGGGGTTTAACAACCATAAATGCCTTAAATATAGCAATATTTTAATGAAATTCGGTATAAGGAAGTCTTATACCAAATTTCATTTTTTGTGCCAAATTTCATGAAAATCGAGTTTACATTCGACAGAAATAAGTTTTATATAAGTAGATATCACAGTGACAAATTTTGTGATGATCGCCCCATAATTTACCATAGCTCCCATATAAGCCCATTTTCGGGAGTCACCCTAAAGTGCATAAATTCATAAAAATGTTAGTATTAACGTAATATTCTGTATATTTTATTTTACACTTAGTAAAAGTATCGGTCCACAATTGTTCACATATGTAATATGAGACCCCTCCACGAATTTTAATAAACATTCAGAATGGTGTGGGGTATCATATGATCGGGCTTGGCCAACTATATCTTTCTTACCTGTTTTGTACTGAACATAGCAGAAATATATCTTTTATAGCATTTAGTTATCCCACAAATTTTCATAGAATTAATAACTGGAAATTTTTTTGGGGACATATTGTCAATTATGAGTACAAAGTCCTATTCCGAAAGCTACTTAAAACGTGAATAAATTCCGCACAAATATCAATATATACACAGAAAAAATTATTTCCTAATATTTTTTAATTAACGCGGTCAATTGATTTTATACTAAGATTTAATTAAAATATTAATTTATTCAATGATTTTACTAATTACTACACAAAATTTTGACATATGTTAATATAAAATATAAATAACATTGAAAAATATATGTTTTTTTTAATCAACTAAGAATTTATACATTTTGCAAAACTTGTTAGTTAATACTCTTTTTCTGGGACTTAGCGGGAGTTATGTGCTGTAAGGGTTCGTATAGATATAGATAAATGATGCATGTCATTTAATATATTATTTTGATTAAAATTTTTCTGTGATTTTTATGCTTCTTTATTGATTATAAAACAGGCTCATCTGCAAGAACTTCCCAGGCAGAACCAATAATAGGACATTGTTTATCAGGTATACAGAAACATTTATTGAGAAAAGCGGCTACTTCATTGGATCCCGGAGATCACAGTACATCTAACCAATATGTAATTGTGACATCATAGATACTCATATTAGAAACTTCTAAATCATCCCAATAAAAATCTCCATCCGATGTCGAAGCTATATTTGTGGAAACTGTGCTTTATGACTATGGAGTTAGTTGCCATGGAAATACCTTTAAGTAGGTAATATCGTCACATGCAAAAATTCCACTTTATGACCTGGTAAAGTTGGCATCATATTGACCAAGTTTGTTTTACCATATGCTGAAGGTGAGGCGGCTGCAACATTCCTGGAGTTTTTTCTCCAGGAATTGTTCACTTGGAGAAAATTGTTCAATATACCCTTCACTTGGAGAATGCCCCTTTAATTTGGTCATATTAAGGCCATAGTCAAGGCCTATTGGAATGAATAGCTTTAGATTCCAAATTTATGTAGCACCATCCCGTGAATAAAACAATTATTTACTATATTAAAGAAGTGAGAATGTTATAATAGGTTTGGTCGAATCTATATACCCACCATCTGCAACTTTTTAAAATTTCACCTGATATGAGAGGTGGGCGGTAAAATGGGCGGACCATTTTTTATTTCCGAGTTTGCATTGGTTCTTGAACTATATGTACACCTTATATAAGTTAAATAATAGAGCCAAATTTCGTTCCCTTAGATGCCCACGTGAGCCCGACCTTAATTTCAACAGAGTGTTTTATGATTTATCTATTTATTTTTGCTTTAAGTAAACGATTAAAAAATTTTACTTAATTGTTTAATTTTGAAGCAGAGAATGGAAAATTATGTTTACGGCCTTTCGCATTTTCATAATTCTATTTTTGCTTCTGCAGTAAAACGATATAAAAAGAAAAAGTGAAATAAAGGAAAAGAGACAATAAAAAAACGATATATATATATATATATATATATATATATATATATATATATATATATATATATTTTAATGTACTTTTTGATTTATTCAAATATCTAATTGATTCATTTAATTAAATTAGTAATTAACTTTTTGATTCGTTCAACTAACAATTTGTTTGAAATGTTTAATAAAAAAAAATTATTTTTCAGTTTTTACAATTTTTAGTAATTTGCATTTTGGTGAGAAGTACAAATTTAAAAATTGCTTGAAATAAATGAATCATTTTGGTGATTGAAATAATTTTTTATTACTTTTGTGTTGACAATATTTTGACAAAATATGAGTATTTTATAAAATTAAAATTTGTAGATTTAAATTTAATTTAGATATATGTTTGAAAAGAATAATTCCATAGTTTACTATGGGTTCCATATATATCTCACAGGGATATTATTATATAGTTAATATTTGGAACAATTAAATTTTTTAGAAACAGTAAGCACAGTACCAAATATTATGAACTTCACTCCATTACTGTCCATAACTTCCATATAGGATAAAATTTAAAAGTAAATTTTAAAAAGAAGTTTCTATATAAGATTCCCTCTGAAAACCACTTGTATGCAGATACTCTATCGTATAGGGTATACTAGTTATGGTCGGTCAAATCCGACTTGATGCAATCCAATATCAATATTGTTAAAATGAATGCCAAAAATACTTTTCAACGTTCTTTCATAATTAGACAGATGCAAAAAAGAAATTCGATAGAATGTAAGACATCATTGTCAAATTTATATAGACTGAAGCAAACGATTTGAATTAATGATAATGAGAAAACTTTTTTTAATTTTCACATAATTTGTTATTATTCATTATTCCTTACTACTGCTCCCTCCAGAAACTCTTATATAACTTAGAAGGATTAAACTTAACTTTTTTTTTTGAACTAATTCTCCTATTGGAATTTTTTTAATTCCAATCGGACAGTGAAGATACGTGACTTTTTCATGATAACTTTTGCCTATTATAACATGGCGCTTTTGTCTAACATGGATGGGCTTATCAGTTATTTATTTGTAATATAAATTAAAACTGTAAATCAGCTAAAAGATAATAAAAATAAAAATTTCTATCATAAAATTTTTTTTATTTTTTTTATATAGTTGTAGTGCAAGACAAATAGAAATTGTATAAATTTACCAGGGTACCCCGAGTATTCTCTTACATAGGTGTCAGTTTTAAAGATATTTTAAGCAACGACCGAGCCAATAAATTTTTTTCCAGTGTTTACCTTATTTGCGACAATTTGAAGTTTCATGACTATAGCTTTATTACAAAAGCAATTCGAGCATTTTAAACTTGAAAAAGTACCCGAGTATAGATCGTAGGTTAAGTGATTCTCGGCAGGTTCTATGTAAGAGCGAAGGTCATAGAAAACAACTACAAGCCTAATTTGGTCTCGAATAACCCAATTCTGCTGTCAAAAAACCTAACTCTTTGTATGTGTTAGTAGAATTTTCTACAGAATTAATTTATACGCGTGAAGAGAGTAATATTTTTAACTTCCAATTATTTTCTATGTCTATGGTCAATTATTGACCGTTCCTCATAAAATCTGGCACTTTGTTTTCTACTTATATAAAAGTTGTTTATGTCGAATATAATCCTATTACTAACATTAATATGGGATTTATGCAAATGACTTTCAGAAAAGGAGTTTATATGGGAACTAGGGGCAATTAGTGACCAATCTTCTTGAAATTTCGCACACAGATTTATACTCATAAAAAAAATTGAGAGAACATTTGTATTTTGGCTAAGCGAAGTAATAGACCGCTCAGTACCTATTTAAATTGGCTTCGTCCTTATGAAAAATCTCATCAAGATATCTTTAAAATTTCGGCCTACATTTTATTCACAAAGTTTCCATGGACAGCTGTCCATACTGAACGACATCGTTAACTCGACTCAGAAAGTAATACTAAGTCGATCGGTATACTTTAAGGTGTGGGACCGAAGATTTTTTTCTGAATGTTACAAACATCAGCACAAAGGCATAATATCCCTCTCACCTATGGTGGTGTAGAGTATAATTAGGTACTATTTTTTTTAATTAGTACATTTTCATACTCATTTCAAAGTTTTGATTTTTACAGTTTCTCACCACTAGATGAGTTAAGATAATTAAGAAAGTCTTTCAGCAAAGCATATCTTTAAAAGTTGGTTTACTCCTAACCAATTTAATAAACTCATTTAGTAAAAAATAAAAAATGCCAGAGCCAAAAACCAAAATTTTAACATTCAAAAACAAATATCTTTTAAGCAATAAGAGATAACTGAGCGATGTGCGGATATTTTCTCCTTATATCATCAAAGTCTCCAGAATTTACTAAATAGCTACTAAATCTTTTTCAAACTATAGGCGGTTAAATTTGACATCCTGTAAGTCATTATGTATTATAGCCAGTTGATTATAAGTTAATTTTTCTGAAAGCTTGGTTTCTTCTCTAAAATTTTCGTATATATTACTTTTGGAACGGTTTTATTTACCCATTTGGTTGACTTTAGCTGTTAAAACCAATTAACTAAATTGAAATATTTAAACTCGTTTGCATTCTTTTGTTTTATTTAAATTATACATGTTCACGTATTAGTAAAGATTCAAGTAAGTTCATATGTCAATTTAATTTTTTCCCTAACTGTATTATTATTAACTGAATTATGTAAACATTTAATTCCAACCAATACCTCTCAGTTGCATTTTACTTGAGTTACATTTATATCATTTTCATCTGAAATTAGTAAATTATTTTTATTCACTTTTTTCTTTTACATTTGTAAATGTTAAATATTTGTCGAAATCCGTGTTGCCAAATTAACACTTCTAGTATTAGATCTAGCACTTTTTAAACTTATTAAGTTTTAAAAAAATGAATATATTACCTGGTGTTTTTTCTAAAGCTTTTTGAATTATTTTTGGCTTTTTTAGTACTCCTTGTGTATTTTTTTCCTATTAATTTGTAGTTTCGTACTATGAAAACGTTCAGTTTTTTTTTCTTTTTTTTCAATAATTAAAACTGCAACTAAAATTTGTTGTTTTTAACGGTGATAACTAAAGTGATCTTTAAAGCGTGTGTTTTGCAAAATAAACTTTGCAAAAACCAATACAATTACAAACAGTTAACGTATCTAATAAAATTTTGACAATTAAGTAAACTATAATTATTTTGTTATTAGAAAAATAATTATGATAAAAGAACTTATTAATTTTTAAATATACACAGAAAAAAATAAAAATAAAGTTCAATTACGAAATTGTTTATATTAATTAAATTTTTAATTGATTTTGCTCCAATCACCAAATTGATAATACTAATTAAGTAAGAATAATTGATTTTGGTTTAAATTTCAATCAATTTTTTTAATCAAATAATTAGAGTTTTGATTAAAATGTTTGCCTAAAATCAATTAAAAATGTTATTTATTAATTCTAAGGTTAATTAAATTCTTCCATCAATAAAAACGCATTAATTTTATTACATTTATTTATTAAAATATAAAAGTATTTAAATAATGCAATGCAAGTAAAATTAAAAATGAAACTTGGTATCTAGTTTCTTAAACATCTTGTTAGAATGAACGAAACCTTTGAACTCGTTCAAATAACCTAGGATGAGATACCAATAAAAACATTAAAGAATATGTCAAATATCTGAAAAAATTTTCAAAAACAATCAATATGAACTAACCTTTTACATACAAACAATTTTTCATAGAACATCTTTGACACAAACTTGAATCTTGGAATAAAATTACGGGAACACCTACGAAAGCATGGAAACAATTAAAAATCTCATCATATACTTAAAATTCGTTCTTACCAAATGATTTAATATTAAACGCTTCTTCGAAAACTGAGTAAATCCTTACAACATATTTGTATCTATTTCGTATTAAAGTTTTTTAAACGATGGAATGAGCCCAAATAGTTGAAAATGGATTTTAAGTTATTTTGGTTTTATGTTTTTTTATTGACAGATTTCTCTTTTTTCTGTATATTTTTTTAAATTTTCTGTATATGTTGTTAAAGGCTTTTGAACCAATTATAAAGTTAATTACATTAATTAATTATATAATTGAATTTCAATATAACATGAATTAATAATTTTATTAACAATTATTTGGAATATTTTTTTCTGTTGTTTTCAATTTTGTTGTGAACGTAGCTGAATTGATTTCGTAAATTAATATAAAACGAAATTTTAATTATTCTTCTTGAAAATAAAAATATTTATACATAACTAAATAAATTTTTACTCAATTTAAAACATGATAATGTGATATTATGGGCCGTTAACTTATCAAATTTTAACCTAAAGTTAAAGCGTATTGTGGAAAAAATGATTAGCTTGTGTGAAAAGAATGTCATTACACCCTACACCACCATAGATAGTTTGGGTATTATTATCATCGTACCCCCATCTCAAAGTAAACCCTTCCTGAGTCGATTTATGATGTTCGTCCATCCGTCCGCCTGTCTAGCTGGCTGTACGTCCATGTAAGCTTTGCATACAAAATATAGACCGCAGTTTTGAAGATATCTTAATGAAATCTGGCATAAATAACTATTTTAATAGAAAAAAGTAATTATTTGTGATGTTAAACTTATTGCAATTGATTACGATCGGCCCCCATTCAAACATCCTCTCGAAATAGAGGATTTTGTTCTTATAGATTCCTCAAATATATCAATAATTTACTGCAATTCTGTACAAATAAGTTTTATATATGTATAAATCCCAAATGTGTACCAAATTTCATAAAGTTGATAGCAGCTCCCATATAAACCCTACTACCAAAAATCACTTTAACGTACATAAATAACATAGAAATGTTAGTATCAAGTTAATATTTGACACATATAAGTTTTATATAAGTAAAAAAACGTTACCAAACTTTATGAAAATTGGCCTATAATTGTGTGTGGGACATAAAAGTCGCTCTTCGGCAATCACCAATAAAATATAAATATCAACGCATATGTATGTTTAATAGAAAACTGCACTATATTTAATACAAGTATTGGTCCACATATGAACATATACTATGGTGTAGGGTATTACATGGTGGGGCTCTATCTTTCTTAATTCTTTTGTATATGGTTATACTTTAACACTTGCCTAAAATTTTATAAGTTAACAGCCCTCTCAAGTTTTATTTTATTTTTGAAATATTTTGGGAGTATTTTGCAATTTTTTTTTTTTTTTCTCTAGACAACATTTTTCGAGAATTATATTTTTTTCTAAATATTGGTTTTTGATTAAAAGTCTATTTATTTAGTTAAAATTATTTTTTAATACTATTTGAATATCATTTACTTAGTTAAAAATTAGAATTTTAATAAAAATTTGATTTGGTTAATTTAAAGAAAACATCTTTTAATCATGAATATAATATTAACTCGATAATCTGGATTATTTTGTAATCTGGACGGCATTTATTAACTTTCCATTCCATAACTCTGTAGGCCGGATTAGATAATAAAAAGTTCTTTCTTATTAAAGTGTTAGTAAAACTTATAAATTACAATAAGAAATGATATAATTATTATACAAGAGTTGATTCTAGTTGAATTCCCTTATTTTACGTTAATGTTTCTTCCAAAAATTCTTCAGTAAAAAAAGTACAAATAAATTTGTTTTGTTTTAAATAAAAAAGAAACTTAAAATATGAAATTTTATTTAACGAAAAATTCGAACTTGATACTCTAAGTGTTTCACATATTAAATAAAATTATTGTTTATTGTCCTTTGAACCGACTACTATAACCACATCTATAACAGCGTTTACGATGCTAGATTCAATCTACTTTTACTTGCCCCAAACGCCTGGCGCTGCTAATTGAGTACCTCGAAATTGCATCCAATGCAAGGCGGGCGCCATGTTTAGGTTTCAACGAAACCAAAATGGTGCTGGTGTCTAATTGTAGTCAAACAGAGACAACAAGGCAAGTTACGATTGCAAACTTGTTTATGGAAAAAATTTCAATAATCTGTATAATTCTACAATCCGGATTTTGTTTTTAATAATAAATAAGATTTAAGAAATCAAATTTTCGTTAAAAGAAAGAAGATTTCAGTTTGTCAAATTATTTGAAATACGTATAACAGTATAATTCAGATAACACGTACTTGGATACCCTATGATAAAATTAGCATTTTGAAAAATTCACTCATAAATTTTTAACAATTTCTAAAGAATCAATTTCAGAATGCGTTTTTATTATTTTCTCTAATATTATTTTAGCTTTATGCCTGAAAATAAATAATATATCTCCTTTCTTACAAATACAAACAGTTTCTGTTTTTGATACTTTTTTCTAGCACCTTTTTTTATTTCCAACACTTTCTATCACTATTATTTGTAAATTCTTACACTTTTTCCCACTTAGATTTTGGCAACATTGGTCGAAACCAATATCAGTGGAATTTATTACCAGAAATTATTTGTATATTTTCAAACTAAAAGACATTTTAACAGAAAATCTTCTTAATTAAAAATTATTCGTCTGAGCACGAAATTAATAAATTTCAAATAAAGTATTTTTAATTTATTGCAATTCATAAGAATTTTGAAAAGCTTGTTTACAGAAACTTTTCACTGGAAATATTTTTTGTTTAAATTTGTATAAGAGAAATATCAAATTTTAAGAAAAGATTTGTTTAAAGAAGTGTTAAATATTTAATGTTAATAGGATTATTTTGAAGCTTATATAAACATTTCGTAGAATTTACTCAACGATTTTTATTTTTAATAAATAACTTAAATAAGGTCATCGACTTATTTTTGTCCAAAGCAGTTAATTTTCTTTTTATTGATATTCTACTAATAATTTCATTTTAGATCTTTTTTTGTAATTTAAAAATAACGCAATACTGTTCATTGCCTTACTACCTCATAACTGTTGTGATCTCATTAAAAATTCCAAACAAACAATAACCATTACATTTTAAGTCACAGCTAAAATACAATGACCCTTGTAAAATTCAACATCTCTCAAGCATAAAACGTAATAGTCAAATATTAAACTGGGGTAAATATCATTCAATATTAAACAAATTAAAGGACACCACCAAATACTAACAACCGCAATACTAACACTTCCTTTTACACCCATACAACTTCACTCATCATCAAAGAGATGAAAAATAAAAGACGCATAAAAATCAAATATTTTGTTTTCTTTAGGAGAGAAGAAAAAAATAGAAATCATACAAATTGATGAAAATTTTCTTTTAAAACATCTTAGAAAAACTCTTTCTCATTTTTCAACATTTTATTTGTAATGAAAAATTAAAATATGCAGGAAATAAGAGAAATCGTATAAAATAAGAACGAAGACAATGAAAAAGGAATAGAAGTAAAAGTTTTAACTTAATTAGAATAAATTCAATTAGTATTAGAACAATCAGAAGGAGAGACAAAAAAAAAAAAAACGAAAAAATAAATATTGTTAAAAAATTTATGTAACTTAAGAGTTTTGAATAGTAAATTTGAATAAAGATAAAAAAGAAATTTTTATTAATATTTTTAAACTATACTTTCTTTAAGTTTTTTGTTCAGTTATAAATAAAGTATATTGAACTAAATTTTTATTTAGAAGAAATTATAAAATCCTTAGCTTTAATTATTTAAATTGAAGGGCTATTAATCTCTTCTTATCGTGCTCTTTAAAATCGCAAAGAAAATCATTTAATTTTTGTAATTCAAAATAAATTTTTTCTTAAAATTCATTTAAGTTCTTGTTGTTATTTTTTCATTATTTCTTTAATGGTGATTTGTTTTTTTTTTCTGTTGATGCTTATGAATTGTGGTCAAAAGTTTATGAAAACCAGGACATTTTATTTCGAACGACACACAAACTGACAATGTTACAAAACTAAATCCAGCTCAGTTGAATAGTAATAAAATTAAAACCAAAAATCGACATAAAACTCTATGTGTCAGCGACAAAAATTCAAACACAATATCCAAGGAAATACTGAATTTACAGTTGATGCGAAGTTAATAACTTTCAAAAATCTTATAAAATTTGTAGTTTGTTTATTTTTTTTAGCTTTTATTAACCGTAAAAGCGCTCATTGAGTGCGCTTAATTAAATAAGGAATTAATAAAAAATATAATGGTTTCCAACTGTTCAGAATATTGTTATAATTACAACTAGGTAAAAATTACTTTTTTGACATCAAAAAAAAAAAAAAAAATGAAGTAAATATTTTCTAGGTGAATATAAAATTCAAAAATAAAATTTTCACTTTTTTAATTGTTTATAGATAATAATTATTTTGGAAATTTGTAACAACTATTATTCTTCTATTCCGACCAGATAAAGACTTTATCAGGGTTTATACATTTTTACTTTGTTTTGCTACTTTTTGTACTTTACAGTAAAGAAAATTTTATTTTAAGGTGATTCTATATTCATAAAATAAATACAATTTATAACCATAAATTACTTATATGAACTCTATAGAAAAGTATTCTTTTATAGAACGTTTTACCAAAAACATAAATAACTGAAACAAACCATCCGAACTACCAAACCTAGAGTAAGTGTAAAAATATCGACCAATTTTGGCCTAATCGGAATAAAACGGCAACATTGGTCATAGATCTGATACCTAAGAAAAATTCCTTGTTCCTAATTGCCATTGTGGCATATGCTTGTCTTCAAGACATAGGTAGAGCACTCAATTGATCGTGATATATAGGGTAGTGAAATTTTGATGCCAAATTTTTTAATTTATAAAAGTTTTTGGTTATTTGGCTGGGATTTGAGCACGCCTCAACGAAATAAGAATTTTGAAACAGGGATTGATATTTGTTGTAATTATGCGTATTTAAAGCTATATCTTGCTGATGTGCCCGAAATAGTCAATGCAGTAGATAGTAGAGATTTTCGCGAGGCACATCTACAGCTTCATATTTTTTTTTGTTATTTTATAAAATAAAATCTAAGGAGCATTAGAAATAAATTTACTAAAAAACTTTTATGGACTTTTTGAAAATTACGCAAAAATTTTTTGTATTTTTTATTGCATTTATTGCAATTTGTACAAATCTTGTGCATATATAACTGATCGGGATCCTAACTTCAAGTCAAATGTCGATGATAGTTTAAAACGGGTAAAATTTGACAAAACACATCGTGCTAAGGCACATCGCATGGAGGGCACGAAATTTATCTTTATTGCCATAATTAGGTAGTGTTTGTAATGATCAAACACTGAAAACATCCTAAATTTCAGTTGGATAACTCAACTCAGGTTTTAATATTGCGGGCAGTTGTTACCAGAACTAAACGTAAACTTTTAATTTGTAAAAATTTGCATATTTTCAACTTAAAACCGCTATAATCTTCATGCCCTCTGCATGAAATGATTAACGGGAATTGATTCTATATTCACTCGTGTTACCTTATATTTATACAAATGGATTTTAAAGTGCCATCAAGAGATCTTTTTTTTTTTTTTTCTTGATAATGATATGAAGACAAAATTTTTTTCAAATGTACCCCTCTTGAAATAAAGATTGATATGATTTAAATTAATTTCTAAAATATTTCCGTTTATTTATTTCGTTCGAGTGAGTTTTCGATCAACAGTATATATAATTTTTAACTTGTTGTAAAAAAATTATAACATGTGATAGACAAATAACTTTTAATACTCGTACATAAAGAGTAAATTTATTTAAATTAGTTTTCATTCTCGCGAAATTAAAATTTTAGTAAATTTTTTATATTCTTATTTGAACTATTATTTTATTAAAGTTTTAATATGTTAGAAATTTTCCATCTTAATTTATATTTCAGGGCATCATTGGAAAGGTCTCATTCAATTAACCCTTTAGTTGGTACAAGTAATATTTTAGAATTTCCGGCCAATAATTGGTTAAGTTAATTTTTGTGTCAAATAAATGGTTAGCTAAAAAAATAAATATCACCAAAAATATACATTTGTTATAAAAACTATAAATTCAGGTGAAATGGTGACTAAATTTAAAAAATCCCTTTAATTCGATTATTATCGCGGTTTATTATACTTATTATATTTTTATAAATTAATTTATATTTAGGTATAATAAATACATTCATGTGACTTATTTGCAAAAATTTCTAATTCATACTTTTGGGAACTAAATGCATAAAATTGACCTTCTTGCTGTTAAAAGTTTAATTATATGTAATCTTCAATAGTATATATAAAATTTTTGAATAAAGAAAATATGATAAGAAACGTTATTAAAATGCTATTATTTCGCGACTAAAAAGAGACGTAGCAATTATTTAAATGAATATGCTTCTATTGCAATTTGAAGTTAATTTGATTTTGACGAAAATTTTAATAATGATATTGAAAGAAATACATATGTTTTAAAAATGATCCAGATGTAATATTTTGGGAATCATAATATAAGAACAGACTAGTCTTCAGTTATATGGGGGTACATTTACATTTTTTTCGTGAGGCTCTTTAATGTATATATTGCACATTACATAATGATATTTTGGATGAAAAAGAAATTTTAGATATTGATTCATTTTCTATATAATTTTCTAAAATTTTGTCTGCGAAAACTTGTAGACATAGCTGGAGGATAAGAAAACATTGACATGAGTTTGCCTTAGTGCCGAAAGTAAACACGGACATAATTATATCACCATAATTGTTCATGATGCCACAGAATAAATATATATACTTTACCGTTGTCACCTTCACATCTAAGTAAGTTTTCATCATATGTATTCGTTTGATTTGTGAGTTATCAATGAAAATGTTCCGGTATATAGCAGTTTTTCATAAAAAAATATTTTAATTATACTCTACAGAACCATAAGTAGTTGCTAGTGTTTGTAACATATGGAAAAAAATCATCGTACCATCAGCTTAAAGTATATCGTACAATTCAGAATCACTTTCTGAGTTGATTTATCGATTTATCAAAGTACAGGTCGCAATTTTATAGATAAAACAATGAAATTTTATATATGATAATTGACTCCAAGAAGTAACTTCCCACGAAATAAATCCCCAAAAAAATATTGCATCAATTCTCCAAATTTGGAGATTTATTTCATATGAAACAATTCCCCATGAAACAAATCCCCAAACGAAATGAAATAAAACCCTAAACAAAAATGAAATAACACCACACAATTGGGGACTAATTTCATAGTGAAATAGCTACCCAATTTATAAATGAAATAAGTCCCCAATTAAAAATCCTACGTCTTGAAATATTAAGTAACAATTAATTTAAGATATTAAAAACTAATTTTTTCTGGCATGAAGCTATATTGATAAGTTACGTTCAGACTAGTTAAATATTTGAGCAAAATGACGTAACCACTATATAAAATATTTCTTAATTTCTTTTTTCTTAATGGAATTTTTTTTTACTTATCATTAATCATAGCTGACATTTTATCGAATTTTGTTTGACGCTGTTTTCCCTTACAAAACAAAGATCAAACAACGGCAAACAATAGTTTTATAAAATTAGTGGTCACGCAATTTCGGTAAAATATTTGCCAAATGTGAACACAGCATTACTTACATTTGTTATTCATTAATTTTAGATTTTAAAAGCAGTAACACATGCTTCGTTAATTCATATTAAGATGCATTTTAAATCATATTATTTGCTGAAAGAACAGCTTTAACAGAAGTATGTTAAAGCTGTAATTGGAATTACACGAATAAATCCTAATGAAAAAAAAAAAAAAAAAATGTGCGGAGATTTACAACTAGTTATAATATTCTACTATTAGTAAAAGTTTTGGTGTCGAAATTTGTTTTTCATGTATGCATGAAAATTACAGATTATAGAAAAATTATACAGATTTTTTCAGTTACTTTATAACTTTAGAATTAAGCCCCACAGGCAAAATAAATAAAAAAAAAATCGCAATCGCAATTTTTTTCATTTTGAGATTTTAAGATTTTTTTTTCAAATAACTCCCAAAGAAAAAAGGCCCCCAAAAATGTAATAAAATCCCAATTATTGTTGTTGTTGCGCTCTGTATAAAATCTTTTGGATTTGTTTCATTTTATTTTTGGAGACTTATTTCGTTTGGAGTTATTTCTTGAAGCCATTCTACCTTTTATGTAAGTAAAAATCAGTGCGCCAAATTTCATGGATATTAGTACATAAATAACCATTTTTACAGCATCCAATCTTTTCTCAATTTTTAAATCCGTATTTTTTTCTAATAAGCTAATGTTTCTACTACACATTTTTGGCCTTACCGTTGTGAAGTTTATTGAGTTGTTTCTAATTTTCCCGTGTTCTATTACTCACATTTTTGATATGTTTTATTTGATTTTCTTAAATATTTTCATATCATTGGTGATTAAAACAATTATTTACTATATTTTCAGCAAAATTGCAAGAATTATTGATGAACAATTTTTTAAACTATACATGGCATTTTACCCCAATATATTTTTGTCGCAATATCCAATTTCATAATTTTTACGTCAAGTAGAGTTCTGAAAAATCATAGTGTTTTTGGGACAAAACTTGTTTTCAGTTGAAATATCCGCAAAAATTATCTTGATTTTGATATCTTCCTCAAAAACATTAGCACTTAAAAAACTTTTTCAGTATATTTATTTGCTTGCGCTTGAAAAGGGATTTCATGGATGAAATAAAATTTAAAAATGAAGTAAAACAATGACAAATACTCACCAGTAATGTTTTTTTTTTTTTTGCAAAAAAAATTAAAAATACGTGAAAAAAGTTAAATTTTCTACATTACCCCATACGTCACAATTCGTCCCATTCCCCTACGTATGTGGTATTAATACTTTTTACTAGAATCGATCAACAACTGGTCCATAGGCCCCATATATTATAAGACCCCCTGTGAAAATCATTAACGCACATACATAATAGTCTAGGGTACAATATAGTCAGACTTGACCGATTATAAACTTCTTCAAACAAAAAAAAAAAAAAAAACAAAAAAAAAAAAAAAATTATAATAATAATAAATATTTAGAATGCTAAATATATCAGAACATTTTTAAAAATATCTCAGAACCAATTGAATTATCAATTCTAAAATCAACCCAGACTACCTCTAAGCCACTTTATTCCTATTCCGAATCCTATAAGTTTACTGAGTTCTCTAACCGCAACCTCCTCCAGTTCGTGCAGAATTTGGCTACCAAACCACCTCAGCCTACTACGCTGAAGCCCTATACAATGACAGAGTATGCGCTCCACTGTCTCTAGCTCCTCCACATCACCGCACTTCCTGCAAAAATCTGACGCGCCAGTGTCCCACTTACTGGTCATATTCTCCACTGGGAGGTGACCAGTAATCATACCAAAAGTGATCCTTAGATTCCCGCGACTTATGCCCAGAAGATGCTTCGAATCTACTGGTTTAAGACTAGGCCATAACGCTCTAGATGACCTGCAGTCCATTCTACTCCTCCGAGCATGATTCGTTCTTTCCCTTATGGCCATGGAATATGAAATATGACCCAATTGAAATTCTAACCGAAAACTCCCCAAAAGACCTGTCCAACTCCGAGCCCTTACGACTATTTCCTTTTTTTTAAATCTAAAATTGACTTAAAAATTTAGGGCCTGATTCAATATGACAATCAAATTGTTTGAAAATAAAATTTGTATGAAAACTACTCAAAAAACATTTGAAAAAATGAGTAATTTTCATACAAATTTTATCTTCAAACAATTTGATTGTCGTACTGAATCAGGCCCTTAGGAAGCTATTAAATCTTTAGTGTAGGAACTAACCTTAAATGATATAAATATCTTAAAATTATAAAGATGTTTCGAAATTTCGTTTCCAGTTGGAAACAGTATAACTACCACAATACTATCACGCAAAATGAATATAATATGTATGAATATGTACAAAATCAGCTTTAACCAAGTTAAAAAAGTATTAAAAAAAAAAAAAATAAAAGTGACGCATTTGCTTTTCATTTTCCAAATAAACAGCACTTTTACGTTCATTTCATTCATTCGTTTATACGACCATTGCTTCAGCTGCTACAAACGTTGATTCTTCCATTTTTAACGCAATTTTTTATTGTTATTATTTAACATTTCGATAGACAGATAAACAAAACAAAACAAATAGAGGAACAATAATAAACTCTTAAAAAACACACACAACACAACAACGACTATTTCAGTTTTAACGACCAATGGTATACGAGTACAAACAGGCATCAGAAAAAAAAAAACACCAAATCCCAACATCATCTACAACAATAATTACAACAACAGGACAGCAATATATTTACAAGCATTGGCGACGTCAACAATAAACATCAACAACAGCAAAGCAGCAACAAGATGACATAAAAAGATGAAAACAACAAAACGAAAAAAGTCAAATTAAATGCGTGGCATGTTGGCCGCATGTAGTGTTTGTAATGTGTATGTAATAATGTTGTACAGTGGTAATTCCTACACACAATGTAGGGTGGGAAGGATAAACATCGAAGATTTTTAATTTTGGTATTGAATTATCAGTTAATAAAGTAGATGCACATACATACACGGGCATCATTCTCCACCATTTTTTCTAATCATTTTTACTCGAAAATTAAAAGAAATTCAATTTTTACTTTTAAAATAAAACTCAAACAATTGCTATATTTGATCAATAATAATTTTCAACAATAATTTAAGAAAAAACAAGCAGTATGAACTAGTTTCCTGATTTTCCTCCATTACATTCACATTATTTGTTTGCCCTACAGTGCATCATATTATTTTGGAAGAAATTTTATAGTTTGTTCACGCAGAGAAAAAATATGGATACAACGTTGTCACTACAACAATTTTATGTTCTCATTGTTAATTCTTATAAATTTTAATAATACTATGTTCATGACAACAATATTTTTGTTTCATTTTTATCATTCAATGTTCTTGCATTATCTTGCACGCCATATGATGGCACAAATAAATAAAATTAATTAATAAATTTATAAAAATAATAATTTTGAATTAATGTATTTTATTATAATATATGATAAAATGGAATAATAATATTATAAAATGTAATCATAATATGATAAAACTAATTAATAATAATATGATAAGATGGAATAATAACATAATAAAATGAAATCATAATCTGATGGAATGAGATAATAATGTAGTAAGATGGTATATTAATGTGAAAACTTAGTTATAACGCAAAAAAATGAGCCATAAAGTCGGACATAGTACGATAATTGGAATCATAACCATATGTTCCAATCATAGTATGCTGCTCTTACATTATGGTCACCACAACTATATTTTTTCTCTCCGTGTTTGTTTTTATGAACGCAGCATGGGCATCATGAATAAAAAAACCGTTACACATACAAACGTGCATACACCACTACATTTTTAAACCGGCACTATAAAAGAAAATCCATAGAGAGAGATACAACAGTGTTGTGAATATGTTGTCAAACCAACCGTTTATGACAATGTGGTGCAAGTGTGTTAGTTTACATAAAATTTTTAAAAATGCATACATGTGTGTATTGTTGTTTAAGTGTAAATGTAGTAAACAAATGTTGAGTTTTATCATTTGCAATATTATTTAACAGACAAAAACTGAAGCATTTGTTTTACTTTTTTTAACTTTTATTTTTACTTTTTTTAAAATAGAGTTATTCTACTTGGTATGTCCCAGATTTGTTTTTTTTTCTTGCATGTAGAATTCTAAAGTTCTGCTTTTATTATTTTTTTTTTTTTTGTGGAATATCATACTATTTGGTGTTTTAATACTTGTGATTTAAATACAATTTTGTTGTTGTTAATATTCTTACTTGGTGCATGAATTTTAGAATATTCCTTTGTAAAGACTAAATTTAGTTAAAACAAAGAAAATATTATTATTATTATTATTATTTATTAATAGATACGAAAAGTTTGTGTAAACTTTTTATATAACAATATTTTATATTCATTTATTTAACTATATGTGATATAAAATGATTTTTGTGTGCCAGAATGACATAACAATTCAAGTATATACAGTTTAGAAATATATATAATTAGATCAAAGTAGAGTATGGGGTGTTCGTCTCCTCCTTCAATTCCACGGTAGTTCTGGTGATGTCGTTTGGCTGTCTTCTAAGGGTATGACCAAGCCATCGCCACTTGCGCCTTCTTATTTCTATCGATAAGAGCTTTTGATTTGTTTTTTGTCAGAGTATGAGGATCTTAGGATCGTAGGATCTTAGGAAGACAGCAGTTCATGAACATTTGCATTTTTTGCATGTTGCGGATCTCAGCACTTCATGTTTCGCAAATATACAAAAGAGTAGATTTTATATTCGCATTGAAGATTATGTTAATAATTTTCAAATTGATTTCAGACGACGAAATGTTTGAATGTTAACAGTATCCTCGCCCGAGCCTCCGCATGTGGATATGATACTCACAAGGTAACAGAATTAACGAACATCCTCAATTTCTTTTGTGTCAATGATATATAATTCCAGGGATATTGTGTTTATACGAAGAGTTTTTGTCTTTGTGACATTTATCCTTAGACCAGCTGATTCTGCTACGTAAATTCATTTCAAGTTCTGAAAAGCTGTAAGCCAAGATACAGATATCAACCGCGTAATCGAAATCGATCAGCACACCTTGCAGTCCCCATACTATCTCCCCGCCGTTTTCCAAGGCTCTTCAAAGGATCTTGTCCAGAACTATATTAAATAGCAGTGGTGACTGGACATAGCTTTGTCGGACCCCAATCTCAGTCCAATCATCGGCCTGCTTAACAACTTTCCATGTCTAATTCTGCAAGATGCATTATGGTATAAACTCTTAATAAGACGAGTGATCTTGATTGCTAATGTGCAAGTAAATCTTGTATTATCTTGCTTAACATATCATAGTACAACTAAATAAAATTAGTTAATAAACAAATTTATAAAAAAAAAAAAAAATAATTTTGAATTAATGTGCTTTTTTCTAATATATGATAAGATGGAATAATATGATAAAATGGAAACATAATATGATATGATTGGATAATAATGTAGTAAGATGATATAATAATATGAAAAACGAACCATAAAATCGAAAATAATATGATAATTTCGAATCATGATAATTATTATTCATAACTATATCTAATTTTAGCTGTGACCATGTGTTCCAATCATAATATGTTGCGCTTAGATTGTAGTCTCTACAATTATATTTTTTTCTGAGTGTGCGTACAAATATATATAAATATAGTTCTTAATAGAAGCTATCAGTGTTGTTTTATTTTAAGCAAACAATGTTTCTATAATATTTTTATTTTGTGTTTATAATTTTGTAGTTTGGAAAAAATTTATATTATTTTTTTAAGTATAAATATGAAAGTTTAAAAGCATACTTTATGGCATTATTTTTTATTTGTTGGTAAGATGACGAAGTATATAAAGGATTCGGCACACCCGAATATAGCGCATAAGCTTTAAAAAATAACACAACCATATATTTAATTCTTATACCAGGGATGATAAATTCAGTACTAAGTACCTTTTGAGTACAATTCAATCTCCAAATATATATCAGTACTCCAGTGCAGCGTTTACACTTGAAAAGATGGCATTTGCCCCTTTTTCAACCAACTGACCCGATTTTTTTTAATGGAACTAAATGGTGACTTTTTATGATTATGTTACAAATGGCGAGAAATATCCATTATATATTAATTCCAACGAAGAAATTAATTATTTTAAGATTGTTTCACAATATAGTGTTCTGAAAAAAGGACCCTGAAAAATTTGTGAATGAACTGAAACTAAAGATAATGATAAAGTTTATAAACAATTATTTCAAACATCAAATTCTGAATCTTTTTGAACCAGATTGGGAAAATTGAAAAATATCCTAATTTATATTTTTACTTTGGACCATAACAGTGCCTCGACGAAACATCTTTTTATAAAATTTCACTAATGTAAAATAAATTGTCTAACAGACTTAAGGTCAACACCTGTGAATCCCTACATTCAGCTCTGAATTTGTTAAAAGAAGTTGTAAGCCTGGAGTTTAATTGAAGAACTCGTACAAAAGAACAGAAATTTAATTAACACAAAGAGAATTTTATGTTAACTATTTTTTATCAATAAATCTTTATGTTAACAATGATAAAAACTATTATAAATAAATTATTTTGTTATTAACAAAACTAAATTTAGTAGTTTTTCTTAAAACACAAAACAATATTTTTGTTTTTGTCTTCGTTAAGTAAACAAATTTTAAAGAGTTTTTATTTTGATATTGAAGCACTTGGTCCTTTTTTGTCAAAAAAAATCCATTTTTTGGTGATTTTTTTTTTTTGAAATCATCTTTTTTATGACACTTTTTAAAAATTCTCAACGGTAGCGCTGCTCTAGTCTCTTAATAATTTAGAATAGTAATTAAAATCTTTGCTTAAATGCAGTAAAATTTATGCATAAATTAAGTTTGATATTCACAGACTTGAATATCACCATTTTGAGGAACCTTTTTGATATGCATTTTCAGAAACACAAGGACGTAATTAAGAAAACAAAAAAATAAAAAAAAAACACTAAATAATTTTACTACAATTTTCCAAAAGTTTTTGAAGTTCCCCAGATCTATTGCTTCAGTAAGTGAGTTGGTCTCCCCAATTAGATTTCAACAAAACCCAAACATGTATGAGACCAAGAAGGCTGATGAAGTGTATTTGTGGCCCATAAATTCCAATAGAAGATTGTTCGTTACGAGCGACCGTATTTTAGGGTTTTAACAAAATCCAGGTAGAAAAGACACCTTTATTGCTGATGAAGTAAGTTTCTGTGTTAAACATAAATATGTTATTTAACTGATATCTAAATAAAGTAATTACAGACAGCACCTTGTTAATGGACCTTCGTGCCGAAAGCTGGTTGATGACGCTAGTTTCCTTAATCTGCCCCAAATGCCTGGTGCTGCAAAATGGGCTTCTTAAAAACTAAACGAAACCTAAGTGGAAAAGATACCATGTGTGCTGATGAAATGGAAGTTATATGCATTCCATTCTATTGTTGTTAAGTTATATTCCAAAAGCTCTTCTTCCATACTGCTAACTTGTTACAAACTATTGTCAAATATAGTTGATTTCATCAAATCAAAAGTCTTTTATTTCATGAACTAAAATTAATGGTTTATAGTCCTTGTATTGCTATACACAAATATTTTTGTTGGCTACTGCTGCTGTTGATACTCGCCTTTGCTGTTATGCTCTTGTTTAGTCCTTATTAACTTTGATGTCCTGATGTTATGCTTTGAATTGTTATTTGCTATTTTTCCAGCATGCTAACGATTATGTCCTGTTGACTATCTTAAATGAAAACAAAAACAACATAAAATTATACAAAAAAAAAAAAAAAGTAAACAATCATTCTTTCCTCAATAAAGTAAACAATACCCCAGTATTTTTTTGCGGAAGACTCCTTTCCATAGGACTAGCGCAGAATATTGGTAGTATTGTTGTGGCATTGTGTTATGTTCACGTTTAATACCATCAGCAGCTACCACAATGAATCGTTGTATATATATACGCAGTAGTTGTTGTCATCGTCATATATATGATGGTTTGACATTTTACTCTAATGGCCATCAAGCGGTCTTAGTATACACAAACGTTAAGAGATGCAAAATCAAGGAAATAATAGCGTAAAACATTGTGCCATACACAGAACAGTAACAGTCAGTTATAGCAGCATTTCTGACAATGTTCAACACAATTTTTCTTTTAACAAAAAAGTTCCCTAAAAAATAAACTCGTACATCAACATCACTTTTCCAAACCAAACTATAACCACTTCAGCCACTACATATAAGATAATTCCAAAAAATTTCGACTTAAAATTACAGCGTTAAAAATTTTATATCTTCGATTTTGTTTTTTTACGGTTCATATTTTATGGACTTCTAAAATAGGACACCCAGGGCATTTTTGGCGTAAAATTAACAAAGTGTCAAAGTAGCAATGGAAAGCACTTATAATCCTCTTTATCACAAAATCATAAAAATTCCTGGCGAAAGCTGCTCTAAAATGAAAAAAATATATCCTTTATTCTAGGAGGTCCTGAAAAAGACTCTTTTAATTTTCTTTATTTTTTGATTTGTCGTTATAGTGAAAAAATTTAAAATGGGATCTCAATTGGATCGGAAGTTAAAGCGGTTTATCTACAGCTGTTAGTACAATTTTACTAACAGATTAATAACTTTTTAAGTGCTCTTTTACTTTTATTTCAAATTAAATATCATAATAAATAGTAAAGGATACAAACAATCAGTGTTGGTCAAGATCAACCATAAATACAATGATTAACGAGAGAGGGCCTTATATGGGATATATGATCAATTGTGGAACGATCCTTATAAAATTTATTACAATAATGTATACGTATATATATATATATATATATGAAAATAATTTATGTAAAATTTTATTTACATATTTTTCGGGAATGTAAGTTATATAGCAGCCATGGTCAATTATAGACCGATCATTATAAAATTTAATTGAACGATCTATAACTATAAAAATTTGTGTCAAATTTTATCTCGATAACATTGTTGCGGCATGCTTACAACAACAATGTTATGTTCTTATAGTTATTTTTCATAGGTTTTAATAATATTTGGATAATATTTTTACCAAAAACAAAATTTCATAACCATGCAAAAATGTAATTATTTCTATAGGCATTAAATATTACCAATATTTTTATTTTTTTTTTAAGCCATATTTTGTTTTGTACAATTGTTAAATATTTGTTATTAGAAATGTTATAATTTCCTCAAAGATAGAATCTTTGTTTTTAGACCATGTTTTTTGTTCCTACAATTATTGAGTGTTTGCTTTTAAAACATATTTTTTCACAACTATTGGATACACATTTTTGTGTATGAATTCAGACGTTTGCCAGTAGATAATCAAATTATTTGTGAAGAATAAGTATTTATGTATTTATTAAATGTTCGCGAATAAAATAGTGAATATTTGTTAAAATAAACTAAATAAATGTAAATGAAAAAGGTAAAAATTTATAACCTTCAAGTGTCATTTTATACTAAATAAAAGAAAATCTAGATAATCAATAACTTAATACTACTAATTCCATTTGCATTCAAATATCTTTATATTCACTTTTAGATTTTATATGCACCATAGATAAATCAAGAATTATACATGTGTTTTTATTTTTTCTACTGCTCTTAAATCGTTAGAATTGAATTTTATGATCTATATATTCAATGAAAAAATAAAAATACTGAACTAAGTTCCAAAGTGAATATTTAAATGTAAGTAATTATTATGTAAAAAATTAATATTTATATCTAATACATAATTTTCCCTACTTTTTCTCTTTTGTAAAATGCGTAATGGACTTAATAAAAAATTAATAAAAATAGAAATTTATGTGTTTTATTTTGATAAATTTATTAGAGGAAACTTAATAATATAATATTATAAAATGGGATTATATTATAATATAATTAAATTTTAATATGGAAAAATGTGATTATAATATGATAAAATAAAACATCATATGATTTAAGGGAATTATATTATGACAAAATTAATTAATAATATAATAAAATAGGATTATAGTATGATAAAATCGGAATAGTATGATAAAGTCGGAAATAATATGATCAAATAATTTCATAGTATTATAAAATCGAATCATTAAATGATAAAGACGGACAAAAATATGATAAAATGGAATCATAGTAATTACTATTTATAATCATTCTAATTTTTAACTGTAATCATATATACCAATCATAATATGTTGCTCTTAGATTATAGACACCACAACCATATTTTTTCTCTGCGCGTGTAAGTTTAGTAGATTTTTGGGAATGCGGATTATATGGGAGCCATGTTCAATTATGGATCTATTATTGTGAAATTGTGTATGACGATTTATGCTTATATACAATTCAAATATATACAATTTTTTTTATTGAATATAACACTAATGTGGGTTTTATGCGCTTTTGAGTTTTTTTTTTAGGTAGTGGAATCAAAATAAAAGATATGATAAATTATTTACGGATTTTTATAAAATTTGGTACAATAATCTATATTTTTACAAAACTTATTTGTGCTAAAATTACATAAGTACGACATATTTCAGATATCTATATTCGTTAAATCACATTCCGAGGAAAAAGTTGTATTGGTTATAGGTGTTACAATGAACCGATCATGATAAATTTAAAATTGATTTTGCCTTTGTAACCTCATGTATCAAATTTGAATAAATTATCTTTAAAATCATCAAAAATAATTCGGCGGATTTTGTAAAGGGTGTTACAATGGGTTAAAGGTCTGTTAATGTTTTCATGAAACTTTTAAAACAATATCAAATTACACAAGTCAACACTAGTTTTGGTACCAAGGAATTGTATATATTTTTTAAACTGGGACTTCATATATGAAAAAATCATTTTTTTTGCATTATTATTTACATAAAAACTTGCTTTTTCACGACTTTTGTGAATGATGTGCTGTGGGAAGGTCTCGTTGCATTCCCCAACAGTAGTCAGACATCATATGCCGATCCCATCGGCCTTGGTACCTCTCTTCCATAGTTTTCTGATCATAATGAAAGCGCTCCACTTGCTCATCGCTACAAGATCCAAGCTTATCTGGGAATCGGTCGAGATGACTATGAAGGCAGTGCAATTTGATTGACATGTTACATCCCAAGTTTCTAAAGTTATCTAGCATGTCGTTAACATTTTCGCAGTAATTGCTTGATTTCACAGAAAGTCTTTAATAACTTCAACAAAAGGAATCTTCAAACAAGGGTTCATTTTTAGAGCATAATTTTAGAACAGGTACTTCCTGGGAATGTGGTAGAGGTCTTCTGGCTGATTCTACGACTGGATAAATAATTTTTTTCAGATTAATTCCACGTTGTTTAACACAGCAAAAGTAGCAGTCATTTAAGTGATTTTTTTGTTCTTTCCACTGCATAGACACTTCGAATTTCATACAACTTCTTTGACCATTCATACACTGTCTTAAATGTTTACAGAACATTTTACAAACCATTTGAGGAATACACGGCTTATTTTTATCCTAAATTTCCAAATTAAAATAAGAAAAATAAGCACTTTTTTTAAAATCCTATATAGGTTTTCTAAACTTTTTAACGGTGTAGTCACCACAAATTTAACAAAACATATTTGGATCATTGAGACAACTTCTTCGCGACGACGACGTGTTATTAAAGTGAATATATTAAACAAAATTACTGATAGGGTTTCAAGCCGGGCCGAAAAAAGTACTTTGGACAGCTACTATTAAAAATTGACATTATATCCAAAACTACACGTAGGAAAAAAAATTTCACATTTGTAGTATTACCATTGTCGGCATGTTTCAGAACCGCTAGCGGTTTCTCGACACCATTTAACTTTTTTTAATTTGTTGACTTGTGTTATTTTTTTCGGTATCAATAATGTGCTATATATGCGACTTATTTTAATAAATAATGATCTGTTATATTAAAATTTGATTGAGTATATCAATATGCCTAAAATACACTTAATATCTAATAGATAATGTGTTAGTTAGTAAAGAAAAATTGCTGTAACTTCTGATCTCATTGGGATCCTGTTTTGAAATTTTTACACTATAAAGACAAATTGATTATAAAAAAATGTAGAGATTAAAAGACCCTTTTTCAGGATATCTAAGAATAAAGGATATTTTCAATTTTAGAGGTCCTTGCGTCAGGAAGACATTATGTTATGTTATGTTGTTACGACTTTATGATGAAGAAGAATGTCGGTGTTTTAAAATGATGCCAAGTTTATTGAAATCTGATAATGGACATTAAAGTTATTCAAGCTTAACTTTTGCACATTTTTGGCAAAAAACCTCGATCTGTCCAACTTTAGAGGTTCATAGAATATGAATCCTTAGCGATATGATGCAGGTTAATATGCTATATAAAGCGCATGAAGGAGTAGATTATATGTGTTGAATTTTATTAAAATCGATGATGGTAAAAATCCTAGCTGGGTCGATTTTTTTGGAATTACCCTATAAACAACAAGCACTTTTTAAATTTGTTCATTCTGTTCTTTAGGTTTTTGTTTTATACTTTCATTTACATTTATTTTTCAGTTTTTTTTTCTTTTGTGTCAGTGCTTTTAATACGCGTAAAGTTTCTATAATGTAAAAACATATTAAACCGTAAAGCATCATCGTCTACATCCACATCTCCTACTTTACAACTTCTACTCCAACTATTTGTCTATTTCGATATGTTAATACAGCAACGGGTAAGTACCCGTTTTTAAGTAAATTTTATTTCCATAAAAAGAAATGGAAGGTTGAAATCTTTTACGTGGGTGTATAAAGGCACGAGTTGGGTGCCTACGTTGCTATAGTTAAATACTCGTATCTCTTGTTGTTATCTTTAAATAATAATAAGCGAAAAAAGACAAAAATTAAAATAGAAAAACTTCAAGATTAAACAAACTTTAGCTGTTTGTTTTTCTTGTTTTTGAGCGTCTCTACTTTTTCCGGTAACTTATTAAATTCTGTAGTTTCCGCAGAAGGATAAATCTTGATAACAACCATTAATCTTTAAGTATATTGAGCGCAAAGACAAAGGAAGCAAGAAAAGCTAAAGCTGTTGTTTTTCGCAGCAAAGAATAAAGGTGATGAAAACCAGATTTTAATACATATTTTAATTTGTTTCGAAATTGTCAAATCTTCTTTTAGTTGTCTGTTATTCAAATATTTAAAGATGTAGAAAAACCAGATAAAGGTTTAATTTGTCATTAGAACAAAATTAGAGCAGACATTTTCAAAACTAAATTAAACTCTAATGTTTTATAATGAGGAACAAAAAAATGTGTTGAATTTGAGGTTTTTTGTTCTTTTTGTGGGAAATGAAAGAATAATTAATTTAAAAAGTTTTCTTAATAATGTTTTAGAGATGTTTTTCTAAAATATTTTAGCTTGGTGTTGAATAAACTAAAATATATTGATTCTGCGATAAGGGATTTATTGGTAAATTTTTGTTATACATGATCATGGATATAAACCTTTATAAAAAAATTAATGAGATTGCACCAAATCTCGAGATCAACTATTCTGATTTGTTCTAATTAAATACCTAAAAATTCGCTTTAAGTTAAATTTTTATTATTTTTCTCATTTATCATAAAGCATGTTATAAAGAAAGATATGTTATAAAGAAACTGAATTATATTTCATTCAAATCTACATATAAATTTTGTTTGTATTTACAATTAATCTATCTCATTTAAAAATTATAAAATTACTATTTGCAAAAAAATTAAAATTTTTATTTTATTTCAAAAAACATTTTGATATAAGTTACAGACCCTTTTGTGCACATCACATAACGATTTGAAAAAAATTTCGAAACAATACAAGTTTTGATATAATCAGAAAAACTCAAAAATAAAAAAAAGAATAGTTTCTTAGTATGTTGTTCCAGATGAAATCGAATAAGTTATATAGTTTTTCCCTAATTTATACAAAATAGATCTTGTGATATTCAAAATAAAATTTGTGAGATAAAATTTATACTATTTTACATGGAGAACTATGCGTAGCTTTTATTTTTTGTAACAAATTAAAAAAAAAACAACAAGAAAAAATTACAGTGGTTAAAACTCTTGTACACTAAATTATTTTGGGTGAGAAATAACTTTTAAATGGAACATGTATTTGTTGCTCCCTTTACCTACGCACTTAATCCAATATAAACGAAAATTTGATATTTAAATTGGATTTTGGATTTTGGATTTTGGATTTTGGATTTTTTTAATTTTATTCGCAGATATCTGCAAATGCGTCAGAAGTTCGGACAGACATAATTAAAACATAAAATGACTTGAAATAACACTATTTTAAATGTAGTAGCGCTGTAGATATTCATCATGTTTATTCAATTTATTTCTGAGTTAATAATAAAAATGATTTGATATTTACCTTTTTTCTTTTTGTACTAAATATTTTTTTTAATAAAATGTAAAATTTCATCAGAATCCAATATTTCTCAATTACAATGAATTATGTACTGAAGGCGATAATCTTAAATGTTACACTATTTATTACATATCATTATAAAATGCTATGGTGGCCATATTATATCTGTCCGACAGTATTTATGGAAAATTAACCCTTTTGTCCTAAGTAGAGCTCTTTTATCTTGGTTTAAATCAATTAAAGTATTTACACTTATTATTTAAGGACTTTAATGCTCCTGCCTCCTTCCTCTAAATGTTATAAATTTTTGTTGTAATCTAAATAACAATAAAATTAAATCTAAAATTCATACAGAGTTTGCTAAATAATTTGCAAATTGATTTAGGTCATATCAACTAATATTGTTGAAAATATTCTCAAAATTATTGGTGCAAATTTTTTTAATTTATTATTAATAATTAAAAAGTTGCAGATTTAGGATCTGAAAATGATAAAGAAAATGATAAGATTTTATAAAAAAATTGCTGTTAAAGCCGAAAATTTTTGGAAATATTTAACCTTTTTTAATGTTGCTTAAAAATTAGCCTTTATCCATAACTTTTTGAGGCTTTTAGCCCATAACCGTTTTTTGCTTTTTCTTTACGAAATTATTTTTTTTTATTTTCACTGTAATTCGACAAATATTAAACCTACAGTACACACTCAGGTACCCGGATACCTATTTGGAATTTAAAAGGCTCGCATTTCTTTAATAATATTGTAGTCAAGAAAATTTAGATCATCGCGATTAAAGTGCTTTTAAAGCTTAGCAACTCAAAAAATCCCAATTTTCTTAGATTGGTCTATATATAAAATGGCTTTAAATTTGACACTTATGGGAGTAAACACCCATGGTACCGCAGTTCACCCCTATAATTTTTATATCTTTTGCACTATAATTGACTTCTCTTGCAGTATTTATTATTTTTATTGCATTTTTTGTTTTTCGTTTAAACGAGTGAATGATGTGAATGAGGTTTCATTCTATAAAATCTGGCTCCGTTAGGATTTGAGTGCAAACCAGTTTCATAAGTAAGCTAATCTTGAACTTTTTACATTATTTAGAAGGTTAAAAAAGAGGAATAAAAAGTAATATACACTGCCTGCCACTTGAATAAGGAATTACATTTTTTTTAACTTTAATTAAGAATATATCCTAGGCTAAAGTTAAGAAAAAAATAATTTTTTGCGCAAGCAAATCTCAAAGGCTTGGCTTTAGTTTCCTGAAGAAATAAAAATATACACATTTTGTTATACTAAAATTATGCATTTATTTAAAGGCATGTATTTCTATGGTACTTTTTCGTGTGTCACTTGAATAAGGAATATTTTAAAACTAATCAAACTGTAATTTATTTTTAAATTTTAGGTTATGAAAATGAAAGTTATTATCTTTTAGCATTCAATTAGTAATGAGTATTGCCACTATTTTTAGAAATAACCTCAAAAATGCGATTTGGCATCGTCTCTTATAATGAATATAAGTAATTTAGCGAAATTGGACTCCATGATTCCGTTATTGCATTCATTAAGAATTTTATCGTCTCAAATTGTTTTCCTCCTTCATAAACTTTTCTTGCAAGCCAACCCCAGACATTTTTCATTGGATTCAGGTCTGTTGAATATGGGGGACAATCCAAAAGTTCAACACCTTGTTTATTAATCCATTGTTTCACTGCTCTGGCGATATGAATCGGAGCGTTGCCATATTGGTACGTCCAAAGTATGGGTCCAAAGAAATCATTAAATTTTGGAAATGCTTCCTCCAGATTGTTTTTGTAAGTCTTTGCAGTCATTTTACTGGATAAAAAGTCAATTCTTTGGTACCATAATACGAAATGGCACCCCATACCATTATTTCGTCCTCTCTACTGTTTCTGTGGCTCAAAAATAATTCCTCCTTATTTGAGTCATGTAAGTAATAGTTATACCCGTCGGGACCGTCAATACTAAACTTTTTTTCATTGGAAAATACAATTTCAAACCATTTGTCGCACCATGTCATTGTATTTTTTGCAAACTGTAGACGTTGTGATTTGCGTTTTTCTTTAAGTGGTGGTTTTTTGAGGTTTTCGTCGGACTATGTATGGGCACAACTTTAAAATACGGTGCACTGTTCTTAGACTGTCACTGATTCCACTTTTTTCACGTATTTTTGATACCGACATGGCAGAATTTGATGCAATTCTAAGAATTTTTCGTCTTTCTTTTTGAGTTGTTGCCATTTTCTTCCGTCCTTTCATATTTTTTCCATATCTTTCCACGTTATTTAAATAATTGTACACAACTGTCTTTTCTCCATTAATGTTTTTGGCTGACCCTGAGATTTCAAAATAAGAATTTTTTCCTTTTCAGAGTTATTAAGAGCCTTACCACGTCCCATTTTGAATAAAAACTATTTAAAAACTATCAAATTAAAAATTCTCTAGCCGTTTATATTGAAAGAAATTCAAATCATAGCCTTCCTGATTAATATTAAAAGAATTCCTTATTCAAGTGACACGCGTAATAGTACCACAGAAATACATGTCTTTAAATAAATGCATAATTTTAGTATAACAAAATGTGTATATTTTTTATTTCTTCTGGAAACTAAAGCCAACAACGCAAAAAATTATTTTTTTTCTGAACTTCAGTTTAGGAGATATAATTAATTAAAGTTAAAAAAAAATGTGATTCCTTATTCAACTGGCAGGCAGTGTATAACAACTTACAAATCTTTTTCATTTTTTATCACTATTTGTTGCAAGTGTTTATGATTATGACAGTGATGGTGCACATTTCAGCCATTTTTACATCCTTAGATATTGGCTGTGGTTTTTGTGAGTTCTTTTTAGTTTTTTTTATATGTCGTATAAAAATACCCAACATTTCTACTCTAAATTATAATGAAAAGACTCAAGCTCTTGATATTATTTCCATAGTTCGTGCCTGGTCACGAAAACTTTCGATACTGTAGCTCCAAACTTGACAGAAAGCTGTGGCATTACTGATAACACTGTTTAAAATTGTAAGAAAAAGAGAAAAGATCTTATACGGAACCTGTGCTCAATTATGGATCAATTCACAAAATTCCTTAGGATTTCAAAAAACGCTATAGTCAGGCTTAATCGAGTTTTGAAGGGTTTCTTATATAAAACCTGTGATTTATTATGGCTTAAGTCTTGTTGAAAGGTTTAGAATTACAATTCATTTTTTGTAAAATTTTACGTGTACAAAAAACGTAGTGTCCACCAATACTTTATAGCAATTTTCGAAAGTAAGACTTATATGGAAGCTATGGATTTTTGGAGAAGCAAGCCTCATAAAAATTTGATACTGTCGCTTTTTGCTTTTATTAAAACTGTTTTGTAAAATTAAATGGGATTTTTAACATACGAGTATATAAAACTTTTATATGTACAGAATTATCAATATTGAGTAAAAAACAATATGAGCGTCGAAACCATATCTAGGAGAAAATTTGTATGAGTTCTAGGTTATAATTAGTAACCACTGTCAACAAATTTGAAGAGAGTTCATTCCTGCATCATACAAAACACACATCATGAACATACTCAAACATGCTTTTTGTAAGTACATTTACCAGTTTGCTTTCAGTTTTATAAAGCTATAATTTTTTACTTAGGCACCCGCGTACCCTGGGTATTGACTAACGTTAATTTCGTTGTGTATATACCATACGGTTAAAAATGAACTAATAAGTGAGCATTCGAATAAAGTGTAACCAATATTTTTGCTTATAACTTTGTTTGCTGACAACTTATTTTCTTTTTGTTATTAATATATCTTTAAAAGATACTTTTATTGTGATACGAACTTTGAAAATTAGACAATTAATCTAATAATAATATAATACTATGGAACGAACGCAAAACCAAAAACAGTTCTTAAAAAATATTTAAAATATTTCCGGGCGGGAAGTGGCTAAATTTGTCAAATATTCTGAACACAATGTGCGTAAGGTTAAAGCAAATATTGTACTTAAAGTATCTGAAGTGCAAAAAGTACATTTTATTTTTAAGTCTAAATATGTTACAATAGACGACGTACGTCATTTCCGACATCTTACAGCTTCCTGGGCAAAAGTTTTATGTACCAAATATTAGAAGAGATGTTCCAAAAGAGTTCCATACTAAAAAACATTCAAAATTCGCCATAGTTTCTTGTTTTGCAATCTATATGCAGTTATGTTTAAAGAAGTGAATCGTATGTATTATCAAACTCAAATATTTACATCAATCAGTGTCTGCAAAGCAGACTATTTCCATTTATAAGAAAACACAGGGTCTCGACATTCTTTTGGCCTGATTTGGCATCGTGTCATTAGAGTTAAAATACTTTAAAACGGTACAGTAAATATAATGTTAAATTTATTCTGATAAATGGTAGTCCTGGCCATATCTTCGGCCAAGTGAAAGATATTGGGCCCTTGTCAGAAGGGAATCAAGGAAGACTAATCCTCCAAAAATGCCAACAAATTTTAAATACAAGTTGACAACTGGTTGCAAAAAAGTTACGCAAATTACAATAGAATTTATAATGAAGGGTGTTTCAAAGAATCGAGTTAATTTATCATTTATTGTTACACTTAATAAATGCGTAGAAAAAATCCTAAAATATATTGTTTTATTTTATATCGATATTTGCGTTCGAATAATAAGAACGCACACTATAGTTTTGACATTTGCTGACAGAACTTTAGATCTTCTTTTAAAATCAATATTTTTTTATTAGCATTTTTGTTTTGATAAAGCAATACCCATATTTTTTAAGAATTTTTGAAAATTTCAATTTTAAACCACAAGTTTTGAGCGTAATGATAAAAATAATTAATGCGAACAGAATTTACACGCATAAATTATGGTTAATAAAATCACAAGTCGACGTTGGTGTCAGAAAATTGGAAATATTTTTGTTTAAAATTTTCAAAATTTTCTTTAAATTCGTCATATAATGTAATAGTTTTACAAATATGCCATAATTAAAATTTATCTTGTACGGAGCACAGTGGCAGGTAATCGTTTTTCATCGGCCAAAACTCTGTAACTTTTGAATAGATATAGATATTTTAGAAATTTCTTTTGATAAATTTTTCTCTAGTTTTAGTTTCATTAAAATCGGTTCAGCTGTTGTTGAGAAATTTATAGCTAAATTTGAACTTTTAATTTTTTTATAGCATTTAGTATGAAGATGTGGATTTTTGCTTTTTGAATCAGCTTTACTTAAAAAAAAGTTATAAGCAGATAAAAAAAAATATTTTAAAAATACCCAGAATAATTATGTGAATAGGTTCCTAGTTTGTTAATTCTAGAACAGGTTCCACTAGAAGCAGTTCTTAGAGAACCGGTTCATTAGGGTCCGTTGTTGTTGGACAAAGTATGACGATATTTTTCTTAATTTTTATTTTTATTTTTTTTACAATAACTAAAGGTTTGTTAATATTTATTTTATTTTTTACTTAAACTACAATAAAAGAAAGTTACAATTATTATTCATTGGGTTGGCAAATAGCGCACAAATATTCTCCTGTAGCCCTTTTGCTTGTTTATATAACTCCCGATGTTCTACTTTGCATTGACTCCGAATGCTAGAGATGAGCGGATCTGACGTTGCCAATAATATATTAAATAAATCTTCATTTTTAAATTTCGTTATATTCTCTAATCTTCTAATAGTTCTTCAAGTGGTACTAAATTATGCTTAATGACATCTTCTCCATGATAAAGGATTTTTTAAACTATTACAGATATATTTCTCCATGGATATTTGGTTATGTATATTTGTGCAGTTTCCTTAGCATAATCATCAAATTTTCTAGCATCAATTTATTCACTGCATGCAAGTACATCGATAATTATTATAAATCTTGAAATTAGATTTATATCAACACCTATTATTTCAGATGCTCTTTCGGAATCTGAAAGGAAGCTTCTTGCTGTGTTCTCATTATACGTATTGTCTGATCCTTGTTTTGGTTTATCTATAATTAACTCATATTTGGGAAATTCTTCTTTTCTTAAATTCTTAACTCCTTATTGGTATCGTTTCTTATTGATCCTGTAGGTTTAAAATCCAAATAAAAATTGATTTTAGTATGTGTTCCATGTATTGTATTTTTGTATGTAGCGTTGATAATCCAAATTCATATGCATCATTCGAATACCACTGGCTTTTATCTTTTACTTACATCACGTTATACTATATTCCTAGGTAGCAAAATTAATCACAGTAAAAAAGTGCTAAAAAACTAAAAAGAGCTAAACATGGGTAAAATATGCTAACAAAATTAGTAATAAAATAATAATTATATAATATAAGATACATATCACAACTTATGGTGTATTTATATTTGATACATATGAACATGTAAAATAAAAATAGAAAAAAATTTGGAAGTAATTTCATTCAAAGGGAAAAGGTTATGTGGAATTAAAGAGGACACTTTAGCTTTTTTCTAGTAGTAAAAAACGTTTAACCCCTTTTGACCCTCAAAAGACTGTTATCCTACCAACATAAAAAATGCAACCAATTATTAATAATAATTTGAGAGCAATGATAATTTATTTCTGATCAAATTTACAAAAATTACATTTTTTATGAAATAACATAACAGCATAAAATGCCCACAATTACCAATATTTTAATCTAATTTTAGAAATCAGTGTTAACAAAAAATTAGACTTTTGGTGAATGAAATTATTTTTTGAGGCGCCGTGCGTGGCCACCCATCCCATTTTCGTCGCAGTTATAAGATAAAAAAGTTAAACCTAATAAATCTTAAGACTTTCACTGTAATAGTTCTTTAGATATTCAACAATTTCTTTGTATTTGGGGTATGGTTCCCCCTAGTCCGATATATTATTTTCAGAATGAACAAAATGATGCTGTGAAAATTTCAAGACAAAAGGTCCAGCAGTTTAGCTGTCTATAAAGTACAAAGGAAATATCCTCGATTAATTGTGAACAAATGTCAATTTCATGAATAGATTTTAAATAAATCAATGAAACTTGTATATATTCTCCTTTATGGTGAAAAAAATAACTATTTATTATACTAAAGATTTGTTTTTTTTTTTGGATTTTATTAAGCCAAAATGAAAAATGCCTTTTCGAAATATGTTTCGATATGTGGAGTAACGTTATTAGTTTTCTATATAATAGTTTATCTTGTGATCTGATCTGATTCAAAAACAAACAATAGAAATATCTTCGAATTTTGGTTATATATTTTATTTATCTTATTTGGAGCCTTTGAAACGTAATAAAATTTTATGTTCCCCAATTTTGAAAAAAAGAGAGTCAGTCTGAAATATAAAATAAAATTTTTTAAACCTAAATGTTTGATTTCAATTTCATGTTGGAAGCAAAAAATCATTGTTAATGACTGGTTTACCTTCATTTATATAAATAATTTATATACATATTTTGATATAAATTATATTATTACCAACCGACCTAAAATTCTAATGGTCTTATTCATATCTATTATATCCTACACAAGCCATCTTTTTATAAGCCTCTTGAATTTTTAAATACATACACACTTATGTATAGTATATTAATGTACGCATAATTTTGTATATAAATATATAATATTTATGAAGATTTCTAACAAAATCACATACAAAAAACAGCTTAAAATGATTAACATATGAATGCATATGAGAGATTTCTATTTCTATCTATAAATTTCCTTATATTTTTTCCTTTTTTTGTCGTTGTGAACTGTTCCTAAAAATAGATGTGCATAAATTAGATATTAAAATGTCAAGATGACATTAAAAGGACTATTAAGAAAAACAGACAAGGAGTTTAAGAAATTTATAGTATGATTTTTTTTTCTTTTATGTATTCCGTTTGTCGTTTCCCTACACTAGCTCCTCCTTTTGTACGTAGCTAATATTATTACTATTAAAGTTTTTGCTGATATTTGCCCTTTTTCAGTTGCTTTCCAAAAGAATTCAATATGATATTTAAATTGGTTAAACAACATAGTTGCGGTAGATAAAAAAAAAAAAAAACAACAGAAAGAAAGTAAGGAGTAAAAGAAATATTTATTATGCAAAGTTGTTTGCTGCTGATTATGTTGTTGCTGTTGCTATTGTCAGTAAACATTTCTATTTGTTGTTTTTCCTTCCATTTCATTTTTCGGTTTCCTGTCTGTCTTCAGTTTTTCGTTTAGTTTTATTTTGATTTTTACTTCTAGTGTTGTTGTTGGTTTGTCCTATGCTTTTTCTTGTTGTTGCTTCAACATTATGAAAATGACTTCCGTTGCAGGACGATGCAAAATAATAATAAAAAACAATAGCAATAGCAAACACAATAATAATGACGATAATAATATTGTATAACATCTCTCACTTTTGATGTTTTATTTCTAGAGTTTTTGTTTTAAATGTCTATTATAGCTATTGTTTTCATTGTGGGGCATTTATATTTTATTTATTTGATTTTTCGTTTAAGAATAAATTTTTTTCAAAACTTTTTTACTTGTTTTCCTGGTATTGTTGTTTTGTCATTAGCCTGTCAAGTCGCTTTTAATTAAAACGGATATAGTTCAACCGAGCATTAATTATAAGTTTGTGTAGTTATTTATTTTTTTTTCTATTTTCAAGCAACATGTTTTTAAACATTTCAAATTTATTTTCATAAACGACAACGATGTTATTAAGTGGCAGATGAAAGCTGTAGATTTGTTATTTTATTGAAACTAAAAGTAAATTTATATCTAGTCTATGGTCTAGCCTATATTCAAGTCTGTGGTCTTGTCTACAGTTTATTCTATAGTCTAGTCTATTGTCGAGTCTATAGTCTAGTCTAATGTCTAGTCTACAGTCGATTCTATTGTCGAGTCTATAGTCAAGTCTATAGTCTAGCCTATAGTCGAGTCTATAGCCTAGTTTATAATTAAGCCTATGGTCTAGTCTAGTCTAGTCTAGTCTATAGTCTAGTCTATAGTCTAGTCTATAGTCTATTTTTAATCTTGTCTATAGTCTAGTCTATACTCTGGTCTATAGTCGAGTCTATCTGCCTAACTGCCGTTCCAGATTTCCTCACTCATCTTAAAACCATTTGGATGATATATACATTGCTGAATTATCGCGGCCGAAGCGGTATAAATAATTTCTATATCCACCTGCTGGAAGCTGAGTTAGATGATAACACACGTCTCCATATTTACGTTTTATCGATTTTTTGATATTTGGAATCAGGTTGTATGCTCAAGGCCCTGCATGGATAGTCGCCTTTCCATTTGTTCGACAAATATGTACTAGATACCTAAGTTCCTATTTTTACCTTCAGTAGGAAGGTTTGTCATTTTCGGATCGTGATCTGATGTCTATGTTTTTAATCTTTAGCAATAAATGAACAAATTTTTGCATCAATAATCTTGAGAATATTTTCCATAATATTAGCTAAATCAATTTGAAAATAAGTTGGCAAACTATTTTTGAATTTTGTTGTTATTTCATTACATAAGTTTATATTATATAAAAAAGTTTATGACATTTAGAGGATTTAAGGCAGCAATATTGAAGCAATTGACTTAGAGAATTAGTTTAAATACTTCAATTGATTTAAACCATGACAATGGAACACTATTTTGGGTTAAAGGTTCATTTTCTGGAAAGATAGTCAGACAACCATATTAAGGCCACCATATAATTTTATAATGATCTGCGGTAAATGGTGTATTATTTAGTATTATATCCTCCAGTTTCATATAAGTTTTCATTGTAATTTAGATATTAATAAAATAACTAATTTGAAGTAATTCTGTTTTAATTAAAAGCACGTTAGAGCACCATATTCGGCTGTAACAAATCTTTTATACCCTTCACCACTTTACTTAAAACAAAAAAAAAAAAAAAATAATAATAATAATAATAATAATAATAATCTAGATTTTATCCAAACACAAAATAAAGCTATTATATCCAATATATGTATATAAAAACCAAGCAAACAATGTTGGCATATAAGAAAACCAACAAGAACACTGATAGTCATTGCAATACTTCTGTTTCCAACTGTTCGCTAAAAACGAAGAATTTTTGAAACAAATATGTTAGAGAAAATATTCATAATTATATTAGTTACAAATGTATGTAGCAGCGAACTTTTCTCGATAACTTCTCGGTAGTAAACAATTGGGTAATTATCGAGAATTTAAAAAATATCGATTCGCAATATTCAAATTTTCTATATAAAATATCGAAGCTAAATGTTGCGAGAAAATGTCTTATATACCAAAATTTCTGGTGATTTCTTATGTAAATAAAAAAGCAACGCATTTGCTTCTTTGTGCATGCAAAAGACTAAAACAAAGAGAATTTAGTGTCATTCTTGAGTCATGGTTCTTAGTGATTGGTTGTAAAATATTGCGCTATAAAATTTATAATGTTAGTTAAATTCTCAGCAATTTTTAATATAATAATAATAATAATAATAATAATAATAGTCATAATAATATAATAACATTTCAGAAAAAATGTCTAAAACTATTTGCAAAATAACATATTTGTCTAAATACCTAGTATATTTTTTTCAGATTAATTTAGAAAATTTTGCGCTAAAAGATTTGGATTTGAGCAACAGAAAAATTAATAATATTGAGAGACAAAACATTAATAACTTCTCTGAGTGAAGTTGAAATTTGGACAAAATGCTTTAAATATTACTAGTCTTTACTAATTTTACTGTTCATTATATGAATTATTATTAAAATGTGATTTATTATGTAAATATATTTTTTTAATATTTGATATGTTATTGTGTTAAGTTTGAAAAAAAAACATTACTTTAAAAATTAAATTAGCTTTTAGTTTTAGATTGGAAGCTGCGTGGAAATGAAACAAAGTAGAAAAATATCTTTTTTCGAGCTATTGCCATTGATAATAATCACAACTTGTTAGTAATACCAACATGGGATAATTTTCGTAATCTTTTGATATTGTAAACGAATCACTAACGATATTTTTTCATTTCGCGATGGGTTAGCTCAAAGAGCTCATATTCGGATCGCTAAAGGTAGCCGTTAATTAATGTTTTGTCAGAGAAATGTTAGCGAAATGCTCGAACGGGATATCATTATCGAAGTTTCACTTTAGCCTTTTTAATTAAATATAACTTACCTCATTATATAGACTTAATTAATTATTTATTATAATTATTTTTAATATACTATTAAAATTAGAATCTTAAATAATACAAAAATTTTATATAATTTTAAAAAAATCAGCAAACAATTTGAAACTTATTAATCAAAAATTAATTATAGTTCAAAAATGATAAATCCCTTCAAAACATTGGTACATAATCCACGGATATGGAATCCAAATTTGTATGGACATTTTGTGCGTGATTTTTCATTGGGTCATTTTGCTAACAATGGTTTTTTGTTCTATTTATAAATTTATTGTAATATCTTTAAAAAAATATCAAGAATTAATGAGAACAAAAATAAAAAATAATTTTTAAATAAGAAAAAATATTAGCTTTTTTCTGGCCTCATTTCTGGGGCATTTGTCCTTTTCTGGCCTTTTTTAAAATACAATTTAGCCGCTTTTTATTATCAGCTACTTGCAGCACTGGTCATTACAATGCTTCAGTTTACATTCATGTTTGTGTGTGTATATTTTTAATACATTTTTTTCTTTACCAATAACTCTGTTGCTTAAAGATCGATTTGATTGATTCAAAAAACAGAAATTTTCAGAAAAAAAATTTTGTGTACGATCGATGTAGGAACGAAGTCCATAGCTTATATGAGGGCTGCAAAAGGAACAAAAATTAGTTTTATTCGATATCTCGAAAGATCGATTTTTCATTTATTTGGCATGAAAATTCAGAAAAATATTTACAAATTTTCTGTAAAAGAACGAAGTCTCCAGATTAAATTGATGAATTTCAATAGCAAAATTCGTTTGATACATACACATACATCAATATCGGGTGCCCCGTTTTAACCGATAAACGAACGGACATGATCCTATTAACATCGTTTCTTATAAGGATCCAGAAAATATAAACTTTTTTACTCTCCGACAAAAATTGTGTATTTTTGGTGGTATAATAATGTTTAGTTATACCTTGGCTATATCCGCAGATATTTGCAAATAAAATTTAAAAAATTCAATACACAAGATACCAATATTTTGTTTTTTCTTATAGATTTAAGTGCGGAGGTAAAGAGAGCAACATATGCACATTCCATTAAAAAGTATCTTTCGCACAAAATAGTTGAATGTAATCTGTAGAAGATTTTTAACCGGTTGGATTGTTTTTCTTATTTATGACCAAAATTAAAATCAACGTAAAGTTTTCTATCTAAAATGGTATAAATTATATTCCAAGAAGTTTAAGATGCAAAAATAATACTCTTTGAAATTTTTAGCTTTTTTTCAGTTTCTTTTATAGCTTTGTGAATCATATTATGTATCACTCTCTCTAAACACTTGCTTACTGTATTCAGTATCGGTATATACAACTGTGCTTCCTTTAAAGTTTTTCCTGGATTTTGGATTAGAATGAGGTTCTGCTTCTTCTAAATAGTGGAAATACAACGTCTTTTAAGCATTTACTCTATCCTGAGCGCTGATATATCCACCATAAGATATTAGTTCTTGGTAGTCTATAGCCTATTCTATAATCAGGTCTATAGTCTGGTCCACAGTCTTGTTTATAGTCCTCTCCCTTCTGGTATATAGTTTGCTGTAAAGGTTGAAGATTCCATTACTCTACCATAAATATATATGTAACGAATCAGCTGTTATATAGTTAAGTTGAAAACGTGTTGTTTAAGAGAGTTATGTATGTATGGGTACTCATAAAAGTAAATGTAACGTAGTAAATATTTTTATTACAAAAAGACAAATTTTGTTTTGTATACAAATCGCAAATAACTAAAATCAATCTAGCGATTTTCGAACCGCATGAGATTTTCTGGAAATATGTTTAATATACATCAAAGTACTTGCTACATTTACACTTAAGTAACTATCAACTTACGTTCTGTTTACATTTACATTTTTACGTTTGATTTTACGGTAGAGTAATGAAGGGTTAAGTGTTAATAATTTTTAATAATATAATTTTTTAAACATAATCCTTTTTCTATGATATATATATATATATATATATATATATATATATATATATATATATTATTTTCTATTAAAACTCTTCAAATGTATTTATAAATGCACAAGTTCAATTGCAATCCCTTACAAAACTATACATTAAAACACACACTACAACAATTAATAACTTTCGAAATTATAAAATATGTGCTAAAACCTATAAAAATAGCATTCAATATTAAGGCTGTTTACAGTAAACAATACATAAAGAAAAAAAAAAAGAAATATATTTTTATATCCTCATTACTATTCACTCATACTCGCATACAGTTTATTATCTTATTTATGTTAAAGAACAAAAAAAAAAAAAAACAAAAAAAAAAAAATGTTTATTACCAGTATTGAATTATCCAAGTATTTGCTTTTCTTCTATTATATTATTATATTGGTTAGTTTTTCACCAATTTCCATTTGATTCATCAAAACTTGTCACGCTATTATGAACAAGAGCTGTAAAATTTGATTTTTAGTTTTGCAAATATTTTTGGTTATTTTCGCTTTTTCATTTTTCTTATTTAGTATTTATGTTCATCAAGTGATTTTAGCGTTAAAATATAAGACTCTCATTAAATTTAGTTTTGCATAAACGTTTAAACAATAATGTTCTTTGAGTGAAATATGTTAAAATAAAAATAAGAAAAAATAAAAACAGAAAAAGTAATTTAAAGTGAAACAAATATAGTAGAAATGTGTAATTTTTGCTGTCAATTCATAAGTGTTTGAATTGAAATTGAAAAATTGTTAGAAAGAGAAAAAACACTTAAAATAATGTTAATATTTGTTAATTTTCAATGGGTAGTTTGTGCGGCAACTGTTGTGGCGGTAAGAGTAAAAAATTTTAATGAAAAAATAAATAATAACGAAATGTTAAAAAAATGTTTTTGTTATTTGTAAAGAAGGAATATTTTAAGTTAAACTGCTGCATTATAGCTGTGTTTACAGCTGCTTAAATAAAACGAATTGATGGTGATTACGATATGAATTTTAATTTGTACTTCTCTCAAATATGAAAAGAAAATTCTTTTTTTATATTTGCTATTCAGTAGGTATCCATGTTTCTTTTTACTGAAATATTCATATAAATACCTATAATTTGTTATTTCTGAGAAGTTTTCATAAACTTATGAAATGTGTTTATGAAATTATTTGAAATGAAAATATAAGAAAGAAATACTTACATTTTTTAATTAAAAAAGTATTTAACATAATATTCTTTGAAATCACAGGTATTAAAATGCCGTCAATTCATCAATGTCTTATACATGTAATAGCTTTTCTGGTTTTTTTGATTCACTTTCAAATAAAGATTTTATTTCCACGAATAAAAATATGGACTTCACGTCATTGAATACTTTGATATGTTCCTGTTAAAAGCAATATTTAATATAAACTAAAGTCAACTGTTGTGCCATACCAGTGTTGTGAGTTTAGCATTTTTAGGGCTAAATTTAGTCTTTTTGTTTTGCTTTTATCCACAAACTTTTCGTTTTAGCTTCTAGTATATTTTTCTAGCCTATTTGATTTCTAAAATTGCCCTAAAAAGGCTAAAATATCAGTATTTTAGCAATGAAGAAAATAATTTCTTATATGTTGATACTAATTTTATTTTTACAGAATCATTCATTTAAGAATTTTTGTGTGTTTATTCGCACAAAAAATCTAGATTATTTATATTTGACAAAAAATTTCGACTACGGCGCTTCATTCTCCAAATCAAAAATAACTTAACTAATTTTATGAATTTACTATATCGATTATTGAAACTATTTTCTAATATAAATCATTAATCGTAAAAACTACATAGGAATATAATTAAAAAAACCTTATAAATGTAAAAAATCGCACAAAAAATTGCAAATGCTTAATCAGAATTGAATTATAGTCTAAAAAATGATGAAAAACAATTTAAAATATTGAATAATTTTTCATATCACCCAAGTTTGTATTGAAATTTGTGTGGTGGTTTTTTATTGGGTTATTTTGCTTGCAGCCGTTTTGTGGTTTATTTATAAATTTATTGCAATATCTTTAAAAAAATATGAAAAATTAAGGAAAACGAGAAAAATTTGCTTTTTAAATTAAAAAAATTCTAGTTTTTTCTTGCTTTATTTTTTGGTGTATTTAGCCTATTTGGCCTCTCATTTTAGCCTCTTTTTTCTCATAACCTGGCAACACTGTACCACACAGAAAAAATCTTTAACTTTTATTTTTCAATTAACACAGTTATGACATTTTACATCAAAATATAATTAATATATTGAAGCAAAAATAAAATTCAAGATTATTTTCCCATTTAAATTTTTTATTAATTCAATCATCAACTTCATTGATTTAATAAATTTTTTAATAGGAAACACTTTTCGGTTTTTAATCTTCTACAGTTATTAGTAATTTATATAATAATTTTGGCAAGTTTTAATTGAATGAAGTATTTTGGTAATTGGTGACTTTTTTCTGTGTAAGAAAAATAACAGAGATTCGATTTTTTTTTTTAATTCAGATACGAAATTTTAGAAATTGAAAAATAAATAAAGTGAGTTCCTAACGATTACCTTTTGGAAGAAAAATACACTCAAAGTAATTTGTTTTAATTTTAGCTTAAATATAATTATATCAATTTGAGGGGAAACTTTCAGAAATGGCAAGGTGTATAATTTTTTACTGAATTGGGAATGCTACTGAAGACTCAATATCCGTCTATAATTGGCTGAAATATGTGAAAAAAATCTTATTTTCATTACATGTACGAGTAACTACTCCCGTCTACAAAATGACATTTTTTATTTTCAGCCAAACTTAATGCCGTATGTACATATTATAGACGAAATTGCATAACAATTTTTAAAAATTCAGAAACAACCTAAACATTTTGATATATTCCGAAAATATAATTTTGAGCATAGTTTCAGCACTAAAGTTCTTGTAGCTCACTAAAGTTTAAATAAATTTTAGATTTTAAAATTAATTTAGAAAGCAGAAGTACGTAGCTTTTAACTAAAACTAAATAAGTAATGACTTATTTAACATTTTTAAGTCTATTTTACTTTTCTTTTCCAAAAATAATATTTTTTTCCTTAAATTTAAATATTAAATATTTTGCATATGAAGAATTTAGTGCATACAATTCAGCTTATAAAAATAAAACCATTGAATCGAAAATTGCATTTTGTAAAGGATGTTACATCCAAGTTTTAAATTTAAAAGAAAAACTTAAAGAAATACCCATGAAAGTCTTACAGTGTTTTCGGTTACATTTTTTGTTATAATAGGTCTACTTCGTTTTAAACTTTATATTATTTGTTAGTCAGCTTTAAGTATTCTTTAAATATTTCTTTACTATGACCCAATACATTTAAAATGGACAGAGTTCTGGTACAAATCATCTTGTTTGTTTGAAAAGACATCAGACCAGAAAAATTAAAATTCGTTGTTTTCTAATGATAGAAGAAATATTTTCTTACGGCACTCATTTTCTTGCATTACTTTGTTAAATGTGTCATGTGTTGTTTTAAATGAAGTGCTTTTTTCTCTACATATAAAAGTGTCTTGTCAGACCAAATATTTATTTTAAAATTTCGATTTTTTAACACGATATTTATCTGAGCAGGATGTTGTAAAAAAGTTCTTACTTTTCTTCACTATTTCATATCATATTTTTGTAAAAATTAATTGCCTTCAATTTTTTCATTTTTTCTTTTTACTTCGCAAGTCTTAAGGCTAGCCTTTTTTAAATTTTCTGATAAAAGATAAAGAGAAATTTTAAGAATGAGTCAAATTCCACCCAGAGACGTAGAGATTTTCTTTTGAAATAGGTTTTATTTTGGCAAACTAAAAACAGGCCAAAAGGAAAAACACAATAAGATTATATGTGAAGGGTGATGTTTAAACTCATTGCGTTTTTCAAAAAACAAGTCTAAAATTAATGGGTGTGAACATAATATAAGAAAAAGTTTTTAATTTTATGTTTTATTTGGAGCATACTTTCTGGGGTAAAAATTAAAAATTTATGGAAAGCTGATGTAAGTTATTAGAAACATATAAAGTAAATTCGAAAAATTGTGAAAAATTTAATTCTTAAATGGTTAAAAATCTACTTTTAAGTTTTAGTATTTTCTTCGGCTTTGCCGAATCTTCCCTTCACCTGTGTCGAGATGCATTATATGAAAGTGAAATACCTGTACTATATTAAAGATTATTATATATTAAAAATTTTAAATAATTTGCATTCTCATATAAAGTTGAAACAGATTCAAGATTTTTTAAATACTTATATCTATATATATATATATATATATATATATATATATATATATATATATATATTTGTGTATCAATCACGTCTAAATGGTTGAACTGATTTTCAAGAAATTTGACATAGATAATACCAGAGGAGGTGGTAGGCTTTGTTAGATCTCGATTTAAAGTCACACCCAAATTTAACGCGTACTTTTACAAAAATAATATTATCCAATTTTACACGTTAATAATGACACTATTTAAATGAAATGTGATGCACAGATATAGCTTGTGATGTAGAATTTTATAGGTTTTGTTAATTTTTAATCGGGTGCCATGTCCATATTTTACGCTCTCTTTTTAAAACTCTCAAACGGATGAACCGATTAGCTTAAAATCAGAGCAGGGTGTGTGATGGTAGTAAAGTTAATTAAATTTTCTCATCTAAAGGACTATCACAGTGAAAGTTTAAAAAAAAAATTAAGTAATTTTTATTTAAAATTTCGAATAGAGTGAATAGATCCATATAAAGAAAATATTATTTATCGCATCGAATAGGGTAGCGAAGCGCACCGGTAAAAGCTAGTTCATAAACAATTTAATACTTTAGAATTTTAGAAAAGTTCACACATTTCTAGGGAAGAGATAGTCCCTTCGATGCAGAAAAAATATTTTATAAATGTAAGATAATATTAAAAAAGGATATGGTGGAAAATTTATGAACCGATTTGACTGATTTAAAAAACCGAACTCCGAAATAAATATTTATGATAGATTAATGCAATAACGATGTTCATAGCTTATAAAAGAGCTTCAAAAATCTAATAATGAATTTTGGCCTATAACTCATTTAATACTGGGTCTACTTAGTTAATTTTTTCACCACAAAATGGACCGACTAAGTTCAATTCTATAGCGGAAAAATTCAGAAAAAATTTTCCGATTTGGTTTTGCAGAAACGAAGTCCTTAACTTAGTTAGGGAATTCAGGGAATCGAAAACTTCAGGGAATGAAAAACTGGAAAGTTGTGAAAAAAAATCTGATTTTTGGATATATATCAAATATCTATGTTATCGGTAGGCTTCCTATCGACACCATTTCTTATAAGGATGCAGAAAATATATACTTTTTTGCTCTCCGACGAAAATTATGGAAATTAAAAACGGAATGACAAATATATGTATACAATTTACAGCTCCCATGAAGGGTATAAAAATCAAGAAAATAAAATCCAAGTTATGGATACATTAATATAGGAGCCAACCCGAAAATAGTTTTTTGGGCATAACACAAAAAAAAGGCCTATTACACTATGTAATCTTTAGACTAGTTTTTCACTGTAACGCAGTGTTATCGCTATTAACATAAACGACTTTAATTCCAACCAATTTGCTGTAACTTATACATCCAAACCCTGTCTTGCTTTACACCATACATGCATGATAATACACCACACTTTGGTTGCTACGACAACAAGGTTGCCAAGTAATTTATCTACAGTGTAATTTAATTTTTAATATTGTTTTCTATTTATTTAGTCGTAAACAAAAAACAAGCATGTGGTTGTTAAGTTTCATTCGCTCAATTTCCATAAAGATACACAATGAAAAAGAATTAAGCACCAAAAGAAAACAAATCACAATAAAGTAAAACTTAATTAACATTTGAAAGAATTAAACAATAATAAATAATTGATAATAGCTAAATAAATCTAATAAACAAAAAACGCTATGATAATATATTATTGGAATTATTGCGGACAGAAAGGAGTAACAATAAACGCTTGGTGACTAAGAAATTGTAAGTGTGTAATTTCTTTTTAGGGAAGGGAATAAGCGTTTTCATTTCAAAACGAAATTTTTATAAAGTTTCTTAAAATAATAAAAATAAAAAGAATATAGAATTCAGTTACCTTACAGAATTGAAAATAGCCCAATAGACACTGTACACATTTTAAACATTTTTCCAAAATATACAAAATTTTCTGCTGTCAGATGGAATTATGCATGGGTAGTAGCTACACTCAGATAAATATCGAGCACGTCTGTGTATAAAATGGCATGGGATAGTTAATACTGTATCAACAAAGTACTGAAATTGTAGTGCGTGTTGAAATTAACAACTATCAATATATACCGCATTGGTGTTAACTTGACACTACTTCAGTGTCGAATTGTTTAATAACAATAAAAGTGAACGGCGTTAAAAATTTAAAAAATAAAAATCAGTTAAACTTAATTTCAGAAAGGAATGACGGATTTGAAAAACTAAATATATTTAAAATATATTTAATTTTTGTTCAATATAAATCCACCAAAGTTCTAAAAATAAAAAATTATCCAAACCATAATAATTGGCATTAATTAGTGATTATATTATTTCGCAGTCCAATAGTGGTGTTGAAAATAACCCCAATAGCTATAAAACAAGGTTAAAATATCAGTATTAATAAACTTTTTAGTAAACTTTTTATATTAATTTGTATTATATAATTATATAATTTATTAAATTTTATATTTAATTAAATATGTGTCATAATTACCAAGTCATATATACCTACAATTTTACAACTTCTCAAATAAACAAATAAAGGAAGATTATTTAATCATATTTTTTTCTTTCATTCATACATGTTTATATTATATTTCATAATTATTGATTGACTGATTTTTAATTACTGTTTTAATTTGCTTTAATAAAAATTGCATTTATGTGTAAAAATTTTGTATTTAATATTAATTGCAGCTGCAAAAATGCGTAAATAAATACAAACATCATTTAAAATACAAAATGAGAATTTATTAATTAAAAAACAAAAAAAAAAAAACATATGAGATTGATAAAAAATTTTTTTAACATTAAACCAATTCGTCTGCAAATAGAATATATATATATATATATATATATATATATTCGTCTATATATATATATATATATATATATATATATATATATATATATATATATATATATATATATATATAAGTATTAAAAAACAGCAACAAATAATCTTATATTTATTTATAGAAGCAGGAGAGTTGTTTTAACTATTTTTTAATAATAAATTCACAAAATATCATATATGAGGAAAAAATACATGTTAAATATGTTTTATTATTTTACTCTAACCACATACAAAAGGACATCTATCCTTTACTTATATACATGTATGAAGATATAATAAATATATATATACCCAGAGTTCTTGTTATTATAAACGAATTTCTGTTTTCTAGACATTTTGGAACAATAATGTTCATAAAATAGCTAGGAGTGTAGTCATTTTCCAGCAGCTAGTCCGAAACTTTAAACTCTTTACATTATGGTTTTATTATGAACAATAAGGTTCTTTGTAAAAATTCCATTAGTAGAATGATAGGTTACACATAGATATAAAGATATGTGTTAGTATGAGTGAGATTTCAATTTGCATTTTATATGAGAAGCAAAATAATCAAAATTGTTTCGAAATGCAACAAATTATTTAAACTAGGGGGAATAATATATAAAAAAATATAAACTGTGGGAAAAAAGTATATGAGTGAGAGCAAAATTATCGATTTTCGATGAAAAATATTAGTGATCAAGTGATCAAGCAAGTGATCAAAAATCGAGGCACTTTTTAAATTTTAAACGCTTTTTTACCGAGATATTAACTTTAAAAAATTTTTTGGAGTTTTCATTCAAATAATCAATTTTGACGAAAAATATAGAAGATCACATACCGAGGTCCTTTTTCAATTTAAATGCAGTTTTTTTTTTAATTTTCATACGATAATCGTATTTTAGTTGAAAAATATGTGCGATCACAAATCGGGGACCTTTTTCAATCTAAGGGCTTATTTACTGAGATACTAATGATTTAAGATTTGTGCGGGTTTTACTCAAATTATAGATTTTTATGTAAATTCCAACACTTCTTTACCTTGATGTTAACTTTTTAAAAATTTTTATTTGAAAAATTTGAGTGATCACAAATCGAGGCCCATTTCCTTTTGAATGCTCCTTTACCGAGATAAATTCGATAAAAAATATCGATTTTTAATGAAAAATATAAGTGATCAAAAATCGAGGTCATTTTTTCCATTTAAACGGCTATTTATCGAGATATTAACGCTTTAAGTTTTTTTTAGTTTTCATAGAAATATAAATTTTTGATGAAAAATGTGAATATTCACAAATCGAGGCACTTTTTCCCTTTAAACACTTACTTATCGAGATATATATATATATATATATATATATATATATATATATATATATACTTTTTTTGAATTTTCATGCGAAATATAATTTTTTGATGAAAAACATGAGTGATCACAAATTGAGGCTCTTTTTCCATTAACTTTTAAAGATTTTTTAGAGTTTTCATACAACAAATTTATTTTCAAATTTATTTAATATGTGCGACCACAAATCGAGGCCCTTTTTCCATACATTTACCGAGATATTAACGATGACAGATTTTTATATTTTAGCGATCAGTTTTATAAGTGGTTTTACATTTTCTTATTTTATATTTAAAATTGAAAAGGAAGTTGAAACTTACCTTATTTTTCATAAGGATAGAAATGTTTTTATAAACAATTTAAAAACATTAATATAAACTTGTTGTTAGCTTTACCAGTTATATTCTTTTGGAATAGTATTGAAAGGTATCATAATGGCCTTTTTGGTAATGTTAATGATATATCAACAGCATTCATACTTAATATAAACTTTTTATTGATAAATAAATTAAATAAACACACACGTAAATACTTTATTTTAAACAATAAATATTTGCAAAATATTAATGACATTTGATTTTTTTTATTTTTATTATTCTCAGTAGGTTAAGCCTTTACAAGAGCATAACTAGCTGTGTGATTCGTCTGTTATCATATGATAAGCATATTAATTATATGAACTTTAATTAAACATAAACATTTCATTTTTGAAAAAGTAACAAACAAAAAATAACAATCATAAAAAAATTTAAACCATAAAATTAATTGTTGGTTTATTATTTTTTTGTAATTTATTTTTTTTACTCATAATTTCACATGCTGTATTTATTTTAATTTATACAATATTTTTATTTGTAAATATATATATATGAAGAACTGAAATGTAGGGTGTAAGTCTGCAAAATTATTAATTGATTCACCCTTTAATCTATTTTTATTTAATAACTTTATTTGAGTTTGTTTTTATCGGTATTTTTTGTAATTGTTATTTATATTAAACGCTTTGAACTTTGCAAATGCAAATGGCGTTTTAATTAATTTATAAAAAAAGATTAACCACATACATATGTATTTAAATTAATATATATAAATATATATGTTTACTTGTAAGTAAATACTTATCGGCAGTGTAATTATTTGTTTGTGTGGATTTCATTTATTTTTCAAGTCAATTTATAGAGCAATATTTTTTATTTCAAATAATTTTTTTTTTTTTTATACCCTACACCACCGAAAGTATAATGTGATGTATAAACCGATGTTTGTAACATTCAAAAATATTAATGTATACCAATCGGTTTGGAATTACTAGTTACAGGTCGCAATTTTAAAAATATGATGATGAAATTTAATAAATATGCATTACATAGCCCAAGAACTTCAAGGTCCACAATTTAAAAGAAAAATTAATTTTTTGTTCGTTTTTAACAAATAGTTTAATATTTTATGAAATATCCATAATAATAACAGATTTATTGTGTTTTCTGTTAACCTTTTTTTGGAATAGGTCCATATCGTTTTAAATCGTATATTAGTGTTTAGTCAGGTTTGAGTATTCTTTAAATATTTTTTTACTATGACCCAAGACATTTAAAATGGACAGAGTTCCGTATAGTGTAGTGTATTTTCCTCCTTCTGTACATAGTAGCACCATTTGTTGATATTACTTAGTTACTTTTTTGTGGTAATAATAAGAAGAGAGATAAAATCAGAAAAATAATGATTCGTTGTATTTTGTGATAGCGAGGAATCTTTTCTAATGGCACTCATTAGCGTACATTTCTTTACTAAGTAAAAGTGTCATTTGATATAAAATAAGTGATTTTTTACCAACATGTCTTGAAAGGTAAAAAGTTTGTTCGACAATTTTATTTTTTTTTAAATTTATGTGATAATATCTGTGATATGAAATTCATGACTTAGATATTTTATTAGTTTTCGCCAGTACTCATATTTTTAATAACAAATTAATCTCAATAATTTTCGTCCTCTCTTTTGCATTCACATATTTTCCAGCATTCCTATTAGGAACTTTTTTACTTCGTGGGCCTTTATTTTAATTTTCTGATAAACGATCCAGAGAAATTTAAAAAATGAGTCACATCTCATCCAGGGATTCTCCTTTTTGTGTGCAATCCTAATGCCTGTAAATCTATTTTTTCTTTGGTTATCAGAATTCTTTTCAGCGATCGTAAAATCTCTATACTTTTTATGATTCAAGAAACTGTATTTCCGAACTCATTTGCATTCTTAGTAATTGTTTTATATGTTAGACATGCGTTTCGATAATAAATTTGAATTAATGACTGCGCACGAAAAAACTAAAATATCTTTATGGTTTGCTATTTTAATTATACGTGAAAAAATGTGTGCCATTAACTTGCTTCGATTTACTATTATTCTCCATAAGTACGTGCTAAATTTTATTATAATATCGTAATTAATTTTTCTTAAGATGAAAATTGAAAAAATTCGTGCAAACGCATAATTAAAATTGCTCAAAAAACATGACGCCCATACAAAACAATTGCTAGGAGTACAGGTGGGTCGGGAAATACAGTTTCATGAATAGTGTTTAAGTCTTTTTAAGGCTAAATCTATCCTTTTTAATTTGGTTTTAGCTTCTAGCTTTTTAGCCTTTTTTGATTCCTAAGATATTTTTTTTTAACTAAAGAGAATATTTATGAACATAATGAAAGAAAATATATATAAAAGCGAGATATCATCCAAAAATTTGAAAATGATTATTCAAATAGGAATTATAATTCAAAAATGACGAAAAATCACGTTAAAACATTGGGTAGTTTTTCATATGAAATATGTTTTTGTTTAAAGTGTTCTCTTTTCACAACCGTAAACGATATCTGTATATTTCCTTTTGTACAAAAGATTTAGATATGTTGACTTTAATTTGAATCCTTTTTACCCTGAATATCTCTCAAAACTACCTCAACCGATTCGCCCATTAGTGGGGGAGAGAATTATTTTCCTATGTTTCAATTTTAATACTGCAACTGAAAAAAAAACACAAATTAATACTACGGGTATTATTTGAATTTTATGTGAAATAAATTAAAATTCTATTAGTAATGCAGTTCAAAATCACTGCATAGCGAAAATCACTAAATAATTTTTTGTTTAATATCTGTGAACACTAAAGAATATTTATGTACAGTGAAAAATGTACAATTAGTAAGCTCCTCTTGTTACTTGCTATGTTTATGGAGGATAAGTTGGGTCTGGCCTATAAGCAGTTTGGCGAAAGCTCCCCAGGATGAGCCTTAACCTCCAATGATAATTTTTTTCTATACTTTAAATGAATTTATTAAAACAGCTGTATCCAATTCTTGTTTATTAGAATCAAATTTATAACACGGAACAAAATCTTTATTAGATCCAAAAAACCAAGAAAGTTATCGCAGGCAATACCCACAGCGAAATATTGGGGACAGTATTGAAAAAACAATTAATGAATTCTACTTCCGAATAAATATAAATTGAAAATATCAAAACTTGGTATATGTAAGATCAATAATGAAGGAAACGAAACTCAATTAGTGGAACAAAAATTATTACTTCGCTATCAAGATAATTGGCAACGGCAGATGTGCTCCTTTGGCGAATGCTTCTCCTTTTACCCTATAATCCAAATGTGTGTGGAAATTTTTTAAGTGATTTCTTTTTTTAATGGATCATTTTGCTGCCAGCCGTTCTATATTTTATTTAAAAATTTATTAAAATGTTTTTAAAAAAGTATTAAAAACTAATGAGAACACAACTAAATAAATTAATAAATAAATAAATAAGCTTTAAATAAAAAAAATATTAGCTTTTTTCGAGCCTTATTTTTTTGGGAATTTACCCTCTTTTAACTTTTTTACAGTTAAATTTGGCCTTTTTTCCCACTTTCTGGCAACAATTCTTTTGCGTCATAAAACAATACAAAGAGTTTACCGAAACAAACTCTGATAACCGAACAATAGTTCCATAATTGACCATAGTCCCCATATAAGGTCCACTTCCAGAAATAATAGTAAAGTGCATAAATCCCTTACAAATAATAGTAACAACATAATATAACGAATATGTATGTTCTACAGAAATATACATTATACTTAATATGAATATCAGTCCATAATTGACCAAAATTCCCATATAGAGACCTTCCTAAAATTTTGATGCACATATGTGCATTATGGTGTAGGTTATCATATGGCCGAGCTTGACCGACGATATCTTTCTCACTTATTTATTTATTTTATCATATTTCGTTTAATTTTATAGTTTTTAATTTGTCCAGGTTTTACAAATTATATCAAATAATTAATCATCTTTTTATATTATTTTAATATTGATTTATTTATATTGTTTTAATATCATTGTATCCATCATATCGTATCAATTATTGCCACAACAAATTAAAATAGTCTAAGAAAAACAAGTACGCCACATTGTAATAGAAAAATTTTCAGATTATTCGATGTCTTCTTTAAATAGAAATGTATACAAAATTTTCGTAATAAATAAGATAAATTTTACGTATGAGTGATATTAACCCCCAAAATACTCATACGTTTCTGTATTTTGAATTTAAGCCTTGAATATTAAGAGAGCCCTAGAGTACATTAAAAATCAAATTTTGGTAATAAAATTTTGCTACTTATCATCTCAAATGATTAAATTACATTTCAAATGCAGGCATTTACTCATATGTACTCAATAATAATTATAATTAGATATTAAATTTTAATTAATTTTCAATGACATGAGTCTGGTTTATAAAATATAAAAAATAATGACAAAAAAATTTCTAAATGTTTTAATAAGTATATAAATTTATATATTTCTATTGAAATGTGTATATAAGTAACCATATATTAAAAAATAATAATGTATTTTTTAATTGTATAATTATTAAATAATATTATTTGTATATTTATTAAATGCATATTGCGTTTATATTTGGTTAAATTTATTAAAAATTTTTTACTGCTAATTATAATAATTAAGAGAAAATAATAAAATAGCAGTAATAAATATATTCAAATTACTATTTACACACACACATATACATATGTGTAACACTTTATTAAATAAATTAATTACCATTGATGGTGTTGTTTGATATTTTTCTTTTTTCATTACAGCCAGAACGCATACGACTACGTGACAGTCACTACAAGAACGCTTTACATTATTGTGCGGCCCATTCCGGAGACCTCGTGGCTGCTGCCAGTATTGCCGTCGCAGCTCCAGAACTTCTGGAGTCTGCTGACGAAGATGGCTTTACACCGCTACACTTGGCTGTTATTCAGGGCAACTTGGCAATGGTCAATTTGCTACTAGCGAACAAAGCCGATGTGAATGCGGTGGATAAAGAAGGTCATTCGGTGGTGCACTGGGCAACAGGTGAATATTTTCATGTCTAAATTTAAAATTATTTTATCATTTCATAAAATTAATTTAAAATAATTAATATTATTTTAATTATAGTTTGTGGTGAGGTGGGTGCCTTAAGATCGGTTTTGGCTGCTGGAGCTAATGTTACCACCCCTGATATTAATGGTGGTTCACCTTTGCATTATGCTGCCCAAATGTGTGGTGCTAGTTATGAGGGTAAATTGAGTCAAACAAATTCCTCAAAATTAGCTTTAGAGATTTTGGGTATTTTGTTGGCTCATCCCCAGTGCAGTGTAGATGTACAAGATAAAGATGGCCGTCAACCTTTGCTGTGGGCTGCATCTGCTGGCTCGGCCAAGGCGGTCATAGCTTTGGTCAAGGCTGGTGCTAGAGTAGAAAGTGCCGATAAGTGGGTTATTTTTAGATTTACAAAAACAACTTTTTATCTATATAAATTTCTTTTCAGGGATGGTTTAACTGCTTTGCATTGTGCTGCTTCCCGCGGTCATACTGAGTGTATAGATACTTTGATTAGTTTATGTGGTGCTCCCACTGATCTAATCGACTCTAATGGTTGCACTGCTCTCCATTATGCTGTTACTTTGGGTCATGCTGATGCCACCTCACGTTTGTTAGATTTTGAGGCTGATCCCAATCGTCAGGATCGTAAAGGCCGCACTCCTGCTCATTGTGGCTGTGCTAAGGGTCAATTTGAAACAGTTAAATTGCTGAAAGAACGCGGTGCTAATTTATGGTTACGCAATGCCAAAGGAGATCTTCCACTACATGAAGCTGCCACTTCTGGACGACGCGAGTTAGTAGAATGGTTACTGGAGCAGAGACCTAAACAAGTTAATACCACCAGCAATGATGGTCGTTCTATGTTGCATATAGCAGCTCATCATGACTACACCGATATGTGTAAAATGTTGCTAGACTATGCAGCCGATGTAAATGCTGTTTATCGTAATTCCAAGGGAGTTGTTATAACCCCTCTGGATTGCGCTTTGCAAAAAGGACATCGTTCTACTGCTAAATTCCTGCAGTCTCATGGTGGTTTGCCAGCTGGTAAATTACGCTTGGCTGCCAGACGTTCCAATCCTTTTATCAACACTTCGGTGGAAGTAATAAAACCTTTGAAATATGCAGAGAAAGAGGAAATTCATGACTTGAGTAATTCCAAAAAGTATGTAGTGTATCTTAAGCGCTCTGATTCGGAAGCAGGCGAAGATACTAATTGTAGCTGTACCGAACAAATTTATAAGAGAGAGCAGCATTATGCCCACACTTGCCATCGACACCAGCGACACAGACGTCATATTTTAAGAAGACGTACTAGTAGTTGTGGTGATCCTTTAGAGTTCAATGAAGATTGCAGTAATATCTGTCGCTCTAAAAGTAATATTGAAATAAGACGCCGTAAATCTCGAGAACGATACTCAAGTTCTAGTGAATGGGAGGCCGAAGATGATGAAGAGGATTCCTGTGAGAATTGCTGTTATCACAAGCGGCGAAAGCAAAGAGTAATACAACGGAGAAGATCAACTCCCTCGAAAAAATCTCACAGTTCTCAAGATCCACAAGATAAAGATAAACCAGAGGACAGGGATCAAGATAAAGGCTCTTCAAAATACAGTTCAAATGAAAAAAAAGACAGCAAAGAAGGGAATAAAGAAGATAATATAGCAATAGTACCTGACGTAGAAGATGCTGCTAAATCAAGGCCAAACTCTACTACAAAAATTCGTGAGACATCAGCCGATAAACAAGTGACACCTTCTTCACCACAAACTGCTAAGGAAGGAACTTTTATAAAAACTCCACCAGAGACACCACAAACTAGTAAAGAAAGTACCAGTTTAGAGGTACCCGCAGCGCCATCGAATGTGGAATTAACAGATGAAGAAGAACAGGATCAATCAGCTATGGAAAGTATACAAGCAGAAGTGCAAGTCCACAGGGCAGGTGATGATATGGAATCCAAGGTAGAAACAGAAAACGAGGATGAAGTTCTTGGTAAAGAACAAATACAAGAAACTAAGGAAAAACAAAATGAATTAAAGGATGACATAACAAAAGACCAAACTCAAACTTCAGAATTTGCTGAACCGTTAGCAGAAAGTCAAGATACACATCCTAAGGAAGAGCAAAAATTAGAAAAAGTGGAAGAAAAAAAGGAAGATTCAGCAGTAACTAAGGATACTAAAGAAGAGGAGGGTGACACTATTGACATGAAGGATAGCATAGAAACGGTAATAGAAGTTAAACAAAAAGTTGAGGAATTAAAGGAAGCTCCAAAAGAAGCTGAGCAAATAATAGAGCAAAAAGAAGAAACTAAACCAGATGATGATCCCACTCAACACACCAAAACAGAAGCTCTTCCAGAAACTTCCGCAACTGAAACTGCAAATAATATTGCAACAGAGACTACAAAAGCTGAAATAGCAACAGAAGCTAAAACAAATGAAACAACTTCCAAAGACATTTCAACTATGCCAGCACCAACAGCTACCTCAGATAAATCCAAGCAAACTTATGAACAAAAACAACCTGATGGAGAACAAACTAAAACAGAAAAAAGAGCCAGTATAGCTCAAGAACATATTGATGATGATAACGCCAAATCTTTAGAACAAAAGAACGACAGTAATGAAACTAAAGTTACCACCCCACAACAAGAACGAAACCAAGAGTCAAGACGCTCATTTACTTTATTACCCTCTGACTCGGCAGAAGATGAAATAGAAGTGGAGTCAGAGGAACTGGTGCGCAAATCAAGTTTTCAAGTACTCAAAAGTGATGAATCTGTTCTAGAAGTCGAAGAGTCTGCTTCACCTCGTGACGATAACGAATTAAGTGATAATACAGTCTTTAAAGTACTAACTACACCTCAAACATCACCCCTATATGAAGTAGACTCTACCAAATCCGAGGATATGCTCGATCGTTCAGGTCAAGATCCAGACGATAACATAGATCAGGAGCCTAGTTTTAGAATTGAAGATAATGTTACAAGTCCCTACGACTACAGTAGTGGACGTAAAAGACGTTTAAAAAAACGTGTAAAAAGTGGTGTCAAAACACGTAGCGGCAGTAGCTGGAAACGAGTGGAAGGCGAAGCAGAAGAAATGCAACATAATACAAGAGATCAAGATTCTGGTTTTGAGCCAAGTCCTCGAACAATGAAAAGTAAAATACCAACACCACGTAATATTTACACAGCCCATATACCGCGACGTCCTTTGTATACAACTTTAGATGGACGTTCTTGTAGCAGTCGTCTTGAGAATCGTAAATTGGGTGACAAGGGAGCTTGTGATATGTCGGCGGTAACCAGATCTATACAACGTAATATAAGAAGGTAAGTTATATATATATATATATATATATATATATATATATATATATATATATTACTAATTCAATCTTGATGTGTTCAGGAATGTTAACTTATGTAAATGGTCAGATGACTACATTTTTATGGAAATTAATTTATAAAATATCTTAGAAATAAATATTTAATTTCTACGTAATTGCTAAGCAGAGTAGAGGAGTATATGGATTTAAATTTGAAAGCAGTCAGCATTACTGCCTCAAAAATAGGGCTTTGTTATATTTTTTCAAATATTTATGGAAATTTGTTTTTTCTCACATACATGAAATTTTCAGTGTTTAAAACAACAAAGTGTATAATAAACTTAAATTGGGACAAAAATAATCTCGTAATTCTTTAATAAGGAAACGGAAATTCCAAAATTGATAATATTTCATATATTTGTCCTATGGTTGAAAAAAAATCTATAATAATAGATTAAGAAGTCATTAGGGTTTCTTGCACTGCCTCCTGTTTGCAGCTTTAAAAGTTGAGAATAATTACGATAGATTCAAAATTTTGATATAAAACAGTTCAATTTTAAAAGGGTGTAAACAAAGCAGTTGTTGTGGTCAGATACGAAAGTAAAAAGTTAAAGAAACATTAAGTCATCCGTCTTGGACAATCTCCCATCACATTTTTTTCAGTTATAATCCAGAGTTGATTAACTACATATGGCCCAAAAGCTTGGAATTCAGACAACATACTGCAGAATTGGACAATTCCAAAGAAGGGCAACCTGAACACATATAGAAATTAGCGGGTCATAACACTACTGTATTCTATTCAAGAATACTAGCTTTCAGCACCTTGAAGCGGATGTCACATGTTGCATAAACATTGCACTCCCAGTGGTATAAAGAAGGGATAAAAAGACTTTCTAAAAGGCTTTTTTCAGAGCCGGGAGCTCTTTCTAAGATATCCAACTTGCATTCTGCGTTAATGTATATTTTACACGCGATGCCATTGCAGTCAAGACCTTAGATATTCGTTACCCGATGCAGGCCTTATAAAAGGTCAAGCGAAAACTATAATACATCTAAATGGAATGGATCTTCTTTTTGTAAGGGTTTTGAATAGAATTTTTGTTGCTTATAGTAAAAAATATTATATTCTTACTTCCTTTCTTTTAGAAGGGAAATAGAATATAATAGGACGCTGCATTTTTTTTTTTTTTTTTTTGCAAAGATTTATTGTTGTTTATAATAAAATTTATTAAAAAAAAAATACAGCTTTTTACATTGGAAAACCATGCTCTCGGCGAAGTCCACTGTGAAGAAGAAACCTAGGCCATTCAAGGATGAAATGGCGAAGATCGGTGAAAGAAGTGTTTGGAAGCAAAGGGCTGATATGCTTTGACTAAGGAAACTTATTGTGAGTGAACAGCCGAAAAAGTTTAAAAATTAATAATTGAAGACTTTTTTTCTCGATCGACACTATTGCCAAATGCAAGAAATATTTTCGGAATAGTTGGGGAAAAATAAAAAAATAATTTTCAGATGCTTCAAATTACTTAGATTCATCGAAAATACGGAAATTGATTTTGCATATCTGAAATACTGTTTCAGCATTACGTGGAGTTTATACATTGAAATGTTAAGACCGATGACAAGAGGATCTATTGTGATATTCAAAAGAGTAAGGCTGGATAACAAAGAAATTTGATACCAAAGACAAATATCTCTGTGGACGAAGTAGTGCTTTATATTTATAGGCATTAAAAGCACGTCTTCAAAAATGATCTGCACCGAACATAAATGATTCGTTTAAAGAGAACCTTGATAAAATGTATGACCAGATAAGAATTCAAAATGTTCCTTATGTTGTGCTTCCATTTAAAAACTATATGTATTTATAAGCAGGGTCAATTTGAAATAAATTGCTGAAAGAACGCGGTGCTAATTTATGGTTAAGCAATGTTAAAGTAGGTCTTCCACTACATGAAGCTGCCACTTCTGGACGACTTGAGTTAGTATGGTTACTGTAGCAGAGGCCTAAACAAGTTAATACCTCCAGCAATATGCGACTGCATATTTAAATTAATACCTCCAGCAATATGCGATAAAAATTTATAGTTTTTAAAATTTCACCCTTAACGGCATATTTTTTTGACTTTTAGAGCATATTTATAGCATATTTTGATATTTTTATAGCATATTTAACCCATTTATAGCATATTTTGATTTTTTTGTAATTCCGAAAATATTTAGTATTTAAAATTAATATTAATAGGTACCGCATAACATTGTTGAAAATCGGTTGGTATTTTGACTTGTAACAAAAAGTCATAAAGACTTAGAAACAGGTTAATTGATTTTTATTAAAGCCATTTTTGAAATATGATATAGTGGACGTATTAGCTTTTAAATTTTCCCGTATGGCATCAGTTAATGTTGTAAAAAAAAAAAATTATTTTATTTTTATGAAAATTATACATATTAGACTGCTGCAAAAAACAGACTTTCAAATTTCGACCGTAACTCCTCCTAGGATTGCTCTTTTTTTTATATAAAAACAGGAAATTTTTCAACACTTCTAAAAAAAATTGTCTGTATTTTGCTCACACAAGTTTTCAAATATACGTTAATGGTGTGGAGAAATTCTAATAACTTTAATATTTTCTAACCGAAATGTAATTTAATGTAAGATTTCCTTACATTAAACGGCAAAAAATCAAAAATTTCCCATACAAATGCACAAATTTCAGCATCGATGCGGCATGTTTTAGTGATATCTGATCACTCTAATATTTTGCTTACTATGTTTTTACATAAAAAAATAATAATCCAATTGTAAGTCACAGTGGAAATTCGATAGTTGCCTTTTCTTTGAGCTGTCTAATATATACACACATATGTAAACTTACATATGATTATTTTGATGATTTTTGAACTAATACTAAAGTTTAGAATTAAGTGGTTACGCAAAGGAAAGATCAAAATTTGGATGTAATGTAAGAACAAAACTGCGACTTAAAAATAAAGCTTTTCGAAACATTCGATAGACTAGGTTTGCATTTTTTTTTATAACTTTAAATTATTAACAAAACACTTTGTTTTAATAAATAAATTACTTTTGTTTATAAATTACAAAGAGCTTTTGTTTTTTTACAAGCATAATTTCTTGTTTCTAGAGCATAATTTTAATTTTTCAATATTTAGTTTATTAAAAAAGTTGGGAACCTCAAATTTAAGACCCCATAACTACACTCCTAAAAGTGCTGTAAGTTCAAAACTTTGACTTGCTAAAACTTCTTAGTTCTAAATTATAGATCAATTAACTGTATATAGTCAAATGAATACATAAAAGTTAAAAATATTTTAGTGGTTTTGAGAAGTATTTATTTTAAAAAATTAAGTTAAGATATTAAAATTTATATCTTTTTTTCTGTTCTAAATTCTCCTGCTTTGTTTTTTAATTTGCCACATTTTAAATCACTTACAATTTTTGTTCTAAGTTTCTTTACATCTCAGAATTTTTTATTATAACCTTTTATTTTTGAATTTTATTATCTCTGTTTATTACCATTCCTCATGAGTTTCTGAAGCTCTAAAAATATTTATTTTTTATTTGAATGTGCATCAAAAAAAAAAAAAAAAAATCGTGAATACTTTATCAAGTTTTATTGAAAAATTTTATGTTTCCCAGTTGCTTGCGTCTAAATTTAAAATCGTATTAGTATCACCAAATTTACTCACTCTCTATAGGAAATGCAAATTTAGATGGTGAAGATTAATCTTACAGGTGGTATGTTTATTTCCACATTTTTACTATTATATTCTGTTAAGTAAAACTTTAGTGTTTGCCTGAAGGGCAAAGTCAGTATCGCAGCCCATCTGTCTGTCGGTATGTTTATTTAACAGATATTAAAATAGCCACAATAAGATTTTATATTGTTACGCGAAAAGGTGATGATCAAATTATGGTGGACACTTAGGTATTTAATATATAGTATATTCCGAACTTGAATTTTTTTTACCCAAAATTTAGTTTAAACTTGAAACTTTTTTCTTACAACCGTTCTCATATACTTTTAGTTTTTTTCACATTCTATAAATTCTCTTGTCTCTTTTACACTGACCAAAGCCTGTATCATCTTTTATAATTTATATATTGCTCTTCTTAGTAGGTTTTCATATTACTTATACATAACTATAAAAATTTCTCTAGTATAATGTTACTTGTAGGATAATATATATATGAACGTCCTACCACATAACACTTAAGCTAATCTCCGTTAAATTTGCTTTTATATTTACTTTAACTTTTTTTCTATATTATCCACAAGATTTATTTACTTTTGATGGAATTTAAATGGCCAGCAGACCAAGATCCAAGAAAACGAAGAAAAAGATGAACACAAGCATAGACAAAAATATATATATCACTTTTCCAAATGTTGATTTCCATATAAATGCACAAATACAGACAGAAGGATATACACACATGCATACACGTACTTGCACAGCCTAAGAATGAATGCGAAAAATACTGTCTGCATCAAAGTTAATTTAGTTGAAATTTAATAGCGGGCCCGTCATTTTTCATTTATGACAGTAACTTTTATATATAATTTGACATCAACGGAATGTGTTGGATATGCAACTTAGCAGAAGGAGAAAGAGAGAGAGAGAGAAAGAATGAGTGGCCAGGAGTCAAATCTTACAAAATTAAAAATAAAAGTAAAGTAAATTAAAAAAAAGACGGTGGTGTTTATGAACTTAAATTACTTTACTCTTCAGGGCTCTAGACTTTAACACTAAACTTCTACAACATTTGAGTCTTTGTATGAGTAAGAAGTAGTGCTGCTTAAAATGTTACGTCTGTATGTGAAAGTAAATTTTAAAGACACTTTAATGTGATTTTATTTGGTCTTTAGGTTCATTAACTTTATGAAAACGATATGGTAAATTTTAAGGGGAAAAAATGAAATAATAACAAAAGTATATAAAGTATATAATGTATGTATATAATTTAATATGAATAACTTTCCAAATATTTTGATTAAAGATGAAAATAATACAATTTAAACACAGTTTGAATTGTCTTAATCTATTGTGTGGTCTTCAAGATATTGTTGTTTAAAATTACATAATTTTATGATTTTTAAAATTTTAAAAAATATCAATAGGTAAAGAAAAATAGCAAAGTTTTAAACTAATACAGAAACTAATACAGAAATTCATAGATGGATTTCTTGGAATAGCTCAGATATTCGTTATCAATTGAAACCGTAAGTTAGAAGTCGCCGATCTTGTTACATTTGGTAACATTAAGAATCCTGGATTCAAGTATTATATTTTAAAGTTATTTGTATTATACCCCAAAGACGTATTGATTTTCTACAATTTTTTAAATTAATAATACAGGAAGTTCTAAACGTTCTTTTATATATATAAATTGTTTTATTCAAAACCATTAGAAATTTTCAACTTATTGCTAAAATCAATGATTTTGTTTTACTAAATGTCAATTTTCTCAGCATCCCCTTATGGTCTTACCCTAATTTTTTTATGTTGTTGACAATACTTTAAGGAAGATTTTAAAGAAAAATTAAAAAATGGCAGATATGGCATTTTTGCAAGAATAATTAGGATCAAGCATCAGTTTGAGCTAAAGTCTGTACCACAGAAACAATTATTAACGTATATATATATATATTTATATATATATATATATATATATATATATATATATATATATATATATATATATATATATATTTAATTAATACAGTTGTTTCATTTTGGATCCAAGTTTAATAAATATATTCAAGTAAGTATAAAATAAAAATAAAATTTAAGTAAGATTTTATTTCTCACTTAAATTCATTCAATCACCTACTTCATTTGCTTGATCAATTTTTTGATTGGAAAATTATTTCTTTTTTTTACAATTTTTAGTAATTGATATAATCAGTATGGTAAGAGGTGCAAATTTATAAAAGTTTTTTATTGAATGAATTATTTACTAATATATTTGGTAATTAGTGACTCTTTTCTGTGTTGAAGAGTACAAATATATCCGAAGATAAGTGCATTAATGTTAGAAAAAAATAAAAATGGATTTCATTTATGAAATTGTTTATGATGATTAATTTGTTATTTGATTATTCTCCAATCATCAAAATGTTAATATTAATTAATTTTAATTAATTGGTTTTGAATTAAGTTTTAATATATTTTTCTAATCATATCATTAAGAAAGGTTATTTAAAATATACTAAACATCTACTAACATATACTTTCTAAATTAATTATATCTATATCATTTTACAAATATGCTTTATTATTATTATTTTCTTTTTTTTTTTTCTTAATTATTTGACAATTAATTGTTTGAAAATCTACGCGAAGAAATAATCTGGGCTGTTTCGTACAAGAAGAAGATTAACATTATTCCCTCAAAATAGCTCTCATTTGCCAAATCTTCAAGTACGGGAACGCTTTTCGGTAACATTAAGATACCGTGTGCTCCCAATTTAGAGTACGGTAACAAATTTTATAAGGGGTATATTGTAAAACCTATAATATAACGTATATGATATAAAATTAATTACGTAAATTTATTATATTACCCTCGCTAAAAATTTCACTTGATATTTCAAATGAAACTCAAGTATTTCTGAGATAGTTTCTGCAATGTAGAGAACGAGAAAGTAATTAATACCGCATATTATAAATTTTTAAAGTGACAATCCTTCGTCATTAGCTATAAATTGTATTTGCCTATTGTTTTTTCCCTCACATAACGATGTGTGCCATCAAATTAATAATGAAAAGAGTATCGAAACGATATTGACGACAAACAAGAAATTATGATTTATCGGTACTAAATGCCCATGGCTATAACTTTTGCACACTTTCTGCGAATATCAAAAACGGCATAGTATAGTCGTGTAGAACATTAAAAGTTATTAATAAAAAATATGATAATTTTTTCGGATCGTTAAAAAAGTTCACGCTGGGATCGGGTTGAAGTTTGAAAACAACCATTTTTATCTCATGGAAATTTTAAAAAATATACATGTATTCCTATACGTATAACTTTAATGCTATTTTGAAATTTTTATCCACTGCTTTAGATTTAAAAATTTTCCTATGGTTTACAATTCATCGCGGTTCAAAATTCGTTATATGTAAAAACCTGAGTAAAATACCTTATGGTTAAAGCGATATAAAAATATAAGCAATGATCTGAATTTCATAGATTGTACCATCACTAAATGCATAGATTATTATCTTTTAAATAAGTTTTCAAAAATACATAATTTCCAGTCAAAATTTATGCAAAATCAAAAAAAAAAAAAAAAAAAAAAATCACTAAATAAACGAAAAAGTTGTAAAATTTTTATTTAATTTAGAAAGCATGGAAATTGTTTCATATTTATTTATTATTAAATTTTGTTGTTTGTTTGAATTAATAAAAGATGCCTTTCAAGAAAAGTGGTTTAAATGTCCAAAAAAAATTCTAAAGTCTGGTCAAAGTCTTTGAACAAATTTCAAGATAGCGTTAAAATTCAGAGAAATATTCCCGATGTCGAAAAACCATTATATAAATTTAGCAAAATACGATATTTGGTTTTACGATCAGTGCTTCAATGAAGAAAATTACAAAGGCTTAGACATTGGGTAAAAGAACCTTCAGCAATTCCTTTGCAATAAAGGAGTAATATATGTGCAAAGAGAGCAATAAAAGTTGTACTACATATTTATCCACTGTATAAATCATCCAGTAGTATATAAATTTAAAACTACTATGTAAACATAAAATAAATTAATACATGAATGTTGTATAAATACAAAAAAAAAAAAAAAAAAAAATAGTAAAAAATTTTTCTAAAAAATTCTTGGAAGGTTTTAGAAATTTGCTTCCCTGCGTGAGGTTTTTTCGCAAAACGACGGGAGTCAGGTGTTTTCATTACTAAAACATTCTTGGCCACTCCGTGGTACTATGCCAAAAATTTGGTTATAGCCCTAATTGGCATGTTCTTCCCGCACCAAGCAACAAAATAAATTTTTGTTGAATAGTTCTGGCAATGCCTTATTCACGAGCGAAGAAATTTATAGTTGGTGATGACGAGGAGTTAAAAAATTCGTACTTACTTGTAACACATCTGGAATAACAACAAAAAATATCTTAACAAACATTTCAGAATGCATTAAAAACACATACTCATAAAATAGTTTTATATCCACTTTCAATACTGAAGATGAAGAAAATTATTTCCATATTTTATTTTCTTGAAAATTCGAAAATAATAAGAAATGATTGGCATTTGAAATAAATTTATACGTATTTTCTTACAAACGTTTTTTTTTATTTTTTTCATTTGAATTTACAGAGTTATCAATTTTTGTAGCAAAAAATTAAAAATAATTATAAAATTCATTGCATCAAGAATTATTGTAATTAAAATTATATATAAAATGAAATAACAAATTAACTCAAAAATTTTGCCAAATATGTTTTTTATGTAAAAAAAAAATAAATAAATTTTGTACCGCGACAAAATCTGAACTAACTAAAACGAATTTGAAAATTTTGAAGAACTTCCAGTTTTATTTTGACGTGAAGTGTGTATACCAAATTTTATAAATATTACGTTTTTTTTTTTAATACTCTATAGCAAGCTAAGCAATTTAATACCTTTTGTATTATTTAAAAAGTTATGTTTTAAAAGATCAATGCTAGTTTTACTTTTTTAAATTTTTACTCTTTTAGATTAAACTAGCTGACCTGAGCCGCGTTGCTGGCCCTAAGCAAACATTAGTGTTTTATTACTGAACGATTTAAATTGATATTTTAACGAAATTTACGACCTTTAAATAAAAATCTAAGGAATACCTATTATAAAGTGTTTTTTACAGAAGAATTTAAATATGATGTAGATGTAGGCTCAATCAAAAAATATACGCATGTATTTAAGGCAAATTTGAATTTATATTTATTTATTACTTCATCTTAAGGTTAGCGGATAGACAATGTCTTTTTTTTGAACGGAATGATGAGAGCTGTAGTCGAAATTGCAGTTGTAATGGAACGCTGCTTGATTCAAATCAGAACTTGAAGCAATTCTTCTTATGCGTTGATTTAAATTTTCAAGTTGTTGAATTGCTACATTTGCTCGACGATTTCTCATTGCTAACCGAGCCGTTTCATTTCTCGCCTGCCTTTCTTCCTGCGTTTGTGATGTACGAAGTCGGGCCAAACTAATACGGGGTTGTTCTCGTGCGATTTCTCGTTCATATATATTCAATTGATTGACGATATTACGATAAGTACTTGCATTACGTGTTCGACGCGAAATATTAGATCTCCGGGGTCGCGGCATTGTGAATAACACTTAATAACGAATGACAAAAATACAACAAATGGTTTTAAATATCACAACCTCACTAAATGATGAGCTTTACTTGGAACTTACCGTTTGGAAATAGAATTCTACACCACCACCAGAAAACAAATTGCACAAAAAAGTAAGCGTTTCGATAGAAACAGAAACAGTAATTGTTATAATTTGTATTAAAAAAAATATTTTTAATGATTATTAAGACAAAGAAATTATGACAAAAAAGAGTTTATTTTTTTATCGCGGATTTTTCGCGAATTTTTTTTCGTATTATCCTTTTCTGGCCGGTGACCGGTCCAAATTGGTGAGAATCATCAAAATCGGTCTAGTCGTTCTTGAGTTATAACAATAGTAACTAACATCACTTTCTTTTATATATATAGAAGATTTTTTAAACTTATATTCCTGATATTGAGTTTAATACAACCTTAGTTGTATTAAACTTTTATTTATATAAATATATTTTACTAAGTTATCAAATGTAAACGATAGAAAATGAACTTTCTACATTAACAGATGTGATAGGAGCGTATTTGAATAGTTGTATTTCAAAAGGATATTGTTCTTCTAAACACTAGTCATTATATGTAATTAAGTTTGATTTTTTTTTAGTTTTCTGAAATCCTTTATTTTTTAATAACAGCTTGCAACTTTAGTTTTATTTTTTCAGTATCAGGGTCTTCTGTAGCTTTAATTTTCTCAATGACACTATCAACTGAACTCATTGGAGTACTTAGTGAATTGGAACCCCTCTAATTTAATATAGTTGTTTTCTATTTTTTCATCATTTTATTATTTATTTATTTATTGGTTTCAGTCTATGGATACAATATTACCCTTACAGATATCAATGATAATTTAATATACATAATTAAATTAGTTATTTAAACAAACTGTTTAACAAAATTTTTAAATTCAAGATTTGATATACTTAAGTCTAATTCATTAGAATATTTATTAAATAATCTCATAGCTTTTATTAAAGGTTCATTAAAAGTATATGTTGTTCTATGAATATCTATATATAAGATATAATTATTTTGCCTTAGAGGACTAGGAGGAACATATAGTTTTATGGTATGAAGCAAATCAGGATAATCAACTAATAGCATATAGGAAATATATAGAAGAAATTTTATGTCTTGTTTTAAAAGTTTTCATAGAAATCAATGCACACTTATCAGGGTATGTAGGATTCGAAATTTAAGAGTTTACAAATTAAAAATTTAAAACTGAAAGAGCAAACTTTATTAATTTTACTTGAATTTCAATTCTGTTTATGTATAATTGAGTACAAGGGCTCCAGATAAATGAAGCATGTTCTAATCTAGATCTCACAAAGGATGTATATAAAACTTTTTTTGTTTAATGATCAAAATTCTTAGAATTACGGCATAAAAAGCTTAACATTGAATAAGCTTTAGGTATAATGTAATTTAAGTAAATGATATTTTTTTTTATCAAATAATACATCTAAATCTATAATTTCATCCACGGATGATAGTAAATGTTGATGTATTCTATATCGAGATATAACAGTGTTAAAATATCTATCAAAAGTCATAGAAAAACATTTGTTTAAATTAAAAGGTAAACCATTGCGGACTGACCAAGGACTCAGAAAGAAATCCATGAAATGATAGATTAGTTTTAATATTAATACTAGTTTAACTTTTTTATAGCTTTAGAGTCTCATCTACATCATTTTTATCATGAAATCGTCAAAACATTGTTCGTAATATTTTATAGCATCAAGTCAAGATGCACATCTCATAATAACTGCTTGAGGAGGAAGAGGCAAAGTGAAATTATTTTACTTTAATTTGGGTTTTTACATCCCTAAATATGGCCCAATGTACTGGTGAACAATATTTTTATTTGTTATACAAAATTTTGGCAAAAAAAATGTAATCACAAAGATTTTGATGTGCTCTTGGTAGCAAATAAGGTACCTTCTCTGAATTGTTTAATTTATATGATAATTTTTTTCTCGCTCTATCTTTAGTCTGTGTAAAAAGAGATATTTTTCTTACCAAAGATATAATTTTGTTTAGAAAAAAGTGGTTTATCTTCAGAACTGCTTTCAAAAATATTTAATAGCTTTCCTATTTTCAGAAATTCACAAATCTTACGTTGCACAGTGGGGCAGAATCGAAATTTTTCGGAAATAAATCTGTAACTTCTGATCGGCCGGTTGGATTTTCATGAAATTTGGTATAGGCGTTGCAGAGGAGCGTACAATGTTATGGTTGGAAGAGGAGCACAACAATCCCCCAGGGGCGGAGTTATGGGGGCTCAAAGTTAGGTACCTCTGACATAAAAAATTTTTAATCGCTTGCAAAATTGTTGTTTCTCGTCCGATTTCAAATATTTTTATATATTTTTGTAGGCCCTAATAAGACCTATAAAAAACATGCTTACATGTCCTATTTATCTCTTATAGTTTTCGTTTGAATTTTTAAGCACCATAATTTTGCATGTTCTTGGTCAAGTTTATTTCTATATATCCTAGTATTTCCGACCGATTTTATTGGTTTTTTTCTTAACTAATTAAAGAAAAAAATTATCTATTGAATAAAAAAATTTTAAGTCGATATCTTTACCGAGTCCAAAAATAATCGATTTTGAATTTGAAAATTTCAAAAAAGACGACTTTTTGTGTTTTTTTTTTTAGCTGAAAAAGTATCTACATTGTTTTTTAACTAAAATAAAATTTTATTTAGCAACATATAATAATTTTGCACTCTTGTGAAGGATAACTTCATAGAGATGACTTTAGTATGAAAAACAAGCCCAATAACTCAATTGATCATGACACACACCCTCTCGAATTCGATTCATTTTAAATGAAAGTTTTGATTTTAGACGATATTTTCTCAAATCCCAAAGCACGAATCGACAAGCGGAATATACTGTAAGAATCTTCAATATGTTGTTAAAAGTTTTAAATTATAATCTACGGGACTTCGGAAAAATGTGGATTCTATAGCCAAATATGTAAAAAATCCCATTTTTGGGAAGTTTTATTAGTTTATTTGAGAATTCAGGAAAACCCTACCCGATATTGAAATTTGGTTAATGCGCTTGTATTTATACTAATAAGATCCACATTTTCTACAAATTTCATTAAGATATCTTTATAAACAAATATCTTATTACAATTAAAAAATTTGTATTTTCTCCAAAAACCCTAAATTGGGCCTTTTGTTTGGTTTATTTCTAAATAGCGAAAGAAATTTTAAAAATATGTATTTCAAATTAAACTCATCCTTTAGCATATATAATTTCCGATCTTTTGCAAAAAGATTCAAGTCAATATCATGTATCTTTTCAGGAATATGCGCCTTTAAACTTTTATATTTCCAATTTATTGTATATATGACTATATTTTTACAAACTTCCAACTTTTGCCTTTAGTTTTGCGTGAATAATTACTTAGAAAATTATGAATATTTCTGTTTACTTTTGCTAATATCTATACACAAAATATTTTTATAAAAATAATTAATAAAAATGTATTTTTAATAGCGTTGCCACATTTCCCAAATTTAAGTAAATCTCTATTCTTTTCTAAGCATTCATATATTTCTAATAATGAATTTAAAATAATAAAACAAACCAAAAATGTCTATTTTAACTCAATCAATATTATTATTTTTGGTATTTATCATCTTTCTTAATAAATATTCTATTTCTAATACGATTTGTTATTACTTATTTACATTAAATTTATGTAGACAATTTTTCTAATATTTTAAACTTATACTACTTATTTTCTATAAAATAATCCGTTGTATCTGTATACATATCTAAAAGATAATAAAGGTCCTTCAAGTCTTCAATATTTTGAGTTGATAAAGGCTCATAATAAATCCAACGTTTTCTCATTGATGATAGTACAGGGTCTGATGGTAACAATAGGCTATTAAAAATATCCTCGTTTTGTGACGTTCTGGAGCATTTCCTGGAGCTGAATAATTGAACGCGCTTAAAATCTCTGTTTCTTGCTTGAGCCTCTTCTGTAATCTTTCCAAGTGGAAGAATATTTCGTTCAATTATAATTTTGCCATGGAAAAATACTTTATGTACTGTTGGTGTTATTTCTTTACATGGATATAGAAAAACAAGTAGTTTAGATATTTCTTTTACATATTCTCCAAATCGAGCAGAGTTAATTTTGTGCTTACAATTAATTGCCATTAATAGTACGTTAGTCCTTTGAAAGAGGTTGTAAATCATTTATTTCATCTTTAATATATTCCACTAAATCCTTTGTTGTTGTCTTATGGATTAACATAGATAAAATGTTCTGTTGTCAAAAACTGAGTTTGTTATGAAAAAACAATTAAGTGTAAGAATGTGTTAGTAAAAAAATTCATGAAAAAAACAATCTTTGAGTAATTATTTTCAATTTGGTTTTTTAAGCTTCATATCTATGTTAATCTAAAGATGTTTTGTTGTTTTGACTTATGAAAATCATTCACTTGTTGATATGCTGTTTTGAATTTGGATAATAAAGTCGAAGTCATAAGCAGTATTGCCAAGTGCCAAGAAAAATAGCTAAATTCAACTTTAAAAATGTTAAATAAGTCTAAATATCCTAAAAAAATAAGTTAAAAAAAGTTAAAATTTTTCCTTTAATTTAAACATTTTTTTTTCGCTCTCATTAGTTTTTTATATCTTTTGAAGATGTTGTAAAAAATTTATAAATAAAACATAGAACAACTGTTTGTAAAATGACCCAAATTAAATTCCTATACAAATTTGGGTTAAATTTCATATGAAAAATTATCTAATATTTTGAAGAAATTTTTCGATATTTTTAAACCATAATTCCTTTTTGATTAGGCATTTTGAAGTTCTTGGTTGATTTTTAGCTTTTATAAGAATTTGCTAAAATTATGTATAAAAATAGTTTCTGTGGTTAATGAAGCAAATAGAAAAATAATTATAATAATCGATTTAGTAATTCCATCGAATTAGTCATTAGTATTTTAGTACATTAGTTGTTCTTGATTTGGATAATGAAGCACCGTGGGCAAAAAAAAAATTTAAATATAAAAAATACAGTTTTTTTTGTGAATAAAAAGGCTTAAATGAATGATTCTGTAAAAATAAAATTAGTAGCGGATAATAAGAAATTATTTTCTTCCTTGTTGAAATAGTAACATTCTAGCCTTTTTAAGGCAATTTTAATAATCATGAAAGGCTAGAAAAAGGCCAGGAGCTTAAAAAAAAATTTCGAGGGTAAAAGTAAAATAAAAAGGCTAGATTTAGCCTTACAAAGGCTAAACTGGCAACATTGGTCATAAGTCTAAAAATTTTCGATTATACATATTTCGGCTCGCTGACAATATTAAATCAACGAATCAATGTGATCAAAATTATTATACAACTCCTTTGCTACTCGTTATAAGGAGTGCGTTTAAATAAAATGTAACACATATTTTTGTTCATAACTTTTTCTGCTGATAACTCACCATTGTATAAATTAAAAAAATTTTAACTATAAAATCTTATACAAATTGGACTTATAAAAAAATTGGAAAAGAACTACGTGTCAGCAGACAATTAACTTCTAGAGTGATAAGAAAGTTAAGCAAAAAAATTACAATTGATTTGAAATATGGAATAGGAAAAAATAAAATACCACGAATCGAATACAAAGCTAACAAGGTGAAGCAGTTCTTAAGAATTATTTCAAATATTTCCAGACAAGAAGTGGTTAGACGTGTCAAATATTCTGAACACTATGCGGACAAAGTTAAAGTCAATGTTGGACTTAAAAGAATTAAAGTGCAAAAAGTAACAAATAGGAACGAAAAGAAGATTGCTGATGCTAAAAAGAGATCAAAGCTCGTAAGTTTTTTAAGTTTAAATGTTGTATAATGGATGATGAAACGTACGTCATTTCTGACTGCTCACAGCTTCCTGGACAAAAGTTTTATATATCAGATTTTAAAGAAAATATATCAGAATTTCCCCAAAAAATTCTTGTTTACAAGCTATATGAAGCTGTGGTGAAATAAGTGAATCGTGTGAAACATTGGACCCAATAAACTGGAATATTTATATCAAGTAGAGTTGACAAAGAAGACTGCTTCCATTTGTAAAAAGAAATAGAGTACCAACATTGTTTTGATCTGAGATGACATCGTGCATTACAGTAAAAGTACTATAGAATGGTACATTAAACATGATGTTAATTTTGACCAGAACTTCAGACAATTTAAAGATATTTGGCCCTTGCCAAAAAGCAATTAAGAAAGGCTAATACTGCGCTTAAAATAATGACAAATTTTGAATACAAGTGGGCAGCTGATTCAAAAAAATTTACGCAAATTACAATCGAGTTAGTAATGAAGGGTATTTCAAAATAAATAAAAAATTCTTATGTAAGCACCAATTTATTATTCATTGTTACAGTTAATAAATCTGTAGAAAAAAACCCTAAAATATATTGTTTCATTCGTAATGTCTTACATTCATAATAAACTTATTCCAGTCAACTGTTATATCAATATTTGAGTGTTATGTTTTATTCGAACGCACACTTTAATGCGTAAGCTAAGCAAGTAATGTGCAAAATTTTCGGATAAAAAATCTTAATGGCTTTTGCTAATTTTACCAAAATATATGGATCCACATCTGATAAATATAAGACAATTTAATCTTCATTACTGTCCTCCCCCAACAATTTAACTGACTCATAAAACGTACGGGCAATCGTTTTGTGAGTATACTATTAATTAAAAACTTTCGTTCGCTCCAATTAACTTTGTGATCCAAAACTCTAAAAATTAAATCTTCAATATATCGGCCAGTAATATCTGTGATTTCATCCATGCGTATATTATATTATCCATATAAATTTGCATTCTAAAGACGATTTTATTTCTTCAAGTTGAATATCATAAACCTTTTCCACATAATTTTGATGCAGATGGTGTGCTTTAATTTGTGTACGTCTTAAGGAAATTCAACAAAATCGGATTGGATAGTTTCTTTGCATATAAACTATTAAGAAAACTATGCAAAAATATAAGTGGATCCTTTGGTTTCGGTCTCTACTTTTTACCCTAAACGCCAATAAATATGTCAATAAAATTATTACTTAATATAATGCAAATAAGGACTTTTTCAAAATTTAAAGTTTTTAGTATTTGGAGAGAATCAAAATTCTCTAGCGTAGGACTTGACTGAAACAATTACAATTATAGACATGGAAGGCTCTTGTGTTAGACAAAAATTCAATCAATCATTGTAGCCTTTACTAAAAATAACTTACTGTTACTTTTAGTGCTCTCCAGGGCAACCATAAATATGCAAAATCATATTCTTTCCTGTGCTTCAAATTAACCTATTTAGGTCATTTTAGAATACTGGCATCGATTTCTTACAGCACAATTTTTCATAGGTTGGTCTAACAGCATATTTTTGCATATTTTGGTATTAATAGCATATGTTTCATATTTTCATTGAAAACGCATATTTTAAGCATATCTTAGCAATCTAAATGACATATATTTTGCATATTTTATACTTGAGACTAAAATTTTACATATTTTACAAATAAAGGAGACATTTTGCATCCAATTGAATTTTTTACATAATTTGTCATTAGTGAAATTTTCTTTTTCGTATGTGACAGTACGTTTTCCAAATCCCATTCCCTAATAATTTTCATTTTATAAATTGATAGAAATTTTGCAATTTCCTGATACACTGTATTAGCTTTGAATACTGAAGTTCAAAAAATATATATTTGTTAGAAATTTCTAATAAAAATCATATTATTTTTACTAAAGTAGCAGATAGTTTAAATTTTAGCCAGAAAAAAAGTATATTTTAAAAGCATATTTTTTTAATTTTAATGGACTTATTTTCCGATTTTAAGAACATTTTTTATTCGCATAAAATAATTTTTTAGAACATTTTTTTTTTTTTTTTTTTTTTGTTTGGTACATTACATTTACTTACTAATTTTCTTGTAACATAATTAAGGCACTATCTATCAGTTTATTAATTCTATTTAAATATAACGTAAATAAGTATTTACTTTATAAATATTTTTGTATTCTAAACAAAAATTACTTTAATATTATCCACCACTCGACATATTAAAAACTCTGTTATTTACTGAAAAGAAAAAGAAATCTCCAATATTTCATTTTAAATGAGATGTCATTGTCATTACGTATTCATTTACTTTTGATTTCATGTTAGAGCTCAATGCTCACCTTTAGTTACATTTTTTTCCATGTTTTTTTTTTCCTTTTTTACACCCACCATCAAAAAGATGGAGGGTACTTTGGGTTTGTCATTCCATATGTAATATGTCGAAAAAATCATTTAAATCTCTATAAAGTATATTCTGGCTCCTATTAAGATTTAATCTAGCTATGTCCGTCCGTTTGTCTGCTGAAAGTAGGATATGGCTCGGGGGAGGCGAGCTTTAGCTCAAATATTTATCTTATATAAGATTTGTTCGGTACTGGAAATGGGCAAAATCGGTTAATAAACAAAAAAGCTATGGGCCACATACTATTAACACGGTATGTTAAAAAACATGTACGACAACGAAATTTTGTACAGATAGTACGAAGATCGATATAAACTCAGAAAATACCTTCCGTATAAGGTTAAACATCAACGAAATTTTGTACAAATAGTTCAAGGATACTTGAAAAAAATGGGTGTGGTCCGACTACTTTACCACCCACGTCCCATATGAGATAAAATTTTAAAAAGTTGTAAATGTTAGGGATATAGATTCGGCAAAGCCGAATATAACTCTCACTTATTTTTTTATGTCGTTTTTTGTTACAGAATAATAGAATATAATCGTTAGAGGCATATTACTTTTGTGTTGGTTTTGTTGGCGCAGTGAATTGAGTTGCGTCAATATTAATAACATTCGCCCCTCTACACATTTTTTTAAACATTATGAGGTAGGTGTAGTCTTTTTTATTCATCTTTTTCTATGGTTTAAAAATAATTTACTTATTTTGGTTTTCAGCACGTACACCCTTCTTATTGTAAAATGAGAACTTTGCATCTTGGGAATTTTTGTATTTTTTCTTTGTATGTGTGCTTTGTTTTTCAAAAGTTTTTCCTTGTTCTCGTCGTCATTGTCAGCGTCATTTACATCTTCATAATAAACATTTAGATTTTTGAAAAGTGGTTGTTGGTTGCTTGATTTCTTGTTTTGTAGTTTTCTTTTATTGTTGTTTTTCTAATCTATGTTTACAATGTAAATTTTTTTAAACTTTTCATTGTATTATTGTTGTTGTAACTCTTGCTATTGTTGCTACTGCCGTTGTTGCTGTTGGTACTCGTATTGTTGTCCTTTTATTAGGATTCTACTTAAAGACTTCCTTATGTTTATTTGGATACTCACTCACCTACAGTTGTGTAGTTGTGAGTATTTGTATTACGTTGTTACTGCTATATTTACTTTTATTTTTATGCACTATGGGTTAGTGTAACACAAGAATACATATAACAAAAAATTATAATAAAAAAATTGTTACAGATACAAAAACTAATAAAAAACCAATACCAAATAACTTGTTGCTCCCTAAGCATATCGAAGCCCTATATTCAAAACCCTTTATCTCGAACAACACAACTTTTCAGGATAGCAAAAATACTATTTATTTTTCTTGTTTTGCAGGAATTAAAAAAAATAATTTTACAATATTTATTTAAAACCACACCTAAATCTTATATGTAACTGGTTTCTAAAATTTTACAATATTGACAATTTTGAAGAGAGATAAAGGGTTTTGCAGTTTTAAAATATTTAATATGTGTAAATAAAACAACGATATAGAGGGGTTTTCATTGTAAAAAATACATTTAGTTATCATTTAATATGTGAGTTTTAAAGTTTTGATACCAGTTAGTATATTAGAAACCCAACATAATTCAAATACGCTACTTTATTTTGGGATTGGATTAGAGGAAATGATATCCACCATACAAACAAAATAATAATTATTATTGGAATTAAACTTATTTATCGCTTAATGGAGCAAAAGATTTAAAATGGTGTAAAAATAATTTCCTTATCAAGAATCATAACTGATAGACCCATACAAGATATGTCTTAATTATCGCATATCTATGGAACTATTGCAGTGAAAGTCTCAATTTTGTGGGAATTATTTTCTGCTCAAGTTCCAAAATAGTTATGAAAATAGTTAGGGTAACTTTACGGAGGGTAGTAGCGCCATACAAAATAAATATTTATTATTTTATATCTAAAGAACTATTCAACCGATTTAAATTTTTTGGCCAGATTCATATTCATTATGTATAAATTAGTCAGAATTGGTATATGCTGTATTTAAATTGTCAAAAAATAAAATAATTACTCTGAGAGATGGAGGGTATTGCACTAAAAAATAAAAACAAAATATTTGTTTTGTAAGATAAAGAGATACAAAAACTTTGGCAAAACTGGAAAAGCTATTAATTATTATTATTAATTCTCATTTGAAATTTATACCATAGATGAGCGTTGTTATAGAGAATATATTGACATCAAAAATGCAGTTTCATAAACTCCTTAGATGCAGGATTTGGATATAGGCCCTCCATATGCTAACAATACAAAATCGGTACAAATACTCAGTAGTATTTTTTTTAATATTAGAGTGTTTTTATTTTTTTTTTTTTTTTTTTTTTTACATGCCATTTATACCAAACAGAAACTATTATTATTATTTGCGTTTTAAATAAAAAAAAAAACTACGTAAATTTGTTTGGTTTTTCTTTACAAATCAAGAAAAAATTTTAGCTAGTTTTTATTGAAAGCCAAATAAAAACCAATAAAATAATTATTTATGATACATCCTGTTTAGCAAATTTTAAAAACGTAGCTTTTATATATAAGGAGAAAAATAAAATTTAAAATTTGTGGAAATTATTTGTTTTCTTTATGAAATTGTTACCATAAATAATTTATTTAAAATTTTTTTAAATATGTTTTAATATTGAAACTATATACACTCTGATCGAAGAAATATAGTTTTTTAAATTTTATTTTTCAACAACCAATTAGTTTTTGTTTTGGTATAAACGGCATATTATTATATTTATATGATCTTCCTCATAACCCATTGTGTTGTTATTGCTGTAACTGTTATTACTTGCTTGGTGGCTGCAAGGTGAGATAAGATTAACAAGAAAATAAGTTTTTACAAGTTTGAGTAAACTTTTTTTCTTCACTTTTTTTATTTTTTATTTTTTTGATTTTTGCTAAATAAGTTTTTATTATATTTTACTTTTATTACGTTGGAATACATTTTTTTGTATTCAAAATGTTGAATAGAAATAAACACATTTTTATTAGCTCAAATTTTCTTGTATTAGACTTGTTTAATATTCTCTTTAGCCGTTTTGTTTTGTTGCTGCTGGATTTTATTTTCCTTACTATGTGTTGGATACTACTAAAGTCAAGTCAAGGCAAGTTGTGTCGAATTATTGGCTTAAACGTGTGCCCCCAAATCTTATAAAGTGTTCATTAGCAACACCGAATTAAAAACTAAAGAAAAAAAAATGAATAAAAAACAATAAACAAAAAAAAAGCAGATCAAAAATATAAGATATTTTACAAAAATATGACAAATACAACGATAGTAATAAGTATTTAAGGGTTTCACAGAGTGTCATGAAATCAAACATATGCCCTATAACAGTAGCATGTGAACAACCCCTCATAATTAATTTTAATTTAAACCAGCCAAAAATAAGTGAAAAAATCAAAATACGAGTAATAGCCAGTTTGTGCGAAAAGTACATTCTAGATGTTATGATGGCAGACTGAAGTAAATAAACAACATTTTTATACCCTACACCACCAAATCGATCTAACGATGTGCTTCCGTCTGGCTGGCTGTCAATTTAAACATTGTGCACAAAGTACGGGTCGCAATTTTAAAATAATTCAAAAATGCCTTAAAAATAAGAATATTTTAATGGTAATTCGGTGCAAGGAAGTCCTGTATAAGTGTTAATCTTTGTAACAAATTTTACGACCATAGCTCCCATATAAACTCCTCTTACGAAAATCACTTTAACGTGTATAAATTGCACACGAATATTAGTATCAAGTGAATATTCGACACAAATAAGTTTTATGTAAGTAAAAACAGTATCGTCAAATTTCATGAGAATCGGTTCATTCATCATTTACCATAACTCCCATATAAACCCACTTCCAGGAATCGCCATAAAGCGCATAATCATAATCATCTAGATGTTAGTATCAGCGCATTATTCTGTAATTGTGTATTTTATTTTACATTTAGTAAAATTGGCCGCAGGTGTAACATAATTCCCCTTCCCTACACAATAGTGTAGGGTATCATATAGTCGTTTTTGACCGCTATATCTTTCTTTCTCGTTTTTATTTGTTTTTGTATAAAAATCACCTTTGCTGATTAAATACGACAGCAGAATATAAATAGCATACAAAGTTCTATTACTTTAACACACTCTATGTTTGAAAAGCAACAAACATATTTTTAAACCATTGTAAAATTTTAGAACATTATGACAATATGATGTTATAGCATAACTTTTAAGCCCCCCAATTTAGTTGAATTTAATGTTATTTTAATTGCGCGTGTATATTTTAAACACATTTTGTTATTTTTTAATTTAGCCTTATTTTGCTCTCATACACATGTTTTTTAATAAATGTTTTGCTATTTTTCAGTGGGGGAAAATAAATGGAATTCAAATGTAATTAAATTAAAAATAGGAAACATTTTTTTGTAATATTTTATGATCAAAAGTACATATTTTATAATAAATTGAAAAAAGAAGGAGGAATTAAACAAGTAATAGTTCGCTTTTGGCACTGGTTACAGAGGGCGACAAGATAAGTATTTTTTATTACACTTGTTTAGTGTCGAATAAAAGTTTGCTAAAAATTTAGAAATTGTTTTTTAATTAACTCCAGTTCTCGAGATAAACTGCTATATAGAAAATAAAATAGGTTTCAGCACATATTGCAACATATCTCTGAAAAGATTTGTCTGATTTGATTTGGTGAACTAGCAAAAAATTTTAAAAACCATATCATAAATCTGAATACTTTTTTGTCATCATCTTTTATATCGTGCAACCATTTTCAAAAAATTTTTAAAATGTTATTAAAAATGTTTGATATTTATTTAAAAAATTATATTTTCTTAACTTTTGTTCTGCAACAAAAAATATTATATTATAGATATTAAAAGCTTTCATTTGACATCTATAATGGGTCGATATATCTTCCCAAATAAAGACTACGCACGAAAAAAAAGAGTGCTTAAAAATCAAGTCATAAAAATAAAACCAATCGATTAATCTTTTTGAAATTTTATTTATTTATAGAATGTATTATTGAAGTTGGAATTTAAAAAAATTTATATTTTATTCATTATTAATAAGATACTTAATACATATTTTCTGAAATACCCTCCACAAAGCTTTATTGTGTTTTCAATAACTCTTTTTGTTGAAACTAGACCCAATTTTTTAAACTCTATTTAAACTCTGTTCTTTAAATATTTATTTACTATGATGCAGTTCATTTCAATTGTAGTGAGTTATGGACTGCTTAGTGAATTGTCAACACCATTTGTCTGATATAACTCAGTTATTCTTTTGTGACAATAATGGGAAGCAAAATTGGGCCAGATAAATTAGAATTCTTTGTGTCCCTTAATAATATTAACGAATGTTTTCCTGAGGCAATAATTAGCATAAATTTTTCTATGAAAAGTTCTATTTATTATGAATTAAGTGCGGTTTTTCCCCACCCGTATAAATGGCTTGTCAGACTAAAAGTTTATTCAATAATTTTGATTTTGTTTTTATCTGCTATATATTCCATAACCTCTGTGATATGGAATTCCTGACAAGGATATTTTATAGCTTTTTAGACAGCATTCATTTCTTTAATTAATCCCAATAATTTTCGTTTTTTTATTTGCCTTCAATTTTTTCTAACGTTCCAATAAGGAACTTTTTTACCATTGCCTACTATCTTACAGTATGAAATTCTCTTTTTCTGCAGCTACCAGGTTTCCTTTTAGTGATAGTGAACTCTTTATACTATTCTGTGGCCCAAAAAGAAGTATTTCGCGTGACGCCTGCACTCCTTCCACTTGTTGTATACGGTTGGAATGGCTTTTAGTTATAAATTTAAATTATGCATTTTCGAGTTTTTTATTCAATTTTCATTTTAAGAAAAACTAATTATGCTATTAAAAAAAGATTTAGTATATAATCCAAGATTAAGCATGTAAAATTAAATAAGAATCAAATAATTACACACAAAAACGAAAAAATATATTACTTTATATTTTTCAATTAAAAAGTAAAACCAAAATTAAAGAAATAGTAATATTTCTCATTTAAATTTTTAATTTTTTCAATGATCCACTTGATTTATTTAATAAGTTTTTTAATTAAAAAATTTCTCTCTTCATTTTTTTACAGTTATTAATAATTGATATAATCATATTGCTGAGAGATGAAAATTTCAATAATTTTTAATTAAATAAATTATTTTGATGATTTCTGTCTTTTTTCTGTGTACGTAAAAACTTAAATATTCTTATGCCTAATTTCCTCATTTTTGCTGATGGACTAAGGCCACTTTCAAAATAAACGGCTCGTATATATTTGAAAGTAATTGTTAATGGGTAAAGGATATTTATCTAACTTTTGGATGTTGCAGTGCAAAACACTGCAACATTTAAATAAAAAATATATTGCAGAGATTTTTAGTGTTCATTTGACATCCATATTGGGTTCTTAAATATTTTACGTTAACGTTTTTTATATTACTATTTTTTTATGTGTATCCTTCGAAAATTTGAAGATCTTTTATGAGGAAATTTGAAACCCATCAGAAAAACTGGGTACTTAGTTTTACTAAGTATGATCTCTAGTTTCATGCATATATTGATTTTTTCATTACTGTTACATATTACGGCAAACAATACGAGTTTGAAATAAAACGGTTAAAAAACTTGAGTAAAGTACTGTCCGAATAAGCTATAAAGCGGCTTGCAATCATTCATTTATATTTTTTACATTAATTTAGAACTTATTTCTAAATCCATAATAGGTACCTTAATTATTATAATTTTAACTAAAATCCTTAAGGATTTTAAAGTCTTTATTTAAAACATTTGTTACTCTTAGAGCGAGAAAACCATGTATACAAAAGGATTAAAATCTCATCAAATAATTGTTATTTATACACATATGGGCTATTACCAAAATTTTTTAACTTGGCTGAAACTGGCTTTAATCTTTAATAAGTTTTATGGTAATACCATTTTAGACAAAAGGGTATAGATCTGAATTCACAAAATTTTACCAACGTAGGTTTCAATTTGTACTCATAACAATCATGATTTTCAACGGAATACAAATTTTGAAACAGATATTGATACTTGTTGTAATTATGAGTATTTTGCGCTATTTCCTGCGATGTGTCCTAAATATTCAATGCAGTAGTTAGTTTCAAAGTTTGGAAAACAAGAGCGAAAATTAAAAAAATAGGTTATCGCGAGGTACATTAACAGTTTTTAGCGAAATAGCGTGTTTTGTATTATCAAATCGAAGGAGCATTACAAATAAATTTAATTAAAAATTTTTTTTGACTGTTTGAAAATTATACAAAAGTTGCACATTTTGTTCCTATATTTGTATATAGTAAATTGCAATTTGTACAAATCTAAATAAAGATTTAACGACGGCGATAAAGGCAAGAAATTTACCATAATTTGTATATGTATATATGTATATATATATATATATATATATATATATATATATATATATATATATATATATATATATATATATATATGACGTGATGGAGAAAAACCGAAATGTTCATGGCGATTAGGTACCATTTTAAAAGTAATTTTATTACCTTTAACCTCAATAAACGTTGTAATATATATGTATATATATATATATATATATATATATATATATATTTTGGAAGATATTCTTATTTTTATAAAAACAATTTATGTTATTTTATTGTAAATTGCAAAGCATAACCGAAGTCACACTAAACCTTGATCATTTGCTTTTCCAGTATAAATCTAAACATTCTTGCCAAATTGCGGAAAATTTTAATGACTTATTATGTTGTTTGATTATAAATGAAACAGTTAGAGTATTCAAAAATTTGACTTTCTTAGAAAACTGGTTTTCGGTTTAACTGAAGAATTTCGTTACAGAGAAAACCGGTTGACCTGTTTTGGACTATTGAAAAAAACGGTTGAACGATTTTCAGTCATTAAAACCTTTTAGCAAGAAAATATTAGTTTTTGTAATTTTTTAAAACAAAAATCTTAATTGTTATGTGCTTTTAAGTGAAAAAATAAATAAATAAATACATTTTGGTGTGCAGGATGCCAAAATTAAAGTTTTATAATCTTTGAGAAATTACTTTTTTTTAATTTGAAGTCAATATTGTTGTTAATTTATTTAATTACCTTCTTTAATATTTTATTTCTAGTAATGGTATTTGAAAATATGTGTCTCCGAAATGAAATAAATTTTATTCTTTAAATGAAATACTAGAAAGTGAGCACGAAAAAAGCTAGTACATATTGTGGTTATAAAGATTATATCAGTAGTTGGTTTATGTGTTTTTAATGGAAAAATGTTTTACATTTCAAATAATAATTTATTTCTTAATGGGTTTTAACAAATCTTACTAGTCGTTTCCGCAAAACTTTTATTGTGTATTCTGCAATTTTTTAATTGGAATGTGTGTATTTTTTAGCTTTTAGTATCCTTTTGCTGAATAAGGCCCAATACCAATTAACTAATCGGCAATTTTATTGATTAGGCTTCTTTAGTACATTTCCACACCTAAAGTGCAAAAGCCCGTAACCGCACTTTTTAATTTTTTACTGCAGAAGCAAAAATTGTTACAAAAATAATGCAAAAAATAAATAAAGCATAAAATACTCTTCAAAACAAACTTATTTTCTTAAATGGAACAAATTTTACGTTTGTTTTGTTTATGAAGTTGATGTTGCGGTCCTTTGACTTTTGTTAATATTGATGTAATTTTTGAAGTTATAAATATGAATTTTTTATTTTTATTTTTTATTTTGTTTTGGTCAGTAAATTATGATCCAGTAAAAAACCAGCACTTGATTTTTCAATGGTTACGGACTTTTGCCTTTTGGATGACGATATACAACATCATAGTTAATAATAAATGTATTTTATTTTCAATACATATAAAATGCTACAAAGCACAAAATTTAAGGCATTAATTTTATCGTACGCACTCAGTAGTTCTATTTATTTTAACTATTTATAAAGAATTGTCCAAGTTAAACAAGCTATCTGTCATTTTTATTTCATTTAGTAAGTTACATGAAACTTCTGTTTCTAGTCATGTAATTTTTATCATTTTTTCTTCCCTTTTTTCTCTTTTTCTGATTAAAACTACATAAAAAGTTAAATAAAGTGCTGTTAAAAAAACCGACTAACCAGCTCTAAAACACCGGTTTGGAATAAAACCGAAAATTAGAAAAAAATTAAAACCGACAGGGCAAGTAAAAAATTGGAAACCGGTTAATCTGTTTCGGTTTTGGATACTCTAGAAACAATACAAATACAAGTATTTCGTATTTATTATGACATTCTTTGTAATAACATTTAAACTATTACGAGTTCACCATATATGAATATATATATATATATATATATATATATATATATATATAATTAGAATATATTAATTTCTAATTAATATATAATTTTTAAAAAGACTATTTTTAGCGATATCTACCTAAGAAATATGGACCATTTTAATGTTGAAAACAAAGTCATGTTGTACGTCATATTAAAGGTAATTGTATAACTTTAATATGACATCTCAATGAATCTTGTATCGTAAACAAAAGTTATTTGTAATTTTTTTTTATCTATTTTAAACTTTCAAGTCGCTATATTCCGCGAACCACTTGATAATATTATATGAAATTTCGCATCAGTCTTAGTTTCGATGATTATAATGATTTTATCGAATATCATTAAATTCGTATATGTAAGGTTCAAACTTATAATTCTTTTACTCCTATGATGAAGAGTATAGAAAATATTGATAGAAATCAATTATGTAGTTTTTTTCTTCTGCCACTGATTTATTTATACAAATGTATTTTAATACGTCATATTTTTTTTCAAGGCCTTAAATCAAAAATTTTTGATATTGGCTCATATACATTATATAAAGCATCTCACATACCAATCTTAAAAATATACTATATATTATTTATATAACTAAAAAAAGCAAATAATTACTATAAAGTTTTATTCACTGCAACCAGTGTTGCTAAGAGGTGAGAAAAAAAGAGGCTAAATTCCCCAAAAACTAAAGCTTTAATTTCCAAAATTTAGGCTGATTTTTTGCTTTTATAAAAATTTTATTAAAATTATATTCATGAATAGTTTTCTGGTCAATGAAGTTTTTAAGAAAGTAATTAGCTAAATAAGTAAGTAAATTTTTTATATTTAATTTGGAGAACGAAGCGCTGTAAGAGAAAATTAATATCGATTTTTGTGCAAATAAATAAATAAACAAAATGCTTAAAGCAAATAAAAAATTGTTTACTTCTTTGTTGAAATACTAAAATTTTAGGCTTTTTTGAGAATCAAAAGAGACTAGAAAAAAATCTGGGTGCTAAAAAATTTTGAAGCTAAAAGCAAACTAAAAAGGTTAGTTTTATCCTAAAAAACTAATATGGTAACACTGGTCGCAACTATAAATTTAGTTGGTTAAATGTTGGATTATTTGGTTTTGGTTGAATGCATCCTTATTAACCCATACAATAATAGTGGGTACTTCCACCATCATTACGCTACCATCACTACCACAATAAAATAATCATCAAAATCATAAATAGTGCTGTTAAACTATTGCCGGAATAGCTGCGTTTTGCTCGCATTAAATCCCTTGAAAAAATGAATAAATACTGTTAAAAAGGAAACAACAACATGAAACAAAACAACTATATATAACTATTTTAGCAAAAAAGAAAAAAATGCAAAAAAGTTATTGCAAAGTTGTGGATTTGCGCCCAGCATTACATACACACTTGCTTACATAGAATATAAAACCTTTATTCTTACATAAATAAATAGAAATAAACAGAACATTTTTTAAAAACTTACAACATCAGAAAATGATAAATTAACATCTACTTTTGCTTCCGCTGACGTTGCTCCTTCTGCCACAACTGCTGGCTGGCTGCTTTCACAATGTAAACAGTTTGAATTATTTTTTAGTAGTTTTTCATTTATACAGAGCAATACTTTTCATTTTTTTTTTGCATTTTTTTATAAGCGGCAACAGTTCAAAATTTATTATTTTGTATTTTTTGATGCTACATTTACGGCTCCATCTAGTTTCATTTAAAAAATTTTAAAAGTCGGTTGGCATTTGTGTGCGAATAGATTTTTTTATGAAAAGGCAAAACATATTATGCTATTGATTAAAAATTTCCTTAAGGTTCAATGACCAGTTAAAGACTTTGAAATCTAATATTTATTACTTTTGCTCCAACAAATTACAATTTGTAAGTTATTGCTTTGACTGAGATGTTAAGGCAAAAGAAGTAACAAACTGTTTAGTTAAGTAAGAAATAATTTATTTGCCACAACAAAATTTTTAACTCTGAATATTCATTGCTAAAAAGAGCAATTTTAAAAGCACATTTGAAATGGAATATTTTTATTAAAAAATGTTTCATAGAAATTTCAGAGTGATTTCTAATAAGCTTGAAATCTAGCACCTTAAAATATTAGTTTATTTATTCCCCCAAAGTTTATTTGCTTCATTGTGATTTTTAGTTTATTTTATAAACCCTAACTAAAACTAATTGGCTTTCATATAAAATTTAGCTTGGAAAAAGATAAATTCTCCTTAAAAATGTAATTGAAAACTAAAGAATAAAGTTTTAGTTTTTTTTTATTAAAAACTAAGTAGCAATAATTTAAAAAATAAAAAGTACTTACTTTCTTAATTCCTTCCGGAATTTCTGATTTTACGTTTGTTGTTTTGGTTATTTACATGGTAAATTTTATGTTTTTGTGGAATTTTAATTGCAATTTATCAAAATTTTTTAAAATTAAAAAGAAAAAGAAAAAATTAAAAGCATAAAAACCCTAAAAAAAGGAAGTAAAAAATATTGCATACTTTAAGGGGAATACAAAATTACAAAAATAAAAACACATAAGCAAACATTTACACATCCAAACATCATAAAAGCAATGAATGCAAGAAAGAGTTAAAACGTAAAACAAAATTCAAAAAGGCTATAACAGCAACAACATTTTAATACAAATATGGCTGGTGTTCTATCCTGCTTCTTTTGCTTAATGCGCTGCTTAAAGTTTTAAGTGTTTGTTTTAGTTTGATTTTTTTTTTTTTTTTTTGTTGCTGCTATTACTCTCTCGGCATCTGTATCTGAGTTTATGTGTGTTTTTTTTTTCTGTTATACATTTTTTATTATGTTGATTTGGCTGTGAACTAAAAACCCATAAAAAATGAATGAAAATTTGCACAAATGTAAGCAAAACAAAATACGCAACTACAAGATGAACCACAAAATTCAACCAAAAAAATCTTTAACTAATAGCAACAACTACAAACTCAACAGTATACCCAGCTTTTCTTTTTTTTCAAGTTTTTCTTTACTTTTTATTCCTTTCTTTCCTGTTATTGTCTATTAGTCCGATGAGAGAAGAGCAAATATAAAATAACATTTTTTTCTTCCTTCTGATAGAAGCATGAATTCGTTTGAATTTTTCACAAAATTTGGCCAATTGGAAATTATGAATATTTTAAATTAGTATTACAACTGTGTATTTCTAAAGTTTTTTTCTGTTTTCATACTCGTACATTTTATGGATTTTGTTTTTATGTTAAAACTATAGAAGTGTATAATTAAAATTACAAATTACATAGGGGGTGTTATTTTGGATTTAGAGGAAATATTAAATAAAGTTGTATTTGATAGGATCAATGCAAAATTAAAGTGACAAAGAAAAAAAGGGAAAAATTAAACTAAAATTTAAAAATGGCTTTAAAACGTGAAACGTTTCACTAGTAGGACTACTGAATGCTGAGAAATGGTGTAAATGATATATATATATATATATATATATATATATGTGTGTGTGTGTGTGTGTTTCTCATAATCATTCAATAATAAAATCTTATTATTAAACCAACTTAAAAGTACTCCTTTTAATGTGGAGTGAGAAATCAATATATAAACTGCAAATACGTCTCACGGGATCAAAGGTGGCATAATTGGTTCAAAAATATTCGATTTTTAAAAGAGTATAATTTAATATCGGGATTACGAATACTATTTTACGAAGCTGGAACTCAGAATTAATTGAACCCTTTACTAAGTTAACTACCAATGAAATATCCATATTTTTCTCTTACTTTCAAGAGTAGGGGGATCAACAAGCTGTAGTCGACTTTCATATAATGACAAATTAACATTAGGATTTTATGAAAGATTACGAAGACCAAATAAGAAACGTTGTTTCCGAAACTATTCATTTTTCTTTATATGAACTTCGTATTGAAGAACCCAGGCCACGGAAGCATATTCCAGGATTGGTATTACGAGAGATGTGAATAATTGCTTGGGAATGTAATGATCCTTAAATTCTATTTCTCAGCGCTTGATAGTTTACAATCAAGCTACACACCAAGATCAAGAAATTCTTAAACTAGATCAAGTTGATATTCATTTAGTGTGTATCTACAGAGTACTGGACTTATTCTGTAGAACATCATGTGTTTACACTTTCTTAAATTGAGATCCATTAGATTCATCATACACCAATCATAAAGATTGCCAAGATCTGATTGGAGTAAGGAACATTGTTAGGAATACCTAAAGCTATGGAACAACTTTACATCGTCAGCATACATTAGTTTTGTAGAATTCATAATGCAAGCTGGTAAATAAATATTAGGAATAATAAGGGACCGAGATGACTACCTTGCAGAACACCGGCTAAAACAGGAATTGTTTCCAATATACATTCTCTAAATAATGCAGATTTTAAGATATGTAGAAATCCATTTAAGGAAAGTAGAAAAAATCCGACTTTATGTATTTTGAACAATAGGAGATCGTGATTTACTTTATCGAAAGCTTTACTGAAATCTGTATATATGTTGTGTCTGTCTGTAAAGCGGAATCAAATGCAGTTATAACATGAGGTTGTAAACTCCAAAGGTTAGTAGTGGAATATCCTTTTCTAATATATATATATATATATATATGTATATATATATATATATATATATATGCAGAATCATTTCCTGCACGGGTTGTGGAAGTTATATATATAAAATTTTATGTATAATTCTGTTACGCTCAATACCAAAACCTACAGTGTTATTTAAGTAAAATTTATGATATTTTCTATTGCGTATTATTAGCGAAGTGTGTGTGGTATTAGTGTAGTATATTTTAAGGTTTTCTAGTAAAATTAAAAAAGTGACTTTTTTGGTTCATACAAACTCTAACTATTTATGCCAAGAATGGTTAATTACGTGCTGTCTATGCGATTGATTTGACCTGTTTTCAACTATCTACGACATTTGACTTAAGTTTATGTCCCGATCAATTATATTCATCGCTGCACACTGGCTCAGTATCGCTTTGCACCGGCTAAAATTCTGTAACTTTTGAATCGATAAAGATATTTTGGAATGTTTTTTTTTTTGAGTTTTTCTCCAGTTTTAATTTCATTAAAATCGGTTCAGAAACTGCTGAGAAATTTAAGGCTACAAATGAACTTTTAGTTTTTTATATATCATTTAGTATGAAAATGCGGATTTTTTATTTTCTGAATCAGCTTTACTTATAAAAAATGTTATAAGGAGATAAAACAAATATTTTAATAATACCCAGGATAATTTTGTGAACAGTTTCCCTGATTATCAATTTTAAAAAAATTTCCACCACAACCACTTCTTAAAGAACCGGATATATATACCGGATACTGGTTGTTTTTGGACCAAAAAATTACTATTTTTTAATGTTTATTTTGTATTAATTTTTATAATAACTAAAAGTTTTTTAAAGTTTATTTTATTTTTTACTTAAATAACAATAAAAGAAAATTATAATTATTATTCATTCGGTTTCAAAATAGCCTGCAAATATTCCACATTTAGTTCTATATTAGTTTTGTCTTCTAGCAGCCCTTTTGCTTCTTCATCTAAATCCCGATGTTCTACTTTTCATTAACTTCTAATGCTAGAGATGAGTAATACAGTAATACATATTAAATAGATCTTCATTTGTGGAATTTTGTGATATTTTTCTGGTCTTGTGCTCTTTATAAAACCTGTAATCTTTATTCCTTTTTTCCTGGACTTCCTCTGATAGATTTCCAAGACATATTTCTCCATGAATATTTGATTCTATATATACATTCGGTTTTCTTAGCATAATTACCAAATTTTCTAGCATTAATCTGTTCATTGCACACAAGTACACCGATAATTGTTTTAAATCTTGAAATAAGATATATATTAAAGCCTTTTATTTCACATGCTCTTTCTGGATCTGAAAAGAAACTTTTTGCTATATTCCCATCATTTGTATTGCCCGATCCTTATTTTGGTTGATCTATAATTAACCCATATTTGACAAATTCATCCTTAACATGTTACTTTTCTAAACTTCTAAACTCCTTATTGGTGTCGTTGTTTTTTATTGATTCTGTAGGTTTAAAATCCAAATTAAAATTGATTTTTAGTGTGTGTTCAATCGTATGATGGATAGAGATTTGCATGTAATCTGAGTTGATTATGTTGCTATTTTGTTAACTTTAAATCTAAAAATAATGCTAATGCCTATTCATTTGAGAACTGTTTTTCATCGCTTAGTATTGGAATACTCTTAAGAATCCGCCATTCAAATTTCTGTCATCGAAATTCGATTTCTTCATTGATATCCTTAAACTTCCACCTTTTAGATCTATCGCTATAGTTTTCGAGTGATTTTGGTGGTCTCCCAAGATTGATTTGGTTTTTACTTTCTAAAGACGTCTGGATAGTAAGTTCACCCTTAAATCAATTTTCGAAGCTGCTATAAAATCCTTTTTTGCTCCATCGAACTTTTTTTTTAGCACTTTGTTAAGTTTCAATTATTTTCCAAATTCAATTGTATTTCGGTTCTGCATTAATATCAGTTTACTTTTCTTCGAATGTAACTTAGAAGATCTTTCCGTTTTTCGATTTTAAAATACTCTTCGGATAATTCTTTATAGCTGAAGCTCTCCATGTTTTATAAAGATGTTAAAATTTGATTGTTATTGCTTAGATATATTATAGTAATTGAATTTATATTCGAATAACACTAGCTTTTATCCTTTTCTTACATCAAGATATACTACGTTCCTAGATAACATAAATAAGTACAATAAAAAAGGGCTAAAAAATTAAAAAGGTCTAAATATAGGTAAAATACGCTAAACAAATTTAGTAACAATATAATAATTATTTAATATACTTAAGATATCTATCATAGCTTATAGAACTTGGTTGTCATACAAACAGGTAAGATAAAAATAGAAAAAATATTTGCAGTAATTTCATTCAAATGGAAAAAGTGTTCTTCAGGCGGGTCTATATAGGTACAAAAGTATATATTGGGTTAAAGAGGAGCCTTTCGCCGTTCTTCTGGTAGTAAAATTTGTTTAATCTCTTTTGACCCTCAAAAGTTCTATTCCTAAAATATAGTACCTGTGAAATCATTTAATAACACAGCAGGTATAAACAGTGACACATCATACCATTTCTTAAGGACTATTATTCTGCCAATATAATAAAAAAAATGCATCGAATTATTGATAATAGTTTGCGAATAATGATAACTTACTTTTGATCAAATTTACAAAAATCAATTTTTTTTAAATAACATAAAATATTTGTCGATTTAACGGGAACAGTCTGTCAGTCTGGATGGCTTCATCGTCTACATACAATTTGTTGAGATACGCGACCGCGAAATTTAATTTGCGAATTATTGGCCTTTCAAACTCAACATTAAAGCATGTTTCATTTTAAAATTAATTTTATTACCTTTAACTGTATACCACAGTGGACGTTGTATCATATATATTTTGAAAGATATTCGTATTTTTATAAAGACATTTTACGTTATTTTTGAAGTATATAATCACAAACCATCGCGGTAATCACAGTAAAACTTTGAATTTGTGTTACCAGTGCTAATATTAATATTCTTGCTAAATTTCTTTAAATTCGTATGATTTGTGAAGCAATTGGTGATTTTTCTGTTTGACTATAAATGAGACAATGAAATAAATATTTAATATTTATTATGACCTTTTTTGTAATAACTTACAAATCGTTGCGAGTCCCAGAATGCCTTATCAAGTGTATAAAAAGCATTTTCATATATATATATATATATATATATATATATATATATATATATTGTAATTAAAAAAAATCATTTTTTGAAATATTTACCTGCGAAAGAAAAAAGTCAAGTTGCACGTCATATTAAAGGTAATTTTGATACCTTTATTATGACATACCAGCGAATGTTATGCCATAAATATTTTGGAAGATATTTGTAATTTTATGTATACAATTTTGTAGATTTTTTTTAGTTATTTTACACTTTAAAATACCTATATTTAGCAAACCACTTGATAAAATTATATGAAATTTTGCAGCAGTCTTAGTTTTGATGAGTAAAATGATTGTACCGAATTCGGATAAATTCGTAATTTTTCGTGTTGGTTTTAAATGGAATAACTCATTAGTAAAGCATTTTTTCCCAAAAGGTACAAATGGCTTGCTGACCTAAGTTTTATTCGACAATTTATCTATTACATTATCTATTACATTTCACATAACATCTGCGGTATGGTATTCTTAACGTACTTTCATATCAATATTTTTCATTTTTCCTATTAGAAACTTTTATAATAAAAGATTCAGAGCAATTTAATGAGTGAGCAGCTTTCCTTCCACAGATGAGGCGATTTTCTCTTCAATTTCGGTCCTACAGTCTAAAATCCACTTTTTCTGCAGACACCATTATTTTCAGTGACCATTATATTTTTAATGGTGTGTCATAAATTTGAATTATGTGTCTTCGTGTTTTTGATTCAATTTCTACTTTAAGAAAAAAATAATTATGATATTACAACAAATTTTCTTCTAATAAAAGTTAAAAGCCTTAAAGCGTTCACTATTTTTCTTTTTATTTTTGTGCATAGTTTTACTTGTTGGATCAAATTAAGACGTATAACATAATTGTAGAGGAAGAGCTAATCGTTCAGAAAAAAAAAATACTTTTTTTACCCTATTGTAATACAGGCTGTGTAACCAAGCGTCAAAGTTGACCGCCCAAATAATAAAGAAGCTTTCAGATCATGTAATTTCTACAAATTATGACCGATTTTGATAATTTTCAAATTTTAGAAAATATTTGACGATATGCTTACTTATCTGGATTATTTCTTACAATTAAAAAAGATATTTATGTTTGAATTTTCTATTTTTAGTCTTTACATTTATTTATTTTTCCCAATTAGTTTACACAATATAGAAATTATTTTTTTTTAGAATTTCTCAAAATTTTATTAATAAAAAATATATTTTTTATATATTTCAAAAAACGAGGATTGAAAAATGGTTAAGAGAGAAATTTTGATTTGACTAAGAATTGCATTCTAGATCCAGCGTTGCTAAAATCATAATCAATAATTCGTAAACTAGTACTTAAAAAAGTATTTGAGACAAGAAAATTTTGGACTTGTATTTGTATTAAGTATAAAATAAAACACATGAATAGAGAGTGTTACTTTTATACTAATGTTTATAAGAATTTAAGGTGATTCCCAATGGCAGCTTTGGACCAATCCTTATAAAATTAGGCACTGTGACTTTAACTTATATAAAACTTATTTGTGTCGAATATTAACTTGAATGGAATTCATGCACGTTAAAGTGATTTTCGGAATAGAGATTTATGTGGGAGCTATTGTTAATTACAGACCGATCTTTATGAAATCTGGCATAAAAATTTATACTTATACAAAGCTTATGTTTACCAAATTTTGTTAAAAATTGTTATTATTTAGCGCACTTATTATCGTAAGATCCATACGCCGGAAGAACATTTGTATGGAGGCTAGGTGAAATAATAAACCGATCATAATCAATTTCAACAGACTTTGTCTCTGTGCCAAAATAATTATATGTACCAAATTTCATTAAGATATCCTTAAAACTGCAATCTGTACTTTGTTCACAAAGTTTACATGGAGAGCCAGCCAGACGGATATTCTGAAATCTACTTAAAAGTGGGTCTACAACCAATATTTTTGGGCGTTAGTAACATCAGGACAAACGCATAATACCCCAACCACCTATGATGGTGTTGGGTATAAAAACTGACTTGTTTTCGGTTAGATCTTTTTTTATTGATACTTTTTTGTGCACCATATCTATGGTGGCATATCTTTTTATAATTCCAACTTATATCAAATTTAATTTTTTATTTAATTGTTCCTTAATTTCTTTAATTCGGGTCAGTAGTAATGCCGCGAGGAACTACACAGTTCTAAATTTTAACCAGAAATACTCTTTTCAGTAAAAAAGTCCCATTTGCAAGCAATAAGCTGAGGGCTTTAAAAGATGCAAGTATAATTATTCGACTACCTCAAGAAAGCTGATTCTTCTAAATTTGATCATCTTTAATGGTTGCTTAAGACATACATAAATTTAATGAATACATAAATTTAACAAATATCATTATACAATTCTCCTAATATGGCCTAATGGTTTGAGCAAAAAGTAATGATATTACACATTAATTTAATTTATTGTATAATTTCTGTGCTAATGTGTGTCGTTACTCCCTGCGGGTGGGCAAAATAATAAATTTCCTATTGGACCATTAAAGTGGGTTATGTGTGTATAAGTTGACGTGGCAAAAATAAATTTACAAAAAGAGTTCATTTACAATTGTAGAGATATAAAATTCCCATTTATTTATTTTTCTTATTAGACCCATTGAAAAACTTTAAACAATTTTAGTTCTTTTTTATTTATATCACATGCTGTTTCTCAGTTTAGCTATAGAGCTGCAAGGCAATGATATTTTTAGAACAAAATATATTTTGTATAAATACAAAGTTATATACGTAGGTGTAGTTGTGAAATATGTAAGTATTTGTATATGTGCGTTTTAGCATTTTTCCTACTTGATCGCAACACACTTTTCGCTTGTCACATTTGTGTCGCAAACAGGAAGAGCCCCTACAGCAACACATTTTTAACGACCAACAGCAGGGAGACGACCAAACATCATCCTTGTTCTAGCATCAATAAAAACACAAAATGAAAAATAGAGAAAGAAAGCACAAAACACAATAAAGCAACAATGACAAAATACAACAGGAGCATTAACATCAAGTATGACGATGACAACAATAACAACAACAACTATAGCAAGTACACTATAAATAGTAGTACAACAACATAGTTGTAGCATACTTATAACGGAAGCGGAAATCACTAACAAAATGTGCCAAGGACAGTTGCATAAATATTTGTAAAAAATATTTTTTTCATTTTCTATGTGTGTATGTGTGTATCGAATTGAGATGTATAGTTTTTTTTCATAACTATAAAAACTGTCTAGTTGAGTAGAACTAAAAAATAAACCATAAACTATTGCAAAACATGGAAAAAGGACAAGATTAAATGAAATTAAATTCAAGTTTCAGCAACAAAAGCACAGTTGGAAAATGTTTTGGGGACAAAAAGTTCCCTCTAAAGAAAGAAATAAACAGCAAAAAATATTTATATTATTCATCACAAGATAAATAACGTATTGTAGTACACGGAAAAAATAGATTGGTTATTTTGAGTTGGAAGAAAAATCAGTATATTAAAGCTTGGAAAGCTGCTTATAATTTTTAAAAAATTTCTATTTTCGCAGAAATTTTACAAAAAAAAAAATGGTGTTCAAAAATTTCTAATGATATCACTGGTTCGGAGACCGTTACCAGTACTAAGCAGAGTTATTTACCAAACAACTTTTTTTAACAAATATTCTTTGAAATTTTCCCAAATCTTAGTCATGGTGTAGTACATTAAGCAAATCGTTTTAAGCCATCTCTTGATGTTTGTTATAGTTTCTTTTTTTACAGATTTATCTACCACTAACTAGAAACTTCATAAAAAAATTATAAAAAAAAATACAAACACTCTCATACACTTTACAAACATAAATAAACGAAAAAGATACAAAGAAAAATTGCAAATAAACATGGCTGCAATCAAAGTGAGCGGAAGTGAGATTGTAAAGTTGTTTGTTAAGTTGTCACTTCGAAGCTAGTGAAGCGACAATACAAAAGTCCTTTAAAAAAAATGTGACCCCGCACACAGTCAAGTATTTAAACAAAAAATACCAGCTAAAAAAGCACCAGGTTAAAAAGCTTAAAATACAAGAACAAAGGGCATAGTAGAGAAGTAACAACGAGATCACCCTGGCTTTATTAAAAACAGCGGGGGTTGTAAAACATTGGCCTTTTAGATTTACATTTAATATAAAAAAATTCAGCAAATAAGTCAAAAAAAAAAAAACGTTCCTACATAGTGAATAAGCACTTTGATTTTTATTTGTAAATTTTATTAAAAGGCCCAGTCGAACACGGAGCTATGACTACGGCAAACACTTTTTTTCAGTCCCATTGATTTTACAGAAATTTTCCATACAAATAACTATGTTTATAAAGAATACGGTTATAGCGAACTTTTTCTGTGACGAACACATTTTTATGGTCCCAAGAAGAATAATTCATACAAAAAACTACGTTTATTATGAACTATCACAAATATTAGCTTTAGATAATTAAAATGGCAAAAAAAAAATCAAAAATTTAAAACTTAGAGAACTTTGAATTTCAATTTAAATTACTCGTATTAGACAAATAGAAGGAAGTACTTATCATTAATTTCAATTTAAATTTTTCGAAAAAATAATAATAATAAAAGAGAATTTTTATTTTTATGGTTAATGACCTATTTAACACAACGCTCGCAAGAAAAAAAAAAACAAAAATTATAAGAGAACTAAAAATCAAATATTAGAGTAAAAATTTTAAAACATGCTAATTTCAAAACCTCGGTAATATATGAAAACATTGAATTAGTATAAAAAATATAATTAATCTCAATTTGCCACTTGACTGATGAATGCAGAAAATAGTATTCTTCTTTGTATATTGAATTAAAGAAAAAAAGTACGTTTTAATTACGAATATTAGTGTAATGAAATACGTATGTTTTGTTAACAACCAATTTTTTTCTTTTGGTATTTTACTGCTATAATGAACTTCGATTATAACGAACTAAATTTGTCTGATCCTTTGAGTTCCTTATTATCGGGTTTGATTGTAAATGATTTTTTTTTATCATGTTGTAATTTTTAATAAGCATAATTATAATTAGTGCTTGGACATGTTTTTATTTCAACTTTGGCTGAAATTTTATATCAAAATCAAAACATTTTAAAACATTTAAATCTTATTTTAATAAATTACACGCTATTATAGTGCAAAATTACTCGAGAAATTACATAGTTTGTTAGTTATAGGCCTTCTTAAGGATATTAGTTTTAAAAATTTGCGATACTCTCACAAAATTTCGAGTTAGTCGTAAAAAACTGTTTTTGGGTAGATTCTTGAAATTTTTAAAATTTTTCCTATAAATACTTATGCAATTATGCAATATTTTTTAGAAGCATATTTGTTGTGAACATAACCGAATTTAATATTTTTAAAGTAGACAAACACTGTAGAATTTGTTCGATTTTATCTGTAATAAACTACTAAGACTTTCCATACATTTTTAATTTTATCCTCAAAATTAAAAAAAAAACTTTTCGGGAGCTTGATTTTAAAACATATTTTTTTTAATTAAAAAAAATTACACGCTGTTAAAAAATGGCACTTTTAGTTTTCACTTGAAAAACTATATAATTTGTGAACATCACAAAACAATTTTAAAAATTTTAAGTTTTTATATATTGTGTAAAAACCGGTTTTGTTTAGTTTCTGCACTATAGATCTTGTAACTTTATAAATTTTAAGTGAATTTAATATTTTGAAATTCATTTTTAAAGCAGAAGGACATAGCTTTTTAACTATGTTACCATCCTTTAAATACAAACAAACTAAATAATAATTTACTTACCATATTTTAATTTATTTCCCTTTCCTTTTTCGAAATTTTAACCTTGATGTAAGTTTCTCTGATTTTTTTCTAAAAAACTACACATATTTGTTTAAAAAGCTTGAAGTGCTATTTTATTTAGAATAAAACGATATGTCCCTATATAAAATTGCTTAAAAACTTAAAAAGTCATTAAGCATTTTCTAAACTTTATTTAAAAAATCTACATTTTATTTAATTTTAATATTTTTAATTTTTTACAGTTTCTACTTTTTGAGGATAAAATTAAAAATGTATGGAAAGTTTCAATAAGTTATTATAGATAAAATCGAATAAATTCTACAGTTTTTGTCCAATTTCAACATATTAAATTTGGTTATGTTCACAGCAAAAATTCCCTTAAAAAAATATTGCATTGTTGCATAGGGTTTTATAGAAAAAATTGTAATTAATCGCAGTCAAACTCGAAAAGTTGTGGAAAATTTTATTTTTTCTCGACTTTGACAATTTGCTTTTAATATTTGGTCAAAAAAAAAAAAAAATGCATACAGTTGAAAACATAATAATAACAGAATTAAAAATACATTTATACAAGAATCTAGCCAAAAACATTTTTATTTTTTTTATTTTTAAAAATAACACGAAATTTCGAAGGTATATTGAAATGATGTCCTGAAGAAAGACTATAACTTATACAATGTCATTTCTTGAGAGATTTTTTGGTGTAACGGCGTATTAATATTTCATTATAAATTTTAGCGAAGAAGGTTTATAAATTAGACATTTTTGATATTAAGCCCTTTATTTTAAAGCACCCAGGAAGAAATATATAACTTGGTCTAAAATCATTAGTTATAGAAATGGTGAAATCAGAGCCATTTCAGATTCTTTAATAACATCCTTAGAAGTATTGTTTTCTCAACCAATTTCCGTACTCATGAAGTAGAACCATACTAAGATTCTAAATTTATTATAAAGAACGTTTTTGAGAACTTGTATTTGATAACTGGCTCTTTATTATTTCTGCATCACTGCTCTTAACAAGTACCCAAATGACTTCCTAGAAATGTTTAAAAAACGTAAAAAAATCCAAAAAAATTTCAAAAAAAAAAGGATTTAAAAAATCAGCGTTTAGGAAATGGTTCATTAAAATAAAAAAATAAAATATAAAGAATTTAATAAGTGGTTCTTGTACCATTCCCCAATGCTTCTATAGAATTAGTTCTGAATATGACAATTTTAAACAAAAATAATTGTTTTAAGAACTATAAAGATCTAGAAACGTTACATAGAATGGGTACTGGCTAGGTAAACCTTACACAGAACTAGTTCTGGAAGTGAAAATTTTGACAGAAAATCATTGCCAAAATAGAACAATTATTGGCTATTTTCATGCCTTCTAGAACTAATTGTAGAACTGAAACTTTTTGTCCTTGGCAACTTCTTTTATTAAACAAAAAATTTATTTGAAATTCAAGCAGTTTTTTGGCAACTTCTTTTATTAAATAAAAAATTTATTTGAAATTCAAGCAGTTTTTTGGCAACTTCTTTTATTAAATAAAAAATTTATTTGAAAGTCAAGCAGTTTTTGAATAGAAGGATTTAAATTAAAATATTTAAGAAGCATTGTTAATAATTTTATATATATTTTGTTTGTAATTGTAGTATAATTTAAAAAAACCAAATAATTTTCTTAAATTCATTTTTTTAATATTTTTTTCCTTTATTTTTTTTTCACCTAAAAATTGCAAAAGTACGTACATATGCGTAAACACTGAACTATTCTTTTTTTCAGCACTTTTTTGCCATTTTTATTTTTCCATCTGTTCATCTCCATTCTCTGTATACATTTGCATACAATGATTCAATAATTCGTTTGCTTTTGTCTACGAATGTCAACACCAATTCAACAATGGAATTGTAAATGGAAAAATGCTAAAATATTTGCATGGCTGTGTGTACTATCTCAGTGATTTTTTTTATTAAAGAATACTAACACTCACAGCTACTAAAGCAAGTAATATGAGAATGAGAGAAAAAATAAGAAATAAATGAAATAAAAAATATATAAAATGTCATTTCTCAGCATGTCATAACTTATAATAAGCGATTACTAGCTGCCAAACTCATGCATAAAGAATTACACCTCTATGTAAAAAAACCCAGCTATAACATCGTTATAGAACCCTGTTTGCTTTTGCCTTTCCAGGATTTGTTTGTATGCTTGGGTTTTTTGTCGTTTTATTTTGGTATTGGTGTCAACTTTGTCGGTAAATTTTCCTTTTTCTTTTGCCAATACACACATCCCAGCTCGTGTAGAAAAAAAATATGAAATAAAGTATTATAGAAAAAATGTCACTATCAGTGTGAGTGTGAGCATAAGAATACAAATAAAATATTTATAAAAAAGGGGTTACACATAAAGTTTCTTTGCCATTTTCTTAAATACTTTTATTTATTGATCAACTTCTCTATGGGAAATCTCATATACCATAAGTTTTCCTAACATATCGGGGAAATAATATTTATTTGGGTAGAAAGTAAAAAAGAGAAAATTTTGAAAACTACTGACTTGCAAACATTGATGAAAAAAAAAAAAAAAAAAAAAAATGGAGTCTATATAATTAATACACATTTACATTAATACCTTTTACGCATATAGTACAATCGATTTTAATAAAACTTTACCATTAGAATGGTATTTTCTCAAAGATTATCAGAATATAAATTTAATAAAATCCGATTAGTATTTAAGAAGTTATAAGTTATAAAAATTGTAAATTAAACACATACAATACAATAGAATCATAGAATATAAATTTGGTCAATGTGATAAAGCTAAACAATTTAATTTCGCGATATACTACGGATAAAATTCCCAAATTTTTGAAAGTGGAGCCAATGTAAACCATTGCTTACATCTAACTTGATTTTGCACCAAACAAGCTACAATTTCTCCACTTATTGAATATTTTCTGGTCAGAAAAGAGCGACTCGAATTATTATACTCTCTTCTATTTTATTTTTTATGATCATCATAAAAGTCCCTCAATTCAAATTATTGCCATTGTTAATATTTCTTTACAAAAGCAAAATAGATAAGTTGCAATTTTTACTTTTTTCTGAGTAAAATGTTATTGTCTGATATTTACTCTATTGAAAATAGTACTGCAAAACATATAAAGCTAAAATAAAGAAAAAAATGATATAATGAGTCAAAACGAAAAAAGACGAAAAACGGAAAGAAACTAATACGAGAAGAAATCGCCAAAACAATAAAAAAATCCAAAACAGAAAAAACACCTAAATGAAATAATGTCGCAAAACATTGAAGAAACGAAAATGAATCGCCAAAACGCAAGAAATGGCCAAAAAAGTACAATAATGAAAAATAAAAAAAAAATCGGTAAAGAAAAAAAAAAATAATATCAAGGAAAAAAGCTCCAAAACGAGAAGAATTACCAAAAAAAAAACCCGAAAATCGCCAAAATGCTCTGCTACTCCCATCGTATTGAAATAAAAAAGTTTTTTGTAAATTAAACTTATTTACAAATACAAATTTTTTTAAATACAAAAATCACCAAAACGGGAGAAAAACGCCAATACAAGAAAAAAGTCGACAAAGCAATAAAAACGACAAAACGGAAAAAATAAAACAAAAGAGAAACGCCCAAAAAAAAAGAAGAAAAAGAAACTATAAGAGGATATAACGAAAAAAGTCTCCAAACTGAAAACCCAAAATCGAGGAAAATCACCAAAACGCAAAATATCCTCAAATCAAACAGAAAATTATCAGCAAGGAAAAAGGAAAACTCTAGAACGAATAAAAATCTCCAAAATGAATAAAATAGCCATTATGCAAATGTCAACAAAACGCCAAAACTCAAAAAAACGTCTAAGCAAAAAATCATTTGGCGATTTTTTTTATTTTTTTCCATTTTAGCGATTTGTTCATTCTTGAGTTTTTTTTCTGGCGTTTATTGATACAGGAAGTCATTTTTAATAAAATAATTAGGAAAGTCCTTGTCAATATCTTTGTTATTTATGTAATAATTTGAATAATTTTTTAGTTGTAATAATAATACTTTTATTTCAATTAAATACATATTAACTCTTGCATTCTGATTTCTTTTTCATCGGCTTTAAGAATAAATACATATAATTTAAAGATATGTGTAAATATTTGTTATACATATATATATAAATGTCTTATATGCGTTTGTTCTTTTATTCTTATTTTTATTTCATAACTTAAGGCAAAAATAAAGCAACAAATAAAATCATGTTCTTACAATGATTTTTACCTTCTTTTTTAAATATTTTTCTCCATATTTTTAAACTTATTTCATTTACATACTTACCAACTAACATACATACACTCATACATATTTAGTAACATTCAACACCAATAAAATACCAGAGAATATTGCCTGCATATGTGTGACTTTGTATGATTTATTTTTTTTCTTAACTTTTCCTTGCGTATAAATTCACTTTTGTTTTTTTTTTTTTCTCCCTTCAAGGTATTATATGGAACGTAAGATCTTTCAACATTTGCTGGAACTAAAGTCACTGCAAATACGCTCAAATAAACTGAATGAAGCTGTATTGGTTAAACGCGCAGTAGATGATTATCATAAATCGTGTACCGCTCTGGGCAGTGAGACAGGCACACGTTTGCGACGTTATAATTTTAGCGAATATACTTTTAAAAATTTCGAATTGTTCCTTTATGAAACGCTTAAGGCTTTACAAAAACCGGGTACTTGTAATTTTCAGAATATAAATGAAGTCTATGAAGAGGTGAGTAAATATTTGAGATTTAAATGGTTTAATGCGTATGAGGAATTATTTACGCTTCACTTTAACTGTCATTGTGTTAAGTTGTCAACACTTGTACTAAAAAGCATGCACTTGTTATATAAATAAATATTTTATATATTTTATTGTATTTCTCTTCTAGGCTGAAAGACGTTTAAGTCCGGACTATAATGCCTATGAAAAGGCATTACAATGTACTACACGTACACATCGTTGTTTGCATGCAGCTCATGCATACACTGGCATACCTTGTGCCGCATACAGTAAGTTATTAATTTATACAATAGATCATCATTATATATTTATTAAAGTGATGTAAAGTAATTACGAAATTCATATAAATATTTTTGTATTTTAATTTCAAATCACTCATATTATTTTCTATTAATAATTTTGAAAATTAATTAATTGTCCTGTTGAATGATTAGATTTAATCTGTAATATTATTGTCAAATGTTATTTTGAATTGTGCTTATACAATCTTTGTTTTGTATGGGTTTCCAATCAAAACTGTCATAGTTAAGGTTACAAAATATTCATCCTTATCGTATCCTTTATAAATATTTAATTTGCCTGCATTAAATTTTGTAATGCTAGAGCTTTTGATTGAAATGCAAAATATTAGATAATCATTAGAAATGTATGTATTGTAGTTAAAGAATTAGTTTTACTTAGTAATTAACTAAAGCATTGAATAAAATGCAGGTGGTTATATACCCTACACTATTATGATGGGAATATGGAATTTTGGGCTCATGTTTTTAATGCCTCAATAATATTGATTCCAGACTCAATGTAAATTATACTAATTATCATAGACTTACCAGTTGATATCCATCCATCTGTTTACGTAAAACTTCAAATCTCATCAAATCATAGTTTATAGCAGCTATGAACCAAGGACGACCCCAATTATTTCATCTTGCCTGCATATAAACATTTTGCCGGAATACAGTTTTAATGCTTATATTCTATTTGGCTGAGATGAATTTTTATTGAGTAACTTTTATATACTTATCTTAGTATTTGTAATAAGCGAAACAGTTCAATGTTTTTCAATAGGATTAGGGAGCAGGCCATTGATATTATTTTAGTAATTAACACTGATTCAGTTAGCATTTTTGATCATGTAAGAATTCTTTTTACAATAGAACTTACATTGGACAAATAAAAAGTTATTGGAAATAATAGAAAAAGCTGACTGGGGTAAGTTTGGTAATCTTCTTAACTCTATTCAAACATGAGCAAAGTAATGGTTGGCAGTCCCACAGAATCTATATGACCCAGAAAGTCTTTTAAGTAGTACACTATGGAGCTTTATGTAAGACGTGGTGGAATCATAAACCTAAGCAGTTATGGAATGAGTGTATGCAACTTTTTAATAAAGTGAAAAGAGAAAAGTATTCATTTAACTGGGACAGCTATCGTCACAGCTTCAACACTTTCAAAATGGATACCAAAAAGACGAAGAGGAAATCATAGGAGTATTTCTGTGAAAATGTGGAAATTAGCAAAGATGGATCTAAGTAACATTAGGTACTATCCGAAAATACCAGTACACTTGGATTCCTAATGAATAGTAGTGAAACATTATAAATATTGTTGTTTAAACACTTACCGGTTTGTAGAAACTATATAAAAGAAGATTCGGCATTAAAAATCTAAGAATCCACAAGTGAAATTTGTAATCTCCATACTAAATGGAAAAATAATACCGTGGGCCGGATGGAATATTTCTGACACTATTTATTACAAAAGCTAGAATACGAGCTGATCATATATATATATATATATATTTTTTTTTTTTAATTTTTTAAAATTTCTAAACTGTACAAAATTTTTATTTTACTGTGAAGCTCATATCATGAAGTATTGTGTGAAAATATTGCAAATTTTCAACCAATGTAACTGTTCCATATTATTCACTAAATTTAGTATATCTGAAAAAAAATTTCGAACAAAAACTAATATATTTTTAAGAGTATTATTACAAACTTTGTAAAATATATAAATATTGTGCATGAAAAAAAAATAGATGTAGCTTATAAAATAGAATCCAATTGGTTAATTGTTTTTGAGTTTGGCTTTTACTAAAGACTGTTATATTAAAATTTATAAGAAAAATTATTTTTTGTATTTGTTTAAAAAAATACTTAATATTTTCCGGAATACTCAAAACAAGAGCTCTATTGTGTTTTCGGGTACCTCTTGTTGGGATGGGTCCACTTCTATTCAAACTCTTATTTATTATTAGTCAGCTTTAAATAATTTTTAAATATATTTTTACTATGACCCAATACATTTCGAATGAACTGTGTTCTGAATAGTTTAGTAAATTGACCACCTTTGGTACATACCATGACCATTTATTTGATAATACTCAGTTACTTTTTTGTTATAACAATGAGAAGAGAGATGAGACCATACAAATTAGAATTCGCTGTGTTTTCTAGTTATAGAAAGTAATATTTTCTAACGGCACTAATTTGCGTACACTTCTTTGTTTAAACTGTTATTTGTTATGAATGAAATCCATTTTTCTGCACATGTGCAAATTTCTTGCCAGACTAAAAGTTTATTCGACAAGTTATCATTTTTATGTACTTTTTACTACCCTTTAGGTAGCATTCATATTAAAAAAAAAAAATAGTCTCAGTAACTTTCGTCATCTCTTTTGGCTTCACATTCATTTTAGCCTTTCTGTTAGGAAGTTTTTTTAATTTGCGAGTCTACAGGTCAGTTTTTTTAACTTTTCTGATATAAGATATAGAGCTGTTTAAAGAATGAGTCATATTCCACGAAGATATAGAGAATTTCTCCTAAAATTCGTATCATTCTGTAAGTCAACTTTTTCGTTATCACGATTAATTTCGATGGTCATGAACTCTATGTGTTTTTTATGAATAAAAAACTAAATTTCTAAACTCACCTGCCGGTCGACATGTGTTTTCATAATAAATTTGAATTACGCATCTGCATGAATTTTGCTCAATTGTCGTATTAAGAAAAAATAATTATGTATTACACCAAATTTAGCACATAGTTACTGAATGTAGTGTACATAAATTAATGGCGATTTTTTCATGTACATATAAAAAAAAGTTATATGCCTTAAAGTATGCATGAATTATTTCGTGCTCAGTCTTTATTATATCATCGCTCTTAAAATTATTTTACCGATTCCATTTAAATATTGTGAAAAAAAAATAATAATTTCTAATGGAATGCGTATTTGTAAAACGAAAGATTGATATTTAATCAATTGGATTTTTTACAATTTTATTAGCGGATATCTGCGAATGTAGACAGGGGATAGATAACATTGGATCTGCGATGGATCATTCAATTAAAAATGATTATGATCAATCACTAATAAAAGTAAAAAAAAAGAAAAACGAAAAATTTTTCCAATTAAAAATTTATTAAATCGGGTAGATGTTTGAATGAGTTAAACATTTAAATGAGAAAAAAGAAAAAACTTACTTGAATTTCTCAATATACTACTTCAATTTTGATGTGAAATGAAACAATTGTGTTAATTGAGAATTAGAAAGTAATAATTTTTCCTTTGATTTTATTAACTCAGCAATGTCCAAAACTATTTTGTTTAGAGCTATGAAATACTGAATCATTAACTTACACTATGCAAATGACAAAATCAAATGAAATCAAATAAAGTGAAATAAACGCAGATAACCGTTTACTAAAGGAAATAGCATTTTTATTAGCTCTTACATTATTATCAGAAAACTGAAAGAGCTAAAACTCTATTGGCAACTTTAGCTGCCACGGGGCAATGAAAATTAATATGAAGCTGAAAATGACACTACTAATTATATACCATTTATCACAGATCATTATACAATTTTGTAGTGGTCATATTATGTACATCCGGCAGTCTTTCCGGAAAATTAACTTTTAACCCCAAATAGTGACCGAGCTAACATTAATCATTTAACACAAGGATTTTCGTGCTCCTACCCCCATTTGTCTAAATGTCGTAAATTTTTAATATAATTTAAATAACAGTAAAATTCAAACTCAACGAGAGTTTGCTAAATATTTTGTAAATAGATTTAGCTCAAATAATTAAAGTTATGTAAAATATCAAATATTATAAATATATAAAATAATATTGATTCAAAATTTTGTTCTTTAATTATTAGAGATTAAAAAGATACAGATTTGTGATAAGAAAATGACAACAACTTTAAACCGACTCACAGGGTTAGAATTTCCTTGGTGCTATTAAAAAGTCTCAATGGGAAATTTTTGCAAGGTCAGCCAATCTTCATGAGTTGAGGATAATCTCGAACGTAAGGCGTAATTTCTAAATAAGGAATGTGCATTGTGAACATATCATCGATACTTGAGACTCTAGATGACTGAGCAGGAAGCATATTAAAAGGCAGGGCATAAATTAAAGTTTGGATATATGTTTTCTGAGGAAGGTTGTTTGCAAGAGGCACTCCACAGGGAGATTTTATATATCCACTTTTGTAAAAGCTTTTTGTTAATAAGGTCCATTTTAAACACAACAATAAATGTCAAAGTAGTCGCATCCGCTGACAACGTTATGGTCCTTATTAAACGGCAAATTTCGTTCCACGATAAGTGAACAATGTCCATAGTAAACAAATCAAACGAGAACCGAACTGGTACTATTTACCAGTGGAAACGAAGCACATTGTGAAATTACATTGTGTTACAAAATGTAAAAGTTTTATATAGTTTTAAAGTGACCTAGTGTAGATCGTAGAGCATGTTGAGTGAATTACTCTGCAAATTTTAAAAATCTTAATACACGCAGAAAACATTATAACCATATGGTTTTCAATTAACAAAGTTATATAATTTTGTATTTAAATTTAATAAATATGTTTAAGTAAATATAAAGTAAAAATAAAATTTAAGTAAAATTTTATTTCTCACTTGAATTTTTAAATCAATCAAACATCTATTTAATTCATTTAATCATCTACTTTGATAAATTCTTTAATTGGAAAAGTTTGTTTGTTTTTAATTTTTTACAGTTTTTAATAATTGATATAATCATTTTTGTGGAGAAAAGTTTGCAATTGAATGAATTATTTGCTAATATACTTGGTGATTGGTGACTTTTTTCTATTCACCCTCAAAATCTGAAGTTATCGACAAAATTTTTTTTTATTTTTAAATTCTTAAAGATTTATTTCTAAACCGATTATAAATTTGAAAACTGTATTGTGAAATTGAAAATATATATTCATGTTATTACATTAATCCAAGTTTTTTGGAACTGCTATAGAATATATCTGAAAATGTAAAATTATTCTTCGAATTTTTTTTTTTACTTTTAGAATCAAAGAAAAACTGCTGAATATATTTTGTCTACAAATATTTCATAAAAAATAATAACATTATTTTGATAGAAAAAAATGTACCCGTTTTAAATTGCACACACTTTATATGAAATAGGAGTTTTTCAAAATGTGTTTTAAAATTTGTAACTTTAAAATCTTTTCTTCGATTTTACAAATGTAGTCTTGTTTTATTTGTAATTAAATAAGCTAACAAAATTAAGAAAGTTATGTAGAATTTAGCAAAATAATGTAAATGGCAATGTAAAATGTAAAAATAATTCGACAAAAAATTAAAATTTTCAGATATATTCGAGAAACTTGGATTAATGTAATAATACGAAAAAGAAATTGCAAATGTACCCCCCCTAGAAATGAAGATTGGTTTGTTCTTATATGATTCCCAAAATATTACGTTTGAGTGTTTAAATTTACTCGAGCTGGACCACTTTTAAAGAAGCTCTAAAAAGACGTATTTCTTTCAATATTGTTATCAAAATTTACTTTAAAAGAAAATTAACTTTAAATTTTAATAGAGACATACTAAGGCCTGGAATATTCATTTAAATAATTGTCATGTGTCTTTTCAGTCGTGGAATATTAATACGATTTTATTAACGTTTTTTGTTATATTTTCTTTATTCAAACATATAATTTTATATATTTCGGGCATTTTTCAATATGTATTGTGTTTTAATGTACCATTGGAATGGTCTGTCCTGATATTATTGAAGATTACACGTAATTATTAGCAAGAGGTTTAATTTTATGTATTTAGTTCCCAAAAGGTTAAATTAGCAATTATTGAAAATAAATCACATGAAGCTATTTATTATACTTAAATATAGATGAGTTTATGAAAAAATTAATAAGTTCCTTTAAACCCGCAATAATAATCGAATTAAAGAGATTTTTAATTTTTTTTTTTTTTTAATATATGTTTTTGGTGACATTTATTTTCTTAACTAACCATTTATTTGACACAAAAATTAACTTAACCAATTATGGACCGGAAATGACTAAATATTACTTGTGCAAATAAAGGGTTAAATGAATACATATAAAAATAGTATTGAGTGAGACTTCCAATGATGCCCTAAAATATAAATTATTATGGAAAATGTGCAAAATATTCAAACTTTAATAAAATGGTATTTAAAATAAAACCATAGAAAATTTTACTAAAATTTAAATTTTGGGAGAATAAAAACTAATTAGAAATTTTTTTTACTCATTATGTATTATTGTCATTTTTCTATGATATGTTATAATTTTTTGAAAGTTAAAAATTATTTATACTGTTGATCGAAAACTATTTTTGATCCATCTCACGTTAACGAAATAATTAAAGCGAAATATTTTGCGGATCAGTTTAAAATATATCAATCTTTAATTTTAGAGGGATACGTTTTCAATATATTTGTATCTATACAAATCAATGCGCTTTAGTTTACATATTTTGAAAGCTGAAATATTAATATTTCCAATCATGTTTGCAAAACTAAAGTTCGTGGAGCCTCAAAAAAAATTTTTTTATAACTTCAGATTTTGAGGGTGTGTATTGAAAATTCAAAAATGGCAAAATGATCTACTCTACTACAGCTACAATCAACTTCACTATTGCATTTAAAAAGTATATTTTCACTGTTACACAAGCATACCTTGTTTCTTACAAACATATAATGTAGAAAAGTACATATAATGTTGATTGTTCCTTTTAGATTTGTGTTAGGTATGAATTCTTTCCTAGCAAATACTGAAATCTTTTTATAAAAAATCAAAATAAAATTTTCTTATAGAAATTTCTCATAAAAATTTCGTTTCCCGTTTTAACTCTAGCAACTTTGGCTTAAAATTCCCTTCTAACCATACTTAAATTACCACATCATCTATCATAAAATCAAATATTATTTTTTCAAAAATATGACTTAAATTTTTTACTCCTTCCCAAAAACAAGTTGACAAAACATAAATTAACAAATCTGAAGACTAAACGCAAGAGCCATTGGTAATCTATTATAATACGTGTAATAAATAAATAAATAAATAAGTACGCGAAGTAAAATAAGAACTTTATAGCGTACTAATCCTTAATCATAAAAACAAGGAAACAATGAAATAAGCAACCAAAAAATAATAAAGAGACAACAAATTTGGTGAATACTTACTGATGATGCCACTGCACTACTCATCACTACATCATAAATATATAATAAAACAAGTAAGAAAGATATAGTCGGTCAAGCCCGACCATATGATACCCCACACCATTGCGCAGGGGTTTTATATTCCGTGGAGGGGTCTTGTATTAGACATGTGGACAATTGTGGACCGATACTTTTACTAAATGTAAAATCAAATATATGAATACAGAATATTACGTTAATACTAACATTTATATGAATTTATGCACTTTAGGGTGATTCCCGCAAGTGCGCTTATATGTGAGCTATGGTGAATTATGAAGCGATCCTCATAAAATTTGTCACTATGATTTGTACTTATATAAAACTTATTTGTGTGGAATATAAACCTGATACTGACATGTGTATGAAGTGATTTTCACGTTAAAGTGATTTTCAGAAGAGGGTTTTATATGGGAGCTAAGGTCAATTATGGACCGATCTTCATAAAATTTGCTGCAACTGAAACTTATACAAAACTTCCTTACACCGAATTTCATTAAAATATTCTTTTATTGAATACATTTATGATCGTTAAACCCCTATTCCGGCAGGAAATTTGTATGGGAGCTAGGTGAAATAATGGACCGATCATCACCAATTTCAATAGACTTTTTCCTTGTGTTATTAAAGTCCTATGTGACAAATTTCATTCTTCAAAATTGCGACAGCCATCCAGCCAGCCAGACGGACGGATGGATATCATTAAATCGATTCAAAAAGTGATTCTGAGTCGATTGGTATACCTTAAGGTGGGTGTTGGATGAAAATTTTTTATATCCTTATAAAATTTATACCTTAAAGTGTGATTTCATATTTTCACGTTTACACTTAAAAAAAATCGACATTTTTTTCCAAACTACAAATCAATAATTTCGTACAGGGAGCGCGAAAGTTTCAGCCTACTAAGTTATTTAAATAAAATTTATGATGTTTCAATGTTTGATGGTATTAGTGTGGCATATCTTAGGGTTACATAGTAAAATTAAAAAAAATCATAATAATATATTATAATATATTTTGCGAAAAATGCTAATCGAATCAAACTTATTTCTCCATATATTATACGAAAACATATTTTATTAGAAATATATTTTCGTATAATATAGTAAAGAAATAGTATTTAATATTATGAACTGTGGTCCATAAAATTTTTATCTTTCGAAATTTTAATGCCAACTATGGTCAATTTCGTACTGTCCATGCGATGTGCCTTAGAAAAATCTGTTTTGACAAAGGTGTCCCATTTTCAAGTATCAATGACATTTGACTTTAATTTATGGTCCCGATCAATTATATTTATCGCTATTCTTATACCTATATATGCAAGATTTATACAAATTTCAATTTGCTATATAAAAACTATATTTTATGTTTTTTATATAGCAAATATTGCTATATTTTCCAAACTCTGCGTTGGTTATTTCGGGCACATCAACAAGATATAGCGCATGATGTAATTCGTCGAGGGGCTCACAGACACTGCTAAAAAACCAAAAAATTTAAAAAGTTAATAAATTTTGTCATCCAAATTTTACTACTCTTTATGTAACTGTCAAAAATCTGCACATCGACAAAGAAAGTGTAGAATTTATCCACTAAGTCCGATTAGTTTATATAAGATGGCATGAGATCAGAGAGTATAAATGCGCGAAAAAAGTATAAAAGTATTGGAAAAAGTTAGGTAATCTTTAGCCCTTTTCCTAAGTTTTTGAAACTTGAACAGTAATTGTGATTATAAAATGAAACCTATGGTGATAAAGTTTTACACTCTATTAGTTTCAAGTCTTGTAAGATCAGTAGTGCGATTCAGTAACTTTTAACGATTCGACAATCGCAAAACTTGTCAATAGCATTTGTTGTTTGCAGTCACGATTGTGTGATTCACTAAGTACTCCTAAACGATTGTATATAACTATTATTTCGAGTGGCAGCTCTCCACAAGGAATTGCCGAAATAAAAGTAAGGTTCATAACAAAATAAAAAATAAAAAACAATCACATTTGAGACAAATCGAAATTATTTTAACAGTTTTTTAAAATAAAAAATAAAAAACAATCACATTTGAGAAAAATCGAAATTTTTTTAACAGTTTTAAGACGGTGATTGATTAAATTATCTCTTTTATATTGATTAAGATGTGTTTTTGTTAATGGTTTTCTTCAAAATGACCACTACTCCTAAAAGAAAATTCGCAAACGTAGAAGCACGGTCTATAACCATGAAAGCACAGACTACAACCACAAAACAACGATTGAATCATTGGGTTGACTTTTTGGCTAATTTTTGTCAATATATTAACAACACAAAAATTTTTGTCTTTAAGTTGACGCAAACAAATATCGTTAAAAAGGATAGAGAATAGCGAATTCGGCAGTTTTGTTGTTTATTGTTTTTAACAATTCGATTATCGTTAAAACTAGTTACTGAATCGCACTACAACGAGTTACAGGTCTCGTTTGTTTAAAGCAGCATTACCATGAAACTTATTAAAGATTAAAATCGGTTTCAGCTAGGTTAAAAGTTTTTGATAATAGCCCATATATTTGTGTGTAAACATATGTTTATTCAAAAAGCAACAACACTGAGTCATTGCTATGACAGCGCTATCGTTGATTGTTTTTAAAAAGTGTCCAAATAAGGGGATTGAGAAAACAGTCGCAAAAAAATAATTTTTTAATAAAAAGCAACCAAATGCTTCAATACCTAAAAAAGACGCCTTAAAATTTGATAAAAACAAAAACAAACACTGATTTATTTTAAGAAAAACTTCTAAATTCAATTTTATTAGTAACAAAATAATTTAATTAAAATTTATTGTCACTTCAAAATTTCATTACACAGGTTTTAATATATCATTTTTTTTTGAAACTTGAAATTTTTCAGTATTATTTTAAATACAATAGAATTATGCAAATACAACTAGCTTAAATAAAACAAAAAAATATAAATTACATAAAAAATTTGTAATTATTCAAAGAATTTTCAGTGTTTGCTCCCGACACTTGCAATAAATAATAGAGTAAAAACTATTTAAAATAAAATTGAAACTAAAACTTAAAACTAAATCTTACAACTAAATATTATAACCAAAATAATTTATTTATAATAATTTTCATTATTATTATTGTTAATACTTTCTATAGAGGATTTTTCTAAAATAGGGCATTCTTCCTAATATTTTTTATTGCGCTGAATCTTAACTTTCAATTGACATATATCATCCTCACTATATTGTGCAACAATCTCAAAATAATTAATTTTTTCGTTGGAATAAATATATAATGGGTAGAGATATTTCAAACAACTTTTTTTCTCGTCATTTAGCACATAGTCTTAAAAAGTGGCCATTTAGTTCGATTTTAAAAAAGCAGCCAGGTGGTTTAAAAAGGGTCAATTGGCGACTAAAGTCGCCCAACGGCAACACTGTGCAATGCTTCTATTTCTATAAAATTATAGTGCGTATATACAAATAACAATTACTACTTGCTTATACAAAAAACAACAACACTGAAAGTTATTGCAATAACTTTAAAATTTGTTTATGTATGTATATTTTTAATAAATTTTTCAGTTTTTTTTTTGTTTATAACTCATTTTTTATGGACCGATTTGGTTAACTCAAAAAATCAAAAATAAAAAAAAAATATTCACAACAGATTAGTACAAAAAGGTATTCTGAAACTTATGCAGAAGCTTCGTAAAGTCCAAAGATGAGTTTTGAACGATATCTCAATTTTTAATGAACCGATTATTTTTATTTTTTCGCAAAACATTAAAAAAAAATAATAATAATAATCCGAATTTTCTGTGCAAAAATGAAGTCGCTATATAGGGGATTAGAAAAGTCGAAAACAAATACATTTTTAAGCCTTTTCGGCTTTTGGGAATATCTCACCCCTTAATGGACTGATTTTGCTGATTTTTATTTATAAGCGTCATTCTAAGGAATATTCCCCATAATTTGATATACAAATCATATATATAGGAACTGATTTCAACAGACGGACAGAAGATATATATTTTTTTAGATCTTAGATGAATATTGTAGAAATTACAAACGGAATGACAAAGTTATATATACCCTTTACACCTATGATGAAGGGTATAATAATAATATGAGAAAATTTTTAATAGAAAAATGTACTGTTTACTACTGCTAGTAGAACAAATAGCAGAAAACGCCAAGAAGACAAGATGATAACGAAGATGATGGCAAAAATAAAATTGCAAAAAAAAATGTGACATGCTTTGTTGTAATTTTAAATCTTATTATACGGGAGTGAAAGAAATATCAAAAAGATTTTCGACTGGATGTAACAAAAAGCAAATTTACTAAAGACTGTGCATGGTTTACAAGTATCTTGCTTTATATTCCTTGAATTGTAGAAATATAGCATTAAAAAGGAATTATGTTCTTAAGTATGCAGCTCACAGTATTATAAATGAAATTAAATTTTAAAATAAAATATATATTCCATTTAATTTTATAAAATATTTTGGTTCGTTTTTTTTTTTTTTTTTTTATTTGAAAAAATAATAATTAATTTGTGGGGTTTTAAAATGCTAACGTTAATGAATTAATTGTATCACACTAAAATTATTTGGTTTTAAATAACATTATAGAAAACAGTAAAAAAATCATATGAGAAATCTTATTCATTTGTTAATATTTTCTTTTTAAACTTTTTTGGGGAGTAAAGAAATTATACTTTTTAATCGTATATATTTGTTTATATTTTGGTCAAATAATAAAAGCAATTTTTAAAGCCACATTTTTTACAATTTTTCGAGTTTAACTGCAAATTATTATACATTTTTTTATAAAAGCCTAAAAACGATGTAATAATTTTAAAAGATTTAGTTTTTGGAAATTTGACAAAAGCTACAGAACTTATTCTATGTTATTTGGCAAAACTCACTCAATCTATCCATATATTTCTGTCATTTTTGCCTTAGAAATTATGGAACAATTAAGACAAATAATAAAATAGTTTTTGTTAAAAATATATGAAGAATTTGGTTATAAAGTTTAGAAAATGTGAAACAAATCATTTAATATGTTTGGTTTAAAAGAAACAAATTTAAAATTTATTTCGAAATTTTTGAAAATTAAAATTAATTTCGGTTTTTGATCATTTATTTTTCTTAGTCAAAATCGATATTTTCAATAAAAAATCACAAAAATATTTAATCCTTAATATCTTGCTAAATAAGTGTTTAAATCAAAAAAGGCCGTTTATTTTTGATCATTTATATTTCTTAATAAAAATCAATATTTTCGATGAAAAATCACAAAAATTCTTAATATCTCCGTAGATAAATGTTTATATGAAAAAAGCCGTATTTTGTGATCACTTATTTTTCTTAGTTAAAATCGATATCTTCGATGAAAATCCCAAAAATGTTAAATCCTTAATATATCGGTAAATAAACGTTTAAATGAAAAAAGGGCCTCAATTTGCAATCACTTATGTTTCTCAATAAAAATCTATATTTTCGATGAACGATTGCAAAAATTTCTTAATATCGCACCAAATAAGCATTTAAATGGAAAAAGAGTCTTGTTAATTTATCATTTGTGTTTTTTAGTCAATATCTATAATTTTCCAGGAAAAATCACAAAAATTAAAAATCCTTATGACCACTTATGTTGCTTAATCAAAAATGATATAATGGATATAAAGTCGACATATATGCATTGATTTTAATAAAATGGGATTCGTTTTATTTTTACATATACAGCTTTATGTTAAAGGAGAAAAAACATACTTTTGGTATTTTTAAATTTTTAAGATTTTTTGAAAAGAGAAAATAAAAGAAATATTTTTTAAATTTGTAAGAATTATGATTATCCAAAGCTACGTAGCAGATTAAAAAAATATTTAGATATAAGTTGCAAATAATTTTAATTAAAATTTTTTGCCGGTTTATTGACCCAAATCACACAAATCTTTCAGGGGATATTCTGCACTATGTAATGCAATCTCATTAATTCTCTCTATAACTTACAAATTTAAGTAGAACAAAATTTTTCGTCAAATGAAATTTAAATTAATTTAATTTAAATTAAATTTTCAATTAATATATCAACTTCAACTACCATAAAGCATTTTTTTGATTTTAATTCTGTTTCATGCTTAAGGTTCATTACTTATGTTGGTTTAATATATTAAGTTGTAACTAAAGCTTTTGTCTATTTTTATTATTGTTTTTTTTTTATTTGCTTTTATCCTCTCATGCACTTATTCTTCTTTTTTCTATTTCATTTGAAGATAGATTACAGTTGGCGAAAAAAGAGCAAAGAAAGAAAAGTAGAATTTAATTTGTGACATTCATTTGAGAATTTTGGTTAATGTTTATTGTTATTTTGTCTTTTTCCTGCACATCTTCATTCTAACTCATATAACAATGACTTTTATTCGTTAGACGTGAGCAAATGTATGCACTTGTGGGTATAGATATTAAATTTAAAATATATTTCTATATGAAAGTATGTGTGTTTGCATGTGCATGCATTTTGGTGACGTCGCCACATGCTTGACAGTGATGCAAATGATCCCTTGATGTCAAAACCATCTGACGTTTCTGCTTTTGAGTTCGTTAATTTTATGTTCATTTTTTTCTTTTTCTTCTCAGTTGTTCTTATTGTATTTTGGTTTATTTATATTGTAGTACATTTTAACGAAATTGTTGAAATATTACTGTTTGTAGTCATTGTGTTTTCTGAGTATGTATGTGACTACCGCTATTGCATTTCCAGCTTGTGCTTAAAACTTTTGCCTTTTTGTGTGAGTGTGCGGTTGCATTGTTGTTAGCTTGAATGATGCAATTTTACAATGCGTCGCTTGAGGGGACACATCAAACAACTGTGTAGAACCATTCACCAACATCTAAAGCAATGTTTCTTTGACACAGTCTTTTATGTTTTGCCTTTTTTTATTATTTTTTTACTTTAATTTTTTATTTTTTTTTATTTTTTATGTTTTATTTTTAAACTCATGTTGTGATATTTATAAGCGAAAATACTTAAAAGCATCACTATGGTTTTTGTGATACAGTGAGGCTGATGAGTGTAAACAAATTTTAAAAGACATTAACTTTATTTACGGAAAAAAATGCATGTAAAATCTTTGTATTTCGAGATACATATTTCAAAACTATTATTTTGAGGTTAGTTTCGGCACTAAAGGTCTCGTAACTCTCCAAATTTTAAAACAATAAATTTTAGATTTTCAAAATTTCTTCTAGAATTTACACAATCAATATTTTCTATTCAGTTCAAAATGGTTTAAAAAAATTCAAAATTTATTTTGTAGATTTTTCTTTGACCGCCTCCATAATGCAGACAAACTATTGGATTTCAAGAACTTGATCTGCTGTTAAATTTTACATGTCTCTAGAAGATATTGTAATTAAGATAGATATTTAAAATTAACGGCAGTAAGATTTATTACGAAAATTTTATGTTATGTTTTATTCGAACGTACACTTTATATTTAAACCCTTCTATTTTCTTCTTATATATCTACATCTCGGCCTGAAAAATCGTAGTGTATTTGTCCCTAGGCAACGCTCGTTGGAAATTGGAACCAAACACACCAGTGCACGGTGGTTCATAAATTAATTTTATTGGCCAAAAGTATAATTTTTTGTTAAATCCGATTTCCAAAATTTTAATATCCTTCAATAGCAAACATATTGAAACTAATGTGGCAAAAAATTGGATCAAAATATTGATAATTGTGGGCGTGGCATGCTGCTAAAAACAAATATTTTATGTTATTTTATTAAAAAATGTGATTTTTGTAAATTTGTCAGAAGTAAATTATTATTATTATTTGGAAAGTATTATCGATAATTGGCTAATATGTTGATAAGATATGATATGATGTGTTACTGTTTATACCTACTGCGTTATTAAGTGCTTTCCTAGGTACTATATTTGAGTCAAATTTGAATTTTATTGCAATAAAACTTTTGAGGGTTGAAAGGGGTTAAACCAATTTTACCACTAGAACTTTAACTCCACATATACTTTTGTATCTTGCTGGACCAGTCTTTAGAACACTTTTTCCATTTGAATGAAATTACTCTCAAAATATTTTCATGGAACACATACTAAAATTAGTTATGATTTAGATTTTAAACTTACAGAATCAATAGGAAACAACCTGTCTGGAACCAACGATGAACCAATCTTGGTCTGAAATATTATGCTATTAGGAATGATCCAACCATAAATTATCGTCGGGTATAAAGACGTGAAATTTCCTGCGTTTTATCAGAGTGGGCGATAAGTAGTCATTCACTAGCCTTCAAGCTGAATATACCTGGTATTCTACTAGTACTCCTTCGGATCCCCTCCATCAATTATGTGCGTAATGGTGGAATATGCAGGGAGTCTCTAAGTGTGAGACAGGTCTTCAATGCGCCTATTATTAAAACAAAAATGAGGCCTTGTAGACCATGTGTAATAGAACTCTCGCATTGTCCTGTATTGTTCTAGATTACCACGCTAGAGCAATATACGTCAATATTAGTCTAATTATTGTAACACAAGACCATTAGATCATTCTGGGTTTAAGATCTCACATTTTATCTGAAAGGCACTGACAAGCATAATGTGCCTTAATTGTCTTATTGGTAACATTGGACATTTAACTGTTCCATGTAAGGGTCCTACTGAGAATGATCCTTAGAACTTTCACTTTATTTTAGAATTCAATAGTGGACCCATTTATTGTTGGCTTTGTCTCAGAATTTTTGTCGGCTAAACGGTGCAATTATGGTTTTTGTAGGGCCTTCTTTCTCTGCACAAGTTGAAAGTTGGGTTAAGAGGCTGTTGCATTCATTCCGATATGGGTGTGTCCTCACATCCAACCACATAACGTCAACATAACCAAATGTATGGAAGTCTAAATTATTAAGTTTTTCCAAAAGTTCATCGGTGACCCTTGTCCATAGTAGAGGCGATAATACTACACCTTGTCGACAACATCTAGTAATGGTCTTCGATGAACCATTCAGATCAAACTTAATAATTTGGACGCAAGCATTTCCCTCATCTAGTTTCTTAAGACATTCGAAAGACTTTTCGTAGCGAGTGCCCTTTTAACGGCATCGTAGGAATTGCTGTCGATAAGCATTTTCTTTCAATGTCGTAACGTGATGAATAGCCGTTATTCAGCTGATAAGCAAATTGAAAAATGTGTATTTGATTCACCAAAATATAACGGTTATAGTAGTGAATCAAATATATATTTCTATATCACTATTAATTTTCACGTTGATATAATTACGTCCATTTATTTGTCCTGCACAAAGACAAATTTATTTTTTCTTATCACCTAACTAAATCCAAAGATAACCACAAATGTCATCTGACAGATGAAAAGTTTACAATACATAGAATACTTCAAACATCCATCTCTTATTAATGAGGTCTTTTTTGCCAGTAATCATAATGCGATGTTGTTGATGTTTTATTTTACTTTCCGAGTTTTTCAATATTCCATTTTATTTTAGTGGCAAGATAAAAATCAATATATGAGTTTGGTAGTACAGCAAGGATTAACCCTGAAGGCAATTTTCCTCTCCTCGCCTGTACAATGTTTGCTTCGGCACATTTATTATTATTTTTTAATTATTTTGGCACAATCTTGAGTAAAATTACAAACATTAAGAAAATAAAAAAACTGACAAAATTGATCAAAATAGCAAAGTGTATTTATTTATTTATTATTATTAATATTTTGTCCAAAAAATAAAAGATCTGCCTAAACAAATAAAACCCTAAGTTGACCTTTTTGTTTATTTATATCTTTAAACAAAATAACCGCATTGAAATCTTAAAATTTCTATGCGAACATAATTTATAATTACAACCTTATAGTAAAAATATTACCGAAATGATATTCCTATAAAGTATATTTATTTTTTTGTCCATATGCGTATATATTTGCAACCATATTTTAATTTCAGTCAAATAATTCCATTCGTTATGTTTAAAAAAATTTAAAATTTTATTTTTAATCCATAAATGTTTAATTTAAATTATGTATTTCTCTTAGCTCCTTCCACACTGTCGCTCTAATATTGCTAACATCTATTTTCTCATCTTTGTTATATTCTTTTTTTTAAGATTAACTACTGTCTACATCTTCATCTCCTTCTCCTACTGGGTCTTAATTTTGTGTTCCCATATTATCGCCTCAATTTCACCATTCTTCTCACCATTACCAAGCAAAAAGCCACCAAAATGTTTTTGTTCGCAATAAGAAAAAAAAAAAATTGAATAAAAAGCTCGCTAGAAGTTATAAGATTTTTTATATAATGCAAGTTCTTTTTTTAATATATAAAAACGACTATGTATAAGTATTGTTGTTATTGCTTAAGCCATTTCCCATTGTTTTTATTGCAGATGTTATTGTTGTTGTATTACTTTCTATAACACACACAAACTCACACAAATATAAAACAAAACCACACTCAGTCGTCATGGCTCTAAGTGTAATTTATTTTGTAGTTTTCAGTCATTTTACTGGAGAATGTACTTTGGGGGATAGCGAGAAAAGAAAGTAGTTGTATAGAACTGGTAGTAGTTGAAAAGTAATATCAAAAATACCTTAATACATTACTAACACACATATATACACCCACATATATATAAAATAATGCTTGTTTGTCAAAAGGACAATGTTACTCTTATTTGGTTTGCTTTTTTGTGCTAAAAATTTCAGTTGTTTTTAGCACAATATAAAGCGTGTAAGAGTAGTCTATCAAATTGGAACACACGCTGCAAGAACTAAAACAAAAAATCTAGAACCAGAAAAAAAAGTAGTATAAAAACTATACCACAGCTGGTGCTTTAGTTTTGTTGAAAACATCACTATTGGATTTAGTGTTTTATAAATTTTTTAGAGCAGTGTTATTTGAATGGTTATCCTTTTTTGTAGGTAAATTGTAGTTTTCTTTTACTATAGCCAGGTTGAATTGATGAAAAAATTTTTCTTAACCCATTTTCTACTACTACGGATACCGTTAAAATAAATTAATAAAATTTGGTATGGGATATATTTTAGTAACTGTGATCATAAAATTGTTTTGCCAAAAAAGCATCAATGGTCAATTAGGGGTTTGTTCATGAGCTTATATAAAAAGCAGATGTTTTAATAAACTGTATGAGAAAATAAGTTTTATTTGTCATTTAAATTTAGTTTTATAGTTATTTTATAATTTTTATATTTAATATATTTAGTGTGAAATCGTAATATTGGAGGTGGACCATTGTAATGGAAATTTAAGGCATTTAAATAATCAAGTCAAAGCTACAAAGAATTTGACGGTGTAAAACCAAATAATTTCTTATAACTAATAACAAATAATAACAAATAATTATTCTTTCTAAAACATTACACATCGAACATTTGGAATATTGAGAGACACTGTATTTCATTAACTGCTTGAGCATCATTTCGATTAACATTTATATATGGTGGTCAGGAAAACAGAACCTTGGCATTTTTTAATCCTTTGTACAGGTGTCCCAATCCGATGTTAAGTTTTTTTGATTTCCAGATGGCTCAGATCTTGTAATTATGCAGCAATTTCTGTCCGTGTTAAATCAATTCTGTATTATTTGGTAGTGTAGAAGACATTTAATCCTGTAAATCCTGGTAGACTACCAAATGCAGTGATACATAGTCTGATGTTTCCAATTGAAACCCAATATCCATAACTCTAGCATTATTCGGTCAAAGAATAAAATATTGTTTGCTGTGGACGTATTCCCCCTCTGATGAGTCTTCCATCATACTCCAAATATTCCTCCGGATATTGTCTTCTTGCCGCTTTAAACTAACTGTTGATTATACAATACCTTGCACAATTCTAATATTTCTTAGTACTTCTTATTCTCTTAATTCCACAGAAAGATAAAAGTTAACTTAATATTTTGAATTGAGAGCATATGAGAATAAATTAAATTAATTAACAAATTATGAAATTAGAATATTTATATTTTAAATAAATATTTTTATTAAAATATATACCATTTATTCGTCATAATAAAAATTACCAGTTTATGATCTTTGTGGAAAATTTGTTATCCCTTTTTGAGCAATAAAAAGCATTCAGTTTCACTCATTCGTATTTTGCATATTTCAGGTCTTCGTTATTATACTTTATTGGAGTTCAGGTTGTCAGCAGTTGTAAAAAATAAACACTTGTCAGTATGGTTATAGCCAGTGTTGCCAGGAGAAAAGAAAAGCGGCTAAATTAAATTTTAAAAAAAGTCAAAAAGAGCTAAATGACCCCAAAAACTAAGGCTAGAAAAAAGTTTTTTTTAACTTTTTTTTTCTTCGTTTTCATTATTGTTTGATATTTTTCTAAAGAAATTGTAATAAATTTATAAATAACACCCAGAAAAATGACTGTGAACAATCGTCCAAAATGACCATACAAATTTCGGTTATATTTCATATGAAAAACTATCCAATGCATTTAAGTGATTTTTCGTCATTTTTGATCTACAATTCCTTTTTTATTAAGCATTTGCATTACGAAGATTTTTTTTTAATTATTTTCGTGAATAGTTTCTATGATTGATGAATTTTTAATTTGAAGAATGAAGCGCTGCAGGCCAAATTTTTTATTAAATACAAAACATTATAAATTTGTATGCGAATAAATACACAAAAATGCTTAAATGGATTATTCTGCAAAAACAAAATTAGTAATAGCAAATAGTAAGTTATTTTCTTCTGTGTTCAAATAAGGCAATTTTAAAAATCAAAAAGGCTAGAAAAAAGCTGAAAATTTATACGAAAATTTGGGAGCTAAAAATAAAATAAAAACGCTAAACTGACAACACTCGTCACAGCATATATTATAAAAAAATATAAAATAATACTATTTTGTAAGCCTAAAGTACAAAAATGTCTATTGCTCATGTAATCTTGATTCCAAGAAAAAAAATAAATCTTATTCTTTTATCAAAAATATTTGTCTAAAATATTTCTATCTTGTTTTACATAATTTACAATTTTCGCAAATAATTAAAGCACACTACACCTAACTAACCATTGATACATTTCTATTCCTATTTCATTAAAGTATTTGTAAAAGTGAATAATTTCTTTTTTATTTTTTTTCTAATGATTTTGCTATCGTTTGAAAACTTATTTTAGATATTTTACACAATTTTTCCAGTTATTTTAATAATTTAAAAAAGGTAAATTTTATAGACCTTTCTTTTTCCCGCTCTATCGGGGGTAAAAATTTCGCGGAATTCCAGTTTCTTTATTAATTTATTTAGCCAATTTTCCAAGCTAAATACATATATATAAAACATTGTCATTAACCTTATACTAAATTAGTTATGGTATAGGTAAAGTTACTTATGTGAAAACTCAACTGTGGTCAAAAATAGGTTAAAAAAATATATACACATGTAGTGGACAAGAGATTTTAAAATTGTATTTCTGCTATACATACATAAGAATAATTGTCAAAAATTTTTTTTGCAGAAAAAAAAAAATTAAATAAATTTTAATAAATTAGTTTAAGAAAATTCTTGCTTTTTTTGCAAGTATTTTATAAAATCCTTGGTTTAATATTTATAATATATAAATAATATAAAGTGTAACATAATATATGAAAAATAACTTTATATATTAAAACAACACTATAAACGATACCAGTTTTTGATAAATGATTCTATAATGCTAAAGTTCTTTATATTAATAATTCATAATGGTTTTTCTTTTATTCA